>CM037887.1:21805135-23142635 GCA_021292165.1 Shinisaurus crocodilurus | reverse complement strand
ATCTTTTGTCAGGCAAATTACTTGGTAATGAGCCAGGAAGTTCACAGAACATCTCTATGGGAACTGTTAGAGCAGGGGTGTGGGACCATAGCTCAGTGGTAGAGCACTTCCTTGGCACGCAGAAGGTCCCAGGTTCAATCCCCGGCGTCTCTGGGTAGAGCTAGAAAAAAACTCCTGTCTGAAACTCTGGAGTGCCATTACTAGTCTGTATTGGGAATACTGGGCAGGAATGGACCAATGGTCTGAACAAGTATAAGGCAACTTCCTAGGCTCCCAACCTTTCAGGGGTCAAGGGGACAATTTCCCCTTGCAGAACCCACCTGGGGTTGTACCCCTCCCGGCCACTGCTGAAATTGGTGCTGAAGCCGTGGCAAACCTGCCCCCTTGTAATTTTGCATGAAAGCAAAGCATGCGGGGAGCATGCACATTGACAGAAACAGAATTACACCCCTGCAAGGCTTCCGGGAGTATGATTCTGCTTCCAAACAAGGCATGCGGTCCCCTCACACCTTGTTTGGTGGGAAAAAAATCATGTTTTCTTTTTGTTGTTGTTGCTGTTCAGCCAGGGGCTGCAAAATTGGCGAGGGGGCCTGCATGCAGCCCATGGGCTATGAGTTGCCCTCCCCTGTGTTAGAGGATGGTTTGGAATGAGAAACTCAGCCATCCAAACTCAGGTGAGGTCGGTGACTCATCCTCGCCTTCCAGGCAAAGGGAGGGGAAAACTAGGTATGTATATGAGAGGGAACAGGGGAAGCATTTTGGAACATAGACATTAAGTAGGTTCTTGGGACAGTGAGACTGAAATGGCAGTTCGTGTCCTGCTCCCAGGCTAGCAGGTGCCTGGTTATGGCTTGGATAGGTTCAGGAAATAACAAAAGAGTGCAACCAGGTCAGTCCAGAGTCTTACACGAGAGTTCCAGATATACTTAGCAGGAGAGAGCAGAGGCGACTCAGGCAAGGTCAAGGCATTCCAGAGTTCAGTGCACAGGAGTCCGTTGTGTCAAGCATCAAGGCCAGTCAGGGGGAGTCCAAAAGCATAGTCCAAAGGAGCAGCCAAGGGTCTAGGAGTTTGTCCGGTCCGGTCCGGTCCGGTCCGGTAATCAAGACAAAGCACACAGTTTGAACACTGTTGCCTACAGTGACAGGCTGACCTCAGCTGGGCCAATTTATAGCTGGTCGTTAATCAGCACAGCTGGTTAATTAGGTCAGTGTGTTGCTTTTAAGGGAGGCTCCATGTGGGAGGTTCCCTTTGTTCTTTTGCTGCTTGCTTTTGAGCCTATGCTGTTCAGAGGGATGAATGATCTCAGGCTCTGATTCCTGTATTTGGGGGAGTTCAGGTACAGCGCGGGAGGGGCCAGGTTGCTCTTCTGATGGCTCCAGGGGAAGGCTGTCTGCCAAAGCCTCTAGTTCCTCGCCTGGCTCTGGCTGAGCTCGTTATGCTGGCTCTCCCCCTCCTGTTCTTCATCTGAAAATCCTCCAGGTAGGGCATGACAGTTTGAGACAGAAAGAAAAAGTCCTAGAAGGAGAAGCAGAGAGTTAGCTGAGGGTGAATGAGTGCCTTTTCTGGGGATTTGATGAAAGGCAGTGGATTTGCTGCTTGCAGAACAGCAGAACTGAAGTGCTTCAGCTGCTTAGCTCTATCCAGTGGAAGAGTGTATCCACTCCACTAGGGCTGTAGTCTGAACGTAAAAGGAGCTATCCATGGTGCTGAACTTCCTGGGGGGGGGGAAGGAGAGAAAGCGGATTCAGCACCACGGATAGCTCCTTTAAAGTTCAGACTCAACCCCAGTGTTCAGACTAAACCGCCCCACTGACATTGGCGTCACGCCAGTCACCAGCCTCCACTGGCTCTACCTAGGCTCTCCTTGCATATTTGTGAATAGATCAAATATTACAAAGCACTGTATGTCTCCAGCAGTGACGTAGCGGTCAGTTCTGACATGCAGGCGCTCCTTGTGATGCTCCCTACAGCCACCTCCCGAAGGAGAGTCCAAACATGCAGGTAGCTGTGTCGACAGTTCTCATCTCCACCTGAAGCAGGTCTTTTGTAAAGTTAATGGGTCTGAATTGCCCATTCAGGACCAAGCCACCCCAAAATACTTTTGCATGACAACAGGGAACAATATATCGTCGCTGGAAAAATCATTCCCGCCCCCCGCCCACCTTCCCCAGGCTACTGTGAGGACTGCAGCAAAGCACAGAAGGAACAGGGAATGCTGAGGGGGTGGCGGGGGGCGGGTGGCAGAGGACACCAGCATCCCTGCTACTCAAAAAGAGCTGGTGCTGCATTGCTGTGAGCCCTGGCTCCATCACATGACTGGTCTCCAGTGATCTCTTTTCCAAAGGATACCAAATCCGCCGGGACCTGACCCTCCTCCAGCTCGGCGGATACTGCTGCTGCGCCTGCCAAGCTGGGCTGAAAGCTGGTGCGCGCACACTGCGCTGCTTGTGTATCCACTCTGGGCTTCAGTCTGAACTGTAAGGAGCTATTCATGGTACAGAACCTATTTTGGGGATGGGGCCCAGCACCATGGATAGCTCCTTTAATGTTCAGACTGAAACCTGGAGTGGATACACAGGCCCACTGGCACTGGCGCCACCAGCCTTCACTGTGTGTGTATGTGTGTATACACACACACATGCATGCATGCATGCATACACACACACACACACACACACACCACACACCAAAGGGGTATTCAAACACATGAACTCCTCACCTGTATGCTGAAGTGGCACAGCCCAGGCAGGCTGTACCGTACACTTTTTCTGAACATACTCCAGTTGTGATGGATCACCAGCCGTTGTGAAGGATATTCCATCTTCAAAAAAGGGAGCTCTCATTGAAAACCATTTTGGCTAATGCAGTTACTTTGATATCGCTGACAAGATTATGCCAGTCTCGGCAACCATTTTCTTTACAGCAAATCAGGGTAAGGTTAAAGTACGTGAGCATGAAACAAAGTCTTTGAAGCCTGTAGCAGCCTAACCATTGATCCTTTGATTTTTCAGAAGGCTCTATTTGGAAGGGAGGCATCAAAACAAAAGGAATGTATGCTGATGCACGTCACTGTCTGGGGACCCATTCGGGCTGTCAGTGTGCATGCAACATTAAGAATTATCACTGAGGTGCTTGCAAGCCGTGCTCCTGCAATTTATCCCATTTATACTGAAGGATCTTTGATATTTAAATTAGACATCCCCCTCCCAAACATATCACTTTCTTTCAATGTAAATGCTAATCAAGGGGACTGATGCTTAATGGAGCGAAAAAGCTCCAGATGTTTTTTTTTTAAACTTGCAATTGCAGATATTGGAGGATGACAAAAAATTTAGAATGATATCTCCTTGGAGGTGTGCTGCTCACCCCTCTCAATAAGGCCAGTTAGTTTTGGGTCTCTTTCTTGCCCAGCCTTTAGAAATTTGGCTGACAGATTTTGGTGATAAGATTACAAGTGTTGTGGTACCTTAAAAGGATGCCTCCAGATGTCTGGGGAAGGATTCCTCTAGATATTAGCTTGGTATGTTCACAGCCCATGGATGGTGGGGTGACAAGAACATCAGAAGAGCCATGCTGGATCAGACTGGGGCTCTATCTAGTCCAACGTTCTGTTCACACCGTGGCCAAGCAGATGCCCATGGGAAACCCACAAGCAGGACATGAGTGTAACAGCATCCTCCTGCACAAGCAACTGGTATACAGAGGCATACTGCATCTGGTATTTGAGGTGGCATATAACCATCATGGCTAGTAACCATTGTCAGCTTTATCCTCCCTGAATTTGTTTAATCCCTCTTTAAAGCCATCCAAATTGGTGGCCATCGCCACACCTTGTGGTAGCAAATTCCATAGTTTGCACTGTGGAAACTAGGCAATGTGTGAAGAAGTCTTTCATTGTATTTGTCCTGAATCTTCCACCAATCTGCTTCATGGGATGACCCCATTGGAGTTCTAGTATTATGAGAGAGGGAGAAAAATGGTTCCCTATCCACTTTCTCCACACCATGCATAATTTTGTACATCTCTCTCAGTACACCCCTTCCTTGCCTCCCCCCCCCTAAGAGAAGTGATCTCTTCTGATATCACAGTACATGACCTGGGTAGGAAGACTGGTCATGGCCCCTCTGGTAGCTTATGGCTGCTGTGATGTCACAGAGAGGGGCTGGACAGCCTTGCATCAAGCATCTGAGGGATGAAGAGAACCCATGGCTTGTTGTTAGATTGTGAACTGTGGGTTTGTTTGTGGTTAACAAGCCATGGTTTGTTAGTGCAGCTGGGTTCAGAGTTCAGACATGATAACCCACGTTTCAGTAACAACCCATGGTTCCATGACAACCCACACTCAACCCATACTCAGTGCTTGTGAGTGTGGGTTATCGTGTTGTTTGAACCCAACCATTGAGTGGGAAGATATGAAGGGGGCTTCTACATGAATTCAGCTGAACATATTTAGAAGCCTCCCCACCATCAGGAACTCTGCTTTATCAGGGTTCCCAATCCTGCAGATGTTTCTACATGTGTGATTGTTTTGATTGTGTAATCTGGTCTAAGAGAAAAGCTATTGAGAGCTTATTTAGCTGAAGAAGGTTCTCTTACTTATGAGCAGGGGTGTTGAACCTCTTTCAGCCTGAGGGCTGAATTCCATTTCACAGAAGCTTTTGGGGGTCACATTCTAGTGGTGGGTGGGGCCAATGGGGCTGGGCCAAAATACCAATACATTTTAGCTTAAAGGCCTGTGGCTTACGCTGGCTCAGCTTGTCTGAGCGTGGAAAGCTAAGCAGGGTCAGGCCTGGTTATTACTTGGATGGGAGACCCCTCCTCTAGTTTCCTGCATCGGGCAGGGGGTTGGACTCGATAGCCTTGTAGGCTCTTTCCAACTCTATGATCTATGAAATCTATGACATCTTACTGCCAATAACTATGCCTTAGGAGAGGCATTTCAACCTTTCAGAATGAGGAAAAAACTGCACAAAAGCTGGGAAACCACCAGCACGACTGATGGCTGGGGAAAAGAGGGTGGGGCCAGGGGTAGGGGGCATGGTCATTTGGGGGAACCCTGGAGAGCTGGACTTGGTCCCCAGGCCTGAGGTTCTGCACCCCTGATTATTAGGAATGGTGACCAAGGATATTTAATCCAAGTGCATTGAAGCAATCCCATCCTAGTATTTGAGACATAACACTGTATTCCCTTGTTCCCTTAACAAACATTTTCATTTTGTTCATCTTATGAGCTTTTCTCTAGCGATGGCACCAATCCCACGCCTACAGCATAGGAACCAAGCTACCGGGTTTGTGAAAGGTGCAGAGGGGGGGGGTGATTTTCGAAGGCAGCAGTTAACCGTTTGATAGTCAGGACAGCCTTGTGGCAGCCGGGAGCTCCATAGAACAAATTCTCCAGGTTTTAATCAAGGAAACAGGTGGGACAACCTATGTAGTTTCTCCACATTTGCTGGGAGCGGTGGGATAACCTATGAATTTTCCACCCACATTTGGTGACCAATGGTGGAATAACCTACAAGGTTATTTAGGGGGTTAGGCAGTAATCAAGGGGATCAACGGTATGAGGGTAGGACACAGGGGAGGCTGCTGGTGACTCCCCCATTGCAACTTTTGTGTGGAGCTTTATAGGAGCTGTCCACGGTGCTGAACTCCACCCCCAAAATTGGTTCATCACCACCACCATGGAGCACCGTGGATAGTTCCTATAAAGCTCGAAGAAAAAGATGCAATGGATTAGGAGCCACACCGAAATCGGAGTCACCAGCCTCCACCGGTAGGAGGTGTTCCCAGTATGCCCCTGTGTGCATCCGTGAAAAGTTGGAGGGTATGATGCTACCCAAGTGTGACAAAAAGCCAGCCCTAACAGCACTCTGATGAACGCTGCAAACATTGATAAGGGAGCTAAGCAGCCTCTGTCTGCTGCATGCAGCCATTCTCTGACTTATGGCGTTTCTATCTTCACTCTGGCCTCTCCTGCACTGCCACCTGATAAATCAATGCACAAGTCATTAAATGGTTCATTATCCGAGTGATATGATTCATCCACAGTGATACAGGGTGGTGGTGGGTGGGTGGGGGGAGAAGCCGAGAGATGACAGGGACTTTTGAAACAAGCCCAGCTGAACCCCTGGCTGTCCATCAATGTAACAGATTAACTGGATGAGGGAGTGTGTTCAGGTGAGCAGGGCAATGAAATGCTGCCATATGTGGTTTCTTCCCCCCCAACCCCTACAGCAGGCCTTGACGTCTTACTAGGAAGCACACGCTTACCGTCTACTACCTATAATGATCTGGAGAATGTAATGGCAGCATCCGTCGCCAGTTCAGCATGGGGCTCATTTAACCTCGTATTCTGTCCCCTAGGGTGGCTGGTACAAGTCACTCCAAGCGTCCATGTTACGATAGAAACAATACTATTCTCTCAGAAATCCTTAAGGTAATGAGAGAAACAGCAGAAATGACGGGGCAGAAAGGATTTATTTTTATTTCGTTAAATTTCAATGCCTCCTTTCTGTCCAGACAGGATATGCCTGACAGTTCACGGTCCATAGGACAGATGGTCTGAAAAATGTCCTCCCGCTAGAACTTCAGTGTCTATGCTCTGTACCACTTGAAGTAGTAGTAGTAGTAGATGATGATGATGATGATGATGATGATGATTATTATTATTTCTATACTGCCCAATAGCTGTAGCTCTCTGGGCGGTTTACAACAATTAAGTTTCCGAACACCTTTCAAAGGCAAGCTCTGCACACAGAGTAGGTTGCAGTGATGTAACGTAGCTGGGGGATGCGCAAAATGGGAAAACTTGTTCCATTTGAGCTCGACAGACTTTCGACACATTTCCGGCCCGATGGGCAAAAGTGGGCCAAGTTGTTCCCCCCCCCCCACAACTTCTGCAAAATTGCTCAAAATCAAATTTGGAGCTGAGAACTGCGTATCTCTAGCACAATTTGTGAAAATTGCATAAATTTGCACAAATTGGGGCCGACTCGTTAGATTTGAGATGTTCTTGTTTTTTCTTGTTGTAGCATCGAACAAGAGAAGTATGGAAGCATCCTCCTCTCATGACATATGCACACACTCCACCTTGGGCACCTTGGTTTTTCTGACAGTTAATTTCAGATTTGTGCAAAATTTGGGCCTCTACTCTGCAATTTGCATAAATTTGTGCGAATTGCAGAGTGGAGGCCCAAATTTTGTGCAAATTCCCCCAGCTTAAAAAAAGGAAGAAGAAGCAAACCGTGGCCTGTTTTAAAAATCAGATCAAGGTCGGCACTAGCGCAGGGTTGATGGAGCAGAATCCGTGGGGCTGAGTCGAGAAAATTCATTGGATTTTCACCCCCTATCGGATTCCTCACACATCCCTAAGTAACTTCATGCATGACAGGCTACAAGGTGACCCAGTGAGAATGGATGGAAGTCTGAACATGATGGAAATCTGACCATGACGTTGACACAAGGAAATGCTTCTTACGTTTGTGAGCTAAACTGAATTCTGAACTTCCACAGTTCTTATTTAATTGCATGCCTTCCCATTTAAATTGCACATCCTTCTCCCCCCCACCTCTCCTCCCCCAAACTCTGAAACCAACACATGTTTTTATAGGAACATAGGAAGCTGCCTTATTATACCAAGTCAGACCATGGGTCCATCTAGCCCAGTATTGTTGACCCTGATTGGCAGCAGCTTTTCTGGGTTTCAGGCAGGAGTTTTTTCCAGCCCTGCCTGGAGATGCTGGGGATCAAACCTGGGACCTTCTGCATGCAAAGCAGGTGCTCTACCACTGAGCTATGGTCCCTCCGTGAGCCACGGTCCCTCCCAATGCATGAGTGCTGCACACACAGAAACAGTGAGGATTCAAGGCGGAACCTGGAGGTTACAAAAATGAGTGGGCTGCTATTTTTTTAATACATGCATTACAGTGGGAGACAAAAAGAGATAGCAGCATGGAGATAGCAGTTTCCCCAAATGTTGGCATCAAATTTTGTGCCTTTTTCAAATGTTTGCATTTTCCAAACATGTTTCTTGTTGCGTGCGTTGCACTGCAAGCTTGAAAATGCACGGGCTTCAGACTGCAGATTGCATTTGGGTCTGCGTTTGGCTCCAAGAGATCCGAATTGGATACATTCTGGTAAACACCCCCCCCAACACAAACTGAAATAAATTTCTCACCCATCGCCAGTTACACATTGACATCGAGCTGGATGCTCCTAGATACGCTGCACGTATACACAAAGACCCATCTGGCTTCTGGTGGAAGGCAGTGGAAGCAGCCATTTATGGCAGGCTTGCACATCATCCAATGCAGCACCTGCTATTCCAGATTGATGCTAGCTGGCTTCACGCAGCCACTATGATTGGCCTTAACTGTAATAACATAAGAATCTGCTGCAGCCTAATAACCTGTGGAGAGACTTGTGCATGCCATGCTCTCTGATAGCCGATATATTGCCCCTGTGGTGGTCTTGCTTGCAGCCTCAGGTGATTGGCTGTTGTTAACCTAAAGGCTTTTGGGGTGAAACACAAACTGGAAGGGTGTGGAAAATACTACTGAAGGAATGTTATGAGGGCAAAGTCGTATGAGAACCTTTTATCTTCCCAGAACACCCAAGGTGTTCCTAGCATAGAGTTAAATATGCATAAGGGGAAAAAATTAATAAGCAGCAATGCATGAAATGATGTTTATTTACTTGCCCATGATATGCAAATTGTAACCCAGTCATTCTCTGTTCAGTAGATTTGGCGGTGTGTGTGTGGGCATTGCCAGAGTCTCACACAATACTGCAGGAGAAACCTCTATGCACTTCCAGGCCAGCTGCGCCTCTAATCTTTCTTCCATCCAAACAAAGATGTCAAAGTGCTGAACTACAGACTGAATGTCTGGGCCACAGAGGTGCTCTCTAGCATTACCCGTCTCAGTGTTATCTAGGTTACAAGTCACTTCCCCCCCACTGCAAAATCTAGCATACCCACCAGTATGCTTGGAAAAGTAGATATTTCTGTGACAGAAGTGCAGCCTAGAGGGCCGGCCCTACCATCAGGTAGAGTGAGGTGGCTGCCTCGGGCAGCTGAGTTTGGATTTCATGAAAGGGTAGCAAATGGTTAGTTATTTAATGTGATTTATTTTTTGCTGGCCAGGAAGGGGTATAGGTGCTTCTGGGACTTTCAGCCTCAGATGCCAAAATAACTTGTGTGGCCTTAGGTGCTATGCACCTTGACTTGGGTGTGTGTGTGTGATTTCCAGCTCTGCATCAGACAGCAAAATATCTTGGGCTGTCCCTGGCACTTTGCCTCCTCCCTAACATGCTAGCTTTCTATGTAGAGGGATTTATTTATCTTTTTGGTATGATCAACTGTTTAATCATTTTTTAAAATTTATTTTTTATTTATATTTATTTATCGCCCATCTGGCCGGCAACCGGCCACCCTGGGCGATGTACATAGAATAAAAACAATAAAATACATTTAAAACAATATAAAAATTTTAATTTTTTTTAACCCATCCTATATTCCCGCCTGAACAACCAGGTTTTTAATGAGCGACGGAAGCTCAGCAGAGAGGGGGCATGGCGGAGGTTACTCGGGAGAGAGTTCCACAGTACGGGGGCCGCCACAGAAAAGGCCCTCTTCCTCGTCCCCACCAGTCTAGCTGCTCTGGCTGAAGGGACAAGGAGAAGGCCATCCGTGGCAGATCTTGTTGAGCGGCCCACTTGGTGTTGCTGGAGATGCTCCTTGAGATAGACTGGACCGGAGCCGTATAGGGTTTTAAAGGTCAAAACCAACACCTTGAATTCGGCTCGGCAAGCAACTGGTAGCCAGTGCAACTCCTTCAGCACTGGCATGATGTGATCCCGCCGGCGGCTGCCTTTAACCAGGCGAGCCGCCGTGTTCTGTACCAGCTGTAGCTTCTGAACCGTCTTCGAGGGTCTTCAATCATTATGTCTCCCCCAGCAGTCTGAAGTGGTACAGGCAAGCCTCAGCTTTACCACCTCAGTGGAAGGAACTGCAGAATCGATATATGGCATGGGGGGGGGGCACAAAGCCCTGCTCCCTGTTATCCCATGTTATCATCCTTGTCCTCTCAAAGGCTCAGGATTTCTCCCAAGGGACTTGCAAGTATCCATGGCAGGGCCAGCTCTACCATTGGGCAAAGCGAGGCAGTTGTCCTAGGCAGCAGATGGAGGGATGTGGTAGCAAGGTGTTGGAAGAGAGAGCTGTGTGTCATGTGGCTTGCCCTGTACCCCCTAAAGTAGCCTGCTGCCTTCAGGTATGGTGGAGGATGCTGTCCTATGTTGAAGAAAGATTCAACTGCCAATCCAGTTGGCTTTTGTACGTAGAATGGGAGGGGGCGCCATCTTGTTCTTTGCCTCAGGCAGAAAAAAATCTCTTGGGCCAGAACATTACTCATTCCGGACCTCCATCCAGCTCTGCTTGCTTCCTGAACCTACTATCCAGTGGTCTGTATCTTCTCTCTCTCTCCTCTCCCTTCCAAGCACCCGCTCCTCAAATTAACACAAGGAGAATAATGGAACAGGGATGGAGCAGCAATTTCTGCTGATATATTTGGTGAAATCACGAAGCACGAGATTTCATGCCTGGGGCCCGATTAAAGGTATTAATAACAAACATCGCCTGATTGCCGAGGATTTGTAGTGAGCGGCTTTGAAATCAAACAGTATTGAGAGAACTGCCTATGACAAAACTGGGGATGTGCTGTGAATCTTAAAGTACTGCTCAAAGAGGTGGTGGTGGTGGTGGGGAGCCAATACTACTTAGACACGCACACTCACACTGACTCGTCATAGCACCCAATCGGCACGGAGAAGCAGTGCATAAATGTAACCTGTTTTAGCTCGAAACGTCAGCCATATTACAAACAGGAGAGGTTGTCAAACTCAGTAAGTTATGAGAGTTTAGCACCAGAATAGTTTATTTAATCTTAATCGTAGGACTGTCAGGGTTTATAAGAGCACAGTAGTAAAATCTTCTTCGGAAGCCCTTGCTAATCTTACACGCAAAGCTCCTATTTAGACAGCACTGCCAGAAGCATTTTAAAATTCCACAGGATACACAGTCATTCTGCTTATAAAAAAAAACACAACTCACCACAAATCCATAATTTGCCAAACCACAGGGCAATAAATAGATCACCATTAAGTCTCTACAGAAAAAAATATATTTGTTTATCCCGAGTAACGAGGACAACAAAAATAAGCAGCATCTGTTTGAGGCGGATAATGTTTAAGATTTAACAGATTATAGGAAAGGACTGGTGAACAGTAACTATCACACAAAACATGACTAACTAATGGCTTGAACAGATAAGGCAACCTTCCCCAACCTGGCACCTTCCAGATGTGTTGGAGTGTACACAACTCCTTTCAGCCCCAGCCTACATGGCCATAAGAGCTGTAGTCAAAACATCTGGAAAGCACCAGGTTGGGGAAGCCTGAGAGAGAGAGAGAGAGAGGATAACTACTCCAAGTTTTAGTGCAGAGTGAAAAGTGATGCCCACAAATCCGGGGGAGGCTGGTGAGTGGGGCTCCTTATCCATTGCATTTTTCTGTTTGAGCTTTATAGGCACACTCTATGGCGCTCCATGGTGGCAAACCTATTTTGGGGATGGAGTTCAGCACCATAGACAGCTCATATAAAGCTCAAACAAAAAGATGTTGTTGTTGTACACTGCCCAGAGAGCTTCGGCTATTGGGCGGTATAGAAAATGAATGAATGAATGAATGAATAAATAAATAAGTTGTACCTGCCTGCCACATAATTGATACAGATGAGGAGCCTGTCAGAAGAAAAGAGGTGGCAACCCTAATGCAGCATCACAAACATGGCTGAATACACAGGGATTCAAAGCCAGACTTCTAAGAGCTAAGCACCCAAAGCCCTGGATGGACGAATGTGTCAGTTTTGGTTTCTCCCGCATTTGAATTTCTTTAATCTCACATTCTTTCCATCCTGAATACAAAGAAAGTTGTGGATTTTGGAAAATTCTAATCAAGAAGGATCTGAAACAAAATTCTCACGCAGCTCTAGTTGTGTTAGGATCTTTTAGATTGATGGATACCCCAAACCATGGGGGAACAGTATTTCACGGAGCCCTGTCTAAAGGTGCAGTCCTTTGCACCCTCTATGCTCATCAGTTTCCAAACTCAGAGGCTTATGAGCATCCTTTGCACAGCGGGGGAGGCAGTGGAGGTGATCGCCACCTCCATGCTCCTCCTGCTCTGCAAGTCAGCTAGGTGGCTGATTTCGGCTGTCTAGCTGTGGTGCTTTCGATGGGGAGGGAAGGAAACTGGAGCACCACCAGGATACACGATGTATCCTGGTGGGCTCTGTCTCCTTCCCTCCCCGCCTCCCAGAATGCCCCCATTACCCCTTCTCTGAGGTCACTCTTACACCTCAGAGAAGCAGCTGGCATGGTTCTTTCCATGCTGCCTGTGAGGTGGGGGGAAGAGGGGGATCTGAGTGCGGATCCCCACCTCCGAGGTTAGAGCTCTGTTTCCAAGCTAGGATCTGGGAATCCAAAGAATCCTATGGCCCCCTAGATGCTGTCTAGGAGCCATAGGATTGCTCTCTAAATTTCTGCAAGATCAACTATTACTTGATATTGATTTTGGTGCTGCTGACCCATGGCCTCCTTTTTCCCATCAAGAGGAATCCTACCTGGACATGCTGGGGATTGTATCTGGGACCTTCTGTATGCAATGCATGTGCTCTACCACTGAGCCACAGCACTTCCGAATAGGACAAAAACTAAATAATGACTGGGTTCAGACAACATGATAACCTACACTCAGGGGTTGAGTATGGGTAGAGTGTGGCTTGTCATTGAATCGTGGGTTGTTGTTGAAACGTGGGTTATCATGTTGTCTGAATCCAGCTGAGATAACAAACCATGGTGAACAACCCACAGTTCACAACCCAACAACAAAACATGGGTTCTCTTCATGGCTTGTTAGTGCAGCTGGGTTCAGACAAGACGATAACCCACATTTCAACAACAACCCATGGTTCAACAACAACCCATGGTTCAACCTATATTCAACCCCTGAGTGTGGATTATCATGTTGTCTGAACCTAGTCAATGTAAACTTCTGCTCCTGAGGAACCTGTATGTTTTGTCCAGAGCATGAGAGAGATCAGAGTTACAGCTGGCCTTTATGTTTTCAGAAGCATATGGAGGGTCAGCCATTCCTTCATCCCAGAACACTAGGTGTAATCTGATACCTGCAGCACCTACTAGTGACTCATTCATTCATTCATTCATTCATTCATTCTGCAATCTCTGTTTTGAGACTGGATCTAAAGTGCAGAACTCATGGCTACAACATCTGGCTTAAATTCTGGACTTTTCTGGCTTGATTTTTGGACTTTCCTGCTCTTCCTTCCATCCCATTCTTGCAGGTACTGCCTAGCCCAGGGCTGGGGGGGGGGGCTTCTTTCAGCCAGAGGGCTGAATTCAATTCTGGGGAAGCTCTTCTTGGAGGGGGGCACATTCGAGTGGTGGGTGGGGCTGAAGTTAAAGCAGGAGGGGCCAAAGGCAAAAGGCGTCAGGCCAATAATACCAAAAATACCAGCATATTTGAGCTTAAACCACTTACGGCCAGTAACTAAGCCTTAGGAGAGGCATTTTGAGCTTTTAGGATAGGGGGAAAACTACACAAAAGTTGGGAAACCACCAACGATTGGTGCTCAGGTAAAAAGGGGTGGGGCTAGGGAAAAGGGGGCATCTGGGGAAACCAGATTTGGTCCGAGGTTCTCCATTCCTGTACTAGCTTGATGTAGAGTTCTTGAAAGCCTGAAAGCTTGTACAAACTTTTGTGGCATTTTGGTTGGTCTTAATAAAGGTTTTGACTGACGGTGAATTTGGATTTGTAAACTGTTGGGAATCTGCACACACACACACACACACACACACACACAAATCTATTTATTGTTTCAGCAAGGGCAATGAATGGAAAGGTTGAGTGAAAGTCAGGAAGAGTGTTCCCAGTAGATGTCTCTCCCACCCACAACTATCTAGGAGTCATATAACTCAGGAGAATAATTTATTGGAACATTATTATGACCCTCCTGTTTCAAACAGTCCTGTTTGTTTTAAACATGAGGCTGATTTGGATATACGGAGACACTTTAGGCAGACTCCAAAGGGATGTCGTGTTAATATGAGCAAAACTCAGAAGAAATAGGCCTTGAATGTTAACTATGACAGTTATTAAAATGCTCATAAAATGTGGCAATTAACCCAGCACTTTCCATCCATACATTTCCAAGCACTTTAGAAAAGCCATTCTGCAAAATTCTCTATTTACTGTCTAATGTATTAATCATGGTTAGAGATGACGGAATGAAAGCACACTAGCAAAGGCATGACTCCCACAACAGAGGGCAATATTCAGTGTGTTTGTATGAATTATAAGGAACTACAAAGCCGGAGTGGGCAGACTTCAGGCTTGCGGGATCTGCTTTGTTTTTTCACTAGAGCCCTGAGACCCACCAACCAGAGCCTGATGCAAAAGACACACACTTAGATTTTAAAAATCTGGAGCCCAGGAATTTGTTTTAAGTAAACAGCGCAGGCTGGTGGCTCCAATGTCAGTGGGGCCAGTGTATCCTCTCCAGGTTTTAGTCTGAACTTTTAAGGAGCATCCTTGGTGCTGAACCCTATCCTCCTATCCCGAGGTACATTTATGGTGATCGGCCATTCCTGAGACTTGCCGCTCAGGACTGTGGGGCCCGTGGGCAGCATACGAACGGCCTTTGGCTAACCTGGCTTATTTGCCCAGAGTTGTGGGAGACAGGGAGGGGGGGGGGCTCAGAAGGCCACCCTCCACATCAGGTATGAGTGTGACCAAAGATGTGGGGTGGGAATAAATATCCACCACCACTCACTCTGGGTAGGGTATGGTTCAATTGAATAGTTCAGACTGAATAGCCTGTAGCACCTTGGGTTAGGGACGGGTGCAATCCTATGTATGTTCAGAGACAGAAAAAAAGTCCTACAACTCCTAGCATTCCCCAGCCAGCCACGCTGGCTGGGGAATGCTGGGACTTGTAGGACTTCTTTCTGTCTAAATATGCATAGGATTGTTCCCTTAGCCACTTGCTTTCCTCTGCAGATCCTGTGTTAAGGTTAAATACATGTGGCCCCCCTTCAATCCAGTCATTTGGTCTTGCCTCTTTCTTTCTGGCTCTGCAATTTGAGGGCCTCCGGTTTCTCACCCCTGGTATAAAGCGTGTAAGTGGAAGTCTCCAAAACAACCAACTAAATAGCAGTGGGTTGATAAAATCTGGGAGACTATGACTATGTATGTAAACTTACTCAGCAGGTGTAGCAAGCAAGGAATCCTAACTTAAAGAAATATATTATGGCACCATGGTTTCCATATGTTGAAGCCCTTCAAAGTTTTGATCAAATTCCAACCAAGTACAGTTGCCTATATTTCCCCCCCTGATGAATACACACACACACACACACACACACCAAATAACATTTACTCAGATACACTTCTTTTATATGCTGTGCATATTGTATTTTTACTCTTTCATTAGGTATTGAGTTCCTACTTAGGCTGTTTTACTGCAGATATTCCATAAGCATATCGGTTATAGATTCAGGATTATAATTGGAGAATTCCTTTGTTTCTTTAGTGATCTTGATTTCTTCTTCTTCTTCTTCTTCTTCTTCTTCTTCTTCTTCTTCTTCTTCTTCTCTTCTTCTTCTTCTTCTTCTTCTTCTCCTCCTCCTCCTCCTCCTCCTCCTCCTCCTCCTCCTCCTCCTCCTCCTCGCCTTTTGTTAACTTTATTTTGAAATAAAATAAAATTTCATGGAAAAAAGCAGGGGTGGGGAAGCTCTTTCAGCTCAAGGTCTGAATTCCATTCTGCTCACTGCTGGATCAAGCCAAACCCACTGGCACGTAGTCCCAAGCCCACTGCTGCATGTGGGAGCAAAAAGGGTGCCCAACACCTCTGGCTTGTCATGAAATGTCCATTGTAAAAAAGAAAAATGAGACTTCCCCCATCCTGTTCCTTTAATGCAGGGGTGTCGGCCCTCCCTCAGCCCAAGGGCCAAATTCATTTTCAGAGAAGCTCTCAGGGGTTGCATTCCAGTGGTGGGCAGGGCTGAAGGCAAAGGGGGTGGGGGAAAAAACCCAAAAAAGTATTGTAGCTTAAGGCTCTTACTGCCAGTAACTAAGCTGTACAGGAGGCATTTCAACCTTTTAGAATGGGGAAAAGGCTGCACAAAAGTTGAGAAACCAGCAAACAACTGGTGGTAGAGGGAAAGGGGTGGGGTTGGGGGTCAGGAGAAGGGGGTGGGGCTATCTGGGGAACACTGGAAGGCCAGATTGGGACCCCAGGCTGAGTTGTCCCCACTGCCCCCCACCATAAAACTTGTCCAAGAGCAATCATAGTAAGAAGAGGGTGTCTGTGTGCAATGCTTTGACCATTGATGCTATTCTGTGCTTGACTTTCATTTCCCATAATCCTCTGCAGTTTGCAGCAGAACTGGATTCTTTGGCAATTGGTTTGCATGGAGCCATAAAGCAAGGCACAGAGTGGAAGGTGACAAAGGAACATGCACAACCGTGAATCTCCTTTATTATTACTAAAAGCTGCTGCTGAGCCGCCATTGTTGATATTTGTGGCTTTGAACTGACTGCAGGAGGACATTTTCCCATTAACACAGTGCTGGCTTTGAAGTAAACTGCAATGAAACATTGAACATTTCTTTCTTTTTAAGCAATGCACTTTGAAAGGAATCTTGTTTCATACTAGGTTGGAAAGCTCAACTGATTAGTGGGTTAGGTTGCAAGCCTGAACTCACTTGCATTGGAGTAAGGTTCATGGAAATCAGTGGGGCTTACTTCTGAGTAGGTATGTATAGGAGGAGACCTTTAAACTCTTTGCTTTAAAACTTGTTAAAGGAAGTACTAGAAAACATATTCATGGCTCTTTGTTAGCTTTTGTTTGGAATGAAATAAAACCAAAGATTTCAGTTTTATATGCAATATTCATGCAATATTTAAATATTTATTTAAATACTATTTATTTAAACAATATTTATTTAATAAATATGAAATATTTATTTTCTTTTGGTAAATGTGTCATTTTTACATGGTGGTGCTGTGTCCATTTCTAATGGAGGTGCCACCCCTCCCCCACAAGGAGAAATAAAAATGTGGTATATAGAAACAATTCCCTACTCATAAGTAGGGAAGTAAGTAGAGGTGTGCACTGACCCCCAGCTTTAACTTGGACCCTGCTTTGGTGCTTTTGAAAATGGCCCGATCTGGATATTCTGTTGTTATTGATCGAGCAGCCAAATGTTTGATGACTTGTTTAAGGAGGAAAGGAACATTATGCACAGTTCCTTGGCATGGTCAACCCTTGGTGTGCAGTGTTAAATTTATTTATTTAGTTTATATCTGTCTTTCTGCCAAAAATGTCACTCAAGGTGGTTAACTGTAATAAAAACACAGATTAAAAACAGCATCTTAATTAAAAATATAAAAAACAGATCAATTAAAAACACAACTGACCTACCTCACAGGGTTATTGTCAGGGTAACATGGAGAGAAGGAGGATTATGTAAGCCGCCAGGTTCCTTGCAAGGGGGGGTGGGGAAGAAGGCAGGATATAAATGTAAGAATAATTTTTTTTTTAAACCCAACACTAAAAGAAATAAAAGCATCTGACCGGTTAATCTCCCCTCCGTTGTGTTGACAAACCAGCTTACATGCCAAAGGCCTGTCTGAATAAGAACATGTTTGCTAACTATTGGAAGGACAGCAAAGAGGCAGCCAACCGGGCTTCCCTTGGCAGGGAGTTCCAGAGTCTGGCCATGGTGTTGCCGGCACCGCAAGTGCCTCATCCGGCAAAAGTGTGATTCGTGCCCGGTGTGCTAGTCAACCCAATAAAACACACCAAGATGGAGAAGTGAAAACCAACTTTATTTGAGATCTCAAAGCGGCACTCGGAGCAAGCAATCTCAAATCGAGGGTCAAGAGGGCTTCTTCTTGGCATCTATTTATACATGGCATACTGTGCGTTAGATACTGACAGAAAAAAAAAAGAATCAGCTGACAGCAAAAATGAGAAAAACATCTTCGACCTCTTCCCTCGTCCCATTCTACATACATTTGTCTTGGCCTCACAATGCAGACATAGCAGAAATACAAATTCCATCTCAAAGTACAGACAAAGCAGACTACTTCCTTTATCTTAAAAATACATCTTTTCTTGTCCGGCCTTTGCAAGAGTGTGACTCGCCCCACCCTTCTCTTCACGTAAAATTTGAAACTTACTGTCCCCCAGCAATGGCCACTGAGAAGGCTCTCTCTCGCGCCCCCACCAAACAAGCCTCCGACGCTGGTAGGACTGAGAGAAGGAACTGCCCTGATGTACGTGGCTCCCTGGCTCCCAGTCATATTTCACTATCAAGATATTCAAGGCGTGCCACATTCAGGGACTCTGAGGAAGTGAGCATGTTCAGAAGCTCCATGAGATTTTTTTTAAATTGTATTTTTTTAAAAAAAATTTATATCCCACTTTTCTTCCATCATGGAACTCAACATGGGGTTTCCCTGGAGTCTCCTATCCAGGTACTGACCACCAGACCCAAACTGGCTTAGCTTAAGCAGGTGGTTGCATCTTATGTCCTTGGACCATGCCTTGCTAGGATTTTGTGTGTGTATACATTAAAAGCGTATTATGGAAGAATAGTGGTCATTTGGATTTCAGTTCTCTTTTACTGCAACATCCCCCCATCCTCTCATTGCTTTTTGTTAATTCTCTTCTCCTTTTAAGTGAAGCAACATCTTGGGAAAACAAAAAGCAAGGCCAGAAATGCACTTGGTGATTCTGCAGAAAGCATCTTCATCATAATTAGCCAATAATAGGTGATTGACATGGAATATAAATTCCCATTACAGATCAAGGTTGCTTTGTCATTGTCAAACCAATTGCAATATCAGATAATGTGTGCGCACAGTACAGTTGCTGGTGCTTGTGGCTGGACCAGGAGTAAGTTAAAGTTTATATTGTTTTTAAAGCCTTTTTCGTGATGGTTGGTTACTAGAAAATGTGCTCATATGCTTGAGAATTTTTAAAATCACATTCATATCTTTTATTTCTTGGTTATTGTGAAGAGAAAGCCAGCCAGGGCAGGTACACACAGACCACACAGACCCCCCAGATTTCACCTGATACCGCACTTGCTCACAATAGAACACACATGCATACCCCCAGGCCACTTCCCCTCCCTTGGCAGCCAAATGAGCTGTGAAACATTCCAAACAGGAGAGGGGTGCCAAGATGCCTAGTGGCCACAAAGAAATGGCAAGTACTCCTAAGCACCCTAAAGTACCCGGAGAAACAGGGTACTCCTGACCCTTCGGACAGGTCAGGAGGGGAGGGGGGCGCAGGAGGGAGGAGGGAGCCAAGAAGAAGGGATAAAGGAAGGGGCTTGTGGCGGGAAAAGGTTGTTGGTCATGGGCAGCAAGCTGCATGGAGGTCTAGGGCTTCGGTCTGACCTCAGGATCCAGCCCCGGGCAGCTCCCGGTGAAATTAGCTGAATTCACCTAGCCGCTGAGCTACATGGCTGTCGAGGAATCCAGGTCATTCCAGGTAAACTTTGTGTGTACTGTTGCTGTGACTCGCTCTATACCCATGTCAATTGCAGGCGTGTGCTTTGCTACTGCCTTTGTGTATGTTTTGATACGCTCAATTAAACTCTGTTTACCGATAAACAGTGTAGTGGCTCCCATTCACAAAACTTCTTCTTTCACTGTCCCAGCGTTAAAATTGGCCGCCGCTTTTGCCTAGGTGTCGCGGACCACGCGTAAAGGGCTAACTTTGCTCCAGTTAACCCCTTGGTACCTGAACCCACGCAAAGGACCGTCTTTGGTCCTTTTCACAGTTATTTTAGGGACTCTTCTTGAAAATGATCCTCTATTTCCCTCCTTCTTCAATTTGGAGTGAATTGGCATCTCTACCCGACTGCAAATCTTATGCAGGATTGGCCCTACCATTAGGCAAGGTGAGGCAGGCAAAGCGCCGGCACAAGCTCTCCTGCCACCGGAGCTTACCCACCTGAGTTATTATTATTATTAATTTTATTTATATAAAAACTGCTCTCTGGGCAGTTCACAACAATCCATAGTTGGTGTACTGCACCCCACAGGCTCACACAGACTCTTGTCTTCCAAACATACCTAGGTTTTATTTAAAAACAAAGCCTTTCCACTGAGCTCTCTCAGGCCGTGGCCTCTCTCCCCTCAGGCCAGAAGCAGTGGGTGTTGACCTCAACCACTTCTTGGTTCCTCCCAGGAAGCGCAGCCCACTCAGGCCAAATTCAGTACTTCTTTCATATTGTTACAGGCGTGGCCCAACACATTTTGGCCCTGTACCATATATTTCAGGGCCTTCTTCAGGGGTTAACATTTTTAAATGTAGCCAGCAGAGGTCTCTGAAAACTGTATGTCTCCAAGACTAAATCCTGCGATTGGTGCACGTGCACATCCAGAAATGAAAGACCTTGAGTTTAATCAGCACAATTATGGGTACATATGAGAGGAGTTAAGAGAATGTATATAAACTGCTGTTTCCTAATCATGTCACCAGTCACAGGATTTAATCTTGGAGACAAAAGTTCTTCAATGATCTCTGCAAGCTACATTTAAAAATTTTAACCCCTGAAGAAGGCCCAGAAATATGGTACAGGGCCGAAACGTGTAGGGCTATGCTGAGGACCAAAACTTTATTTTTTACAACCTGGGACTTTGTCTCTACTTTTCACTGGGGGATTAACCCAATCTCATGTGAAGGTCAGCCCTGGACAGGCAGCCTGTTTTGCATACATACATACTTATACATACTGTGTGCGTGTACCATTATAGCAACTTGGTGTCCTCCAGAAATGTTGGACTTCAACTCCCAACAGCCGCAGCCAGCATGGCCATTGGTCAGTAATTCTGGGAGTTGTGGTCCAAAACATCTGGAGAACACCAATTTGGGAAATACTACATTATAGACTAGCAAATTGTCCACTGTCTCCATCTACTATTATATTTCTTCCACCATGGCTTACCATTTGCATTTTCTGCGCTAGACATCAAGATGTCTTGGACCACCAGGCACACTTACTTGGAAGGAAGCTCCACTGGAATCTATGACATCTGCTTCTGAGTAAACATGGCTAGGATCAGGGTGTAGGGGCTGTAGGGATTGGGCCCAGTACCTCTGCAGACATGCCCCAATGCTTGCTTGTTTATAGTCTGCATAATAAAAGTAATTGACTGGAAATACGACTTAATTGCTTGACTACAGAAAGGGCCAGGGACTGGGCCCCTGACAGTGGCACCCCCGGATGCATCTTTTCCCTAACAGGCTTCCAAGCACAAATTACATACGAATACAGCAAATCATCATAGGTCAGATCCAGATTTACACTGGATCAACTGCACTGATGGAAGTGGACTTCCCCACCCCCTCCTTCCCACGGCAGCCACTCCAGTCCCCTGAAAATGCTACGCTGAGAGTCAGGAGGAGACCCTGGTGAGTGGGGCGAGCTGTGGTGGATGGGAGGGGGGATCCCCAAAATTCAGGTAGAGGAACCTTCCGCAAGTGCAGTCTTTCCTCTCATGGAAGGCTGATCCCGGATCCAACCCCATGTCTTCTGCCTATGTATAAATCCTGTCTTCTGCCTACAAGATCAACAGGAGCCGTGGACCGGATGTGAAAAAGAAGCCAGCCCAGAGCTGCCAACAGAATGGTTTTCAAATTGTATTCACAGCATATTTGAGACTGGTCCCAAGCCTCGAGGGAAGAGGAATGGATTTGTAAACAGACTTTCATATCGGATGCAGAGGGGTCAAATTCTGCTGTTATTGGGAAAACTCCCCATGGTTTAAGGCAGGTCAGAAACTGGCTCAGACTCAATTGGAAGGAAGTCGATCAACAATGATTGAAGAAAGTATCCTGGTTATGGGTCACCGAGCTGGCTGTAATTAATTTAGGAGATTGACACATACAGCCTCAAGCAGCTGCCTCTTTCTCTCTGTTAAGTGGCATGAAGGGTAAAATCCAATCTATTGCTGCTGATTCAGGATTTAAGGCTAGACGTTCCCAATGCTCTTAAATGGAAGCCTACCATTTTCTACCCTTTGATCTTGGGTCCCACTCCAGGCAATTTTCGAACACGCACCTAATTGATCATTTCAGGCATTGCCTTTTGCAAACCAGATGATGTGGAGATGGTCTGCTTGGCTTGTAGTAGAAGAAGGTCAAGAAGAAAGGGAGAAATGATCGTGTGTGTGTGTGTGTGTGTGTGTGTGTGTGTGAGAGTGCGCATGCATGTGCGCACAAGCAGTGCTGGTTCCAGGTTTTGAGGGCCCTGGGCAAGACACCCTCAATGGGACCCTTTCAGCACTGAGTCTGCCTCCCCACCACCATTGCCACCAGCTGCAATTGCTCCTCATCCTCTTTCTCATCATTACTACCACTTGCTTGACAGATTTCCCTTCCCCCGGCCACGTGCAACTGTGGGCGGGGAGAATTTTGCGCGCGGAGGAAAGGAGAGTGAGACCACTATGGGGTGATCTCACCCTCCAATAGGATACAAGGGTGGGGCGTGCAGGACCGTTATTAGGCCCGCATGCCCACACCCTGGGCTCTTTCTTTTGCAGCTGTCTCCCTCCCTGTTCTCAGTGTGGGCTTTGCTGGCTGCCATTTCCAGGGGCCAAGTAGGAATTTTGGCTCATTGTCCTGATTGGCTGGGGGCAATGGGTGTGTTTCGCCTACTCTACACTGTGTTGCAGGGTTGGGTGTTTTTTATTTTGGGTTTTCCGTGTGATTTGGTCCATTCCGGTCACATTTGGCTAGTAAGTGCGGGAATAGGCAGTGGGGTTAGGGTTTTGGCGATCATCCAATGGCACTGTTCAGGTGGCTGGCGAGACCTGTAGCTCCACGCTTGCTGAGTTTCGCGGCTCAGTGGGGGGAAATACGGATCGCCAGTGAGGATGGCTTACATCACACGGATCGGTGTTCTGTGGCACCGTGAGGTGGGGACTGTGAGAAAGTCTCCCAGCACCCAAGAGGGTGTAAAACTGGGGGGGGGGGTGGCGAAGTGCTGCGCCACCCCCCGGGTTTGGATGCATCTGCCCGGGATACCTCACTGGCCAATGGCCAGTTTTAGTTAGTACCCGCACTTTCACCCTTCGCAGATCTTGATTAATAAAATGTGGCCCTTTATTTACACCATATACTTGTGTCTCGCCTCTTCTTTTCCCCTTTTACGCGCGCAAAGAGAGCCAGTGAGCAAGTAGGCAGTGGCATCTACTGCTCCTCCTCCTAAGCATGAATTTCAACTGGGCCAGAGCGAGAGGCAGGGGAACAAGCAGGTTTCAATGGTGAAGAGGAGAAGCAACTCCAGGGGACTCTTGGCAGTGGGCCCTTGCTGGGGTGTGGGTCCTTGGCAGGTGCTCGACCATACCCACCCTTAACACCCTGAACCCTCCTGTGAAATCCCTTGGTCTTTATTGAGCTTTTATGTTTAATCAGCACAATTATGGGTACATCTGGCCAGATGGGGAACCTCTGCAGGCCAGAGATTCCCCATTCCTCTCTTGATCCTTTCACTTGCTCTTTTCTGTATCTTTCCCAGCTCTTTCCCTCCACAATATAGATTTGCACATACGGATTTGCTTATTTTGGAGCTAAAATGGTGTATTCCAAAGCGCGAGGAGTCACCTTTCTGCAATCCAAGAATTATTATCGGGGTGGGTGGAGGAAAGGAAACCGCTGCTACGTTCCCACAGCTGTTGTTCAAAGGGAGCAGCTGAATCTTCCGGCCGTCAAAGATGGCAGCTATAATGAAAAAAAATGAGACGTGGGAATCTTACAGCAGTCTTAAACCGCTTAAATGACAAACCTGTAATTTGTGGGAGAAAAATGATTCCCTGAATGCACGTTATATCTCCAAGTTCCAAATTGCTGAGTGAGTTCTTGTAGAAATTGGTTTCTGCCCAGGAGGAGATAATGTCAGTCAAGTCACTTGCTTTTCTGTGTGCCTCTGGGGAGTGGAGGTGGAGGTGGAGGGGGGTGGGGCGGCATAAGGAGCCTTCCCGTTCACATAACAGCACTTGTTGGAAAGCTAAATTAAATTCAATTTCAGCCCCTTAGCTGGGATTCCACCAGCACTCCAGAGCATAAAGTAAGGCTACAATGCAAAACTCAGGTTGAAGGAATGCTCTGATGTGTTGGGCAGCCAGAATGTGGCATCAAACTGTGCAGAGGGTTTGTGTTGGCTTGGTCTGGCTTGCTCTACATCTATTATTTTTTTTAATCTTAATTTTGGTTGGAGCAAATACTTAAAGGGAGAAGGCTCATCAGTCAAATTGCACGAGGAACATTTTGACTGCCAGGTTGTACCAGTTCGGACGTGTGACTCCTATTTCAGTGGGGCTCCTATTCCATTGCAGGTTTTATTTGGAGATTTATAGGAGCTATCCATGGTGCCGGACTCCATCCCCAAAATAGGTTCACCATCATGGAATACTGTGGATAGCTCCTATAAAGCTCCAAATAAAAGCTGCAATGGATTAGGAGTCCCACTGAAACAGGTGTGACCAGCCTCCACTGGGCATTGGTTGCTTCACCATTGCAGTCCCAACCCTGCCGGTGCTCTCCGATTCACGGACTTTAGTGGCGGGACACACTGTGCCTCCAAGTGCACATTCATCCCTCCCCAGTCGGTCCCTGCCGCAACCTTGTCAGGTAGGTTAGCCTGAGAGATTGTGGCTTGTGGCCCAAGGCCACCCAGAAGGCTTCCTTCTTTGAAAGGGATTGGAACGCAGGTCTTCCTGAGGCCAACGCTCTAGCTCAGGGGTAGACAACCTGGTGCCTGCCAGATGTTTTGCACTGTAACTCCCATCAGCCCCAGCCAATCAGCAGGGATGATGGGAGTTGTAGTCCAAAATGGCTGGAGGGCACCAGGCTGTCCAACCCAGCTCTAGCCACCACACCACACTGTCTTCGTCTCTGCTTAAACAAGGAGTGTCAAACCTCAGGCCTCCAGGCCAAATGTGGCCCATCTGGAGGTCCAGACTGGGAGGTTTGCTCTACATCCGAGGTTCTCCACAGGCCTATGCCCCCTTCCCCTATCCCCACTCCCTTCCCCCAAAACACCAATCATTTGGGGGGGGTTTCCCAGCTTTTGTATGTGTTTCCCCCATTCTAAAAGGTTGAAATACCGCTCCCAAAAGCTTAGCTACTGGCAAGCTTTAAGCTGCAACATCCTGGCATCTTCAGCCCTGCATTGTTTTTCCTCTAGCCCTGCCCACCACTGAAACACAGCCCCCGAGAGCCTTCTGGCCCCCAGTCTGAGACTGGTTCAGCTCCCCTGGCTTAAGCCACATGTGGATAACCCATGGCCCATGCGTCGCATGCAGTCCGCAAAGGCTTTCAGGGAAGCCCACAGAGTTGCCCACTGTCGGATCCCCCATCCCGATTGTGACAGGGTCATCCATGCACGTTGTCCTCCCTATCGCTATGGCGTTCCCGCCATCCTGCCAAACAGGTATTTGGCAGGCGGTAGTAAGCACAACTTACATGGGGAGGGTGGTGTGCGCCATCTTCCCCATCTAAATTGTACTTGCCGCTGCCCACCAAAGAGCCGTGTGCCAGTCCTCCCGTGAATGTATTTGCTTGTGTGGGTGGGGTGGGGGATGCCATCCTTGGATGCAGCCACTGCCAGGCCAGGTCCACTGCTGGATCAAGCCAAGCCCACTGGCATGTGGTCCCAAGCCCACTGCTGCATGTGGGAGCAAGAAGGATGCCCACCTCTAGCTTCTAATGAAATCTCCATTGTAAAAATACGAGACTTCCCCCGTCCTGTTCCTTTTATGTGGGCGTGTTGGCCCTCTTTCAGCCCAAGGGCCAAATTCAATTTCAGAGAAGCTCTCAGGGGTTGCATTCCAGTGGTGGGAGGAGTTAAAGGCCAAAGGGGCGGGGCCAAAGGCAAAACAGGCAAGGCCCAATACCCCAAATATCAGCATATTTTAGCTTAAATCCCTTCCTACCAGTAACTAAGCATTGTGAGCGGCTTTCCACCTTTTAGAATGTATTCAGTCATAAGACCATTCCATCCAACTCCTGCATCAGTCTACAAATTAAAACACACACCAAAAAACTGCGTGGAAATTTGCATTTATTATCATATGTAACTTTCCCTAATGTACACATTTTCGTATGCAACTCTCCCTAATGTAAACATTTCTGTGCACAACTTTCTCTAATATGTGCATTTTTGTACACAATATTTGAGCCGAGAACTGCATCACAACATTTGGAGAAGTGTGTAATCTGATGCAGAATCAGAAGGATAACTGTGTTCTGAGCCACCTATTAGTCCAGGAAGTACAAATTAGGTGGGTTCACTAAAAAATGCAGACCAGACAAAATCCCCTCCTATCCCTAATGTCAACTAGGTGGATATAGGCACACCTCTACAGGCCATAATACCCAGAGTCACTTCTGGGAGAACTTTGTGCCTTCCTTCTTTTTGTCCATCCAAAATGAGGACTATGAAGCGGTTATACTGGAAGTGGCACCAACTCTCTTGGACAAGGTTGATAAAAGACATTTTGCCTGCTTCCAACTTTCCAACGTCATCTGTTGGATGCGGCTAGCATCCAGCTCTAGCTGCTCTACTCCTCAGCAAGCAAGAATGATTACGTTTTCATCAGCTTGATATCTCAGAAGTGTCAGCATTGAGAAGTAAATTGACCTTTATGGGAGAGGGAAAAACACCCTTGCATAATCCAGGCAGCACCCACCCCCCTTTTATTGCTAAGTGATGAAAGCCTTATGGAAAGAGGCACCACATTTCTTATGCCATGCTGGGAAGAATATGTAATGCCCAAGATTCTGCCTAGCAAGACTGGTGGGAAATGCATATAAACATTGCAGAGAAGAAACAGACATTTGCATTTTACTGTATTATTTATTGCAAATGTGATTATTTTAACTTGTTTTTGTTTTCATCTTCCAATTCCCCACCCCTCATAGGACGGCCTAGAAATAGTATAAATGAAATAAAAATAAACAACACAGACCATGTTTTGATCGTTTCAATGAACAGCGATAATAGGAATGATGTTAACCTCAAACTATTTAATGACAAAAATGTATATGTATCTAATGACAAAAATGACACCAGATGTGTGGATTACCGCAACAGCTCTGATGGGAATAGACTCAGTGTGACAGAATGAATAAAGCAGTGGTTTTCAAACTGTGGAACTCTGGTGTCTTTGCCAACTTATATATTGGCAAAAAAAAGAGGAAATGCAGTGATATGCTGTACAACATACGGGTACACTGTAGTATGTGGCCATCCTGTTATCCGTAGCTGGGGCGGTGCTGCACCAGCATTTTCCTTGGCAGATATATAAAGTATGAACACTAGGCACATCTTCCAAAATGCACTGGAAGCTTCCCGGGAGCATGATTTTTCTTCCAAACAAGGCATGTTTGCCTTGTTTTCAAGAGAATTCCCTGCTTTTTTTGCCACCACTGCCATGCCACCAAATTTCAGTGGCGGATTTGACAGCACGGTGGTGGCAGGGGACAGGGATGCACCCTGATGAGGTCTAGGGGGGCACAATGTGACCCCCTGAGCTCCAGAAGTTAGCTGCCCCTGAGCTAGACTGAGGCCACTGCTTATAAGTGTTGGAGACCTGCTGCCAGTCAGGCTCGCTTGACCGAGCTGCAACAACAACAACAAATAACTCCTTTTGAGCTGTTGATTGTAACTGTGTTTATTTATTTATTTTATTTATTATATTTATACCCCACCTTTTTTCCTGCAAGGAACCCAAGGCAGCTTTACACAATCCTCCTCCTCCTCCTCCTCCTCCTCTCCATTTTATCCTCACAACAACCCTGTGAGGTAGGTTAGGCTGAGAGTCAGTGACTGGCCCAAAGTCACCCAGTGGGTTTCATGGCTGAGCGGGGACTAGAACCCGGATCTCCTGAGTCCCAGTCCAACACCCTCACCACTACGCCACACTGGCTCTCAGTGTTATGTGTGATGTCAACACCATGTTATGGACTCCTTCCTGATTGGTTGTTTCCATATGGTCTTCCTACGTAATATTTACTCGCTGTCGCTGATCGATAACTGGAGGAATGATGATGGCACTCCTGAAAGAAAAGGATTAATCCAACCAACTTAGCTCATGCACAGAAATGCCATGCTTGAGATGTAGACTGCACAAGCTCCAAAGCTTGTAATCTATTCCGAAATTCATAACAAATTCCTAAGACAATGATCCAAGTTTGCTACAAAGGTGAGCATTACAAGCACATGCGTTTCCACAAATGACCTGAGTTATTACAAAATTCAGTGGCATCACTATTAAACCACTTGAGAGCCAGTGTGGCATAGTGGTGAGAGTGTTGGTCTGGGACTCGGGAGACCCGGGTTCTAGTCCCCGCTCAGCCGTGAAGCTCACTGGGTAACTTTGGGCCAGTCACTGACTCTCAGCCTAACCTACCTCACAGGGTCGTTGTGAGGATAAAATGGAGAGGAGGATGATGATTATGTAAGCTGCCTTGGGTTCCTTGCAGGAAAGAAGGCAGGATATAAATATAATAAATAAATAAAAATCAAATCAAATCAAATCAGTAGTAATATATAGCCATCATGGCTAGTAGCCATGGATAGCCTTATCCTCCATGGCTCTAATCACATGAGAGAAATTAACACCTGAATAGGGCTTATCAGACAGGATAAGATGATCCAATGGAATCTCAGAGTATAACCTTTTCAGAAGAGCATGATGTTTGTACTGGGCTTATAAAACAACCCAGTTGCTTTTGGATAAGATGAAGTGGTAGCATTCTGATTTCATGATGGAAAATAGTGATATGATAGCCAGACCAAGGGTGGGTAACAGACCTAATTCCAATTTCAATGGACGTAATTGCAGCTGTTGCCTCAGCACAAGCATGACAATGAATTAAATGCACTCTGCAATACCACAGTATTCAGCAGAGTTGCTCGACGGGGGTAATGGAGCTATATTTTGGGGGAAATGCGAATTAGTGATGGCTGCATGCTTCATTTTAGACTAATAAGCAAACAACTTTTAAAAATATATAATTGGCGTGCATGCCGGCTGCCCTTGAAAATCTCTGAGCTTCAGGGACCAAATGCTCAAGGCAGCGAGAGGGATGAACGTCGAGGGACTGAAGGGTAACGCGACAATCAGATATAAAATTTTTAATGAGCTCTTTTTTGACACCACAGTTTGTCTTCGCAAGTTACTTTGAGCGAGCGAGGCCAGAAGCCATATGTAGATGAGTTTTTCTTGTGACTGGTGCTTGCCAGCTTGCCGCAGCTGCAAGGGAATATTTGGGTGATGAAATGATATTGCACATAATGGGGTTGAAGAAGGCTACAAGTCATTTCCTTCAGGGAGACGCACTCTGTTCATTTTTTAAAAGCGAGCTCGCGCCGAGAGTCGGAAGTTCACATTCTCTCCCCCCCCCCCAAGTCTCTTAATGTTGCAGAATGTAATTGAGTTTCAGCAAACAAAAACAAATAATGATTCTGGGTTTCCAGTTTGCTGTTGCATTGTCTTTGGATTTTTTGGGGGGTGTTTCTTGGGGGGGGATTATTGCTGCTTGGAGTGCATATCCAGGTAAGGCAGGGCGGGAATCAAGCTGTTGATATGTGCGAGGATACTGAGCCTTGGGGCTGAAGACAGGGAATAGCCAGAAGGTAGAAGCCTCTCTAGATCCTCTTTCATGCCAGGCATGTCTACGCCCATGGCAAACAAATGAATGAAGAACGCAGCTTTATGCGGAGTCAGTTCAATGGTCCATCTACCCCACTGCTCTTGACTCCACCTGAAAGAGGTTGTCAAGGATGCAAGCAGAGGTCTTTCCTAACCAGGGCCAGGGCCTGGCATCGTAGGGCACCTGCCAAGGCTACACGCCCTTATAGGGGGCCCACTGCTCAAGCACACAGACTAATACATGCAATGGGGGGGCAATCTATACAGTTCCTCCTCCTAAAAATACAATGGGGGTGGGTGGGAGATAATGAAAATCATGTAAACAGCTCCCTCTGTGAGAAGCATCTGCACCACACATTAACTCAGGTGTTTGGCGGAGCGGAGGGGTCGTGCCCACCCACTCCTCCACCAATGCACTGGAGCACCGATTCAAATAATATGTGAGAATCTGCATTCTACCTGGATACACAGGGCGGGTTACCACGACTGTTTGCCGGATCGTGCGAAGCGACAACGATGAGCCCGACAGTCGATTGGGCTCATTGTTGTTGCTTCGCTCCCTCCCTCCCCTCATTCCTCCCAGGAATATCCCAGGGGACACCGCAGGGAGGAATGAGGCTCCTCTCTTTTTGGCAGCCATGATCGCGAGCCGATTTCAGCTCACAGCAGCTGCCAAAGACTCCCGGTTCTGCAAACAGGGCTCGTGCCCTGAAGCGCAGTGTGGGGGGGGGAGCCTCTCACCTCCTCCCCGAGGGGTCTCCTCTCAGTCAGGAGGCGGGCGTGCCGGTTCCACTCTCCACGACTGCTCCGTGAATGGAGCAGCCGTGGAGTGGATCACTGGCTCCTGCCAGAGAGATTTACTCGCTGTAGGTGGAAACGCAGTCCCCGTGGCTGATCCATGCATGGAGCAGCCGTGGGGACTGTGTCCCCGCCTACAGCAGGCAAAGCTCTCTGGTGGCGGAGCAGGGCAGTGGGAAGGGAAGTTCTTGCGGGAAAATAAAGGGCAGAGTGCACGGGTGGCTCCTGCCGCCAGGAAGGTTCACCTACCTGCTGTATCCAGGAACTGCGTCTCTGGCTACAGCAGGTAAACCTCTTGGGCAACGAAGCAGGGCAGGGCCTGCTTCTGCCACTGGCGCAACCACACCAGTGAGAGGAGTGGGCCCTGCCACACTCCCGGAGAGGTTTACCTGCTGCATCCCGGGACTGGGCCAGTGAGAGGAGCAGGTCCTGCCTTGCTTCGCCACCGGAGAGGTTTACCTGCTGCAGCCGGGGACTGCGTCTCTGGCTGTAGCAGGTAAACCTCTCTGGCAGTGGAGCAAGGTGGCGGGAAGCATCCCTCCACTCTGCCCTTTGCTTTCCCAGATGGCGAAAGTGAGGGGCGGAGTGGGTGGGCGCTTTCCGCCACCCTGCTCCACCGCCAGGGAGGTCTACCTGCTGGAGATGGTGATGCAGTCCCCGCCTCCAGCAGGTAAACCTCTCCGGCGGAGCGGGTGATGGGAAGCCCCTGCCCTCTCCACCCTTTTCTTTTCCAGATTCTCCTGGGAAAGCAAAGGGCGGAGAGGGCGGGCACTTCCCACACTCACTGGGGTGGCGGCACCGGTGACTGCGGGAAGTGCCTCCCTCCCCGCAGCTGCTCGGCATGCGGAGCAGCCATGATGATCAGAGCACGGCCTCCCCTGGAGAAAACCTTTCAGGGAGGAGGCTGTGCTCTGATTCCTGCGGCGTGCTACTCTGGAGGAGGAGGCAGGGGTGCCTGATCTGCTCTGCGGGGAAGGAGGAAGAGGCCTCTGACAGCTGCCTCCTAGCGCCATTTGGGCACTTTGGGGGCAGCTGTCAGCTGCGCTCTATGGCCAGCGGCTTGGCAAGATTGGCAATGTCTGCTCTTGCCAAGTGGCTCGCTAGTTTTGGGGATTGTGCCATGATGGGTCGTGTCATCTGGGTTCGGATGGCACAGCAAGCCATCATGGTCCAAACAAACCTCAGAACAGACCATTGTGACTTATTGTTGTTCAAAACATTTATACCCCACCCTTTTTTCCTGCAAGGAACCCAAGGCGGCTTACATAATCCTCCTCCTCCTCCTCTCCATTTTATCCTCACAACAACCCTGTGAGGTAGGTGAGGCTGAGAGTCAGTGACTGGCCCAAAGTCACCCAGTGAGTTTCATGGCCGAGCGGGGACTAGAACCCGGATCTCCTGAGTCCCAGTCCAACACTCTGACCACTAACGCCACACTGGCTCTCAACGATAAGTCACAATGGTCAGTCACAATGACTGGGTTCGAATGACATGCCCAACAAGCAATGGTGAGTCACCACCATGGCTTATCATGTTCATGTCGTCTGAATCCAGATGTGAGCCTAAGAAGTGGCATCTGTCAACAGGGTTGTTGTAAGGTGGAGTGAGCTAATGGATGTTTAGTGCTTTGGAGAATACTTGGGAGGCACTCCACAAATGTTAGGTGTTATTATTACCGTACCTCCCTTGAACGTAATGCATATATGGAATGAGCTCCCCAAAGAGGTTCGCCTGGCGCCTACTTTGTATTCTTTCCGGCGCCAGGTGAAGACCTTTCTGTTCTCCCAGGCATTTTAATCATTTTAATCTTGTAATTGTTTTTAATTCCGTTATTGTAACTGCTGCTGCTAGCTCTGCTGTTTGTTTTTAATCTGTGTTTTTAAATTTTATATTTTATATTGTATTTTATGATTTTAACTGTTGTAAACCGCCCAGAGAGCTTCGGCTATTGGGCGGTATAAAAATGTATTAAATAAATAAATAAATAAATAAATATAAGAAGATAATGAAGGACACAATGCTGGACTTCCCTGTTCTCAGCATGCTCACAAGCCTCACAAAAAGAATTGCAGAGTGTATATAGGAACACAGATTGAGCTGATATTATTATTATTATTACATAATTTATTATTATTATTATTATTATTATTATTATGATTCTTCTTATTGTTATTAATATCATTGGTTTTTTAAAATATATATTGCCATAAGCATAGCCATATATAGTTGCTGTGCTGCTGCTAATATATATTGCCTTAAAGCATAGTGCTTTACAGAGTACAAGAAGCCAGGCCCCTGCCCCACAGAGCTTACAATGTAAAATTCAACACAGTAGAAACAGAGGAAGTGGAGTCAGGAGTAAATGGGATATAGTCAAATAGGATAAGAGTTTATGTTCTGTAGAATACGGTTCACAGAACAAAGCAGGCTATGAGCTACGGGTCCCTGCTTATCGGGGACTATGGTTGTGCCACCATGCTGGTTCAAGGGGTGTGAGGTGCTCTGAATTGTTATCTTGCTTTGTGGCCGGCCAGCCATTCTGCAGACTGGGAGCACTCTGGGGGGGGGGCAATCAGCAGTGCTGGTTGGTTTCCAGGAGTGGAGCCCTGGGGGCAGACCTGGAAGGGAGAGTTCCCACTCTGGCCCATTCCTGGGGGATATATTGGAAGCATATATTGCAGGATTTGGGTACTGGGGCAGATTCATTGTGGTGTGGGGAGTGGTGTTGAAACCCCTTGCTCCCTAAGAGATGGTTCCCCATAAGGTATTTTTTTGGCATAGACTTTCAAAACCTCCATCTCAGCTTGGGGATGGCATGCCTGCCACACATCTGGTTTGCAGGAGGGACCCATGTTATCACTCCCTGCCATGGTAGGCCCAAAGCATCTGCCAATCCCAATGTTAACCCAGGAGTCGGGTTGCCCAATGATTGGATCTTTGTGCTAGGTTATGGCAAACTCGGTAAGCCCCCAACTGTCCAAGTGAGAGTCAGGGCCACAGAGAGCTCCGTATGGAGCAAATTTCAGGATCAGGCCAGATATCAGACTCACTGAGCTGAGCTGGGGGTGTTGCTCTGCCTCTGGCATTGATCTGGAGCTGAATGATGCTTTGTATCAGCCTACCCCAACCTGGAGCCCTCCAGAAGTTTTGGATTACAAGTCCCATTATCCCTGACCATTGGCCATTTTGGCTGAGGATGACAGGCGTTGTGGTCAAAAACGTCTGGAGGGCACCAGGTTCGGGAATGCTGGTTTATAGAGACCGGCAGAATGAGGTCTGAGAGAAGCCTCCCTAGAAGAGTCTGTGTCCTCTGATGCAGGTGGGGTTGGGATGTTCCCTGCAGCCTCTGGGCTTAGCAGTACAGATGAGGAGGCTCCTTCTGCACTGTTGGTTGTTCAAGGGAGAAGTCACCCAAACCCAAAGAAAGGACAGAGCTACCTCCTCTGAAACCAGGGATGGAAGCCTTACTGTCTTCTGGGCCCCTCCTCTGTGTGTCAGGGTCCAGGGGGTGGAACCCTTGTCCTCAGGAGTTCCCGACCATTCATCCTCAGAAGAAGAGGCTACAGAGTTAATAGTTCAGGGAGAGGACTGTGTTACAGGAAGGCATCATGAGGCTTCCACATCCTCTGGACCCAGTTCTCCAGGAAGACCCCAGGGACCCACCCCACTGCATTCAGGGGAGGTTGAATGGCCATCCTCAGACTCTGAGGACTCCAGCCACAATGGCACCGGCACCCGCCCCATGTCATCATCACTGCCTGTGTCTGCTACAACAGACTACGCCCATTTAAGAGAAAAGGCCTTAGTCAGTGTGGATGTGGGCTAACGAGCCTAAAGGAAGCCAAATGCCTACTTAAGGCTCATTCACAATCTGCTGCTTGTTGGAGCAACATACAGACAGATTTGTCTGTCTTCCAGCCCCAACATCACTCAGAGCTTTTCGCGGTGCTGTTCTATTCCTGTTCAGCTTTAAAAAAAATTATTGCGAATTTCACCAAAACAAGACAAAATCTAAATAAAAGAAAGAAAAGAGAGAAAAATAATAATAATTATTATATGTAAATATCCATATCACTGCATAAATTTAAATGTATAATGTATTCATTATACATAAGTTTCAGTAAAAGCAGACCAAATATCCATACATATGTCCATTCAAGAATGGTGTCTGTATGTCATCCGCTGAAATATTGAAATCGTTGTTAGGTCTTCAATGCATTGCGTTACAGGAGGTGAGCTTTTATCTTTCCAGTGTTGTAGTATCAGTCTTGTAGCTGTCAAAAGGGCATGGAAAATCCATTTGCATTGACTGTGCTTTAACTTCCAAGAAATAGATAGATAATCTAAGAGAATGTGTACATCATCAGAAAATATTAAAGAGTATTCCAATGCAAAGTTTATTGTATTATAACTTCCATTCTGGTTTCTCTTCAGATTGTTTACATGGTTCTATTCCTGTTCGTGAAACCTGAACTTGATGAAAAACCCAATCAATAGGGGAACTCTGCAACCCAGTTCTCATGAGTGCCTGAAAGACACTAAGCCCTCACCACAACAGAGGCAGAAGAACAGAACACTGTGGACCCCTCTGATGGGGGTCATTGCTTTGGTAACTGCCTTACAGTAACCCAATTCAGTAACCCAATCATCTCTGTCCTCAGAGTCCTCAGAGCTGTCTTCTGACTGGGGTCAGGTTCCTGGATTATGACATGGGTGCGATCCTACTACATCCTACATCCTTCATGCATTGATTCCACAGTTCCCATACATCTAAACAGGGCTAAAGTGTGAACCCCAAATGGACTGGTAGGCATTCCGAGTTGCATGACCAACACATATCTGAGCTGTTTTTCCTTATCACTTTATCACCACTTTCCAATATTTTAAAATCTTTCTAGTCTCATCTCACTCAATTATGCATTCATATAACACCTGTTCTTTTCAGCTTCTGTCCTGACAATTTTTGAGTGAAGCATCGATTGTGCATTTCATTGTTTTCTTATTTACAATTTTTTCTTTCCTTGTGATGCCTTTCAGAATGGTGGTTTATATATTTCTGTACTACCTTTCTGATTACCAGTTGCTTCACACATTTGCATTATATTGTATAAAAAATAAATCTGACTTGATAGGCTTTCAGAAAGCTGTGCAGATTGTTATGGGTAGATTGTTGTTTGAGTGAGCTTTTTCTTTAAAACAAACAAACAAATAAATAAATAAAATGAAACCCAAGATATTTAATAGTGTTTCTCATTCTTTTTTCCTTTCTTTTCTTTTTTGGATTCTGTTCCAGTGCAAGAACAGTGAAAGACATATACTGAGCTGTGTAGATAGTGTTGAACTTGGGTCAGGGAGTCATGAGTTCAAATCCTCAATCAATCCTGGTGACCATGGGACAGTAACTATAAGAACATAAGAATGGTCATGCTGGATCAGACCAAAGGCATATCTAATCCAACATTCTGTTTGCTCAGTGGCCAACCAGCTGCCCATTGGAAGCCCATAAGCAGGGCATGAGAGAAATAGCACTCCTGCTACTTTCCCCCAGGTAACTGACACATGCAGCCCAATGAGGACTAGGTATGCTCAATGACCATGAAATGTTGTCTGCCTGTTGGGGAGAGAGAATGGAATGAAGTAGAATAAAAGAGTGTATGACTGGCTGGAACAGGACCACTCCATACTGGAACTTTTTGTTGCTGGTTCAGGACAAATAAAGTGAAGTACTTCTTCACACAGTGCATAGTTGAACTATGGAATTCACTTCCACAAAATGTAGTGATGGTGGCCACCAATTTGGAAGGCTTCAAAAGGGAATTGGACAAATTCATGGAGGAGGAGGCTATCAAAGGCTTGCAGTCATGGTGGCTATATGCTACCTCCAGTATCAGATGCAGTATGCCTATGTACACCAGTTACTGGGGAACATGGTGTCCTGCTTGTTGGATCCCATGGGCAGCTGGTTGGCCACTGTGTGAACAGAATGCTGGACTAGATGGACCCTTGGTCTGATTCAGCATGGCTCTTCTTATGTTCTTATGTCCGACTCGTATATGACTAAAATTGAACTGAGATCTGAACTGAGGCCAATAGCACTACAGACAAGATAGAAAGCCTGATGCCTTCAATTGGAATTAATTGGTCTTTCTCATGTGGTCTTTCTTATGGGTGTGTAAGAACCAGGCCAACCTTGCTCCCACAACAGAGAGGAAACATTCTAAAGCACACTTTCACCTAGTTTCAAGTGTTAACTTTTCCTCCAGTAGAATCAACAGTCATGATAATAAAACTTAATGTGACTATTATCTGTTTGTATGTTTCCATAAAGAAGATCCGTTTTGTATTAAAGACTCTAGGGTTTCATTCTATAAAATCTCCTTGCTATATCAAATTGAAAGCTATCACTGTCTCCCAGCTTGACAGGAGATGATAATCCTGTCATTGCTAAATGTACCTACAATATTTTTCCATTTGAACAGGTCTTTATTCCAAATTGACGAATTTCCCCCCATTTAGAAAAAAAGGTATTTTTTAAAAATAAAAAGAAACGTTTTGTTAATACTCCAAACTGTCAGTAACTTTGCCATTATGTTCTTATTGTACCCATAGGCATCCCTTTGTGGCTATTGTTAATGATTTAGTGTGGATAATTTGAGATTAAGAGATGTAGTGATTTACATTTTTGACTGGGATGTGAGTGAATGGAATGTATTTAAAGTCTGATAGGATGATAACAGAACCAAAAATCAAATAATCATTTAACTAGATCCTTTGTATTATGCTTCAAAATCAGTTTGAAAAACTAATTTTCCTTTCATAGGCACTGATGTAGCAGAATCTCTGATCTTTAGCACATGGCTAGAACCATAATGTAAAATGGCCCTAGGAATTCAGGACCACCTCTATGGACAGCTCCTTCCATTTTCAGTTGTGATTTTCTGCTCTGAATTTTGAATGCTATTTTGTGGGTCTGAAACTCGAGTTAAAAGTAATATAATCCCCAAAGAGTTAAGCATAGTATCTGAACTCAGAATCTATTCAAAATTATCCAAGTGCATATTTTTCACGTGAAACTCAACTCTGCCACCTTTTCATTAGCAGTTTAGATCAGCCTTCAACCACCTGGTGCCTTCCAGATGTGTTTGACTACCATGCTGGCTGGGGATGATTTGAATTCCAATTCAAAAACATCTGAGAGCACCAGGTTGGGGAAGGCAAGTTTATCAAGCAAGCCCCAAATATAGGGGTTTTAGCCTGCAATCCTGTATTCAGTTATCCAAGAGTAAGTCGTATTGAACTCTGTAGAAGTTATGTCTGAATAGACATATCTAGGATTGCATAGTAATATTTCTGCCTGAGCTTCTGGAGAAAAATCTTTTAAATTTAAATTTAGGGGAATTAAACTATGAAAACAAAACTTTCCCATGTTTACCACCTCTCTGCATGCTTTAAGATTAAATATGCCAGGACATTTTGGGAATATTTGGTTAGATCTTATTTTCAGTGGTTGGGCACAAATAGAACATTGGCACAACTGAAAATGTTGTCACCTGCATGGAGGGTGAACAAGCTATGCCAAGTGCAGAATTTTGAAGTTCTTCTGAATTTCTACAGATAATTGTATGTATTATTTGCATTCGGACTGAGCAATGTCCTATAGGTTCACTTTACATGCAAAAGTAGTTTATTATTTTCTGGGGGGCGGGGGCTAATCCACTGAAATCCCCTTTAATCCTAACCTTTGCATTCATCCATCTGATGCTTTGAAGATGCTTCAGAAGACATGAACACCTCTAGAGCTGCCCTGAATATTTGTTAGAAAGGGGATGTAAATGCTGAAAATAAGATACATTTTATGTGGCTATTTGCTATTGTTTGCAGCCATTTTCCCCCCACCTGTTGCTACTAATTTGGTGGCTATTTTATTCTGTTCCTCAAATACTCCCAGAGATCACATACTGGATATGATGACATCACATTGCTACATAGTCTGTTGGATTTTTGCTGTTTGCTGACATTACTAAGGGCAATGTAAGGGCTCATTTAGCATGAGAACAGTACTTCCTCTAGAGCAGGGGTGCCGAACTTCAGGTCTGGGGGCCAGTCCACCCCTTCTGGGGTCCCAATCTGGCCTTCTGAGATTTCTCAGAAAGCCCCTCCCCCCAATCACTGACCACTTGGTCGTTTCCCAGCGTTTGTGAAGTATTTTCCTTGACCATTTGCCTATCAATCTCAAGCTGCAATCCTGCCCCTTCAGTCTGCACTTCAGGTTTGCCAGGGACATAAACTCTCTTTTGGGAGAAGACCGAGCCGAAGTAGGAATTGAACACTTCTGCCTTTTCTTTGTCTTCTGTTATCAATTTGCCATCCTCATTGCGTAGCTGAACCACCACTTCTTTCCTCTGTCTTTTACTATGCACGCATCTGAAGAAAGCCTTTTTTGTTTTTGTTTTTAGCATCCCTGGCTAGCCTCAGCTCATTCTCAGCTTTAGCCTTCCTGACACTATTCCTGCAGTTCTGTGCTACCTGCCTGTACTGTACCCTTCCCCTGTAGCCTGGCCTCCCTTCCACATCCTATCTATATGTGTCCTTTTTTGTTTTCAGGTTCTCTCTGAGATTGTTGTGAAGCCACATTGGCTTCTTCTGTTGCCCTCTGCCTTTTTTTCCTAGTGGGAATTGTTTGCCATTGTGCCTTAAGAATTTCCTTTTTTAAAAAACCCCCACCCATCCTGGGCTCCTTTTCTCATTCGAGTCGCTCGCCGTGGGACCTTACTTATAATTGTTCTGAGTTTATTAAAGTTGGCTTTCCTAAAATCCAGGGTACACGTTTGGCTACACTCACTCAGCTTTTGCTTCCTTTAGAATCAAGAAAGAAGAACCCACACTGCACACGTATGGCAGTGGTGCAGAACCCAGATGCCAAATCCATCCTCCCCGAGTACAGCTCCTGCCCTCCGTCCGGGGTTCCACAGATGGCCACGCAACATCTTCTGGCCCCACTCCCTTCCCCCAACCATGGATTATGTAATGGTTTCCCAGCTTCTGTGGGGTTCTCTCCCATTGCTGCCCCCATTCTAAAAGGTTGAAATGCCTCTCCTCAGCTCAGTTGCTGGCAGGCTCTAGAGCAGCGCTCTCCAACCTTGGGTCCCCAGATGTTTTTGGCCAGAGTAGCTGACTGGGGCATGCTGGGAGTTGTAGGCCAAAAAAAACATCTGGGGACCCAAGGTCGGAGAGCGCTGCTCTAGAGAGTTAATAAGGAAAGGAAGGTATCTCTAGAGACAGTGGAGGCCGGCGACTCCTATGTCAGCAGGGCTCCTAATCCACTGCAGGTTTTTATTATGAGCTTTATAGGAGCTATCCATGGTGGCAAACCAATTTTGGGGATGGAGTTCAGCACCATGGGTAGCTCCCATAAAGCTCAGAATAAAAGCTGCAACGGATAAGGAGCCCCACTGACATTAGGAGTTGCCGGCCTCCCCTGTCTGGAGTCTGTGGGGAGTGTCTAGCAGTGGGAGGAGACATGGGTTTGCTTGATCAGGATATCAGGTTCTAGAGGAGCCTGGACTACTCACTTTACTTTTCACATTGTTCTCAGCTACACATGGTCAGGGTATTTTTTCATTTAATATTTTTAAACAAAGTGGGGGGAAAAAAGATTATTAACGAGACCTGAGTTAGAAAGATCACAAAATCCTATCTTTGCTGCTACTTTTCATTTCATTTCATTTGGTAGATACACTGCTGCTCAAACTCAGCTACACCAAACTCCTGGATTTCTAATGTTTTTTTTAATTTTTAAAAAATGAGACTGCAATTACTTCCTAACAGGGAAAACCCAAGAAAGGCTTAACACCCCCCCCGCCCGAATGGTTAACACACCCAGATAGTGGGAGTGTTCCCCATTGCTATGACTTCATTCATTGGCTAAAAACACTAAAAGGTGGGAGCAGGCTAGTTTCTCACAAACTGAATGGGAAGACAAGTGGCTGTCCATTTTGCTTTATATTTTGGGTACAACAAGGGCTAGAGACTTGCTTTATTTTTTTTTTAAAAATGAAAGCTGGGAATCTGGAGGTTATGGCTTATGTGGGGGGGAACTGTACCCCCTTGCCCCTTCCTGCAGACGCCCATGCTGACATGCGAATAGTCCAAGGTGTAAGTGCTGGAATGGGCCCTTGAACTGTTTCATTTAGAGTGCAATCCCATGGCCACTAGATGCTGTCTAGCTGGCCATAGGAGAGGTCGGCGTCCCAGCTCCAACCTTGGAAACATGCTCCAAGGCCGGAGCTGGGACTCTGACCTCAGAGCGCCCTCCCTCTGCCCTCACAGCTGGCTGTGGCTCCGAGGTCAGAAGATCAACCTCAGAGCCAGAGGTTTGTGGGCAGGGCAGGGCAGGGCGGGGAGGAGAGAAGCTCTGCCATGATAAGATGTATCCTGGCAGCACCTCAGCCAGTCCCCACACGCAGGGCCAAAAAGACTTAGACAGCTGAAATTGGCTGTCTCAATCTTTTGCGGGGTGGGAGCCTCCATGCTCCTTCCACCCTTGATAGGATGCCCATAATCCTCTGAGTTTTAAGGGTTACACGTAGCCACATTGGATCACGTGGTCCAGTATCAAGATGTCAAAAGTTGGCACTAACACCAAATTAGGAGGAACAATAGCGTAGTGGTGAGAGTGTTGGACTGGGACTCGGGAGATCCGGGTTCTAGTCCCCGCTCGGCCATGAAACTCACTGGGTGACTTTGGGCCAGTCACTGACTCTCAGCCTAACCTACCTCACAGGGTTGTTGTGAGGATAAAATGGAGAGGAGGAGGAGGATTATGTAAGCCGCCTTGGGTTCCTTGCAGAAAGAAAGGCGGGGTATAAATATAATAAATAAATAAAAATTAATAAAAGATAACCAAATCTCTGTTTAGGACAGTGGTGGGGTATTTCAGGTAGCCAACCCACCCACCCCAGAACCCACCGGGGGCTGCAGTTTTTTCACGATGGCAGCCGCCGCAAAACAATTGCCTCGAAAACAAGCAACACGTGTCCTTGGTAAGCCTCTGTAGCAGTCTGTGGCCAAATTTCAGCGTCAGGCCACTGTTTTATTTCTTTTTTACCCAATTTCTTTGGCGCAAGGGGGGGAGTGGGGCACTGGGGCAGTACTGGGGCATGTGGGGGCTGCATGCTGCCCACGGCCCGCATGTCGCCTACCCCTGGTCTAGGTTGAACATTGAAACATTGTGGGAGACAGCCTGAGAGATATTGTTACACATTGCTTTGGATTGAAATGACACGATTGTCACAATACATGTCTTGCATTTCATTTCACCCTTTCACTCTGTTTGAATGAAAAAGCCCCCTTCTCATTAAAATTGCCAGTTTTTAAAATTACAATCTTTCGATGAGCACATCTAAAAAATGTCCTTTCTTCATTGTAAATACCATCAAAATTACGGGTTTCTTTTTTGGTAGAATGTAGGCAGGGGCTCAAGGGATGGCTTCCTTAATATACTGAATATTGCTTTCAAAGTACAGTAATTGGCTAAATTAATAACGGCCTTTCTTCCTTTTTAGTTCCTATAAGGGACATGTGAATTTGAATCGCTCTCCAAAGGATTGAATCACTGGCTATCTCGTTTTGATTACTTTTTGTATTCATTATAAAAAATTTAAAAAATGAAAGCCAAGGTCACCTTTTGGGTATCGGGCATTTTGTTTGTTAGAGCAATGAGGAGTCACGCATATGCATTTCTTCACCAGATAGTGAACAAATGTAGTATAGACCAAAAAGGGGGTGTAGGAAGCAGGAAAGAATTTGGGGAGACCTTCAGATAGAAGCAGGCTCCAGAGATAAATGGCCGATCATCTCAGTTGTTTTTTTGTTTTTGTTTGATACTGTTGTTAGATTTTATACCAAAAACAAATGCAGCCATGTTGGCCATAAGAAACATTCCAAAATCTGTACACTGTAATCCCTTTATTTTGTGATCTTTGAGTTGGTTCAAGAAAGGTAGTGCACTATATGGATATTAGATTTTATCTTACTCTGCAAAGACATCCTGGAAGTGTTATACGGATGGGCAGAATATATTAAGTCTGCTGGGAATGCAGAACTGAAGGGAAGCATGCTGTAGCACAGCTTTTTTCCAACATGGTGCCCTCCAGGTGTTTTGGAACAACTTCTATCAGCTAGCATGCTCAATGGTCAGGAATGCTGGGCGTTTGTCCAAAACAGCTGGAGGGCACCAGGTTTGGGAAAGCTGTTCCAGCCTCTGTCATTGGCCAGAGGGCAAAGGGCTACTGGGAGGCCCTGTCATTGGCTAGGGAGTGTAACAGGCTACTGGGAGGCTCAGTCATTGGCCAGAAAACAAAGGGCTATGCATGGCTCTGTCATTGGTCAGGGGGCAAAGGGCTACTGTTCTGTCATTGGCCAGAGGGCAAAGAGCTACTGGGAGGCTGTAGCCTCTGCCTCCTAAGAGAACCCCCCCCCCACACACACACACAACTTGGCAAGGGGGAGACCAGCCTTCCTTCCTAAACCAAGTAGCCTCAAATGTTATAACCATTTCTCACTGGGGTGTTGCTTCGGCCCCCAGATAATGTTGGTTGTCCTTTCCTGCATGTTTTCCAGCTCTACAATATCCTTCTAAAGGTGTGGTGGAGCTGTGCACAGTATCCCAAGTGTGGTCACACCATAGATTCGCACAGAGGTATTGTGACATTGGCAGATTATTTATTAATTTGTAATTGTAATAAATGATATTAATTTGTTGAATCTGTATCCATATTAAAGGGGCCCTGTGGGCTTACTGACATTATCTGAAACATTATTTATAGGCTATGGCTAATTAGTTAGTCTTGCTTGTACTCTTTAAGGGTCAACTGGAAGATGGGGCAGGAGTAGATTTGTTCCCCTGTTTTTCTTCACCTGTAAGCTTTGTGTATTAATGTGCAAATCTGCATTAGGCGATGCAGATTAATTTGTTGCACTCCATCTGGCAGCGGAGAAGAGAGAGAAAATTAGTCAGGAACTTTATTAATCACTTGGGGGATCAGCTGAGTACTGCAATTAGCCTGGAATGGCATTTTTAAAATGTTGCAGATAGTGTACTGTAAATCAGCACCAGCTTAGTAAATCAAAGCTTATTGGGGAAACTTGCCTTCTTAAAGCCAGCGGTCCATGTATCATATTGACTTATCAGAGCTATGCTAAGAGGATCTCGTTGAAGGGGCAAAGGGTGGCATGAGAGTTCACCGGAGGCTGACTTGGGGTTGTTTCCAACATTAGTCCTACTTAGAGTAGACCCTTTGAACTGAATGGGACCTTAAGTCCCATTCAGTTCAATGGGTGTACTCAAGTAGGACTAACATTGGAGACAAACCTTGGAATTCAACTCTGGGAGTTCAGGGGACCCAATCCAAAATGGAAGTTGAGCCTCCCAACCAGGACCGGTGCAAGGCAGTTTGGTGCCCTAGGCAAGATCATATATTTAGCGCCCCCCCCATCCCACTTGAGAGCGCTGTATTTTTTTTCAAGGCATTTCTGGCGCCCCCTTTAGCCTTGCGCCCTAGGCGGCTGCCTAGTTGGCCTAATGGTAGCACCGGCCCTGCTCCCAACATCCAAACCTCTTCTCTTGAGTGCTCAAAATTGGAGTGCTTGGGAGAGGATGTCCTGTACCCCCCCCCCCAAATCCTCAAAGCTAATCTTGTTGCTCCCAGTGCCCAAAACACTCCTTCAAATCATAGAATCATAGAATACTAGAGTTGGAAGGGGCCTATAAGGCCATCGAGTGAGTCCAACCCCCTGCTCAGTGCAGGAATCCAAGTTAAAGCATCCCTGGCAGATGTCCCTCCAGCTTCACCTTGAATGCCTCCAGTGTGGGAGAGCCCACGACCTCCCTTCTCTCCTCTCTTTCCTCCCACACCCTTTACCTCTGTCTTTGAAGAGCAACAACAGTGTCAGCAGCAGCGACAAGGGACTCTGCCTCTAAGAACATAAGAAGGGATGTGCTGGATCAGACCAAAGTCCCATCTAGTCTAACATCCTGTTTCTTCCCGCAGTAGCCAACCAGGTGCCTATGGGAAGCCCACAAGCGGAAAACAAGCACAACAACACCCTCCCACTCGAGTTTCACAGCAAAGGGTATACGGAGTCATTCTGCCTCCAATACATGTAGCCATCATGACTAATAGCTCTTGATAGCCTTATTCTCCATCTCCTTCTTCCCATCCATCTGCCTCTCTTGTCCCACCTCCCATTCAGCATGGTCCAGCCTAAATAATGCTGCTTGAGGTGGATTCTGGGAAGGCGGTACATTCTCTTCCAGTGACAAGCAAAATTTAATACTCGTTTAATTAATAAAGAGATTCTTGTTTGATGGCATCAGCTTAGCATTGCCCCTCTTCCCTGATGCCAGAGATGCCGAGCCGCCATGGTGCTATAGCCCAGCACCCATGACTGACAACTCATGGGGGTTCTGGGAACCTGAGAGATAATCCAGAAGCCAACAGGAGCCACCTGTGTAGTGCAGTGGGCCACAGGAGGCAGGGCCAGTTCCAGAACCAGGAGCATTTAAACCCTGGGTGAGAAGGAAGCAGGGAGGGTGAGGGGGGCAGAATCAATGAGAGAGAGAGAGAGAGAGAGAGAGGAGGAGGAGGAGGAGGAGGAGGAGGAGGAGGGGAGGAGGAGGGTGGAGGGTGGTAGAGAGTGTGTGAACCAGAACGTACCAGGGGAAAAGGAAGGTGTAGAACAGGCTTTCCCAACTTGCTTCCCTCCAGATGTTTTGGACCACAACTCCCAGGATTCCTGACCATTGACCATACTGGCTCGGGAAGATGGGAGTTGACATCCACAACACCTGGAGAGCTAGAGGGTTTCTTAGGAGAGCTAAAGTGTTACAGATGGGCTAAAGCAGGGATGGGGCAACTTCTGGCCCTCTAGATGGTGTTGGATTGCAAATCCCATCAACCCTGGCCAGCATAGCCAATGGTGAGGGGTGACTGGAGTTGTAGTCCAACAACATCAGGAGGGCCATACTGGAATGTGGTCCCTGAGAACTTCCCCAAAATTGAATTTGGTCCTCAGGCTCACCCTGGTCTCTATCAATGGGCAGCAACTCTTCAGGGATCTTTCCCAGCCCTGTCTGAAGATGTCAGGGATTGAACCGGAGACCTTCTGCATGCAAAACATGTGTTCTGCCACTGAGCTACACCCCTTCCCAATAAATAGTTCTGCTGCCTGCATGGCCAGTATCTCCAAGCCCCAAATATTATTTGTTTGTTTATTTAAAGCATTTTTAATCCTGCTCCTCAGCTAAAAAAAGGCTCCCAAAGTGGCTTACATAAATCAGTACTAGCAGTCGCTGCCCATGGGCTTAAAATGTAAAAAGACATGACACAAAAAGAAAAAGGAGATGGGGAGGGAAGAGGAAGCAAGCAAGCAGCCTTTTGGCAGGGCTGGTGGAATGGCCCGGCTTCCCACCCCATCTCTCTCCACTTCAGCCTGTTGGAATTGTTGAAAGGAAGGAAATAAATTTCTCAGAATCATGATCGAGGCAGGGCTTAGGAAGATTAATCTCGTTTACAATGGGAAGGATATCTGTTATCTCAGAATGAACACGCGGGAGAAACATGCCCCCGCCGCTTGGAATCCTCACAATGCCACAGTCTGCTTAATTGCTTTACCGCTGCTTTTATAATTAAGGCCCATTAACTTGTCACATATTGATAACAGGGATGACCCCCGAAACTGGCAGAAAGATGAAAGCCTCCTAGAGGTCTGTGCTTTCGTATGGCTGTGTTAATTCTTTTTTGTCCCCAGTGAAGCAACATGAGAGATAAGCACCAGAAATAAATAAAAGATTTGGAGAAAACGCGGATGTTTTGCTAAGGATGCTGGGCCTGATAGGCATGGTAGTGAGCTGGCAGGGTGGATCGCAAAAGCCAAACATGGGTGGAGCCAAAGTCACACCATACCATACCCTTGTAACAGAAGAGTGAGTGGAGGGAATGATTGACAGCTGAGATCAGAATGGAACGTTGGAGAAAGTCAGTTTACAGGGCTTTCCTTTTAGGGAGTTGACCTCTTCCACTTAGGGGGGAGCTGTGTTAGACAGTGAGAGGAATTAGGGGCCAGAGGTAGTTAGGTTAATTAGAGAGTAGAATAAGAGGCAGGGTGTGGATGAGATAGGAGGGAGAAAAGCCATTGAAAGCAGATGTGTAGTGTTAGGTCTTTAGAGCATTATTAAGATTATTTATCAGTTATTGTTTGTTCTGAATCTCTTGACCTGTTAAAAGAATGAATGAATAAATAAATGTCTATTCATTTAAATACCCATGTTCTGGGTGGTCTGGGTCGAACTGAGGATTTGTTTTTCTCACCGCACATGCTAAGCACATAAAGCGGAGAGTCCTTCTCTGCTCTCTCTAAACCAGTACGTAGGTTTTTTGGGAAGTCTTGGGAAACGTCTGGACTTGGTGTCCTCTAGGGGCCAGGGCCTTATCGGAGACCACTAGAGTATGTCACAACCCCATTCACACACGTCCATTTACATTCCCCCATTCATACTCACACTCACACATAATGCACACACAGAGAGATGCACAGCGATTTGTCCCCAATGGGATGATTTTTCCAAGCCTAATTCTGCACAAGGGGGTCATTTTTACACAGTAAAAATGTCACAGTGCATGAAGAAGGCAGGATGAACCCTTACCTCCCGAGCTCTGTCCCCCCACCCAATTGTCCCAGTGCTGCCATTACATTTGAAAAAAATCTCCCTTGGTGTCATGCCTGACCCAGACCAAGGTCAGGGTGACCCTTCAGATGAAGAGCCTGAAGACCACATGGAACGCCCTGATGCTAGAGCTACCTCAGCCCCCTCCAGAATCTGTAGGGGAGCTACACTGGGCCCTTCAACAGCACTGGACCCTGAGGAACCCATGGACAGTGGCTTGCACCTCACCCATTGTGTCAGAAGAGGAGGCTGAGCAACCCCCAGCCCAAGAGAGGGCTAGCGCCAGAAGAAGCAGGCATAGGCATGTCCCTTAAGGCCCAAAACAACTGGGTTCCTCATGGAAAATGGCCAAAGCCCGAAAGAGAAGGTTTTTTAAAAAATCAAAAAAATCCAGTGTCTTCTCTGAATCTAGTGAACTGATCCCGCGCCCCTCTTCACACAGACACATACAGACATGAATGCACACACACATACAAACACCATTCACACAGACACATACAGACACACATGCGCACACACATACAAACACCATTCGCACAGCCACCCCCACCCCCACAGAAAACACATACACACACAAACACCCCCCACAGAGCAGACACACAAAAACCCCAAGCACGGAAGACACCCCCACAACAACCTTGCCCCCCCCGACTTCTCACAATTTCTCTCTTGTGTGCGCCTCCTCCTCTCTCTGTCACCACACTGCCTTCCGCTGCTGCTCTCCGGGCAGATGGCGACCAAAGCGATGCTGCTGGATGAGTCTTCTGGATTGGCTAAGAGTCCCTCAGCAGCTACCCTTCTCACAAAGGACATGTCGGGTCCTGCACAGGTGCAGTGGCCAGTGGGAACATAAGCACATAAGAAGAGCCCTGCTGGATCAGACCAAGGGTGCATCTAGCCTAGCATTCTGTTCACACAGTGGCCAGCCAGCTGCCCACGGGAAATCCACAAGCAGGACATGAGTGCAACTGCACCCTCCCGCCCATGTGCCCCAGCAACTGAACTGAAGTACATAGGCATACTGCCTCTGATACCGCCTCTGATACTGGAGACCCAAAACATAGCCACAGATGGGAGGCAGGGAGAGCATTCCTTACTGACGCACTGCTTCCATGCTCCCTCTGCTGCCTTCTAGCCAGCCTTTGCTGTGGGGGGGAATGTTCGGAGCATGCACAACTATCGCACTTGCTCATTATTCCCCCAGCTGGCAATGGGGTATGTGTGCGTGCGGCAGAAGAGGAAGTGGAGGAAGATAGCACTTCACATCATAGCAGTTCACAACTTTCTAATTCATTAAGGTATGGGGAGACCCGGGGAGGTCAGAGGGAGGTGGGGAGCAGTTTGCCGCCTACCTCGGCCCTAATTCTGGGCCACTTCTGCCACTGAGGGCGGCAGTGCATAATTTCTGATTCCTGTTTCTTGTCCCAGTCCTTCCATGTCTCCTTTTTGTCCTTCTCCTCCTCTCACCTCGTAACATTTAGTAACCCAAAACATGGGATATCGTCATGCTGCAAATTTCCATGCTCTTGCTAGCACAGTGTTCTCCAACCTTGGGTCCCCAGATGTTTTTGGCCTACAACATCTGTAGGCCAAAAACATCTGGGGACCCAAAGTTGGAGAACACTGTGCTAGTGGCAGCAGCCAATGGAGGTGGGTGGGCAGGGAAACATGCAGTGTGATGTCATCAGAGCCCATGTTTTGGATTACTGGAGATTATGAGAGGAGAAGGAGGAGGAGATGTGAGCTCTCTCTAGTGGTGGCCATGTCTCTAACGTGGCATCTCACCCTGACTAAAGTTATATCCAGGGGAGGCCGGTGACTCCCATGTCAGTGGGGCTCCTTATCCATTGCATCTTTTATTCTGAGCTTTATAGGAGCTAATCATAGTGCTGTACCCCATCCCCAGAATAGGTTCACCACCATGGAAAGCTCCTATAAAGCTTAGAATAAAAGCTGCAATGGATAAGTAGCCCCACTGACATGGGAGTCACCGGCCTCCCCTGGTTATATCCATGTAAGATGAACGCTTATGTTCTGATCTTAGTCCGGCATTGATGGGGGGGAATAAAAACCCTGTTTGCCACATATAGATATATGTATAGATACACAGTAGCTTTGTTTAGACCTGTACCATTTCTACAGGTGCAAAGACAACTCAGAAATGATTGTCTGCCCATATAGCCCTAAAGGCAACCAAGAAGACTTACTCCTCCTTTTATACCCGAGTCGGACGGACTTTCACCTGTATGATGCACAAGACCGACAGCGAAACATAATCCAAAGATGAGTCAGTATAAATGGAATCTCTCCCAATATGTAATTACAAAAAGATTGCAGGCATGATGCACTGATTATAGTTGTTTTGCTAGCTGAAGAGAGAATTTAAATTTAAATTTTTAAAATGCATTACACTGGAGGGTTCTTGCTGTGAAGGCTGAAGAGAGAGGGGAGGGGGGGGGAAGGCAACTTTCCTCACTCATGAAAATGAGCCAGAAATGTTGCTCTTGCTAAAATAATGCAGGAAACCTACTAGAGTTCAAAACTGCAGTGTATACTGAGCGCGTAATGGCACTCCAGAGCACCGCCTGTGACCCGCATTTAAGCCAGGGACTCGTAAGCATCTGCTAGAAGGTAAGGAAAGGTTCAAGGGCTTTGATAAATTGGTGTCTGAATGACTAGATAAAAGGTTCATACTCCAGCCATTTGTATGAAATGGCACTTTCAACAGACATTAAATACACATTGTATTATAGTGGTGTTCTCCAACCTTGGGTCCCCAGATGTTTTTGGCCTACAACTCCCAGCATGCCCCAGCCAGCATAGCTGGCTGGGGCATGCTGGGAGTTGTAGGCCAAAAACATCTGGGGACCCAAGGTTGGAGAACACTGTATTATAAGGAAGGGACTACGCCAGGCCAAGCATGAAATTGCTCCCTGGATAAAATACCTGGGGGTTAGAGTCTCTTCGGATTTTTTGAAAGGAGCAACATACATGGAGTGTTTCTTCTCTCCACACTGCAAGGTGCTGCCCAAAGAGGAGAAGTGTGGTGTAGTGGTTAGGGTGTTGGACTGGGACTTCTAGTCCCCGCTCGGCCATGAAACTCACTGGGTGACTTTGGGCCAGTCACTGACTCTCAGCCTAACCTACCTCGCAGGTAGGTTGTTGTGAGGATAAAAATGGAGAGGAGGAGGAGGAGGAGGATGTAAGCCGCCTTGGGTTCCTTGCAGGAAAAAAGGCGGGGCATAAATGAAATAAATAAATAAATAAATAAATAAAGTGCAGCTGTCCCATCAGAACCCGAGCCATCCTCCTATGAGATCTTGATGTCTGAGATGGGAAGCGGCATCTCCAGTCTATGAATTAGCGGAGGGGCTCATTCTACTGGGAAGCTATCCTGTGCAAGCCTCACTGAAATGAATGGGAGTGGTGCAAGAGGCTACGGGGCCAATACAGTACCAGTGCTCAGTGGCTGCCTGTGTGTTTCTGGGCCCAACACAAAGTGCTGATACTAACCTTTAATACGCAAATGTTTAGGGGCCAGGTTATTTGAAGGACTTCCTGCACGTGTATGATCTTGCTGAGGTTTTAAGGTCAGCTTCAGAGGCCCTGCTTGTGGGCCTGCTTGCAAGATCAATTTGAATGGTGGGCACTAGAGACGGGGCCTTCTCACTGGTGGCCCCCTATCTGTGGAACTCCCTCCCAAGAGATATAAGACCAGCCCCATAAATTCTGCCTTTTAAATGGGCTTTGAAAACCCATTTGTTTCAAGTTGCTTTCAACTGAGATGTGTTTTAGTTGAAATGTTGGGCAGATTTTCCTGATTTCTCACGGCTCTATTCTCATAGTTTCAAATTATTTCTCGAATGCTTTAACTGACTTGATATGATTGCTGAGATTGATTGTGAGACATTTTAACAGCTGTTTTTGAATGATGGCTTTATTGAAATGGTATACTGTAGCTTACGTTTATTTTATGTGAGCTGCCTAGAAATATTTTAAATAGGTAGATAGATATAGATAGACAGACAGACAGACATTATGTTCTTGCACAGTTCCCATTCATTTTAATAGTGCTAGGGCAGGAGAACATCCTGATGGGCTGCTTCTCTTAATGGCACACCAAATCTACCACCTGATGCGACCATCTCACATGGTTTCACAGTGGGGCTCCCTTTGATTGGGGGGGAATGTGGGGGCCTGGTTGTTGCCCCATGTAAAAGGGCTGTGCTCCCTACATCATGCCACAGAATGTTCTTCGGTGCATAAGGCTTCTGTAGTGTGCCACATGCATGGGGGATTCTTGGCATACAAAGTGATGTGGAAAATATGCAGTGTTGAGTTTATACATATGTGAAGGTCCATATTAAGTCAGAGGCTGACTGTATTTTTATAACGTGAGAATAAAAACATAGGAGAGAGAGAGAGAGAGAGAGTTTTCCTGCGGGGGAGGAAGTCTTGAGAAAATGCAAGGAACTGCTTTACACCACTGAAATGGATATTTATTTATTTATTTATTATATTTATATTCTGCCTTTTCGTCCTGCAAGGAACCCAAGGCAGCTTACATAATCCTCCTCCTCCTCTCCATTTTATCCTCACAACGACCCTGTGAGGTAGGTTAGGCTGAGAGTCAGTGGCTGGCCCAAAGTCACCCAGTGAGCTTCATGGCCGAGCGGGGACTAGAACCTGGATCTCCCGAGTCCCAGTCCTACACTCTCACCACTACGCCACACTGGCTCTCCCACTGGATCTGAAGATGACACTGCTTCACTTAGTTTCCATGAATGGAGGTGCTTGCATGAAAATGCAACTTGGGACGAGGCCTCCCACCAGCCAAGCTTCCTCCTCACCAAGCCTGTACTCTCCGCAAGTCCACCCCCTCTTCCCCTTGAAGCCAGATCTGGCCATGTGGCGGTAGCAGCAAGAGGAAAGGAAGGAGAGTTTTTTCCCTTCCCTTCCCTCCTGCCTGGCATCCTGGCATCCTTCTGGCAGGGCCACCCATACCATTAGGCAGGGCAAGGTGGTTGCCCGAGGAAGCAGGCACTGGGGAACAGCAGCAAGGCATTGCAGGAAAAAACAGCCCCCCTGCACCCCCTAAGCTGGCCTGCTGACTTCTGGTGTGGTGGATGACTCTGACCCATCACCAGCGTGGAGGACATTTCCCATCACCAGCACTGAAGAAAGACTCAGCTGCCCCTCCAGTCAGCTTTTGAACACGGAATGGGTTGGTGTTGTTGTTTTCTTTTCTTTTTTGCCATCTTGGCCTTCACCTCAGGCAGCAGAGGCTCAGTGGCTTGTCCACACACTGAGTGCAGGCCCATGGGAGATGCCGTTCTTCCAAGGGCTACTGCAATTGTTTGTTTGTAATTATGGAATTGTATTGGTTTTAATTGTGTTTACTGTTTTTATTGTTTTATATAAGCAATAATAACAACAACAACAAAATTTATATTCCCCACCTGTTTTCCTTTTGCAAGGAACCCAAGGCGGCTTACAGAATCCTCCTCCTCCTCTCCATGTTATCCTCACAACAACCCTGTGAGGTAGGTTAGGCTGAGAGTCCGTGACTGGCCCAAAGTCACCCAGTGAGCTTCGTGGCCAAGCAGGGACTAGAACCCGGATCCCCCGAGTCCCATTCCAACACTCTCACCACTATGCAATGCTGGCTCTCATAACGTCAAACTTAGATTTTCATACTCTAACCACTACACCACACTGGTGTAGTGCTAAACATTGCAAAATGTTTTAGCAATTATGTATTTTAATTATATTTTAATGTACATCATAATGTATTTAATATATTAATTGTCTTGTAAACTTCTTAGAGAGATTTTTTTTAAAAAAATATGGTCAGTGGTATATAATTGATTAAATAACATAATTTAATGTTATTTTAATTTTAATGTGAGCTTGAGAAGAATTTGGGGTCTTTCAAAGCTTGCCCCTCATTGTCTCCCAGCTTGGCCGAAGAGAACTTTGCCGGCAACCCTGGAGCGAAGGAAGGAAGGATGTTTTTTTATCCTGAGCGGGTCAACAGAAAGGCAGAGGAAAGGTGAACATTCAATATGGAGGGCCCTTCACATATTATCCTTAGGAGAGGATTAGTGAATCATCATCATCATCATCATCATCATCATCATCATCATCATCATCATCATCATCATCATATTACATTTATATCCCACCTTCTTTCCTCCTGTAAGGAACTAAAGGCGACTTACATGGTCCTCCTCCTCTCCATTTTATCCCCACAACAACCCTGTGAGGTTGGTTAGGCTGAGAGTCAGTGACCGGCCCAAAGTCACCCAGTGAGCTTCATGGCCAAGTGGGGGACCAGAACCCAGATCCCCCGAGTCCTAGTCCAACACTCTCACCACTACACCACGCTGGCTCTCTGATTAGCGAAAATTTATATGTGTAATTGCACTTATGCTAATTAAATATGAGTTCGAGTTACAAGGTTTGGTGGGAACAGGTAAGGGCCAGCCTGGAGCAAAGCAGCAAATGGCGCTTCCCCACCCCCACGAAGTTATGGTGCATAGTATCCAAAGCTGGTCAAGATATTTTGGCACCTGAGACAGAAAATTCTGCAAGCGCCTCTCCCCACTAGCAGTAAAAAATATAAAACAAAATAGAATTTGCGGCCCCTTTGTGACATTCCAAGCCAACAAAGCAGATAGGCACTGGATGCCGGAGAACAACAACAGGAAAGAAACAATTTTCAAAGTGCCTGAGCAGTTTATTCACACCCAATGTGTTTCGGAATAAAATTTCTTCTTCTAGGAATACATAAAAATACATACAAAGGTTTTTTTTTTAAAAAAATAACTTAAAAGAAGCTTTTGAAACATTAAGGCTGCAATCCCATAGTTATTTTGGAGGGATTGAGGTAGGAGCACTCCAGGATTTCTAATGCATATATTCTATTCCTTATTGTAATGCATATATTAGGGAAACGTGTGCACACAAAAAATGCTTTATATTAGGGAAAACCACTTGGAAAAAAATGTGCCTTTTTGGAGAAATGCATACAAAAATGTGCAGATTAGGATAAATGTGCACAAAAATACATACCAATTTTTGTGAAGACTTTGAAGGGAAATGTGAAAACATGAACTTAATGTTGGAAAAATGAAAAACTGAGCAGAATCAGTCTTGACAGATTTGTCCATTTGTACGTGTCCTCAGTAGCACAGAATGCAAACTGTTGGTGGGTGGTGGGCTAGCAATGGGAAACTGTGGGAATGGAATGGAGTGATTGGAATCCTGAACTGGGAGCACTCCACACTGCAACATTTTGTTGTAGATCCATTTGTCTTGGTTGTACATTTCTAAGTTGGGTGTTTTGTTTGTTGCAAATCCTTAATCATCATCATCATCATCATCATCATCATCATCATCATCATCATCTATATCTATATAAAGGCAATAAAGCAGATGAGTTGATCTCCTGTATTCATCTCTGTGAGCTCAACAAGTTGGACACGTGGAAATGAATTGGGATGCACAAGGAGACTTGTCAGATATGAAGCTTTCATTTTGGCAATGTGTGTCTTATACAACACTATCAGGAATATCCTTCCCTGACTTGGTGCCTTCCATATGTTTTGGACTACAACTCCCAGCATTCCTGACCTTTGGTAATGCTGCCCAGGGCTGATGGGAACTGAAATCCAAAACATCTGAGGGTCAACAGATAGGGAAGGTTGGTGTTTAGGACTGCATCCTACCTGCTGATGTCCAATCCATATGCAATAGCACACAAGCAAGTTTGACACTTGGATATCTTCTTCTTGTTTTAAAGCCACATGTCATGATTAAACTTAATGTTTTTCTGGCCAATGACTCGTGATCCTTGTTGAGGATTTAAAGCTATAGAATATAAATGATGCCTTAGAAAGATCCATAGAAATATATAGAATAAAAAAGAAAAAAGAAAGAATAAAAAGGATGCTCTCTAGTTGAATCATCCTGTTTGCTGCCAAAAGTGTTAATCCGTGCCTTACATCTGTTTCTTTTTCCCACTGCATCGAATGAAATTACTCGAGGCTTTGTTCATTTCAAACCCAGTCGAAGAAGAAAATAACAGACGAATACAAGGGAATCCTTCTGGCGCTGCATCTGTGCTGCTGTTGTCCTCGCTTCGACGTGCAAGTCTGAGAAACATCCCAAGCAGCTGACGAGCCTCAAGGACTCTCTTGGGTGTGTGCATCTGCATGGAAGCCTGTAAAAGCAAGTAAGAAATGTGTTAGGTAGTGAAATAATTAGCTGCTACATTTGAAAGACTGCAGTGCTCACTCTTATCATGACATGGTTGTTTTCAGGAAGAACATCCTGGCCTTGCCATTGCCTCCTCCACATACAATGAAGAGATATTAGGAGATATTCTAATCCCAATTTGGAGGGCTTTAAAAGGGGATTGGACAAATTCATGGAGGAGAAGGCTATCAATGGCTACTAGTCCTGATTGGCTATATGCCACCTCCAGGATCAGAGGCAGCATGCCTATGTATAACAGTTGCTGGGGAACATGGGTGAGAGGGTGCTGTTGCACTCATGTCCTGCTTGTGGGTTTCCTGTGGGCACCTGGTTGGCCACTATGTGGTAAGAGAATGCTGGACTGGATAGACCTTGGCCTGAACCAGCATGGCTCTTCTTATGCTGTTAGAGGGAAGTGTCATTGTGCAGTTAGAGGAGGGTGACATTCAGGGATGTTGAAGAGTCCTTGGTTTCGAGTCACGAGTCGAGTCACGAGTCTTTGGACCCGAGTCTCGAGTCCGAGTCCAAGTCCTTGGTCCAAAATGGTGACTCACGAGTCACGAGTCACTCCCAAAGCTGACTCCACGAGTCCCTATTAAAATCAATGGGGGGTTTTCCCAACAAAATAAGGCTATTTCAGATGTGTGGCTTAAATAAATTCTAGGCACGTGTGCCTTTTTATTTCAAAACACTGCAACTGATTTTGGCAAGAACAGACCAGGCAGACAAACCCAAAATAACCAGACAGGCAGAGGAGGCAGGGAACCCCAAAACAGGCAGGCAGAGGCCTTTGTCTTGGACAATTCAAACTGTGGAACTGGTTAAGAAGAGACCAGGCAGGCAGAGGAGGCTGGGAACCCCAAACAGGCAGGCAGAGGCAGCCAAACCCAAAATGTCTGAAAGGTTGCATTTTAGGAAAATGATTTTAAATAATAAACTTGCTGTACTTCCTAAAACCTATCCATGTTGCATTTGAGGAACACGATTTTGGAACACGAGTCCTTGGTCTCGAGTCCTGAGTCAAGTCTCGAGTCCCATTAAAAATATTGGGACTCGAGTCTGACTCGAGTCAGAGGGGGGACTCAGTCTGACTCACGAGTCGAGTCCTGGAATCCGAGTCCCCATCCCTGGTGACATTTTCATATGTTGACGCAGAACAATCACCACTACCTTTCTCTGCAACTTCCTAGTACGTTTCTGCAAGCACAAAAATGGGATTTCACCCCATTTCAAAATTGGTCAAAAACATGAGAATTTGACTTTAAAAAAAAAGTTCAAAATTTTGCATTGTTTGAAATTTGACATCATGGAGGGTTGGTTTCCAAAACTCTGCTCTGAAGTGCTGTTGGTGAATTGTAAGGCAAAGACGTTCAGTATCAGGTGGCCAAATGGAAGGCACTGGAAGTCTTGAAGCCAAGGACTATGGCAAACACATCCAGGGGCCTTACCCTGTTCCACCGGCATGGTTTGCCAGAAATGGCAGCTGCTGGCCTGTTTGCTAAGGCATTGGAGTGCCAATATCAAAACACAGGGTGGTACTTCAGCTTCTGTTTCATCACCTGTCAGGTGACACAAAGGAGCCAATGGGTTTCTACCTGGTCTTATAAAAGGCTCAGATTTTGACATCATTCTTCAGTGTGGACAACATGTTTTTGGAGAGAAGTCCAAGCAGCTGTGTCTGGCCATTCCTGCTTACTTAGCCTCCAGACCACCAGGTTTATTTATTTATTTATTATATTTATACCCCACCTTTTTTCCTGCAAAGAACCCAAGGCAGCTTACAGAATCCTCCTCCTCTCCATTTTATCCTCACAACAACCCTGTGAGGTAGGTTAGGCTGAGAGTCAGTGACTGACCCAAAGTCACCCAGTGAGCTTCATGGCCGAGCGGGGACTAGAACCCGGATCTCCCGAGTCCCAGTCCAACACTCTCACCACTACACCACACTGGCTCAAATATTAAGGTTTGATACCAACCTTAATATTTTTATATTGCACTTTTCTGTTAAACCCAACAACAGCCATAATTCGACATGTTGTAACAAATCTAAACTGATAGAACACACACACACACACACACACACACTTCCCACCTCTCCCAATTTGTTTCAGCTCTAGTCAGACTTATGAGTAGGGAGGGGAGAGACATCTGTTCAGTTCGCAGGTTTATGTGAACTTACATAATTTCACACTTTCGAACCAGTATGTGAACTGAAACCCCCCCCCCCACTTATCCTTCAAAATTCGCACTTCTATGTGCACAAAAATGGGTCTAGTAGGGGAAGAACTTTAAAGGCATTATATTTTGAAAATTGGTTGCAATGAATATATGTACATTAGGCAAAAATGCATACTAATATGCATGTGTTCCAAGAGATGTGCACAAAAATGATTATGAATTTTCGTGTGAACTTAAAAAAAAAAAAATTCTTAAAGTTTGGGATGAACCAAAATTAAAACTGGGGAAATTCTCAAAGATCGAGATAAACTGAATTCAAGATTGGAAAAATAAGAAACTGACAGAAACTGAAATTAACAGATCTGTCCATCCCTATGAGTAATTGTAGGCTGAGTGGAAATTATTCAGAAGCATGTCAGGGTAGCATTTTTTTTTAATCTACTGAAGAGCAGCTGGAGAAGAAAAATTGCCTGTGTTTTATTAGTCAATTGATGCTGTTAGCAACTTGCATTTTAATCATTCTTTAATATTTTAAACCCAAGGAAGGTGTGATGTATGGGATCGGTGTTTCAATATTGGATGATAAATCTAAAGCAAATTATGTATAACCTGGAGAGCAGAACTTATTTTTCTCCTGGGCAGAGCCCCAAGTAGTTGTCCTCTGTCCATATGAGGAAGAAAAAAAGTGCATTAATCTTCATGATGGATGTAGCATCCAGTGAGAAAAATCTACCTTTTGAGATGGCAATTGACACCGTTCTTCTACATACTGAGTGTCTGGTGATTTTTGAGCCTTTATTCTCAGTTTGCATGGGAATCCCTTAGCCCCCAACCCTTAATCTTGCCAGGTGGCTTCTGACAAGTTGGATCTCCAAAAGTCAGATTCCTTTGGCTACTAAGGGCCACATCATATGATGTTGTAGGACTGATGTCACTGAAGTTTGAAATGATCAGGTTCGGAATGTGAATTTGTCCAGCTCGCTTGCTTACATGTATTGTGAATCGAGTGTTGTGTTCTCCGAGCTCTTCTTCAGCTCAGAATGTAAAATGAGATTCTGCTCATCATGCATGGCCAGCATTCAAGGATTAGCTTGCTTTGTAAGTTCATGAGCTAAAGTTCTTTAAAGTAAGCTGCCCGTTACTCTTGAAGAAACTCTCACTATAGGGACAGCAAAGCCAGCCACTTTATTTATTTATTTATTTATTATACAGTAATACCTTGGATTGCAAGTAACTTGGTTTGAGAGCGTTTTGCAAGACAAGCAATTTTTTAAATATTTATTTAATTTTTTTTTACTTGATATACAAGCGACGTCTTGCAATACAAGTACTGTAGTACGGCTTAAATTAAAAATCTCTGTAGAAATTTTTTTGGGGGGATTTCGTTTTGATATAAGAGTGTTTTGGATTACAAGCACGTTTCCGGAACGAATTATGCTCTCAATCCAAGGCATGACTGTATTGATATCCCACCTTTTTCCTGCAAGATACCCAAGACGGTTTACATAATGCTCCTCCTCCTCTCCATTTTATCCTCACAACAACCCTGTGAGGTAGGTCAGGCTTAGAGTCAGGGACCCTGTGAGCTTCATGTCCAAGTGGGGACTAGAACCCGGGTCTCCCGAGCCCCAGGCCAGGGCTCTTACCACTACATCACACTTTGTAGGTGCACACATATTTTCTTTAATGTTTACTCGATAAGATTATAGGAAAGGGTCTTATACCAGGTCCAATTATTTGCCCATCTAGGCCAGTCTTGTCTATTCCAGGGGTAGACAAATTGCTATTCTCCAGGGGCGCTATCCAATGGTGTCATTCCATTAATGGAAATGACATTGCATTAGTGGGAATAAGGTTCCAAACTATGCACAAGAGGAGAATCCATCTAAAGTTGCATTTGCACAAGCAAAAAAAAAAAAAAAGTTTCCAGTGTCAATTTATTTATTTATTTTAGAATATTTATATAGTGCTTCCCATTTTAAACATCCTAAAGTGGTCTACAGCAAATTATAGAACAATACATCATTATGATAACACAACAATATTTAGACAAGTTAATGGTTGGGAAAAGCCAGGGTAAACAAGTAAGTTTTTAAAAATTGTTGGAAGCTCATGATTGTCAGTGTGTGACATAACACAGAGGGGAGGTCATTCCAGAGGGAGAATGCCACCACAGGGAAGGTCCAGTAATTAAATGATAGCAGGACAAGTAACGGCCATTGAAAGTAAGGACAATGTACATAAGGCTGTCGGAGAAATCTGCCACAGTTTCAAATAAGTTTGGAGTTCTCTGAATCTGACCCACAGATTCTGCAGCAGGGCGGCTTTTCCTGAATCGCACAGGTTCCATGCACTTGCAGCCAGGTTTTTTTTTTTACCTTCTGGAATTTTATGTAGATAATTTAGTCATAGAGAAATACGAAGAAGAAAAAATTGACTGAAAATGCACATTTCCACCCAATACGCTAAAGTGTGAAACTGAAAATACACATTTGGGGGCAGATTTACATATTTTTTGGGGGGATTTGCACATTTCCAGAAGTGCAAATTTACACAAATGTGCATGAATGCAAGTTCAGGAAATTGAAACCCACCCACCCCACACCTGATTCCATCAATGAGTGGACAATGGAATGAAAGGCGCCTGACAATCCGTGAAAAGCAGATGGAACGGATTGAGCAAAATCTGTATATCCCTAAGCGTACATGAAAAAGCAAATCTTTTTGCAAAGAGTTCCTAAAGAATGCTGGAAAGAGGAGGTGTTTTCTGGCTGAAAATCCTGGGAAAAATCAAGGGTTGTTTAGACTTAATTGCTCTAAATAATATTCATCTTTTTTTTAAAAAAGGCCAATTGCCCATTAACCTTTCAGCGTCTGTATGCATAACCAGTCCCAAGATTTTATTAGCAAACAAAGTCAGTTAAAGACTAATACCTTTTGTCATTGCACATAGCGCTCTCTTTCAAGAATCTTTAAAGCCTAACATTAATCACCAATGACAACAGTAACCTTTTTGTAGCCTCCTTTAATTAAGGAAAATAAAGAGCTATGGAATGGTAAATTGCTTAAATTAATACTATTGACTGAGTGCTGGTCCGTCACTTCCCTTTTTGCTTTTAATTTTATACAGTGGAAAGTTTCAATGTTTTGTTAGTGAGTTTGAATGTTGTCGAGTGTTCATGATAGTTTGTTCACCTTCATATGACCTTTCCCCCCATCACAAATGACCCCCTGCAGTGTATATGTATCCGTCTTGTCCCCAATGTTGTTTAACATCTATATTAGTTTTCTCCAACCTTGGGTCCCCAGATGTTTTTGGCCTGCAACTTCCAGCATGCCCCAGCCAGCATAGCTGGCTGGGGCATGCTGGGAGTTGTAGGCCAAAAACATCTGGGGACCCAAGGTTGGAGAACACTTATCTATATGAAGCCACTGGGAGTGGCCATTAGGGGATTTGGAGCCAAGTGCCATCAGTATGCTGATGACACACAGCTCTGTCTCCCTGTGACAACTGAATCAGGAGAGGCTGTGCAAGACCTGGATCAGTGCCTGAACTCGGAGACGGGCTGGATGAGGGCCAATAAACTGAGGCTGAATCCTGGCAAGAAGGAAGCCTTATGGGTGAGTGGTTCCCAAGTCTGGGAGATAGGCTCATTGCCTGTTCTAGATGGGGTTGCACACCCTTTGAAAGATCAGGTTCACAGTCTGGGGGTACTCCTAGATCCATCATTGTTGCTGGCTGGAGTCCCAAGTTACTGCGGCGGCTTGGAGTGCCTTTTACAAACTTCAACTGGTTCGAATGGTATGGCATCTTTTGAACAGGGATAGCTTGGCCACAATAGTAGAGGTGCTAGTAACCTCAAGATTGGATTACTGCAAAGCACTCTATATGGGGCTGCCCTTAAGGCTGGTCCAGAAGCTGGAGCTAGTGCACAGAGCAGCAGCTCAGCTGTTGTTAGGAGCTGCCCCTTTTCAGCATACAACTCCTTTGCTGAGGGAACTGCACTGGCTACCTGTTCGCTGCTGGGCCAGGTTTAAGATTTTGGTACTAATGTATAAAGCCCTAAACAACTTGGGACCAGGTTACCTGAGAGAGTGCCTCCTCCCTTACCAATCTGCCCGGTCACTAACGTCATTGGATGACATGTCTCTGGTGGTTCCATATAGACCTATGGCCCGATTGGAGTTCACCCGGGGAAAAGCCTTCAGTGTAGCACTCCATTTCTCTGGAACTCCCTGTCTCTGGAGGTCAGGCAGGTGCCAACATTGTATTGTTTTTCGATGCCTTCTGAAAACACTTTTATATCAGGAAGCCTTCCTGAACTAGCCAACCACGGTTTTATTGGTTTTGTTTTTAACATATTGTTTTATTCTTTTACCTGTTTTGACTTTTATTGTTCTCTGCTCCAGAACCTCCATACCAGAATACGGAGTGGTATATATAAATCTTGTAAATAAATAAATAAATAAATAAATGACAGTGCATTGCAGCTGAAGCCAGCAGAGGCCAGGGCCAGAACCAAAAGTGGGTGGGTCATCCCTTTTCTCTTTCTGCCACCCCCCCTTTCTCTGTCTCTCCCTTCCTTCCCTCACAGTGGACTGCCAGGGAAGGGACAGATTGCTCTTGCTGGAGGTCTGAAGCGATTGCATGCAGGGGGCCTGGGAAGTGAGGCTGCTGGCACCATTCAGCTGTAGCACTGCAGGTGCCCAACCATGATCTACACGGACCAGCACCGACTCTCCAAAGTCTCACACAGGGTTCTTTCTGAACCTTACCTGAAGATGCCGAGGGATTGAATCCTGGAGCCTTTGCATGCAAAGAACCTGCTCTACCTCTGAGCTATGGATCTTTCCCAAATTAAGTTGGATGGGTACTAGCTATATATGTTTCGCTGCAACCTTGAGTAGGAATAACAGTTTCCTATTGTTTTTGCAATGTCCTGATTGAACTGCAGCTAGCACACCACCTCTCCTGCTCATCTATTGCACTCCCCATGCAGATCATTTGTCGCCTTTCTTTCTTGATGTGCCTTGGTATCACAATTGCACAGCCTTTGAAAATTGCTGAGAGTTTGTGTTTGCAGTTCCAGTGGTCTCTGACTTCTACAGAGATCATGGCTGCCTTTGTCTTCTGGTCATCCCTGAATGACCACTTCCTTGACATTTCTCATGGAGCCACTTTTCTATTCTTTTGTCTGCTTCTGGGAGTGATTTGACAGCAGTACCTCTACATACTGAGTACCTCAAGCTTGGAGGTCTTTCCTGTGTTCAAAGTAGGGTTTATAGCTCTGGAAAGGGCATCTGCTGTGTCAGTGTCAATCAAATCATACTCTAGCAGTTTGATCCTCCTTCTCTTATTCCTTACAGTAGAGTCATTCAGCATCCATTCATTTGCAAAACAAAATGTCGGGGGGTTATATCAAGGGAACTGTCTAGTCATAGAGATATTGATCAGTGTTCACAAGCGAACAAGATTCCCAACAACTGTGTCTTGATTTGTGCACATATCTTGTTTCTGCATCAGACATCGATTTAGATGTGTGCATCACTGGTTGTCAGCCCTCATTGTCTTTCTTCGGAATTACTGTTCGCCCTCCTGTACACAGTCTGGGATGCGCAGTTACAATTTTTGTGGGTCTTGCTGTAGCGTAACATGTTAAGACTGGCTCTTGAATAAGTTGTTGTTTAACAACAAACATACAATTGTTCCTGTTATCCATCCTAGCCACAGAAATTGTCAGGGCTGGGCCAAGATATTTTGTTAACTGAGGCAAAGAACAAAATGGCACCCTCCCTGTCCCTACAGCTCCAAGTCCAAAAGCCGACTGGACTGGCAGTTGAATCTTTCTTCAACACTGACAATGGGGCACTGACCTCCACTGAGCCTAAAAGCAGCAGACTAGCTTAGTGGGGAGACAGGGGAGACCATTTGGCACACAACTTTCTCCTTTAACACCTTGCTGCCACGCCACCTCCCAGCATCTGCTGCCTGAGGCGACTGCCTCACTTTGCCCAATGATAGAGCTGGCCCTGTTCATTGTTATTCTCAAATTACTTCTTTCTGCAGCAACACTGCTTTTGCAGATAGGCTTGATATAAATTTCCACACAACTCCCCAAAATTGTTGAATATCTTTAAAAAAAGTGGGACAAATTTTATTTATTTATTCATTTATTACATTTCTCATCTGCCCAATAACTAATGTTCTCTGAGCAGATTACAAACAGTTAAAACATTAAAAAGCCACAGAACAGTTAAAAATATAAAGCACAATACAAATATTTGAAAGAATAAAATACAGTATGATACAAACAGCAGACAGCACGGGAATTGATAAAACAGCCATAAGAATCTAGAACTAAGTCTCTAAAATGCCTGGTAGAAAAGAAAGTTTTACATGGCACTGAAAAGATAACAACATAGGTGCCAGATGAACCTCTTTGCAGAATTTATTCCATAAGTAGGCCACTGAGAAGGCCCTCTCTCTTGTAGCCCCCAGTCTAGTTTCCTTTGGTGGGGGCACCCAGAGGAGGGCCTCTGAAGATGACCTAGGGGTACAAGCAGGTACATGCAGCAGGAGATATTCCTTTAGATATTCTGGTCCTTTCTGGTTTAATTCTTTCTGTGTGGATGATGTCTCTCTTATTAGTCAACTCAGTAACCTATCTCTCTATATAAAAGAAGTCCTGACTGACTGACTGACTGACTCATCAACGCCCAGCTCAAACCGTTTAATCTAGGAACGTGAAATTTTGAAGGGACATTGTTTTTATGATGTAGACACCCACTAAGGGTGTAGTCCTTCATTGCGTAGTCCTGGGGGGGCGGAGCAGGGATTTTATTGTGCAGTCCCGGGGGGGAGCAGGGATTTTATTGTGCAGTCCCGGAGGGGGGGGGGACAGGGATTTCACTGTGTAGTCCCGGGGGAACAGGGATTTCATTGTGCAGTCCTGGGGGAAAGGGAACAGGATTTCAGGGGGGGAAGCAGATATTTCATTGTGCAGTCCCAGGGGAGGAACAGGGATTTCACTGTGTAGTCCTGGGGGAGCTTGGATTTCATTGTGTAGTCCTGGGGGGCTGGGCAGGGATTTCATTGTGTAGTCCAGGGAGGGAAGCAGGGATTTCATTGTGTAGTCTTGGGGCGGGGCAGGAATTTCATCGTGTAGTCCGGGGGGAGCAGGTAGTCTTGGGGGAGCTGGGATTTAATTGTGCAGTCCTGGGGGAGCTGGTAGTCCTGGGGGAGCTGGTAGTCCTGTGGGAGCTGGGATTCCATTATGTAGTCCCGGGGGACCTTTCCTATGGAGAGATTCAAAACAGCGGTCAGTGACCTTAAGGAATTTCGAACAAATAGTGCCTATAGGAAAATGACGACCCATGCAAACTTGGCACGGTCACTCTTCATCACGCGAGTGAAGCCACGGGCAACAGCTAGTAGGAGAATAAATTAGAGGAGAATAAAGCTGATACATGTAAATATGCAAACTATAGAGTGGTATCATAGTTTGCATAGGTATAGCATAGGAATATAGATGTAAGTGATAGGTCATAGGCCTGCTACAGTAGAACATGTCATGCCAATCTACATTAGCTACACAGCTTCAGAGTCGCCTGAATCAGTTCTAGGTCTCTTCTGCTTTGCATTTGCTATGTTGGTCCTGATCTCTGCTTCTTAACCTCAGCATTGATCATACAAAGACTGTGCATGCTCCAGTTCCATTCACTTTTTTTTTTAACCTGCATACATCAAATTTCATATCTCTTCCCTTTTCTTGGAGGAATCTCATTATCCTTCAGCTTTACCTATATCAGGGTTGCCCAATAGGAACTGATTATCTCTGTAATGAAGTTCAGCAGGGGAGCCTGGTATAATCTATTCTTTGAAACACTATCTTACCCTAATGATTTCTATGTCCTTATTTACTGCAATCTCTCTTGTCTCAGTGGCTGCATCTTTGCATAATAATCCAAGTATTCTGTAAGAGAGAGAGTGAGAGAGTGAAGGAAAGCAGATTGATTTTCTTTGCCTCTTTCTATTATACATGTAATTATAGCTATAAATCACCACAGCCACACCCTAGATTGAATAAATACAAACATGTTGTGAAATACCTAAGAGGGGTAAAATATGGAGAAATTGATTGCTTGCCCATTGCCTCTTATGGTGCTTGGAAACACACTGAAATATGGTGTGTGGGTTCGGACTCTGATGTCCTGGGGGCAGCTCTGCTGAATTACGTCCTGCTGGCATCAGGACTGAGAACTCCCACAAGGAGGTGGCTGAAGCCATCATAGAATAGTAGAGTTGGAAGGGGCCTCTGAGGCCATTGAGTCCAACCCGCTCAAAAATAGCAGCATATTGTAGCTTAAAGCTCTTATGGCCACTAACTAAGCCTTAGGAGAGGCATTTCAAACTTTTTAGAATGAGGAAAACCTGCACAAAAGCCAGGAAACCACCCAATGAACAGTGGTTGGGGGAAAGGCGGCTGGACCAGGAGAAAGAGGGCGTGTCCATCTGGGGACCCCAAGAGGGCCAGATTTGGCCCCTGGGCCTGAGGTTCCTCACCCCTGTATTACAGGATGCCTTCAAATGGAGGACTGTCTGGGGCGGTATATAAATAAAATTAATAATAACAACATCATCATCATCATCATCATCATCATCATCATCATCATCATCATCATCATCATCATTCCTTTAAATAGAGGGCTATCCCCTGTAAAGTAGGACACATGGCCTCCCTACATTTCAGTAGCATTGCATCAAATATTTTGGCCTTTGTTTCCTACAGAACATGAAGCTATCTTATACAGAGTCAGAGCAATGGTCCATCTACCCCAGGGGTTGTCTAATGTAACTGGCAGTGGCTCTCCAGTGTCTTGGGAATAGCACTTTCCTGATGCTGCGACCTGATCGTTTAACTGATGATGCTGGGGATAGAACCAAGGACCTTCTGCCTGCAAAGCAGGTGCTTTGCCAGTCTTTCAAGAACCCTTCATATAAAAATCAGGCAGAGCCAGCCACTTCAGGAGGGGACGCTTCTGTTTAAGGCATCCGTACTGTCAAGACCACTAGCCAAAATTATTACTCAGGGTAGCCCTTTTAAAGAATCTAAACTATAATGAGCACAAGAGTGTTCCCGACACTCCACTTGGTGCAAAATAACCCAGCCAAGTCACCGGCTCTACTCTTGATATTATGACACTTAAAAGTCAAGTGCTGATTACAAACCTGCATTGCTGATAAATGACACAACAGGGAACCCTTTTTAGCACATTTCCCTAATTAGTGATGATCAAGTGTTATATGATTCCAGTGCCATGCTCCTAAGAAAATGACAACATCATGCAAGTGAGGGGTGGAAAGGTGGTCACAGCTTGCACAAACATTGCTTCCAATTCTGATCTTGAACTTTGACACCAGTGGTAGCTCCAGATATATATTTTAGGATTTTGTAGTTCAAAACTGGATGGCACCAGGTTGCCTATCCCTGGATTAGAGTGATGGACCAGTACAGGGAAGTGACCCCCCCCCGACACACAAGGGTCACATTCACATATGCTAGGGGCCATAAGGCAGTGGAGGGCCATCACTACAGCTTGTAATTCCATAATTTAAATATGTGTTGTGTGAAGAAGTACTCATTTTATTTGTCTTGAATCTTCCACCAATCAGCTTCATGGGATGACTCTCTGGGTGTGCCTATAGAGAAAAGTGGTAATGGCTACCTGACAGTCTGTCTCTTACACACACACACACACACCTCATTCATCCACTCCATTCTCTTAAACTCTCTCTCTCTCTCTCTCTCTCTCTCTCTCTCTCACACACACACACACACACACACACACACACACACACCCCTCATTCATCCACTGTTCATTCTCTTAAAACCCCCCTCTCTCTGTCTGTCTCTCTCACACTCACACACACACACACACACACACCTCTCATTCATCCACTGTCCATTCTCTTAAACTCTCTCTCTCTCTCTCTCTCTCTCTCACACACACACACACACACACACACACACACACACCCACACCCACCCACACCCCCACACCCACCCACACCCCCACACCCACCCCTCATTCATCCACTGTTCATTCTCTTAAAACCCCCCCTCTCTCTGTCTGTCTCTCTCACACTCACACACACACACACACACACACACACCTCATTCATCCACTGTCCATTCTCTTAAACTCTCTCTCTCTCTCTCTCTCTCTCTCTCTCTCTCTCTCTCACACACACACACACACACACACACCCACCCACCAGAATCAGCATTTGCAATTTGAAGCTTTTCCAAGCTGGCTGGGGAGGAAGAGTAGCCCCTCCCTCTGCAGCCAGCACAGAGGCTGCACAGAAGAGGGCCCCATAGGTCAGATGGGAATTCTCTGAGGCCATGGGTCAGAAAGTTCCCCATCCATAGACTAGGCGAACCAGGGTAATATCTGCACTCAGCTTATCTGAAGATTCATGATAATGGGAAACAATCAATGGGAATAATAGACCTCATTTCCTTAAAGGAATTATTTTTGTAAATACATATACCCTAATAAAAAGGTTGATAGATCCTTCTCAGAAACCACCAGATCCTGCTTCTGACAGTGTATAAGGTTTTGTGTGGTTGGTTTAAAAAAAAAAATTAAGAGAGAGAATTAGCTTGGTACTGACCCCATGTTGAGAATATCAGCTTTCTATTTTAAAATAGCTCTTCCTAAATATTACACATTATCTGTATTTTTGCTTGTTATTTTTTTCCTTACTAAGTGCATTTGAATAACAAGATCTTTCTTTCTCAAGAGTTCATCAACTCCTGCTGTTTTTTCTCCTGCCTAGAGTTATTATCCTCTCTCCACAAATGACATGCAGTAATTGGTTGCTGCAGAAGTCATAATGAGGTCAAAAAAGAACGATTAGGATGACGACAGGTAAGGAATGTGGAGCCAGAATGGAGGACGACCCTTCACCAAAGCAAACCCTTTTCTTCTGCAGATGCCAATGCACAGGAGCAGCTTATACAATTGACAGCCTCAGGTGGTACAGCCTTTGCTGGACTGTACCACTTGAGTGGCTCATGGTTCATGTTTGAATACTCCCCCATGGATAAAATTGCCTGAATACAGAACGCTGTTGTGCCTCTGTTGGAGGGGACTCACCCTCTGAGGAGGAACTTGAGCTTCCAGAGATGGATGCCATTGAGCCATCTGTGGCAGAAGACCAGGAGGATCCTGGGGCCTCGGGGGAGATGGCTTCAGGTCCAGCCCTGTCAGGAGGAAGGGAGACTGCCTTGGAGGTAGAGCAACCCCCTGATCCCCAGGAATGTCGTTGATAAAATGGCAGGCCAGTAGGGCTCCTGTGGGAAGGAGTGCTTGCTTGCTGCAAAGGACTCAAGAGAGACTCCTCAGGATAGTCACTAGCCAGTCAGGAGAAAGGGTTCAACCTACCTTTCTCAGTGACATGAAAAGAGTTTCTTTCATGGAGGAGCATTCAATCATGGAACCTCTCCCCCCGCCCCGCAGCTTCTGAACCAGGTAGAAGGGCAACTCTACGTAGAGTACATTAAAGTAGTCTAATTGTGAGGTTACCAGTGCATGGATTACGGTGGCTAGGTTATTCCTGCCCAGAAACAGGCTTAGTTGGTGTACCAACCAAAGTTGATAATGGGCGCTCTGGGCCACCAAGGTCACCTGGGCCTCTAGTGATAGAGATGGATCTGGGAACACCACCAAACTATGCACCCGCTCCTTCAGAGGGAGTGCAACCCCATCCACAACAGGCAAACAGCCTAATTCCTGGACCTGGGAATTGCAAACCCATTGCATCTCTGTCTTATCAGGATTCAGCTTCAGTTTATTGGCCCTCATCCAAGCCCTAACTGCATCCAGGCACTGGTTCAAAATGTGCATGACCTCTCCCGATTCAGATGTCACAAAGAAATAGAGCTGGGTGTCATTAGCATACTGGTGACACCTTGCCCCAAATCTCCTGATGACTGCTCCCAATGGCTTCATATAGATATTAAATAACATTGGGGACAAGATGGTTCCCTGTGGCATCCCAAACTTCAGCTGCCATGGGGCCGAGGCACAAACACAATCACCCAGTGCTATTCTCTGGAACTGTCCCTGCAAGTACAAGTCAAACCACTGTAGAACAGTGCCTCCAACTCCCACCTCACAGAGGTGGTCCAGGAGGATACTATGGTCAACAGTATCAAAAGCTGCTGAGAGACCAAGAAGAAGTAACAGGGTGGCACTCCCCTGTCCCTCTCAAAGAAGATCATCCATCCGGACAACCAAGGCTGATTCTGTCCCAAAACCAGGCCTCAACCCAGACTGGAATGGATCCAGATAATCAGTTTCATCAAGAGTGCCTGCAGCTGAGATGCCACCACCCTCTTGAGCACCTTACTCAGGAATGGAGTGTTTGTGCCCAGACAATAGTTGGCATAGATCTGTGGATCCAGGGAGGATCTTTTTCAGGAGTGGTTGCACCACTGCTTCCTTCAAGGCAGTAGGGAACACACCATCATACAATGATGCGTTCACCACTGCCCTGATCCATCCGGTTAGTCCCCTGCAGCTAGCTCGACTAAGCCATGAAGGGCAAGGGTCAAGAGAGCATGTGGTGGGTCATACAGATGCAAGTGTCTTATCTACATAGAATAGTATTTCATAGATAGAGTTGGAAGGAGCCTACAAGGGAGTCCAACTCCCTGCTCAATGCAGGAAACTAGAGGAGGGGTCTGCCATCCAAGTAATAACCAGGCCTGACCCTGCTTAGCTTTCCACACTCAGACAAGCTGAGCCAGCGTGAGCCACAGGCCATATCTTCAGGCTTATCAGCATATGACGAGGTTTTAATCAGGTCCTGGATTTTTCTTATAGATTGTATAAAATTGGTTTAGATATATGTGTGTCACTCGGTGTGTTGTCTGTTTATATGTTTGTATGTATATGGTTTTTTTATAATGTATTTTTAAGGTTTTAATCTTTATAAACTCCCCACAGACCTTCAGCTATTGGGTGGTATAGCAATGTAATACATGAAATGAAATTTATTCTAGTCTGCATTTGGTGCTTAAGTTCATTAGCAGCTGCTGCTGCATGTGCTTAATTGCAATTCGCATGTTCATATTTTTGAACGATCATAAGCCGCCTTGTGAGGGCAGTGCGCCCTGAAAGGCAGATGATAAATCTTTAAATAAACAAACAGAGCATAGACTGTGGGATGATACTAGAAGTTCATTTATTTATTTATCTATCACATTTCTATACCGCTCAATAGCTGAAGCTCTCTGGGTGGTTCACAACAATTAAAACCATAAAATACAACATAAAATACACTATAAAAGTTTGAAAGTTTAAAGATACAGTATAAAATAGAAGTAAGAGCGAAAGTAAAACCTAGCAGCAGTACAAAGATTTAAAATACAGTAAAGGATTTAAAAGAACAGAAACCGAAAGACTAAAATTCCTGGGAAATAGGAAGGTTTTTAGCTGGCGCTGAGCCCCCTTTCTGTTTCAGGGATGGAATCTGAGCCACCATCTAGTTAATGAGGGGAGAGATAAATCTAGGAGAAATACCAAGTTGCCACACATCCTGTCACAGGGGAGGCTGGTGACTCCTATTTCGGTGGGGGTCCTTTTCCATTACAGAGTTTGCAGCATTTATTTGGAGCTTCATAGGAGCTCTCCATGGTGCTCCGTGGTGGTGAACCTATGTTGGGGATGGAGTTCGGCACCATGGATAGCTCTCATGAAGCTCCAAAGTAAGACTGAAAAACCTGCAGTGGAAAAGGAGCCCCACCGAAATAGGAGTCACCAGCCTCCCCTGCATCCTGATGGCCCGAGTACAAATACAACAGGCAATCTGAATGTTTGCTCAACATGATATGCAAATATGGAACAACCAGAACAAGGAACATGAATATCATCCATAACCATATGGAAAGAGACCTGTTGTGCTTCCCCCGGAGGGATCCTCAGAAGAGGATGAGGTGGAACTCCCTGTGCTGAACATCCCAAGGGAGTAGCACCTTTCTGGAAACCTCAGGGGTGTTCAGGGGCATCCAGGTCCTCAGGAGTGATATTAGTAGAACCATCTCCTCAGGTTGCTGAGAGTCCCCTTTCTGATTCAGAGATGCTAGCTGAGCCCCTGGCTAGTCCTAGGGAATGCAGGCATCTGAGGGTGCAGGCTGAGCTTGCTGTCAGGTGAATACGTGCCTCTCTAAGAGGCAGAACACCTTGTGAGCAGAGGGCTACTCTTGTGAGGAGAGTCTTACACAAGTAAGAACTTCCCAAGGTATCTCTGATGGTCTGCAGCTGGACCCTGGGTGGAGCTTCAAGACAGGGGGTGGGGAACATCAAGCTCATGGGCCAAATCTGGCCCTCCTGAGGACCAAATATCCCTGACCTTTTTTCCCCAACCACCAGACTTTTGTTGGTTTCCCAGCTTTTGTACAGTTTGGGGCTGATGGTTTCTGGAATGATGTCTGTTCTCCAGCTCCTAATCTTCCATTTAGCATGCTCTTGCTAGTTCCCCTTTGGACCTTCTGTGCGCTGACCCTTGGATCTTCTTCAGATGCCACCTTTGAGAAATGCCCAAGCCAGGACTGACCCCTTTGCTGGCTCCTACCTCCACAACTTTGGTGCACTCTGTCACCACGTAGCCGGATACAGCCAGTCAGCACCGAAGATCAGGTGCAGCTCTGCTTGAAGTGGACCACCTCGATCTGGCTGGGGCTCATTTTCATGGAAACAACCTTCCATGTATGTGTCTTCAGTTGGCTGGGGAATTATGCATACGAATAGGTGTGGGTGCCCATGATTCTCTACCTGAATCCGGCAGCTGGGGCTGCACACAGATGACCAGAAAACTGTCAGGCAATTGGCAGTAGCACCAGCCAGCTATTTGGAAGGGAGAACAGAGGACTGGGTTTAATCTCCTACCCCGTCATTCCCAGCTGCCCACGAAACAGCGAACTGGCGTGGCACGATTGCCGACAGGGCCATAAGATGCTCGTGGGTGCGCAGATGGATAAGGGCTCGCATGACTTTTTATAGTCAGAGAACAACCACAGCCCTTGCTCAGACCCTGAGAAATGCCGTCACCGAGTTCCAGTTCAACAGCCTCTTTCTACATCTGCCCGCTGAAATGTTGCTCTTTTCTGGCCTTCGGGTCAGAGAGTCATCTGTGCGAGACGGTCTGAGCATGTTTCACATGGGAGGGCAACTCAAGTGCACCAGATTGTGCCTGTGATGCTCCAGAAACCGAGAGCTGCAATCTGTGCCCGAGATGGGAGCTCCCACTAAATTTTCTTGTCTCAGGAAGGTAATCTCCCCGAAGTGAGAAGCGCTGGCAAACTGTCATGTCAATTTCATGTCCGGGATGACTCTCCTTCTCTGCAGATCGTCTTCTTGCTACGGTGCAACTTTCGATTATGAAGAGCTGTCAGAAAGAGAAAGAGAGAGAGAGAGAGAGAGAGAGGAAACAAAAACAGGGAGAATTTGATGGCCCAAGTACAGAGCAAGAAAAGAGATAAAAAATTCATGAACCAAATCATTGTTTAAAGTTCCCCTATGGTCCTACTTCCAGTGTAAATGGAGAAAAATGCGGTATGATGAATGCTAATAGAATGTTTCAGTTACGATAAACTAGTGGGCAGACTTTAGTGGTAATGAGCAAAGCGAGAATAGAAGCCTGCATGCACAAAAAGCAGTGTTTGGGGGGCAACTTTGACAATTGTCATGAAATTGCCTTTATGAGTGTCTACTCTTGTCTTGATGGTGGTGGAGCGTGTGTGTTTTGCATTTCAAGGGATAGTTTGAGAGAGTCTTGTGCTTCCAAACTTTTTCCAGATGCTATGATGCAAACTCTGCAATTGGTAAATATTGCAAAGTATCATTCAGTTGTTTGGGGGCATATTTTTTTTTTTTTGTTGAGTTCCTACACCAGAGAAGGAAGTACCAGCAGGAATAACTAACTGGATTTTCAAGTCATGCAGAAGGCCATTAAGAAATAATGAACTAACGAGTTGAAAATATTATTTTTCACCAAAGCAAAAGAAGTTGAAACCTAAGCAGGGCAGAAGAAACAGTGTTTGCTTTAAGAACATAGCCCTGCTGAATCAGACAAAAGATCCATCTAAATCCAATATTCTGTTTCTAACAGTGGTCAGGCAGATACTTCTGGGAAATTTGTAAACAGCCCAGGGGTACAAAAGCAACATCCCTGTCCTATTGTCTACCCTAGTCTTTCCCAACCTGGAAGGAGCTTTAAGCAATTTCCTCTGAGCTCAGTTCCCTTTCTTTTTACAGATACCCACTTGTCTATAATGCAGAAGTCGTGTGAGCCCAGATTCAGCCCTCATTTTGTATTAAAAGCTGCTTCCAGATGTTGTTAGTTTCTTTGTTTAATGCGTTTCTATGCTGCACCATAAGAAAGCATAATCTGCATGATGGTGTTGCTTTCACAGTTTCCTTCTTGGAATCTCCCCATTCCTCTTCATTATGATTCAAAGCGGAGCTCCATTTGGTGCAGAGTCAGAGCCATCATATCTACCAAATGCGAATCCACACCCACTTCCCCACCTTTGATGAGGATTAGATTAAAGAGCCAGTTGGGTTCCCTATCAGCAGCAAGGTCACCTGCTCCATATGTCTGCTTTCATTGTCAATAACATGCTCACATTTCAGAGGAACATTAGGGTAAATTAACCTAATTAGGTATGACAGCTAATTTTGAGTGTGAAGGAAGTGTTGAGGGAGTCAAGGTTTGTTTTTTTTTTAAATGCATCTCATCATACTGTTAATGTGCGGATGAAAAGCTTAGCAAGCTAACTGAACTTGCCTTCGTGAATGGCGTGTGACAAGTTAGGAAAGGCTACTGAAGGGTAATGCTAAGCAGCGAGACTAACGTTAATGGCTACGGCCACATGAAATTGTACCATGAAAAGGTGTGTGACTGATCTTCTGAAGAATATGGAAGGCTTTCCTGCCAGCATCTGCATGTGCAGTTGTGCATACTGTTCTGGTTGTCTGATCTTGAAAAAAGTTAACATAGAACAGAAATGGGCAGAATTTAGGCCCACAGAATTTACGATGATGTTTTTATTACATCGGGTCATTTTATTTTATTAGACTGTGACTGGCAGTCAGTACGACGGATTGGTCAGGCCCGATCCAGGGATGAAGGAATCTGTCTATTTCGGTTTCTCCCTGTTTCTCTTTTTTCCAGTCTTAATTTTGGTTCATTGTGAACTTCAAGAATTTCTCCAGTCTTAAGTTCAATTCATCCCGAACTTTGAGAATTTTAAATCAAAAGTGTGCACCTTTGTATTCATTTTTGCCTAATTGCTTTGCAAGCCACTTTCCTAAGATAATATAATGCATTTTTTTAATGCTATCTCCCTGAATATATGCATCTTTGTACACATTTTTTTTAAATTGGAGAACTCCATTACAAAATTCAGAGAAGTGCAAATTTGAAAGGATAACTGAGTTTCAGTTCATGTAGTGGTTTGAAAGTGTGATATTAGGTAAATTTGCTGACCTTATGGCTCTTGGGATGAATAAATGCACCCTCCCATTCTTGACTTGGGTACAGCCACCCACAAATCTGTTCTGACCCCAGGGATGGCCCAGGACATTTTGCTATAGGATGTGGAGCAGCAAATGAGATCCAGTGTGGTGTAGTGGTTGGAATATTGGACTGGGACTCGGGAGATCCGGTTCTAGTCCCCACTCGGCCATGAAGCTCACTGGGTGACTTTGGGCCAGTCACTGACTCTCAGCCTAACCTATCTCACAGGGATGTTGTGAGGAGAAAATGGTGCGGGGAGGACCACGTAAGCTGCCCTGGGTTCCTTGCAAAAGGATATAAGTGTAATTCCCTTCCCCCGGCCACGTGCAACTGTGGGCGGGGAGAAGTTTGCGTGCGGAGGAAAGGAGAGTGAGACCACTATGGGGTGATCTCACCCTCCAATAGGATACAAGGGTGGAGCGTTATTAGGCCCGCATGCCCACACCCTGGGCTCTTTCTTTTGCAGCCGCCTCCCTCCCTCCCTGTTCTCAGTGTGGCCGCCATTGGTGGCTGCCATTTCCAGGGGCCGAGTAGGAATTTTGGCTCATTGTCCTGATTGGCTGGGGGCAATGGGTGTGTTTCGCCTACTCTACACTGTGTTGCAGGGTTGGGTGTTTTTTATTTTGGGTTTTCCATGTGATTTGGTCCATTCCGGTCACATTTGGCTAGTAAGTGCGGGAATAGGCAGTGGGGTTAGGGTTTTGGCGATCATCCAATGGCACTGTTCAGGTGGCTGGCGAGACCTGTAGCTCCACGCTTGCTGAGTTTCGCGGCTCAGTGGGGGGAAATACGGATCACCAGTGAGGATGGCTTACATCACACGGATCGGTGTTCTGTGGCACCGTGAGGTGGGGACTGTGAGAAAGCCTCCCAGCACCCAAGAGGGTGTAAAACTGGGGGGGGTGGCGAAGTGCTGCGCCACCCCCCGGTTTGGATGCATCTGCCCGGGATACCTCACTGGCCAATGGCCAGTTTTAGTTAGTACTCGCACTTTCACCCTTCACAGATCTTGATTAATAAAATGTGGCCCTTTATTTACACCATATACTTGAGTCTCGCCTCTTCTTTTCCCCTTTTACGCATGCAATATAAATTATTATTATTATTATTATTATTATTATTATTATTATTATTATTATATGTTCCCACCCCACAACTCAAGGTGCACAGTAGTACCCAGGACTGGTCCAGTTATTTTACAGCCTGAGGAAGAAAACTCCACAAGCTCCTCTCCCCTTACCTGGCAGTAAAAAAAACAAGTATAATAAATAAAATAGCCAAGAATTTGCAGCTTTTTCATGACATCCCAAATCATCTGTCTAAGGTGGTTGCCTCCTCTGACTAATAGTAGGGCTGCCCCTGCCTGGTGTCCTCTCTTCTCCCTTCTTCAAGCTTTGGAAAGGTTTTTAACAATGCACATCTCTCTTTTTAAAGGATATTTTATTTTATCGGTAGATTATATAATATATTCCTCTCATCTTGCTTACACAAATGAGAAGGAATATATCTCCCTCACCCAACTATAGAAATGGAATAGCTTTCTTTTCTTTAGAGATTTCATTTACCATTTTTTTAAAGCATAGGAAGTGGCATTTCCATCTGCCTATCACTGCATCATTTCTGATTCTTAGATAGGGTAATCCGGCTGCCTCCATCATGCCAGGTACTACCCTATACTAATCACACTGGACAGGGATCTGTGATCTTACCTTATCTTAAACAGCTCCAGTGATGGCCCTATAATTACTTCAACTAGGCAGCCTAATCCTATGACTTATCTCCCTTTTGTGAAAAATAAAATATTTTATGATAGGCCAAGAGCCATCAGCAGGCAGAGCAGATCATGGATAGAGGCTATCAAACATTTGCTTCCTGTGTTTCTCCAGAAGCCATTATTTTGTGGGAATCAAAGGATGGACATTGTTTATGGTATTTTTGTAAATCATACAGTATAAAGGATGGTTCACATCTTTTAAATGCTGGCAGGATTTTAGCTTGTCATTCTTAAATGTGTCCCTCCTGCCTGTGGGTCTACATAAGAACATAAGAAGAAGAGTCATGCTGGATGAGACCAAAGGTCCATCTAGTCCAACATTCTGTTACCACCATGGCCAATCAGATGCTGATGGAAAACCCAACAAGCAGGACATGAGTGCAATAGCACCCTCCCACTGGTGTTTCCCAAAGCTTTCACAGTGTTCTTTTGTAAGCTTAATTTGCAAACATGAGAACACCTGGGCCTAAACCCGCTTGGAAGCAATGCCCCCATTCTCAAATGTGTGTCTGGCAGGGCCAGCCCTACAATAAGGTGGAGTGAAGTAGCCACCTTAGGCAGCTGATTGTGGTGACATGAAAGGGCAGGGTAAGGTTGAATTTATTCTTCTTGCATTTTTAATGACAAGTTGGGAGAGAGGTACTTTCCTACCTCAGGTGCCAAACTTGCATTGATGGCCTTGGATACAATGCACCTTGACTTGGGGCTGTGTGTGTGTGTGTGTGTGTGTGTGTGTGTGTGTGTGTGTCACCATTTGCTGTTCCACCTCAGGTGGCAAAGAGTCTTGGGGCGGCCCTAGTGTGAAAACTTGGTGTGGATATTCTATCATAAGGGAAGTTCTCTGGGAAAGCTCCTCCCCAGCTAGACTTGGGGAGGAGGATTTGAGCAATCCAATTGGAAATGGGTTGCAGGAATGATGCTTGGCAATCCCTCACTCAGATCAAAATCTAGGGAGCTTAATGTCTATTTCCAGTGTATGCTGATCACTGGAGATGGGCAAATCCCATCAAAATCCTATCAGAATTTCAGAAATGATTTTGGGATTTCCAGATTAATCTCCCAGAATTCTAGCAGTTAAAGTCAGTCTCTGAACTAGATTGAGATTAGCCCTGGGCAGTGTTAGACCTGTCCAGAGGTCGCTGCAGCTGCCTTGGGGATGTGTCATGCATGCTCTGTAATGTTCGGTTCCAACGAGGAAGCTATGACAAGGTTCTTTCCACATTAGGCCCCTTGAGTGCTGCTGAGGCATTGCTCTTACAGCAGGGGTGCAGAATTCTTTCCTGTGAGTTGGATGACCAATGGGCATGCCCATGCCTCCTGATGTTATACGGTCCCAGCCATGCCTCTCTCAGCATGAGGAAACAGGCTATGCTGTTCTTCCCCGTGCTGGCAGGGTCCTGGGCTTCACTCAGCCCCCCCCCCACTGGCAACAGCTCTTCCTGGGGTCAGGAAAGTCCCCTGCCACCTGCATCTCTGGGGGGGATTTGGAGATCACAGTAGGAATTCTGCCCAGAGAATCCAAGCCTTGCCCCCTGGAGGAACTCCAGAAGCACTGTGGGCCACATCAGGGAGCCCGGTCTGCGGCTGAACTGAAGTTAAGGAGCTGAAATTGACAGTTGTATGGATCCTGTGGACTTGCGGACCAGTTCTTTTACTTCCTGGAATTTTATGCCAATTTAGTAAAATACAAAAAATAGAGAATAGAAAAAGATAAATGAAAGAAAATGTGCATTTTCCCCAGAGGCTCAAGGGTGAAAATATGCATTTTGGGGGGATTTGCGCATTTTCGGAAGCGCAAATTTGTGTAAGTGCAAATTTGCGCAATTGCAAACCAATGCAAGTTTGGGTAACTGAAAAAGATCTGATTCTGTCAACGAGTGGATGATGATGTGGAAGGCTCCTGGCAATCTGTGAAATGCAGATGGAAAGGATTTAACACAATCCGTACATCCCTAATCCTAAATTAGTATTTCAAACTCTGGAGCCTCTAATGCCATCCTCTGTCTGATTTTACTAGGCCCCACATGATCTAGATGATGATGATGTTTTCTTCACATGGAACATTACAGGAGGTTAAAATGGAATGGACAGGTCCAGGAAAGAATGATCAAGATCTTGGACTCCCCTGAGTTTGCCACGTTAAGGGAGGAAATTCTGTTAGAAACAAGTAACGTTATTGGAGCTTATGAGAATTTAACCACATGGAACATTGGAAATGGTAATACTGTGGGAGTGGATTTGGGGTGCCCACAAGATTTTTTTGTTTTGCATCTAACGCGATCACATCTCCTGTCTCGCCAAGACTCCAAGTTAGGCTTCTTCATTTCCATTTGCCTAGAAAACCTGATTAGATGAAAAGTCGCATCCCTTCTTTCTTCTATTGCTTGGGAAGAATTTGACAGCTTTGCCCTGCTCACTTCTGTTTTCTGAACACCTGAGCATTTCGATTCCCTGAATTGCTGTTAGGAATTTTTAGATTTCCAGCTTAATAAGAAAAAATCAAAATATTTACGCACTAACTGGTTATGCATCTTAAACAGCAATTTGAAATTATGCATTCCTCTATGAAGTGGGATAATTTGGTGGAAAATACGTTCGTTGGCACTGGTATTTACAGTGATTTAAGTGCATTTTGAAAATGTTAATTGTAGATGCTGTCTCCCCAGTTACCGCTCATACAAGCACACTTTATGGATGGTAATGAATGAATGTAAGCAACTTGGCATTCTTTTTGGAAAACAACAACAAAATTGTTGGACGATCCAGAGAAAAATGCGAATGAAACTTAAAGTCACGTTGGTTGAAGTCATCACATGCTGGGCCTGGGAGGGAAAGCAGGGCCATTCTGCCAGCCCTGCTGAAAGGCCTCCCTCATGAAGGTTCCTCCTCCCTCAACTGTCACCACCGGTAGCCATTCTAGCAGGCTGTAACTTCCTGACTGAATATGGACTCAGGCGCAATTTGTGGTCAAAGTCTGTACATTTTCGAACTTGCAATGTGATTCATAGAGCCCCCAAAATTGTGTTCAACAGTATACAAACAATTGAAAAATGCACATGGAAAAAATGTATACTTTTGAAAAATATTTACAAATACACTTTAAGAAGCAATCTTATGCATGTTTAGATGGGAAAAAGTCCTGCAATTCCCATTGATTTCGATGGGTCTTCTCTAAGTATGACTAAGTTGGGATCCAACCCCAGCTTTGGAGATGCATTCTTTTTGTCAGGACCATGTTAAGGGGGGGGGGGAATAATTAAACTCTCCATGAGCAACCTGCAGGGTCCAAGGGCTGACCAGACCTCCCATTGGCTGTTATTAACATATGAAAAAAATTACAAGGTTAATTGCATTCATGCAATTAAGGTCTCCTCTTGTTTTTTCCTCAGTTGCACCCCTCTCATTAAACTCTGTACCACCAGCTGAATCATCTACAGTGAACCTAAGAGCCCAAAATTGGTAGTGATGTAATATTCATGTGGAGTCTTGAGAATGTAATCTTGGAGAATGTTTTATTTCCAAGCAGTTTTATAGGCTATTTTGTTTTTTTATGATGTGCAGGGGGATGGCCATTTGGCAAGTTGCTTGTTGCGAACAAAATGGCGATAAATGCCTTGGGGGGACAAAGTTTCAGCAGCTGCCTTTAATTCTCATCCGTAATTGTATTAGCTGCAATGACTGGAATTTAGACATAATTTGGGAACAAACCAGGAAGGCAGATGTCTAAATTCCATCATTTGCATCCCAGAACTGAATTTGTTTGCGAGTGAGACATCTTGAAATTTTGGCCCATGCGATCTGTCAGATAAGTTAAAATGACAGCAAATCTGAAACCTTATATTTCCCCTTTTCCACAGTTGAGAGGACACACTGCCAATGCATTAAACTTGACAGGTAATTTATCTGTTATGTCAATCATAATCATTCCTGGACTGTTAATTATGCACGGACAATGCCGCAGAAGAAAAATGAAAACAATTTCTTCATTTTAATTAAATGCCATGGCAATATTGAATTTATATAGAGAGCGTCCAAAGAACCACCAACGGCTGGCACGCCATCCCCATTAAACCCAGCCCCTATGGAGGTTTGGACCAGAGGGGAGACAGAAAACAAGGGAAAAGTGGAGATGGTCCATAACCAGCAAGAGAAGAATCTGAGAGCATCAAGGAAGTCTGATTTGAAAGTTTTTATAGAGGTAATAGAATCATAGAAAAGTAGAGTTGGAAGGGGCCTACAAGGCCATCGAGTCCAACCCCCTGCTCAATGCAAGAATCCAAGTCAAAGCATCCCTGACAGATGGCTGTCCAGCTGCACCTTGAATGCCTCCAGGATGGGAGAGCCCACCACCTCCCTAGGTAGTTGGTTCCATTGTCTTATTGCTCTAACAGTCAGGAAATTTTTCCTGATGTTTAGGTGGAATCTGGGTTCCTGTAACTTGAGCTCATTATTCCGTGTCCATGTCACAGGACCTGCTCTGATATATCAGTGAAAGGAGCATTCTTCATCCCATACCTTTGCTGTTCCCTTCATTGGCCAGGAAGGGGTGGTGGCATTGACAGAAGCAGCCAGTGTAGAACCAGGAAGGTTTGGATCTGTATCTTACTTCCCTATGTGGTGAGCTATCAGGACTATAGGTTGGGTGTGTTCCCCAGGCAAGTAAAAGTTCCTTGGGCTCTAATGTGGCGCAACTAGTTGGCCATGTGTCCTCTCTTATAGAGGACAGTCCTCTGTTTTAAAGGCTGCCAGGGGACTGTCCTCTCTTTGAAGGTGTCCTCCATTGGAATGGTTGTCTAGCCCAATTCCAGTTTAAAGCTAAAGAATGATCAGAACTGTTGCCCATTAGCAATTGGCATCTGGACAGCAGACTGAAGATACAGTTGCACAGGTCACCTGGCCAGAGCCTACAGCACTATGGCAAGCTTCACTATATTTCTATTTAAGCTATAATGATTGTTTCTAAATTTGTATTTATACACGTAAATTAGCACATGCAAAGTTTATGCAAATTTGCATAATCTTGTGTCCTCTGTTTTGATTATGCCAGGGACCCAGGATATGCTGTGCTTTACAGACCTGCATTCTGAATTCTTTTCCTTATTCTTATTCCTATTATCTGTGTTCCACACTGTGTGGAGCTCAGGGGGTCCTAATAATAGCTCAACCTGCCATTGGTCCCCCATCATTGCCTTTTTAGTTCACCTTGACTTTGGGTATACCAACCTTTGTCTCAGGGTTTTTTGGTGGCACATATTGTGGTCTTCAGTCCAAGGGCCAAAGCGGTGTGATCCAGATACTGGCAGTGTCCTGTCTAGCTCAGCTCAGGTTTCCCAGGGGAATTGATATCATGAAGTGGTTGCACTTACTAGAAGGGTGAGGCAGGATGGCAAGGGTCTTTCAGGACCCTGGACTGATTTATGCTTGCTGGAACTCACTCAGGAAGAGCTACTGTCTCAGCAACATGCAGAGGCCTTCTGAAGGTGGGCAGGTCTGAACTTGCTGTTAACTCCACCCCACTCTGAAGAGATGTCTCCTTCTTAAAGGGACATTGTATGATTCTGCAGCTCCTGGCTCCTATGACATGGAGACAGTGAGGACTGCATTGGAAAGGTGCCCAAGGAGTCTGGTAAAGTCATTACCTCTGTCCTGGAAAGCCCTGGAGTAGCTGATGGTGGGTCACTGGATGAGGCCTCATCCCTCTTTGAGTCCTCCTCTGAGCGAGAGGAGGGATAAAGGCCAGATAACTTCACAGGTAGAAGCCAGGGTAGCATGTGTTCACTGGTAGAAGCCAAGTAACCATGACCAAGCAGGAAGTGAAGCCCTTGGCTTTCCCCTTCTGCTGAAACAGATAAACACACCTACTCCAGTTTCATTTATTCCTCTTTCTCCTAATATTGCTTGAAATCAGCCATTCTGACACAGTCTTGGCACACTCTGTGCCATTGAAACTTGAGTTATTCCTGTTGTGCTTAGTCCCACCTCCAAAGGCCACCAAACCATTTCTCTAGTGCTCTTTCCCTCCCCACTCTTTCCTTGGAGAACCATGACTCCTCACTTCTGCCTTCTTTTGTTCTGTCACTGTGATTAGGAACAGTCTGCCAGCGTACTAACCAGTCATTTTCTTTCTGCCAATATGTGTGGCAAAAAAATAAAACTTGCATTGTTCTCTCTTAATCTTTGTCAATGAGCTAATTTCTCCACTTCAGTCTAGCACACTGCATAGTAATCCATGTGGGCATCACACCTTTGCATACGATCCTAGTAGTTTTGAGTCCTTGTCATGCATGTGTATAAATGTGAGATCACGTATATGCATGTACGTGAACTCACATTTATACACATGCATGGGGAGGAGTCCCGGTAACAAGTTCTAGGCCTACTTTGGTCTTAAGCTCAGAATCTTCCTACCGATCAAGTTCAAACAACCTGGACGTCAACTACACCACTTTTACAATGGGATTGGTGATTAAAAACTCCTTAAGATAAACACTTTTTAATGGGTTCTGCTTTGTCCATAATTCACGCTTGGGGGATTCGTTGTAAATAGAGATGAGGAAACACCCGCAGCATGTTTTGTAATGAATGTAGGAAAACTGATTTAACTACTTGGATGCATCCTTTGGGTTCGGTCTGTTAAACGCTGGATTTTTCTCATTTTTTTTTGCAAGACAAACTATGCATAAAGGGCTGCAATCCTGTGCCAATTTACCTAGGAGAAAGCCCCACAGAACCCATTGAACAGACATGTCTAGGATTGTGCCATAAGTTATATTTTCATTCTAGTATATGCAACTTGGCCAATGAGCCAAACACTCAGGATGTTACAGACAAGAAAATGACAAGCTGAAACAGCCCTGTCTTGTTCCCTATCATCCAGGCAATCTTCTGTAAATTAGTTACTGTGCCCACAGAGAAAATCGCCGCTGTTTTCAGACAGCAGGAGATGTACACTGAACTCTCTGCTTTACTGCAATTACTCCTCTGAAGTGCAATGCCTTATATTTTTCCAGGCTGTGCTTGGTTATCCACGAGGAAACCAAAGAGTGGTAACACTTGTCTTACCATGAACTGGGGTATCCTGGAAGAGGACAGGGTCAGCTGTCAGGAACCCTGAGCAGGAGCACTCCAGACTGCAATGTTTTGTCATCAGGCTCCACTTGTATCAATTGATTAGGCCAGGGGTGCAGAACCTCTGCCCTGCAGACCTAATCTGGCCCACAGAGGCTCTGCATCTGGCCCATGAAAGCTTGTGCCATCTCCGCAGGCCCTGCTCCCGTGTCCCCAAAGGCCCCACCCTTACTGGGTTGTGGAGAGGAATCCCCAAGCAATAAAGCCTGCACACAACAAAGCCTGGTCCCAGACCCAAGCACCAGGTGGAGGAGCCACCTGGCACTTTGACCAGAGAGCAAATGATATCAGGTGGGTGTGGCCACACCCAGCCTATCAGAACACAGCTCACAGAGGGCTGGGAGGTGTGTCATCCAGTCCTCCACTTGATTTTGGTTGTGCATCCCTGGAGTAGACAAACAACTAGGTTATTCCTATGACCAATGATGTCCCATTTCTCTGCTGCTGTTGTTGTTGTTGTTGTCGTCGTCATCATCATCATCATCCTATTTTTATTATTACATTTCAACAAAAGCAAAGAAAGAAAAAATGTGGCTACATAGATTTGAATATATCAGTTTCAGCGCTTACATATGAAGTGTGTGTGCGTGTACACACACACACACACACACACACAAATAAATACAGGTTCTAAGAACTATACATAAGCTTCAACAAAAGCAGACCAAATATCCAAATAAGTATCCATTAGCTGTGTTACACCTCCAACAATTAGCCAACTTAGACAAACCTTTATTAAAGAGATGTTGCAGCATCCAAGAGACACAAAACAAAGGTTTTTGCTGAATACGATGCAACCTGAGATCCATAGATGCATCGTATACAGATGCCGATGATGATGATGATGATGATGATGATGATGATGATAAGAATAATGATAACAATGATGATAACAATAATTGTTAAAATCTTCATGAAAATTCATATTGAATTACTTATTTAAATATGTATTTTTAAATAAAACAAATCCACATCCAGGCAATACTTTTTATTAGGACCAACACAATATGCCCAAATGTGGACTAGCATTCGAGACCTCAAAATCTCTTCATCAGAGATGATGAACAACAGAGCAGTATCTTATGTTTACTGCATTTGAGGCTCCAGCTTTCTGCTCAAGCCAGTAACCTCAGGGCCCTGAGGACCTTCCAGGTATCGATTTGGGTGCACAGCCACCCATATCCTCGTCCATGTCCTGAGAGAGCTGCTCTTCATGTGCATCCAATGTGAATGGGACACCTTGCAAATGCTGCACCTCTTGAGTCTGCATCGGAACACAGGCAGGGATTTGGAACAGGGCAGCTGTCTCTAACACAGCCATCCTCAACCTTCCAGATACGTTACACTACAACTCCCATGACCCCAGGCCAGCATGGGTATTGACCATCCTGGCTGGGGATGATGGGAGTTGTAGTCAAAGACACCTTGAGGGCATTGTGATGGGGAAGGCTGCTCTAACAGATATGCTAATAGTGATCTGGGCCATGACTTAGTAGTAGAGCATGTGCTTTGTATGCAAAAGAGCCAGTGTGGTGTAGTGGTTAGAGTGTCTGACTGGGACTTGGGAGATCCAGGTTCTAGACCCCACTCAGCCATGAAGCTCACTGGGTAACTTTGGACCAGTCACTGACTCTCAGTCTAACCTCCAGTATCAGTGGCAGTTCCAGCATCAGAGGCAGTATGCCTATGTACACCAGTTGCTGGGGAACATGAGTGGGAGGGTGCTGTTGCACTCCTGTCCTGCTTGTGGGATCTCGTGGGCAGCTGGTTGGCCACTGTGTGAACAGAATGCTGGACTAGATGGACCCTTGGTCTGATCCAGCAGGGTTCTTCTTATGTTCTTAACCTACCTCACAGGGTTCTTGTGAGGATACAAATGGAGAGAGGAAGGACCGTATAAGCCACTCTGGTTTCCTTGCAAGAGGAAATAAGATGGGATATAAATGTCGTCATCATAATAAAAAAGGTCCAAGGTTCAGTCCCTGGCATCTCCAGTTAGGTCTGGGAAAAGGATCCTCCTGTCTGAAAACCTGGAGAGCTGCTGCCAGTCAGTGCTGACAATACTGAGCTACATAGACCATTGACTCTTTATAACGTAGCTTCCTATGTTCCTGTCATCTCAATTCTCTAACTGCTACTAGTCCTTATACAGAGTATACGGCATCATTTTACATGCACACGAGAGAGCAATGTCTCAGGGGAACTTGAAGGGTTTTAGAACTACAAAAAAAAGGGGGGGGGAGAGAACCCCTACAGCTCAATGAAGACTGAATGTGCTGAGCTCAATGTGTCACAATGTGAGTGACTGTTAGGGGGGAACATGGAAAACCAGGTGGAGAGGGAGGGCAATGAACTGTCTGGAGTCCTGCAGCCTTCCACACTGCAACGTTCTGTAGCAGGTCTCAATTGCCTGTGTCTAACAGCTGGTGACTCCTATGTCAGTGTGGCTCATTTTTAATAATAATAATAATAATAATAATAATAATGATGATGATGATGATGATGATGATGATGATGATGATAATTTTATTTCTATACAACCCAAGCTGTCTGGGTAGTTTACAACAATCAATAAAAATACAATAAAATACAACATAAATACACACAATACAAACAGTATATTAATTTTTTTAAAAAACCAAATTTAAAAATGACTCAGATGACTAAAAACAAGTGACTACAACACGACCTTATACTACCACAAATTATGTTGTCAAGTTTCCTGCATTTGGGGAAACTGCAGGGGTCAGCACACCCGGAGTGCAATGGATGAACCTCACCCTGGGAAAACCACCTTCATGATCATGGCGTCTCCCTTGCCAGGCAAGTATCCATTGCAACTTTTTTGTTAGATCTTCATAGCAGCTGTTCATGGTGCTCCGTGGTGGTGAACCTATTTTGGGGATGGAGTACAGCACCATGGATAACTCCTATAAAGCTCAAACAAAAAGATGCAATGGATAAGGAGCCCCACTGACACAGGAGTCACCTGCCTCCCCTGTCTCAGGTGATTTGAGAATGTCACGTTCAGAATCTATGGATGAATAGTGGGGAATAGAATACATTGAAGGTTTGTGCTGTAGCAAGTGTACCTCTCGATTGAATCTGGGATCGGCTATTCTTAGTTACACTGTACTGTGCTATATGGCCCATGGCTTCATCTGCCTTACCAAGGCTGTTCTTGTATTGTATAAATGCTTATCCTTGAGTCTGTGATTTATCTGCATAAAATTATTCTCCTTTTCCTCAGATACCTTTCTGGATAGTCTATTGTCTCTGCTGTAAAACAAAATCCTCTCAAGGCAGTAACTCCATGTCAGAGATGGTGATAAAATGACATTATTGATCAATAAAATCAAAAGACGGTTCACTAACTCCTTCATCCAACACACATAGAGTAGAAGAAACTAATCCAGCCCCCATGTAAAGAAAACAGACTTCCACTGGCCCCTCACTTGGGGACAGGGAGAAGATTTGCGAGTGGGAGAGGAGAGAGGAGTCAGGTAACAGGTCAGGTTGGTCACAGGTAAAAAGGCGGGGACACAGGAAAGGGCTTATTTAGGCACTTGGGTTCCCACCCACGGCCTCTTTTGCTGCTGTTTTCCAGCTGAACCCACATCCATCGTCCTTGCTGATTCATCTCCTCGTGGTATCGTTCCTGAACCCGCCTCCGGTGCAGTTAAGATGTATTCGCCAAAATATTTAAAATATTGGGTTTTTCCCGGCCAATGGCCGGGCTAGGTTAGTACCGCCCTTCGCCCTTCACAGATCTTCAATTCAATAAATGTGGCCCTGATTTGAAACCATATACTCTGTGTCTGACTCTTCTTTATCTCACCCATACACTCGCAAACAATTTCATATGCTAGAATCTCTGGAGAGGAATTCTCCGGTTGGAAGCATGGCCTGCATTTCCCACCTTCTTTCTGTCACCGTTTTTATGAAAGGGGAGATTCTGACATTACAGAGCAGTTAGGCATATCCTCTACCAGCAGACTGAAGTGTGGTACAGTCCAGAAAGGGCTGTACCATGTGATATTTACGGCTACGTAGTCTGGCTTTTAGTGTTTTCTGGTTTGTCCCAGCTCTCAGCCTTGTCTTTTGCCAACTGACCTGAGCGACTGAATCAGAATTTGTGATGAAGGAAACCCACCTTTTTTTTTAAATTAGATTTGTCTTCTATTGTATTGCAGGAAGGGGGGATCCGGTTTGGGAACCAACTCTAGTTTCAGTCTAAAAGGAACATCAGAACAGAGCAGGGGTGGAATGACTTCTTTAACAGCTGTATGGTGGGCAGGTACAACATAGATTCATAGATCATAGATTTGGAAGGGGCCTACAAGGCCATCGAGTCCAAGCCCCTGCTCACAATGCGGGAAACTAGAGAAGGGGTCTCCCATCCAAGTAATAACCAGGCCTGACCCTGCTTAGCTTGCCATGCTCAGACAAGCTGAGCCAGCGTAAGCCACAGGCCTATGATCCTCTTGGTGTTGGAAATAGGTATACCTGCTGAATTTGGCTGGTGCACATGGGCGAGAATTCTGTTCTATTTGTTTTTGATAAGAACTTACCAAAATTGGCAAATTTCTTCATAAGTGGGATGGTAAGAACTTGAGTTTTGGAGAAAAAAAAATTAAACTGTAGCAGAAAGCATAACTGAAAGATTTGTCCATCCCTTGGAAAAACTGAACAGGTAGTCTGCTGTGATTTTTGTGGTGATGGCAGCTGGTTGACTCTCCAGTCCTTGGTGTGCTGCCAATTATAGGGATGTATGAGGATTCCATTTTTACTCTCAAAACATGTGAGCATGCCCCATTTGAAGCTCTGAACATGAGTGACAGCTCGTATCCACCAAAGATATTTGGAAATTGTTGAACACATGCTTGCGTTCATCTCGTTCCTGGTTTCCAGTTCGATTTGCAGAAATTGTGCAAATTTCCTCGGTAGACTGAATCAGCCCTGCTTTAGCCTATGGAGGAAATTTACACTAATTAGGAAATCTGTGCAAATTGCGCAAGTTTCCTGTTCACGTAGAGTGAGCAGTGATCACAAAGGCGAATGAGAATCGGACACAGGATGAGTGGCAAAATGATGTTCAGAGAATCCTGGCGATCCCGAACATGGCTTGTTCACCCCGGAACAAAGCATCCCAGTGCCCCCAATCTAACTGCAGAACTGGGTGAAGAGGGTGGGAGAGTGAGAGTCTGAATGTGTGTAAGTGTGTGTGTAAGTGTGTGTGTGTGTGTGTATGCACACAATGTGCATGAACAGGTTTGTCTGCAAATATGTATGAGAATGAGAGAGTGTCAGCAAGCCCACCCACTTTTCACTTTGGCCCCACCCACTTTAGGCTTTTGCCCTGCCCACCACTGGCATGCAGCCCCTGAATGTTTAGCCATGAGGGAAGGCAGACCTTGGGCTAAAAAAGGTTCACCACCCTTGCCTTAGAAGGAAGTGACCTGCAAGTCAACCTGTCCTCCAAGGCCAGCCCCACCATTAGACAGCCTGGAGCAGCTGCCTCAGGGAGCAGGTTTGGGGTGTCATGAAAGGGTAGCAAATGGTTAGCTAGTTTATTTATTATTATTATTGCATTGTTAATGCCAGAGTGGGCAGAAGCACTTGTGAGATTTTTCTGCCTCAGGTGCCAAAATAACTTGACTGTCCCTGTCAATTTCCCAGAATGCAGAAGAATGATTGGCTGGAAGCATATTTCCATTGTCAACCAAGGCAAGTCGACTAGGGATGGGTGGAAATTTTGTTTCTGCCTAGTTTTGATAAGAATCCACAAAAATTCACAAAGTTCTCCATATTCAGGACAAAAAGAACTGGAAATTCGAATGTGGCAGAAACCCAAACTGACAGATTCATCCATCCAAGCCCAAGGCTCTTAAAAGTCTGTGTTTGAATCCCTGTGTATTCAACCCTGCTAGTTTTTATTTTATTTATTTATTATATTTATACCCCACCTTTTTTCCTGCAAGGAACCCAAGGCGGCTTACATAATCCTCCTCCTCCTCCTCCTCCTCCTCCTCCTCCTCCTCTCCATTTTATCCTATGCTAGTGCTTAATTAGGGTTAAAGAGTATTTTTCCCCCAGACATGATCCCCATCTTTCATAGCTATATGGAAGGAAGGTCTATCATGGTCCTCTCTATGCTGGGAATAGCTGTACCTATTGAATTTGGCTGGTGCAGATGGGAGAGAATTTCATTTCTGTTAATTTTTGACCAGAATTGACCAAAATCCACAAAGTACTTCATACTTAAGAGAGCAATGTGAGACTGTAAAAAAAAAAAAAATCAACTGTGGGAGAAAGTAAAAATGATGGATTCAACCCCTAGGGCAGACTGGTTTGGGTGTTAATATAGGTTTGGTCACCTGGTTTTTGAAATGCTTTCCCAACATGGTGTGCCCAACTGGCTGATCCCTACATCATGATGAAGTTCCATATGAAATCCATCCAGGTAGTTAGCTCCTGTGTTGTTGAGAAAGCGAGAGTCCATTTGACAACCTAGGAAAATAGTCCCAAATCCTAGGTGAGGAAGGCCAAGCATAACGGGGGAAAAAAAAAAGCCAAATAACAAGCAATAAGTCTATTTGAAGAGGAAATATGCAGCAGGCTTTAATTCTGAGACATAGTGTTCATTACAGTTTCCAAAGTAATATATAGCTCAGGTGCTTTTATGCATGCTTTTATTGCAAAGTGAGAGTCTCCTTCCTCTGTGGCGCAAAGTTGTGGCTGTGGTTAATTAAAAATAGCTCTTTGCCCAAATGATATTGGACGAATTTTATAGCCTTCCTATGATGACAGCATATGTTTCATTTTTACAGGCTGGACTATTATTTTGGGGTGAATTCTATGTGCAGGATAGTCACTGACATCACTGCGCAATGATTTGTAGCTTTCAGCATCCATGTTAGAGGCGCCATGGTCTCAAAGCCAGGCCTCATTAGAGGATTATTGCCAGACATATATAAGTGGTAAAAGATTGACAAGCCATCGATAACAGTAGGAATTCTATAACATTCTGGTCTCTCTCTGTGTGTGTGTGTGTGTGTGTGTGAAGTTATATTTTGCTTAATAGACAACTAGACAATTTGGAAGGGAGGGAAGCTTCAAAATTTAGTCCCTGGCTTCATTAAAAAAGGCACTAGAAAAAAGTTACACAAAATCTTGTCAGTGTGCGTGTGCATGAGTTTAAGATATGATAATTAAAATGTATTATTAACTGGATGACTTTCTGACCGAGTCAGTTGAGATTCTAATTTCTTTAGGAGCCCAGTCTCCCAGAAGAGAGAGATAAATCCAAGTAATATTTAATTATGCTTTTAACAATAAAGGCCATTTTAATCAGCCACCTCTCCGAAGCCCTTGCCTTGTATTCATTTATCCAAACAATGAAAAAGTCAAGAGATATTTATGCTATGAAAAATCTCCAGGAAGTGCAGAGCATTTATTTACAAGCCCCAACTTATGTCGTAACTGTTCTCATGGACACTTGACCTTTAACTTGGCTATAAAGAAATATATTGGAAGCATTGTCAGCTGGCTGAGCAGAGAATAATTTAGGATGCCAGACAAGTGATTAGTTGAATATTGTCCGTTGACCAGAGATCTATTGTGTGTTATATGGAGACTCATTGTATACCCTATTGCAGGGTGGGATTTTTTAATTTTTGCTTGAGGACCAAATTGCCATGTGAGAAACCTCTCAGGCTACGTGCATGCCAGCAGGTGAGAGCCACCCACTCTGTCTCACACACCCACACCCACACCCACCAGGCTCTCTCTCTCTCTCTCTCTCTCTCTCTCTCACACACACACACACACACACACACACACACACACCATTCTCTCTCTCCCTCTATCTTTCTGACACACACACACACACACACACACACACACACCATTCTTTCCCCCCTCCCTCCCTCACACACACCATTCATACACACACACACACACACACACACACACACACACACACACACATCAGTCTCTCTCTCTCTCTCTCTCTCTCTCACACACACACACACACACACACACACCATTCTCTCTCTACCTCTATCTTTCTGACACACACACACACACACACTTCTTTCCCCCCTCCCTCCCTCCCTCCCTCCCTCCCTCCCTCCCTCCTCTCTCTCACACACACCATTCATACACACACACACACACACACACACTTCTCAGACCCCTGCCTCAGCTGATCCATTTATTTATTTATTAATTATATTTATACCCCGTCTTTTTTCCTGCAAGGAACCCAAGGCGGCTTACATAATCCTCCTCCTTCTCTCCATTTTATCCTCACAACAACCCTGTGAGGTAGGTTAGGCTGAGAGTCAGTGACTGGCCCAAAGTCACCCAGTGAGCTTCATGGCCGAGCGGGGACTAGAACCTGGATCTCCCGAGTCCCAGTCCAACACTCTCACCACTATGCCACAATGGCTCTGAGGTTTCTGAGGCCCTGGAGCTTCAGCTTTTCCTGCTAGACTGCATTGCCCTTAGCACCCTAGTGTGCCAGCACCCTTGCATGGCTGGGGATGATAGGAGCTTTAGTCCAAGACATCTAGAGGCTGCCAGTTTGGCGAAGGCTGCCTGAGGGTAGCTTAAAAAACCCATTCTGACAATTGTTTGGCAAGACCAGTGCATGGGGAATATATTCTTCCATAATCATCCACTGAAGAATTTGTCTATTGTCAAGTAGCAGGGGGAACCCCCCCCCTAAATTTCTAGTATAATAATGCTTTAAGGGATAATTAATTCTTGTGCAGCAGGCTCATGGGGGGGGGGAAGTGTCAGGTCAGATGCTTTATTATTGAATAGCTTTCCACCAATCTGAACTGTGGAACATTTCTAACTTTTCAGAGCTGTCTATTCATGCACCTGGCTTCTTCAAGAATATATTTCCCTTTGATCTAGATGAGCAGAACTCATTTCTACTCTGGTGTATGTGAGGGGGAAAAAATGGTTTAAGGCCTGGGGATTATTCTAAATATTGTCATGGTTTTGCTTTGAAATCTCTATTGCAATCTGCCTGTTCTACGTGTCATCTCTTCGGCTACCCCAGCCTAAGGAAGAACACATATAATACTTTATCGTTATTTTAGCTGTACACCCTGGTCATCCATTAGTCTCCAAGTAAAAACATAATAATAATAATAAAAAATGGAGGTAATGAAACTTTCAAAATATTTCATGTGGCAAGCAATTACAGATGACTTATGCATCAATATTTCTTGATCTGAAGCCATCATATGCCCTTACAATAGATCCCCTCCCCCACTGGAATGAAGACTGAACATATTTAATTGGTATAAGGGGCATGATGTCCTGACCCCGGGTCTGGTGACTCAGTATCACTCCAGAGAGGACTCTGAGCCCAATAAGATGTTGGTCACTCCAGGGAGGACCCTCACGGACCCCTGACGACGCATCCTCTGGATTCAAGGACTTCCAGCAACCTCAGCCTCCAAGAATGGGTCTCTCTCTCACATCCTTCAGTTGCATAGGAGCTTAAGGCTGCAGAAATTAGCACGGGCTCTTTAAGGTTGTGGTCAGTATTCAGTGGGAGGTGGAGCTTCTGAGGGACTGGAGATGACTGGCCTACTTAAGCCCTCAGTTTTTTTTTGCTCATCCTTTGCTGCAAGAACAGCTCCTTCCATGAGGAATTATCCCAGTCTAGCAGCCCCTGCAGTAGAGAACTGTCCGAGGTTCTCTCAGTCTCTTCCTTGCTGTGCTCTTGTTTACTCAGCATAACTGCTGACTGAACATTATTAATAATATTTATTTATCGCCCATCTGGCCGGCAACTGGCCACCCTGGGCGATGTACACAGAATAAAATACATAAATGCAATAAAATACGTTAAAACAATATAAAAATTTTAAAATCTTAACCCACCCCATATTCCCGCCTGAACAACCAGGTTTTTAATGAGTGACGGAAGCTCATCAGAGAGGGGGCATGGTGGAGGTCACTCGGGAGAGAGTTCCACAGTACGGGGGCCGCCACAGAAAAGGCCCTCTTCCTCGTCCCCACCAGTCTAGCTGCTCTGGCTGAAGGGACAAGGAGAAGGCCATCCGTGGCAGATCTTGTTGAGCGGCCCACTTGGTGTTGCTGGAGACGCTCCTTGAGATAAACTGGACCAGAGCCGTATAGGGTTTTAAAGGTCAAAACCAACACCTTGAATTCGGCTCAGCAAGCAACTGGTAGCCAGTGCAAATCCTTCAGCACTGGCGTGATGTGATCCCGCCAGCGGCTGCCTTTAACCAGGCGAGCCGCCGCGTTCTGTACCAGCTGCAGCTTCCGAACCGTCTTCAAGGGTAACCCCACGTAGAGTGCATTACAGTAGTCTAGGCGACATGACCCTTGCTTTGCCAATGGTAGCTTCTTTTTACCAGAGCCTACTTGAATGCCCAATTGATTGACTGCCTCCCCCAGGATCCAACACTGGCCAGGACACATCACTGAATTAAGCATGAGGATCAGCAACAAGTCAAGTTTCCTAGCAAGCTAAATCAACAAGTATGAGAACCTGGTAACTGCAAGAGGAGATAAGGAGGGTTTTCTCTTACCTCTTATTGGGCAATACCACCCTAGCTCCATGCATGGAGATTGTTTATCCATATGATTCATCACCTGTGTACCATAAGGTTGAACTGAGGATCATCTGGCTGTATCACCCCACTACCACTGGGCAGTATTCAATGGGCTAAAGCATGGGTGGGCAACACGTAGGCTGCATTTGGACCCTGCTACCCCCCAAATACAGTAACTTTTTAAAAGCCATCTAGAGTCACTATGGAGCCTCCAAAAGGTCAAAATTAGCTTGTAAACATGCTAATTTTGCCCTCTTTTGCACTCCGTAGCCATTATAGAAGCCATTTTTTTTATTTTTCAGCACCTGCAAGGGGCGGTGGTGCAGCCCATAGGGGTTTCTAGGGGCAAAATGACCCCCAGACCTCCCACAGTTCTCTACCCCTGAGCTAAAGCCTCCAGGGGCCAGTGGCAGACTTGCTACCTCCAGCCGATCAGGCCTGTGGCTTACGCTGGCTCAGCTTGTCTGAGCATGGCAAGCTAAGCAGGGTCAGACCTGGTTATTACTTGGATGGGAGACCCCTCCTCTAGTTTCCTGCATTGAGCAGGGGGTTGGACTCGATGGCCTTGTAGGCCCCTTCCAACTCTATGATCTATGAATCTATGAACCATGTGAACCAACCAGCAATGAGAGTTAGGTTGGACACCATGCTTCCACCCTCCTGGTGCCTCAGGATCATGCCTGTTGTGACCAAGGGAAAATGGATTGCAAGCCAAATTATCCCAAGTGAGGACCTTACCACACCCAATGGATCAACAGTATGGAATAATAATAATAATAATAATAATAATAATATAATAATAATAATAGGCAAGCCCTGTGGCCAAGTTGGGGAATTCACCCACAAATTTCCTACTTGGATCCCCGAAAGGTGGCCATGTAGTCCCATCCTGGCAATGAGGTGGGTGGGTGTGTTTTCCTGCCTCCACAAAAGAGGCTGAGGGCAAGGCAGAGCCCCTCTATCAAGGATGGCTCACTCCTCCTCTGACTGGCTGCCTTGTCCAGTATGGGGTTGCCAGAAAGCCCTGGCCAACCAGGTCCCCCAGTCAGTGGATCCTGGTGGCTCCAATGTCAGTGGGGCTGTGCATCTGCTCCAGAATTTACTCTGAATTTTAAAGGAGCTATCGTCCATGGCACTGAGCCCTCTCCCCAAAATAGGTCCGGCGCCATGGATAGCTCCTCAAAAGTTTGGAGTAAAATCTGGAGCAGATACACAGCCTGGCTGGAGCCACCAGCCTCCACCGCCCCCATCTCACTTCCTGCTTTAACACAGAGGACTGGGCTTCCCACACAGACACACACAAATCTTCATCTTCATGTTAAGAACATCGGGAGCTCCCTTATACCAGGTCAGACCATTTGTCCATCTAGCCCCATATTGTCTACTCTGGTTGGCAGCGGCTCTCCAGGGGGCTCAGCGAGGATCTTGCCAATCACCTACTTCCTGATGTTTTTAATGGGCGATCCCAAGGACTGAAATCGCAGCTTTCTGCTTGCAAACTGTGCTGGACTATTGAGCCATGGAGCCTCCCACAAGTCTGATCCCTCGCTGGATTAGACCAAATCTATCTGGCACACCATCCCGTTTTCTAAAGGGAGGGCATGGCTGATAAACAAGGGTAGCATTTACATGGGATGGTCAAGGGAGCAGATGGGAAGATCTTCTTCTTCCGAAGCAAAGGAATTAGACTAAACTGATTTGAAAGGCTGTAAACTGAATCATGGCATAGGAACAGAGGAAGCTGCCTTATACTGACTGGGTTCACACAACACAATAAGCCATGGTGGTTTATATAAGCCATGTTTGTTTCAGAGTGGCTTGTCGTATTGTCTGAACCCAGCAGCAGGGTTTGTTAACCATGCACAACAAGCCACTCTGGCCGGGTTCAGACAAGCCACCCTGAAACAAACATGGCTTATAAGCCACCTTGGCTTCTTGTGATCTGTGAACCCAGTCAGTGAGTCAGATCCTTGGTCCATCTAGCCCAGTTTTGTCGACACTGACTGGCAGCAGCTCTCCAGGGTTTCAGGCAGGAGTTTTTCAAGTCCTACCTGGAAAAATGTCGGGGATTGAGCTGGGGACCTTCTGCTTGCCAAGCACGTGCTCTACCAGTGAGTTGTTTCCTAGATATGCAATGCCATTATTTAGCTCATTCCTCCAGGATGTTATACAAGCTGAGAGTGTAGCAGCGTTATAGAATGGGATAGACACTTAGAGCTCAGTCATGACATGCTAATTTAGGAATAAATATCCCATTGATTCCACTGGACTTTCCTTCCCCAAATCTGTTTTTATGGGACTGAGATGAGGGTTTTTTTTTAAAAAAATTGGTAAATATTTTCGGTGCAAAAAGGGATGGTGTGTGTGTGAAATAAACGTTCTCTGAAAAAAATCCCTCAGAACCTTGCTATTTTTTAAAGTACTGTTTTGATCCTGTTTCCTGCCCTTTTCAGCAGCTGTCATGTCACAATCATGCTGCTTGTCCTTCTCCCCTTTCTCTTCCCCTTCCGGGCTATATGATCTGGCCAATCAGGGATTATGTGCCCAGCATGCTTATGTTAAAGTGCCGGCACACAGCTGATCAGTTTTGGCTATGTGCTGACGCCACAAAGCCAAATCAGAGTGAAGGCATTTTAATTTGAGTCACTCCTTTTACTTCAGAGCTTCAAGCATAGTCTAAAGTTGTTATTTCTGTTGGGCAGTCCCTGGCGCCATGCATGTTTTAAAAATGAAGATATTGTAAGCAATTATCAAAATCTTACGTGAGTTTTTACGTTCCAGAATTTTCCGAGTGGAGGAGGGCAGGAACAAGGCTTATAACCAGATCTGTAGCTGTCATCTTAACCAGATGTTAAATCTTTAAGACTTTAAGAATAGCTGTTTTTTTAAAAACAAAAACAGAGATCTAAGATGTCTCAACTAATCTTCCACTAATCCTCTTATTCTCCCAGAGAGATTATGAAAGCTGTGGATAAAGCTCTACTGAACATGCACTGTTATAAGAGCAGTATATTTTAAGAGAACCTTCCTGTCAATATGCTTCTTCTATGAAATGGGTTATCTGTACCATTTTGCCACAAAAACCTGAAAGGTGGTGAGAGGAAAGAGGAAGATGTGTCTGTTGCTTCTCACACATGTCCAGTGCTTTGGTCTTATCAAAGTGACCTAGCTGTGCTGATTCACTTCAAATTCCACCTATTAAATATGTAAACATTCAGAGTTTAAGCTTAGGATTTCCTTAAACTTTAAAGAAATCCTAATGCAGCCTGATATATGTGCTTGGAAGTAAGCCCCACTAAATTAAATAGTACTTACTCCCAAGTAGAGATGGACAAAAATGTTTCTGGTCCATGCCATGTCTGCAAAATGTGTGCCGAAGACAGATGCAAAATCCATTGGCTAGCGAAGTCCTGATTGGCACATTTGTCTGAGAGATGAAGTTCTGGACATTTTGAATAGGAATGTGTAAAGATCCAATTCTTCAGGTAGCTGGCCAGATGGGCGATTAATAAATATAATAAATAAATAAATAAATAAATTCCTACTTCCAAGGAAATGCACTTTTAAAATGCATGCAATTCACAACCAGTTTAGAAATTGTTTTTAAATGAGCTATTTTTAAAACAAATATCCTCTGATGCTTTGCAGATGGAAATAGGGTCAACGTTTGCATGATTGCAATGCTGCTATGCTCCCGCCAAGTTTCACTGCCTTTTGGGTGCAATCCTGTGCATATTTAGACAGAAAAAAAGTCCTACAACTCCCAGCATTCCGCAGCCAGCATAGCTGGCCTGGGGAATGCTGGGAGTTGTAGGATGTTTTTTCCCCTGTCTAAATATGCCTAGGATTGCGCCATTAGTGTCCTTGCACCATGCTATGTGACTAACGGAGGGAAGAGAGGATACATGAGGCTGAACTAGATAAAGAGGGGCTGGGGTGTCATTTGAATTTCAGAAGTCCAGCCATGATTCAGAATGAGCCATAAATGCTCCCCTGCATTCTCTGTCCACCAGCAATGCACCTTCCCCTTTCCTGCCCCAAACTGTCTTGATAGTTACAACAATGACATAGAAAGTATGTGGGATATTGGCTACCATGGGAATCCCCCTTCCCCCACCAACGCGTAGCTGTTGGTGGGAGGACTGTTTGCGCGCGTGGAGGAATGAGAGCTGAGGCTGTTTCATTTTGAAAACACCTATGGGCTTAAGGCTGGGGGAGGAGCGACGGAGACCTTTATTAGGCAGCGTTGCTCCACCCTCTGCCTCTTTTCTCAAAGCAGCTCCCCCCCTCCCTCCCAATTCACAGTGTGGGATTTCTGGTCGCCGGTTGACGGGGCCGAGTAGGAATTTTGGCTCACCATTGCTGATTGGCCTGGTGGTGGTGTGCGTGTTTCGCCTACTCTGCACTGTGTTCTTGGGTTGGGTGCTTTTTTGTTTTACGTAGTTCCCTGATTTGGTCACATTGGCGGTAAGTGCGGGTTTTAGGCAGTGGGGTGAGGTTCGGTGATCATCCCACGGCACCTTTCAGGTGACTGGCGATACCTTAGCCTACCCTGAGCCTAGTTTCATGGCACAGCCAGGGAGACAGGGTCCGCCTTTGAGGCCAATTCCTCTCACCCGCATGGCGTTTCAGGGCCCCGTGCGGTGACATGGAGGAGGCCTTCCGACACCGTACGGTGTAAAATTGGGGAGTGGCGAGTTACAGCGCCACACCTCCGATTGGGATGTTTCGCCCATTGAAGGGTATACTGGCCGAGAGCCGGTTTTAGCTAGCACCCACACTCGTCCCTTCCCAGATCCCCCAATCAATAAATGTGGCCCTTAATTTCACCATCATTCTGTGTCTCGACTCTTATTTCCTCTTTTGCGCGCACAAACTAAATTCCCCATGGTTCTTCACAGCTCTGCTACTAGGGCTCACAGCAGTGTAGGGCTTGATCGAAGACTTCACCACAAGCCCTCCCTGCTTTGAAATGTCATTTTTGACACACACACACACACACACACACACACACACACTTTGAACATCAGCACCATCTCAAGTGTATATCAGGCCAGCACAACATCTGATCCATCAAACCAAGCTCATCTCCCTAGTCATGTAGCTTACTAGAAGCTCAAATCTCTTGTGTTTTCTTTTTCCTGCCAGTTTGTTAATACAAAACAGGGCAGTGGCTGTCAGTCTCAGTCCCCTAGCTGGTTGGTAGGCTGCATTCAACATGGTTGATCACAATTGGTGAAGACCTACTGTAGTAGACTGACTGATCCACTAAAATAGCGATGTTCTCAAATTAATCATGTAAAGCAGTTTTCTCCTTCCTTTTCCAGATGGGTTTTATTTTTGAACACATTTTAAATGCAGTCCAATTGTTCTCAAATAAGGCACCCAAATGCCTTTTGGAAGCAAGCTGTGATCATATTTATACACACTGGTGATTTTTAAAAAAATAAAAATCTTTGGAAGCCAACAGAATTAAAGGGAGAGAAATGTCAAATTGCTAATTTCTGCATGTGTATTCTGAAATCAGTGGGTTAGTGAATATGGCACAAGATTGAGGAGGACTTTAATACCAGCACTCTCTTTTTTCTAATTGAGGGCAACTTTGCGCACATTCCTTCCACCACATGCCTGGGTCTGTGGTTTTCTATACCTGTGATGCTTGGCACTATGCATTCTGTAAAACTGCATTAGATGTACGTGTGAATTTCACCCAAATCTTCTCTATAGGCAGTGGCAGTGCAAGATGTCCCACTGCTGCTCTCCCCACTGAAGCTGCCACTTTCTGATTGCCCCACATTGCTGCCACTGTCACTGCTAGGCACCCCTGCCCCAGAATGAAGGACTGGGCAAGCTCTCTAGTGAGCTCTGCCAGCTGTACAAAGTGGCTGGTATGGCTCTCCAGAGATCTGCTCAGGCCTGAATGCCACACTTTGAGAGGTCCTTCCTCATACCCAATGGTGAGGGATCATGTGAGTTGTAGGCCGTCCAAACATCTGGAGGGCCACATGTTGTCCACCCTTGTCCTAGATAAATCACATGGATGATCGCAATCAGGAACGATATAGCGAATGTGGTGATCTGAAGATGCGAAGTAGCCGGAGAGATCTGGCTACATCATGATGTCACTGACATGGAATGAGAAAAATAGGTGAATATTTTGGCAACCCCCCCCCCCAATCAATAAAAAGTTTTGGTTAACCTCTACTATACACCTTTCTCTTCTGCCTTTTGGTCAAGCAACCTATAAGATCAAGCCATGTTTATCACTTGGGTGAAATAGTATGAAAAAATTGATTTTCCTTCCTTATCCCCATTTTGTGTAGGCACTGTTGGGAGGATAGTACCTAAACACATCAGCCCTGGTCCCCTGCCCCCCCCCCAAACATGTGCATTTAAAGTGTTCGGGAAACCTTCGGTCAGGATCGCTTTACATTCAGGAAAAGCCCAGCTGATCGCAAGTTCTCTTGGAAAGTGGCTCATTTAGCCTGTGCTTAGAGGTTCTTGACAGTAAGCCGTGCCTCCTCAAAAATAAAGTGAGGTTTGGATTCCGTTTACCACCTGCTGATGCGAGGATTTATGTGAATAACTGAGCTGTCCAGGTTCTTAGTGGGATTTAGATTGCCCCAAATCTTCTAGTATGCATGAGGAATAACTTAAAAGTGAATCCACCCAAATCTTTAAACAACTCAGCATTGCTCAAGCATTATTTGTGTGGGCTTGTGTGGAAAGATGAGATTGTACCTTGGCTTGTGGTCACTCTGTACATATCTTTGCATGGTGACAGGTATTACCTCTAAGCACAGAATTTGTAGATTTGCTACTTTAGGCTTGCACTAGGCTCATTCTCATCCAATTTCTTTTACAGACTGCTCTTAGGGTTCAACCAGATGTTTCAGTAAGTATGCAGCTGCCAGGAGATGTGGCTTTTGCACATCTAGTTCCTCCTCCTCTTCCATAATATCTAGGAAAGCTTATCTCACATTGTGACGTCAGTGTTCTGTGCCCCTACTCACTTCCAAAATGTAACCTTTTTTTGGCAGGAGCTGTGCACTTACTGAAATTAAGGTGGGTGGCCATTTATGAATTGCCAAAAAAAGAAGAGGAAATGCATCACCAAAAAAGAGGAGAAAAGAGGGCACAGATTTGTATAACATTTGCATATGCTAATATATATGTATAGAAGCAGATTTAGAAATTATTAATATTTTTAAAATAATAATGCACTGCAACTCAATGTAGTGTGGATGATTGTGCATAGGTGACCTAGGTGCCTTGCTCTGTCTGCTGCCCAGGGGCTGTTGATGGGCAACTTCAAGATCCACTTCTTCCTTCTGATGGTTCTGCATCTTTCAACTGGACTAGGACTAGACAGCCCTTGAAATAGAGGAGTATTCTCTGTAAAGAGAGGATGCCTGATGACCCTAACTGTAATGTCTGGTTTCTCCTGCAGGAATAAGGGATGTGTTAGATAATGTATCTCATAGGAACCAGTGTAATGGATTGAGTCTTGGGCTTCGGGAGGTCTGAGCTCAAGTCCCCCGCACAGCTGTGGAAATCACTGGGTGGTCTTGAGCGAGCTTGTCTCTCACCAAGCTTGTATCTCACTCCCCCTCCCGAAATAGGGCCATCTCTCGTCAGCTGCCATGTGGAAAGAATTTCAGGAGAGAGGCAGATGAAGAAGATCTTGGGGTCTGCTCCAGCTGGAGTCCACCCTTTCCAAGAGGACCATCTACCATTAACTGCCTAGTTGTGAAAAGCATTCCGAGAGAGAGAGAGATAGAGGGAGTTGGATGAGGTTAACCCCAGAGACCTGCTCAGGGGCTGTGCTAGGTACCGAAAAGATCCAGGGCTCAGGCCCACTGGACAAAAAAAAAAAGCACAAATATGCATATGATAATTTACATATGCTCTAACATTTGTATGTGTGTCTGTAAAGGACCCTGTCTCCTAAGGACAGCACTATTTGTAAAAAGAGATGTATGGACAGGGAGGAGGAGGGCATTTGATTTCAGAAAAAACAAAACCAACCTCAGGCAGAAAGAATCAAGGGGGAGAGAGAGCAGGCGGTGAAGCACATGTGGGCAAGAAGCCAGCTAATCCAGGGGGATCTGATGCAACAGAGATCCTCAGGGCCCCTGTACCTTTATTTCAGTAATTGCCCATGGACAGCACGGTGGTGGGGCAGATGGCCTCCCAGAGATTTATTTATTTTATTTATTATATTTTTAAATCGCTCATCTGGCTGGTCACCCAGCCACCCTGGGCAATGGGCTCCAAATGAAAGATTCAGGGCTTCAGCCCTAGTGGGCCACCCGCTAACACCACCTCTGGACCTGCTGAAGTTCCCTGTCCCCAGGGCCATCCCCCACCAACTGCCTTGTGGGAAGGATCCTGATGATTTTTTAAAAAAACTTGTTCATATTGTTTGCTGCATTTTATTTTTTTAATGTTACTTATACTCGAATGTGCCTCCTGACAGCTTCTCCAAAATTGAATTCAGCCCTCGGACTGAAAGAAATTTGACACCCCTGGCTTAGTTGAGGGGGCACCTGGAGGAGGGCCTCTGAAGGTCATCTCAAGACATGCACTAGTTGATATGGGAGAAAATGTCTCTTCTTCAGGTCCCTGGATCCTAAGCTGCATAGGCCCTTAAAGGTAAGGATCAGCACTATATTGGCCTCTTAAGACCAATTTTGATACTAAGATTCTGTAAGGCTGAAGGATGGGAGTGGGGTGGGGTAAATACAGCTGAGATCCAAAATGTAAAATGTTTGGCTAGAAGAGGCAATACGGAGAGAAAATTAGGCACTCCAGACTGGGTTTTAATAAATCTGTGGTTGTTACCGAAATGTAGTTGAATCCGAAAAGAAGCAGGGAAGCTAAGAAAACAGACTTGTAAGTGGAATCTTGAAAGTACATTTTAATTGTACTTTGGTAGCGTTTCAACTTTATTTTCAATTTCAAATATTAAATTATAACTTCTATTTCTTGCATGATTAATCCTAATGCTGATTAATTTGAACGCCTCAGTCTGTGCTACTCCCACATCCTCCAGTTCCTGGAGGGATAATGTGCTCCAGTAACAAATAACAAGTGGGCATCTTGTCTCTTCTATAGCATAGAAATGGGGAGCGGGTGGAAGAGAATTTATTACAGCCCAAGAAAACAGCTGTAGGGAATCACAATGGTGGCTTTGGCTTCTTCTAAATCAGTGTAGTAGTTTTTCCCTTATTTTAGCAATATTTAAGGACTGATGGTACTTGCATTCCATTAACAGCCTTGGAAACATAGCTTTTATGGGATCCATTCCAGCTGGAAAAGCAAGCTCCTTTATCATGTATAGAACATGAGTCATTTGGTTAGTTGGGTTTTTTCCCCCTCCTTCAAATCTTGCTTTTCATTCTGGAAGAACAGCCACATGAATGCACCAATAGTTGCTGGTTCTGGGCTGAATTTGTATATCAATGTGATGAAGAGCATGCTGCTTTAAGCACTGGTTCTCATGTACATGTTCAGCACAGTGGGCTGGTCTTGTCTATCACTTGATGACCTGCATGTGTGAATAGGGCCCATGCAGCTCTAACACCGCAGTCAAAAAGTCCATAGCTCCTCAAGTCATGTCAAAAGCAATGCTTTCCCATAGAGTCCATTCACATGTATTTCAAATGTAAATGGGAATAGAGAAATCAAGTGATGAACCCCAGAAAACACCTATAGGGGATTGCTATGGCCACTTTGATTTAATCATTGTACTGCAATTACTTGCTGTAAATGCATGCATGGACAAGCTCTTTCTAACTGCTTTGTCATGTGATGACTTCCATTTGTAAATGAGTTATCATTGATCTAATGTCTCAGAGAATGTTCATATCACACAAGAGTAACTCAGAAAAAGAGGAGTAACTCAGAAGCAATGCTTATCACTAGAGTCAGGCCACAAATTCCAATCCCAGTTATCAAGTTCTGGGTTTCATAGACTTCATAGATCATAGAGTTGGAAGGGGCCTACAAAGCTATCGAGTCCAACCTCCTGCTCAGTGCAGGAAACTAGAGGAGGGGTCTTCCATCCAAGTAACAACCAGGCTTGACCCTGTTTAGCTTTCCACACTCAGATAAGCTGAGCCAGCATAAGCCACAGGCCGGTATAGTTGGGTGTTATGTAGCAGGGGCAGGCAGAAGGTACATCTGGATCTACTGGTAGATCTCTGTGTGATTTGCAGATCAGTAAATGTTTTCACCTTCCAAGTGTTATTTATCCAATAGTGTGTGTGTGTGTGTGTGGGAATCTTCCTCTCCTAAATTAGGCTGCTTGTGGGGAAAAAGGAGTACATTCATGTAAGAAAGGATCTGTGTGTAAGCTCCAGTTCTGGTACTGCAAACGAATTCCTGGAATGAGCATGTATTCAGAGGCACCTTGCTCTGCAATTCTACAGGGATGTTGAAGAGTCCTTGGTCTCGAGTCACGAGTCGAGTCACGAGTCTTTGGACCTGAGTCTCGAGTCCGAGTCCTTGGTCCAAAATGGTGAGTCACGAGTCACTCCCAAAGCTGACTCCACGAGTCCCTATTAAAATCAATGGGGTTTTTCCCCAACAACATAAGGCTACTTCAGATGTGTGGTTTAAATAAATTCTAGGCACAAGTGTGCCTTTTTATTTCAAAACTCTGCAACTGATTTTGGCAAGAACAGATCAGGCAGACAAACCCAAAATAACCAGGCAGGCAGAGGAGGCAGGGAACCCCAAAGCAGGCAGGCAGAGGCCTTTGTCTTGGACAATTCAAACTGTGGAACTGGTTAAGAAGAGACCAGGCAGGCAGAGGAGGCTGGGAACCCCAAACAGGCAGGCAGAGGCAGCCAAACCCAAAATGTCTGAAAGGTTGCATTTTAGAAAAATGATTTTAAAAAATAAACTTGCTGTACTTCCTAAAACTTATCCATGTTGCATTTGAGGAACATGATTTTTTCTAAATGTTTGAGCCCCATTCTGGAACGGTGAGATCTCATCACAATTCCACCCTCACTGAACACCCGCTCCACCGGTGATGAACTTGCTGGAACCAGAAACACACTCAGAGCAGCCACACAGAGTAATCTCAGGTCCTTCTTCTGCCTCTCCCAAGTACGCAACACATCAATCAAAATAAATCTTGACACTCTGTTGGGGCTGCACTCCTGGTAGCCGTCCATAGTGGCTGAGCAGCGGCACACCTCGCTTCCATGCGCTCTTCACCGGCAATCACGCTCCTCTCCACTCCTTCTGGCACAGCCCAGGGATGTTGAAGAGTCCTTGGTCTCGAGTCCCGAGTCGAGTCTCGAGTCCCATTAAAAATATGGGGACTCGAGTCCGAGTCGAGTCAGAGGGGGGACTCAGTCCGACTCACGAGTCGAGTCCTCGAGTCCGAGTCCCCATCCCTGCAATTCTATGCCTGCTTTCTTAAGTGACTATTTTGCACCTGGCTCTATTGGTGGACCTTGGGGTTCTGGTGAAAAACAAAAGAGATCCCATAAACCTAAAGTCCTCCTGTTCCTGTTATCATCTATAATACTAAAAGAGGATGCCTGTCCATCTGTCACTGCCATAGCTCCAAGATTGTGAAAGCTAAACACCTGAAACTTGAAATACATACTAAGGGGACCTTAGACTTTGCACCACAGGATTATGTGGTTTTCCAAATGCATGATTTTAATTAATTTTAAATGTGTTCATGTGCTTGATGCCTACAATGCCATCTTCAGTCACTAGGTGACAGAATTCCCTTACCAGCACATAGTTTTGCAGACGACAAAGTTTGAACCCAGAGGGATTAGTCCGAGGTACAGAGTTACACGGCTGCATCTCCCTCCTGCTCTGGGGAATTCCCACTCAGGGCAATGGACTGGACAGACTCCTCCCTCAGGGAGCTATAAGGGTCCAGCATGGCAGAGGCTATACATACCTAGGTGTGGCTTCACTCAAATGGGCCAGGCGGAAAGTGTCCATCATCATGGATACCTTTGTAACTTTGCTTCAAGGCTTCACTGTATCAAATAAAGGGCTATTCCAAACCATGCTAAGCTGGGTCCATTTGCTACTATGGAATAAAGGGGTAGTATACGAATTGTAGACCAAAACTTCCATTTCCATAGCCTATGCAATATGTTTGTAGTGCCCAGACCAGCCAAGTTCTAATGAAGGAGTATGCACTATGCAGTGACATTTGGATCAAGAGTGCAGACCCTGGAAGGCTTATGGTTTGAGCCCATTCCTAGGGTGGGAGTAACAATCTAGCCCAGTGATGGTGAACCTTTTTGAGCCCGAGTGCCCAAACTGCAACACAAAACCAACTTATTTATTTCAAAGTGCCAACACTGCAATTAAACCTGAATACCGGGGTTTTAGTTTAGTAAAAACAACTCATACAGTTGTCTGAACTAATTAACATATTTTGTCTTAAAAGAAAAACACAATAACAGGGCTTTCAATGACTGGGGTGCGGAGCGGGGAGCCAGAAGTAATCATTAAGACGATGCAAACGGGGAGAAATGAGGGAGGAGGGGGAGGAGCACGAGAAGGGAAGGGAAGCAATATCGAGAAGGGGAGGCTGATAGGAAGAAGGCAGTGCGGGGGGAGGGGGAGAAGCGACTATTAAGGCAGGTAATTATTAAGACAATGGTTCCCCCTGGGCTGTGGGATAGACGGAAACCCAACAGGTGCAGCCGGAAGCAGCGGGCTGCCCTGCGGCCGCGTCTCCACTCACCGAGCCGGGTCTGGGAGGGCGAAGCCACCAAGAGACAAACGGGCCGCCAGCTCCAGCTTTGTGTGGGCGGCCACCAGGCAAGGGAGCTTTGCAAGCCGCGCCGAGCACCGACGGCGAAGGCAGCGGCTCCGAGGGCACGCACGTCTGGGCGAGAGAGCGCCAGGGCCTCTCCCTCTGCCCGCCCCTTCTGGCGCCGCTGGGCTGGCTCGGGCCGGCAGCAGGGGAGCGAGCTGCGCCGTGACGAAGCTGGGTTGGGGCGTGCCCGGGCAGAGACCATGGCAGGGAAGCGGCGGGCCTGTGGATCGGGCCCAGGCACCTGTCTCCCTCCCCACAGGGAAGTGGGTCTGTGCCCAGGCTGCGGCTCTCCCGGGCTGCCAACCAACGCCCGGGCTGGGGCGGCGTGACTTCCTCGCCCGGGTTGGGGCCACCACCGGCGCGTCCTAGTGCCTGAACAAGAGGGGCTGCAGAGGCCCCTCTTCTCCACTGGCCGGGCACGGGAGTTGGCCCGACTGGCGCTGCTTTTGGAGCCCCAGCCTGGGCCCAGGCGGCGGGGCTTTCTCACCCAGGCTGGGGCTGCCGCCAGCGCGTCCTGGTGCCTGAACGAGAGGGGCTGCAAAGGCCCCTCTTCTCCGCCAGCCAGGCACGGGAGTTGGCCCAGCCAGCGCTGCTTTTGGAGCCCCGGCCCTTCCCCAGCAGAGGAGGCGGCCTGCGGGATGCTGGGCGACACGCGGCGGCCAGGAGCGGCCTCTTCGCCCCCCTGCTCTCCAGCTCTGTGCCCCTGGCGACCTATGGATTGCGTGCCGGCACAGCGGTCCCCACATGCCAGCTGTGGCACGCATGCCATAGGTTCGCCATCACTGATCTAGCCCTTTCTTTGATTAAGGATCACAGTTCAATAATGGCACACAAGTTTTGCAAGCACAAGGTTGCCAGAGTGGCAAAATATTTAGGCTATGCCCTAACATCTCCCCATGGCTAAAGCGGTGTGTTTTAAATCATTGGCCATATGGGTAATGGTTTTCCATTTCCATCCTCTTTAGTGGGAAAGAGGCATCCACTTCCAATGGCCATAAGCTAAGTTATAGTGCTGTGTTGGCTGCTGTAAGAAAGTCTGTTTCAGTAAACAAACTACCGAATGACCTCTTAGCACAGCAAAGGCAGCACTGAAAACCCAGAGTTTCCAAGTAGATGAATTTTTTATCATTTCATTAGCAGTTCATTAGTTGAGTAATTTTACAAGGGGGCAAGGCTATGGACAGATGCTGAATGTCAACTAGATGATTCATTTGAAAGGCAGAAATATCTGAAAACATACTCCAAGAGTGAAGGTCTCCTGTTAAATTCTCATATGGACAGGGCTGTGAGATCCAATTTTCCCTGTGGCCCAAAGAGTTATGGGATCGATGCCCTGAAAATGCATTTTAAAAAATCTGGGGAAACCATCACCCAAGAAAATGCCACCCACCCACTATTGTACTGATATGTTTAAATGCCCTGGCACTTTTATTTATCTCTCGAGGCTGGGTTAGGCAAAAGTCACAAGAACCCCACTAGGTAGGAGCCATAGGACCACACAGAATGATGAGTGACTGGGAATGTGCCAAGCCATCTGGGTCGGCTGGACATGAAGAATGAACCTTCTGATCTGCACATGGGTGCCCCTTGTGGTGAGCCATTCAACTGCAGTATGGAGAAGTAACTGGCTCAGGACATCGTCCTTTGATTTGAATATTTGTAATCTTTTATCAGTAAGTGGTAGAAGCTTTGCGCTAGTGCGGTGTTGGGCAACTTCAGAGAGTCCGGGGCCAATTTCCACCTCCCGAAACCCATCAGGGGCCACACATCCCGCAACCACCACCACAATTCCCACTGCCAAATTGCCACTGAATTTCAGTGCCAATTCAACAGCGAGAGAAAAGAACCCCACATTTTTGCTTTGAAACGAGGCATGAGAGGAGCACAAATCTTGCATTTAGTGCAAACATTTTCTCGGAAGCCCTGCGGGAGTGCCATTTAGCAGTAAGACAAGGTGTGTGCTTCCCATGCACCTTGTTTTAAAGCAAAAATGTGGCTTCTTTTTTTTTTTGCATGCTGTGCGCCACCAAAATCAGCAGCACTTTAGATAGGTGGAAATGCCGCAAAAAAGGATGGGGGTGCACGCACATGCAGCCCAAATGTGTTGACTACCCCTGTGCTAGGGGAATGACACCAGTGGATAAAGCCTATTCATTTTATTTATTCAGGTAACTAATTTTAAAGTTACTAAAGGGTACTTCCACAAACTTGAACAAGAGCGGTAAATAGCATCTTTTTTCGCAATAAAACACCCACAAACAAAACTTTGGAAAAAGGATGGAAAATCTATGTGATAAGATGCTGGGTTGATTGAGTTTAGTTTTGTATGGTACTCAGCAGAAAATAAAGAATGACACGTAACTGCAGAAATGTTGTTAGTCTATATGGGGGTATGTGTGAGAGATGGGCAGTATACATTTTAAAAAGCACCGTAAGACACTCCCATCATCTTTGCTTATATATTCTTGCATGGAACTGCAATTTTAAATAAAGAGAAGAATCCATTTCTTTTTAATACTCTGGGACTGGCCTCTTTTGTTTTCACATTATTTTTTGCAAAATATGATGATGTGGGTTGCAATCCTATACAAACATACTTGGGAGCAAATCACATGGAACGCAGTCAGACTTGCTTGCCTCTGAGTAGTCATGTATAGGATTGCACCGTGAGCCTGAAATCTGTACTTACTTACCTGGGAGTAAGCCCCACTGAACTCAGTGCGATTTGCATCTGTGTGAACATGGATAGGATTATGCTGTAAGGCCGCATGAGAGTAAATGGCACTGAAGTCAATGAGACTTAATTCCAAGTAAACTTGAGTAGGATTGTATTATAAACCAGACATAGATTGCTGATTGGAAAAGAAATGCAAGCTTTATGCTGCAGATCTCCGGGAGACTAGAGTTTGAATCCAGATTGTGTGGTGCTGCTTTTCTTGGAATGTGCCACTGTTCTGACTGCAGATGCAGGAGTGGGTTTGCATATCTGAATGATCCCACATGGGATGAAAAGGCATGGGAAACTAATACATGGGAAACTAATTTCAGGGAGAATGGTTCAAGGTTAGCCTCCTCCTTCATAAACTAGTCTGAATGATACAGTCACAGACAAGCTGTGCCATGTGACTTTGGTAACTGTGTAAATCTGCTCTTCCACGGACACCATCATGGCAGGACCTCAGATCTGGGAATCCGAAGTATCCTATGGCTCCCCAGACAATGTCTAGGGGCCATAGGATTGCTCCCTTAAGGAACAATATGCTGGCATTTGGGGTTCTGCCCTCTTTTCCCTTTGGCCGTGCCCACCACTGGGATGCAGCCACCATGCTGAAAGAGGGATTTTCTGCACCCCTGCTCAATGGTTCTATTTCCGAGAGAGAGGTCCACCAAATACCTTACCTATTTTTTGTGGGGTGGGTCATCTTATTTTAATGATTTTCCAAATTACAAAAGTAATACACTAATCAACATGACACTAAGCTCGTGTTTCAAACTTAACCACCAATTTTCACATACATATTCTCTTTTCAGAGTCACTAGAGTGCAGATTAATTGAAAGTATAACACACAATATATTAAAAATCACAATATGGATTGAGTGTTGGACTGGGACTCGGGAGATCCAGGTTCTAGTCCCCGCTCTGCCATGAAACTCACTGGGTGACTTTGGGCCAGTCACTGACTCTCAGCCTAACCTACGTCACAGGGTTGTTGTGAGGATAAAATGGAGAGGAGGAAGATTATGTAAGCCACCTTGGGTTCCTTGCAGGAAAAAAGGCGGGGTATACCGTAAATATAATAAATAAATAAATAAACAAATTCCCATACTTTGCCAAAATACTCCTCAATCGGGGGTACTTGGGAACATTTCCATAGTGAAGTCAGTCGAAATTATATTATATCAGCCCTACTAAAACTTGGTGCCCTCCAGATGTTATGGACTTTGACTTCCATCAGCCCTAGCCAACATGGCCAATGGTCAGGAATGCTGGGAGTTGTAGTCCAAAACATCCGGAGAGTACCAAGTTGGAGAAGGCTGTCTTATGTTTTAGACATCAGGTGAAATAAGATATTTTTACTTGCCTTAGCAAATATTGGACAGCATTCCAATTTTAATTTTGTGCAACTTCTGGTATTCTACTCATATTTTATCTGCTGCCTTTACACTGTATCGTTACCCCCCTGATTACTATTGATTATTATTGTGTTTATTATATCATTTTCTAGTTTGGGAACTTGTCTAAGTTGAAAAGCAGGATATAAATTCTGCAAATAAATGAAATGCCACAAGAATAACAGTTGGCTCATCCCTGGGATAAGAATCCAAAAACAGAAGAGAGCTACAAGAGGCCAACTCCTTAGAGCAGGGCTCCCCAACCTTTTGGGAATTTGAGAAACTGCTGTGGGCACCACCACAAACTGCCTAATCAGTGGCTCACCACTTTGGTGTCTACCTGTTGTGTGTCTGGATCTTAGGCTGCATCTTATTCAGCAAAAACTTGTTTTGTGTCAAGTGGACACCACCACGTCTCTTTAATAAGGGATTGTCTAATTCAGTTAATTGCTGGTGCTGCAACACAGCCAATGCTTCTTTTAAACATATGTTTTGTCAAGGTCCAGTAGTTGCTTCTTTTGGGAGGAGGTTATTACACAGATAAATTTTGTACTGGAACATGGAAATCCACTGATGTACACATTCTTTTAAATTCTTTACCTGCTTCATGGAAATTAACAAATGGAAGGGGAAATTGATTCTCTGTCCCCTTTTGACAGCTAAAAGACTGATATTACAAACTTGGAAGAATAAACACTCACCTCCTATATCGCAAAGGATTGAGGACCATACAACACTTTTGATATATGAACGGGTGGCATATAGATGCCAACTTCAAATGGATACTAACTTGGATATTCGGTCCACTTTTGTTGAAGACTATGTATCAGGGATGTTGAAGAGTCCTTGGTCTCGAGTCACGAGTCGAGTCACGAGTCTTTGGACCCGAGTCTTGAGTCCGAGTCCTTGGTCCAAAATGGTGACTCTCGAGTCCCTCCCAAAGCTGACTCCACAAGTCCCTATTAAAATCAATGGGTTTTTTCCCCAACAAAATAAGGCTACTTCAGATGTGTAGCTTAAATAAATTCTAGGCACAAGTGTGCCTTTTTATTTCAAAACTCTGCAACTGATTTTGACAAGAACAGACCAGGCAGACAAACCCAAAATAACCAGGCAGGCAGAGGAGGCAGGGAACCCCAAAACAGGCAGGCAGAGGCCTTTGTCTTGGACAATTCAAACTGTGGAACTAGTTAAGAAGAGACCAGGCAGACAGAAGAGGCAGGGAACCCCAAACAGGCAGGCAGAGGCAGCCAAACCCAAAATGTCTGAAAGGTTGCATTTTAGGAAAATGATTTTAAAAAATAAAATCTTTGCCAGCAATTGCACTTCTCTCCACTCCTTCAGGCACAGCCCAGGGATGTTGAAGAGTCCTTGGTCTCGGGTCGAGTCTCGAGTCCCATTAAAAATATTGGGACTCGAGTGGGACTCGAGTCAGAGGGGGGACTCAGTCCAACTCACGAGTCGAGTCCTGGAGCCCGAGTCCCTATCCCTGCTATGTATACTTGCTAGAAAGTTGTATGCATTTCATACAAATCCATGTATGTATATTAAAAAACACACTTAAAAATGAACAAAAACTAAAAAAAATCTCTGGGTGCTTGCAGGCAGAGGAGGCAGGGAACCCCAAAACAGGCAGGCAGAGGCCTTTGTCTTGGACAATTCAAACTGTGGAACTAGTTAAGAAGTAGTCCCCATGTTGGGGACTACTTTGCAGGCATGATTGGGGGTGCCTGTGCATGCCATGGCACCCATGGGTGCCACACTGGGGACTCCTGACTTAGATGGAGTCCTTATAGAAATAGCATGAAGAAGAACCAATCAGGAGACTGAACTGTGATTTGCCAGTCAGCTGAATCATAGAATCATAGAATCATAGAAAAAGTAGAGTTAGAAGAGGCCTACAAGGCCATTGAGTCCAACCCCCTACTCAATGCAGGAATCCAGGTCAAAGCATCCCCAACAGATGGCTGTCCAGCCGCACCTTGAATGCCTCCAGAGTGGGAGAGCTCACCACCTCCCTAGGTAGTTGGCTCCATTGTCTTATTGCTCTGACAGTCAGGAGATCTCTGAGAAGAGAGGTTGCTGACAATAGGCTGTAGTTGAAGGCTCTTTTGAATGTATGATCATAAGGAAGCTGCCTTACACCAAGTCAGACCATTAGTCCATAAGGCTCAGAATTTTTCTACATTGATCGGCAGTAGCTCTCAAGGGACTGAGAATGGAGTCTTTCCCATTCCTACCTGGAGATGCCTGGGATTGAAGCTGGGATTTTCTACATGCAAAGCATGTGCTCTACTACTGAGCTACTTCTCTGAATCGAGCAAACTCAGGATTCTTCGAAGGTTTGAGGCCACACATTCTGACAGCCAGCCTAAGAAATAATTGTTTGTTCCTTGACTTTGTTTATTTCAGTGGGGCTTGTATGGGATCTATCCTCTCCCTCCTCCCACTGCCGTGTTGCAGTTTTGAATGTCTGCAATAAAAAAAAGAAAGTGAGGAAAGTATTTGCAGACACACTGCCTCAAAGATAGATATAAGGTATGACACTCTTTCCCCCCACAAGGTAAATGATATCCTCTTTTGGTCTGCTTTAGAATCAATATCATTTGATAATCGGGGAGCGTTAACTTTATGCTGCAGGTTCCATTCTGGAATTACAGCTGGTTCCATATTACATCTGGATTGTGATAAAAAAAATATGATAAAGGACATTAGATGCTCAGAGCCTTTTTAGTTAGCTTTGACAAATGGTTCAATAGGCCCTTTTCAATAACGACAGCATGCATGAGAAAGTTAAGCATTTTAGGATCACTTATAGTGAATGATATAAGCGACGGCTATTGGGCCATTCATCAAATAGGAAATGCTGGACGTCCATGAAGCAATATCTCTTAGGATGGTCTTTCAGTTTTCTACTATTTTTATGTGTTATAAAGAATAGCACTTCTTTCTTTCTTTTTTTTCTTGCTTGCAATAATGATTGATGGGTCATGTTTGGGATTTTTTTTTTTTTTTTGATCATGAGAGTATCACAGGAATTCCTTTATACCTTCAGGTAAGAAATCAAAGCCTGTTTCCCCAGTAGAGGACACTCTGCTCCTGCAATTTTGTCCGGGAGTCACTGAAATAAATCAAGTGAGATATGATTTTTGTGTTTGGTATTCTGTACGGACACCATGACTGACACTGCAATTATGAGTGTGTGTGTGTGTGTGTGTGTGTGTATGTGCAGGCATGGGAGAAGGATGGGACTGTTTGGCATTGTTTGTGCATCTCCAAAAGCAGATCTGAGTGCTTTGAACCATTGGCTGAAGAGATCGCTGTGAGGTTTCATTACAATGCATAATTGTATTTTTTTTAACCCCTTTTAAGGGTCTTCAAAGTGTTTCCTCCTGCTTTTCACAGCTTCAGCACACAACACTCTTCATAATTAAATAACTAATTGAATGAGAAAACATCAGATTTATTTATTTATTTATTTTGAAAAGAGTGATTTAGCCTAGATGTGTTCCGAGTGGCTACACAAAAGCATTCTGATCTCATTTCATTCTTTTCCTGACTGTCTCCCTTTGTTAACATTTCCTTCAAGGACGCTGCTTGACTTTATCCATGGCTCAATGAAAATGTGTGTTCAGCACAGAAAATATTGTGTACCGGTAATCCTATTAATTTCTGCTTGCTTCCCTGGCCATAAAAAACCTTTAAAAAACAAAAACAAAAAATAGTTTGCTCTATTCAGAATAATGAATATGTTCTACAAATCTCTTAACGTAGGGAATGTTCGGATGACAATGCAGTGCGTGACAAAACTGAATGCCAAGCAAGAAAATACACATGTACAGTTCTGAAATGAAACAAGGCAGGATGCGAGGGGTCCCTGGATGATATATTGTTGCAGTAACCTGGAGTCAATGCATTGTTGCTGTAGTTGATGCATTCATTGACGTAAGCTCAGAGCCAGATTCGTTTGACCTTCTAAATTCAGGTTATATATTAATACCAATGGTATAAAATGAGACCCAGTGTGGCACAATGGTTAGAGTGTTGGACTGGGATCTGGGAGATCTGGGTTCTAGTCCCCACACAGCCATGAATCTCACTGGGTGACTTTGGGCTAGTCACTGGCTCTCAGTCAAACCTACCTCACAGAGTTGTTGTGAGGATAAAATGGAGAGGAGGAGGAGGAGGAGGAGGATTATGTAAGCTGCCTTGGGTTCCTTGCAGGAAAAATGGTGGGGTATAAATATAATTAACAACAACAACAACAACGGTAGCCACTGTGCATTACAAACTCCTTGTATAACCTATAATGAATATTATAGGTCATACAAAGAGTTAGTGCCCTCCAGATGTTTTGAACTGCAACTCCCAGCATGCCTGATGATTGGCCATGCTGACTGAGGCTGATGGCATTTAAAGTCCAAAATGTCTGGAGGGCACCAGGTGTGGGAAGGCTGACCTAGACACATCTGGTTCATTAAAGCCATTCTGGTCAATTATGAAGTCGGTAGCTGGGGGAAAGGAGGTGGGGCTAGGGGGTGTGGCCCCCGGGAAAACCTGGAAGACCAATTTATGACACCAGAATGGCCCGATTTGGCCCCAGGATCTGAGGTTCTGCACCCCTGGTATAGACTATGGCCACCTAGGAAGCTGCTTCATACCAAGTCAGACCACTTCTCCATTTAGCTCAGTATTGCCTGCACTTGCTGGCAGGGGAGGCTGAGCTATCCATGGTGCTGAACTCCTTCCCCAAATAGGTTCGCCACCATGGAGCACCATGGACAGCTCCTATAAAGCTCTAACCAAAAGGTGCAATGGAAAAGGAGCCCCACTGACACAGGAGTCACCAGCCTCCCCTGAAGACTACATGAGAAGCCAATATGGCTACACAAAAAGGAGTGCTCCATGGTGGTGAACCTATTTCGGGAATGGGGTTCAGCACCATGGACAGCTCCACAGGAGCACCCTCCACAGCTTGCTGGTAGTGGTTCTCCACATTTTCAGAAAGAGTTCTTTCCCAGCCCTAATAGAGAAACCAGGGATTGAACCTGAGACCTTTTACATGCCAAGTAGGTGCTCTACTATTGAGCTACAGCTCTTCCCCATATATCGAAATCCTACATACTGGATATCTAATGTCATGTAACATTGTGGCAATTCAGAAAGTCTGCCTGTCAACTGGGGAGCCGATGCAGCTGGAGTCATTAATTTAATCTCCACTAGTGGAGCAGCTGAAAGCAACATCTTAAACAACTGTTGGCAAGGATCCCAACACTTGTGGCAATAGTACTGAAAAGTCGATTAACATATTTGTCGCAATTAGTGCCTTAACTTGGGGAAAAGAGATCAAAGTAGGTTTGATATGGGAAGGGACTGCTATCCGTTGTTCAGAAATTTCAAATAAGGGGCCCAGGAGATTCACAACAGAAGAGCGAGTGCAAGGCAACTCCGGAGCCAGCATGCCTTGATATGAACTTTGGCATAATCAACAATGTGCACACAGAATAGCAGATCTTGGTTGCATTCCAGGAGGCTCTTTGGCCATCAGAGTCTAGGTTTGTTGGCATCTCCATTGAGACTACAGCCTTGGCAAGGCTGTAGATTGTCTGCCAGGTGGGCATTCCCAAGTTCCCATGAATCTCATCTCTAATTGTTAGTATTCACATTAGCTGCATTTTCAGCCAGACAAAGGATGTCGACCTCATATATATTTGCAAAGCTGTTGGAAGGAGCACACTTGTATGATGTTTAGGGCCAAACATCTGTGACTGGATCTCCCCATGTCCTTTTTCTTTATTCAAATGCAACCATGGCATTTGGATCCAGGATGTGATGCTGGGGGAGTTCTTTTTAATATACTTTCCCCAACCAAAAAATTTCCATGATGGAATTGCCCCATCATGTAGTGATGCCACAAATTTGGATGGCATTAAAAGGGGATCAGACAAGTTCATGGAGGTGAAGGCTATCGATGGCTACTAGTCCTGATGGCTATATGCTACCTCCAGTATCAGAGGGAGTATGACTATGCATGCCAGTTGCTGGGGAACATGGGTGGGAGGATGCTGATACACTCATGTCCTGCTTGTGGGTTTCCTGTGGGCAGTTGGTTGGCCACTGTGTGAACAGAATGCTGGACTATATAGATCCCTGGTCTGATCCAGCATGGCTTTTCTTATGTCCTTATGCCCCCTCCCAGATGTTGCTATCGGCTGTAGGGGGGATAGGAAAAAATATGCTGGGAAAAGGGTTAACCCATTCTCCACCAGCTTGGAGGCTCTGATCCAATCACTCCCCTCCTCACTGTCATAAATTATTCCAGTTGAGTGATAAGCAGCAGCTAGCGTTAGTCATTTGCACAGTCCAAGGTCAAGAAGCTGAGAATATCAGTCTGAAGCCAATGAAAACACAAGAAGAGTTAAGTCATTCTGGGGTCAAGAATAAACAAAGCTAGGTCCAGGAGCTAGCAGGAAGATTCTCCACTATGTCTGAGCCTCGAGAATTGCTTCCAGCACCAGAACTGGGGTTGAGGCTTGTCTTTTTTTTATGCAGGGGCTGATTGAAGAGTAAGCACAGCTAGGTCAAGCTGCAGATTTCTTCAGCTTATTCATGTTCTTTGCCCTGCCCCAAACACTCTCAGGCTCAGTTGCTCTGTGTCCTCCTCCATCCCAAATGGGGGCACAACACTCATCTCTATTTAACTAAAGAAAGAAAGCCTTTGGTAGATCCAATTATGAATATCCTGTTGCATCTATTTTGACCCCCATGTAGCGATGGTCAAGCTCCGTGGCTGGAAGGGGTAGAGGCCCACATTGTCCAGAAGATCTTAACATGTATTAGCCTCCTTTTAAGGTTAGAGTCACCGCCGTAGGGATGGGAGAATCTGCGAGGTTCAAGCTCATCAGGTTCTCTGATTTCCAAATTGGTGCTCAGTTCTTCTCATTCCCATCGCTGAACATGAGCACTTCCCTCCTGGAAAAGTGTGCATTTCAGTATGATTTTTCTTAAAAGTTGCTCCCCATAGACTAAGGTGTGAAAATGTGTATTTTTAAAAAATGCATGTTAAACTGCACATTTTTTTTGTAAACACAGTTTTTGAGCTTTTTGGGCAATTGCTCTCCCATTTGTATTCATTTTCAGGGTTATGAATATGGCAAATTTGAGTAGAAAATGAATCAAAATGAACATAGAATCTGCCTTATACTGTGTCAGACCATTGGTCCATCTTAACCAGTACTGTGGACACTGACTGGCTGCAGCTCTCCAGGGTTTCAGGGAAGATGTCATTTCCAGCCCTACCTGGAGATACCAGGGATTGAACCTGGGACCTTCTGCATGCAAAGTTTGTGCTCTGCTGCTGATCTACAGACCTCCCCCCTACAGCCCCTACAGCCAAGGCACTATAAGAATAGGACACAGAAATAAGGGGACAATGGCCCACAACAAATAAGCCAAGTTCATCATAGTTGTAGAAATAGTCTGTCCTCACTTCCTTGCCCAGAGTGTATGTCTTGAGAGCATCGTCCCTTGACAGGAAGGCTGTTGTTCTGAAGATATAAGCCCTGGACAAGGAAGTGAGCACAGCCAATTGCACAGCCATGATGAACTTGGCCTATTTGTTGTGGGCCATTGTCCCCTTAATTTTCCTACACCCCTATTAAAAGGGACCTCCCTCTCCCAAAGTTTGCACACTACACCCATTTGCACTCACCACTCATTTGGCAAACCAGCCAACACATATTTATTTTTATTTATTTATTATATTTATACCCCACCTTTTTTCCTGCAAGGAACCCAAGGCGGCTTACATAATCCTCCTCCTCCTCCTCTCCATTTTATCCTCACAACAACCCTGTGAGGTAGGTTAGGCTAAGAGTCTGTGATCCTCCCTTCCACCCCCTTTCATGTTGGAATAGGTAATATTTGCACTTCAATCCATCTTGTCTTTTTAACGTTCTCTCTCTATCTCTCCTTGTCTCTTTAACTTTAGAGCTGCTCTTTGCGTAACGATGGGGAAAGCCATTTAAATCTTGGTCTCTAATGCAAGCCTAATTAAGCCTTGCATGTGTCTATCTAGATCTTTACCCCCGCCTAGCTCTTTATTAGGAAGCAGCTTCTCCTCCCATTTTTTTCTTCCAAAAGCACTCACATGCCAGTCCAAGTTATTTCTCCCTTCCTCATTCCATTCCCAGGTTCCTATATATGTTTAATTAAGTAGCTGCCAGTCCCATCTGAACACCACTTATGTATATTCTTCTTCTTATTTTTTTTGTAATAAACCATATCTTTGATTAGTCAAATCCCTGGCTTTCATCTTGTTGCTAATTCCCCACTTTAGAGAGCCCCATTTCAGATCCAGGGCTGGCATTTTGCTGCCTGAGACGAAGAATAAAAATGATGCATCTCCATTCCACGTACAGAAGTCAACCAGAGTAACAGCTGAATCTTACTTCAAGAATGGCAATGGGGCAGCATTCTTCACCACACACAGCAAGGCACTCACAGTGATGTCCTCCAATACTTCACAGCTGCCCCATGGTATCTGCTGCTGCCTGAGGCAGCTGCTTCACTCTGCCTAATGGTAGGGCCGGCCCTGTTCAGATCTATTCCTTTTCTTCATGTGGGTACCACAATTCCTGCCACTGTGTGGCTAAAGACCAAAACGTGTCAGGCACTTCACGTGTATCCAAGGACACACAGCAACACAGCAATGAGGCTTTATCTGGTCCTGCTGCCGCTTTAGTCTGAGCTGCCCTTGGATCACCCATCCCTATTTGCTTCCCAACCACCAGCTCCAATACATGCTCTTTGACATGAACAGTTTCCATGCTGCTATTTCTGAGTCCTTGGTGATTCGTCTGCATCTTGATTTCCCCCAAAGGGCCTAGAGGCTCCGAAGAGAGTGCCAACACCTTTTATGAACACTTTTGTCAAAAGCGATATTGCTTACATATTGCTGGGAGAACTGATAGCATGAATCTAAGTGCTTGTCAGATAAATTACATTTAGTGTTTCTGACAACGAACCCACAGTGTCTACATCATGAGTAATAGAAAAACCATCTCTGAGGAACATGCACCGGTCATTATTTTGAACTGAGAAATGGAAGTTTATTTATTTTCCTGACTTGGAGAATGTCTGAAGTCAAAATAGCTGTGACCTTCTTCCTACTCAGGGGTCTTGAAATTTTGATGGCCCTACAGGTTTTTCCGCTATCTTGTTGCCCCTAAAATTAGGTCAGGTGTTTTAGAAACACAGATATTACTCATAGAGAAGGTGACCACCTTTTTGTGGCATGGTTCTGTGCTTATACAGATGCATGGGAGGTAGAAATGCAGTAGGTGCAGTTTCCCCCATAACTGAATCTCCGTAATGGAGAAAAAACTACATCTGTTGAACTTCCATCTTTCAAGAAGCTGTCAAAGTTACAGGTAAAGGAGCTATTTTTGGCACAACATTTCTCACACATGCAAAAATGGGTGGAGGTTATGGAGAAAGGGAGATCAGCAGTGCATGCCATCTTTCCGCTGCCTAAAATAATATCTCTGGATTGATGGTATAGTTTGATGTAGCATCATTCCCAGTGAGGCATTCTGGGTGAAGAAGATGGCAGCTGCTGGACCACCGATAATGCAGTGTTGCTTCTTCATTATATACACCTGTGGGAGTGAGATATAAAGGCAACTGCGGAACATACTAGTGATGGTTTCATGGTCAGCTGTTCAAGTGGATATAGCTAGTGCAGCTGAAAACTATTCTTCAGAGCCAGTGTGGAGTAGTGGTGAGAGTGTTGGACTGGGACCTGGGAGATCTGGGTTCCAGTTCCCGCTTGGCCGTGAAACTCACTGGGTGACTTTGGGCCAGTCATTGACTCTCAGCCTAACCTACCTTACCGGGTTGTTGTGAGGATAAAATGGAGAGGAGGAGGACTATGTAAGCCGCCTTGGGTTCCTTGCAGGAAAAAAGGTGGGGTATAAATATAATAAATAAATAAATAAATAAATAAATAAATTCTGTTGTTTGCAGTGTTGGCTCCAAGTTGTCCTTGGTCAAGACATCTTCAATAGCTCCCCTCCCTGAGTGGATCTACCTTCTCCCTGCTATTGTCACCAGCTGATATTGCTCCTCATCCTCTTTCTCATCATTGTATTTGGTACCACTTGCTCTCTTGACAGGTGGAGAGCCAGGGAGCAAGTCCGCAGTGGCACCCCCTGCTCCTCCTTCTCACTGCCACTGTTGTCTGGGCCAGACCGAGAGGCAGGTGAACCAGCAGGTTGCAGTGCTGAAGAGGAGGAGGAGCAACTCCAAGGGGCTCTTGTCAATGGGCTCCTGTTGGGGTGTGAGCCCTTGGCAGGTGCCCAACTATGCCTATGCTCAACACCGACCCAGGTGGTCTGGCATTTCTAAAGTTGGAGGGCGGTTTTATATTTTTGTTAATAGAATGGTATTCTTCTCATTTCATAGATTTCATAGATCATAGAGTTGGAAGGAGCCTACAAGGCTATTGAGTCCAACCCCCTGCTTAATGCAAGAAACTAGAGGAGGGGTCTCCATCCAAGTAATAAATTTGAATTTGTAGATATGAATGTGTTGTGCTGTATGCCATTTGGCTTTTATGCAACAGTGTTTTTCAATTTCTATATTCTGTTATGTTGCAGCAGCAACTCATGAAGAAGGAGACTTGTTATCCAAAATGTTGGGCAAACACAATAAACAGGCACTTTTGTGACCCAGTTATTTGTTCTTCTTTTCGGCTTGTAGCAGTGGCCAAATTTACTTCTTCTTTTTTTAAGGAAAAAGGAAAAAACAACCCTGCAGCCTGTGCTGCTTTTCCTGGCAACCCCCACCCCCAGTTTTCTGATTTTCTCCCAGCCCCCTGAGCACTTACCAAAATGCCCCCCTGATTAGCCCACAAACGTGAGTGCATTTTCAGCTCAGCTGAAACCCCACTTGGGGTTTGGGGATATCAAATAAGGCTGGCTTCATAATCTAGCACCATTGCTTAAAAAAAACAAAGTGAAAAAGAAGATGAGAAACAAAAAATAAACCTCACAGAGAAGACTGGATGTGGTACTGAGATGATAGAAGAGCAACAAGAAAACAAAATCAGATCTGCTGCCAGATTGAAATGGGTTCAGATTATTGTTCTCCTCCTCCAGGAGTTTCTGGGGTTGCACAGACACCGCCTGGTTGAGCACCTTGATCAGGAAAGGGACATTTGCAACCAGCAGAGAGTTGTTAAGATCTGCAGGGTCTAAGTTGGGTTTCTTTTGGGGGTGTGGCCACCTGACCACATCTTTCAAATTAGCGCCTCTTGAAGAGTAGCAATAGTTACCTCCAGGACCCAGGTGGCCATCTCTCTCCTGCTAAATCTTTGAAGCCACACAAGGGAAAAGTGTTAAAGAATTAGCAGCCCACAGTCCTCAAAGCATGTAAGAGGAGCCCTGCTGGATCAGACCAAAGGCCTACCTAGTCCAGCAACCTGTTTCCCCGCAGTCTCTTTTTGCAGAGACTGGAAAATAATGATTTGTTTGTTTGTGGGTTCATGGAATAATAAGTGAATTTGGGACAATGGGAAGAAAGAGATTCATCATTCTGATTTATCGAGTAAGAAAAATTATTGCTACCTATATTTGCTGTAGAAGAAAATCGGAAGTCTATTTTGTTTTGTTAATTGTTATATGTTTGATATTATGTGTTTGTTTGACATAGAAATAAATTAAAAAATAGAGGATGTACCATGTACTGACAGTGGGGCGTTTTCATGTATATAATTACTAGCAATAGTTTGGTTCCACTAAAACAAGATTTTGACTTCTCTCCCATTATCTTGTATAATAGGTAATTTGCAAAGGAGGATTAAACAAGCACCAAAAAAAAGAGAGAGGAGAAAACATTACATGGTATTAATTGAAGTTATGGAACTGCGAGACTTCATTGGGGGCTGTTGCTTAAAACAGATTTCCAGATTTGACCATTTAAAAAGTTATTTTAATCGAGATTTGTAGCAAATTGTTCACTGGATGATTTTTCACAGGCTGAATATTATGTGAACATAATATGTTCATGTCCACATTTGTCATGGTTATAACCTGTGGATAATATGTTGTATAGAATAAGTGCATAGAGGGGGGCATGCCCTTAAACTCCACAGGTCTTCTCTCAAAGTCTATCTGTGTACAATGGGGATATGCAAGGATTTTGTTTCAGTTTGCAAATAATTTGAACTTGCCCCGTTCGCAACTGGGAGTGCTTTTTTTTGGGGGGGGGGGAGTTTGGCAATTCAAAAACTTGCAATTGCATTTGAAAAATGCATATTTTGAAAATGCACACTTTAAAATGTATATTTTCTTTAAAAAATACAGATTTTCACACTTTAGTCAATGGGGGGAAGTGTGCATTTTTTTGGGGGGGAAATTGCATGAAAATGCACATTTTCCCCCCTGTCAAAGAAAAAAGGAAAAAAAAGGTCGCAAATCAGAGCAGGAGTAAAATGGAACTACAGATGAGGATAGGAGCGAAAAAGTGGAATTTGGAGAATCTTGGCAAACTTGGGCATCCCTGGTTCTCCCATCTCTAGACTGTACCAGTTGTGTACTTAGTGGCTGTATTTGTGCAATTTGTACCCCTGATTTGCAGATGGAGAGCATAGGCTATGTACACATTCAGTATATGGATTCAGTTTCACTTTTTTCACACAGGGTACGAATGCAAGGTCTAAAACAGCCCTTCTGTGAGTTGAAGACTCCTACTGTGGGTGGATGGCACCTTGGAATCCATTGCAATGCATGTTTTCTCTGCTATATTAACTCTTGCCTACTTAGCATAATTGCATTCTTTTCTGTGCCAATATGAATCTTTTCTCCCTAAAGAAAAAGGTTGCAATTAAATATGTATCTACTAGAGTTCCTTGGAAGGTCTAGGTTTTTAAATTACATTAAAAAGAACAAAACCAGACTCATCTGTGGAGATGTAATGAATGTGTTTAGGATAATAGTAGGTTTTTAGAAGTAGTTTATTATAATGTGTCACATATATGGCTCTGTTTTCAGGTACTTTGATTAAGAGTAGAGAAGCCAACACTATTTTAATACAAACAACAGCTTTATTCTGAATGGTTCATGACTAACTGCAATTATTCCTTCCATGATAAAAGATGAGAAGTCTTAAGTTTGACAAGAGTAATATTTAAGACACAGTAGGAGGCAAATTTATGTGGATGAGGTGTAATCCACCAAGCACTATGTCATTCAGAATTGTATCCTACACACAAAATCACACTCTTGTACTCGGCGATAACCATTCTAGAACAGGGATTACTAAATGCTTGTCCTTCAGGTGGATATGTCCCCTAAAACAGGGACTGACAGACTTCAGGCTTTGGGGCAGTGCTGGCTCCAGGTTTTTGAGGGTCCTTGTGCAAGACAAGCTCTCACCACCATTGTCACCAGCTGCGATTGCTCCTCATCCTCTTCCTCATCATTGCTACCACTTGCTTGCTTGACAGGCAGAGAGCCAGGGAGCAAGTAGGCAGTGGCATCTACTGCTCTTCCTTCTCAACACCACCATTGTCTGGGCCAGAGCGAGAAGCAGGTGAACAAGCAAGTTGCAGTGGAGAAGAGATGGGGGTAACTACAAGAGGTTCTTGTCCGTGTGCCCCTGCTGGGGTGTCGGGCACCTCAGCAGGTGGTCGACCATGCCAACCCTACTTGGGGGGGGATCTCCTTTGTTGTTTGACTAGAACCTCGAGGTCTGACAACCAGAGTCAAATGAAAAATAGGGACTCAGTGGAGCAGAGATACACTTAGAATGAAGGACCAGGGAACCTTGGAGCACATGTTCAGCCCAGGATCTTGTGAGTTTACAGTCCTTTTCACACAAAAATCCAGTCCTGGTTTCCTCCCAAATGTTATTCATTTCAACACCCTAGTTGAGTGGAGAAAGAGCCTATTTGTTGTTGCTGTTGTTAAAAAATTGGGAGTCAGCAACCCTTGCAGTTCTACTGGAAATCACCTGGTATAAGGCGGCTTCCTATGTTGACTTGGTATAAAGCAGCTTCTGATGTTCATTTGAATTTATTATTAGGGCTGCAAAATGTTCACCTGATTAATCAATTAGAGCCAGCCTTTCCCAACTTTGGGTCCCCGGTTGTTTTTGGACTAGAACTCCCTAACCACTATCTCTAACCATTGACCATGCTGTTGGCAGGTGCCACCTCTAGCAGAAAAGAGGTGCCCTGCCCTGCCCTCCCTCTACTGCAGGGGTGTAGAACCTCAGGCCTGGGCATCAAGTACAGCCTTCCTGGGGTTCAAATCCAGCACTTCAGGGCTTTCCAGATGGCCACATCTCTTTCCCCTGATGCCACCCCTTCTCCCTCAACCACCAATTGTTTGGTGTTTTCCTGGCTTTCGTGCCCCTTCTCTCCCCAAATTCTAAAAGGTTGAAATGCCTCTCCTAAGGTGGCAGTAAGAGCTTTAAGCTACAATATGGTGGTACTTTGTGTATTTTGGCCGCACCCCCCTTTGTCTTTGGCCCTCCCAGCACTGGAATGGAGCATCTCTAAAATTGAATTCAGTCCTCAGTCTGAAAGAGTTTCCCCACCCCTGCTCTAACAGCAGCCAGAGAAAAGGTGTTCAGGGAGCTTGACTTAGGACTCTGTGTACCTCCACATACCTGCTTGGGGAGCTGGTGTCAGTGGGTACAGGCATTTCCCAGTTAGAGCCTGACTCTTAAGTAAAGTCATTTCTGGAAGCCCTGACTACTGTTGCTGCCACACAGTCAGGAAATGTGAGCCAGTGTGGTGTAGCAGTTAAAGTGTTGGGCTGGGACTCGGGAGATCCGGGTTCTAATCCCCGCTCCGCTTGGCCATGAAGCTCACTGGGTGACTTTGGGCCAGTCACTGGCTCTGAGCCTAACCTACCTCACAGGGTTGTTGTGAGGATAAAATGGAAAGGGGGAGGACTGTGTAAGCTGTCTTGGGCTCTTTGTAAGGAGGAAAGAAGGTGGGATATAAATGTATAATGATGAATAAATAAAAATGTGAAAAAACAGGAGCACTCCCTTATGTTCTTTCTACACCCCTCCCCAAACCACTGTGATTGCAAGTAAAAAGGACATTCCTGGTATAGTTATTCCATGGTTGGAAGCTAGGGCTGTCTGTCACCAAACTACACCCCCCTCCTCTCTGTCCCCTTCTCCCCACCTTGACGTTTTTCTTATATGGAGGAAAATGTATCAGTTCTTGCAGACACACTGTCTGTACTATATGCCCCCTTGAAGCAGCCCTGAAGCTTCTGGAGGACCCAGATCAGCTTTGGATGAATTCCAAACCTGTCTGAATCAGCCCAATTCAAATCAGTTCAGGATTTGGAATTCCTCTGAATCTGATGCACACCCTTAGCCAATTTAAAGAGGGAGCTTTTATGTTGCTGCTAAGCCATCTGTGTGGCTCACCTTTTGTCATCATTGTCCTGATGACAGAGTAACAAGGAACAGATGGTTATACTTACATGAACCCCCTGCACACCAGATGGTCAGAACAACTGATATAACTAATGACTACACAGTTAAGGTGAGTTTTTATTAAAGTGGACTGTCACAGAGGTTCAACCTTAGCCAAACTTCCATGTTTATAAAGCCAATTTACATGTCACTGAATTCTATGAACAGGTAGAAAAGATGTAGGAAGCTCATTCCCATCAAATAGATGCTTCCCAATCATGTAGGTCTTGTTCACACATGTGTATCTATCACTCAGTAGCTCTTGGTCTACACATGCAGCAAAATGAGGTGGTTGAATCCTGGGATTGTAGAGTCAATTCTAGCACGGCTGATAGCAGGAAATCACACTGATGTATGCTCACTGAAGGTATAAAATTAGCAAAGCACGGAGTTGGGTAGAATTAGAACCTTTCCCCATGATGTGATGATTTTTTTTACTGTTGGGGAACCTCCCCCCCTTTTTTTTACATGGAGGAGGAATCACAAATGTGGCTTTCCCTGCAGCCTGATCACGTAGGCCAAGTCGCCATGTGTGAACTGACTCCACTGGACAGCATTGCATTTGATTAGACCTCCAATGTAGTTGTGTGAGTAGAATTTTTAGCAAGTTCAGCAGCTAAGGGATTTTATTGTAGCTTATATTTGAAGATAGACTTAATAATTTTGCAGCTGATTCCCCCCCTTCCTTATTTCTGCATACAAATATTTTTTGTGGATGGATGTTGCCATCTAGGGCTTTTTTCTTCTTCTCATGACTACAGTTTTCATGCATTGTTTCTCAAATATTTCTGTTAAAAGATTGGTTCCCCATTCTCACCCACCCCCAGGTGTGTGCTTTATAGTAATGCAGTTGGCAAATTCCTCTTTGGAAGCAGATGTTAATTGGAGATGAAGGAGTCACTCTAGGCCATTTTCCTGGGAGCTATTAGCATTTCAGCTGTGTCCCTTAGCCCAGTCCCTTTAGGGACACAGATTCCCTCTGGCTAATGTTTCTTCTAGAGCTGCATGCAAATGGCCTCTAAAAATTCCCCACCCTATTTTTGGCAGAGCAATTGCCCGTGTTGGGGAGGGACAATATCGGTGAATTTCTCCATTGGGAGGATGAATTCTCTAACAATTTCTTGGAATAGGGCTCACCACTAGCAGCGGCAGTAGCACACCTTTTTTCCCTTTTCTTTCTCTTCCTCCTCTTCTTCCTCTTTCTAAGGGGATGTTGTTTCTTCTGCCGCTGCAAATGGTAACAGTAGTAACTGTCTTGGTAGCCTGGACACCATTTAACATCTCCACAATGTCCTGGTCCTAGTGTTGTACCAGGACATTGTGTGGGGTGAGGAATGGCAGCCACCCAAAGAAAATGGTGGAAAAATCTTAGAATCATAGAATCATAGAAAAGTAGAGTTGGAAGGGGCCTACAAGGCCATCGAGTCCAACCCCCTGCTCAATGCAGGAATCCAGGTCAAAGCATCTCTGACAGATGTCTGTCCAGCTGCACCTTGAATGCCTCCAGAGTGGGAGAGCCCACGACCTCCCTAGGTAGTTGATTCCATTGTCTTATTGCTCTGACAGTCAGGAAATTTTTCCTGATGTTTAGGTGGAATCTAGGTTCCTGTAACTTGAGCCCATTATTCCGTCCGTGTCCTGCAAACTGGGATGATCGAGAAGAGATCTTTGCCCTCCTCTGTGTGACATCCCTTAAAATACTGGAAGAGTGCGATCATATCTCCCCTCAGTCTCCTCTTCTGAAGGCTAAACATGCCCAGTTCTTTCAGTCTCTCCTCATAGGGCCTTGTTTCCAGTCCCTTTATCATCCTTGTTGCCCTCCTCTGAACCCTCTCCAGTTTGTCTATGTCCTTCTTAAAGTGAGGTGCCCAGAACTGGACGCAGTACTCAAGATGAGGCCTAACCAGTGCCGAGTAAAGGGGAATTATCACTTCCCGCGATTTGGAAGCTATACTTCTATTAATACAGCCCAAAATAGCATTTGCCTTCTTTGCAGCCACATCGCATTGCTGGCTCATATTCAGTTTGTGATCTACCACAATTCCAAGATCCTTCTCACTTGTAGTATTGTTGAGCCAAGTGTCCCCCATTCTGTAACTCTGCATTTGGTTTCCTCTCCCTAGGTGCAGCACTTGGCATTTATCCCTATTAAATTTCATTCTGTTGTTTTCGGCCCAGCGCTCCAGCCTATCGAGGTCACTTTGAATTTTGTTTCTGTCTTCCAGAGTATTAGCTGTTCCACCCAACTTTGTGTCATCTGCAAATTTGATAAGCATTCCCTGTACCTCCTGATCCAAGTCATTAATAAAAATGTTGAAGAGCACCGGGCCCAGGACCGAGCCCTGTGGTACCCCGCTCGTTACCTCTCCCCAGTTTGAGAAGGAACCATTGATAAGCACTCTTTGAGTCCGATTCTGTAGCCAATTGTGGATCCACCTGATAGTTGTTCCATCTAGCCCACTCTTAGCTAGCTTACTAATCAGGATATCATGAGGCACTTTGTCGAAAGCTTTGCTGAAGTCCAGATATATAATGTCCACAGCATTCCCACAGTCCACAAGGGAGGTTACCCGATCAAAAAATGAGATCAGATTAGTCTGACAGGATTTGTTCTTGACAAATCCATGCTGGCTTCTAGTAATCACTGCATTGTTTTCAAGGTGCTTGCAGACTGACTTCTTTATAATCTGCTCCAAAATCTTCCCGGGGATTGATGTCAGACTGATTGGCCTATAGTTCCCAGGTTCCTCTTTCTTGCCCTTTTTGAAGATGGGAACAACATTTGCCCTCCTCCAGTCGTCTGGCACTTCACCTGTCCTCCATGATTTCTCAAAGATAATAGACAGTGGTTCTGAGAGTTCTTCTGCCAGTTCCTTTATTACTCTAGGATGCAGCTCATCAGGCCCTGGAGATTTAAACTCGTTCAGAATAATCAGGTGCTCCTTGACCATTTGCCTATCAATCTCAAGCTGCAATCCTGCCCCTTCAGTCTGCACTTCAGGTTTGCCAGGGGGGTCATAGACCCTCTTTTGGGAGAAGACCGAGCTGAAATAGGAATTGAACACTTCTGCCTTTTCTTTGTCTTCTGTTATCAATTTGCCATCCTCATTGCGTAGTTGAACCACCAGTTCTTTCTTCTGTCTTTTACTGTGCATGTATCTGAAGAAAACTTTTTTGTTGCTTTTAGCATTCCTCGCTAACCTTAGCTCATTCTCAGCTTTAGCCTTCCTGACACTATTCCTGCAGTTCTGTGCTACCTGCCTGTACTCTTCCCCTGTAGCCTGTCCTTCCTTCCACTTCCTATACGTGTCCTTTTTTGTTTTCAGGTCATCTTTGAGTTTATTGTGAAGCCACATTGGCTTCTTCTGTTGCCCTCTGCCTTTTTTCCTTTTGGGAATTGTTTGCAATTGTGCCTTTAAAATTTCCTTTTTAAAAAACTCCCACCCCTCCTGGGCTCCCTTTCTCGTGAGTCACTTGCCATGGGATCTTACTAACCATTGTTCTGAGTTTGTTAAAATTGGCTTTCCTAAAATCCAGGGTACGTGTTTGGCTACACTCAGCTTTTGCTTCCGTTAGAATCAAGAACTCAAGTATAACATGGTCACTTTCCCCCAGAGTTCCCGAAACTGCCACTTTATCCACTAACTCGTCTCTGTTGGTTAGAATCAGGTCAAGGATAGCCGATCCTCTAGTTCCTTCCTCCACTTTCTGTAGGAGGAAGTTATCAGCAGCACAGCTCAGGAATTTCTTGGAGGGGCCATGTTTGGCTGAATAAGTCTCCCAACAGATATCAGGGAAATTGAAGTCTCCCATTACTACCACATCGTGCCTCCTTGAAACAATGGCAATTTGCTTTTCAAAAGTTCCATCCTCGTCTTCTCCTTGATTGGGTGGTCGGTAGTAGACTCCAACCGCCATGTTCGTTTTATTCTTTGCCCCCTTTATTTTAACCCAGATGCTCTCAATGGGGCTGCCAAGCTCCTCTTCCTGTATCTCTGTGCAGAGATATGTATGTTTAACATACAGTGCAACTCCACCTCCCTTTCTGTTGCTTCTGTTCCTTTTGAACAAGTTATACCCTTCAATTGCTGTATTCCAGTCATGGGAGTCATCCCACCAGGTTTCAGTTATCCCTATCAAGTCGTACTTGCCCTCATGTATCAAGAGTTCAAGTTCGTCTTGTTTGTTGCCCATACTCTGGGCATTAGTATAGAGACATCGAAGACTATGTGCTTTATAGTCCGACTTTCCCCCTACATTTTGTGGTAGACTATCAATGGGCACCGCTGGAGCTGTTCTCTCCATTGTGGCATAGAGGCCTTCTTCCATTGGTACCCCCGAGTTTATGTCTCCCTCCCCTGTTGGATTCAGTTTAAAGCCCTCCTGATTAAGTTCCTCATGAAGGTCTTCAACATGACCTTCTTGTTCTAGGGGGATGATGCTGACAAAAAGAAGCACCTGAAAGATTTTCTTGGGGGGAAAAATGTATTCTTAGAAATTTAATCTCATCTCTGGTTTATTCACTTGAGTATTTCAAATCTGAAAGGAGGAGGGTGTGGTGGTTCACTCCCTACTCCCTATCTTGCTCAAGCCTTGGCTGGATATTGTCATGGCCCCCAGTTCTTGGGACTTCCAGTCTGCAGCAGATGGTTCTGATGAGGACAAGGCACAGGCTACTTCCTTGGGTGTAGGGCAGTCAGTTCCTTATTCAGGGCCCTTCTGGCCAGAGGACACAGCCCTGCCATGCCATCATCCTCTGGCCCAGAGGATAAATCCCTGCCAGATCCTCCATCTCCCCACCCTCACAGAAGTCTCAGGCTACAAAATCAGGTGAGGGCCCTTTACCAATTCTGGGAGCTCCTCCAGGAGGGGTGGAGTGACCGCATTACAGATCTTGTCAGGCTACATAGGGCTTCAGTTGGCTTTAGCTCACTGCAGACAACCTCCTCCTATTATCCAAGCTCCTATTATACACTTTAGCTCCTATTGCAGGGAAAACGATCTTATGATAAATAATTCAAAATCTAAAATCCTTGTCTTCGGAAAAACAAAGAAACGCCACAGGTGGTTACTGGATGACAGGGTAGTTGAACAGGTAGATTCTTATGTATACCTTGGTCTGGTTTTTTCGTCTTCTAGCTCCTGGGTATTACAACATAGAAGAAATGAGCTGAAGGCTACTGCCTGTGTGCTGTCTCTATACAAGCTCCTCTGCTCTAAATACCCTGGCTCCCTTCTGCCTGTTTTCAAGGTGCACAAGGCAAAGGCATTGCCTGTCTTAACTTATGGTGCTGAAATCTGGGGCCTCCCATCCATCCTGAGTATGGAAAGAGTTCAAAATATTTTTTTCCGCATGTTGTTAGGGGTGTCCCAATCTTGTCCAGCATATGCCCTCAGGTTGGAACTTGGGCTTATGGCAGTGTCTGACATTATCCAGTTAAAAATATACAGTTACTGGTTTAGGCTGGCCAGGATGAGTGTGAATAGGTTACCTAAGAAATGTCTTATAGAACAGATGGGGAACCCTTTGGCTACCTCCTGGGTATCAATTTTTTCTAAAATGCTTCCAACCCATGGTTTTAGCCTGCTGGCCCTAAGTGTCCAGTTTGAACATGGGTAATCAAGTCAAGCTGAGAGTGATAGATGTAAGGGCCCAATTGGATATCGCTGCCCTGGCTAATTCGAGAGTTGTGAAATGGTTAGCCAGTTCAAAAACACATTTCAAGTCTGAGAACTATTTATTTCACAATATGAAGAGATGTCTCTGCATAGCCTTTACAAGGCTTCGTTTTGAACAGATGGATACCATGGTCTTACAAGGGAGATTTCGTGGCATCCCTATGGCTGATAGATTATGCATCTGCGATGCATCAAAGATTGAAGATCTAGAGCACTACCTTCTTGAATGCCACCTTTATGACTGCTGTAGGGCACAGTATTTTGCTCCCTTTCTGGAGCATATGAGTAACTTGTCCGGGACGGGTAAATTATTTTTTCTCTTAAATGGCTCTAATTGCTTTGTCTCCCAGAGGGTCGCCTTATTTGTTATTAGGGCTGCCTGTATAAGGAAAAAAGAAGCAGAAAGGAAAACTTTGGTATAGGCAATTAAAAAAAAATTAACTTAAAAATTTATAAATTTATATATTTATATATTTATATTTTATATTCCAAAAATGGAACTATTGTAAGGATTTTATTGTGTACTTCTGTGTATTATATTGTTTTTGAAAATGGTCTGCAGACTGATTCAATAAAAATGTTGTTGTTGTTATTATCGAAGCAGGAGAGAGTACCAGCCAACAGAACTCACTTGGAGGTATCCAAGGTCCTGTTTTCTTCCTGCCTTGATCTTGCTACCAGCTTCCCCTGTGAGCCTCAAGAGACCACAGACCGGGACAGATATATAGGTAGGGGAGCCTTTGACTGTGGTCTCCTCCTAGTCCCCAGCTCTTTGCTCCTTCCTCCTGCCCTCTTCTGCCTCAAGCTGCTGCCCGATAAAGCCAAGAAGCCCCCACCCATTCTTCATGCCAATAGTCTCCTAATACATTGAAACAGGCCCGGTGAGAGAGGGCCTTGCTCAGCTGGGTCACCTTCTGTTTCCAAATGAGGCTACTTACAATTGCACGTGGCTGTGTCACTCCCTGCTTTGGAGCATTAGCAACTCTTGCTAGAGGCTGGAGGGAGCCTCTCCTTGCCATCATAGGTGAGAGGAGAAGAGAGCAAAGTCATCACAAGCGCGGGTGGAATGTTAGTACCTATCCTCTTTCTGTTGTTGGTGCTTTTGCATTTTTTTTTTTTTCCAGATCTGAAAGAATGGTACAGAAATACCTTGGATTGAAAGCATAATTCGTTCCGGAAATGTGCTTGTAATCCAAAACACTCTCATATCAAAGTGAGTCTCTGGCGGGTGTGAGTGGGGCCGATTTCGGCCCACTACGCCCGCTTGAGGCGAGTGGTTACAGCCCTACACTACTTGTCTTGCAAGACCTTGCTTGTTTATCAAGTAAATTTTTTCTAATTTTTTTTTGCTTGTCTTGCAAAATGCTCTCAGACCAAGTTACTTGCAATCCAAGGTATTACTGTATATAACTTTTAAGCAAAAGCAGAAAATATTCTCCCCACATATCGTTCTGTAAATTGCAGAGATGAAGCCGCAGACTACCAGTGTGGGTATTGCCAGCGACCACTTAATATCATTTTTAAAGAATAAAATGAATTATTCATCGTCCCATAAAATAAAACAACCCAAGTGTTATTCATAGCACTTAAATACTTAGCTCCCATAATCTTTCGATGTTCATGCTTCTTTTACTTATTAGTAAGGATGCGGGTGATATTACTGGAGAACTGCGGAGAAGTTAATTATGGGAAGTATTTGCTACCAGTCAAGCAAAGGAAAGGCAGAATAAATGTAAAGTTGCATGAAGATTTCATTTTTGTAAATGCTTTCCCAAAGGTTGTTTGGAATGATCCAAGTTTGAATCACAGAGTTGAAGGGGGCTTTATCGGTCATCTAGTCCAACCGCTGGTCAATGTAGGAACTCCAGAGCTACAGTATCCTTGACCAATGGCTGTCCAGCCTCTGTTTGAAGACCTCCAGAGAGAGAGAGAGAGAGAGAGAGAGAGAGAGAGAGAGAGAGAGAGAGAGAGAGAGTGCCCACTAGCTCTCTAGGTAGTTGGCTCCATTTTCAAACTGCGTTCACCACTAAAAGTTTCACATAATGTTCAACCAAGATCTACCCTCCTGTAACTTAAGCTCATTAGATCTAATCCTACTCTCTGGGGCAGCAGAAAACAAGTCTTTGTCCTCATCTATCTTACAGCCCTTCAGGTATTTGAAAAATGCTACCATGTCCTCCCTTAGTCTTATCCTCCCCAGGTCAACATATCCAGTTCCTTCAACCTTTCCTCACAGGACTTGTTTTTCATATTGTGGACAATTTCTGTTGTCCTCCCCTGAACCCGTTCCAATTTGTCTATAGCAGCACCCAGGACTGGACACAGTACTCCAGGTCTTAATAAAGAATAACATGGAACGATGACTTCCCATAACTGAGAAATGACAGTTTATTTTATTTATTTATTTTATTTATTATATTTATACCCCACCTTTTTTCTTGCAAGGAACCCAGGCGGCTTACACAATCCTCCTCCTCCTCCTCTCCATTTTATCCTCACAGCAACCCTGTGAGGTAGGTTAGGCTGAGAGTCAGTGACCGGCCCAAAGTCACCCAGTGAGCTCCATGGCCGAGTTCTGTTAATGCAGCCTAAAACTGCATTCAGCTTTTTGGCTGCTGCATCATGTTGCTGACTCAGTGATCAGCTGTCTCTTTGCAATAGTGGTATCTAGCACAGAAGAGGGATGGGAGAATCAGTGACGCTTGGGGTCATCAAGCTTCTCCAAGTTCAACCTCAAAGCTTGGTCTGCCTTGTTCCCGTCCCCAATTGTGAGCCCCACCACCACTGTTTGAATGGGGAAATATGCATTTCCCCCTCATTGACTAAAGCAATTCCATTTCAGAGAGGCTCTCGGGGGTCACATTCTAATGGTGGCTGAGGCCAAAGGGACAAGGGAAAATACCCACATATTTTAGCTTCATACTCTTACCGTCGGTAACGAAGACTCAGGAGAGGCATTTCAGCTTTTTTAGGATGGGAAATAAACTGCACAAAAGCCGGGAAAGCACCAAGTAATCAGTGGCCAGGGGAAAAGGGGGTGGGTGGGGAAGAGAGCATGGCCATCTGGTGGACCCTGAAAGGCTGGAATGGGACCCCAGGAGGCTAGATGTGGCCCCTGGTCCTGAGGTTCTGCACCCCCTCATTGCATGCACAGAAGTCAACTGGACTGGCAGATGAGTATTTCTTCAACACTGGTGATGGGAAGGTGTCTTCCATCATACCTAAGGCAGCAGGCTAGCTTGCGGGGGGAGGGAGGTGGGCACAGCACAGTCTGCATGGCACACTATTCCGACACCTTGCTGCCACCTCCTAGCATCTGCCACATGGGACAACCACCTCACTCTGCCTAATGGTAGGGCTGGCCCTACGAGGAGGTGGAGCACCTGACCCTTTCCCTAAGAGCCATTTGATTTTGTCTTTCCCAAGCTGGATGGTTTTGATAGAAAAAATGGCCCGCTGGGAAATGGTTCATCACTTCCTATTCCCATATGAGGTTCCAGGAATGGCTGTGTGCATGTGTGTGTGTTTTTAAAAGTGTATGGCAGGTGTGTTGTGTGAAATCACACAATGGAACATTATATGTCATTTGACCCTGAATGTCCAGCTGCTCACTGTTTTCTTTGGCTTCCTTTTGAAAGCTGCCTTCCTACTCATTCTGACCACAGCTCTTGCAGACAAGATTAATTTTGCTCCATGGCAAAATCTATCCCGCTGACAAAAATTTAGCTTAAGTTCAAGAGTGTCCTGTGAGCAAAATGAATTGCATCAACTATATAAAATGCATTTCCATCCAATGCGTATAGACGTTCTGTCAACAAGATGAATGTGCTCGCCAGTAGAAGTATCTGTGTGGATGAAATGCATAATAACGTAATTACTTTGCCGACGAAATGCTAACTTGCTTTAATCATTTTCTTCGCAACATAATGTACGGTGATTTAGTGAGTCAAATGAACAAATTGTTTTATGGGCATAATGCAGATCTCATTCTCCCACCCCCACCCCCCAACTCTCTTTCTCCCTTCCCTTTGTAGAATGGGAATTGATGGGCAAATGATTTTTCAATTAAAACGTCTTTGCATAGACAAAATGGGCATGTTACTAACGCTTCCCAATAACATCATGCCCGGGTGAGAGCCTAAAGGGCTGTCAGATGCATTAACTTGAATCCTCAGCTGGAAGAACTCTCATATTAAAAATGTGATTTGTTTTAGTCACATTTGTAGTTGCCTTTCCTTCAAAGGCGAGAACGGCTTTATGCAGCCCCATTGACCTAATAATCAAAATTAGGATCTACAATAAAATGATTGCCGGCACCATTTAGCTTCTTCCTGATCCTTAATTGACGAGCTCTTATTATTCATTAATAACTACTTACACTTGAGTAATTATTTTCCAGCTATCTGTACCCCCATTATCTTTATTAAAGTAATTACAAAGCTCATGAAGGGCAGCATAAATCACTGCAATATAGTTGTTTAATTGTGTGATAGTGATCAAGACAGTCAGGATACACCGCTTGGACCTAACCATTCAAAGTCCTGTTCAACAGGGTATATTACAAGAGTGATTTAAAGTGTGTGTACACCTGTGTGCGCTTATCTGGTGCGCATGTTTGTGTTTTGCTTTGTTTTTAACCAAGCAGGTCCCAATTTTTAGGGATGGGCGAGAACTTCATTTGGTCCATTTTTTTAAATTATTAAATAAGAACTTACTAAAATCCACAAGTTTCTCCATTAATGAAAGAACTTGAGGTTCTTGTTGTTGCTGTTGTTGTTCTTTAAATGAATGTGGGAAGAAGCAGAACAGAAATGTCCATCCAGGCCCAGGACTTAGGGTGCTTAGCTCTTAAAAGTCTGGGTTTGAATCGCTTCATATTCAACTGTGTTTGTGGGGCTGAATTAGGGTTGCCTTGCCATATCGTTATTTCTGACTGTTATTTCCTCTTCTTTAACAGCTACATGACAGACAGGTACAACATGGTTTATTCAATGCTAGGAATAGCTGTACCTATCGACTCTGGCTGGTGCAGATGGGTGAGAATTTTGTTCAGTTTGTTGTTTCATAAGAAGTTGCCAAAATCCACACATTCCTTTGTAAATGGAGATTTTAAAAGCATCACATCTGACAGATTTGCCAATCCCTTCCCTTGATTACATTTTTGATTGGCCTCTTGAGAATTTTAGGGGTTCCTCAGCGAGACACCATCAGAATTCTCCATAACTGTCACCCCTTTCTCTCTATGATCTCTTCAGAGGACCCTCACTTGTCTCATGGGTCCTCAGTCAGTTCCAGTAATCCCCAGAACCAGACTTCGGGGTCCTACCATGCTACTTTCTGGGCTCAGCCAAGACCTCTCTCCCATGAAAGAATAGGAGTTGTTTAACAGAAGAACAGACTGCTTCAGGAGGTGGTGTGCTCTCCTCCTATATAGGAGGTATCGAAGCAGAAGCTGGATGGCCATCTGTCAGGGGTGCTGTAGTTGCAGATAACTGCACTGAGCAGATACTGCACTGGTAGTGGTGGACGAGATGATTTCTACAGATTCTCCCAATTCTAAGATTCTATGAAGCTGCCTTAATCTGAATCAGACCACTAGGCCATTCAGCCCCCCATCTTATCTTTCACTGGCAGCATGGCAACTGCTGCAGCTCCTTCCATTTCCATTTCCAGCATGGTCTCCGTTTCCAAGAGCAGTGGCCTTGTTTTGTAACTTTGACCATCGATTGGTTCATATATGCTCCTGCATTCACAGTGCAGCATGTAGGCCCATCACTGCACAGTTTGAACATGGAGAGAGGGACTGCACCTATTTCTGAGGGTACCACTTGTATTTTACATTATCTTGTACATGCAGAACCGGGACTATGTGTGCAGGATCACTGGTTTCACCCAGCATTTCCCCTAATGCAGCCAGCTTGCTAGGGTTGGCATCAAGGTTATACACATGTGGGCCTGGTCCAGCCAATACATCTCTCTTTAGATTCTAAGATACCCAGGAAGAAGCAAAACCACTTGTGCTAATAGATAACCAACTGTTTATTGAAAACAGATATATTGATAGAATATGGATGTAGATTATCAATAAACAGGCAAAGGAAGGCTTATACAAACATCCCTTCAGATCGCAGGGCTTCCTGATGTGATAGATGTCACCCCAGGGGCGCTGAGTTGCCTGGACATCTGTGCACTCGTGGTCCCATCCAAGTGGAAAGTCGAAGTTACCTAACTATGTTCTCAATTTTATAGATGCCTCTCTACCTTCTAGATGCAGTGAGAAATCACTCAAAGCTGTCAGCTAAGGGGGGGGGGGAGGAGGATGGAGGTGGAGACAATCCAGTTGTCCCAGTTAACCCTTATTTAAGGAATGCAGTGAACAGTTCATGGAGCTTGGTACCTGATTAGCTATTGAGGCCCCTACCAGACTGCAGGGTTTCTCATGGGAATGCAGGCCTGACAGCTATCTAGTCTTAGAGGAGTGTACTGGACACTGTGAACAGTTCATACTAACTCCTCATTATAATGTCTTCCGGTTATTGAACCCAATACACAAGGGTAGGCAAGGCTGGGCACCTGAGAAGGGCCCGTACTCCAAGAGGGGACCCAGTGACAAGAGCCCCCTGGAATGGTTCCTCATCTTCACCATTGTAACTTGCTTGTTCATCTGCTTCTCGCTTTGGCCCAGACAATGCTGGTGATGTGGAGGATCAGTAGATGCCGCTACCTATTTGCTCACTGGCTCTTTACTAGGTGTGAATTTCCTTTCAGTTCAGTTTTGATAAGAATTTACCAAAATTTGCAAAGTTCTCAATATTTGGGGGGAAAAGAACTTGAGATTAAAAAAATCAAATCAAATGTGGGAGACTGACAGATTAATCCATCCAAGGCCAAGGGCGTTCACTGCTTAGCTCTTAAAAGTCTGGCTTTAAATCCCTGTATACTCAACCATGTTAGTCCTTAATTCAGGTCTCATTGAAACCTTCTTGGGCAGAGATGTACCCAAGTGACATACAGAGATGTTATGTAAACCACCAGCCTGACACACACACACACACACACACACACACACACACACACACACTGGTGATGGGCAATTGTCAGCCCACATAAGATCTCAGAGGTGCTTCCATCCATCCCTCTGCTGGTGAAGCTGAACTGTGCTGGCAACTGGTTCTGGAGGCAGGCCACAATAGAAATAGTTGGTGACTGCCACAAGCCCATTGGCTTACCCAAACATCAGCACATGCCTCTTCCTCCTTGATACCTCCACAGCAGTACGTGAAAAGCCAGCGGATTAAGCAATAGCCAATAAATCATGAAATGGACCTTCAGTACTACTGGAAGCATGAGAGAACAGGATGGACTTCACCTGGAACCTAAAAGACAACAGAGATGACACCAGGCAAGCATATGCAGGGAGAGAGTCATGTGGTTTGGCCATAATCACAGAGAAGGCCCTCTCTCCAGTAGCCACCTGGCTGGCCACAGAATTTGGGGGTACATGGAGACAGACCTCTGGCAAAGCTCCTGCGGAGGAAGATGGTCCTCTAAATACTGATCAGGGCTTTGAAAACTAGTATTCTGAATTGAATTTGGATGCAAACTGACAGCCAACCCAATGAAGATCTTTTAACACTGGAATAATATGTCAAGTGCATTTTTGCGGCCCTGTAAATGACATTGCAAGCTCGGGAATGTATAGACTTTGACTGCAGATTGTGTCCAAGTCCATGTTCAACCTGGAAGGTGCAAACTGGGTAAATCCTGATCAAAAATGAACTGAATCAAATTTGTCATACATGGGTCCCATCAAAATGCCCTGACCATCTCAGGTCAATCACTGTTTCCATGACAAGGCCTGAATGCCCTGTTGAATACATATGCCCTTTGAATCAAATCACCCATGCTTGACAGACCATCTTTCTATAACCTACAAGCTGCTCTTTCATTTTAACCCCTCTGGAGGGTCGAGATGCAAATGCCATCTGGCCATCTTCCAATGTTCATCGTCCAGAGTCTCCCTATTTACACAGGAAGTTCCAGATTGTATCCCTTCCTTTTCTCACATGACAGCAGCAGAGTGCATAAAGAATCAGAGCATGGTGCACTGCCATGATGATGATGATGATGATGATGATGATGGATGCTTTGCAAGGTGCAGTGCCCTCATTTTATTAAAACTGTGGGGTCCTCTGTGTGGATCACACTGAGCACAAGTTGTTTTGCTGCATGTGGGTTTGGCCTATTCACACAGCTTGTCTAGCTTACATCCTGAATGTGCAGGGAAAAACAAACATTTTCTGAAATGTACAAGCCTTTGAAGGGAAGTGCTCTTCGTGGTCCCTACAACCCTAGTTCCAATCTGATGTTTCCCCAGACATGTGCCTGCATACATTTGTTTTTCCCTCTGAAATGAAATAGGAACCCCAAATGTTACTTTTTAGAATTCATAAGAGTGGGAACCATTTGCTCTCCGTGGAGTCAGTCCCTGTATCTTTTTAAAAAAATGGGTCTCTCCCAGTGGTGCAGCAGAGGAAAGCAGCTGCAGGACATTTTTCAGACCATGGTGACCCCAGAGCACTAGGCTAATTGATGCTTTGCCCAGGCAAGTGGAGGGGTGATACTGGGGCCTTCAAGTGTTATGAGTAGATATGATCATAACCATCTGGTTGTGATTGTGGCTGTCTAGGAAGACCATAATAGGCCCCAGCAGCAGTTTAGATAAGCTTGGCTTTGTGGGAAATGACTGGCTAGGCCATTTGCTGGACTGACAGAATGAGAGAGATGCAAATGAGGGCTTGAATGGGGCGTGATTGGATTCCTGATGCAGATGAGGACATGAATGGGCAGTGGCTGAAGTCTTGCAATGATCAGATTAATATGCATGGCCTAAAGGGACAGGAGAGAGAGTCTCCTGAAAAGAGATTAAAAACAGCCCTGCAAAAGGATGGCCTCCAACCAATGGCAGGATTCAATCAGAGTCTTAAGCTAGTCAGGTGAGGGGAGCCCAGGAAAGGCTTCCCCCTATCAATAACACCCATTCACATATCAAAGGCCCACAGGAAGAAGGACAGGACACACTCAGTAATAGTCACACAAAGAGGACGGCCAGGCATGCCACAGGGGAGCATTCAGGAATTAAGGTGGTGGGCACTCAACAGGGTGATTAACAGTGATTAAGAACATTAGGAAAATATATCTTCATTTATAAAAGACTGGAAACCTCTGGTGGACTTCTTGGAGAAGAGGGAAGGTGATTTAATAACTTTGGGGTCTTGATTTTTGAATATTAGTAAAGGTGATAGAAATTCTGTTCGTGAAAATAGAGAAAACTTAGATTGGATATGGATTGGTAGTGTTTGTCAGACAAAGAGGCGGAAGCCAAATATGATTTGTTTTTGCTTTGGAAAATTCAATTTAAAAAAGTGAAAAAGCCTCCACAGGACTACGGTTGGGAATCTACTGCAGGGAGCGCCAACAGACAGGTAGTAACCGGGACTTCCCTGACTATCCCTTTAGACCACTGTTCTCCAACCTTGGGTGCCCAGATGTTTTTGGCCTACAACTCCCAGCATGCCCCAGCCAGCGTAGCTGGGAGTTGTAGGCCAAAAACATCTGGGGACCCAAGGTTGGAGAACACTGCTTTAGATGTAAGTCTTTCCCTCCACCCTTTTCTATCCGTAGGCAACTATGGAAGAAGGGACTCTTTCCTCTCTTAGAATTATAGAGTGTGTCTGAGAATAGTGTAAGTGCATTTGCTGCCTGAAATCACTGGGTTTACTGTAACACCAGAAGTAAGATACTGTACTTGCTCTATATTTTTTATTTATTTATTTATTACATTTATACCCTGCCTTTTTTCCTGCAAGGAACTCAAGGTGGCTTACATAATCCTCCTTCTCCTTTCCCTTTTATCCTCACAACAACCCTGTGAGGTAGGTTAGGTTATCCCACCTTTAATAAGCAACTTGTTGTTTCTGATGTCAGTGTGTGTGTGTACGTTTAGTGTTAAAGGGTGGAACATGCACTTCACCCAATTGCATGTGTTTTACCCCAGCCAAAGATCCCAAACCTTTTGCAATAGTGTGAGGTTAGCCTTTCTTCTTGAAGAGAATCAAACACCCAGATTATCTGTTGTAACACAAGTTTTACTGTTGTTTGAGACAGATTAGGGTAGAGGAAGTGAGAGTATGAGGAAAATAATTAAGCAGAAGCTGGATGCTTCTTTAGCTTTTCTTTGATGGGCTTCCTACTTCATGCTAGCAGGTTAAATGGTAGCACTTCTGTACAAGATGGTTTGCATTTCTAATGAAAAGTGAAAGGTTACATTGAAGCTCAATGTGTTTAACCGTTGAATTTATGCAGTCAGAAGTAAGCACCACTGACTTCAATATATCAGCCTTAGTTGCAAGTAAGTCCTCAAAGATGACTAGTCCTCAAATATCTATGAGCCCGGACATACCCATAATATTACCTATTTGGACACAGCTCATAATGGGGTGAGTCTTTCCAGATTGGGCCGCTTCATATTCCAAACTTCCCCAATTCTAATATTGTACCCAGCATTATTTTTCATGTTGAATTTCAACAGAACGGCTTCTGAGAGAATCCTGGCATCTAGAAAGCTGATCTGCACGTGCAGGCCTGTAATGCAGTACAGAGTTCACGGCAGGCAGAGCCACTCCAGGTCTGAAGAGGGGTTGAGCAAAATTCCCTTTGATGGCCCTCTCCTCCTTTAGTGCTCTCCTCTGGCAGGCTTACCTGGTGGAGGATAGCAACACACCCAACAGCACCGGCAGGCAGCAGGGTCTAGCTGTAATATTGTTAATAATCATTTTACTTATGTCTAGCTGCCAATATTGTTAAACTGCTCTGTGAAAGGTCAAGAGTTTGGGAAAATTAGAGAAAAGAGGTAAAGTATGTCGAAAGAGTACACTTGATAATAGTAGGTAAAGTGGTGAAGAAAACAAATGGTCATAGTCCCTAGGACTATGAAAGGGCGGAATGATGTGGAAATTTTTTAAAGAAAGTAGCCACATCTTTCACCCATGTAGAGTGAAAGATGTGGAGTGGAAGTATGTGAAGGATTGTTGAAAGTAAGATAAAGAGTCTAAGTCAGAATGTCTGTAGAGCAAAAGTCAACACAACATAAGTTTATGTAAACATATCATTCGGAAGCACTCCCTTATAAGGATAGATCATGCGTTGTTCCTGTGCTGACAACAGTAGAATCTTGTATTGTCCTTTGTGTGTGTGCGCGTGTGTGTATGACTGGATACCCCAAATAAGGTTACTGGCTTCTTCCAAGAACGGATTCCTTCTTTGCATGGGTATACGCTTCCCCCCCCCTATAAAACCCCAGAGCTGCGTTTGTGAGTTTGTATTTTCCTTGTATCTGTGCCAGGAATTTACCTCTGATCAGACTAACAATAAAGTACTTGGTTTACTAAAAGCAGAGAGGTTTATCTTTCCAGTGGACCTCCAGATCGGACTCGGAGAAATTCCACGACACCGGCAACTCACACTGCCTCAGAGGGGTGCTATGTCAATGGCATTGTGGGAAAATAAAGTGGTGGCTAAAGTCAGCTGCTCAGGACTTCTCAGAGTGCCAGATTTTTTTTTAAAGGGGGGGGCATGGTCCTAGCAGCTGCCCAAGGGATACCCAGTGCTGGCTCCGGCTCCTGGGGCACTTCAGATGGAGGAGGGAGGAATCCACTGCCAGCTCCAGGTTTTTGAGGGCTCTTGGGCAAAGCACCCTGAATGGGCCCCCCCTCCCTCCACGAGCCTCCCTTCTCACCAGCTGACATTGCTCCTCATCCTCTTTCTCATCATTGCTACTGCGTCTGTGTGCTTGACAGGCAGAGAGCCCAGGGAGCAAGTAGGCCGCGGCATCTGCTGAACCTCCTTCCCACCACCCCCGTTGTCTGGTTCAGAGCAAGAGGCAGGTGAACAAGCAGGTTACACTGATGAGGAGGTGGAGCGGGCTCCCATCAGTGGGCTCCTTTTGAGGTGTGGACCCTCAGCCGGTGCCCAGCCATGCCTACCTTTGATGACGGCCCTGGAGGAATCAGATATTTCACTATTCCTCCATATCTAAATCTCTTATCCATAGAAAAGTATATCAGGATGAGGGAAAGAGCCTAGCTTTCTTTGGGTCATTTTTTTTCTTCTTTAACATGCAGTAAGGTTTAAAAAATAATAATCATATAACATGAGTGAGCATTTCAGTCACCACCACCTCCTGCAGTCTGGAAACGGTACATTCCCAAGAGCTCTGTGTACCATATGCTTTTTTTTTTTTCTGCATATGCTGTTGCCCACCTCTGAGAGGCAGCTCTAAATTGTATCTGGGGGGGAAAAAGCTGGGAGGTTGAGGATGAAAGAACTGTGGGACGGGAGCTCTATAATCCTGAGCCAGAAGCAGCTCACTGGGGAACTACGCTCGATGTAAATTGTTGCTGTTTTGCTGCACACCGACACGGGGCGGTCTGTCAACAGTGCGTTGAGCGCAATTTATTTACAGACACTTTGGGAGTGAATGGTACTCCTGGGGGTCTCCTCAGAGGTGTAGTTACCAGGCTACCTCAATTTCAAGCCATCAATCTCTGAGCTCCATCATAGATCCAAATGCAGAAATCGAATGCTTTTAGTACATCACATGTCTCTGTAAAATTGCCTACAGTACGGTCCTTGAGGCCCCCAAAATCCCCAGAATGGATTATACACACTCTTCCACTGTAAACAGTTACTCCATCAGTTGCAGGGTCGGCATTATAAATGGGGGGGGGGGCTGCAGCCAGCATTAATTGAGAGCCCAGGCAAACGAGATTGCTAATACAAGGAGCGGAGTTTCATGTCTTTGCAACTGCTAAACTGGGCCTGCAAATTAAAAGAAAACAGACAAAACTCCAGGAACATTATGCAGGCGTAACTACACAGGAAGTCTTCCACAGGATCATGTTTTAGGGATGCCAAATGACCAGAAAAAAATGGCCTATCCCACTCCTCTGCCTTTACTAAGCAGCTTGATATGAGGAATCAGTGGGAGAATCTTTCTAGGGCAGGGTGGGAAGACCTCAGGAGTGTGGGATCCTCTTTGTGTGTGTTTCTTTTTAACTAGAGCTCTGAGGTCCAACGTCCAACAAACCTGTGAACATACCTGAACTGGGCCTATGATCCTACCTGATATACAAATCTGAGCTCTCATTCAGCATCTTAAAAAGTACTCTTGGGGACATGGACATTTTTTTCTCTTTTTCTTTTTGGTTTTCTTTATGCCATACAGATTATAGTTATTAAATTATAGCTGCTCTGCTGCCTTTTAATTAATAATTTTGTTTCCACTATTTTTTTTTTCTTTTTAATTTTCAACTGGAAGGGATTAAACAATGGGATTAGCTTCACTTCATGATTGTAGGCATAATGCTCTTTAAGCAGGCATAGCGAGCTGGCACAGGTGCCCGCTTTCTGTTCTCAAAAGTGGAAAGGCAGCCTCGGGTTCTACGTTCAGAACCAGCATAGAAGGAACGGTAAACAAGGTATATCTGGACATGCAGAAATAAATGTTTGCTGGCTATTTAGTTTTTTCTGCTTTGCATGCATTTCCCCAGCTCTTGTGAAAATGTTTTTCTGTATTATGGGGTCAATGCCATAATGAGTCAATGCAACTCCAACTCCTATGCAACCTCCTTAAGGTTAGGCACCATGCGTTTGCTTAAAAAGTATTATCTAGGACAGGGCTGTGCAGGATGATTTGGGTCTACTACTAGTTGAGCATTTGCAGTAGATTGCTAAGGATTTCTACTCCAAATTCTTTAACAATAGCTGCAACACAATGACCTCACCCCACCCTCAAAAGTATACTGATGAAATGAAGAATGCTTGGGGTAACCAGGAGTGGGTTTTTGTGTGTGGAAGGACTGTGAACTCTATTCAGTTCTCATACTTGAAACAAATGTGTGGGCTCAGAATTCTTTAATTGTCTTTTGCAGTGAGCTCCAGTTGATAGATCTTACAGTTCTAGTAAAAAACCCAAACCCAAACAGAGTAGAAATCACAAGCCTGAAATCTGCCGATTCCTGACCTTACCTAGGAGCTTATATATGTAGACAATCATACTGAAAATGTGTTTGTTTTTTTAAAGCTTCCTTTGGCTTTCAAGGGGGGGTGGAGGGATAGCTCTGAACAGCTTTTAGACAGGATTAGGGATATGTGAATCAGCAAAACTCAAGCTCGGAGAAGTTCTCTGAATTTCATCTTGAAGCTTGTTCTGACTTGAATTTGTATCCGTTTGCAAGCCTTGTTTTTTTCCTTCTCGCACAAAAATCCATGCATATTTCCCCAAATGTATGCATCAATTGTGCGTATTCTGCAAACTCAAATAGAGCGATTGGAGTTCTGCTGAATCTTTCCATTGTGCAAGCACTTGTGCAGCTCATTCATTACACTTGCGCAACTGGTTGTGCAACCACTTGCACAATGCCTTGCACACAACTGTGCTTGCTTAGGTGGCTTCACCTCTTGCTCATAGTTTGGAATTGAGTTTTTGCCAGCACGACATGGTTTGTGCTAGTGGAACGACTAGGGATAGATGAACGAATGATGTTCGAGAATGACCAGGATTCTTCAGGCATTGTCTCGCCACTCATCTTGTTGTGCCAAATTCCCATTTATAATCCCTGTGCGAGTGGGAAACTTGCGCAAATTGAGCAGCAATCGAATGGGAGATTTGAAGAAATTTCCCCAAATTTGCGCAGATTTCCTAATTTGTGCAACTTGTCTCCATAGACAAAACAGGGCTGATTCAGTCTGTGGAGGAAATTAGCAGAAATTAGGAAACTGGCACAAATCGAACTGGGAATCGGGAATGAGACGAGTGCGAGCACGTATTTGAAAATTTACAAATATTTTTAGCAGACATATCATATGCTCATGCTTGGGATCGCATCCAGAGCTTTGAATGGGGCCTGCTGGCATGTTTTGCAAGCAAAAACACCATTCTCCCACAACCCTAGGAATGGCACAGTTGTATACCGTCCTTGGCTGCCCTAGTGAGCTCCCATTTGCAGTTTGCAGTGGAACACTCCAAACCCATATTTACCACCTCAGGAAGAATTTTGCATCCGATGTCTGTGACATTCCAAAGGTTGTAGAGACAGAGAGATTCCATGCTGTCAAGGACCATTAAGTTCTACCATCAGGTCCCATATTATCCAGAATCCAATTCATAATAATCAAGACCGTCAAACCCCTTAAAGGTATTTATTTACAATGAGGTGAGGATATCTTGATCTCCTCAAGCCAGTTTGCAAAATGCCGGTGCTATTCCGTCAAGCCCAATTATTGTCAGTATAACTTTTTGATCCTTGCGTTGTCTCTCTGCCGGTACGAACAAGATTAATCCAATGGGGACAGGATTTTGTTAATAAGCAGGTTCTCATAGCTTTGCATGTTTAATTGGGAACTCACCTGCCAGAGACACTGAGGGGCTATGCATTATTCATTGACAACTCAAGGAAGTGCATTTATATGATGAGTGTTCCCTGTCCCAGTTTGCGTATTTGATTCTAATTGACAAAATTGCTTTGCTTTGACCTGACATAGTCAAACCCTCGCCACGGATAGTTTAAAGGCAGAGCTGCGGCATATGAAGTAATAAAACTCGAGCTGAGTTTCATGTGGCCCTGATAAAAGTGCACTTGTGCCCCGCCTCGGCAGGGGGGTCCCTCCCCCCAGTGGTACCAGGCTTCCCTAACTTGTTACGACAGTTAATCTGGGCTTACAGATTCCCTCTAAGGAGAGAGACTAACACCACCCTATTGCAAAAATATGCGCTTCGCCCTTTAACACTAAACATAGACTTGACAAACTGACACTGAACTTGAGACACAACATGTTTAGAAGGAAAGAAGCACTGTTTATTTAAGAAGAACTATACGGTAGGTACAATGGCTTAGTTCTTGGTCTTACAATGTTTTACCCAATAATTTAGGCAGCAAAATATATCTACTGCATCTCTAATCATACTCTATAATCTAGACAGAAAAGGTCTCTGTGCTCTTGGTAAGCTATAGACAGCTGGGGGGGGAAGAGAAGGCCCCCCACCCCGTGCTGGCAAGGAAAGGGACGAAGAAGGGAAGAATCCATAGCTACCTGACTTGTTGTTGGTCCCACACTGGAAGGGGTCCTGCATGGCAAAGGGGAGAAAGAGGTGTGCGTTCCTGCTTGCTGCCTTCTATGGGCTAAACTTGAATTCTTATACCTTTTTTTGCTGCACCTCTTGCTACATGGGAGGGGCAAGGGTGTCCTTGGCTCCCTGATGTTCTTTAATCACTGTTCTTTTGTGTGCTTATGGCTGTCTTTGTGTGAGGCCGGGGCCCTCGATGGGTGTCTTAGAAAAACCTTTTGTGGGTTCTCTTACCTTGATGGGTTTAAGATTCTGGTTGAATCTTTCTATTGGGGAAGGCAACCCTCTTGCAGGGCTTATTCTAAGGTTCTTTTCAGGAAAGTCTCTCATGTGCCTTTAGGCCATGTGTGTGTTAATCTAACCAGTACAAAACTCTCATCTGCTGGCCATGCCTCCTAGGTCTCAATCACTCTCTATTCATGCCTTTGTTTGCAATCCTGTGGCCAGTCGGTGGGGGCTATTCATTTCTCCCGAACCCTCGCTTACCCAAACTGCTGGGGCCTGCTGTGGTCTTCTTTGTGCTTGACATAACTATAACTAAATCGTTATGAATTATATCTACCCATAACAAACTGCAGGTGGTGTGGGGGGATGGCTTAGTGGTGGCCGAGATGGTGCTGAGGGTTCTAGGTTTTCCCAGAGTCCAATGACTATGATGTATATCTGGCAGGTACTGCATTGTGGGAGCAATAAAATGGCTGACATGCCAGGGAATCCAGTCATGTGGGCTCTGATATTCCTGCCAGTGTGGTTGCCAGGTAGGTGGACCAGTGACAACCAAACAAACAAAACCCTCCAACAAAAGAAGAATCCTGCTGGATCAGATCAAGGATCCATCTAGACTAGCCATGCTGGTATGGGAATGCTGAGAGATGTAGGACTTTTTTTCTGTCTATACATGCATAGGATTGCACCTTAAGACTCGAGGATAGATACCCTCTGGGTCCAGTGATATACAGTATTAACTTTCAATTTGTGTCAATAAGGTAGAGAGCTTAATTTTTTTCACCACTATTTGCCTCAGTTCCTCAGACTCCCCTCCTGAAAACATCAGTTCAGGCACAGGTATCTGTCCTATATCTTCTGCAGTGAAGACAGATGCAAAGAATTCATTTAGCTTCTCCACAATCTACTTATCCTTGTTTAGTACTCCTTTAACTCCATTATCATCCAACAGTCCAACTGCCTCCCTAGCTGGTTTCCTGCTACTGATATATTTTTAAAAAATCTTTATTATTGGCCTTGATGTTAGTGATATGCTCCTCAAAATACCTTTTTGCATCGCTTGTTGTCTGCTTTGCTTGCATCTCCTTTGTGCAAGCTTGTGCTCCCTTTTGTTTTCTTTATTTGGACAAGGCTTCCATTTTCTGAAGGAAGCTTTCTTTCCTCTAATAGCTTCCTTGATGCTGCTCATTAACCATGCTGGTGACCTCTTGGACTTGGTGCTACCTTCCTAACCTGGTGTATACATTCTAGATGAGCTTCTCTTATTGTGGTTTTGAGTAAACTCCAAGCATTTTAAATGGATTTAACCTTCTTGACTCCCCTTTTCAACCAAGTTATGGCATGGGTACTCTAGGGTGCTATATAAAAATACATAATTGGTTCTGCTCTTAAAATTTAATTTTATAAGATTATAAATTATCAGTTATTCCAGAGCATTGGTTATATTTTTTAAAATTAAAAAAATAAAACGAATATTCAGGGAGGGGCCCATAATATCCCTGCTGTGGTTATAACCCATGCTGTGTTAATGCACCCTTGGAAATGTCGTGCTTTGAATATAACTAAAAAGAAAAGTTGATCTCTTGGTGTTTGCCAAATGAGATACTTGCCATGAAAATTCAGTTTCATTTCTCCTGACATTCAGCAGAAAATATGAAGAAAAGAATCATGATGGAAGGCTAATTTCATATTTCTGATATGTTTTTCTCTGGCTGCTAATCCTCTCAGGATGGTTTCTATAGAATCATCTGCTCTGTGGCTTTTAGTAAAGATAAAAAGAAGAGTAAATGAAACAGCTAAATGCTTTTTACGGTTAGTCTTAATAAATCAGGGGGTGATAAGATGGTGGTGACAGCAAGTATACATTTAAGTATAGTAAAATAAATGCCCAAGAAGGGAACAACACACACACACACACACACACACACGCACACAGAGATGTACAAAAATATCCCATGTGAACAATGTAAGGCAAAACTGCTACGGAACCTAAATAAGGCTGGAATCCCATATGCCAGGGATAGGCAACCTAGTGCCCTGAAGTTAAAAAGGACTACAACTTCCATAATCCCTCAGCATGGGCCATGCTGACTGGGGCTAGTGGGAATTGTAGCTCAAAACATGTGGAAGGCACTGGGTTGCCTACCTCTTATCTCTCAATGGGACTTACTTCTGAGTAAGGATTGCATAGGATTGCACTGTAAAGGCATTACATTTTTTAGGAGTTCTTTTTCAGCAGAAAATGCTGCCCTTTAAAAATAGGCAGGTTTAGGAATAATCTCTACATAATTAACTTCATCATCCTCATCACAGCCTTTCTGGATTAGACCAAAGTCCATCTGGTCACAAGAAGATGCCTTACAGTGGTCATCTCATTCAACCACCTAGCCTGGTACTGTCGGCTTGTTGGGAGCACTTCCCATGTAGAGGTCATTCCCTGCCTTGCTACCCAAGAGCCTGTCCACCTGTGGATCACTGCTGCAGCTAGCTAATATTAGACCCTGGAAACTGATGGTCTTATTAAGTATCCCCCCCCCTTTAAATGGCCATGTGTGCATTACTTTGTTTGTGAAGCACACAGCTAGGGAATGTACGGATTACATTAAATCCGTTACGTCTGTGTTTTGCGGTTTATCAGATGTCTTTTGATCCATCCTCAGCTCATTGATGGAATCGGATTTATTTTAATGGATGCATGAGAATTTTGTTCCACTTGCACAAGTGTGAATTTATGGGAACCCCTCCCCCAAAGTAAACAACTGGTCTGCAAGTCCTCAGGATACATGCAACTCAGAAAAAGCCAGTGTGCTGAGGAATCTGCAGGTCAGATTTTGAGATGTGTGCGGAGCTCATTCGGGTGGTGGAAGTCCAGCGAACTCGCCAGGCTCGACCCCCCCCCCGAGCTTCGCTCGACCTACCTGCTTCCCCGGTTCGACTCGTGCTCTCCTGAGCCGAGCCAGGGAAGTGACTGCGTAGAAAATGGCAAAAGATCCATTAAAAATGGCTGTGACTCGTGCAAATTATGCAAATCATGGTCACTTTTAACATATCTTATACTATTTTCTACATAAAAAGTGCTCTGGAGGGAACCCAGAAGTCTGGTAAGCGTCTCGGCTGGTGCTCGCTTTCAGCCCAGCTTGGCAGGTGCGGCGGCAGCACGTGCCGAGCACACCGTGAGTCGGGTGGTGGGAGGATCGCCCACCACTACTGATTGGAATTGGTTGCAGATTTCTCAACATCCCTGCGCCTAACTAATGTTTCTCTTCTCTTCCCTCTGCCATTCCATGTTTTACAACTGCTACTATATTCCTGATATATTAGAAAGAGAGAGAGAGAGAGAGAGAGAGAGAAAGAGAGAGAGACCCTGATTAAGAAGAAATACTTTGAGCATGTGCAGTTTCACATTTTAAACCAGGGATGGGGGGGGGCTCAGACCAAGGGGGCAAATATGGGCCTCTGGGGCTCCCAATCTGGTCCCCTCGTATTCCCCAGATCATGACCACCCACGGGCCTGAGGTTCAATACCCCTCTTATAGAGGATGCAAAATGGGGGTCAGGCTGATAACACATTGAAAGAAAAGAAAGAAAGGAATGAATGAATGAATGAAGGAAGGAAGGCAGGCAGGAAGAAGAAGAAAGAAAGAAAGAAAGAAGACATGCTACTACCACCGATAATATCAACCTGCCCGCACTTCAAGATCAGCAAGAGAGGCCGTCCTCATTTGCTCACCTGTGAGAGCAGTTAGGTGGGCATCACGCAAAAGAGGGCCTTTTCTGCAGTGGCCTCTGGAAGAAGTTGCCATCAGGGGTCCATCAGGCCGCCTCATTGCAGGCTTTCAAGAAGGCCCTAAAAACAAGTTATTTTACTTTGGCTTTCCCCTCATATGTTCGCTGTTGTTGCTGTTTTTATTGCGGTTTTTACTGTACTTTTGCTGTTTTTGCTGTGTTTTTACTGCTTTTAAAAACCATATCCATTTTTATTACGGTAAGTGTTTTATTATTGTACGCCACCGTGGGAGGGCTTTTGCTCTGAAAAGCGGACAAGAAACATTTTAAATAAATAATAAAGTAACATAATGGTGAGCCCCACCCCCAAGGGACAGTTGGAGAATTTCTCCTCACCCTGGAGAAATTTGGTGAAATGGCCCCCTCCCCAATTTATCTGCCCACAGATAGGGTGGGAAGTTTCGAGGGGCCATTTGTACAAAGCTGTAGAAATGACATGCTGCCCAAATAGGTCTTGTCAGTAGCCACAAGCTCCCCACCACTTGTCATGGTATCCTTGCACTGTTGGGACGACGACTGAGGTGAAAATGGAGGCCAGAGATGGACGTGGGTGTAGAACACGCCAAGACAACCTGAACCATCTTCCCCCTGTGTTTTATACAAATCCTGGGTCTCTCTGTAATAGAGATAATATTTTGTTTATTCGTTGTAAGATCAGAACAATTGCTCTCTCTCTCCCCCCCCCCCCCTGTTGCTGTGATCAGGACACATTCATCAAATCAAGACATTCTTGATTACCTCCAGACCAGATGGCCATCCCAATTTGTAGCTCTGTATGCAACCACAAAATGCCTAGGCCTGGGTAAACTGATTGCATGCCGCTATAATGTGACCATTTCTGGTATTAATTCCCTCACTGATTAAGCTATTAGTTGCATCATCTTTCTGGCCAGGGTACTTCATTCTGACTTTCCATTTCTGAAAACATGTCTCATTTTCATCAATGCTAATTAATTAGTGTTCAACGGTTCTCGTGTTTTTCTTTTCTTTAATTGCAATGAACATTGATGTATTGATGTATTGTTCTCAAACATGGAGGTAGTGGGGAGGAGGAGGGATATTGAGCTCTTGAGTAAAAAAAATGAAATGACAAACGATGCCATTTTCATAGGAGGACAAGGAAGGATGCAAAACTGGATTGCATAGACTGGTTAGTGCTAGGAAATGCCCCTGGGAATGATATTAATCTTTGGTCCATTCCAACTCTCTGACTCAATTTTTTCAGATTTTTTTTTTTTTTTAATGAGAGGGGCATTTTCCATTTTGATTGGGGCTGGGAAGGAAAGAAGTCAACCTCCCCTTGCCACGCATGGCACATAAGCAGTGGAGGTTGGTGACTCCTATTTCTGTTCCCTGGTCACTCAGTGGAGTCTCTTGTGACTATATTACTTCTTGGCACAAACCAACAAATTACAAAGCAAGTAGCGAAATATTTGAACCTGGCCATCACTACTAGACCCCAGATGTTGGTGTGCTAGGCTATCGATTTGTCAATTTCATTATTAATGTGTGCTATTTGTCTATGTATATATATTGGTCTTTTATCCTTTTATTGTATTACACAGCTGTTGTTTAGCTGGGTTTTTAATTGTGTTATAAATGGTCTGTTGACTGTTAATAAAAATTTTTTGACTTTTGACTCCTATTTCTGTGGGGCTCCTAATCCACTGCAGTTTTTAGTTGGAGCTTTATAGGAGCTATCCATGGTGCTCCAAGGTGGCGTACCTATTTTGGGGGTGGAGTTCAGCACCATGGATAGGCTCCTATAAAGTTCTAAATAAAACCTGCAGTGGATTAGGAGCACCGCCGGAATGGGAGTCACTAGCCTCCCCTGCCCATAAGATAGGAATGGCATCCACACACTTGTGATTTAATAAGCAAGCATTGAATGCATAGCCCCAACCTTTGCACTAAGTGTACCATTTAGGTTGGCCCAAAGTGCCAAGATAAGAGCCACTGGGAGTAGAACTGCAAATCACTGTGCTGCTACCCCCATGTGGTGAACCACTAGGCCTGCAGGCCATAGACTTGTGTAGGCTGCAGTGCATGCTCGGGCAGGACACTGCCCACCTAGGCAGCTCCTTGGCTTTCCCTGACTTGAAAGGACTTTTCAGGTTTCCAGGTCAGGCTTGATTTGCCCCCACACTCAAACATGCAGACCAATTTTGTTGCTGGAGAACTACAATTTTAAGGGCCAACAGTGGTACCAGGGTGGGGAGGGGGTGGATTGGTGTAGAAAATCTATACTAACATTACACATCAATTACTCATCACACAACCCCAATAATGTGCCTTGTCCTTTTAAATTCAGCCTCACTCTTCCGGTATCTAGCAGATGAATAACAGCTACATCGGGATTCAGGCTAGTAGTGAAAAAGGCTGCCTCGTATAAAACTCTAAACCCCACCCCTTTTTGAACCCAGATCTGCACTATAATTATTTTGGTAACTCTTTCCATCTCCTTCTCACGGAGAGCTAAATATCCTCAGGTACATGGTCCCTTTTCTGTTAGGGAAGAAAACATCTCTCTCTCAAAAAACACATTTTGTGCTGAGAGCCACAGGCAATCCCCAAAGCAGATTAACAGTGATGGCTGCGTGTGTCGGTGTGTCAATGGTTTAGGCAGCTGTTAGTTCAGTGCATAGAATCTTAAGATACGGGGCTCAATAAGGACGCTGTCGGCTTGAAGAATGATTTTCCCCATACAAGGTTTCCCTTAATTTAAAGGCATAAATACAGAGGAAAAAAGAAAGAGATCCGTGCGGCTGGGTTTGAGGTAAGTACAACAGCAATAATAACAGGTAATGTTTGTAAAGCGCTTTCAAGTGACTTCAAAGCACTGCACATGCACTATCTTGTCATACAACAACTCTGCAAAGTAGGTCAGTATTATTACTGCAGGTGGGGGAACGGGCCTGAGAAAGAGTGGCTTGCCTAAGGCCACCTAGCCTGAGGGCCTAGCTGCTTAAGTACCATTGTCAAGGTCGGTCAATTGTCAAGAATGCTGGGAGCTGCAGTCCCAAACCTTTGGAGGGCAACAGCCTGGGAAAGGCTGCCCTGACACATTGGAGGAGGGAGTAAGGATCAGTGGTGGCCCCAAGTTTATGGGAGTCCCTCCCTAGTCAGGTACAGCTTGCCCAATCATTGATGATTTTTAAAAAACCCGCTTTGAAGACTTTTTGTTTGTTTGTTTGAAAGTGCTTGTGATTGATCTTTTAATGCTTGATATTTAACTGCTGCTGTTTCTAATTTTCTACTTTTGCTGCACACACACAAACACACACACAGAGTTTTATTCTGCCGATACTGTTTTTAGCTACCACGATTATACAGTCATGTCTTGGATTGAGAGCATAATTCGTTCCGGAAACGTGCTTGTAATCCAAAACACTCTTATATCAAAACGAAATCCCCCCAAAAAAATTTGAACAGAGATTTTTAATTTAAGCCGTACTACAGTACTTGTATTGCAAGACGTCGCTTGTATATCAAGTAAATAAATAAATAAATAAATATTTAAAAATTTGCTTGTCTTGCAAAATGCTCTCAAACCAAGTTACTTGCAATCCAAGGTATTACTGTATATCTGAATGTGTTAGGGTCTTGCTTTGTGACCTCATGGTTTGTTTGTTGCTATGAATGTTGTGTTTTAGTACATTGTGAGCCACTCTGGAAGGTGTGACTCTGAAAGGTGGCCCTATAAATAATAAAATAAGTAATACACAATGTTCCTTACAACCACCCTGTGAGGTAGGCTAAGCAGAGAGAGAGAGAGAATCACCCAATGAGATTCAAGGCTGAGGAGATATTTGAATCTCTCCAGTCCTTGCCCAGCAAGCTAACCACTGTACCACTGGCTCTCACAGGCAAGCTCTGAGGGCTTCGGCTTGTAAATAACAACAGCACAAACCTGTAATATTAATAGGAGCAATTTAGGTCATAGAAGTGGACAATTCCTCCTTCTCTTGACATGAACATTTTCCAAATCTGCAGAGAAGTGTAAAGCATTTTCATTCATGACCAGAGATAATCCGGCTACAGGCCATAAAACATGGACAGAGTCTAGGCAATTATTCTCCATCTATAATGCCATGACCAAAAAAAGAGAAGAGATGTTAGAGAGAGTGTCTCTGAATGGGATTTTAATTGCGAGAATCCCTTATAGCCATTCCTCTTCTCTGATATACAGCTGACATTTAAACAGTGACTTATTCCTTGTGCGTGACCATGCTGAAAGGTCACTGTCAATTTCTGTGCGAGTCATGGTATAGGTATGCTAATATTAGCATGGCGGTGGGGAGGAAAAGCAAGACTCTGCTGAAGGATGACCCCTCAAAAGATGTGTTCTTACCATTTTGATAGTCACATTATCAATCGTTCATGCATATGGAAACATGGTGTCATGGGCCAAGATTGGGAGCCCCCGGAGACTGATATGCAACTCCAGGAAGATGCCAGAACCAGTCCCTGGTCCTTCTGAACTGGGACCCACTGCCTCAGATCTCATATCCTATCCATGCAACACCAAGGAGGTGCCACTGACTCCTGACTCCAAGGAGTGGACCTCAGATCCCTCTAGTGAACAAGGGAGACCCTGAAGAACAGTCCCCAACTGGCTTCTCTAACCTTCACTCCCCAGAAGAAGCCAATGGCTACAGGAAAAGACCACTAGTCCTTTAACAGCCAGATACAGCACCTAAAGCAGGACTCTCCAACCTTGGGTCCCCAGATGTTGCTGGCCTACAGCTCCCAGCATGCATACCCAGCCAGCATGGATAATGGCAAGGGATTCTGGGAGCTGTAGTCCAGCAACATCTGGGGACCCAAGGTTGGAGAGCACTGACCTAAAGGGATGGGTCTTCTGGAAGGACTCTCTTGGCCTGACTATAAATACCTGCCAGTTCGTTGCTCTCAATTAGTGCTGGGGGAACATGCCAGTACTCTAGCTCCAAAACTGCTCTCCGTGGTCCTGAAATCACTCCAAGTCCTGTGCTGGTACCTGCAGTGCTGGCCGTGGTACGAAAAACTCTCCTGATCCAGTTTCTTGTCCCAGGTTATGCCTCCGCATCTGAGCGGTTATCCAGAGCAGCAGACAGAATCCCAGATGTAGCAGGATGTGCGGCTCGTGACCTTGATCCAGAGAAACTGAGGTGTGCTTAAGTCTTTCTTAATTCTGTCAATTAAGTCAATCTTGACTTGACTTGTCAAGATTGTCCTGTGCCCCTGAGGACAGTGTGCCTGTGCACCCACCACCCCACTGCAGCTCCCTTCCTCCCTGTCCCTCTGTCATAGCTCTGCCGGAAGGAGCAGAACCACACACACTTTTTAGCCAAAGATGGTGCCGGTAGGTCTAAAAGGAATGCAAGAAGTGGCTGTCTTGCTCTCTGCAGCACCCCTTACTAGGAAATGTGAGCTCATTCCAGAGGCTCCCGTGGTGTTGGGGCAACTGCATAACCATCCATAACTTTTTTATTTTATTTTATTTTATTTATTTATTTATTTATTTATTTAATTTACTCCATTTCTTGGGAAGATGATCATCTCTCCAAAGTGGCTTACAGCATAAAAAGAATACAACCATATGATTTAATAAAATCATATTAAATATGAACAAGTTGAAATAAAACCAGTATATATATATATATATATATATTTATATTAAAATATTGTTTCAATACATCCATCAGCAGTGAATAACACAAGTTTTCAATTAAAAGTGAGGGAGATCATCAGAGGAGTTTCTAAAAGCAGCCACAGATGGGGCCAGCTGTATCTCTTTTGGGAGGGAATTTCATAGGATTGAGGATACCACTGAAAAGGCATCTTAATGGCACTGCACACCATTAAGATACATGTGAAGGCTTCAGTCCTATACTCAGTTACCTTGCAGTAAGAGCCATCACACTCTTCTGTGTAAACATGCATAAGATTGCAGTGTAATGGCCTTTTAAAGTATTATTTATTTATTTATTTATTCATTCATTCATTCATTCATTTATTTATTTCATTTTATTTCATTTCTATACCACCCAATAGCCGAAGCTCTCTGGGTGTTTTACAACAATTATAAAATACAGTAAAAAATACAATATAAAATACAAACAATAACATCATTCAGCATTAATAAGACTAATGCTGAGTCGAATTGCTTACTTACTTTCATATTTGTGTTGAAATGCCCCACCTGTTTTGGAAATTAGGTGGCACTTTTTCTCAATAGGTTTTTTATTTTTTATTTTTAAAAAACTGTTTTGATTATCTTTCTGGTGCCATTTTCCTCTTTCTTCTCCCTTTGCCCTTGTGTCCATCCTATATACTAATGACAAATTCCTTCTCTGTGTGTGGGTCCTTCTTTAGCCAAAATGACACCATCCATGCACAAGAGGGAGTTATTATCAGCATGCTCTGGGGAACTCAGAGGCTTGTAGAAGTATAACAATCAAGCCATGTGCAAGGTGATGTTATTGTCATACCAAGCCCTAAACTACTTGGGACCAGGATATCTAGCAGACCACCTTCCCTGATATATATACACAGCCGACCTTTAAGATCACCAAAAGAGGCCTTGTTGCTGCTCATTCCTGAAATTAACGGAATGTCACCACACAATACCTCGACGGCAGGCCTTCTTGGTAGCGGCACCCACCCACCCTTTTGGAAAACCCTCCCCTATGCAGTTCAGGAGGCAGAAAATGTGGCACGTTTCAAACACCTCCTGTGAAAATGCACTTGTTCACCCAGGCTTTCCCTGGCTTGTAATTAAATTAATCATGCCGGTCCATTTTACTGCTCCTTGTGTTGCTCTGTATTATCAGCATAATTGGCATTGTTTTTAGTATTGTATTTTAAATGTGATTTTAAGATTTATATGTGAACCGCTTAGGGATTTTATAATATCTAGGTAATATAGGTATCACAAATAAAAAAAATTAAAAAAATAAACTGTTTAGGAGGGAAAAGAACTTTAAGGGAGACCACACACACACACACACAGACACCAATAAAGATTTAGCACACTCAGTAGGCACAGAATGCTGACTGTTTTCGGGAGTGGAATGAACTACTGGGGTGGGGAGAGAATGGAATGAAGTATCATGGAAAATGGCATTGCAGGCTAAAACCGACAGGAGCACTCCATATTGCAACTTTCTTTCTTTCTTGCAGGTCCCACTTGTCTGGCTGTGGTGGTGGTGGCCCATATGCTTTTGCCAATGATGTGAAAATGCAGATCTCCATAGCCAATTGGATTAAGTGGCAGCGTGGCCAAATGAGAATGCATCCCTACACACTCTTCAAGAGGCACCTCAGGGTGCATCTCTTTTCCCAGCCTTTCTCTATATAATTCCCTGAGATTTTAACTCAGTGGCTGTCTTCCTCCATAATATTTGTTTTCCCCCTCTTCCTTTCCCCATGTGTCTATTTATTTATAATGCAAACCTGTGGGAAGCGTTTTGAGATGCAATTGTTAATCCTGTTAAATGTTCTCTATGCTGTGTGCAGTGCCACTTTTTCTTTTAGGCGTTTAAGAAATCATTCATAACAACAAAAACAACAATGAGGCCGAAGAAGAAGGAGAATAAATCTGGGAAGAAGCTGCACATCCATGGAAATAAAAGGGCATCAAGCTATATACTAAAACAATGTGAAAACTTGGTAAGGGGGGGATCTTTTTTTGGGGGGGTGTTATTTCTTCAGCTGCACTGGATGTGTTGCTTTTGAAGTGAAAGTTACATGAGAGAATATTCACCCCAGCTCAAAAGAAAACACACCTCTGTTATGAGTTGTGATTCTTCAGGTAGGCTTCAGATCTAGTGTAGGGGTTAGGAAGGCTGTCTTTCTTGCAGAGGTTGGCTTTTTCTAATCCTGTCCAGTTTGATGCATTGAAAGGTCAAACTCAGCAGCAGTGCTGGAGTAGCACCCAGTAGGTCAGGGGAGAAACAGGATGGATGCATCCCTATCTACCTGGCATATGTGTGTAGGGGGAGAGAGAGGGGGAGAGAGAGAGAGATCATTCCAAATGTCAGCATTTATTAAATGTTGCTTACGTCAGAGGCTGCCCAAGACAAACACAACACAAGAGCCTTTGGCATCCAAAGAGAGAGAGAGGGGGAAAAAAGAAATATTGATTGAAATAAACTGCCGTGTGAGTTCCAGGCAGCGTCCTCATTCATTACTTATTATCTGGCTGCATACTCTGCAGCAAAGCCTCCAAGAGCTGGGAAATTCAGTAAAGCAGTTACAAAAATGTCAAATCATGATCTTTGCTTGATGAACACTTGTCTGTCTGATTCCCCCATTTAGAATTTGACTGAAGGGAATAACAGCTGCGAATGGAAATGATACTGAAATCTCCATATCTCCCTACCTTAGTAAATGCAACACATGCACGCTTGGAGCCACAGGCGTGAATTTCTGGATGCATTAACAAATGATGTCTACAGATGAGGATGATGATAATGGCAACAATAATTTTGTTTTGTATAAAGGGTTGTTAACTGCCCAGAGAGCTTTGGCTATTGGGTGGTATAGAAATGAATAAATAAACAAATAAATAAATTCACATAGTGTAATCTGTACTCATGGAGTTTTCCTGAATAACGTGAACCAAAAGGACAAGTCTCTGCCCTGTAGGCCATACTGTCTAAATTTCAAAACTGTGGGAGTCAACAAAGGTCCAGAAGGGAAGAGAGGGAAAGGGCCAGTGCTAGCATCAAAGGCGGGCATGCTTGGGCACCTGTGGAAGGCCCACATCCCAGCAGGGTCCCATTGGCAAGAGCCCCATGGACCCATTCCTGCTCTTCCCCATTGCAACCTGCTTGTTCACCTGCCTCTCGCTCTGGCCCAGACAATGATGGTGGTGATGTGGAAGCAAGCAAGTGGTAGCCATGATGAGAGAGAGGATGAGGAGCAAGAGCAGCTGGTGACCATGGTGGTGAGAAGGTAGACTTATTGAGGGACGGGCCCCATTGAGGGTCTCTTGCCCCCCAAAAAACCTGGAGCCGGCACTGGGAAGGGAAATATGACAGGGGAGGGACCGATAGCTGAGGGCTACAGCACCTGCGTTGCATGCAGAAGGCCCTAGGTTTAGTCCCCATTAAAAGGATAAGGTAGCAGGTGATGTGATAGATCCATATCTGCCTGAGATGCTGGAGAGCTGCTTCCAGTCAAAGAGACATCATTGGGCTAGATGTAGGTTAGATTACTGTAATGCACTTTATGTGGGGCTACCCTTGAAGACAGGTTGCACAGTGGTTGCTAGTTGGCTTCTGAGCTTAATTCAAGGTGCTGGTTTTGAACTTCAGAGCCCTATGGTTTGGGACCAGTATACCTCAGGAACTACACCTTCTCCCCCAGATGAGTTTGCCTGGGACCTTATGTTCCACTTCATAGGCTTTCCTTTGGGTCTAACCACCACCTAAGACAAGGTTGTATTTCCCAGGATGTGGAACTGTCCCTTCTCTGTTTACTTTTCAAAGGGCAGTAGTGAAGATGCTTTTATTGAAATTGGCTTTTTTAGAACCTTGATTTTGATCATGTATTGTTCTGCTTTTAAAATAATAATTTGCTTTTAGTTGCTGTTGGTTTGCTTTGGTATATATATATACACACACACACTTTTGTACTGCATTGATTTCATGGAAGCCATCTTGTGTACTTTTGTAAAAAGGGAGATTAGAAATTATTGAGCAAGCAAGTAAATAAATAAAATAATTTGACATCATGTATACTGGCTTCCTATGCAATCTATTATGAGGGGATGAACTTGTAAACAAACAAATACACTTATTTAGACAGTTCTGCTGGGAGTGGAGATTAAGGGGTTGTGCCAAAGAGCTGGAGGTGACATGGCATATTTATTCTGGAAGGGTGTTCTGGGGGTAAGTGGCAGGAAGGGGAGAAAGGTGTGGGGGGGGACTAGAGTTGTGTGCAAATGGCTTCTTGAAATGTTCCATCCTATTTCTGGGCAGAGAAATTACTAAGTTAAGACAGTTGGCAAATTCCTCTTTGGAGCTAGATGTTAAAAGGAGAGGAAAGAATCATCCTAGGACATTTTCCTGGGCCTTACTAGCATTTCGGTTGTACCCCTTAGGTTAAACAAAACAAAAGAACATCCAAAATGAACCAATGGAATGAAGGGACAAAGTCTCAGGATGCTGACAAAATATATGCAGTTTCATTCCATGAAGTAGCATTTTGGCCCTGAATATGGGTCTTCTTCAGAGGTCAATTTTAATATATATAAATGCCCACAGAAATCTCCGAAAGAGATGGATTTTCAAAGGTGAATCTTGCGACAATGCTATTTCTTGGAATAAATTTAACTGTGGGGGTGGTTATGTTGCAATTTATTCTTGAATTGATGCAAGAGCAGGCATTTAAAACATGATTTAAAAAATCACTTCTGCCACACACACACACACACACTGAGATTTCTTTGCTCCCCGGCCTCACGCGAAATTTGAAATTACTCCCTTGTAACTACCATGGAGTAAAAGCAATGTTGCTAGGGTTATGTTTTCCCTTGCTTCACAGGCATTATCTCTGAAACAAAAGGCTTCTTAAAGGCAAATTGCAAAATATTCAAATGAGTTCTAAATTTGTCTTTGTTAATATGTATGACATACTAGGGTAGGTGATGAATTTCAAGTTGTTATTCCCAGGAAAATGTTCAAATAATTAATATCCCCACTGGTGTACATAAATACATATTCATAACTATCAAGTCCTGTTGGTCTGATTTTGTTGTTGTTGTCGTCCTCCTCCTTGGTATTGAATACTTATCCGTGACTCTCTCTCCCCCCCCCCCGCTTTTTTATTGCTCGTTTCTCAGTGTCTTATTGCTGCAGACTCTGGTTGTGATGTGCTAGCAGGAAGACAGCTAGGTCGCACCCAAGGTCAAATGGTAAATGCGTGCTGGGCTAAAAATATTTCCTAAATGGCATCTAAATGCAAATAGGTTCTGAAACAAAAATATCATGCTAGTCACCTTCAGGCTGGGTTATTGCAAGATATATCACATGGGGTTACCATCTGCGGGAAACGAATGGGAACGGGTGATGTGGAAACTGAGGGCAAACCTGACCCTGAGCCCCATGACTGGTACAAAGGCAAACATCCTTTCCATTTCAAAGGAATGCTGCTCTTGAAAAGAATTTCAATGGTTTTACATTCAAAATCAGCTCTACATTCCCAGAAAATCAGCATAACTCAGACTGGTGTCATGGCTGAGAAGACATAGCCAGTCTTCTAATGCCCCCAAGTAAATTTGCCATATATATATATATATATATGGATGTGTCCAGGGCTGACTGCAGGTGTCTGTGCATAGGGTGTCCTGTGGGCTCCCTGAATTGTGGCTCCCCCGGCCTGGCATAGGGGGTCAGCACTGTCAGGCAGTTGTCGATGGCCTGGGCCCTCAGGAGGGCCCACCGCTTAGCCTGCCAGTCATCCACAATTCTGGACCAGGGCCCAGTGGTCCTCTCAATGCTCCTTTACCCAGCACTGGAGACCAGGTGGCTGTGGCTGGTGCCTGCCACTTTAATTTCCTCACAGTGCCTTTCGAGATTGGACACAGCATCAGTCTGGAGAAATGGTTTGCCAAGACCCCAGCGCTTGCTGGTGAGATCGGCTGTTTTGCTGCTGCTGCACCTGTCTGATACTGTTCAGGTAAGGGGGGCCTGGGGACACTACACTAGAGGGGGGGGAAACTCAGGGGGTGCCCAACCCCCCACCAAACCTATGTGTCTCCTGTCCCCTGTCTCCACATAACCCCCCCTTGTGGCTCCCCCCTGCTCTCTTTCCCTACCACCATTGAGGCTCTGAGTGGAGACCTCAGTAGGTATGTACTGAAACAGGGAAATCTGGCTCATTTGAGCTCTCTGGATTTCTGCTTCACTTCTGATCCTATGTTTGGAAGCGGACCGGGTCGAGCTTTTTTTGCAGATGTCCGCCTGTAAGATAAACTGCGATTTGTGTATTTCCCCCTCCCCCAAACCACCAATGGAATTTGTGCAAAATGGCACTGGGAAAGCACATGGTTTTCAACATGACTTGTGCGATTTGCACAAATCAGGCTAGAGCTGCATGCTTTCCCAGCGCCGTTTTACGCAAATCCCATCGGTGCTTTGAAAAAAAATACACAGATTGTGGTCTGACTTATGGACGGAAGCCTGTGAACTGGCTTCACTCACACTGTAGCAAGTCAGTGCCCGCGTGTGGGCAGCAAAGCGAACAGGGATCGGGGGGGGGGGGCGTCGTGAACCGAGGAAATCCAATGGATTTCCACACCCCAAACGGATTCCTCACACATCCTTGGTGGAGACTACAAGAATCACTGCCCTTTGGCTTCCCAGCTGCCCTTCCCATCAGATAGTGGCGGCTTGCCCTGGATGCTTCTGCAGTGATGCAGGGGCCTCTGGGTGAAGTTCCCCTTGCCCTATTGTGGGATGCCTAGGGGAGGCAGCAAAGTAAGACTTTTTACTGTGTTTCTTCTGTTGCAAGCTGACCTGCTCCATCATCCCAGAGAGGTGATGGCTCAGCTGGGAGGACACAAGGTGAGGACCTGGAGTAGAGCAAGTTCAGAACCTGGATAGTACTGCAGGCACTAGCCCAGGGATTCTTGGCTTGGTTACAGGACCATGGTTAGCAACTCTGCCGTTAAGGTAACAGACAAGTTACCTGAGCAACTGTCAGGGTTTTATAGCCTGACCAGGAAAGTCCTTTGGGGAGCTGCACCCCATGAAGTTTTGCATCTGGCTTTCTTAAAGGGCTAGCTCCTTTTCTGCAGTCGCTGACTTCTGTACAGGAGTGAAAATATGAGGAGCGGGGATCTGTTTGGGGGACGCTCCCCAAGGCCCTCCTGCTTGCTGGAAGATTTCCAAGGGCTGCTCCTCAGAGTCAGAGGACAATAACACTTCCACAGGATTTAGCCAATGGAGTGCAGGATCCAAGATGGACAGCCCTAACTGGGAGGGATTAGAGACCCGATCTGACCCCTCCTTGGATCTGCTGCTGCTGGAGAACTTGGTCTATGCGGATTTTTGGTCCAGGGCAATGAAACCAGCAGGCAATTCTACCTTAGGGAAATTGGGCATGGGCCCAGCTTCTTGCAGCAGTGGTGGTTCCTATGCCAGGCTCTGGACGTCAGCAAGTGTCCAACCCTGCCAACCCCCTGAATACTTCCCAAATTCTCCTCAGCTGCATTTCTCCCAGGATTTTGGAGCTTCAAATGATTGGAACGGATGCATTAGGCATTTCCCATAGTTTCTTTCTTTCAAATTTATTTCATTTCCCCCCTTCTTCTGAGAACATTGCATCAATTTGCATGTGCAGTTCCTTGTAGCTTTCAGGTCCTTTGTGTCTCCTACATGCATGCTGATAAAATAGGAAAACTGCAGAAAACAACAACAACAATCAATTCATCCAATCACACAAAGTTTGCTTTTCTGTGGTGTTAATGCACGTGTTTGTGAAAGGGGGGGGGAAGGTGTGCATGAACTGAAGAAGCAGAAAACTCCCATTCTAGGATTAAACTAATGCTGAACCAAAATTAGGGTTGCAGTAGAATATTGTTCCATTGTGGATTTTTAAGTAAACCAAATTAATTTACACTTCCTTGACTAATATGTGGATCTGAATGTATGTATGTATTTATTTATTATATTTATACCCCGCCTTTTTTCCTGCAAGGAACCCAAGGCGGCTTACATAATCCTCCTCCTCCTCTTCCTCTCCATTTTATCCTCACAACAACCCTGTGAGGTAGGTTAGGTTGAGAGTCCTTTGGATTATGCCTTTCTCTAATTTGTTGTTTTTTTTTAAAAAAAAAACAACAACAACAACAACAACACACAGAGAGAAAATACAGTTCTCAGTAAAAAAAAATGTTTTCAAAGATGCATATTTTAGGGGGGGAGTGTTTATAAAAATGCATATTTTAAGTGGGAAATACATAAAATTCAAACAATATTTTTGTGGATTATTTTTTTAAAATGCAGAAAATGGGTTGGCATTGCATTTGACTGAACACATCTGAAAGCGACATGGACTCGAAATAGACTATTCCATCCATCCCTACCAAAAATACCTTCCCACTTTCATGGCCCCATTCTCAGGCTGTGAAAGTTTGTGCATGTGTGATTTTTTTTAAAAAAAGGCTAGCCGGTGGAGGCTAATCTCCCCACCACACACACACACACACACACACACGAATCCCTTTGGAATTATGCTACATCCTGAAGTAGGCATCTTTCACATTGTGGGGAAAATATGGTGCCTTGCTAGAGCTACCGATTGTAGTAGCTCTGTCACCGCTTGCAGCAGTGGCGCCATTGTGCTTAAGAAAGGAGGTTTTTGTTGGGAAAACAACAACAAAAAACACGTCCTTCCTGAAAACTGATGCTTCAGCACAGTTCCATTGGTGTCACTGCATCATATTGCTGCATCACAACTCACAACTAGGGATGCATGAATCAGGAAAACCTGAGCTCTCCAAAGTTCTCTAATATTCCATCGCAAAGCTCATTCCAAGTCGAGTCCATATCAGATTGCGAGCTTTGGTTTTTTTTTTCTTTCTGCATGAAAATCCACTTTGAGCACAGATGACATCTGAGTCCGTGTTTGATCTGGAATCTGGAAGGATTTTATCAGGTAAATCCTGATAAAAAACCCGAACTGAAATGAATTTCCCATACATCTCTACATTGTCATAACATTGTACTGGTACTAGAGCTCTTGCATCATTACGTTTCAGTGATGAGAAGAAGAACTCTTTATTTCCAGCCTCCCTTAAGGATTTTGGAGGAAACACCTATTCCTCTAGTTGAGTACCTGCATCATTGGTTTCTCTAGCATGTTTGTTTGTTTGTTTTGAAATCTGTAACTTCACCCATGTCTTATATTAAACTAGAGAGAGAGGTTGGAAATCCATTCTCAATGTTTCTTGGGAGACTACCAGTTGAAACTTATTTTGTAAGCAAGGCAATAAAGCACCCCCCCCTTGGCCCCCACAAAGAAAATACCACACCACCCATGGAATGTTTTCTCTGGCTTTTGATAGGTACTGCAGAAAATATGAGAGGAGGGGAAAAAATAAGATGAAGCTATAACGTTTCAAAGATGGGATGAAGAAGTCTGCGTGGTGATTGCCTGCAGAGTTTGTCTCTTGAGTTTATTAAAACTGAAGGAAAGTTCTTTATGCAAAAACAGCCTCTGACAAAGCAGTTTGAAAAGGGAGAAAATAAAAACATGAGTTATCTTCAGACAGGTGGGAAACTTCATTATGCACAGACTCTTAAATTTGCATACATTTGGATATGCCTACCACTGAGTTCCTTGTAACATTTTACGTTACCTTAAGGAAGTAAGCAGAAGGAAATGAATGAGTGGGGACAAGGAAGTGGGGGGGGGGAGAAATGCTATTAGTTTTACATGCGGCAACATCTTTTTCTTGTCATGCCAATACTTACATTACCATTTCTTCTTGACACTTTGTCTTATTAATGGATCCATTTCTCTTGTTAATTCCCCGGTGGATTGATTTGACAGATGATCGACAGATGTACCGTATATGTCGCCACAAAAGGTTAGTTCTATCCCACCTCGGTTGTTCACAGTGATATCTGCATGTTAAGAACTCCTCTCAAAAGGGAAAATGTCTTATTTTATAGTGCTTGCATGTTGAAACACCAGTGGCACACCCAGACTCCTGGCATAGCTCTGGTTCTTTTCACTGAGGCCTGAGCTTGAAGGACCATGCCTTTGGAAGGCTTTCATGCCCCATAGGAATTTGCTCGACAAAAGAGCTCCCTGGACTAGATTCATAGATTATAGAGTTGGAAGGGGCCTACAAGGCCATCGAGTCCAACCCCCTGCTCAATGCAGGAAACTAAGGTTCTGTGGGTCTCCTAGCAGGTATTATCTTAGAAGATTTATTCCCACTCTCTTCACCAAGGAAGACATGCCTCTTTCAAAATGGTGCTTTGTTGCCATCTGTCAGTGCTGGCTCCAGCTTTTGGGGAGTCCTTGGGCAGGGTGACCTCATGGGCCCCCCTCTCTCAGTGGGTGCCCCATCATCCTCATCACTGTCACCACTGTCCATTTGCTTGCTCTCTCCTTCTGGGCTCAGTCCACACAATTGCCAAGAAAGCAAGAGAGAAGCAAGTAGAGGATGCTGCTCCATCTCCTCACTCTTGTTTTGTTATTGCTTGCATGCTTGGAGAGGGGCAAGTGAACATGCAGAGACAGCATGGAGCAACAGGGCCAAGAGGCTCTGGGGTTCAGCAATGGGCCGGGCCCCTGCTGGGAGTGGGCCTTGACATATGCCCAATGATGCTGACCCCTCACGCTGGCTTTGCCATCTGTAGTTAGTTTTTTTTTATTAAAAATGTATTAAAAATAATGTTAGAAAATCTCTGCCGAATGAATCAGATACCTTTTTTTAGTCCATAGAAAGTTTGCAATCACTTGACTGAGGGGTAGGAAACATGGTGCTTGTGTGTCCCCAGAGATGTTTTTGGGTATCCGCCAAGGTGCCCCTACCTCTCCCACTTTAAAACCAAACCGAAACACTTTTTTCTTACTGGCAGCTGGGATTGCGTCCAAACAAAGTGAGGGGGCCTCCAGCTGCTGCCATCTTAATTTCCCATGAATGCCTTTGAGCTACATGATGGGCTTAGAAACATGCTTAGGAAATGAGAGAGAGAGAGAGAGAGAGAGAGAGAGAGAGAGAGAGAGTAAGAAAGGTAAGGGAAAGGGAAAGGGAAAGGATGTGCGTGCGTGCACACCAGGGAAAGAGAGATAGAGAGGGGGTAGGGAGAGGGAGAGGGCATCAATGAGTGCAGATCCAGAGTGAGAGAGAAAATGAAACAGAGGGAACGACTGGCAGAGGATGTGGAGGAGAAACAGAGTTTGCCTTCTGTGAAATAGAGTTCCGTTTGCACTCACAATGGGTTAAAGGAGTTGTGTAGCATAGTGTGGCCCTTACCCCATACCCCACCTCTCCTTTGTACAGTCATTTGGGAAGGTTACTTGCCCTTTGTGACTAGCTACACCTCCCATGGCAGCCCTTTTGTAGGGGTGACCACAAGAGTTTCTTCAATGGTCAAAATGTGCCCACGTGGGCCCAAAAAGGTTGCCTACCCCTGACCTAAATTAAGAGATGAATCAATGAAGTGTTATAACCCTTATTTATTTTTTAGAGTTGATGAAAGCTGCTGTCCCCTATAAAATGATGGAATGGTGTCCCTTAAGCTAACTTGGACTGTGTTGACTTGGTGCCGTCCTTCTTTCCTTTCTTCCTTCTTTTCCACCCCCCCCCCAATAAGAAGCTTTATAACTTTTAAATGATTTTTTAAAAGAAGTGCACAGAAATAAAAGATGTTTAAGTTATATGCATTTGAGAGTTTCAGTCTACCAGCAAGGCAGTGAGAAGTGATAGCTAAAGGAACGGCAGATGAATCCGACGGCTCCTGGAATGGTGGTCTTGATAACATATGACTAAGGTAGGGAATCAGTTTTTAAGAGTGCGGTAAAGCAGCAAATTTGAAAACCACCGAATCACAATGAGTATAATCCACGCTGTGCAATCTTAAATATATCTGTAACGCTCACTTCTGACATTTCCTAATCCTGGTTTTATATTAGGGACTATAGCTTGCGCATAAATAGCTGAACTTAAAACTCATAGTTTGCAGTGTAACAAAAAAAAACCCGGAACACAACAGAACAATGGATTGTCGAGAAAAGTCATCCTCACCACCTCCCTCTCAGCATTTTGTGATTGGCTCCCTGATTTTTGGACTGCAAATCCAAAGAATGACTGGTGCATTCTAATGCAACAGTGCTCTCAATAGCTTACAGGTTAGAATACACACTTATCGCTTTGTGATTTTGAGGGGAAATGGAAGTTCACATTTTTTGAATTGAATGTGCCATCAGAAAGTAACTTTAATGGGTTCGGATAGAGGATAAAAAAGAATATTAACATAATCATGGCTAGAAGTAAAAAAATTGCACTTGTATGTTTTGGAGCCCTTCAAAGTAGTTGGCTATGGGTAGTTGGCACCCTAATTCAGACTGGAATACATCAGGAGTCTGCTGTGTGGAGCTTACACATATGGGATTCGATTCAGTGTGAATCCTACTTAGAGTAGACCCACTGAAATGAAGGGGACTTGAGTTGGTCATGGCAAACATTCCATTGATTTTAATGTGTCTACTCTAAGTATGACGGTCTGGATCCAACCCATGACTTCCACGTATTTTTAAAGTATAAATATACAAATAAATAGAGAGCCGCTTCTCAAGGGTAGCCAGAACATCCTATGAGAATGGTGTTCAAATCCCCACTCATCTATGAAATTCACTGGGATGATCTTGGATCAATCACTATCTCTTGGCATAATCTACTTCACAAGAGTTGTCATCAGGAACTCTGTATGCCACATTGGGTTCCTTGGAGGAAGGGTGGGATTACAATGCCATGAGTAACAAATGGATATGAATGGATTCATTTCTTGTTACTCATATTTGTACCCATTTTTGCTTATTCAAGGGGGTGGGGTACATACCGTTTTTCCTAGTTGCAGCAGAGCTGATACCTGGCATGCTGTTCCTGTATTTTTCTAGAACTCCCCGGGATAGCTGGCACATTCATTGAAAATAAAAATGGTGTCTGCCCAAATATGCTCACAAAAACAATTGTAGAAAGGGAGAAAAGCAGGGGTGGTGCTAGGTACCAAAAAGATCCCGGGCTCAGGCCAGAAAGGACCAAAAAAAAAAAAAAAAAAAAAAAAAAGATGCACAAATTTGCATATGCTAAGTTACATATACTCTAAAGTGTCTCTCTCTGTGTGTGTCTTTAAAGGACCCTGTCTCCTAAGGATGCCCATATTTCTAAGAAGGGATGTATGGACAGGGGAAAGGAGGGCATTTGATTTCAGAAAAAAACCTCAGGCAGAAAGATTCGGGGGGGGGGCAGCAGGAGGTGAAACACATGTGGGCATAAAGCCAGCTAACCCAGGAAGGTCAGGTGCAACAGGGATCACCAGGGCCCCCGTCCCTTGGTTTCAGCAAGTGCCCATGAACAGCAGGGTGGTGGGGCAGATGGCCTCTCAGAGATTTGGGGCTTCAGACGAAAGATCCAGGGCTCCAGCCTCCGTGGGCTATCCCCTAACACCATCTCTGGAGAAAGGGGGAAGGAGGAAAGGGAAAGAAGAAAGAGAGAGAGAGAGAAAGGGAGAATGAGAGGGGGGGAGAAAGAGAAAGAAAGGGAGAAAGGGAGATACAGAAAAAGAGAAAGAAAGAAAATGAAGTGAATGTGAGTAATTGGATGAAATCAATATATACTAATGAACAATCAAATGAATGAGGGTTATGATGATGATAATGGATGGAATAACAAAAAGAACAACATTCTTGCATGCTCCTAGTGCTTTATGTATGTCACTGATTCATTAATAGAATTTACCCAAATAACATCATTCTAGGGAAAGTAATTAACCATTTCCCCATCTGTCTATATTGTTTTGAAAAGCATGGAATGACCTCTCTTTTCACCCCTGCTCCGGAAGCCGTGCATGGACATGCTCCAGCATTCTAGTGTACACTTCCAGAACTTTTTTTTTTTTTTTTAAGTAACAGCAGTTCTTGAATGGCAATGCTCTTCAACAGCAGCAATCATAGCTCTGCCCCCCCTTCCATAGTATAGGAACAGTCACATTGCTGCAAAAGGCAAGCGCTAATATAGTGCTATCCATCTTCAGCCTGTTTGGAAGCACGCTTATTTGCAGGGCAGGCTGATGTCAGTGGGGGTCCTTATCCATTGAGGCTTTTATTCTGAGCTTTATAGGAGCTATCCATGGTGCTCCATGGTGGTGAACCTATTTTTTTTTTGGGGGGGGTGGAGTTCAGCACCATGGATAGCTCCTATAAAGCTCAGAATAAATGCTGCAGTGGCCAAGGAAGAGCCCCACTGGTATAGGAGTTGTCAGCCTTCCTTGCTTTGTCGTAAGGCAGCAGTTCTTCCCTACATGTAGAAGAGTGATGCCGAAAGCTGGTCACTGGCAAAATCCACATGTCTGGATGTCCCCATTTAGTACAGCAGTAGCCTCAGCTGTGTTAAAAACAACAACAACAACAACAACTGGCAAACTGGCCAAAGGACAGTTCCTACTGCATGTCAGTTCCATTTGAAACCTTTTGTGATTTATATTCCATCTTTGAGACTGTCCATCAGAAGTGGTGTTCCTTATGGAGGCAATGTCCTATCTAATCATTAACAAGCACTTTGACTGACAGGAGAAGTTTGTTGGATATGGATTAGGCATCATATCTGCACATAACAAAGTTTGCCCATTGGCAGGTCATAAAGGAGAGAATACGTCCATCAATAGATGGCACAGTAGTTGGCTTTTTTTTTTTAAAAAAAGGATATCATTTGGCATTTTCATGTGAAGTTTGGAATTGATTTTGTCTCCCTGTGTTTGATTTACTCATCCAAAGGAGGGGTGGAGAGGAAACCGTGGAACCATACCGCTGCCGACTTAAAACGGATCTGAAGGTCATCTAGTCCAATCCTGATGAATGAGCCAGGGTCATTATTTACTACCAAGATGCCTGTCACTTTGACAGACAGAGTGCAAATGCAGGAAGACTCTGCACATTGTATAGATCAGTGTTCTCCAACCTTGGGTCCCCAGATGTTTTTGGCCTACAAAGCTGGCTGGGGCATGCTGGGAGTTGTAGGCCAAAAACATCTGGGCTGGGGACCCAAGGTTGGAGAACACTGGTATAGATGCACAGCAGAGCTGCAAAACGGCAAATGGAGCCTGTGTGGGCCAAACTGAACTGGTCCTTTAATCACGCATCACTCATATTTTCTGCCCTACTCTCCTGCAAGTGTGTACAGCTCTGGTTTGGATTGGGACCATGGTGCTTTGGGAGAGGAGGGTTTAAGGTCCCTCCCCCCCGTTCTCATACTAAAATTCCATCCCCACGGTGTGTGTGTGTGTGTGTGTGTGTGTGTTAAAAAAAGGGAGAAAAGGTCTTCATTAGGAGTAATGGAGAGCTCTTTTCTATTTTTTTTTCTTTTTAAAAAACTCCTGTATGTGTGTGGGGTTTTTATTTGGAATTTGGGGGGAAAGTGTGTGAACAAAGCTTGAATCTTTCCTCACTCAAAACATCGTGGTCCTGATCTGAATTGGGTGTGTGCACACTTGCAGGAGAGTAGGGGGAAACAATCACGCATAGCTCAGCGATGTATGATTGAAGGAATGTTTTAGTTTGGCTCTCGGGTATCGTCCACTGCTGGGTGCTTGGTGACTTTTGCCCTCGTTACACAGTACAAAGGAAAACTTATTCCCCCACCTCACCCCCATAGCAGACACTGAATGGTAGCCATTAATCTATGGATGGGTGAGAATTTCGTTTCAGTTCTGTTTTGATCAGCATTGATCAAAATTTGATATATTTTTTTAAAGTTCTCAATATTTGGGACAAAAACAACTTGAGATTTAAAAAAAAAATATGAGGGAGAAACTGAAATGGACGGATCCATCCATCCATCCATCCCTAGGATTTGAGTGCTTAGCTCTTAAAAGTCAACAGTGCCCCCCCCACTTGTGTTGTTGTGGATGCAAAATGGGGACCAGGCTGCCAACACAGTGGATGCTGTTGCCACTTGCGGTGGCAGCACCAAACCCTGAAAAAAGCACAACCTTTAGAAAAGAAAGAAAGAAGCTATGCTAGAGCCCAAGCTGCCAATGGTGAGCCCTTCTTGTGAGAAACTATTGGAGAATGTCTCCTTACCATGGAGAAATTTGGTGAAATTCATATTCATAGATCATAGAGTTGGAAGGGGCCTACAAAGCCATCGAGTCCAACCCCCTGCTCAATGTAGGAAACTAGAGGAGGGGTCTCCCATCCAAGTAATAACCAGGCCTGACCCTGCTTAGCTTTCCACACTCAGACAAACTGAGCCAGCGTGAGCCACAGGCCTGTATATAAGTGTTCTCCCTGTTTCTTTGCCCACAAATAGGGTGGAGATGGAGAATTTGGGGAAGACATTTGTGCACAGCTCTGATTCAAACACATTCGTGCTGAATTGGGATTGCCACCTCTCTGTTTTCTGGCTGGCTCCTTATCCTTGAACTACTACAGGGCAGGTAGGCTCAACATGGCCCTCTCCATGAAAATAGCTATATCTGTTGAATTTGGCTTGCCCAGATGGGTGTGAATTTTATTTCAGTTTGAAAAGCAAGCAATTCTTCAAAATTCAAATTCCTTCATTATTCAGAATGGAAAGAACTTGAGATTTTTTTTTTATTTTTTTAAAAATGAATATTTTTTATTCATCCCCATGATAAATGAATATCACAGGGATGAATATCATAGGGGATATCATAGGGATGATCCCTATGATGCATTTCCTGTTGTTCCCTATTCCTGTGGTACCTTAGATCTTTGTATTGCCAAGAATAAATGTGCCTGACTTAGTTTTGGACAAAGGTTAGGGAAAGAATAACTGAAATATGCTCACAACACAGAGAGAATGAGAGTTGCAACTGAGTAAAATCAGAATCAGCTACCGTGAACCTTAAACGGCACTTAATCAAAGGGATTTTGTAGCTGAAGGAGCCGTTGACGGTGGTTTCTTTTCCATGTTTTCCCTCTCCACTTGGCTGTAAAATACCTACTCATAGACAAATTCCAGTTGTTCATTTTTCTTTTTCCACTGCTTGATCAAAACCAAGATCAGATGAGCAGAGACACACTCGGCTGTGTGTTCTGCTGCTAGTCCCAATATGGTGAAGGCTTAGGGGATTTTAGTAGAATGAAAACCCACTCCAGGGAGTTGATTTGTATAATATCTTTTTGTTTCTATTCAGTTCAGTTGCATTTTTTTTTTTTTAATTGAAGTCTTAGCCCTCAAAGGCCAAATCTGTGCTACATGATTTTCACAAGAAATTAGTGTAGGGTGAACTCCTGTGGCCATTAGACACTGTCTGGCCAGCCTTAGGAAAAGTTGGAGTCCCAGCTCCAACCTCAGAAAAGCGCTCCGAGGTTGGAGCTGGGACTCCGACTTCGGAGTGCCCTCCCCCTCCCTTCACAGCTGGCGTGGAAAGAACGGTGCTGGCCGCCACCCCAGAAATAGTGTTTGGGGGTGGGGAGGAGTGAGGCACTGCCATGCTATGAGGCATCCTGGTGGTGCCTCAACCTCCTCTCCTCATGAGCTGGGGGGAAACGTTTAGACAGCCCACATTGCCCGTCTAAGCACGGAGGCAGGATGCCCGTAATCCTCTGAGTTTGGAGGGTTATGGGCAGCCACAATGGATCGCACTGCCCAGGAATTATGGCAATGAAGTAGGTTAGTGTTAGCTCACATACGAACCCAGCCCCATCTATTGGCCGGATTGCTGTGATGTCACAGAATCTTCATGAACAGGGCAGCATTGGCAAGGGAAGTGAAATATCTGTCTTAGCGATTTATGATATAGCTCTGTGACAAACCCAACCTCTCCCCACCCTCTCTTTTAGGCTGAATAGAGGACATACCCAGACATGTTTTAACTTTTAATTTCATTTTTAAAAGTTTGGTTCTTATTATTATTAGCTGCCTTGAACACCATTTTCTTGGAGAATGTATACATCAAATAGGCATATAAAATAAATAAACAAATAAATAAATATAAAACATTTCATTACTCTACCATTGGCTTTTCTGCAATGATTTCCTTCCTCCTTAGAGGCCTCCTAAGCATATTTGTCTGTTTCAACCAGGCCCTTGAGTTCCTTAAAATACCCAATGAGAAGTCAAAACAGTACATTGCAGAAAGCACAAGCATTCTGTGCTCAGATTCATCCCACTGCTAAGCAGGCGGGTATGTTGTGGAGAGAGGATAGATGTCAGCCATATTAAACTGATGTCAAGGAAGAAAGAGTACTTTCTGACAGGTGCATTTTCCCTTGCAAGACTGATTTCTTGATCCTATATTCTTGAGAGATTGGAATAAGAGTAGCTGTTTGGCTGTCTCCACTCAGCCGTGGATATTACAGTACTTTTTGTTTTGTTTTGTTTTGTTGCAAAGAGATGGGTAAATATATTTCTTACAACCCAATCCGATGCATCCCCCTCCCCAAACTTGGAACAAAGTCTCATGGCGTCCATTGGAACGTATGCCTAAATAAGTGCTCATAGGATTGTAACCTTAACTCTGTGTATGCCTTAGACAGATATGCAAAATATGTGGACAATACAATACAATAAATTAGCCTCCAAACTCTTGATTTTGTCTAACTACAGATGGAAGATCAATCATTTCAGTCACATCAACAATTGAACATTAATGCACGAGTAAGGAGAGTGGTGGGGAAGTGCAAAGCAGGAGGGTCAGGATCCAGGATATGTCTTCAGTGCAAGAAAGGGACCTTCTCCCAGTGGAAGGGCTCCATTTCCAGAAGGTCCCTCCGCCTGATTTTCGGGGTTCTCCCCCCACCACACACCACAGCTCACCCCATTCAGCAGGGTCTCCTGACTTTCTGTGTAGCATTTTCAGGGGGCTGGAGGGGCTGCCCTGGGAAGGAAGGGGTGGGAAGTCCACTTCCACCAGCGCAGTTGATCCAGTGTAAATCTGGATCCAACCCATGCTCTGAAATAGGGCCGAGCCCTGGAATCTGTTTTATTGTGAGATTGGGGATATGTAAGTACTAATGCTCCTCCTGAGCATGTGTGAAGCATCCTTCCCTCACTTATCAGCCTCAGAATAATGATGGCAACATCCTTCTACCAAGAAGCTCAGGCCATCATTCTTCTTGGTGGCCATCCCATTTTAACTCCCCGGCAGTTCTGTTACGCTTAAGGCACAATCCTTTGCAAGTTTAGACAGAAACATGACCTACAGCTCCCAGCTATGATGGCTGGGGCATGCTGGGAGTTGTAGGCCTTTTTTTCCTGTCTATACTTGCATAGGATTGCACCCTTAGTGACTCAAGTCAGATGTCACGTCAATCCATGGTTTATTTATGCTAACATAAATGTGCAGCACACGACTCGTGGTTTAGAGCTGCTTGTTTGTTTTTGCGTTCTGCCCTCTTAGCATTTGGCTTCATAAATCCATATGCTCACACCCCTGTCTTCATTGTGCAGCAGCTTCAAGCTATTATGGCTTGTCGTGGTGCCTGAATTGACAAACCAGAGTTAGCACCGATCTGTAGCTGGAAACACACTTCAAGCCACAGCTTCTGGTTTGAGTTTGCAGTCAATTGCAACCAGGGCAGGTTCTGGGGCTGGGGGGGATTTCATGGATGTGTCCTCCATGTCCCTGTTCTACATTGCGGTGACTGGGTGCCCTCCAGCTTACCCTACTGGCTTACCTTGCATTAGCTGGCAACAGTGGCGGATGGCTATGAACCAGGGATGTTGAAGAGTCCTTGGTTTCGAGTCACGAGTCGAGTCACAAGTCTTTGTACCCGAGTCTCGAGTCTGAGTCCAAGTCCTTGGTCCAAAATGGTGACTCACGAGTCACGAGTCACGAGTCACTCCCAAAGCTGACTCCACGAGTCCCTATTAAAATCAATGGGGTTTTTTCCCCAACAAAATAAGGCTATTTCAGATGTGTGGCTTAAATACATTCTAGGCACAAGTGTGCCTTTTTATTTCAAAACTCTGCCACTGATTTTGACAAGAACAGACCAGGCAGACAAACCCAAAATAACCAGGCAGGCAGAGGAGGCAGGGAACCCCAAAACAGGCAGGCAGAGGCCTTTGTCTTGGACAATTCAAACTGTAGAACTGGTTAAGAAGAGACCAGGCAGGCAGAGGAGGCTGGGAACCCCAAACAGGCAGGCAGAGGCAGCCAAACCCAAAATGTCTGAAAGGTTGCATTTTAGGAAAATGATTTAAAAAAATAAACTTGCTGTACTTCCTAAAACCGATCCATGTTGTATTTGAGGAACACGATTTTGAACACGAGTCCTTGGTCTCGAGTCCCGAGTCCTATTAAAAATATTGGGACTCGAGTCTGACTCGAGTCAGAGGGGGGACTCAGTCTGACTCACGAGTCGAGTCCTGGAGTCCGAGTCCCCATCCCTGCTATGAACTACCATTTAAAGTATTAGCCCCTGTCGCTTCTTCAGGTGTTTCAGGGCATTGTGGGAAAATGTATATGGTAGCTCATAGTGGCCCAGGACAGACATCAGTGCCAGTGAGCCCTAGCAACTGTCCCTAATGTGCTGGATGTGTGCAGACGCTAGGCCTGATTGCAAACCATGGCTTATAAAGTCAGACAACACATCAAACCATAGTTTGTTTATTTTTTTAAAAAAAATGTTTAGACTGCCTTTAGGGGACAGGACCCTATGTGTACAAGTTAAAAAATACTATATATGCAAAATATACTATATATATTATATATATGCAAAAACACATAAAAAGCAATATATATTCAATAGAACACTATAAAAATGCTATAAAAACAGATTACCCCATTAAAACCTGCAGCCTACAGATTATGGAAAGGCAAGTGAAAACAAATGTGTCTTTAGAGCAGTGTTCTCCAACCTTGGGTCCCCAGATGTTTTTGGCCTACAACTCCCAGCATGCCCCAGCCAGCGTAGCTGGGGCATGCTGGGAGTTGTAGGCCAAAAACATCTGGGGACCCAAGGTTGGAGAACACTGCTTTAGAGCCTTCCTGTATACTGGCAAAGAAGGGGCCTGATAGACCCTTGATGGAAGCTGATTCCAGCGGTGTGGATCCATCACTGAAAAGGCCCTCTCCCTTGTACTCACTATCTAACTGCTCTCAGCGGCAGGCAGGTATGAATGTTTAGCTTACTAGGTCTGTTCAGAATCATTCATATGGAGACCTCCCAGAAAAAATCAATGCGGAGTGCACAGCCTCAAATTCTCATCAATCAATCAGTAAAAATGCTCTGTAGAGTAAGGGGTGTAAAAAGAATATTTATCAATACTTCCAACGTCAGAGGATTTTATTTAATGGCTAGATTTGTGTCTTTTGCTCTGGCAGCCGAGGGAAAGCTCTAAGGAATTTAGCTTAGAGCCTATGCTTAGAAACTGTTACAGCTTGCAAAATTTAAGTTGCCAAGAATTAAAGACGTTTATCGGTTGGAATAACTGAGTAAACTTGAGACCTTTATGAAGTGATCCCCAAGGGTGACAAGGAATTGCTGTGAGATGATTTTTTTTAAAAAAATGTTTGGTATATAAAAAGGTAATGAAATATCGCAAAGATGATTATTGCTGATGCGTGTAATAAGAAGTGTCCCTTGCCCTAGGAAAGTATATGGTGCAGAGCTCTATGGATGAAAGCTAAGCAGGGTCAGGCCAGGGTCCGCATCCAGTTTCCAGTTTCCTTGGATGGGAAACCCCTCCTCTAGTTTCCTGCACTGAGCAGGGGGTTGGACTCGATGGCCTTGTAGGCCCCTTCCAACTCTATGATCTACGAAAGCTATGAATCTATGTCTGAACCAAAGGGGGAGATTCTGGCTCCATCCTCCCTTTATGAAGGATGTAGAGGTGACGGTGTTCTGTTTGGTCCCTGGATGAGGAACGTGGCACACAGCAATAGGCATGCCACACTTGTGGTGTTCAGGGGTGGCTGGGTGACTCCTATTTCGGTGGGGCTCCGAATCCATTGCCACATTTATGTGGAGCTTTATAGGAGCTATCCATGGTTCTGAACTCCACCCCCCCCAATAGTTCCACTACCATGGAGTACCATGGATAGCTCCTATAAAGCTTCTGATGAAAGCTGCAATGGATTAGGAGCCCCACTGAAATAGGAGTCACCACCAGCAGCCTCCACTGCCTGCATTGTATAGCTCCAGGGATATTGGCAATTAGTGCTGGGGGGGGGGGGGAGGAGACGGGACACTGCCAGGTGGATAGGAGAGGGAATCCAGTTGCAAGAGGCAGGTGTATATTGGGAAGTGACACATAGCTATAGTCATCAGTGGGTATGCAGAGGTACCAAAATGCTGAGCAGGGATTCCCTAGTCTTGCCATCATGCAGTGGTGCAGCTGGGTAATTTTAGACCCTGGCCTTAATGGTCTTACAGGAGCCCCCCTTGGACAGCCAACAAACTTTTTTTTAAAAAGTGTTATTTAAACTTTACGGTCTCTTTTCCTGTTGAGTTTCGCACCTCATATCTAAAAGCCTATTTTAGGCTATTTTAGGCTCAGGCTATTTAAAACAACAACAACAACAACATTTACAAGAGACCCAGAGGGTTTTAAGGCTATTTGGTAGAGGCATCCAGGGGAAATAAAGAATTCCATCTGGTGGCAGTGAGAAGTACCAGGAAGGGAAGGGCAAAGGGACACTCTGTTTAGCTCAGCCTCCTTTGCACTCATGGCCCATGGTGTAGTTGCTCCTGTAACAGGGGATGGCCATGCTTTTTTTAGCGGGCTGGGGATGATGTTGGTGTGTGTCCTGGAAGGCTTAGAGGATTACACCAGTCAGGAAGCTAGACAAGATTTTTATTAACACAGGAGACTCCTGACTCCTCCCAGATATACAGCTAAGTCCAAAGCTGCCTACAAACACTATCCACACAAGGTGAAAATGCAGCCTTATCATCAATGGCACTCCTTTGGTTGGCTGGCAGCTATGGAAGGAAGAGAAATTCATTCAATTCATTCCAGAGAGCCAGTGTGGCGTAGTGGTTATGGTGTTGGACTGGGACTCGGGAGATCCGGGTTCTAGTCCCCGCTCTGCCATGAAACTCACTGGGTGACTTTGGGCCAATCACTGACTCTCAGCCTAACCTACCTCACAGGGTTGTTGTGAGGATAAAATAGAGGAGGAGGATTATGTAAGCTGCCTTGGGTTCCTTGGCAGGAAAAAAGGCGGGGTATAAATATAATAAATAAATAAATAAATAAATGTGACCATACCTGATTTTGCACTTTTGAACTCATACAGGAGCTGAAACCCAGCTATCCGTTGAAATTTGCACCTCTTTGATTTTTGCAAATGGAGTTCTCCAGACAAAAAGAATGTCTACAAAAATGTGTATATTAGGGGAAAAGAGGACACAAAGATGCATGTATTCATGAAAATAATGTTAAAATGCATTATATTACAAAAATTGCTTGGAAAAATGCACATACTAGGCAAAAATTGCATATGAAAATGCATGCATTAAGAGAAAAAAATCACAAAGTTCGGGCTGAATGGGACTCAAGATTGGGAAAATTCTCAAATTAGAACTCCAGCCATTCACATTAAAACAAACTTTGATCACCCAAAGACAAAAATAAGAGCAATCGCTTACCAAGGACTGGTATCAGAAAATAGGGTGATTTCCCATTGGGGACCATTAGGCCATATGCTTCATGCCAAATTGTCGTAAAGGAGCCCCAGAAATCTTCACTATTTCTCTGGGATGAAGGTGCTCCCCAAATGTCCCCCCCTCCCAGCTCACCTCTATCATAGCAACAATCCTTCCACTGGCAAAGGCAGCAATGTTCGTCCAAGTGGCTGGCTGTCATTTTACCCAGAAGCCCCTGGGAATTATGATACTTGATGACGTGTAGTTCACAGGGGACTTCTGGGGGTGGGGGTGGGGGACTGGCAGCTCCCAGCAGGGATGGATGAATCTGTCAGTGGTGGTTCGCTGAAGGTGCCTCCCCCCAACCGCTGACCCATTGGGCCTGTAGTAAGCAGTCTCCTGACCATGTGAAAGAGCTCCACGGGCTGACGTTGTGCAGATGGAATACTGGTGGAGAAATCAGATATTTTTCCACTGCTACAGCCACAGAGTAGACACTAAAGTGGTCTCTGATTTGTGTTTGGCCATATTTGCTTTGAGTTTCCCACCGTCTGCATTCTACTCATCCACCTTGGTGTTTCATCAATCTCACCTCATCAGAATGCCATCCTTCTCCAGCCTGGTGCCCTCCAGATGTTTTCAACAGCAACTCCCGTCATCCCTGAGCATTTGCCAAGAGGCTGATGGGTGTTGTAGTCGAAAACATCTGGAAGGCACCACGTTGGGGAAGGATGCCTTATATGTTTTCGTCGAGATGCATATTGAGCTGTGAATATGTCATTGTGATCTGTCTGTATTGCACTGAGATCTTCGCATCAATAGAAGCACAATTTATTATCATCTGGTAGTGTCACAGTGGATCATGGGATTTGGAATTCACTGAAGGGGTATTTTGCCTACAAAGCTTTCCGCAATATCTAAAAATATCCATGAAGCTTAAATGACTATATGAATAAAGTGGAATCCTGAATGTACCACCTCCAACAAGTTAGCAAGATCAGTTCTTGTATCACTGTGATTGATTAATTTCTTGGGGACTTGACTAACATGAATTATGTACAATTTCCATGAAAACATGATTTCTGAAAGCTCCAGGAAAATCTCCATACACATAAGAAAAATGATTCTTTTTCTTCTTCTTCTTCTTCTTCTTTTTTTTAAAACCTAGGTCCTCAAAAGTTGTAACATAATTAGAGATGTGTGACATGGATTAAGATCCTTTGTGGGAGTTGGGGATGGAGCAGGCAGGTCATAATTTGAGAAAGACTGAAAGAGGATGATTGGAAAGTCCAGGGGGTTAATTCATAATAGGATCAGTTTTCATTTAGAAGTAACAGCTAACGATTAAAGAAAAAAGCCAATTGGTAAAATTGCCAAGTCAAAGTGCAGATTTAGTGCTGCAGAAAATATTCTCCAATTTCAAGGGTTGGGTTTTTGGGTGGGTGGGTGTCAAATATAATTCCCATTAGGGTAGAAAATTTTCCATAATAACAGTTTTTATGAAAAATATTCACTCCGTTCTTTAAAGTTCTATTTTGTGTCCTCCTTCAGCACCATTTCCCCCTTGGCTTCGTTTTTCCCTCCCATATCAATCCTATCAGTGGATCCCAGCCAATCAGGGATCACATTGTGAACACAATGATGCCATGCTGATTCATGGCCAATTAGATTTGACTCACATGATAAAGGGATGCATCCAGCTAGGATCTGCCTTCTGTGAGAGGACAAGATTTTCAGTGGGAGGTTCTCTGATTGTAGAAGATGCTTCCTGCTGGATTTTTGAGAATCTCCCTACAGCTCACCCCATTCAGCAGGGTCTCCTGACAGAGTCAAGGGGATGTATAGCATTTTCAGGGAATTGGAGGGACTGCTATGGGAAGGGGAGGGCGGGGAAGCCCATTTTTGGTAGTGCAGTTGATCCAGTGTAAATCTGGATCCAGCCTGACGTCACTGAGGACAGATGAAATCCACTGAGAGCAAGAGCATCGAGTAATGTTAAATGAATAGGTCAACATTTCTTAAGAGTGTTGAAAAAGTGCCCCCAAAATATCTGGAAAAAAATTTGTAGGTCAGCCTTCCCCACCCTGGTGTCCTCTGGATGTGCTGGGCATGGACTACAACTCTCATCATCCCCAGACAGCACCAGATTGGGAAGGAGGCCTGGTTGGGCAGGCTGTTGTAGGTGATTCCAGCTCAGCACTAGTAAATTCTGTAGCATAAGCCTTCATATTTCTTTTTCCTCAGCTGTTCTTAGTTGAATGAACTCTGTCCAAGCATTTGATTGCTTTGTCCCTGGTTGATGCTATATTTCAATATTAAAAGCGCTAACTGAAGTTGCTCACCTATGCTCTGGTCTACATTGTTCGGTGTGATGGGATGAATATTTTCAGTACAAAAACAGGTGAACTATGATCTGCTACAGCAATCCGGCTGTCAGATCAAAAGTTCAAAAATGAAATCTCTGAAATGGAGTATGTTTGAAATGCATGAGCAGTATTTTTCCCCTGCAGTTGCATTCTGAAATAATAATGGGGAAGTGGGAGGCGGGGGAAACGACTTAGAATATAGAATTAGTAACGTTTCAGTTCCATTATTCTCTCCACTGTGATGGTCATGATGGTTAATTATGCCATCAATGAGCATGGTGGTTTAAAAAGAGGGCAGGTCCCTGCCCTGAGGACCATACGTTCTGAAATTAAAACCAGGGAAGATGACAGAAGTAGAGGACAGGAAGTGAGGAAGGGTTAAATAGGAGAAGTATATGTATTCTTTATCCCAGATGCACAAACTTAATATTAATAGGGTAAGGACAGGCAAACTTTTTACCCCTGAAGTCTGCATATAGTGATGGGTTGGGGGCCGCATGCTGGCAAGTCATAGGTCATAGAGCTGTAAGGGGCCTACAAGGCTATCGAGTCCAACCCCCTGTTCACTGCAGGAAACTAGAGGAGGGGTCTCCCATCCAAGTAATAACCAGGCCTGACCCTGCTTAGCTTTCCACGCTCAGACAAGCTGAGCCAGCGTGAGCCACAGGCCTCTTTTGTACTCCCCAACACAAACAACACACACACACACACACACACACACACACACAGCCTTCCCTCTCCCACACACTACGCATCACCTCCTCACCAGAAATGAAGACACAAAACAAACTTCTGGGTAAATGGTCCCAAATTCCCTAACTAACAATTTGCAGTGGTTGATAACCTGGTTAAGTGCAGGCAGCCTTGGGTCCAGGAAACTTCTGCTAACATTGCCTGGTCTATGCCTCAGCAATTTCACCCTCCCCCTAAACTCAGATCAGCCATGCACTGACCTGGGAGCTGAGGGGGTCCCTGGAAACTCCACCCTATCCCGTGCTGGTGAGCATTTGATGGACTAGATGGCCTAAGACCTGTCAAAATCTTCAAGGAAGGTAGGTTTTGAGCAGGGATTTGGGTGAAGGAAGAGAGGCAGCCTCATACAGGCATTGTGGGAAGGACGTTCCAGGCATACGGGGCAGCAAGGGAGAAAGGGCAGAGGGATGTAAGGTAGTAGAAGTTCCCTTTCAGTTATATGGGGGAGGGGATGGAGCTGGGGGAGTGAAGGTCATGGCCAGCATGTATTGGGATATGAGTGCAGACTCTGCAGAGTGATAAGGGGGGAACAAGACCATGGAAAGCCTCGGTGTTCAGGAGTTAGTGTTGCATGTGGATGTAAGGATTTAGCCATCCCAATAAACCAGGGGTGAGCAACTTGTGGCCCTCCAGATGATTTGGCCTACAACTCCCATGATCTCTTACCATTGGCTATGCTGGCTAGGGCCAATGGGAGTTGTGGGCCAAAACACTGCCATAAACACTGTGGATTGATATAATATAGTAATATACTGCAGGGTAGTGCATTGATTAAGCCATGTCTAATATCTTGTGATCCAACATGCCAAAGGCAGTCACTAGACAAGTATGGTGGCCTACCAAATCCTTGAGAACCCCCGTTGCCCTGTTTTTGCAGTCTCCATCTGGCAGCAGAATCAGATGCCCTTTATCAAGCCGTATCAGGCCAGAATAAGCTGTTGGGTTGTAGTTGGCCTGGTGGCTCACAAAGCCTGCAGGTCTGGTGTGGGCCTTATTAGATAGGGTTGTCTACTAACAGCCTGGCCTGCTCTAGTGCCTGTCGAAGAAACTTGATTGGTAGAAATCAGCCAGGGAACTGTTTGTCGGTATGGAGATAGCTGGTATCCTATACCAGGGATGGGGCCCCATTCCAGTGCTGGGTGGGGCCAAAAGCAAAGACGGTGGGGCCAAAATACAAAAAACAATAGAAAAAAATACCAGCACATTGTAGCTTAGAGCTCCTACTGCCAAAAACTAAGCCTTAGAAGACACATTGCAACCTTTTAGAATGGGGGGAAATGAGCAAATTCTGGGAAACCACCAAACTATCTGTGGCCGGGGAGAAATGGGTGGAGTCAGGGAAGGGGCATGGCCACCTGGGGAACTTAGAGGGCTGGATTGGGACTCCAGGATGGCTAGATTTGGCCCACAGGCCTGAAGCTCCCCACCCCTGTCCTATACTGATATCTGCAGATCAAAACAGCTGTAAAAGGCACAGGATCAGGAGGCCAGTACAAAAGTTGGCAGTCGATTAACTGACTCAAGATGAGAGGTTAATCCCAGCAAAGTTGTCCTCTTTATTACTTTCAGTGGAGTATATCTTAACCACTGCAGGGCATCTATTTCTTGAACAAGATAATCCTTCCAGGGTATTAAAATATACTTTATATTTTCCATTGCCGTGCACAGAGTTGCTGGTGAGTTCAGTTGTTTAACTCTCCAGAAAGTCTCTGTCTGTCAGCCTCTCTCAGCATCAGGCTCTCTCCTGCTTTCTACCGCTCACCTCCTCCTCCTTTGATTCTTTGGTGCTACAGTTGTTGGGATCATGAAGGAGGCCATGCCTTCATAACACACTCTTTAATTTCACACACCTAACAACTGGTTAAAAAGACCAAAAAAAAAAAAAAAAAGACACAGAAATCCAACCAAGTGGAGAGCTCCAAGCCCTGTTGAGATTCATCGTTGTAATTCCTCTGCAGCGATGCCTTTGTTGCAGGCAATGTGCCCGATATTTTCAGATCTTGCTGAGCGAAATGTCACTTCAAGAATTTCAGCTTTAATCCTATCTTTGCTCTGATGGTTCAGGGCCATATCTGTATGCCCCATATGTTTCAGGAAGCCACTTGAGTAGATCAATAGGTCATCAAAGCAAACCTACAAGATAGGGGGGAAAAAGAGGAAAAAAAAAACACCCAAATTACTCTTCCTGCATTGTAAAAGTCAGTGGGACTTGCTGAACATTTTTTTTAAAGATCAAAAGATGTGTTCCAATGATAAATCCATAGGTATCACAGATGTAGCCTTTTTTCCTTGGGGTCCTTCTGTAATAGGCTTTTGATGATGGCCCTTCTAGGCAGATGGCTCAGAAATAAAAAGGAACATTTCCTATGGAATAAAAATGGGATTTAAAAAAAGTAAAAATAAAAATATTTCCTGTCTCTTGCAGTTGCAAAAGCAACTTTTGAACTGTGTTAATCAATACCCAACTTAAACTCTTCCTTTGCTGGTGTCAGGAGTTCTCAGAATCAATATATTTGAACTGGTGTTTTCTGCATGCCCTCTCAGTATCTTAACATCGAGATAAACAGTTACTGGTATCTAAAATATTTGCTGCTGTCCTTCAGCATCATCAACAGCTCCAGGATAGCTATGGTGAGACAAATCGCTGACATTCAATTATTATCGTTCTGTGTCTTTCTGTCCGCTTGTTGGAACAACATACAGCTTAAACAGCAGTTTGTAGAAAGCTATAAACTTGATGATGAATTTCAAGTATTTCTGATTCATATTAGTTTCATATGAGCCCATTCTGTGCAATTTCTGTATCAGTCTGTGATTTAAAAAAAGAAACAAAACATTTATACTTTACACAGTTACCCCTAATATATGGATTTTTGTATTCAACTTCCCCTGATACCTTCTCAGCCTAACCTACCTCACAGGGTTATTGTTGTGAGGATAAAATGGAGTGGAGGAGAACCCATGTAAGCCCCCTTGGGTTCCTTGAAAGAGGGAAAAAGGCAGGATATAAATGTATGAATTAATCACAAATGTTGTTGTGAGGATAAAATGGAGAGGAGGAGGACCATGTAAGCCACCATGGGTTCCTTGCAAGAGGAAAAAAATGTGGGACATACATGTAATAATAAAAATAAATTATATATCTACATCTATATCTATATTCAGGATAGGATGAAATGGTACTACATTGTATTGTATTGGCTTATGGACTCGCCCTCCTGATCTTTCTCCTGTTAAATTTACAGTAATACCTCGGATTGCGAGTAACCCGGTATGCAAGCTTCTCGTAAGACGAGCAAAATTTTAGCATAAATTTAAATTTGAAAGACGAGCAAATCTCACAACATGAGCCACACGCTCTGCCGGCGCCTCGCTCGGCCATCGGGAGCCGCCGCTCACTCTGCAGGTTGTTGATCCTCCTCCCCATCTCTCTCCTTCTCTCTCCCCCCCCTCTCTGAAATTTTCATTAGCTGCTTTGAGAAACTCTCCCTAAAGGCAAAGCAAGCGCAGCTCCCTGCTGAGTTTCCATTATTTCTTATGAGGAAACTCGCTTTGATATACGAGTGTTTTGCATTGCGAGCACGGCTCCGGAACGAATTACGCTAGTAATCCAAGGTATTAAAGTATTTCATTGATTTTGTATTTTTGTTTATATATAAGATAAAATAACATTTATGGGGGGGGGAATCATAATTCTAAAATCACAAATACAGAATAAAATACAATTATAAAGCCATCAAGACAACCCTTGGTGAAACAGAAATAGTACTTGCTTGCCTATACCCCCAAAAGCTTGCATACATAAGCATGTCTTTAACCCAGTGTTCTCCAGCCTTGGGTCCCCAGATATGTTTGGCCTACAACTCCCAGCATGCCCCAGCCAGCTGGGAGTTGTAGGCCAAACACATCTGGGGACCCAAGGTTGGAGAACACTGCTTTAGCCAGTGCCTAATTGACAGCAGTGTGGGGCATTCTCTGCCAGAATCTCTACTGGAAACTGCCAAATCTCTGCCAGAAGGGAGCTCAATAGTTGTGGCAGTGGCGCCGCTTGGCTGAAACTTGGGGTCAAATTCCAGGGGCTCACAGCCCAGGAGGTCCCCAAATTACAGCCCAGAGAGTGGGAGGTGATGAGGGCAGCAGGGCAGTGTAGAAGCAACACCCATTGCATTCCTGTACTCATGACGATGCTATGATTTGCAGGGGAGGCTGGTGGCCCCTAGTTTGGTGGGGCTCCTAATCCATTGCAGGTTTTATTCGGAGCGTTATAGGAGCGATCCATGGTGCTCCATGGTGGTGAATCTATTTTGGGGATGGAGTTCAGTGCCATGGATCGCTCCTATAAAGCTCCAAATAAAACCTGCAATGGATTAGGAGCCCCACCGAACCAGGAGTCACACCAGCTTCCCTTTTAATCAGGGATGCAGATGTCCACCCCCACCCATAGCCAGATGCGCATGCCGCCTGCTTTGCTTGAACCTGTGCTGCCCCACGTGCCCATTTGGCTGATACACAGCAAGGGGATGAGAAAGACAGGGAGGATACATTTGTGCAAGGAACATTCCACAGGCTGAGGGAGTTATAAATGTATGCAAAATTTTGGGTCTGCGTCAGATGCTTGAGAGTGGGAACAGCATACTGACTGACTATTGGGGTAGGAGAAATGGAAAACTGGGTGTGGGGAAGGTGAATGGAATGGAGTATTGTTACCTGACTCTTCTCTCCTCCCCCACTCGCAAATCTTCTCCCCGGCCCCAGGTGAGGGGCCAGTGGAAGTCTGTTTTGCTCATTCATCTGGAATGAGTACACCTCCAAACTAATATACTTCTACACTTGTGGTTCAATACAACAAGGGAGGTTGTGCAATAATATGGTAAAAACTCACATCCTCCCCTTGAAATATTATTATACAGTAACTCAACACCCGATTTCTCCTTTGTCTCCTTCTTTGATAGTTTACAAAGCTTCTTTGATAGTTTACCCCTCCCAGAAATGATACAGAATCATCTCTCCACTAGAACAGAAAGTAATTTGGAGAAGTCAACGGAATACTCACTTGGGTCACCTTCCATCAAGCATCCATCATCCACTGTCACTATATCAGGCTGTGTAAATACCTGTCAGAAAATACAGGGCTGCAGAGCAGGCTTACAGGAGCTTTGAAAAAGTTCAGGGCAACATTGTTTGTGATCTTTCCCTTCCCTTCCCTCCTCCTCCTCCTCCCCAACATTTCATTTTGGTAGACAGCTAGTTAGGGTCTGTATCACAAAGCAGAAAATAACACTAATAGACTACTCACTTAGCCATTTCAATTATTATTTTTTCCTCCGTGTCTCCATCCCTGCCCCAGCTTTCATTTTATCATGTGTAGTAATGATTGAGTTTACATAGGTTTTTTATAGTTGGCATCAGCAGCGAGTGGGTCAGGCATTTGTCAGGGGCCAGAGATGGTTGAGGAACCCACCACTGATGCCTGACACCATCTTCCCTCCTACTGTGCATGCATGGGCTGGGATTTCACATGCACACCAGCATCAAGTGTCTTTGGTGCAATTTACAGGCATAGGTTCCATAAATATAACAAATATGTGGGACCTGCAACAAAATAAGAGCATAAGAACACAAGAACCACCATGCTGGATCAGACCAAGGGTCCATCTAGTCCAGTATTCTGTTCACACTGTGGCCAAACAGCTGCCCATGGGAAACTCACAAGTAGGACATGAGTGCAACAGCACCCTCCCATCCATGTTTCTCAGCAACTGGTGTACATAGGTATACAGCCTCTGATACTGGAGGTAGCATATAGCCATCAGGACTAGTAGCCATTGTCAGCCTTCTCCTCCATGCATTTGTCCAATCCCCTTTTAAAGGTGTCCAAATTGGTGGCTATCACTGCAACACTATGTTGTAGCATGGAGTGCTCCTGTTCAGTGCCCTGCTGTGGGATGCTTCCTTCCATTCCCCCTCCCACAATGCACTGAAAGCAGGATGACATTAAAACCATGGCTGGTCAGCAAGGAAGGCTTCCCAGAACAAAGACCTCTTCAGCAGGCACCAAAAACAACAGTGTTGGAGCCTGCCTGACCTCCAGAGGCAGGGAGTTCCATAGAAGTGGAGCTGCCACACTGAAGGCTCTTCTCCTGGTGGACTCCAATCAGGCCATAGGTCCATGTGGGACCACCAGGAGAATGTCCTCCAATGACCTCAGTAACCGGGGAGGTTGGTAAGGGAGAAGGCGCTCTCTCAGGTATATCAGGTAGTATGCCTTAACTATGGATATATATTTCATACATATTTACTGTGATTCATTATGATGCCACCTTAGTCCCTTCCTTCCAGAAATGAAGAATGTTTTACTTTGTTTTGTATAAATTGTAATAGATTTCAAAATTTCCCCCCTGTTGTCAAGACAATTGCCAACTGTCAGTGTACCTTTCTGAAGTTAATGTTTTCCTATTAATATTTCAGTAGGGGCCAAGGAATAAAATATCACTTCTAATTGATTTCTGGATCCTAACCGTCCAAATTACCAATTAACATAATATGTGGGTCCACAGGAATTTAGCTGATAAGGCCCTGTATCTTCAATTAAAAAAAAAGTTTGCGACAGATTGATGGCAATAAATAATTGTAGTAGTAAATAAGAGTGTGATCCCATGAACACCTACTTAGAAGAAAATGCCATTCATTTCAATGGGACTTTTTCCCAAGTGTGTATAGCATTGCAGCTGATTATTTTTAAAGTATTATTCCATTGCAGAAGAAGAGTGACTTGCTGGGGCCAGTCCCTGAACCCCCCGCACACACCGCTCACCATCATACATTTCCTTATCCTACCATTTTCAACTTAGTCATGATAGTTTTGCACAATTTTCAAGAGTGATATATGTGACATGGTGGGTAGTGAGCTCTTAATGTTTTTCAGAGCCTTCTCCTACTTCCCTCCTCCTTAAGACACTCTGCCACTCTCTCTGCTATATTTGATGTTTGCCTTTTTTTCTCCACTTTGCCGATATTTCCTCTCTACATACTGCATTAGGACTGAAGTCTCTGAATATCTGAATCCTTCCCATTTCTGATACTCACTTGGTATAGAAGTTATTTTAAGGTCAGTGTGTGTAGAAAAGAAACCTGGTTTACTCTTAGGTGGATTTTGTTTCCTTTCTGAGCAACAGCTCTGACAAGAATAAAATACAATATTCTGCCCACAATGCTTCTATTGCAAATTTCTCCAAGACAGTGAAAGTCAGTGTGGTGTAGTGGATAGAGTGTAGTTGGACTGGGACTTGGGAGATCTGGGTTCAAGTTGCCACTTGGCAATGAAGTTCTCTGGGTGACTTTGGGCCAGTTACTGTCCTGTTCCCAGGTCACAGCTTGGGTAGTTTCAGGGATAAAAAAGAGAGAGCAACCAGGTCAGTCCAGAGTCTTACACAAGAGTTCCAGTATACTTTGCAGGAGCGAGGACAAGGTGTTCCAGAGTTCAGTGCACAGGAGTCTGTTGTATCAAGCATTGAGGCCAGTCAGGGGGGTGTCCAAATGTGTAGTCCAAGGAAGCAGCCAAGAGTCTAGGAATCTGTGCACCCCAGTGTAACAAGGTGAATCATGAAGGTTAGAATACTGTTGTTTGCAGCAACAGGCTGACCTCAGCTGGGCCAATTTATAGCTGGTCATTAATCATCACAGCTAGTTAATTAGGTCAGCATGTTGCTTTTAAGGGAGGCCCCATGCTGGAACTTCCCTTTGTTCTTTTGCTGTTTGTGTCTGAGCCTACACCATTCAGAGGGATGAATTATCTCAGGCTCTGACAGGCCTGTGGCTCATGCTGGCTCAGCTTGTCTGAGCGTGGAAAGCTAAGCAGGGTCAGGCCTGGTTATTACTTGGATGGGAGACCCCTCCTCTAGTTTCCTGCATTGAGCAGGGGGTTGGACTCGATAGCCTTGTAGGCTTCCTCCAACTCTATGATCTATGAAATCTATCCTGCATTTGGGGGAGTTCTGGCATGGCATGGGAGGGCCCAGGTTGCTCTTCTAATGGTTCCAGGGAGCGGGTTGTCAGCTGAAGCCTCTAGTTCCTGGCTCTGGCTAGGGTCTGTTATGCTGGCTCTCCCCCTCCTGTTCTTCATCCGAAGAATCCTCCTCCAGGTAGGGCATGACCGTTACTATCTCTCAACCTAACCTACTTCAAATGGTTGTTGTGAGGATGAAATGGAGTGGAGAATAACCTATGTAAGTCACATTGGGTTCCTTGCATGTATGTATTAATTAATTGTGGGGAAGGATATGTATCTGCCACACACTTCCATGGTCTTTGTGGGATCATGCAAGGCAAGCCTTGGTAGCACAGAGAGCAACAAACAAATGGACTGAAGGATTAAATATACAACAGTCACGTGGGGGGGGGGGGTCCCCCTAAAGGGTGTGCATTCATTTCATAACCAATGAAAATTGAATTGCATGGTTTTATTTGGTTCAGTTTTCATTCATTACAAAAGGCATGCCACACCTGGGTAACAATGGGTTTGTTTTCATCATCCCATTGGTACCCATTCATGACTCCATATGGTTTCTCCAGTGGAAGCAATCAATTGCAGATGGCACTTCTTCATGTGTGCCATATTATTTTCCCAGAATGCTCCAGAGGTTGGATTTGGGTCCTTTAAAAAAAATCATAGTTTTTTTGAGCACAAGGAATTAAAACTCCCGAAGTTATTCTCAGCATAAAACTGATTTTTTTTACCATAACAAAAGCATCTGTTTCTAAATCTCAAGGCATGCCACCCTAAAGATAGATAGGTATCCGTAGTAAAGAAAAAAAGAAAAGGAAAGGAAAAAAGGGAAAACTTTAAGGTAATGAAGCATAAACACTAACATATGTAAAAGGCAGTAAAGAGAGTCATAACAAGTCTTTACAGCTTTTATTGCATAAATATGTTCTTGCTTTCCTTTTGTCCTGTAAATGCAATGAAACACAGCGTTTATTTGAATAAAGCCATATATGAATAAAAGATTATTGAGATCCCTTCTCAGATCCAGGAGGTGACTTGAGTACAGAAATAAGATTTGGCAAAAGGTGACAAACTTTTTCCAGGGGTCACTCCTTAATCTTGGCTTCATGCTTAGAAATTTCGACACACCTAACATAAGAGCCTAAGAAGATCCCTGCTGGATCACACTAGGGATTGGCGAACGAGTGATGTTTGAGATCACCAGGGTTCTCCAAATATCATCTCGTGGCTCATCTCGTGCCTGATTCCCATTTGCTTTTGCTGTATGTTCTTCTGCACAGACAGGAAACTTGCTCAAATCAAGCAGGGATCGAATAGGAGATTTGCGCAAATCTCTCAAAATGTGTGCAAATCTCCTCCATGGTCTAAAGCGGGTCTGATCCAGCCAACTGAGGAAATTTGCACAAGTTAGAAAATTTGCACAAATCGAACTGGGAATTGGGAACGAGATGAATGCAAGCACGTGTTTTGACAACTTGTGAATATTTTCGGCGGACATGTGCTCGTGCGCACGGCTGGGGCTTCAAACAGGGCATACTTGCATGTTTTGTAAGCAAAAAACAAAATTCTTCTACATCCCTACGGGACAGCTGCCATGGAAAACTCCATAGCGGCTCCTCTTCCAAGGTTGCAATAGTGCCCTTGGAAGGAAGAGGGTTGGGGAGGCAGAAAAGGGGTTGGGATGGGAGGGGGAAGGAGAGACATAGATCCTCTGGAGCAGTGTTCTCCAGCCTTGGGTCCCCAGATGTTTTTGGCCTACAACTCCCAGCATGCCCCAGCCAGCATAGCTGGCTGGGGCATGCTGGGAGTTGTAGGCCAAAAACATCTGGGGACCCAAGGTTGGAGAACACTGCTCTGGATCCACGAGCCTCTCCATTCCCTTCCCTGCTCATAGAGAGTTAAGTCAGCTAGATTGACCCAGATGCCTGTCCAGCCTTCCAAATGGGATTCCTTGATGACCAAGCTCCCACCCCCTTCCCCTGGCCCCGCCCCCTTTCCCCCAACCACCAAAGATTTGGTGGTTTCCCAGCTTGTGTGCAGTTGCCCCCCCCCACTATAAAAGGTTGAAATGCCTCTCCTAAGGCTCAGTTAGTGGCAGTAAGAGCATTAAGCTACAATCAATGTGCCAGCATTTTTGGCCCCGCCCCCTTTGCCTTCAGCCCCACCCACCCCTGGAATACAGTCTCCGCGAGTTTCTCTGAAATTGAATTCAGCCCTCAGGCTGAAAGAGATTACCCAGTCCGGCTTTAAAGGACAGAAAACGAGAAAGCAGTTGACCAGCCCACAGCAGGCAGGTTGTGTTTGGGAAGACATTGCCAAACAACCTGAACCCTTGACAGGGATGTGCAAATCAGCAAAACTCAAGCTCACCAAAGTTCTCTGAATTCCATCTCAAAGCTCGTTCCGACTTGGGTCCCTTTCAGATTCTGAGCTTTGTTTTTTGCTTTTTGCTTTTGTATGTTCTTTTCATACAAAAACCCATCTGGATTTCAGTGCGCATTTTTCCAAATGTACACATCAACTGAGCACATTTTTTAAATGTATGCATTGTTCTCCCATTGATTAAAGTGTAATTGTGCACATTTTTCAAAAGTAAGCATTTTTTTCATGCACCTTTTTCAAATGCACGGATGCTGCCGAACACATTTTTGTGGTCCATGAATCACATTGCAAGCTTGGAAATATACGGACTTTGACTGAAGATTGCACCTGAGTCCATTTTCGGTCCTAAAAGTGCAAACTGGGTAAAGTCCTGATCTCATATGAGCTGAAACAAGTTTCTCATACATCCCTACCGCGAAATAAGCATTACTGTCCTCTGATGAGTTGGGCAGGTTTTCATTTGTTCAGTCTGTCTACGACTAGGCTTTAGGTTGATATATATTTTACTCAGTACTCTTCTTCTTCCTCTTCTTCCTGCTCTTTCTCTGATTTTTAGAAGTCCTAGGCATACCTGTCAACTCAGTTGGTTTCCCAGTAAGCTGTGGAGTTCTCCTATGGGAAACAGAAGATATAATTGCTAGATCCAGTGGATACAACAAAGTTGCAGGTTACCTGAGATTGATCGAGAAAAGTAATACAATTGGCAGGTGTGGTATTAGGACTATCTGTTTTTAATGTACTGTTACCATCAAGGGCTTATGGGATGAAGTGTGCTAGAAAAGTACACAAGTATATGTTGGGGGTTTCTGCAGTTTGTGAAGATGGAGGCAAAACTTGTCTCAACATGTTAAATTTCAAAAGTTAATGAAACCAACTTGTCTTCAGAGTGAAAACAAAGGAGACATTTTCTGGCTGCTCAAGCAGGTTTTGAAGCACCCTCACTGTGCACTGTGCAAGTATACTTAATCCTTTCCAGGGTAAAACTCTGAAAACACTGGTTCTGAAAACTGACTGAAAAACCAGCTAGCAAGCAGCACTGATTGGCCAAGATTTACACCAAGTGATACACCAAGATTTCCGATATCAAGAGATAATTTGTGCTGTTTTTACTCATTTTCCTTTAAAAAATAAATAAATAAGATGAATACTTATATGTGAAAAGACCAGTTTTTGCAGAGAAAGCGCCCTACAGGCAGCATAGATTGGCCAGTATTGGTGAACTCAACAGGACACTTTTGTCCAATTTTTGTTGTCATTTTGTACTGATTTAAAAAAAATGTTTCAGTGAACTTTTAAATGGGATAATTATACATAAACACCTGAAACATGGGGGGGAAAGCAAGGCTGACAGCTGACCAGCATTTGACCCAATAGAATGTGCTCCTGTTTCACTGCCTCGCAGCTTCTTTTCTGGACCCTGTTGCTCAAATTGAAAGAAAGTTCAGTAGCTCTCGTGTCAAGGATCCTAATTAACCTTTTCAAACTGTTATCCGAGGGATGCGCCCGTTCACGTTTCCAAAGAGGGGGAAGGGACTTTTTCTCCCGTCTGGAGCTCATAAACAATAAGGGGCAAGCACAGCAAAGGAAAACTGTTCTTTTTATTTCCTTTTTAACTCCACATCTGCATATACCTTCCAGAAAGCAAACAGCAAAGGAATTTTAACTCACGATTTGTCTTTCCTGTGTATTTTGCAGATATTATCAAATCATTCCGGGAGCTCTGTAGAAAGCTACTGTTTCATAGCTGGCGAACTGTGGATGGATGAACAAGTGATGTTTGAGCTTGCCAGGATTCTCTGAACATCAGCTCACTGCTCATCTCTCCTTGATTTATGCTCATGTTTGCAAGCACTGTTCAATTTGTGCAAACATGAAAATTTCGCAAAACAAACAGCTATTGAACATGAAAGTTTTGCAAGAAATCCTGAAATTTGCACAAATGTTCCCCATAGACTAAAGCATGGGTGATTTAAAAGTTGCACATTTTGAAAAAGTTGGGCATTTTTCAAGTACATAGATAGATTACATAGATTTCATAGATCATAGAGTTGGAAGGGGCCTACGAGGCCATCGAGTCCAACCCCCTGCTCAATGCAGGAAACTAGAGGAGGGGTCTCCCATCCAAGTCATAACCAGGCCTGACCCTGCTTAGCTTTCCACGCTCAGACAAGCTGAGCCAGCGTAAGCCTCAGACCTGTATACACATCTTGTGAACGCAAGTTCAGGAATTTGTGAACATTTTCAGAGAAAATGCACTAATGTTCACATTTAGGATTCTGAACGATGCATTATTGAGTAATTTGTGAACTGAAATGAAATTCTCATACATCCTTACATGACAAGAAACCTATGAGGGTAGGCTCAGAAAGAGTGACTAACCCAAGATCACCCAGCAAGTTTTGTGGCTATGTGGGGATCTATGGTTTTCCCATTCTTAATCCAACATTCTAACTACTACATGACACAGACTGTCTGTTACATCTCTCAGTATTAAATCAGTCTTCATCCTTAGATTTCCTGCAAAATTGCCTGAACCCTTCACTAATCCTGGATCCCCCCTTGAGACTTTGTCAATTTGTTGTCTTCTCCCCAGCCAGAAAATCTTGAAAGCCTTTGAACTGTTTAATACAGTTGCTATTGAATACCCAGAGAGGAAGCCAGCACAAGTTCCAGCTGCACGTTAATTAAGAACGTTCTCCTGCATCATTACACATGAGAGGTTCTCTACTCCAGTCCTCCCCCATCACCCAAGTTCAATGGGCACCAAATCAAGCTCTGGATGTGTAGTCTTTTTATTAAGCCCCTGGAATTGGCTTCCTGAAACCTTACTAAATCAGTAAGATCAAGGAATTGTACCTCAAAGTGAAAAGCACGCTTGAAGAATTTGAAAACAAAATGGATCTTCTGGCCAGTACTCTGTGCTTGTCAAAGATCCATAAAGTAGCACCCCCCCGATTTAATTTATAAGCCCAGTTAAACAACAACAAAAATATTTTAATTACACCTTCTCTCGCACCACTGACCCACGATCTCCCGTTCTTCCTTCCCCTCTCTCCCAGTTCTGAAATTAGCTCATGCTACTTGAGCACAGTCATATAATAGCCAATAATTATAATGTTACATCCCCTTTTAGAATGCCAATAAATTTTTAAAAATGTTTCTGGTTAGATTCCCCCCCCCCTCCAAATAATGATTCTAAATACTGAAGGGAAGAAATTGTATGTGAGACAGACAAGCAAGTCACTCTGGAGTGAAAATGCAAAAACTGAGAAAAAGCTTTTAATCAAGATTTGATGACTTTGTCAAATTATTAGGGGCTCCACATGCAACAGCTAATGTTATTATGGGTGGGGGTGTTACTAGTTTCACTAGACAGGCGCTAGTAAAGCAATTAAGACAAATATATTAAAAGACTGCGGCGAAGCAGCCAAGGCAAATGGTAGTAACAAGCAAGAACAAGGCTTACAATCCTGAAACCAACTCATTTAATAGCCAGTTCTGCTGACATCAGAAGGATTATATGAAGGGAAGTGAGACAGATCTGTAAAAGGATATGTGACATGTATAATTCACAGGGCAATTATTTTTTCATTAGTGTTGACCCGCAGTATTAAAGTCAGCACAGGCACAGTTCTTGGGTTTGGAACTTTTTTGCAAAATCAAGCTCTGCTGTTTGAGCTCTCATGTAGAGGCAATCCACATCCCTGTCATTGATAGTTGATAGATTAATTATATTAATTTTCAATACACCAAAAAAGATAACTAACTAAATTATAGATAACAACATAGGATATATACGATCACAAATAATCAAAATGAGGCCTGCAATGAACAGCCTGTAGCTTTGATTTTCAAGGTAAACTCAGCCATTTCAGTGGCACAGAAATATTTCTTGTAAAAAAGTATTTTTTGGTATGAATGTCCAGCAGTCCTGTTTCATGCGTAGGGATGAATGAATCCGTAAATGTCAGTTTCTCATTTTTCAAATCAAAGGTTGTGTTTGTCCTGAACTTTGAGTTTATTTTTTAAAAGTTTGCATGAAAAATTCATGTGTGTGTGTGTGCCTTTCTTCCAATACATGCATATTTGTATGCAATTTTACCTAGCGTACAAATTTTTACATGCCTTTTACCAAATATGATGCATTGTAATGCTATTTTCACTAATGTAAGTATTTTTGTTTGTATTTCCCCCTCATATATACATTTTATGCTATTATTTTTGGGGGGGTTGGTGAACTCAATGGCAAAATTCAGAGAAGCATGAATTCCAAAGGATAACTGGATTTTGGTTCACATATTGGTTAGAAGGTGCAAACCAAGGCATGCTTATGTTGAAATGCAAACTAAATAAATCTCTACCCCATCCCTGTTCATGCCATTGTTTCCCCTGGCTGCTGTTTCACTGCCATTTTCCCCTCCTGGCTGGTGCTTCCTTTTCCATGTCGATTACTCACATGGGGTGACTGCAGAAAATCATGGGTCAGGTAACACATTGGATGACAGTGTAATATTGCGTAGCCAATCAGATTTGGCTGTGTGATAAGGTCAGTGAGGGCAAGTGATAGTGAGGTTAATGCTTCCTGGATTTGTCACATGTGTGAACGTAGCAAAAGGATTATGCAGTGATCAGGATGACATCACAATGCAATTCAATTTAGTTATGATACTGCCACCAAGGGCAAGAGAAGTCAATTAAGAGTGGGAACAAGGAAAGGCAATCTGAATGAAAAGATTTCCCCCCAAGGAGTATTGAAACATCATAGGAAAAGGGCAGCATTTTTCAACATTGCCAAGAATGCTCATGGGAAAAAAATCTGCTATTTTTTAAAACCCATATTTTAGAACATTTAGACCCCGCCTTATCTCAGAGGACTTCAAATAACTTTGGATCAGCTCTAGTCTAATCACAATTACAGCTATTCAGCAATGTCCACCCTACTACCTATTATTATATTGTGAAAATACCACTACCACTATCATCATCATCATCATCTTCATCTACTACTGCTACTGCTACTGCTAATAATAGCACTACAGGTGAAACTTAGAAATTTATTTGAAAAATGAATTTGCTAAACCAAAAACAGTTATGGTAATTTCAACATTGTTTGTACCACCTATTGGACCAATGTCTGGTGGTATGGGGTCTTGAAAGCCTTTGAATTTCACCAAACTCATCACCAGGTGAGAAAGAAGAATGGCTCATGGGTCTACCAATTCAGAGGCAGCTGTTGTTAAAAACAAAACATAAAAACCTTCCCCCATTCCACCTTTGTATATCCTTCATTCTTGCAGCTTAAAGCCACAACTTGGCTATCATTTTGATAATGGATAGTGTAGAAAAGTAGTGGGAAGAGAATGACATTACATAATCACATAGTGTTATTCCCTTCTGACTTTCTCTCCTCATGCTATGTTTCCAAAAAGGTCACTACTGGGCTGCCAATCTCTCAGCCAAATCATGGCTTTGAGCCATGGTTTGGCTTTTTTAAAATAAGGGAAATGAAATAAAAATAAATAAATAAAATAAAATAATAACAAACACCCTTGCCAACTTGTAATTGTAAGCATTAGCTAACTTCCATCCAAACTTTCTCCCTCTACTTAATATTCAGGATGGATTTGGGGCCCACAACCCTGATTTAGCCTCTGAACATTCAGCTGCGTATTCAGACCAGCCCTAGTTAAATCTCTCTCCTCTTATATAAGGTTTGTGCTGCCTGTCTTTGTACCTTCGCAGAGATGAGCAAAACATGCCCCCATTACTGCTTTCTTTGCCCATGTTCTCAGGAAGAAACTGTGCTCTGCTTCCAACCTTATGTTAAAAAAAGTACTTGAAAGGCACTCCAGAGATGAATAACTTTGATTCTACCACACCTGTCAAGACATTTAGGAAATATGACTTCAGAATGATGCTCATCCATTTAAAAGATGTTCTTCAAAGGTTTTCCTGAAATCACCACCTCCACCACAGATAATTTGACAATAATGTGTCCTCTGTTGTTAATCAGTAAGTCATTAACCTTAACTGGATTAGAATATAAGGACTTGTTAGGGAAAAATTAAAGCCCCTTCAAAGTGTAAGTCTTGGTTCCATTTGGAGTATTTCACTTCACCAAGCTCTGATTTAGATGTCCACGGCAGGGCACGTTGCAGTGACAGTGAGGCTGTGGACAGATGAACATTTTTCACAGCACGGTGGTGGAGCACATGCTTTGCATTCGGAAGGTCCCAGAATCAATCCCTGGCCTCTCCAGTTAAAAGTTCTTGGATAACAGGACTAGGCAAGAGCCTGGAGCACCACTGCCAGTCAAAGCAGGTAGCAGGAACTCGGACTCGGACTCCAGGACTCGACTCGTGTCCCACTTGAGTCCCAATATTTTTAATGGGACTCGAGACTCGACTCGAGACCAAGGACTCTTCAACATCCCTGGGCTGTGCCAGAAGGAGTGGAGAGAAGTGCGATCGCCGGCAAAGATTTTATTTTTTTAAATCATTTTCCTAAAATGCAACCTTTCAGACATCTTGGGTTTGGCTGCCTCTGCCTGCCTGTTTGGGGTTCCCTGCCTCCTCTGCCTGCCTGGTCTCTTCTTAACCAGTTCCACAGTTTGAATTGTCCAAGACAAAGGCCTCTGCCTGCCTGCTTTGGGGTACCCTGCCTCCTCTGCCTGCCTGGTTATTTTGGGTTTGTCTGCCTGGTCTGTTCTTGTCAAAATCAGTTGCAGAGTTTTGAAATAAACAGGCACACTTGTGCCTAGAATTTATTTAAGCCACACATCTGAAGTAGCCTTATTTTGTTAGGAAAGAACCCCATTGATTTTAATAGGGACTAGTGGAGTCAGCTTTGGAAGTGACTCGTGAGTCACCATTTTGGACCAAGGACTCGGATTCTAGACTCCGGTCCAAAGACTTGTGACTCAACTCGTGACTTGAGACCAAGGACTCTTCAACATCCCTGGCAGGTAGTAATACTGCTAGAAGGGCAGTAGCTCAGTGCATGGCATGCACGTAGGTCTCAGGTTCAATTTCATGCAACTCCAGTTAGGGCTAGGAAAACCCCCTGTTTGAGACCCTAGAGAGCTGCTGCCAGTTAGTATCTATCCTTTTTCTGTCCAATGGCCAAATTTCATTTTGGAGAAGCTCTTGGGACCTGCATGCCAGTGGTGGGTGAGACCAAAGGTGAAGTAGACATGGTTGGGAAAAAAACAAACCCAGCCCAAATTCCATTGTTATCAAAGTATAGCAATGTATAGCATGTCTACTCAGAAGTCAGTAAGAGCAGCATGCTTGCACACAAAGAAGCAGGACAAGTCTTTACATGTCTACTCAGAAGTGGGAAGAAAGGAATCACTCAACAGCACTTTCAAATTGCATCCCAAATGTCAAGCATAGGCATGTCAACTCAGAAGTAAGCAGAAAATAGTCATCAGCACTTTGAAATAGCATCCTAAACACCGAGCCTCTGCATGTCTACTAAGAAGTAAGCATGAGCATCATGTCTACTCACAGGCAAACAGGGCAAGCCTCTACTCAGAAGTAAGCAGGACTGAATCACTCAGCAGCTTCTTCCCCTGACCCCACCCACTCTGCTCCACAGGGAAAAGCTCTTATCTTCAATTGACAGCTCATCAGAGATAAGTGCTTTACCCTGCTAAACACTGAGAAAGAGTTGTGCTAAGCAAGTAAAAGGACTATCTCTGATCAGCTGCTGATTGGAGATAAGAGGCGCTTCCCCCTCTGTGGCATAGGGGGTAAGGCCAGGGGAGAAGCTGATAGGCTAGATGGCAAACCTATGCCTGGTTTTGATAATTTTGAGTTATATGAACCATTCTGTTTAAGGCAGGTTCTATATTCCTAGATGGACCAACAGTCTGATTCTGTAGAAGGCAGCTTCATAGGTTTATTCCCAAAGGAGTGACTTCCTTAGCACCACTGAAGAACCAGCCCTGACCCACCAGTGTTAGTGTGATAACAGTGATAAATAGAGAAGAGTGGACCTTCATTGCTGGGTGTAATATTTAATAGTGTTTCCCCCTAATTACTAAAGCCCTCTTCCGGCATTCTTCACAAACAGAGGCTACATATGGAGAAGGGGGCAACTGGGTAATCAGTCAGTCAGTCAGTCAGTCAGGCGATCACTCGTGACCGAGTGTTTTCCAGGATTAAAAAAAAGAAAAAAGAAAAAAAAAAGAAAATTTACAAAAAGGAGATTTTAAAAGGAGGAAAATTCTAAAGAAAATTGTGTAGACTCTAGCAATGGGTCCGTAAGTGACTGTGGAGGCCAATTCTAGATCCACACAGCTTCCCACAGTGAGGACACAGGTTACCAGATGGAAGATGGTCTTGTAAAGGATTCATTTGACGTGCTTTTCACTTAGCATGTTTCTCCCTTTCACCTTGCACTAGAGCTTCTTCAAAGTCCATAGAACCTTTGTGAAAGGCCAACCTCCAGTTAGATCGTTCATGGGCCAGAGCTTCCCAGTTTTTGATGTTGATATTGCATTTTTTTAGATTAGCCTTAAGAACATCTTTAAACCTCTTATATTGACCACCGGTATTCCGCTTTCCATCCTTGAGTTGGGAATAAAGTAACTGCTTTGGGAGACGGCAGTCAGGCATTCGAACAACATGACCGGTCCACTGAAGTTGGCGTTGAAGGATCATTTTTTCAATGCTAGTAGTCTTTGCTTCTTCCAGTACACTGACATTTGTTCGCCTATCTTCCCAAGTAATTCGCAGGATTTTCCGGAGGCAACGTTGATGAAATCTTTCAAGGAGGTGGAGGTGACGTTTATAGATAGTCCATGTTTCGCAGGCATACAATAAAGTTGGTAACACAATGGCTTCATAAACCAGTGTTTTGGTCTTCTTACAAATATCCCGATCCTCGAACACTCGATGTTTCATTTGAGAAAACGCGGCACTTGCGGAGCTCAGACAATGCTGGATTTCACTGTCGATGTTAATAGGACCATGGTGGTGGCCCTGCTCTCAATTCTGAGGGCACAATTTGTCCCTCCCTCCAGATGTCCTATATGATTGCAGTTACAAATTGTGTGGAAGGCTTTGTATAAGCAGCCGCTCATGCACAGAGTTGCTCTTTCAGGTGTCCGTGTCAACACATGGTTGTCCAGGGGATGCATTGGCACGCCAGATATTGGGGATGAGGCCAGCAGCACCACAGTCCCCTTCTCCATGCAAAGATTCCATGTGTGGAGAACATCAGAAGAAGGCTTAATTCAGGCTGCTTTCCCAACTTCTGTGGAAGTCAGTGCAGTGTTGGAACATTTAGACCAGGTGCCGGCAACCAGTTGCCTTCCAGATGTTTTGGAATACAACACCCATAAGCCCCAGTCAGCATGACCAATGCACAAGAAATGTGGAAGTTGTAGTCCAAAAATCTAGAGGGCAACAAGCTGCCTACTCTTGGATTAGACTGGATTGCTAGCAGATTCTGGTCAAGTTAATTTTTATGAACACAAGAAGCTGACTAATAGTGAATCAGACCTTTGGTCCACCTAGCCAAGTACTGCCTATTGACTGATGGCAGCTAACCAGAGTCTCAGAGAAAGGTCTTTTGCATCCCCTCAACTAGAAATTCTTTAACTGGAGATGCTTGGGATCGGAACTGGGACTGTTTCTGTGCAAAATGTGCTCTATCATTGAATGGTGGTCCTTACCCTTATAAAAGACAATGTTTTAGAAATGTGGGGATGGTAGATGGGCTGGCATTGTTTTATTCCCTTCAAATGTATCTTTAGGCAAAATTCTGAGTCAACTCTATCTTTCTGACCTCCAGTACATGTTGGGGCAGTGCTCTTCCTATCAAATAAATAAATAAATAAATAAATGGGGGGGGAGCCTACTCCAAGACTGCTGAAGCCCAGTTTGGGTGCCATAACCATAGCCCTGTTATCATTAAACATATTCCTGTGCTTTATATACCTTTTCAACATGCTGCGCATCTGGCTGTTGCGTGTGATTGTTGTTCACCATCTATTTCTTCCTGACTAGCTTGTTATTGTCCATGGAGCCGCACTGTGGAGTAAGAGGATGAGCTATTGCACATGGTAACTCATTCTGCGTGAGTAAACATTATGCGACAAATCACTACCTTTTTTTTCTTTTCTTGCTGTGGATCCATCGTAACGGCTCAGAAACCCAGTCATATTATTCAGCACACTTACTTGTAACTATGGATGTGCATTTTCTCTCCTCCAAATGAAAATCCTCAATATTTTACGCATTCCCCCATTGATAATCCCTTCACTATCCTTTTCTCCTAATCTTTTCAGACACTGTGCTTTTAGGAGGCTGTGGGGCTTCAGCACTGCAACATTATGACTATCAACATTTCATATTTTCCATCATCTTTAAATATGGGCTTATTGTACACGGCTGTACTTAACAGCATCACTTAAATAATGTCTAATGTTCTGCATATTTACTGACATGAGCACAGATGCACACATATGAATATATAAATATATATATATATATATATAGAGAGAGAGAGATGTATAATTTAATTCTCTTCAGTGTGTTTGCAATAGACTTTGAATGTTTGCAGTATCACACAGTAGTGATCCTCCATCAGATGGCACTGTTTGGATTTTGGATTTAAAAAACCCACAGAAGCCTGTTAATGCTTCTGTAGATCTCAAACTTTCTCCCCATTTGTCTACAGACTTACAGTTACTATTTTAAAAGAGTTAACGTCGATTTAAGGGGAAGCGGTTTTACTGCACTTACAAAATGAAGAAATGTGGGTTCAGCTGGGGGGAAACGTTCTATATTCATCACCTCTCTTTCAACCCAAATTATTGGACAATAATCAGAGCAATTGTTCACATCAAACAAGCATCTTAAATATATTGGCTGGGCTGGGGCTCTGAGGTGTGGCTGTGCTAGTGTTGTGCCCAACACAACACTAGCACCGTTCTCATTCGATTAGATGGAAAACGAATTGCTTCCAAAAAGAAACTGAAAGGAGACAAAATCTCAGAGAAATGCTCATGGGTTTGGTTCAGGGTTCTTGTGCTTGCCTTACTTATGAGGTGGCTGGGAAGTGTGAGCGAGCGAGTGCCCTGTCTTTCATGGGTACAATCACCTCTCTGGCAGCTGGTAGCTTCCTCAGCTTCCCAGACTTCCTGCCCAGGGGAAGACATCATGAATAATAACATGAAAATGCCTGCTATGAAGGGGGAAATGTGTGAATTAGCCAAAGTTGCATACAAAAAAAGGGGGAAATTGGGAGAAATGCAAATTGAAATGTGTACACATTTTCATGCGGACTGCTTTGTTTTTGTTTTTTAAATCACAAACTGCTTTGGAAACAGGGATGAAAGAAACTTGAGATTGGAAAAAAGGGAAATGTAGAGAAAACAAAATTTACAGATTTGACCATTCCTGCTGCCAACTTGGTTTCATTTCTCTCACCTGGCGGGCAGCCCTATCCTATGTGACTGTCCCTAACCCTCCAAACCTGGATGATGACGGGCATCCAACTGAGTGCGGGAGGAGTGTGGCAGTTAGGTTTGCCACCGCACTCCCCTCGCCCTCAAAAACATCTAGAGGACCGATTTCGGCTGTATAAACGCATTACACCTCCTCTCCAGGAGGAGGAGAGGCTGAGGCACCACCTGGATTCTGCGGAAGCTGGAGGTGCCTCGCTCCTCACCTCCCAATCCCTGGGAACGCCCCCCCCATGGGGCAACCAAAGACAGTCTTCCATCTTTGGTTCCCTGCCAGCGTGGATAGAACCACACCAACTACGAGGTGGGGGGGCAGGACTGTGTGCTGCGACCTCGGAAGGGACCTCGGCAGCACCTATGCCCAGACAAGGTTGGAGGGCCGGTAGGATTGCGCCCTAAGGCATTTTGTTCTCCAAAACCTTTTAAATCTTTGCTATTTTGTATCCTTATTACACGTTAGCTACTTTAAAGTCCAGCGTTTGTTTGTTTTCTTGGCTGGCTTTAGCTCCTCAGTAGTTTTTAATCATATTTTATTGACTTGACTAGTCTTTGCATTGTATTCCGCCCCCACGCCCCCATCATGCTGGCTTTTGTATTTGCATCTGTATTTTTAGCATGCTGCTTTTAATAGCCTGTGCTTTTAGTTTGTACGTTACTCTGTCGTTGTTTTCGTTTAAAGTAATTGCACGATGCCTAGTGGACTTGTTTTATAGGTATCTTATGAGTGCAAATGAATAAAAATATTAAAAATATATATAAATAATAAAGGGACTATAGAGAAACCCCGAAGTGTTCAATTTAAAAGATTAAGGCTTAACGACTGGCAGTAAGAGCTTTAAGCTACAATATGTGGGGTTTTGTTTTGTATTTTGGCCCCGCCCCTTTTGCCTTTGGCCCTGCCCACCACTGGAATGCAGTCCCCGAGAGGTTCTCCGAAATGGAATTTTGCCCTCGGTCTGAAAGAGGTTCCCAACCCCTGTTCTATGGTCACCAGGAGGATTCTTACCACACAAGATCTTGTGGGAAATGGGGCTCGGTTCTTGTTGGGTTAAACTAAACCACTACCCCCTCCTGTGTGAATGACTATTTCCCCCCTACAAATGTGTTGATGTTTCTTCCTTCTTCCTTGGTTTACATTCTCCTCTGAGCTGTTGTTACATAAAGTAGTGAATATCTGAATACTTGCTCTGGATAAATATAGTTATTCTAATTTTATAGACTTTCTTGGAAGGAGATTCTAAGCCACTGAGTGCTGCTCTGCATCAGTAATTTCAAGTGTGTGTGTGTGTGTGTGTGTGTGTGTGCATGCGTATTTCAAGTATTTCATTACTCTGACTTGGAGATAAAAGGTCATATCTAAGTGCTGCATACTTACAAACACAAAAGCTGCACTTCAGTGACTTGCTTCCATCAAATCATTTTTTAAGGACTGGAGTGGTTTGCATTGTAACCATCAGCGAAAAAAGAAAAAGAAAGGAAGAAAATAATTTTTTTGGCAATGTCCTCTTTTTCTCATTGAATTGCTCAGCCATTTGTAAGCACCGTCTAATGTCAGCTTTTTCCACCTGGAGAACAAATTAACCATTTCCCCCCTTTGTTTCCCATGATAGAGAAAAATGCATACGCTATCCTGCTGTGTAGCAATGTGGAGGGAATTTTAAACATATATCCCTTGTTAAGGCAATAGGGGGAAGATGTGTCAGGAGAGACTCTCTCCAGGCGGCTTCCTTTCAGCACAGCAGGTCTGGTGGGAAACCGCTGTGGTTTCTGAGACTCATAATTACCCAGTTCAGAATACAAATTTGGTATGCTTGGAATGTGCTCCTGTAATCTGAGCCCTGTGCCTGATTGTTCCTCTCCAGTTTGAATTGTAATCTGAGCCAGGGAAGAACACTTCCCTCCCATTCCCACCCACTCAATTACCAGGCTATTAGTGCAGGGATAGCGGCATGGAAAGAGAGAAGGAGATCTGTCTTTCCTCCCCCCCCCCCCCCAAAGATCCAGGGTTCAGGCCCACAGGACAAAAATAAATGCACAAATTTGCATATGCTAATTTACATATGCTCTAACGCAGGGCTCTCCAACTTTGGGTCCCCAGATGTAGCTGGCCTACAGCTCCCAGCATACCCAGCCAGCATGGCTAATGGCAAGGGATTCTGGGAGCTGTAGTCCAGCAACATCCGGGGACCCAAGGTTGGGGAGCCCTGCTCTAACATCTCTGTGTCTTTAAAGGAGCCTGTCTCCTAAGGGCACCCCTATTTGTAAAAAAGGATGTATTGACAGGGGAGAGGAAGGCATTTGATTTCAGAAAAAAAATATCAGGCAGAAAGATTCAAGGGGGGCGGCAGCAGGAGGTGAAGCACATGTGGACAAAAAGCCAGCTAATCCAGGGGGATCAGGTGCAACAGAGATCATCTGGGCCCCTGTATTTCAGGAAGTGCCCATGGACAGCAGAGTGGTGGGGCAGATGGCCTCCCAGAGATGCGGGGCTACACATGAAAGATCTGGGGCTCCAGCCCTAGCGGGCCACCTCCTAACACTGCCTATGCTCCCCCCCCAACCTTCGCAGTGCATGCAGTGCTGCTGGATCCAGTTTTTGGGGAGGCCCTTTGGTGGACTAACTTCTCTCTGAGCCAAAACAGACATTTTAAAGATGCAGCTAGCAGCTATGGCTCTTCTTTTTCATTTTCACTCTAGAGTGGATACAGGGGGTCCAATCTGGATCAGGACCCTAGGGTGGAGTGTAGGGGAGCTTTAACCATTCCCCTCCAATAGGTCTAATCCAGATTGGGGTGGAACGCTTGCAATTTCTGTTGCAAGATAGTAATCCATATAGCAAATGGATGACTATTTTGCATTAGAATTTGGGGGCTAGGGCACCTAATATGGATTGAGCCTATAGAGGGTTAAATCCCCTTTCTCCCATGCTCAGCTCCCAATTCTTATTGCCCTCCTGAACCGAAACAAGAGTAGAAATGAAAAAAAAAAAAAACCCACACACACACACCATATCTGCTAGCTTCTTTAAAGTCATGTCTCTTTGGGCATTCTGTGGGCCCTGATCCCTCAGTGGGCTCACCTCATCGTCACTGCCATTGTCACTAGCTGCTGTCTGTCTTTGGTGCCGACACGTGCTCATTTTGTCCTGACAAGTAACCGGCAGAGATCAGCCCTAGTTGAAGGATATTCATCTCTCATCCACACCTAGGTCTGAGTGTTGTTCTCCTTTTCTCATAGTATTAGGACCTGGGGTCATCCGATGAAGCTGAAAGGTGGGAGGAGATTCAGGATGGATGAAAGGAAGGACTTCTTCACACAGCACATCATTAAATGATGCAACCCACTGCCACAAAATGGAGTGATGGCTTGAAAAGGGGACTGGACAAATTTATGGAGGATAAGGCTGTCAATGGCTACCGGTCATGATGCCAATATTATACCTCCAGTATCAGAGGAAGTATGCCTATGTACACCTGTTGCTGGGGAACATGAGTGGGAGGGTGTTATTGGAATCATGCCCTACTTGTGGGTTTCCCACAGGAGCTGGTTGGCCAATGTGTGAACAGAACGTTGGACCCGATCAGCCTCTTGTCTGTACCAGCATGTTTCTTCCTATGTTCCGCACCCCCTGCTCACATTGTGTGATGCCCATGTTGTGATGCCGTTACATTCTCTGTTTTCTTGCCCTTGCTCCATAGCACCGGCTGCAGTTGATCAAAGCAGAGGAATATGGATCATACTATTTAATGACATAAAGGAGCGGGACAGAGAAGGGGGAAGTTAGAGGTGAGTCTGCCAGGTCCAGCAGCAGCCATGCACCTCTGTCTTCTTGGCTTTCATTCATATGTGAATCTCACCACAGTGTAACTGAAAGGCAAATCACTTTGGAGGGGGAAGAAACAAAGTGTCTAGGTCAGGAGTGTTGAACTTCTTTCCACCCAAGGGCTGACTGAATTCAATTTCAGAGAACCCCCCTCAGGGGCTGCATTCCAGTGGTGGGCGGGGTCAAAGGTCATAGTGGCAGGGGCAACATACCCAAAAAATCAGTACATTGTAGCTTAAGGGCAAAATCCTATGCATGTTTAGACAGAAAAGAATCCTGCAACTCCCAGCATGCCCCAGCCAGCCAGCCAGCCAGCCACGCAGGGCTTTTTTCTGCCTAAACATGCATAGGATTGCACCCTAAAGCTCTTACTGCCAATAACTAAGTCTTAGGAGAGGGCATGTCATCCTTTTAGATAGGGGGGGACTGCATAAACAATGGGGGAAGGCGTGGGGCCACCTGAGGAGTCCTGGAGGGGTGTTTTGGGACCCCGGGGGGGACAAATTTGCCCCCCGGGCCTCATGTCTAGGTGAATCTATCTTCTACAAATATATCTAAGCATGAAATATCAGAGCTGTGAGCAAATATCCTATTAAAATTCTCTGCCCTAGTTGTGGGAAGAGAAATTGGGAGGACAATTTCACCCAATTTCTCCAGAGTGAGGAGAAATTCTCCAACAGTTTCTCACAGGTGGGACTCACCATTGGCTTCTTCTTCTCCTCCCCCCCCCCCAGTCTTTTTCTTCTTTTTTCCCCACTGCACTGCAAGTGGCAACAGCATCAACTGTGTTGGCAGCCTAGTCCTTATTTTGCATCCACAACACAATGCAGGTGTGAGGGGGGCGGGCGGGCAGGCACTGTTTTGTGTTTTGTTCATGTCCAGGGAAGAGGTGGAGCTAGTGCTGTGTCAAAATCCAGCCTCCAGTTTTCCTATGAAAGAGGCTTCTGTTTTTCTGCCTCATTCTGGGGGCATTTTCAAATTTATTTTGCATTTCTGTTGCGCTTGCCTAATTACTACAAAGTGGCCTGGGTGTGTGTGTGTGTGTGTGTGTGTGTGTGTGTGTGTGTTTTCTTTCGGAAGCATGTCTCCCCATTTCTCTGTAGCATCCCAGGCTGCTTTGCACTTCGTACTCTGAAAAAGCCCCATGGAAGGAGTTCTCCATGATGTCTTCCTCTGCCTGGGCTTTAATAGAAGTTCAGGAAGCTACAGCCTGCCAGAGAGATGTCTGTAAGTGGAAGACTACTTCAGCCACTTCTTAGGTAAGGTAAATCCAAGAACCCTGATCCCAACCTATGAGAGTTTCTCCAATATTTTCTTCTACCATGATGAATTTCTTTACGAAAGCAATTCCTTTTCTATCAAACTGCATGAGAATGGTTGAAAAAAAAATATGGAAGGAATTTTCAGCACAGTGCTAGAAATGAGTGCCTTGCCTGGATCCCAGTTGGGTCGCTCTGCCACACCAGTACCATCACTTTCTGAAGCAGGATTCTTTGTAATATGGTTACAAAGGGCATTCGATGGAAAAGTCAATAACAGAACCTTCTTTCTCCTCTCTGCCCAGGACTGGATTTGACCTCATCTCTCCACTTCCTCAGAAGAAAATAGGGATTACACATTTTTATCTCACAGGAAATGCCGAGAAAATTATATCATGGCTACTAGGTGCTTTGAAGGGTGTGTGTGTCTGTTGATATATAGCCAGAGGTGGGAAGACTTAACTTTTTAGAGCTTATTTTACACATTACTTGCTGTGTTGTCTGGAGATAACACACATGACCCCTGTGAATCAAGCATTTCCAGGCCTTTGTGTTATTACCCATGGAGAGGGCAGGTTTGGGTAATCATGAGGTTCAGCTGCCCTGGTGAGCAGCTGGGAAAATGATCCACATTTCCACAGTAAATACTTCAGCTGCCAAAGCCTGTTTTCGACCAGATAGTGGGACAAAAGAAATGAGCATGTACCAGCATCAGCCCTCCCTCAGCCCAAGGCCAAAACTTAAGCAGTTACAGCTCTGTAACCCTGCAGGCTGATGCACACATTACATGGAAGTAGACCCACATTTGCCTACCTTTGACATTTGATAGGAAGTCATGGTCATTTTTGACTCCCTGATGAGTATGGCCTGGTTCACACATTGCCAGGCCTGAGCTGGAGGCAGCTGTCAGAGGTGCGTGAGACAGGAGTTGGGAGCCAGGAGCCAGAGTCAAAGAACCATGCTGGAGAGTGAGTGCTAAGGAACACACAGTAGCACATGGGAGCCAGGAAGATGTAAGAACATGCAGAGAGCCATGCTGGATCAGAGACCAAGGGTCCATCTAGTCCAGCATTCTGTTCACAGTGGCCAACCAGTTGCCCGCAGGATCCCACAAGCAGGAAATGAGTGCAACAGCACCTTCCCACCCATGTTCCCCAGTCCAAACAAGAAGCCTTTGATTGCCCAGGAGGACCTAGTGGTCAGCATGGAGGAGTAGACAGGACCAGTCCAGTGCCTGAGTGTACTTCAGTTCCAGGAAAATGCTCCAAGCTTCACTTCCAAATCTCATCACACCGGGCAGCACAAAGATGAAGGTTCCTCATTCTCACCCCGGCAGCTCCTGATGAACATGCAGGTTTATCTCTTGATGGCTGCACCATCTCGAAATTACTTGCATGTCTGAATGGACCACCACAGATAAAACACCAGAGATTAAACTTCCCAATCTCCTCGCACTGCATGAAAATACTTCTCAGTGGAGTCAGTTCACACATTCAGCGCCCAGTGTAGAAAAAGTGAAGTATATACCTGTGAAGTATACAGCTTTTTTAGGGATGGTTACAAGGTTTTAGGGGAGGATGAATCTGTCACTTTCAGTTTCTCTTTGTTTCTCATTTTTCCAATATTATGTTCAGTTTGTCCAAAATGTTGATAATTTTCTTTTTAAAAAATTCCATGAAAATTCATATGTATTACTGTGTGCATTTCTCCAAGTACATGCATTTTGGTAAGCAATTTTGCATAGTACACTCATTTTTACAACCAATTTTTTTTAAAAAAATATTTTGTCAACATTATTTTCATGAATATACACAATCTTGTGTAATTTTTGTATGCATTTTTTGGATTGGAGAATTCAATTGCAAAATTCAGAGCTTCAAAATTCAAAGGATAAGTGAGTTTCATTTCACATATTGATTTGAAAGTGCAAAATTAGATAAGTTCAGATTAAAAAGTGAACTGAACAAATTCCTTCTCCATCCCTATGTGTATAGCCAACAAATTTTATGCATCAGGGAAAGATGGCTTTAGAGGGTTATCTCTTCTTCAGCCACACCATCAAACCTGTATGAAAGTTCCTATCAAGAGATAGTGAGACATTTTTTCCCCTCTCTCATAATACTAGAACCTGGGTTGATCCCAGGAAGATGCTTGGTGGAAGATTCAGGATGGAGAAAAGGAAGTATTTCTTCACACAGTGCAGAGTTAAACTATGGAATTCACTACCACAAGATGTAGTGATGGCCACAATTTGGATGGTTTTAAAAGGGAATCAGACAAGTTCATGGAGGAGAAGGCTATCAGTGGCTACTAGTCCTGATAGCTATATGCTACCTGCAGTATTAGAGGCTGTTGCTGGGGAACATGGGCGGGAGGGTGCTGTTGAACTCATGTCCTGCTTGTGGGTTTCCCATGGGCAACTGGTTGGCCACTGTGTGTGAACAGAATGCTGGACTAGATGGACCTTTGGTCTGAGATCCAGCAGAACTCTTCTTATATTATTACATTCTTCTGAGAAAGTGGCTGCTCCCTTTGCTGCCTACACTCAACCTAGAGAGTGCTTCTGCAGAGCAACTTATTTTAGAACCTAGATCTAGTTATCATATTACCAATAGCCTCCAAAGCTCTCCACCACAGCCCCTTAAAGAAACATGCAGGCCAGGACTCCATGCAAATTAACACTGGTGCATTGGAAGCAAAGACAGGAGTGAGTGATTTGCTCCTTCAACCTACCATCCTCCTGGAGAATGACTTGGCAAACTATTAGTGGAGTGTGTCCACTGTGGATGTGTGTGTGTGTGTGTGTGTGTGAGAGAGAGAGAGAGATAAAAACTTTAACCCAAAGAATGATAAAGCCAACGTACCTTTTAGCTATTTCCCCATTTTTCTAATCATAATGAAACAGTCAGACATCAGCTGCTAGCTACTGCCTGAAGATCAGTGACAGTCACTATTACAAATGCTCTTTAAATATAATGAAGGACTAATACAGAGGAAGAGAAGGAAGAGAAGAAACTTTTGGGGGAAAGTATTATTATTTTTTGTATGTGTACTCGTTATTAGTGTTCCTTGCTGTGAATATCACTGGCAAAGGTCATTTAGATCCAGTAGTTCACAGCATTTCTGAACTGCTTGCTCAGATAAAGGCATCAGACTGTGGAAGGTGATAATCGGTTCCTCCTCCTGTAAGATATTCATCTCCAGCTACACCCCTTGAGCCCGATGTGGGTATTATAATTTGCCCAGCAAGGATAACAACAGAAACTGTAACGGTTCCAGCAAACATGATGCCAAATGATAGAAGAGGGAAAGCTTTAATGATTACTCCAGAGAGAACGCTGGCGTGTCGGCAGCGGAGGGCATGCAGCGCAACCAGGAAGGGGAAATCCAGGGAACTGCTTTCTGTGACACATGTGAACACTAAGCTGTGGCATTTCATTCCCTATGGCAGGCACTAGCAGAAGATGGACCAGCTGTTTACACTGCTTAAATAAACACCCATTCCCATTTTTTGGGAAACAAGTTAAATATTTTTTAAAGCACCAAAGGTTGTGCTTGTGTTTTAAAGGTAATGTTTCTTATTACTTGCCATGGGCGTGATCCATCCACTGTATGCTGCATGCCCGGGGAGGAATGGACCTCTGAATCCCTCTACATGGAGTGTAGGACTTCCCCAACTGGTGTTCTTATCCATTGATTACATTTTATCCCACCCTTTTCTCATGAAGCTCAGTGGGACATGTGTGGTCCTCCCAAATTGTATTGTTGCAGCATACCTGTGCACCAGGTATGTGATGGCCACCAATTTGGAGGGCTTTAAAAGGGGATTGGACAAATTCATGGAGGAGAAGGCTATCGATGGCTGCTAGTCTTGACTGGCTATATGCTATCTCCAGTGTACACCAGTTGCTGGGGAACATGGGTGGGAGGGTGCTGTTGCACTCATGTCCTGCTTCTGGGTTTTCTATGGGCAGCTGGTTGGCCACTGTGTGAACAAGAATGCTGGACTAAATGGACTCTTGGTCTGATCCAGCATGGCTCTTCTTATGTTTTTATGTCCCTAAGGTTCCATGGTGAGCTACATGGCAGAGTGGAGATTTGAATCAAGGCTTCCCCAATCTTAGACCAACACTTTAACCAACATGGTGGCTTTCAGTGGTAACAGCTGAGTATGTTGCAGTGCATCTGAAACACCAGCAGGGTGGCTGTCTGAGTGACAGTTGGGAGCGAAGGCAGGCCCCCAAGAACCTTATGGTGCTCCACTCCTCATGTGTGCAGCTCTGGTTGGATCATTAACTATGAGGTACATCAGCTAAAGTACATCAATTGCAGACAACCCTTTGGGTCTGCAAACCCAAAGGACTGTCTGCAGCTGCTGTACCCTAGAGTACTCGCTCCCAGTCTAGCTATAGCTCCAAGGTGCCCCAGAGCTTCTCATCACCAGTGGTGCATATTCTATTTATTTTATTTATTTATTATATTTATACCCCGCCTTTTTTCCTCTTGCAAGGAACCCAAGGCAACTTACATAATCCTCCTCCTCCTCTCCATTTTATCCTCACAACAACCCTGTGAGGTAGGTTAGGCTGAGAGTCAGTGACTGGCCCAAAGTCACCCAGTGAGCTTCATGGCCGAGCGGGGACTAGAAGCAGGGATTACATTCTAATAATGTAATGTGCACTCCTGGCCAATGTGAGGCCTGATTTTTGAAAGCCTGCTGCAGTGCTGCATTCTGGTACCTCAGTATACAGATGTCATTCCAGTAGCCTGCACACAGCAGCTGGGGGACATGAAGGAAAATGGATCATCTGCCTTCTCCCCTGTTGTGCTCAGAGGGACCAGTCCACAAAATGGGTTCAGCACCATGGATCTCTCCTTAAAAGTTCAGACTACAACCCAGAATGGATACACTGCCCCACTGATATTGGGAGCCGCCAGCCTCCCCTGGACTTTCCCCTCTTCGCAACATTCACAACAGCCCTCACTCCATCTCAGCCCTGCTGCTGTTGAAGGGTCTAGGGCTCTGTGCTGGCAATGCCACATCTTGATACCAGTGTTCTCCTGTAACTTCCAACCCTGCCGTGTTTCTATTATTAATGGGTGTGAACTCTCCCCTGCTTGATTCAGAATTGGACCAGCAATTATAAGTGACATTGGAGATTTCTTAGATTTCTAAGTTTCCCATAGAAAAATACATTTCTCAGAGTTCCTGGAAACTGGATTGCTGCTACGGCAGCATGCCATGTGCCCAGGACCAGTGAGAGGGGTCGGCATGGTTAGACACCTGTTGAAGCCCATGCCGCAGTGGGAGGGGGGGACTGTCAAGAACCCTCCCCACCATTGACTCTTGCTTGCTTACCCCATGTCATTCTGGCCTCCAAGGGATGTGGAATCAAAGAGGAGCAGCAGAAGCAGCAGCAGCTGCAACCACCGCCCATTTGCTTGCCAGTTCTCAATGTCAAGAACAGAGATGGACAAATCTGTCAATTTTGGTTTCTCTCAGTTTCCCATTTTTTTCCCCCAATCTTAAGTTCAGTTCACCCTGAACTTTGAGATTTTTTTTTTTTTTTTACAGTTCATATGAACATCCGTATGTGCTTTTAGGTACCTTCTCCTAATATATACATTTTTTTGTACACAGTTTTGTCTAATACACACAATTTTCCAGGAACTTTGTTGATGTGATGCATTTTGAACATTATTTTCACTGATATATACATGTGTGTGTGTACTTTCCTCTAATATACACATTTTTGCATGCATTTTGTTTAATTGGATAACCCCACTGAAACATTCAGAGAAGTGCAAATTTTGGAGGATAACTGGGTTTTAGTTCATGTGTAGGTTCAGAAGTGTAAAATTAGGTAAGTTCACATTAATTTGTGAACTGAACACATTTTCTCCCCCTTCCCTAAGTGTGAATGCATTGAGAAAACATTGCAAAAAAAAAGAAGACAGACATCTCTCCCCCCCCCCCCCCATACAATGTCACTGGGAACCATGCTATGCCATCACATAGTGAAGTTCCTAGTGCCATCCTTAAGATTTTTATCTGGCCAGCAGCCTGTTGGTGAGTGCCGCTCCTTATAGTTGTTTAAAGTAGTAGTAGAAGAAAGATGGAGACTGATCAGCCACCTCATCAAATATCTCAGAAAGTGGGAAGCCTGCAAGGTTGCAGAAATTCTCCACTCACCTTCACTGGAGGACAGTTATCTGTCAGTTTCTGCACTCCTCCAAATGTTTTATTTCAGTTCTCTGATCAAAACAAACCTGTACTTCAAAAAATAAATAAATATGTGAATGCTATAGAAAACAAAACCAACATATTCATCCACCCTTACATCTTACTAAAGCAAAGTACCTTAGGCAAATTCTCCATACCTATTGGGCTGGCCAGTCACAGAATTTCCATCAGAGCATATGCAGAGCCTGTTGATAGCTCGTGGAGGTTGTCCAGATCTGGTTGACTAGTGAAGTGGTGGCAGTTTCCAACAAGAAGAAGTCTGGTTAAATTGAAGGACCTGATTTCATGCTGGGTGCTATGGCTGTTGCATCCCATCCCCACCCATTCCTTTCCAATGTGTCTGCAAGAAATTCTGCTGTGTATAGTTGTTCTCTGTTGCATGCAGTGTTTTCTGTGTGAATGACAGAGCTGGAGGATGGAAAATTCAGCGTGCTATTTTGTACCAATTGGGAAGAAAAATGGAATCTAGTTTTATTTTCCCTAATATAATTGGACTATGTGCAGTAAATTGAACAACTTGTGATAGAAATCCAAATCTGAAGCAATCTATTTATTTTTCATACTTTATAACCATGCTAGAATGTCCAGGCAATTTAGGGCTCTGTGTTTCGAAGTCTTTTTTATTGATTTCCTTAAAAAAATAAGTGCAGTCAAATACTCTTCATTCTCATTGAAATAAATGAAGAGACCTTAAAGGGTCTCTAAAATCACAGGCTGAGATTCCTTGATGAAATGTCTTCCTGTCTTGGCTCCCAGGTCATGTTGATACAGCGTGGCCATTTCTTCAAAAGCAACATCTGTGGGTATGGTTACTTAGTTTGCTGCCAGAACCAGCCTCGAGCCAAAATGACACAGAGAGACGCATGTGGCAATTCTACTACCAGAGCAAAGCTGGTGCCTATAATGCTGCCATATGTTCAGTATAAACTAGGGATGGACAGATCTGCCCATTTTGCTTTCTTCCACATTTGATGTTTTTGTTTTTTGTTTTTTTTAAAAAAGAACCAAACAAAATTCTCACCCATCAGGTCTGGCCAAATTCAATAAGTACAGCTATTCCCAGTATGGAGAGGATCATGATGTACCTGCCTGCCACACAGCAGTTAAACATGAGGGGCCTGCCAGAAAGAAGAGGTGGCAACCCTAGAGCTGCTTAGCCCTGTGCCTGGCTGGATGCATCTGTCTGTTCTGGTTTCTCACATATTTGATTTTAATTAAAAAAAAAAAAAAAAAAGATCTCGGGTTCTTCCCGTCCCATTTATGATGACATTTGTGAATATTGGTGAGTTCTTTTAAACAAAGAAGCAAACTAAATTCTCACCCATCCCTAGAAACATATGTCTGACTCATGGTCTGACTCAGTATAAAGGAAGCTTCATATATTTCCTTTATACTGAGTCAGACCATTGGTCCATCCAGCCTAGTATCGTCCGCTCTGGCTGGCGAGGGCACTTCAGGGTCACAGTAACAGGGCTGAACTGTAACTGTGGTCAGAGTTAAGCCATGAGCTGTGAACTGGGAGCCAGGAGTTGTGGCAGCAGCCAGAGTCAAAAAGCCAATGGAAGCAAGCATGTCAGAGTCAGGAAGACAGTTGTTGCGCAGGAAAAGTCCAAGACCAGTCATAAAGCCATTTGTAGTTCATTCTGCCTAGGAGGGGCCAATGGCCAGCCTGGGTAGGTGGCGGTGGCGCCTACTTTATTGCCTAGGACAATGCCCCAAACTGCAGCCCTGGTGGCTCAACATGCTGGGCAGCTGCATAAAGAAGTGAGGGCCCCCGGTTCTAGCCCCTGTAGCGCCCAACACTGCTTTAGAAGCCTTTCCTATTCTTGCTCTCTCAGATTCCAAGAGTTACAAGATGTAACAAAGTAGCTCAGTTTTAGAGTGAACCAAACAGACCCCATCTTGGCTGGAGTACAGTAAACTGAAGGCTTTTAGTTCCCAGCCTGAGCGAGATGGGGAAATATAGACAAAGGGCTGATCCTAAGCAGCTGTGTCACGTACATAAGGCTGGATCAGACATAATCAGGTTTTAATAACCCGCGTTACCCAATCCCCTCCTCCTTGTTGTGCTGTCCTCCAAATCCAACCTTCCCCCTTGCAGAACGGACTGTTCATGCATGTCCACAGCCTCATTTTGGGTTGCAGGAATCGGCCTTGCAAGAATGGAGCTATTTCCCCCCTACAGAGTAGTTCAGAAGGATTGGAGATTCTGATTCATCATTATTGTAATATTTGTACTGAAACTGCATTGCTTTACCAAGTTAATTTCTGTGGCTCAGTAGCAGAGCACATGATCGGCAAGCAGAAGGTCCCACGTTTGATCCCTGGCATCTGTGGGGTAGGGCTGGGTAAAGACTCCTGTCTGAAACTCTGGAGAGTTGCTAGCTACCAGTGTTGATTGCACATGGGAATTGGGCATGAAATGCTTCTGCCGTGCATTAAAAATGTGGCTTTTCAGGCGGGAATATGGGGTGGGTTAGGATTTTTAAGTTTTGTACTGTTTTTTTTTTTTAAATTGTGTTTTACACTCTGTTTTTTTCTTGTATTTTATTGCACTGTACATTGCTCAGAGTGGGCTGGATGACTGGCCAGATGGGCGATTCAAAAACATAATAATAGATTCAAAAATATAATAATAAATAATAAATAAATCTCAAACATCCCTCATTCGTTCATCCCTACAAAAGACAACATGTTAATTGTGACTTACTTAAATCCCATTGATTTCAATGGGACACTTTAGTTGGATTGGAGCTGTGGTTTGTAATTGTATTGCATTTTATTCTTTTGACTGTTTTAATCTGCCCAAACAAGCAATGCCTGTTACTGAGCAGATTAAAAATTAAAGAAATAAATATTGTAATTCATAATTCTCACATACATGCCATTTTGTAAATTGCAATTTAATGGTCTCAGTATTATCTCCTATGAACCAACATGGACTGTTCAGTAATGGTAGAGAAGAACAGAAACTCTAAGACAGCAAATAATCCCTAGAGTGTGATTAATTTAAGAGAAAGATCCACCATCTCTTTTCTGACAGCCTTCTTGACTTATAGAAGTATCTGACAAAGGTGACCTACAAGTGCAAGAACTGGTCATATTTATTTTTTGCTATGCTTCCCCAAGGACATCGCTTAAGTCAGTCTGAGGCAAGCCCCTTAAGAAATAAGATGTCTGGAATGAACTTTTTTCTGTTGAGAGATGTAGTACCAATTTTGTCTCTAATTCTGGCTAGAATGTTGTCAGAACATTAGACATTCAGAGGTCTGTCCTCACACACTGATCCAAGATTCCTTTGAGATTATCCATGAGCAAGAGGGTCCTCCACGGTCATAGAGAGGAACACTTCCTGTAGGCCTTCCTGCCTTCTTCTCTAGGGTCATATATGCAGACAGACAGCAAAGAAGTGCTGAAAGAGCTGGAAAGAAGCAATGTCCATTAGACCAGGGATTGTAAGATGTTTGCTGCTTTTAGGGATCTGTGAGAAATTCAATGCATCCATTTTAAAAAATAAATAAATAGATTTACCCAATTCCCAACTCCCAGACCCAATTGTGGACCCAAATGCAATTTGTGAGTGGAAATCCGTACATTTCCTACCTTGCAGTACATTCCATGAAACAAACAAATGAACAAAATGTGTTCAAAAACGTGTGCACCTTTCAAAAATGCACAAAGAAAAATGCGTACATTTTCAAATCTGTACAAATACACACTTTAATGGGTGCATACAGCCCGAAATGAGTAAGTTTAAAAATGTACACAGAAATGCATGTATTACTAAAAAAGAAAAAGAAAAATCCACATGAATTTTCATATGGAGTAAAAAATAAAATAAAAATCAAAACACCCCAGCTACAAACTCATGCAGAAACACGATGGAACATGCTTGATCTCAACCAACTGCCAATCTTTGTGAGACCAGGAATGACAGATCTGTGCATCCTTAGCTTCTTTATCAGTTTTTAATAAGATCTTCTATCCATGAGCATTCTTAAAATGATATCAGTATCTTCAAAAGATAGCACTGCTTCACGTGATTGAGAACCCTGTCTTATTCAGCTTCCCAAGTGCGTGGGGCTCTGTAACCGTGCTCATCTCCTTGCAGACCTTCCCCATCAACATTGGGAGGTCAAGACAAGAGTAGAGTGGAGGGAGCCAGAGTGTGTGTACAGTAGCAAACTGTAACCATCTTCAGCAAACACTGGAGAATTCTAATCTAGCTTTCTCCCTGGAATGGTCATTTGTACTGTGAAACTGGTAAGGAATAAAAAGTAAAAAGTGTTTCTGGCGTAGGGATGTGTGCGGAGTTCAACTGGGGTGGTGGTGGAAGTCCAGCGAACTCACCGGGCTTGACCCCCCCCCCCCAAGCTCTGCTCGCCCTGCCTTTTCCTCGGCTTGACTCGCATTCTCATGAGCTGAGCCGGGGAAGTGACTTCTGGGTTCCCGGCACTACATTGTTTACGTAGAAAATGGCCTCATTTGTGCAAATGAGGCCATTTTCTACGTAAACAACGTAGTGCCGGGGACCGGGAAGTCCGGCAAGCACCTCAGTTGGCGCTCGTGCACCGCGAGTCGAGTGCCGGCGAGTCGCCCATCCTTATAAATGGGATCCTTGGGAATGGAGTTATGGAGGATGGAGCTGTCAGAGGTTCTTCTGCATCACACCTCTCCCTTCCCTATTAGTGGCAGATTCTCCAGGTCCAAAACAAATTCACAAACAGTTTTGTGAATTCTGTGCAAAGTTGGAGAATCAGCCAGCATTCTCAACTTTCCTTCCGCTTCAACTAAACAACAGTTTTACTTTTTAAAATTGTTATTGAGGAGATGGAGTGGGGTTTATCTTCTATCAACACATTGATCTTTGATGATAAGCCTTTGAATTGAATATTCACCATTGCTCTTTGCCCACAAATGAGATACAAAAGAGAAAAAATAATTGCTACAAGCAAAAGAAAGAAATAGCATGTCTCTAGACATTTAGAAGCTACCCTGGTGCTATGAATCAATGCTTCACTAATTGCCTGTACATTATTGAACCTTCTTCTTCTACAGTGCACTTCATTCTTTTGGCTCAATAGCCCAACATTTCAGGCAGTTGTCATCTGTACAGTTGCAAATATTTTATGGACTTATTTGCAATATATTTAAGCCTCTGGAGAGCAATGCTTAAATCTGAAATGTGCTACATTCCAATCAGAAATATGACATTTGCTTCAGTTCTTTCTAAATCAAATCGGGTTTAAGCCTAGATTCAACTGCATGTCTACAACATTGCTATGTGTCAGGAATATTTGATAGGCTTTGTAGTGGCTGATTTGATTACCCTATTTCAATATGCTGGTTTTCAAGATTACTTTAATGTGGATTCCCTCAATACATTATATAATATCTAATTTAGCTTTTATTTGTGCAACAGCAGAGGTTGGGGTTTAATAGTAAGTTGTATACGTAGGGATGTATGAAAAATTCATTTCAGTTTGTTTTAAATCAGGATTTACCAAGTTCACACCTACCAGACAGAACATGGACTCATACACAATCTACAGTCAAACTCCATACATTTCTGACTCTGAGCTTGCAATGTGATTAAGAGAAAATGGGTTCAACAGCATGTGTAGAGCTGTTCTGAGTAGTGAGGGGGTTATTATGATCTGATCCTGAAAAAAATTGATCACACACTTGACAGCTTGCCATAATAAATTTGCATGACACTTAGAAGTTAAAATCACGTATATTTATTTATTTATTTATTACATTTGAATACTACCCAATAGCCAAAGCTCTCTGTATGAAGATGGACTCCACTGTTCCATTAATGGAGGCATCCAGAGCTCCATCTGGTCCAGTTGTATTGAGTGAGTTTCAGTTATTAAAGCCTGAGGATGCAGGCAAAGTGGTTGAATGGATTTGGTGGACCACTTGTATGCTTGACCCTTGCCTGTCTTGTTACATCTAATAAGGAGGGGATGGCTGGCTGGACCCCGGAGGTTATAAATTCTTCTTTGAGAGTGGGAGTGGTACCATCCTCTTTGAAAGAGACAATAACAAAGCTGCTTCTAAAGAAACCTAGCCTGGACCCAGAAGTGGAGAACAACTATAAGCCGGTTGCCAAGATCCCCTTCTTGGCAAGGTGCTTGAGTGAGTGGTAGCCATTCAACTCCAGTCTCCAGGCACTCTTGAATGAACTTAATTTTCTGAACCAATTTCACTCTAGTTTTAGATCTGGTTTTGGAACAGAAACTGCATTGGTTGTTGTGTGGGATGAGCTTTGCCGAGTGAGAGACAGGTAGAATGCAACCCTGTTGGTCTCTTGGACCTCTAAGCAGCTTCTGATACCATTAACCACAGTATCCTTTTAGATCAGCTGTCTGGGTTGGGAGTTGGAGACACTGTTTATATGGTTCCATTCTTACTTGGATGGCCATTTCCAGAAGGTGGTGCTTGCGGAGCACTGCTCAGTTCCATGGCAAGTATCTTATGGGGTTCCACAGTCCTCAGTGTTATTCCCCATGCTATTCAACATCTACATGAATCAACGAGGGGAGGTTATCCAGGGAGTGCCATTTGCAGATGACACTCAGCTTTACCTCTCCTTTTCATCGCTTTAACCTAGGTGAAGCAGTAGATGTCTTGCCTGAGTGGTGCCTGAGCAGGGTAATGGACTGGATGAGGGCCAAAAAACTGAAGCTCAATCCAGACAAGATGGAGGTTCTGTTAGTGGGTGGTTCATCTCCCCAGCTGAGTGGTGTTCAACCTGTTCCAGAGGGGGTTTCACTCCCCATGGATGATCAGATGTGCAGCTTGGGGTGTGTGTGCTCCTGGATCCATCATTGTTACTTGAGGTAGGTGGCTTCAGTGGCTAGGCTTAGGCTCTCCTCAGAGGGAATCTAACACCCAAATTATCTGCCGTGACAATGTCCTCTGGGAAGGATTCCAGGAGAGAGAGCCAGGCAGGTGAAGATGACCACAAGCCCGTGCTTCACCTGTGCCCACTTCCCATCAAGGGTGTTCTGCCATCACCTGCCCTGTGGAATGGATCCTTATGGGTGGTTATTCTTTAATATTGTTTATACTAATTTCATTCATGTAACTTTATCTTATTTGTAAGTCACCTTGGAAGGATTTCTGTCTTGAAAGGTAAGATATAAATAATGGTACTAAACAAACAAACATCTGGAGGGCATCAGGTTGGGGAAGACTGCCTTAGATTGACCATGCCCTGTGGAATAGTTTCCTACCCAACTGATTTCTCTTTTATTGCTTTTTTCCCTACCCTTTTTTAAAAATCCAAGTTAATATTATTTATAGAATGTGTTGCAATCTCCCCTTTTATTGGGTGAACACTGGACACCAAAAACCAGACTAAATAAGAAGGCCTAAGAAGGCTTCTGAATTATGCGCAGGCTTGAATGTTGGTGTGAGAGTCCCAGAGGAGAGGAATAGCACTGCCAGCAAGAATGCTTCTGGCTCCCACTCATTTTTAATGGCCGTGTGCTACGATGCTCACAGTTACAGTCTGGAGTAAGGCTGGGTCAAAATTCTCTTCCCCCAGCCCATTATAGACTGGCTGAGGGTTCCCCCCTTACTTTTTGAACCACTCACAGAGGCAAGAGGCTCTCTCCACAACTTCCTGCCAGCCCCACTTCCAGGCAGGCAGGAAGCTTTGCAGGGAGCCTGTGCCACTTCCTGCTGGCTACACTTCCCAGAATGCCTTGGGAGCAAGGCAATGTGATGTGATGTCACTCCTAGGGCATTCCAGGAATTGTTGCTGGGGGGAACCTGAGGAGTGAGTCTTGCACTGCTGTGAGTGATGCTTTTTTAAAAGTTAAAAAAGCAAAGAAAAGAAAACAGAAAATACATGCCCACCACATAATGTTAAGTAAAGTAATGGCAACCTCCTCCCAAAATTTCAGAAACCCCCCCCCCATGATCTTTTGGGAGGATTTTCTTTTGCCCCCATCCATACACCCAAAATTATTCAAAAGAGACATTTTCAGCCCAGCACTTTGATTTAGGATAAAGGGCCTTTCAGATAGTTAATACCACAGTGCAGTAAAGCCATGGAAAACTCAATTTCTGCATTCAGCCTCTAACCACCATCTCCTGCATAAAACCATATCGTGTGGAAACTGGAAATAAAGTGAGAACTAATGTGACATCAGAATTCATGTTCAGACTCGTTATTCAGCTAATGGTCTAATTCATGCTAAGGGTCATTTCTGATACTGGAAGCTAAGAAGGACAGAATATTCTCAGGCCGGGGTATTCATCATTTCAGGCTGGATAGCAGTAAAAAATAACATGAAATCATTAGCTCTTAGAGGACACAGGGCTCTGGCCAGAGACAGTTAAGTGCTTAATTCACTTTGACATCATACTCAACCTCTGCTCATTTTCTCCAAGAATGAAAGGGGGTTTGCAGCACTGTCATAGTGAGTATCCAAACAATTTTATTTTTAAGTCAATAAGGAATGTTATGTTTGAAAACAGATAATCATTGCTTGCAGTTCTTTTGCTTTGCCTGCATTCAATTAAAAAGAAGAAGAAAGAACCTGTCATTCATCTTCAGATTCTGGAACTGATTAGTTGAAGGGTTGGAAGGAGACCAAACACACACACACACACACACACACACACACGTTGTTTTTTAAAATGGCAGAATGAAATTCAGCCAGTTAGGGCATCCATAGTCATGTAAAATGTGATTGAAATCTAACGAATCTAAGAAATAATGGGCACTGGAAAAATTATACAAAAACACAAGAAGCTGCCATCAGATTATTGGCCCATGTAGCTCAGTATTGTCTACACCAGGAGTGGGCAGAAGTTAGATGTCCAGATGTTTGGGGCCAACTCCCAGAAGCTCCTGCCAACAAAGCCAATGGTCAAGAATGATGGGAGGTGAAGACAAAAACATCTGGAGACCTCCTTTCTGCCCAAACCTGGTCTATACTCACTGGCAGTGGTTTGCCAGGGTTTCAGACAAATGTCTTTCCCAGTCCTATCTGCAGATGCCAGGGATTGAACCTGGAAGATTCTGCATGGTAAGCATGTGCACAGATGGGAGAACCTTCAGCTTGTAGTATTCTCCTTCTCTTTTATTCTGCAAATTGAGAGAAACATCAATCCTACTAATCGGGCTGAGTGTGAAAATTAGGAAGACGAATTCTACCTTGTTTTTATCCAAGATTTACAATGCAATATTCCTTTCAAACCCAATTTTAAACATTTAACTTTCATGTTAGATTCTCTTACCTGATAGGCTTTTTTAAAAAAAAGGGGGAAAAAGAAAGAAAAAAGGAAGAAAGAAAAAAGAGATGATCTATTTACTCTGCAGAGAGGCAGATAAACATTCCTCCCAGGTAAATTAAAGTGTAGGTCTGCAAAAGAGTGCTTTGATCCATTAGAAAATAAATCACCCGGTTTATGAATCCTTTACAGAGCTGGCACAAGTTATTTACTGAATTATCATGATATACAGATGGTATTTCTCTGGTAGGCACATAGCTACCTGGACAGGTCAAATATATTTCAATACAGATTTACACTGCAAATCACAACATTTATTTTAGTAAAGTCATAAGAAGTCCAAGGGTATTTGTTGGTATACAACTTTTCCATTTTAAAAAAAATAAAAAGCCACAAAAAGTCAACCCTTCATGGTTATGTTCCATTAAACAAAAACAACATATTGTTTAGAACACATAGATATGATTCATATGTAACACAAAACCGTGGTTTGCAAAGTTTAACCATGGGTTGTCATGATGTCTGAACTAGAGTTGAGCCATAAATTCTCAGAAGATTTTTTTCCAAGAAATTTTCTGAGATTGTTCAATTGTCTCACCCTGACCCACACACAATGCCCTTGAATGACACTAAGTATGGAGCATGGTGAAAGATGCACAGTGGTGACCAGGCTGCCAACACATCTGCTGCTGTTGCCACTTGCAGTGGCAACACAATGAAACAAAAACTCCCAAGGAAAAAAGAGAAAGAAGCTTTATACTACAACCACTCCGAACCGTGAGCTCTCCAGCTCCAAGAAACGGTTTGAGGACTTCTCCTTCCCCTGGGGACATTCAGTGAAATTGTCTAACCACTTTCTCTGCCCACAAATAGGGTGGAGATTTTTGAGAGGCTGTTTGTGCACAGCTTTAGCAAAAACAAACCATGTTTGTTTGTTTTTTGCCTGTACATCTAGAACACAAATCATGGTTTAGAGACTAAACTCTTGTTAGTGAAAACCATGATTTGGTGGCATGCCTGAATAAACCCATCGGGCACCTTTATCTGAAGCACACCAGGGTATGTTTTGCAATGCAGAAACCATAATTGTGACTGCCCTATTGTGGGACTACCCCCAAAATGTCAAACCCCACCTACCCCACCCCTGAGAAGCTGCCAAAATACCCCCCCTTTTCATCACCTCAAAATAGGGTGGTGAAATGGAAGAGGGAAAATTGGTAGAAATAATGATCTAGATTAGGCAGTTCATTTTCCAGTCTTTCCACCATCTGTCTGTCCAATCCCCACCCCCACCCCCGCACAAATGCTGGAACCATCTCTGAAGATTGTTATTTAAAACCATATGTTCTAGCCAGGGCCAGCATCAAGGGTAGGCATGATTGGGCACCTGGCACGGGCCCACAGTCCAACAGGGGCCCACCTAGAGCCCATTGAGGGTGTCTTGCCCAAAGGAACCAGCACCGATTCTAGCATGCATTGCACTGCACTTTATTTTTGTGAAAAAGGACCAAAGCCGGTCCTTTGCGCGGGTCCGGGTCCCAAGGGATTAACCGGAGCAAGGTTAGCCCTTTACGTGTGGTCCGTGGCACTTAGGCAAAAGGCGCAGCCAATTTTAACGCTAGGACAGTGAAGGAAGCAGTTTTATGATTGGGAGCCACTACAATGTTTATAGGTAAACAGAGTTTAATTGAGCGTATCAAAACATACACAAAGGCAGCACGCAAAGCACGTGCCTGCAATGGACATGGGTATAGAGCGAGTCACAGCAACAGTACACACAAGGTTTACCTGGAATGACCCGGATTCCTCGACAGCCGTGTAGCTCAGTGGCTAGGCGAGTTCAGCTAATTTCACCGGGAGCTGCCCGGGGCTGGATCCTGAGGTCAGACCAAAGCCCTAGACCTCCTCGCAGCTTGTTGCCCACGACCAACAACCTTTTCCCGCCACAAGCCCCTTCCTTTATCCCTTTTCTTGACTCCCTCCTGCACCCCCTCCCCTCCTGACCTGTCGGACGGGTCAGGAGTACCTGTTTCTCTGGGTACTTAGGTTGCTTAGGAGTACTTGCCATTTCTTTGTGGCCACTAGGCATCTTGGCGCCTCTCTCCTGTTTGGAATGTTTCACAGGTCATTTGGCTGCCAAGGGAGGGGAAGTGGCCTGGGGGTATGCATGTGTGTTCTATTGTGAGCAAGTGCGGTATCAGGTGAAAGGTGGGGGTCTGTGTTGTCTGTGTGTACCTGCCCTGGCTGGCTTTCTCTTCACAATTTTAATTTGGGAACCCGAGAGACATTGATGTAGATAAGAAAAAGCAGGTGATATGATAAATCACTGACCTTGTTAACACTGTGTTGTTGTGTTGTACCATGTTTTTGCTCGAGAAATTCATGTCACAGTGACTTATTTAAACCAGCATGAAATATCTGGTGCATTTCCACGTAGCACGATGCAGCAGAATGTGGGCAAGAGAGAGACAGATACCTTGGATTAGAAATGCTGACGCTGAGATTAGTTCTGCATTGATTTAATGATTTTAATCTGTGTGTTGAGTTCTGGGCCGTGGACGAAATCAATGCCTTTTAATATTCAGAACAAGTGAAGTGATGCGGGTTTCTGAGGGAGCAAAGAGGGACAGCTTTCTCAAATGATGGAAATTGGATCAATTCATTTTTAATAATGCTACTAAATGACTTCGTGATTCATCCCTCCTTCTGATGGTGCCTGAGATCCTTGACTTTTGCATCACTGTTGTTGTTGTTTTAAAGAAGAATCCCAATATGTGGAGTTCAGGTGTTCATAAGATTCATTCTTGGCTATGCTGCTTCAAAATCCAGAAAGTATGTTGGTTGTATTTTTACAGCCCTGGCCAGAGACACACAAAGGTAGTTTGCTGCAAAAGATGGAAGTTCTGTTCGACTACAGCTCCCACCATCTGTGTTAGGAGCATCTGTCACAGTGTTCTCCATCCTTGGGTCCCCAGATGTTTTTGGCCTACAACTCCCAGAATGCCCCAGCCAGCATGGGGACCCAAGGTTGGAGAACACTGATCCATCACTCCCAGACAAGCATATGAGCGGCAACGAGGGATGTGTGAGAATTTCATTCCTGCTCGCAGCTCATGCAAGCATGTCTCATTCACAAAGAGGCATGCAATTTCCTGAACTTGCATTCATGTTCAAAAGTGCGCATTTGTGCAAATCCCACCCCCCCAAATCTGCATGTTCACGCTTTAGCCTATGGGGAAAATGCACATTTTGGGGTTGGGAAAATGTTGAAAAAATGTCTATTTTCTTTTTCAACTGGGAAAACATTGTACACTTTAAAAATGTGAATTTTCCTGATTGAAAAAGACACTTTTTTTTTTCCTAATCAGAAAAAAAAGAAGCTTGCATTTGGGAACACAAATGAGGCATAATGAGCTTCAAGGAAGAATTTGGAAAACCTCCATGAACTCAAATATTGCCTGTTTGTCCATCCCTAGGGCAAGCTCCTCTTTACTTTAAATCAGGGGTAGGGAAAACTCAGGCCTGGGGACCATTTCTGGAACTCCAGGGTTCTGTAGACAGCCACAACCCTTTCCTGTGCCCCCCTTTCCTCCAGCCATAGATTGTTTGGTGAGTTCCTGGCTTTTGTTCAGTTTTCACCCATTCTGAAAAGTTGAAATGCCTCTCTTAAGGCTTAATTACGGGCAGGAAGAGCTGCAAGCTAAAGTATGCTGGTACTTTTTGTATTTTTAACCCTACCCCATATGCTTTAGGCCCCATCAACCACTGGGACACGACAAAAAAAACCAAACCCCAAGCTTCTCCATAATTGAATTCAGCACTCAGGCTTAAAGATGTTCCCCTGCTTTAAACATAAAACCTAAGCCCAGGTGGATGGAAAAGCCATAGGAAAATGAATAGAAAATAGGGATAGCTGTAGCATATGGGAACTCTGCCATGATTCTCTTAGGATCCATCAGGAATCCATCAGTTATCCTGGGTGACAGCTCAGGCAAGGGGGCTCAGTGTGGTCCACATGGCTGGGTTGCATCTGGAGCTTTGATCAGGTTCAGGACCTTGGTCAGTGATCCTGGAGCCAGAGAACCAACAAGTTACTCCAGCAGAGCCTGAGAGAAACTGACAGGCTTTTAGGGTCAGGCCAGGAGAGCCTCTCTGAAAACTCCACCCCTTCAGGAGTTGCCTCTGGCTGTTAAAGGGCTAGCAGCCTTTCCCTGCAGCTGTTGGCTTCTCCTCGGGCTGTGTTCTCCAACCTTGGGTCCCCAGATGTTTTTGGCGTAGCGGGGAGTTGTAGGCCAAAAACATCTGGGGACCCAAGGTTGGAGAACACTGTCCTAGGGAATGAAGGTTGAAGAAGCAGGGAGCCAGTTGGGGACTGCTCCCCAGGCTCTCCCTGTTCGCTACAGGAGTCCAAAGTCCACTCCTCAGAGTCCGGAGCTAATGGCCACCACTCCTGGGGCTTATGTGGACAAGATATGGGGTCCGAAGCAGTGGGCCCCACTTCAGAAGGACCAGGAACTGGTTCTGAAGCCTCCCTGGAGTCACTGTCACTGGAGGCTTCAGTTTCTGAGGGGTGCCAGTTAGGGGTGAGCGATCCACCCAGCACTCGACTTGCGGCGCGTGAGCTACGCCGAGTGTGAGCGCCAACTGAGGTGCTCGCTGGACTTCCAGGTCCCCGGCACTACGTTGTTTATGTAGAAGATGGCGTAAGATATGTTAAAGATGGCTGCGATTTGTGTAACTTGCGCAAATCGCAGCTGTTTTTAACATATCTTACACCATTTTCTATGTAAACAACGTAGCGCCAGAACCCGGAAGTTGCTTTCCCCGGCTTGGCTCACAAGAATGCCAGTCCAGCTGCAGAAAATGTAGGGTGAGCAGAGCTCAAGGGGGCGAGCCTGGCGAGTTTGCTGGACTTCCACCCCCCCCCCCAATAGAGCTCTGCGCACATCCCTAATCCAGTCCTGGGCCATAACAAATTATTTCACCCAAAAGTACTCAGATATAGTGTGTTTGCAGACGATGTTCTATTTTGCAAGCACATGGCTGACAAACTCTGCTTCTAGGTTAAAAGTAAACCACTGTCTGGATAGAGTTGAATGGGAAAGTCAAATGAAAATGATCACGCAAGAGTCTTTTTTTTAATTTTTTTTTAATGAAAGAAAGTGCTGGATATAGATCATTCAGCTTGCCCTGTACTGGTATCCTGAACACCATTTCAGCCATGAACGAGCTTAGTTAAGGCAGAATGACAATAGCGCCAATTCTTTCGCAGCCCAAGATGAGATGTGGAAAGGTGTAGCCGTGATTCAACCATTTGTGACACGGCAGAATTGGAAATGAAAATTGCCTAAATTGCCTATGACAAATAGGAAGGGCTTTTTACGGGTGCGTAAATATGCATGTGCAGGAAGAAGCACCAGTAGGGGGAAGAAAGGGGAATAATAGATATTTCAGGTCTGTCAAAATACAAAGAGTGCTGGGAATGGGGGTGGGGATCAATATAACAACTGTGTGTCATCGACTCAGATCTGCGCAACGGGCTCCATCACTCAATTCAGAGGGAGGAAAAAATGGATCCGACTTATTATACGTTTGGGAAAGTCGGTCATAATAGAAAATAAACAGAAATGTTCATGCACCGTAAAAGTGATGCGCATCACCAAGCAAGCGCTCAATTCATTTGAAAATGGCACCATTTTCACTTATCTTTGAAGTGACTATGAATATTCTGTTGGTTTATTCTGGTGGCCAGAGAAGCGGGAGACCGACAACACGATCCTCAGAGTCAATTCTGCACACAGCCTCTGCGTACAGGGATTTTTTGCTTTATAAAAAGGGTGAATAAGCAGGGAGAGAGATTTGACTGTGATTCAGAAAATTATGCATTGTGCAAAGGGAGTGGATAGAGAAATGTTTTTCTCCTTGTCTCATAATATTAAGAACATAAGAAGAGCCATGCTGGATGAGACCAAGCATCCATCTAGTCTAGCAATCTGTTCATACAGTGGCCAACCAGCTGCCCACTGAAACCCACAAGCAGGACATGAGTGCAACAGCACCCTCCTGCCCATGTTCCCCAGCAACTGGTGTACGTAGGCACACTGCCTCTGCTACTGGAGATAGCATATAGCCAATCAGAACTAGCCACTGATAGCCTTCTCCCCTCCATGAATTTATCCAATATTAGAACCCAGTGTCATTTTGGGATGGGAGAGAGATTGCGGCATTCACAATTGAATGTGAACTTACCTAATGGCACCTTTTTGAACCACAATGAGAACTGAAACTCAGTTATCCTTCAAATTCTGCAAATGATGGGCTACATAGACCTCTGGTTACCACATTGTCCTCTGGAAAGTGCTGTTACAATAGCCAAACAGAGAGTAGCCATTGGAGCAGCAGAGGGGATAGTTGGTGTGCTCCACAGCAGGGGTGTTGAACCTCTTTCAGCCCGAGGGCCAAATTCCATTTCAGAGAAGCTCTCGGGGGCCACATGGCAGTGGTGGGTGTGGCCGAAGGGGATGGGGCCAAAGGTAACAGGGCCAGGGCCAAAAGTACCAGCATATTTTAACTTAAAGCTCTTACTGCCTGTAACTAAACATTTAGTGCACTAGAGAGGCATTTCATCCCTCTAGAAGGGGAAGGGACTGCAAAAGCTAGGAAACCACAAAATGATCAATGGCCAGGGAAGAGTGGAAGGGAGGCATGGTTGTCTGGGGAACTCAGAGGGTCAGACTGCAATCCTGGATCTGGTGTGTTTGGCCTGTGGGCCTGAGGTTCAATACCCCTGCTCCTGTGCATTTCCTCTCTTAGCCAAGATTCAGGACCAATCGCAGAAGGAGTGGATTGGTGGAGAGCCTGCATGGGTTGAGGGATAAGTTAGACGTGTGCTGGGTGTCCTACAGTCCTTTTTGTTGGAAACTGGACCTTGGCATCGCCTCTCTGCCCCTATCTCACCAAAATGGCCACTAGGGGCATTGGGAGTAGAGCAGACAGGGATTCCTGCTTTCCTTACTCTTTGACCTCCACTTCCTGCTGTCTCTGTCACGTAGACTGATACTCTTCGGAGGTCTTTGTTGTGTGGTCACTCTTCCTTCCTGTTCTCTACCTGAGCCAGTCATGCTGCTGCTCTTCCCATGCGCTCATGTTGAGCGCATGGCTTTCTAGATAGAATTAAGTGTCAGGCTTTCCTATCTAAATGTTCCTTTCTTAATAAACCTTCTTGAGGCCTCTGTTGTTTGTTTGTTGTTGTTGTTGTTGTTGTTGTTGCTGTTGTACTAAGCTACAGATTCTGTCTGAGTCATTTGTCTCCAGAAACTGGGACCCACCAAACGTGGGATTAAAGGCCCACAGGGCAGTTCCAATGTGCTCACTCTGTTAACAGAGAACTTCTAACAGGGTTCTCCCAAATATACTCTAGCACTTTAAAAGTGCAACTTTAGCTGCCAAGCCAAACAGGGAATGGGAACAGGAAAAGCAGAGATGTTCATTCATGAACTGTGTCCTAGTCCACCAGCATCCTCCAGCTGATGTAAGGCCAGTGAACAAGAAGAGAGAGGAGATATTTCAGTGTGTGTGTGTGTGTGTGTGTGTGTGAACAAGTTCCTCTTCTTGCTAGTCCTCACCTGGCTTCAATGTCATGGTTACCTCACATTCCTTTTGAAGAGTTGCTGTAGCAGTCACTGAACAAGAGTTGGCTCTGTCCCCTTCCACACACAATTTGCTGAAGCTTTGATTTATCTCTCCCCCCTCCCAGGATTTCTAGTCAGATAGCATGCACACACACACGAAAGGAGGACATCTCCAATGGCTGCAGGGTTTCCTTGTCACAATGAAAAAGCTCCAAAATGCTACAACAAATGGCTTCTGTAGGTTACTTACCCAATTTATACAGAGCATTTTAATGTAGATGTAGATATGCACTTTTACTGTTTTGTTATTAAAGCGTAGTGGTGAGAGTGTTGGACTGGGACTCTGGAGATCCAGGTTCTAGTCCCCGCTCGGCCATGAAACTCACTGGGTGACTTTGGGCCAGTCACTGACTCTCAGCCTAACCTCCCTCACAGGGTTGTTGTGAGGATAAAATGGAGAGGAGGAGGAGGAGGAGGATTATGTAAGCCACCTTGGGTTCCTTGAAGGAAAAAGGGCAGGGTATAAATATAATAAATAAATAAAATAAATTCATGTTTTCTTATTGCTTGTACCATGGGGTAATTATTTCTTATTTTGTCTTTTCTTAATTACGGTACACTGTTGATACTTCCACAAATGTGTATGTTGCTTTTGGCCTATTGCAGCAATAAACTTGCACTGACTGCAGTGCATCAATTTTTCATGAGAAAATTTTCACTGTTACAGTATATTTTGGGGATCCTTCCCAAATTGCTAGAAAGACAGTAAGAGAACCATCTTACTAGGATAGGTATGGGGAACACACTTAAAGCAATGCAATTTTATTCATTTTGTTATTCCTGTAATCCACTCAGACATAGATTGATCCTTAGAAACTGGTATTATTTGCATCAGGGGTGCACAATCTGTGGCCCTCTGCCACTCCTTGTGTGGCCCCCAAAGCCAGCAGGACCCTACCCACTTTCCCCACAAAAACTGCTGTTCTCTGGAGTCTGAGATGGATGTTTTCCTGCTGCTAGAAGTGGCAGGGAAACAACAACCTCAGTACCAATTGTTGGGAAATGAGAGAGGGTTCCACCCCCCCCCAGTGATCCCTCCCCATCCATGTGCTCTGATATGCATGTGTGTGTGTGTGTGTGCGTGTGTGTGTGCATGCAGGCATGTATGTACATGTGCACCACTGGCCCCCTAGTTGACACCAGATATTTATTTATTTATTGCATTTCTCTAGCTGAAGCTCTCTAAGCAGTTCGCAACAATCAAAACCATAAAACACAACATGATAAAATACAATGTAAAAGTTTAAACTACAATATAAAATAAAACCAAAAACCCCCGAAATAAAACCTAGCAGCAGTGCAAAGATTTAAAATACAGTAACCGATTTTAAAACAACAGAAACTGAAAGACTAAAATGCCTGGGAAAATAAGAAAACCTTCACCTGGCGCTGAAAAGAGATAATGCAGGCACCAGGCAAGCCTCTCTGGGAAGCTCATTGCACACCTGGGGTGCCACAACATAAAAGGCCCTCTTCTTAGTAGGCACCCACCTCCCTTCCTTTGGCAGGGGCTCCCGAAGAAGGACCACTGAAAACGATCTTAGGGTTCAGGAAGGTACATATATATGGGAGGAGAGGATCCTTCAGGTAACCTGGCTCCAGCCATTTAGGGCTTTGCAAGTTAATACCAGCACTTTGAATTGGGCCCAGAAATGGACAGGCAGCCAGTGCAGATGGAAAAGTACTGGCCTAACATCATCACCTTGGCCAGTCCCCGTTAACCATCTCACTGCCCTTTTTTGCACCAGCTGAAGTTTCTGGACTGTTTTCAAAGGCAGCCCCATGTATAACACATTGTAATAATCCAGATGAGAGGTGACCAGAGCCTGGCTAACTGTAGCTAGGCTATCTCTGTCCAGATAAGGAGGTAGTTGGTTTATCAGCTGATAAACCAACTAAGCTGATAAAAGATGCTCTGTGCCACTGAGTCCACCTGTGCCTCTAGCAACAATGCTGGATCCAAAAGCACCTCCAAACTCCAAATCCAATCCTTTAAGAGGAGAAAAAACCCTCGAGAACAGAGTTGAACCTCACTTACCTGGGCAGATGAACCACCCACTAACAGGTACCTCCATCTTGTCTGGATTGAGTCTCAGTTCATTATTATTTACATTTACATTTATTTATCGCCCATCTGGCCGGCAAACAGGCCACCCTGGGTGATGTACACAAGATTAAAACAGGATAAAATACATTTAAAACAGTATGAAATTTTAAAATCTTAGCCCATCCCTTATTCCTGCCTGAACAGCCAAGTTTTTAGTGAGCGGCGGAAGCTCAGCAGAGAGGGGGTATGGCAGAGGTCACTCGGGAGAGAGTTCCACAGTACAGGGGCCGCCACAGAAAAGGCCCTCTTCCTAGTCCCCACCAGACCAGACTAGCTGCTCTGGCTGAAGGGACAAGGAGAAGGCCGTCTGTGGCAGATCTTGTTGAGCGGCCTACTTGGTGTTGCTGGAGATGCTGCTTGAGATAGACTGGACAGGAGTCATATAGGGTTTTAAAGGTCAAAACCAACACCTTGAATTCGGCTTGGCAAGAAACTGGTAGCCAGTGCAGCTCCTTTAGCACTGGCGTGATGTGATCCTGCTGGCGGCTGCCTTTAACCAGGCGAGCCGCTGCGTTCTGTACCAGCTGTAGCTTCTGAACCGTCTTCAAGGGTAACCCCACATACAGCGCATTACAGTAGTCTAGGTGAGAGGAGACCAAGGCATGAACCACTGATGTGAGCAGGTGATTAGGAAGGTAGGGGCGCAGCTGCCATATCAGATGGAGTTGATACAGCGCCGCCCAGCTCACAGCTGCCACCTGAGCCTCCATGGACAGCTGGGAGTCTAGAATGACCCCCAAGCTGTGGACCTGGTCCTTCAGGGGGAGATGTACCCCATTCAGCACCAGGTCAACATTCCCTAACCTTCCCTTGTCTCCCACCAGAAGTACCTTGGTCTTGTCGGGGTTCAGTTTCAACATGTTCCTTCCCATTCAGCCACCCACTGCCTCCAGGCACTTGGACAGGGTCTCAACGGCCAACCTTGGTGAGGACTTGAAAGAGAGGTAGAGCTGCGTGTCATCCGCATATTGATGACACCGCACCCCAAACCTCCTGATGATAGCTCCCAGCGGCTTTAGGTAGATATTGAATAACATCGGGGAGAGGATGGAACCCTGCGGCACTCCACAAGTGAGCGGCCAAGGGTCTGAAGCCTCCTCCCCAAGAACTACCGTCTGGTACCTTCCAGAGAGGAAGGACCAGAACCAGTGCCTCCCACGCCCAACCCCTCCAGGCGGTCCAGGAGGATACCGTGGTCATTGGCCCACATCCAGTCCATTACTGTGCCCAGGCACTAATTCAGAATGTGGCCCTTGGGGCCAAAAAGGTTGTGCACTGGTGATGTACATCAGTACATTGAAAATTTAGAGATGCTTTGAATATTTGTGATTTTTTGCATCCCCCCAAGATACAAACAAACAAACAAACAAAGATACATATTTGTTTCTGTGGGTAAGTGTCCCAAACAAGTCTCTGGTTTGATCATGTATTCTCCAATTTACAAGAAAGGACCACATGGAATGGAACACACTGGGACATACAGGAATTAAGTGCAGTTGTTAGCCAGCTCAAGGTTTTGAATGGGAAAGTGATAGGCCAGGGGTAGACAAAATCATCATGCCTTCCCAATGTTGTGGAACACCACTCATATAATTGTCCATGCTCGCTCGGGTTTATTGGAGCTGTAGTCCAAAACATCTGGAGGGCACCAGCTTGGCTACCTCTGTGATAAGCAATAGTCCAACAGTAAATAGCTGGTTGGTACCCTTAACTGAGAATGATGAGCAATAATTGAAACCAGATATCTGTGAAATTTGCTCCAAACATGCCTTCTGCCATGAAAGGTGTAAATATCCATGGGATATTTACACATCCATTGCAAAAATTGCCCCTTTACCCATTGCTTTCCACCGTCAGGTTCCAGTCCCAATTGTGGGACCAAACCCTCTTTTGTCTCATTTCCATGTTGTCTGTTACAGCGATAGATGGTCCCCAGTCTAATGTGTTCATGGTCACTGGCAGATGTGTTTGTCTCTGCAGGGCTGCCTTGCAATTATTGAGTGAAGGCGACTGGAAGAGGCAATCATTTCCACATAACAGGTTTCCTCTTCCACACAAAGAGCACATGTTCAAAGGAAGGAGGCTCTCACTTCGCAGGTGCCACCCGGTCCAGCAAAAGCACTGGGGATGTAATTCAATATATGGCATTGAGAGGAGGCTTATATGCACTGCATTCACCAGCGTATGAACCCATTTGGCTAATTTCATAGATGCCTAGGAAGCTGCCTTATACCAGGGTAGATGATTTGGCCATATTGTCTACTTGGACTTGAACTGGCAACAGCTTTCTGAGATTTCAGACAAAGGTCTTTCCTATCAACGTCTGCCTGATCCTTTCAACTAGAGATGCTGAAAGCTGAACCTGGAACTTCTCTCATGCCAAGCATGTTATCTGCCACTGAGCAACCACGGTCCCTCCTCAAGTCCTGTGTCTAACCAGAAAGTAACCTTATGCAGACCTGGGGATAGCAGAGAAATCCGCAATGGACTCAAATGAATCTGAATTTCTAAGAGTCCAACCAGCAGATTCCACAGTGGACCAGCTTTAATCCTGAGTGGGTTTTTTTTTTAATTTTTTACATATTTTTATGCAAATCTAGTCTTAGAAAAATATGTAAAATAGAGCAAAAACTAGCATTTCCCCCATAGGCTAAAGTACCAAAAAAATACACATTTTCCCCCCAGGAATTTGCATATTTTTTGGGGGGATTTGTGCATTTTGGGGCTTGCAAATTTGTGCAACTCCAAATTTGCGCAAAATGAGTACAAATGGATTTTCACAAAATCCAGTTCCGTCAGTGAGCAGACGATGGAATGAATGAATGGCGCCAGACGATCTGTGAAACATTGACAGAATGGAATTCACAGCATCCGTACATCCCTGTTCAGGCCCCATCAGTGGTGCACTTAGGGAAGTTTAGAATCCGGACTAGAGACAGAAGAACTGCTTGAGCCCTTGATGGCTCCTTGGACTATGTCATCCTGCCATACCGTAAGCCAGACCACATACTCCTAGCCTGTAACCCAGGCTACAAAACTAGATTTTTAGGACTCCATATTGTTCTTCAATAGCCACCTTATGTACGAAAGAGCTGTCTCATGTATAAACTATGCATCAGTTCGTTGTACAGAGAATTTGTTTAGTGTCAAGCAAACGGAGTTAAGATAAGGAAAGAACTGGTACATGCTACTCACCCAGAACATTCCCGGGTGATGGTGAAATCTTTCTTTTTGTTTACACTAGAGATTTTATTTTTATTTATTAATTATATTTATACCCCGCCTTTTTTCCTGCAAGGAACCCAAGGCGGCTTACATAATCCTCCTCCTCCTCTCCATTTTATCCTCACAACAACCCTGTGAGGTAGGTTAGCATGTACGAGAATTTCATTTCTGTCCATTTAAGAACAGAAATCGCCTCATTTGCTCCTCCAGACACAAAAAGCTATTTTGGGGGCAAAGCTCATGCATTCTTGAGTTTGAGATACCCATTCACAAAATGCATACTTTAGGGGGAAATACACACTTTAAATGCATGTATTTTGGAAATTGTGCAATTTCACACTTTAATCCTTGGGGGTGAAGCACATATCTGGGGTGCACGTTCACATGGTGGTGGTGGGAGCTGGCAATTGGGAATTGGAATGAGGTGGACTGAGCTTAGAGGCAGAGCTCAGAACCTCAAAGAGCTTGAGCCTCACTGATTCTTCCATCCCCAGTTTACAACATAAGTTTTCTGAACATATTTTCACCCTGTCCCAACAGAGGCTCATTTGCTGAATATTGCCTGCCATTTTTTTCTCCAATAATGTCCCAGAACAACGCTATGTCTGGGGCATTATGGCCGAATACAAAAATCGAAGCTGGGCTGCCAATAGAGGAGCTGTGCGGTTGCTGCTTGCAATGGCAGAAAGAACGAGAGAGAGAGAGAGAGAGAGAAGAAAGAAGTAATTCCACTGTTATTGGTGATTCCCACGACACCTCCCACAAATCTTGGATAATTTAGCCCTCAGTGAATATTCGGAAAGATGCCCTCCCCCCTCCCCCATTTCATCACCCATGAATAGGGTGGAGAATTTTGACTGGCCATATTTGCTCAGATGTAGTAATTCCCTAGATGTTATAATCATTGCCAACTGACCCAGTAAATCAAATTTCAGAGTCGAACATAGATTTCATAGATCTTATAGAGTTGGAAGGAGCCTACAAGGCCATCGAGTCCAACCCCCTGCTCAATGCAGGAAACTAGAGGAGGGGTCTCCCATCCAAGTAATAACCAGGCTTGACCCTGCTTAGCTTTCCACGCTCAGACAAGCTGAGCCAGCGTAAGCCACAGGCCTGTACGTTTGAGCTGTATTGGTATGCTTTATGTCAACCCCTCATTCACTCTGTAAATCAAAGTAACAATGGGAAGAAACCACATCTTTGGCCCGTCCACATGGTTCCTGCATCCAGATGGTACTGGAGAGATGTGGGGGAATATCACAGAGAACCAAATCCACATCTTCAAGATGAATTGTTCTGATACCTGTGGCATGCTTAGCATAAAGGTTAATCATAGATTACAACTTCCCAGAGCAGAGGAAAAAAATGAAATCTTTTCTGTATTGCACGCACCTCAAATGCTAGTACAAATCTTTCTCGTAGTGTCTTTTCATTAAACTGCAGAGCCCAAGGAGAGTAACTCTGGAATATTAAAAGAAGTACTGTTACAATGTTCTATTAAATATGAATTTTTTATTTGATAAGAGCACTATATTTGAAAGGTGGAAAGTGAATTACACTTCTGCTTTAGAAGAGAGAAAAAAAGATCCCCGAAGGTTATGATGGAGAAGCAGTCTCTAAACACTTAAGCAACCTCGCCGTAATCAATTCAAAGAGCACTCATTGTGAAGGGGAATGGAGTTTTAGCCACACATTTTAGTTTTATGATAACTTTTTGTGTCTAGTGCAGTTTTAATGTTGACTATGCATAGTCAGATTTAAAGGGGATGCCTCTTGGGCAATGTTCAATTTTCTCTCATAGCATCAGGGCTTAACAAGAGTTGGAAATGACTTTAGCACCGGGCTTGTTCTAGACATCTACAGATGAGCCTTGGAAAATGGTGACATTCAATGGTAAATGATGGAATGAAATTTGGTCGTTCAGTGCACTTGGCAGGTCTCCAGATAGGCCATGCTAAACTCAGAAAAGATTTTGGACATTTACCAACAGATCTTGGTAATGTTGGAAATGTATCATAAATCATGCAAATGAGAACAAAACCTGCCAGTTCACCAAGTCCTTAACATTTACAGCAACATATACATTATAGCAGCTTTCCCCAATCTGGAGCCCCCAAAGGTGTTTTGGACTTCAGTTTCCATCAGCCCCAGCCATCATGGCTAATGCTGGTCAGGAATACTGGGAGTTGTAGTCCAAAATATCTGGGGGGCACCTGGTTGGGGAAGGATGCATCACAGTAAAGTCATGCAGCTTTAGTAGTCATTGTCATATGCTATTTTGGGCGAGAGCTGGTGTTGTGTGGTGGTTAGAGTGTCAGACTAGGACTGGAAAAAATCAGGTTCAGATCCTTGCTCACCGCCGTAGGGATGTATAAGAAATTTGTTTCAGTTTCTTTTTGAACAGGATTTTACTCAGTTTGCACCTTCCAGGCCAAACATGGACCTGGGCACAAACTGTGCTCAAAGTCAAACATTTCTGAGCTTGAAATGTGATTCGTGCACACACATACCCCTAAAGGCAGTCGATGACAGCATGAATACATTTCAAAACAAGTACATTTCAAAAAATGTGCAAAAATACACTTTAATCATGGGAGAAGAATGTGTACATTTTAAAAATACGCACAACTGATGCATGTATTTGGAAAAAATACACACAGAAATATGTATGGATTTTCATGCGGAGAGGGGGGAAAAACCCCAAAGCTCACAATCTGATAGGGACTCAAGTCGGAACAAGCTTCAAGGTGGAATCTGGAGAACTTCACACTTTAATCCTTGGGGGTGAAGCACATATCTGGGGTGCACGTTCAAATGGTGGTGGTGGGAGCTGGCAATTGGGAATTGGAATGAGGTGGACTGAGCTTAGAGGCAGAGCTCAGAACCTCAAAGAGCTTGAGCCTCACTGATTCTTCCATCCCCAGTTTACAACATAAGTTTTCTGAACATATTTTCACGTTTTACTGATTTGCAGGCATGAAGCTCACTGAGTGATCTCGGGACAGTCAATATCTCTCAGCCTAACCTACCTGACAGAGTTGTTGTGGAAATAAAATACTATAGTATTAGTGTCAATACTATAGTAGTCAAATTAATTATTTTTCAGAGCCAGGAATAATCCCTTTATTCTCACAAATACAATTAGTTAAATCATGATTTAGATTTCTGCACTACCGGGGGGTAGGAATGGGCAGAACGAGTGGGTTCCTGAAAAAGTTTGGATTCTAGAAATGGTATTTATGCATGAACAGCCATGACTAACCTAGACTATGAATTATTGCAGCACTGTTGCAGAAACTTGCTAGATTCTAGTAACTATTTCAGGCTGAAATTCAGTTCTGGCTGGAATTTGGTGCATCATGGGCATTGTGCATGCATGCAAGGGAGTTACATTCATGTGGGTAGCTGAACTAAAGGGGTATCGAGTGACTGAGCAGGTGGCTCACTGACCTACAGAAGTTGCATATGACCCAATCAGCCAGTCCAGAAAACCATCATGTGAGTAGTCTTTTGGTGGTCAAAGGGCAGGACTGGATATGGTGTAACAAAAAGATCAATTGTTGGGTTCGTCTGCCATGGCTCCAGACCAGATAATAATATTCAGATAATAGTCACTCAGAGGAGGAAACAGTTCCACTTCCTGGTTGTTCCCAAGTAGAGCTGCCAGCAGCAGATTCCCCCACCCAGTCCCCTGAACCTTGAGGAGGTACCTCTGTTACTGTACTCTGATTAATGGACCTTGGACTCCTTGGAGGATCAGAGAAGTTACTGACAACCTGAAGCCCAGCATGAAGCTCCAATATCAGTGCCATATGTGGGGACCCCATTCTGGGGCAAGTTGTGTGTGTGTGTGTGTGTGTGTGTGTATGTTTTAAAAAATTACAGCTCGCTCATCTCAGCAAATCAGGCCACATTAATTTCAATTGCTCCTTAAATGAATCAAGATTTTGATGTGTTCCATACAAAATGCAGACAGAGTAAAAGAACAGGAAAATATGTCCTTCACCCTTCCAAGTGTTTAGCTGTTGTGGAGGTAATCTTCACCTTATCCTTTCTCAGCAGATAGGAGTGGATGAATGCATTTGGGATTAGGATAAAAAAAACCCATACCTTTGGAAACATGATGTCTCTAGGTGCACAGAATTAGTATTTCTACAAGAGTTAATTAATTTTTTATTGACATTAGAAAAGGTACCTCAAAACTATTTAATTTTCAAAGATACATTTTGCAATATGAATGGCACTTTTCAGAATGTAATGAAAGAAGTGTAAGTTTGTGCATCATTTGAGGTTATAGAAATGCAGGATCCTTCCAAGGTAAATAAATCAGGATGAGCAAAGGTGTTTTCAATTTCTGGCATACTGAAGAAATAGCATTTTAGAGTCATTAAAACGTCATGGCTGTCTAGATAGAACCTTTAGTTGTTTTTGCATGTGCACACGCACTGTACATTAAAGTTACATTATTTCTCACTCTAAGCTACCTTACAGGGTTGTTGTGAAAGATAAAATGGGGGGGGCACCATATATGCCACCATAAGCTCTTGGGAAAAGGACAGGATAAAATGTGAAAGATCAATAAATGAATGCATAGATAGATAGATAGATAGATAGATAGATAGATAGATAGATAGATAGATAGGATATGAAAGGGGAGGTTTCTGTTTTGGTTTCATGGAGAGGTTCTAAGCCCAGCTGCTGGTCTCCATTGTACTTCTGTGCCTGGTTTATGGGGTATTTTCTGCTCCAATCCCCATTTTCTCAGTGCTATGAAGTATTTGGGTGAAAAGACAGCACAGACTTTAAAAACAAATGTTGTGGATTCTTGTAGCATATCTTTCCATTTTTGGAATTCAAAACTTTCCAGAGCAAAACTCAGCAAACCCACGTATCACCAGCCCCACTCCTGCTAATGAGCTGTTACCCTCCCCTTATGTACCTCCTATTTCTAAAGAAGGTATAACCAACTCCTATATTGTATCAGCATAGTCATTGGCAGGGCCATGTACATGATGTGCTAAAAACATCCCCAGATTTCTTTTACACAGAGATGTGGAATCCCATGGTTTGGGCAAATCTGGTTATGTATTTTGCACATACGACAATGCCTTATACTGAATCAGACCACTGGACTATCTAGTCCAGCAGTCTACTCTAGATCGCAGTAGCTCTCTAGAACCTGAGACAGAATCTTTCTTGGAAATGCTACCCGAGTTCCTTTGACTAGAGATGGCAGGGATCAAACCTGTGAGACTTTCTGCCTGCAAAGCATGTGCCCTGCCCCTGAGATACAGCCCTTCAAAATTTTAGCCTTCTTCTGCTGGTCCTGATGAGGGGGCAAAGAGCTTCACAGAGCACTGCAAAGGCTTTCTGTACCCTACTGAACTTTAGCCTTCTTCTGCTAGTCCTGCTCCAGCCCTTTGGTTCTGACATTTCACCAAATGTTTTCCCTTCTTTTCCCTATCTTTCAAACAGTGTTTTTCAAGGCTGTATTGTGCGCTCCTCCGCTCCCAGTTGTGCATACTTCTTCTCCAGTGCTGCAAGGCATACAACCTCTGACTGGGAGAAAAAATACTGAATTTCACTGACAAAGCAGGGGGAATTGACAGAGCAGCTTGTAAGCAAGAGGGGGGGGGGAGAGCCCTATGCACACTCAGAAACAGTCTGCCCATCCCCAGATACAAGCCTGCCTCTTCCATGTCAAGACATCTAGATCTGCCCCACATCTATATGTAACTGTCCCACATTGGCTGGATTTAGCCCTATGAAAGGGTTGTGAGAAAAAGGCCCAAAGGGTGAAATTCATTTCAGTTTGTTTTTGATCCCAGTTCAGACTGGACATGGGCTCAGATGCAATTTGCGGTCAAGGTCCGTACATGTCTTAGCTTGCAATGTGATTTGTGGGAAGAACCCCCCCCCCCAACTGTCTGACAGCATGAGTGCATTTCAAAAATTCATACATCTCAAACTGAGTACATTTTAAAAATGTGCACAATTGATACATACATTCAGGAGAATGCATGTAGAAATACACACAGATTTTCATGCAAAAAGAAAAAAAAGGAAGTTTGTAATCTGATACAGACTCAGGTCAGAACACGCTTCGAGATGGAGTTTGGAGAACGACAGTGAGTTTGAGTTTTGCTGATTCACACATCCTTAGGTGTGCGTCAAAGAAACCTTTGTCCTAGAACTTTGGCTTGTCCAATGAAATTGATTAGTAGTTAGTTCAGGTCAGTAGGCAGTCCAAACACAAGGAGTGCCAGAGAAGAGCTTGGTTATCTGGAAAATACATGGCAGAAGTTGGGACGACATAGACATAATTCCAGCACTCTATGCCTAGAACTGAAGCCTTTTAAGGCCATGCCTTCAGAGCCACAGCGAGAGCACAGCTACAGGCCATCAGTGCCACCTGAAGAACGGTCTACTCATGAGGAGAACCTGGCTCATGAGTGTGTCTTTACTCAAGAGACGTCCTTATTCCTCAGGTGGCGGTGGGCATCTCTGCATTTGGCAGCCAGCTGAGCCTGAACCTTTAGATGCTTGCACTCCAAGGGGCTAGATGGCTACTCAGTGTTGGCCTCCAAATCTGAGACAAACGTGTCATGTCACATGAAGGGTTGTATGAGAATTTTATTTTTGCTTTCAAAACATGCCCTCTTTGAAGCCCCGAAGCGATTGTGAGCATGAGTACATGTCCACTGGAAATGTTTGCAAATTGCCGGACATGTGCTCGCGTTCGATTTGTGCAACTTTCCCAGTTTGATTTTGCACAATTTAATTAATTCACTAAATTTGCACAAATTTCACATTCTATCTCTGCTCAATTTGCACATTTTTTCCCATTCACACAGGGCGAAAAGTGATTGCAAATGCAAACAGGACTCGGGCAGAAGATGAGCGGCGAGGTGACATTCGGAGAATCCTAGCAATCTTGAACAATGCTAATTCGTCCATCCCTGGTTGTGTGGTGCAGATTCAGTGGCCTTCTCTTCCAAGGGACCAGGATCCCCCTGAGCTGCCTCGAGCTCCCTAGATGCAGGCATCTCCTCCACAATGTTTAACTCAGGGTGGGAGGCTCCAGGTCATACTTATGCCTCCATGGGGGGCATGGCTGGCACACAAAAATGTGTACGGATTTCCACAAGAAGCTGTTTTAAAAAGAAATCTCAGAAGTTCAGGTCAACCCGAATTTAAGACTAAAAAAATGAGAAAGGGAGAGAATACGACACTGACACATTCATCCCTAGGCTGGTATAAACAGACCTTGGCCTCATCCAGCAAAGCAATTCTTACATTGCAATTCTTCCAGCCAGTGATCTCCAATGAAGCAGACTCTTAGCGCCAAAGACTCTGATCTGCCTATATGCATCCTGCATATATGAATAAACAAATTGTAAGTAAAACCAATACATGTCTTTATTAGTTGTAAACCTGGTTTGGACAACCCATTTCCTTTTAAGAACCTTTTGGCAGGGTTTAGCAACCCACGTGGTCAGGGCCGGTGCTACCATTAGGCCAACTAGGTGGCTGCCTAGGGCGCTGGGCTAAAGGAGGCGCCAGAAATGCCTTGGGGGAAAAAAAATACATCACGTATTTTACCAAGTTTGTTTTACCAATCATGTCCTGTGGCGGGGAAGGGAAGGCGAAAGAAGCGCACCCCTCCCTCTCTCTCCTCCAGTTCGTTACCAGGAACAGCAGCAGGCCGGCTCCTCCTCACAACCAGCATCAAAAGAGGCAGAGAAGGCTACAGACTGGAGGAGGGGAGGCGGGCAGGGGCCAATGATGGGAGGCTGGTGGGCGGCCGTAAGGATGCACCTGCAAACACCTCCTTCGCCTTCCCTCCCTCGCGTGAGCCTCACGTTCCTCAGCTCAAGGTCCCCTGAAAGCAGTTATTTCCAGCAACCAGGGAGGGAGGGAAAGGTATTTTAAGCTAGCTGGGGCTCCAATGTTTTAATTATTTACCATGCTGTTTCTGTGTTTTGGTTTTAAATGGTTTTAGGATGCAATCCTATGCGTGTTTGGAGGGGGGGGGAATCCTACAACTCCCAGCATTCCCCAGCCAGCCATGCGCAATCCTATGCACGTTGAGGTAGAAAAAAGCCCCACAACTCCCAGCGTTCCAACAGCCAGCCATGCTGGCTGGTGAATGCTGGGAGTTGCGGGGCTTTTTTCTGCCTCAACATGTTTAGGATTGTGCCCTGAGCTGTTGATGTTTTCTTTACTGTACTTTGAATATTGTTGTCTGCCTTGAGCACTAGGCTGGTAAAGGGAAAGACAGGATAATATACATTATTCTGATAAAGAAATATTGCAACAAAGTGATAGAGAGAGGAGGGGAAGTAGCAAGTTTCGTAAATCCCCTCCTAAATTTGAACCAGATGATCCACGGGCTCTCTCTTTGCTATGTTTCTACTACATGCATCCCCCCCCCCTACAACCCAGAAGGTGTACGAGTCAAACCGGTGTCTCTGCACCTCCACCCTGCGAGGTAGGACAGGCTGAAAGACGCCCTTTTGTCTCTATTCCTCACAGGTAGCGCCACCACACCTCTCTCACATCCTTTTTTCATATCCCTTGTGCTGCCCGCAGGAGGAGACAGGCTTTTACATATATATGGAGTAGGAGAAGGCCCTTGGGAGTTCCTGGCATAGCTGGGCTGATGTTGCCTCTTTGCTTTCCTTGTGAACACAAAGGAAAAGTCTCAAAGTCCACAAAGTTTTTCTATGGGGCTCGGCAGTTCCCAGGGAGGGAAATTTATTTCATAATGGGCATAGGGCTGGAGGGAGGGAGGGCTCAAGTGGGAAGGGGGGGCGCTAAATATCTGATCTTGCCTAGGGCACCAAATTGCCTTGCACCGGGCCTGCACGTGGTGATAACCAGTTTCAATAACCTGGCTACGCATAAGGGGGAAGACTCTGCATTGTTATAACCAGTATAGGACTGACTCCTTTCCATATCCTCCAACAGTTCATTGGTATGGTTTTGTTTAGTTTTGCTTTCTTTTACGATCAGCAGCCTCTTTCATCAAATGTGGTTTGTGTTAATGATGAGTACAGAGGCCCTCCCTCAGTGCAAATGATTGTACTACATGACTTTCATATCCCTTTCGAACTTGAAGTTCTCTGATCTCCTACTCTTTTTTATATTAAAGAGCATGATTTAACCAGGTAGCCTTTTAAAAATTTCAGTTCTAATTATAATGGACTGGTCTTCTTGCTTCTATTCATTTGTTTGCCAATGCCAAGATGATCTCTCCCTCTCCCTGTTCCTCCCTGCCTCCACCACCTTCATTTCCAGTAAGATTAAAACCTCAAGACAGATACAGATTATGGGTGAATCCACTGCAAGCATCTCATTGTAGAATTAAGCAACATTATGCATGATTGTTGTGGCAGTTTTCATGTTAAAGATTCCATTAGCAGTGTATAAATATAAAATGATAATCAAGGTCAGGTACAAACTGTCAGGACTGTGGTGGTAATAAATGCAAAGAAAAAGAAAATTGCATCCAAAGGAGGAAGGGAAAATAAAACAAAAGCCTGTGGCCTTTCTCCAAAACAAAATTCAAACCACAGAAGCAAATTAAAAGAGGGTATTTCAAGAACACTTGAAACAGGTTGTAGTAATAGGACATAAATGACACATCGCCTACATTCATCACACTAACGGAGATGTTATGGCCCACTGCCAAGAGCAGAAGCAATTTCTCCCCTCCCAAATGTGTTTTTCTAAAGTTCAGACTTTTTGTAAGGAAGGCAACATAGAGATCATAAAACCCTGGTTAGCAACTGTTGCTGCAAGAACAGGGTAATTTTGATACGGTGAGATGGGCAAAGGCCCTGACCCCGTTTCCAAAGGGGAGCCCTTGGCAAGTTGGATTGCCACAGTTGCTATTCCCTTCATATCCATCTTTCACCCCTTGATTGCCAACTGTGACTTGGCCAACATGGGGGCAGTGGAAAGCTGTGGTGATATGCATAGACCACGCAGTGCATGTCTGTGTGTGCGTGCACACACATATGTTTGTGTGTCTCTTTTCATTCATTCATTCATTCATTCATTTCATTTATTAAATTTCTATAGCACCCAATAGCTGAAGTTGTCTGGGCAGTTTACAAAGATTAATACTTTGAAAATACATTATAAAAACCAGGTACATAGTATACAAACATATACACATATAACAGAGAGAGACATACACACATATCTAAAATAATGTGTTATTTATTTATTTAGTTATTTTATTTAGTTAGCTATTTTTAACTGTATTTTATTGTATTTTTTTAATTGATTGTTGTACACCGCCCAGAGAGCTTCAGCTATTGGGCAGTATAAAAAATGAATGAATAAATAAATAAATAAATAAATAAAAACAATTTTAAACAATCAACAACAAGAAAAAAATCAAGACCTGATTAAAACCTCATCATATGCTGCCAAATGCCTGAGAGAAGTAGAAGGTCTTAACATGGCGCTGAAACATGTTAAGGAGGAGGCACTTGGGGGAGGGCCTTAGAGGACGACCATAGTGTATGGGTAGGTTCATGCTGGGAGAAGTGGACCATCAGGTACTGTGGTCCTGAGCCACGTAAGGCTTTATAGGTCAAAACCAGCACCTTGAATTGGGCTCAGAAACATGCAGGCTGCCAGTGCAAGTAGGCCAGAATTGGTGTTATATGCTCAGACCTTCTGGTTCTTGTTATCATTCTGGCTGCTGCATTTTGCACAAGCTGCACCTTCTGAACTATCTTCAAAGGCAGCCCCATGTAGAGCACATTGCAGTAATCTAGCCTGGAGGTTACCAGAGCATAGACAATGGAAGCCAGGTTATACCTGTCTAGATAGGGGCATAGCTGGGCCACCAATCAAAGTTGGTAGAGGGCACTCTGTGCCACTGATGCCGCCTGAGCCTCAAATGACAACGATGAATCCAGGAGAACCCCCAAGCTACAAACTCACTCTTCCATGGGGGGTGCAACCCCATCCAGAACAGGCTGATCAGAAGAGCCACCCACTAACAGCATCTCGGTCTTGTCTGGATTGAGTTTCAGTTTTTCAGCCCTCATCCAGTTCATTGTCACAGCCAGGCACTGATCTAGCACATTCAAAGCCTCACCTGGTGAAGAAGAAAAGGAGAAATAGATGACAGTGCATTCCAAAACTCTGGATGACTGCACTCGATGGTTTCATGTAAATGTTAAGTCACATGGGGGACAAAACTGAACCCTGCAGAACTCCATGCTGGAGAATCCAAGGGGCCAGTTGCTCTTTCTTGCTCTATTTTAAAGGCTTCATGCAAGTAGAAAATTAGCACAGCATCAAGGGCTGGGCCAGAACAGGTTTTCTATTTGCAGGAGGAAGATAGGATTTTCTTTTCTGTGCATGGAGGAGTATTTAAAACATGGTATTCTCCCACCCAGGGAACAGCACAGTCTTCCATCTCATTCTGCTGCATATTTTAGACCAAATGTGGAATGGAAAAAGCAGCAGCAACTGTCAGGGGCCATATTTGGCCCGGAGTCTGCTGTTTGCTGGCATTTTAAGACAAATTAACTGGCATTGCTCTTCCGTTCAAACTTACTACTGCCTTTTGTCCAAGGTCATTCCAGGTGATTTACAATCAATTAGGTCATAAACATTAAAGCTGCAGTATAAAACAAATCTAAAAACCAATCAGCAGCAGTAGAGATATAAAACAGCTGGTGGGGCAGCTAGGGCTGGACCTTGGGGCCAAAGCCAAGGGTCTCACAGCCCCCCCCCCCCATGACCAGCAGATGATGGGGGCATCAGGACAGAAGAGGAAAACTCCCATTAATTCCTGTGGTTGTGACAGTGCTATGATTTAAATGATTATAAAAGGCAAAACTAGTCCTGATTGGCTATATGCTACCTCCAGTATGAGAGGCAGTATGCCTATGCACACCCGTTGCTGGCAAACATGGGTGGGAGGGTGCTGTTGGTTGCACTCGTGCCCTGCTTGTGGGTTTTCTATGGGCAGCTGGTTGGCCACTGTGTGAACAGGATGCTGGACTAGATGGACCCTTGGCCTGATCCAGAATGGCTCTTCTTCTGTTGTTATGTTCTTATGTTCCCAAGGTTCCATGGTGAGCTACATGGCAGAGTGGATTTGTTCTTATGTACATGCTCAAGAGTATTTTTAAAATCAGGATTGGCAAACAGCTTTGTCGTTGTTCTAACATATCAGGGATATAGAAGCAGTTTTAAAGCACAGAGTGATGGTTGGAGGAGGGAAGTGTGTGCTTCACAACAGAAGTTATACACATGGCTGTTTAAAGGGAAACTCCCTAACAACATTGAGTCCGGGGTGTAAAATTACCTATCTGCACCACAGAAAACAGTAGGACTCTCTTGAGATGAGGGGACATTCAGATTAAAATGGGCTGGGTAAATAAACATGAGTAAAACCATGTAATGAGGAGACCTGACAGGCTTCCCCAGTGATGTGATTCCAAATTAACTAGTGGGACCTGCAGCATAAGGTTCTAGCCTGAGTATTGCTGTTCAGGGTTCCAGCCGGCCAGCCCCCTCCAGGATACTCCATTCCGTTCCTCTCCCACTGTTCTTCTGTGTTATCTCCTCCTTCAACAGTCAGCCAGCATTGACCGATCAGCATGCTCAGTCCTCAGTTGGCTGTTTGGGCTGTCCCTCCAACCGTAGGATTGAACCTAGGACATTCTGCATGCAAAGTATATGCTCTACCATCAAGAAGAGTAAGGCGGTCACCTCAGGTTGCAAATGCTGGGAGGCAGCACCTCCCAGTGAAGGCAGTACCTAGGGATGTGCCGATGCCGGGAAGTCCAGCTTGTTTGAGCTCAACAAACTTCATGCCTGCTTCCAATCCAAGTATCAGAAGCAGGCCAAGTCGGGGTGGGTGGGTGTTCCGTGGAGTTCCATCTCTAAGACAGGCCGCAGTTTGCACATATTTTTTTTAACAGTTAAGAAAATTTCTGCAAATTGCACAAGTCACGCAATTTGCTTAAATTTATGCAAATTGTGCAAATCATGGTATTTTCAGTGTTTTGCACAAATCGGCACCTGAAAAGCACGTGGATCTAGTGCGCTTTGCATAAAATCAGCCAATTTGTGCAAATCGCATGTGCAGCATGTGCTTTTTGGGTGTCAATTTGCGCAAATCAGCCAATTTTATACAGAGCGCTCCAGACCCACAGGATTTTCAGGTGCTGCTCTGTGCAAATTGCATAAATTTACGCAAACTTGCTCAGTGGGTAGATTATTGTTGTTTTTTAAATGCGTAGATCGCAGCCTATCTTAGAGATGGAAGTCCACGAGTTGGCTTGACTTGCACCATAGCAAGTCGGCAGCAGTGCAGGGCTGGCAAACCAGAATCTGGAGGGCCCAATCATGAAAATCCATCAGATTTTCACCCCCTATCAGATTCCTCACACATCCCTATGCACACCTTCAGGTGTGGTTGAGGATGCTGTCACATTGACGGTACTGAAGAAAGATTCAACTGCCAGTCCAGTTGGCTTTTGAATATGGAATGGGAGGGGATGCCATCTTGTACTTTATCCCAAAATGCCTTGGGCCAGCCATGGTGCTCTACCACTAACACTTGCTCTAGCACTGAGCTATGGCCCCTCTACCTTTCCTCCAAGATGGTTCCTGACTGGTTCTATTACTGCACCTCTGTCTTTAGCATCAAGGTATAAGGCATGCTTTTTTTAATACCCATAGTCACCTTTTATGACCCATCCCAATTATTTGTGCCTGGTATTCCATAGACAATTATGTCTTACTGTCAAAAGCCTTTGGTTTGCTGCTGAGTATTTGCAAAAGAGGAGGAGGGCACCGAGCATAGTGCCACGACAATGTAGCACTTTCTATTTTCCTTTTAAGAATATTCACACCTTGATGTCTAAGCCTGATGCTGTAAATAGAAATCCGAAGCCGCCGATTGAGATCTCTGAAGTTATCGCATAGCTGTTATGGAAATGAAACGTACATGCCTTTGGGGAAATCGCTTCCACCAGCACTGTGATTTTTAGTCCATGGAGCCGTTTAAAGTGAAGAAAAATAAGACAGTGAAAGATTGCAAATGAATACAGACTTAGGCATTAAAGATGCAATGTCATGAATGGAATGTATTCCATTCCTATATATATATATATATATATATTCAGAAGAATTTGTGTGTATGTGTGTTAGCTAATGTTTTTGCTGTATACCAGGATTTTCCAACTAGATGGATTTTCGGCAGCATAAAATCGAAAAATTAATTTTCTGGGCCAGCCAAGACCTGCCTTTTAGGTTGTCTCTGCCAGGACTGGGATCTCTTGCAACCTGGGTTGACTATCTCCTTTATCAGATTTCCTGTGATTTTAAAATATGAAAGATGGGTAAAGAATTAGCAAGGATTCTCCCACCCCCCTGTCATTGCTTTCTGGATAAAACATCTCTGCCTGTCACTCAGCCATGAAAGGTATAAGATGGCATTGGTCACTTTATTCCAGGATGATCCTATCCCCATTAAAGGTACCATTAAAATTCGTAAGCATTTGTGTACAGATTTCTCCAAATACATGCATTTTAATATATTTTTGCTGAATATACACATTTTTGGAAGCTTTTTTTTTTTTAATGTAATGTATTTTTAAGGTAGCTTCCCCATATATACACAATGTGGTGCATATTCTTTTATTGGAGAACTCCATTGTAAAATTCAGAGAAGTGCGAATTTCAAGGGATAATCAAGTTTCAGTTCATATAGTGATTCAAATTTGTAAAATTAAGTAAGGGCACAATCCTATGCATGTTTAGATAGGAAAAAAGTCCTATGAAAGTCCTACAGCATAGCTGACTGGGGCATGCTGGGAATTGTAGGACTTTTTTCTGCCTAAACATGCATAGGATTGCGCCTTATGTTTGCATTAGAATGCAAATTGAAAATAATTCTCCCCCACATGCCTAGCTGCTATATTAATACCGCTGCTACTAAATTAAGTTTATGCATTGCTTTGCACAGCAAAAAACAGTCTCATACACGATACAGAAATCCACAATTAATATAACAGAAAAGAAAAGACAGGAACAAGATCAATATACACCATACTCACCACAATCATACCCCCAAAACCAAAAACAACCATAAAAGCATACTCTAAAGCAGTGTTCCCCAACCTTGGGTCCCCAGATGTTTTTGGCCTACAACTCCCAGCATAGCTGGCTGGGGCATGCTGGGAGTTGTAGGCCAAAAACATCTGGGGACCCAAGGTTGGAGAACACTGCTCTAAAGGCATTACAATATGAAAAGTGTCCATCTACATATACCCCAAATCAACTCAAGAACACGCCATACACTTATAACTTCTTAGGCCTTGTCTGAAACAGTGAGAAAGGGCCAAAAACTGATCTGTCTTCTTCATGTTTAATTGTGATTTTATACTGATGTCTTGTTTTTATTGCATGCCATCCTGATATGGTTTACTGCAGGACAGCCTAAAACTTGGTATTGTACAAATTTTGTGTGTCTATTGTCTGTTGACCTACTGTTTATGCTGGTCTTGGACCGTAATAAAGATTTGATTGATTGACCCTAGAATGAACCACACAAAAGTGGCCAACAAGGAGCTCACATCAATTGGGCCATAGTTAATGGCCAAAGGTGCAAGCATTACCGAAGGTTTTGGTTTCTTTGGAATGAGGTAGCTGAAGGCTTATGGAGTTTTTTTGTCGTATATGGTTTATTTACACGCTTATATCAGGATAAAATGGCCCAAGGGTATGGTCTGAAGGCACATGAGGCAGCCACCATGCTGAAACTAAGCAGGTTTGGGTCTGGTCAGTGCTTGGAAGGGAGACCACCTGGGAACTGCATGTAACCACCTTGAGTTCCATGATGGAAGAAAGATGGAATATATAAATGTAATAAATAAATAAATAAAGTGGAGGTTCACACAGCTCAAACCGAATGCTCACCCATTAGGTTTTACAATGGAGCTCTTGCACCCTAAAGGTGCCACCAGAGCTCCAACTAAGCTCTCTGTCTCCACAGCCTGATCTTGTCTGAGTCTCCCCCAACTGTGACTCCCTCAAGCTCCTCCGTTTGTCCATGCCCTACACAGGTCAAATAAGCATATTCCTTCCTCCAGAAGAGTCCAGCTAGAGAGAACCTTCTCCATAACAAGGGAGGTTCTTTGGTGACTTTGCCAGAGGAACAACAGCAGCAGAGCCAGGATGCCATAGGATTCATCTGTAGGACCACTGCAGTGGCGTGGGCCTTGGCAGATGCCTGCCTGCTGTTGCTGACCTCTGGTGCCAGTCTTGTCAGTTTTTAATGTGGGAATTGTATTCAGTCATGTAACTTCCACCTGCAGGCTGAAGTGGTAGAGTCCAGTTTGACCACTTCATCTGCTGTTTGTCTGAATTAGACCTCAGTGACAGATTGCTTTTAAAGACGCAAGTACAGGACCTGCATAAAAAGATGGCAACCCTATGCAAAAGTAAACAATGGAAATGAATCCTCTGTCTTTGTTTATATTTGCAGAGGTTGCAGCAGCAACTCTCTTGACCAGAGTAGGCATAAAATGACAATGATTGGGAATCACTGGGCTAAGTTATTGATAGGTCAGGAGCAAAATTACAGATAAATACATCTATAAATAAGTATGCAATGCAGTTGTTTAAACAGCAGACTCCATGTTAAAGCAACTCTATAATGAGTTGTTTTTATGAACTCTTCATAAATCATTTTTTAATCTCTTTCCCTGTGCTTAAAAACAGCCATTTTCACCCTCCTGTTTTCTAATATTTGTTTGTAATCAGTGTACAATGACTCGGGTTTTTGAAATTTACTTACCAAAATAAATGGTAATGAATTTCATTCTGCCAGAATGAGGCTTGTTCCACTGGAACGTGCAGCTGATTTTAAGCTCGAAAATTGGATTTTGAAATGTCTTCCCACCTGTCTGCACAAACTAATCCCTTTATATAAATAGAAAGAACAAGGGTTTCCATGGAACAAGTGCTTAAAGTGGTTCCAAAAGAACAAAGGAAGCACAGTGTGTGCAGGGAGGGGAGCAGTCGACTTTCAAGAATATTGCATCACTGTCTTGCTTGAATCATTTTATAGGAGGGATCCTAGCTGAGTAGCCATGGTGCAGCTAGGTTGTTTTAGAGCAGGGCTCTCCAACCTTGGGTCCCCAGATGTTGCTGGCCTACAGCTCCCAGCGTACCCAGCCAGCATGGCTAATGGCAAGGGATTCTGGGAGCTGTAGGCCAGCAACATCTGGGGACCCAAGGTTGGAGAGCCCTGTTTTTAGACTCTGGACTTAATGACCATACAGGACCAGGGCCGGCATCAAGGGTTGGCATGGTCGGGCAGCTGCTAAGGGCCCACACCACATCAAAGGGCCACTGATGAGAGCCCCCTGGGAGATGATCCTCCTCTTCACCTTTGCAATGTTTTCATGTTATTCACCCGTCTTTCGCTCTGACCCAGACAATGGTGGTGGTGAGAAGGAGGAACAGCAGATGCCACGGCCTACGTGTTCTCTGGCTCTCTGCCTGTCAAGCAAGCAAGCAGTAGAAATGATGAGAAACAGGATGAAGAGCAACAACAGCTGGTGACAATGGCAGTGAGAAGGTGGACTCACTGATGGAGGGGGCCAGGGGCCACTGATAGTGTCTTGCCCAAGGGCCCTGAAAAAAGAGGAGCCAGCAATATGCCCTTTAGATGACTGTGTGTATAACTATGCTCAACACTACGCTCAACATCTGGGGCCTTCCTCCGGTTGCCGCCTCCAAGGGAGGCTCAGTGGGCGGCGACAATGGGGAGGGCCTTCTCTGTGGTAGCCCCCCAACTCTGGAACAAGCTCCCTCCTGAGGCCTGCCTGGCGCCAACTCTACAATCTTTTCGGCACCGGGTTAAGACTGCCCTCTGTATTGAGGCTTTTAACCTTCCACCCCCATTTCACTGCCTCACCCATGGGTGGTGGTGCATGACATGCAGTGAAGTGGAGTGGGGGTCACCGGTGACATAAAGCAGAACAGTTTCTGGTGGCTGCTACCACATGGAGGGCCATCTTCTTCTCCAAGAACCCATCTGGGAGTGATGCTTCATAATGACATCTCCTCAGTCCCATGACAGATTCTGGAAAAGAACATGGTGGCCACTGGCTGCTGGAAGATGGCTCCTTGCTGCACCAAATTTGCTCCTTTCCGCCCCACCCTTTCAAGCATGAAAGTTCTAACCTGAGAACCTTTCATTCCAACTCTGTCACTCTACCCAGACTGCCCCAGCCTGGTGCGGCGCCCTCCAGAAGTTCTGGACAACAACTCCCAGAATTGCTGACAATGGCCATGCTGGCTGGGGGTGTTGGGGATTGAAGTCCAAAACATCTGCAGGACACCAGGGTGGGGAAGGCTCTAACCTCTGCACCAGTGTTCTCCAACCTTGGGTACCCAGATGTTTGCTACACTGGCTGGGGCATGCTGGGAGTTGTAGGCCAAAAACATCTGGGGACCCAAGGTTGGAGAACACACTGCTCTACACCACACTTGATTCTCTTGTGTGGTTTCATTCATTCATTTCATATATTATATTTCTATTCTGCCCCATAGACAAAGCTCTCTGGGCAGTTCATACGGGAAGTCTCCCATACAGACCTGCTAAGGCTGTAAGATCCACTTTGTGGGCCAAATGCTTTCTTGCCAAATGCTCCCCTGAGGGTTTCTTTAAAAAAAAAAAAAAAAGTTTCACAGCAAAATGCCCAAATGGGGTGTGGGATGGTGGTGTTTGCACAGTGCTAGCAGAACAGACCAAAAACATGCTTCTAAAGTTTTTGTTAGGTTCAAGCATGTGTCCAAATTCTCAAAATCTTCATGAAAAATCTGAGTGCTGTCTGATCTGATGATTCCCTGTTGATACAAATTGCATAAAGCTACTTATAGCCCCCCCCATTTTTAGAGGAATAAATTGACTAAAGAACATGCATGATTTAAATTTGCCAGCTACCAAAATAACCCAGCATGCATAATGAAAATGTTATTTTGAAGTTATGATGTATGATTTATAAATCACACTTAGGACATAAGTATGTGTCACGTGCTCATCTGCCTATCATTTTTCAGCTGCCTCTCTTTGCAGAGGCTAGCTCAGGTGTATCTTTGAAGGGTGAACAGGATTCCCACATTCCACTCCTTTATGGGTTCATTGTATCCTGTGTCCGACTCCTCATGAATTCTGATTTAAATAGCAGCTTTCCCTCTATTTTCAATGGCCAGGCTATTGCTTATGCAGCTAAGATGCGCCATCCACACACAAGAGAGAAGTATCAGCAGGCTTGGGGGAACCCCAAGGTTTGCAAAAGTACAACAAATCTTTAAGGAAAAAAAATTCTAGGAGGGGAGGCACAAGCAACCCACTGAGGACTCGGCATGCTCAGCAGTCATGAAACATTGGCTGACTGTTTGGGAGGGATGGAAAAGGGGTGGGGGAGAGAAGAGAGAGAGAGAATGGAATGAAGTGCCTGGAATCCTAGACAGCAGTGCTTCACACTAGGGAGGTATGAGAATTTTGTTCCTTTTCACAAATCATGCAGTCATGTCCTGTTCACAACCTGGATTTGCCAAGAGGAACACAAATCTCAGGACATTTTAGCAATTTCCTGAACTTGGCGTTTGTTCTCAAAAGTGCGCACTTGCACGACTGTGCACTTCTATAATGTGCACATGCACAAGAGAGCACTTACACACATGTACAAGTGTGCAATGCACAAATGTGCATTTCTCCCAAACCTGCATTTTCATATTGAGTCTATTGGGGAATTAACGTTTTCAATTTGTGGAAAATTTTTGAATGAGGCAGAGGTTCAAGGAGGAGTTCGGAGAACTTCAACAGGCTTGAACACTGCATGTCTGACCATCCCTACTCCACACTGCAACTTTTGTTGCAGCGTCCACTTGTCTACACATAATTCTGGAGATTGCACAGTTTCCCACTGCTTCCAGTTCCTTAAGTTCATTTGCATCTTTCCCCACTCTTTGTTGCTGACAAACATGTGCACTAGGGATTTATGCAAAATGCATTTCAGTTCATGGATAACCAGATTTATCCCATTCATACCTCCTGAACCTGAATATGAGTGCCATCTGTGGTCAAGGTGCATATATTGCCAAGCTTGCAATCCTGTTCACAGTGGCTGTGGCAGAGGGATGAGTTCAAAAAGTGCATTAGAATAATATGCATGACAAGATGCATACTTTTTAAAAGCATGCTTTAATCAATGAGAGAAGATTGCATACTTTTGAATGTGCACCTAAGTACATACCCAAGTACTTTACGATTTTCATGAGAAAAGAAAAACAAATCACAATCTGATACAGACACAAGCTGGACTGTGATTCAAGGTGGAAATCAGAGAACCTAAATGAACTCAAGTAGGGGTGTACACTGTACCTGGGGAGCCCCCGCCTAGGGATATAATCGCTCTCCTGCCTTGAGCGGGCGTAGCGGGCCGAAATCGGCCCCGCTCATGCCCGCAAGAGGCGAGCGGGCCTTACCGGGTCCCGGGTCCCGCTCTCCTCTCCGCAGTGAACCAGCTGCGAAGGTCCCATTGTGTCACTTCTGGCTGGCCAGAAGTGACGCGCCGGGAACCTGCGTCAGTGCGCTAGGACCCCAATTCTATGTATTTTCTGTAGAAACCCAGCACGCCAGCACAGGGTCCCATCGCGTCACTTCTGGTCAGCAGGAAGTGACGCGATGGGACCGTCATGGTTGGCATGGGTGGCTTGGCGCAGAGAGGCGAGCTGGGCCCAGGACCCAGTAAGGCCCACTCACCTCGGGCAGGCGTGAGCGGGGCCAATTTTGGCCCGCTACACCCACTCGAGGCGAGCGGTTACATCCCTAATCTCATAGATTCATAGATCATAGAGTTGGAAGGGGCCTACAAGGCCATCGAGTCCAACCCCCTGCTCAATGCAGGAAACTAGAGGAGGGGTCTCCCATCCAAGTAATAACCAGGCCTGACCCTGCTTAGCTTTCCACACTCAGACAAGCTGAGCCAGCGTGAGCCACAGGCCTGCTGATGTCCACATTCCTAACATGCACATCAATAAAACACCGCAAAAATGAAATATTGACCTGATTGTACATAGGATTCCTCACAATTTTTAAGATGGTATTTTTCATTTTCTCCTGTGTATTGATAGAACACTGCACAAAAAGCATCTAGATGCAATCATATATAAAATTACATCTAGATTGCTTTCTTGTAGTGTATTATCACTGCACACATGCACATCAGTAGCATAGAGGGTGGGGGGGAAGAAGAAATGAAAGCTGTAGCAAACTGCACATGCATTCCATTTTCTACACAAACCTCAGAAAACAGCAGCAGAACAATGGAATATACCTAATGCACTATTTATTCTTTGGGAACAAGACCAGATAATTCAGAACCCTCAATCTGGGGAGAAATTCAAAGGAAAAGATTTTTAGAAGCATCCCTGGAAAGGATGTGTGAACCAGTAAAAACCAAGTTCGTCTAGGTTCTCTAAATCCACCTCGAAGCTCATTCTGATTTGTTTCCATACCAGATTATGAGCTTTATTTTTTTTCTTTTTGCATGAAAATGTATGCATATTTTCAAGCACGTTTCCAAATCTATGTATCAATTGTGTGCATTTTTTAAATGAATGAATTCCACCACCACCCCAATTGATTAAAGCATATTTGTGTACATCTTTTTAAAAGTACATTTTTTCCATGTGCATTTTCTAAATGTACACATTCTTGAATGCTTTTTTTTTTTTTTTTTGGAGGGGCGAGGGGGGATTGTTCTGCAACTCCCATCAGAAGCTCAGAAATGTATGGACTTTGACCACAGATTGCATTCAGGTCTGCATTAAGTTCCGGGAGGTGCAAACTGGGTCCATTCTTGTCATTTTGGTTTAGTGTATCTCTTGTCCTTCAGTAGACAAGAGATTTTAGTCTATTATTTGGGTCAAGTTATTTTTCTTTTAAGATAATGTTAGATATGCTCTAAATGTACTTGGGGGACAGGCACTCTTTGGTCAGCTGACCTTGAACTTCGAAGGTTCCACCATAGATCTTTGACCTTTGTTGCCATCAGTCACACTGAAAGCACCCATCGTGTCTGAACTATACAGAATGAGGCTACAGAGTTCTCGGAATATGCATTTGGAGGCTTACAGTAACTCTTTGGCAAGGGTGGGACTACAGAAAGAATTGTATGTGCTCCGTTGCACAGGCATTAGAAATAAAAAATGGGTTGTGCCATTATTTGCCTACTACGGGCCTGACATATACATTTGTCTGTTCAGTGTGGATTAATGCCTGAGTGAATATATATATATATATATATATATATATATAACACATCTTCAAGGTTTCAAGTGGGAAAAAGCAGGAAGATGCTAAGGAGAAGATACTCTGTTCAAAAATCAATACCACTTTGAATCAGTTTGTGCTCACCTGAAATTATGCCTTGGCTTTCAGTGGTCCATGTTGCATGTCATTAATCACTCTCTTGAAATCCAAAAGCTTTTTGGTAAGTGTTCAATTGCAGAGTCAAGGAATGCAGAGCTTCCTTCTTCTTTCACATCATCAGGCCTATACACTAGTTTGTTTGTTATATTGGTTTTCTTCTGCAAACACAAGGTCTCAGATTCAATCCTCTGATATCTCCAGGTGGAAATGTCTTAAAGTTTGGTGAGCTGCAGCCAGAGAGAGCAGGCAAAACTGAACTGGATGGACCCATGATCTGGCTCAGTGTTACACAGATTCTCACGTGTTTGTATATTATGGGCTGGAGAAAAGGAGGCGAATGTGTGTCCATCACAGAAGGGAGAAGAAGAATGTGCTTGCAATTTATTGTTGGGTGGGAAAAGGCAATCACATTGAAATCAATTTAAATCATGATTTTCCATAACTTATCTGAAGAACTGGATGTCAGTGGATGTCACTCAGCTCATATGGAGGAAAAAAGAAGACAAAAAGCAAATGTAGCCATGTTGGCTTATAAGAAATTTCCAAAATCCATATCATATCAGTGCAATACCTTTATTGGGCAAACTGAAAGGTCACAAAATGGTGAGCAAGCTTTTAAGTTCTCCAGAACTCTTCATCAGTGGTGAAGGTGATGGTGGTATATGAAGGAACAAAACCACCCTCCATTTTTGGCATTTAGTTTGGTTGTAGGGTATTATGGGGTTAAATCTTGTGTGTGTGTGTGTGTCAGTCAGTTTCAGACAAAAAGTTAATAGTTTAAAGGTCAAAAGTTTAGTTAGAATATAGAGCTCAGGATATTTTTCTTAGGAAGCAGGAGGAGATCATAAAGTTCATAAAGGTCAGAGGAAAAGCAGGAAAAAGTTTTAATTCAAGAAACAGAAACATCATTCATAGAAAAGAACAAGACACCCTTTTGGTTGCTTGGGGTTGGGGAAAGACAAAAAAGAAGAAGATAAAAGCCAAGAGGCAGAAGAGCAGAGAGAGGGCAGAGAGAGAAAAGGAAAGAAGATGAGTCCTAGAGGAAAGCACCAGAACTGCTGGTACTGCAGGACTGGTTGAGAGAACTGGACAAATGACAGTCAGATATTGCTTGGATAAGGAACTTGGATAAAATAGGGGCACAGTTGAGTTAGGTTAGATGGATGCATTTATCCCTAGTTGTTTTATTACGCTAGTGTGTGTGTGTGTGTGTGTGTGTGCACGCGTGTGTGCATGTAACAGCCAACCCCTACACTACCTAAACCAGTGGTTCACAACAACCTTGGGTTCCCAGGAGTTGCTGGCCTACAGCTCCCAGCATACCTAGCCAGCATGGCTAATGGCAAGGGATGCTGGGAGCTGTAGTGCAGCAACATCTGGGGACCCAAGGTTGGGAACCACTGACCTAAAATATATACCTGAGCCCAGAGAGTTTTAAGGCTGGTTTGATGGAAACAACCAGAAAAATAAAGATTTCCACCTGGTAATAGTAAAAAAGGCTGCAGGAAGGAAAAAGCAAAAAGAGGTAAGAGAAAAGCAAAAAGAGTGTAACTCTCTTATCTGTTTCCCCTACCACTTAATGGAACAGGGCCTTGCTGGTCTATGATGGGGAGGTGGAGGGGAAAAAATGTGAGTGCATGAAATCTGCATTTAGTCACACTTTTAAGGTGGAATGTGAGGGGAGGTAGCAGAGAGATTAGGCTATACTTGGTGGTGGTGCTATACAGGTTTTGCCCCTAGGACTGCCCCTACGACTGCTGGGATAAAGAAACATACAATGGTTGATCACCTGTTTCTGAAAATATACAAACTAGCTGTTACCCTGATCTGTCTCCATTGTCAGGTAAAACAACTGGATTTTATATTTTCAAAAATGTTGGATCAACCATTGCATGTTTCTTTGTCCCCGCAGTTCCTGGGACTCCAGCTTCCATCAGCTCCAGCCAGCATGACCAATGGTCAGGGCTAGTCAGAGTGGTGTCCAACATCTGGGGCATCAGACCACCCTTCCCCAACTTGGTCACCTCCAGTTGGTTGGACCCCAACTCCCATCAGCCCTAGCCTGCATGGCCAGTGGTTACCAATTATGGGAGTTGTAGTCCAAAGATATGGAAGGCACCAGGTTGGGGAAGGGTGGTCTAGACCCACAAATGTCTCCTGTCAGGAACCACCCTGACTGAACTGGAAGTGGCAACTTCTCAATGGTTTATCTTCAGACACTAGACTGAGTCCACCTACCCAGGCTGGCAATTGTATCCCTCTGGGGGTGAGCCTTGCTTGAGTAACATGTTCTTTCTGAGCTCTGGTCTGTTGCTGTCCCCTGGTTATTCATTAGTCCTGCCTCCTGGCTTTTTGTTGAGTTCTGACTTGTTGTTTGGTCCTGACTTCTGGCTCCCTTCTCAATCCTGTCTCCTGGTTTGTCCTTCAGTCCTGACTGCTGGCTTGTCCTGCAGCTTCTGGTTCCAGGCTCTTTACTCATCTCAAGCTGCTGCCCATGCCCCAGCTTTGACAATGCCCCATGAACTATCTGGATGCATAGATTGGCCCTTGTTGTTGGCTAAAGAGTCAGAGGTTCAGAACAGTATTTTGGAAGATATGGCATCACACACACACACACACACACACACTTCTGTAAAGTTGTTATAACTCTGAACTTTTAATCACCCTTTTCCAGCTGTACTCTCTTTCTTGTCCTTCATTTTAAGTACCACTGTGGCCTACTGAAGCAAGTTCAACTAGGATCATCAGGTTAATCACTGCTTGGTTCAATATGCACAGCCATAGAGAGGTGGGAAATGCTAACATCCATTCTAAGATGTTCGTTGCCTGAGCAATCCTTTTATGATGTGACACAATTAATCTGTAGAAAGAAGGGGATAATTTATAGGAGGAAAATAAACAGAAATGTCTTGTAATGGTTTATAAATTAGGATAGTTCATCCAGAGCTCATTAAAAACAGTAAAATGGTGTCCTATTCCTTCTCCCTAACTGAACTTATGTCCTCTGATTTATTAGAATCAGCTTTAGGAGATGTAGATTTGGCACTCTCGTCCAACCTGGTGGGGTCACAAAGCTACCCCAAATGCACTTTACATTGCAGAATTTACACAGAAGGAGATCTCCAGCATAGTCCCATAACATCGTTGTGTACTGTCACCTCCACACCCCCCCACCGGTTTCATCCTCTTACCACTTATCATTTTCTTTCTGGAAACAAAAACACACCTGGGGCATAAGATATCCTAAAAATCTATTGATTTTGGCACATGGGTGTCTTTATGCCCCAAGCATGAGCAAAATCCTGGGTGATAAAAATGTCCCCAGGCTTTTTCCAAAGAAAACTGGTCTAGAGAAGTAGGCTTGAGTACTCTGGTGTCAGTAGGTTGGTACAAGCCATGGGATTACATTGGGGGAAGGTTACCTTGTCAGAGACACATTTCTTATGGGGTTAGAAAAACACCCCACATGACCAAAACATTAGTATTTATTTATTTATTTATTTATTTTATTTCTATACTGCCAAATAGCCAAAGCTGTCTGGGCGGTGTACAACAATCAATTAAAAGTACAATTTATAATAATAAAGTTTTGCCTACAGTTTTACTTTGACTGTTTTTGATACTTTTCTAATATTTTCAGTTTAAAACACACTTCTTCTGACACCACAGACACATATGAGATTGTGGGGCATTGTACCACCCCAGAATACATTGAAAAAATGGCTTGTGGTAGTAAAATGACCCCAAAAGATTAAAAAAAAAACACAACCCCAGCATATTCTACTTTAAAGCTCTTACTGCTAGTAATTAAGCCTTAGGAGAAGCATTTCAGCTTCTTAGAATAGGTGCGCACACATCCCAAGAGATATAGTAAGGAAATTCAGAGTGATGTCATGTGTAACTTACACAGAAATGTTGTTTCTCCTCAAATGCTTAGGCCATGTATTTTGTAGTCTTGTGATGTCTCCAGCAGTTTTGCTATGCAAGGTACATTGCTTATTGATTTTTCAATTTACAGGTTTGATAAGACTTGAGAAATATTTTCATTCTTAATCCTCCATATTTGTGTGTGTATGTACGTGTGTGTGTGTGTGGGGATAGTGAAGGTCCTATGTTTGAAAATGAATAGCTTTTTTATTGTTCTTTTATGTCAGCAATATTTTCCTAAGTTAATTGTATTTTTCATATACCGTGGTGGCCGCTTATTCTCTGAAACTTCAAATTTCCTCATTGCACTGAACACAGAGAGATCTGTTTAAAGGGGAGAATGGAATTCCAAAGACCTATTTCCATTTAAGTGGATTTGGGGGAACTGGCCAGCTCCTCTGCCTTTGGGATTATCCTTTCAATAAGATACTTTGTTCTCACATCCTTCTGTATAAAGTAGGTGTTTGTCTGTCCATTATTACCCTTTCTCTTTTATCACACATACATTTTGTGAAAGGCTGAGCCAGGGTGGCTTGGTGACTAAAGGTCTAGAGGTGTTCTGGGAATTCTCCCTCTCAGAATTTCTCTCTCCCTGGACTTTGGGACACCCGATTATCTGCTCATGTTTCCAACATGGAATTGATTCATGCTGGCTAGGCAGTACTAGGAGATGTAGTACAACACATCTGGAGAACACCAGGTTGGAGAAGGCCGCAATAGGAATCCATTCCTGAATCTGGTTCATTGCTTTCAATGCACTAGTTTACCACAGTATACATCTACAGTGTAAGCCAGGGGTGGGGAATCAATTTTCTGTCAAGGGCCACATTCTCATTCCATAATTATAAAGATTTCAACCACTTGGGGAGTTCTCATCTTTAATCTACCAGACTGTAGCTCTGGATCCAATCCCTCTTTGAATGGAAGGGTTCCTTCATGGAAAGACCCCTACTGTTCATGGGAGGGCCTGTGATCCAGTGGAAACTCCTGCTCACAAAAGAACTGGAGGCTCTATTAGCCAATTCTGTTCCCATGCAGCTTCTTGAGCTACGTATGTCTCACAATGTTCCAGATAGTCTCCCAACCCTCTGGTGAAGATTTTCAGGGGATGCAAGGGTCTCATAAAGCTTTGGATCCTACCCAAAGTCTTTTCCGTTATGATAATGTCCACATTTCTCCCAAGAATCACAAGACTCAGCGGCTGTTGTCAACTTCCATGATCTAGCTCAAGTTGTCCTTGCTGCATCCAAGGAACTGAGCATGAGCCAGTCAAAGTTAAGCACTTTTAAGTCCTATTGATTTCTGGAAAGAGATTTATTTAAGCACATACTCAATGATCTGGATTACATCTACTGTTAATATAGCCTCTAGAATTAATCTTAATCCACCCTTTCAAACATCTACCCATACTGTTTTGGTACTCAGGGAAAAATATATTCTACAATCCTAAAAAAACCAAAGAAAACCTTTATGACCCCTCCTTTCACACTCAGTATCTAGAACTCAGATTCACCATCCCAGATCCCAAGAATAAACTGGCCTGAAGAATCAAGCTATGTTTTGCATGTGTGAATTAAGCATCACCAAACACAATGGATCAAACATTAATGTCATCTCAAACCAGTGGCGTAGTGGTAAATTTTGAAGTGTAGTAAGTGCTCATAATGACAGTCTCCAATCTCCATAGCCCGACCCACTAAGCAGAGTCCAAAAAAGGCAGGCAGCTGTGTTAATCCATATCAACGAACAAGTGCTAGCAGTTTTCATCTCTACTTGACACAGGTCTTTTCTAAAGCCATTGGGTCTTAATTGCTCATTTAAAACAAGGCTAGGAGTGTATGAGAAATTTGTTTCAGTTTGTTTTTGATCAGGATTTACCCATTGCACACCTCCTGGACAGAACATGGACCCAGGAGCAATCTGTGGTCGAAATCCATGCATTTCTGAGTTTGTAATGTGATTTTTGGACCAATTTTTTAAAAATTCCAGTCCACAGCATGTGTACATTTGAAAAATGTGCATGGAAAAATGCCTACTGTTTCACACTATAATCAATGAGAGAAGAATCTGTACATTTCAAAGATGTACACAATTGATCCGTACATTTGAAAATATATGCAAAAAATATGGATGAATTTTCATGTGAAAAGGAAAAAAAGAAGAAGCTTGCCATCTGATATGGACATGAGATGAAATGAGCTTCAAAGTGAAATTTGGAGAACACCAATGAGCTCAAGTTTTGCTTGAATGCACATCCCTAGCGCGGCTACCCCAACATACAGCAGAGAATAGTTCATAACTATGTTTTGGTGCTAAGAAAATTCACCCCCAACCACCTACTGTGAGGATTGCAGCTAAGCTCAGAGGGAACAGGGAATTCTGAGGGGGGCTGGTGGTGAGACAGGTGATACTAGCATACCTGCTCATAAAAAAGTACAGGTGTTGTGTCCCTGCAAGTATCCATGTGACTACTATCTTAAAATTGAATTCCTTCCAGTGGGATCAGTTGACATTCAGATAGAAGTTATCAAGGTCCAGTCATTGATTGGGTTATGGAAGGCTTCTCATGTGGAGGATTGGATACTATGAGTGGGGTAGTATTTGGGAAGGGGAGTTTTACCTCAGCTCTACAATAACATTACATTTTCCTCTCAGAAATTCCATATTAAGGTGATGATGATGATGATGATGATGATGATGATGATGATGATGGTGATGATGATGATGATCAGGGAGCACAGTCACAATGGGTAGCTCAACACATTATAAACTATTCTATTTCAGGGGACCTTCTTTTCTGTCAAAACAACACCAATTTTCTTCATCTTAATGACTACTGGACTTTACAGAACTTCAAAGGCTTGGGAATATTTTCAATCCTGAGAGCATTTTTTTTAAGAAGAGAGAGAGAAAGAGGAGTGAAGTTACAATTTATTCTTGTACCAATAGAACATGGTGTTTACTGTCTTATTATTGCAGTGTAATATATCATCAAAGAACAGATAAACAAATCTCCTCTGGATTACTTACTCCCTCATTTCTCTGCTTTGTGTGAATTAACTTTTGCCCTTGATGCTCTGAGGTGACGCCTTTCAAAATCCCCAGCATATCTACACACATCCTCATAATCCTTTCCAGATGTATAGAACCCATCTATCCATTTACTTATCTGGATTTATATCCCACCCTATCCTAAGGGCTCGGGGTGGCCAGTAGCAGTTTAATGAGTTCATGTCCTAATTTAGAGTCTGGCAAACCAAACCAAAACACCAGATGATTAACTGTAAATATGTTTACCCTTTCAAAACATTCTCATCCATCTTTCCAAGTTTTTCATCTACCAGTGTGTGTGTGTGTGTGTGTGTGTTTTAAGGAGAAGAGCCATATCTCCGTGATTTCTGTCTGAAATCATGAAGAACCACTGACAATCAAAACAGCCTTCCCCAACCAGGTGCCATGCAGATATTTTTGGCCTTCAGCTTCCATAAGCCCCAGGCAGCATGACCAATAGCCAGGAATGCTGAAAGTTCTAGTCCAAAATATCTGGAGGGTACCAGGTTAGCCAAGGCTGGTATGAACTCATATAAGGCAGCTTCCTAGATTCCTTAAGGTGAGGTGTCCAGATTTTCTCCAGATCTTTGCAGGGCTCCAGTCAGGGTGGGAAACGTCTGATTTTTTTTAATTTACAGAGAATTTAGGGAGCCAGTTGGGAATAGCCAGGGGAAATATAGTTTTTTTCCAGGATTATTGACATCTTTAGGAAGAGGGGCAGGTAGCTTTGGAGGCTGAAGGGTGGATTGATGGAAGATGGAGAGAAAAGCTCCAGGCTTGTAGTGCTTTCCCTCATACTGAAGCTACCAGAGTTTGTCATTGTGCCTGGATATTACTAACTCTGGTGCATCTCTGATCCCAAGCAGTCCCACCAAGGTTCAACCATATCATCTGCTTCATATATATATATATATATATATATATATATATATATCTAACAGCTTTTCTGCAGCACAGAAAGAGGCAGAAGGCAGGTGATAAGCTGAGGGGTGTGCCTTGTAACATCAGACTGCCAATTGGTGATGGTTGCATAGTTTTGAATGTCCTCCCTGCTTCATGGAAATTAAGGAATGGTCAGCATAAATGGATTCTCAGCACCCTATTGACAGCTAAAATACTGATATTACAATATTGGAAGAATGAACACTCACCTCTTATAATGCAATGGATTAAGGACCTTACAACACTTTCAGTTTCAGTATTTGAACAAGTGGTATATAGATGCTCAACTTCCTAATGGATACTTATTTGGATATCTGGCTTACTTTTGTTGAAGCTTATGTATAATTGCTAGAAAGTTGTATTTTGATATATATGCATTCCATATGCATTCATTGCTATGGATATGTACAAATCCATGTATGTATATTAAAAAAAACCCTGTAAAATAAAAATGAAATAGTTTTGAATGCCCCCCCACATTAAACACAATACAAAAAACAAAACAAACAAAAAACAAACAACCCTCCCTGTATATAGTAAACTAGTGCATCAGAGAGGGGGTCATGCTAAACCATTTCCTTGATCTCCCAGATGTCTGACTGAAGGAATTTCCAGTTTGTATCGTGTCTCTTTCTTTCTTTCTTTCTTTCTTTCTTATAGCAGAAAAAATTATGCTATCTGTATATTGGAGGGAATAGGGGAGAAATTTGTTCGGTGAACTTACCCAATTTCACATGGTCAAGCCAATATACAAACAAAAAAACACTTATCCTTCAAAATTTACACTTCTATGAATTTTATGGTGCGGTTCCCCAATGGTGATAAAAAGTGCAAAATGCTTATATGAGGAGAAAGTGCACTGCACACACAATGTGTAAATTAGTGAGAATTACATACATACACAAATGCATTATATTCAGGCAAAGTTCTTGCAAAAATGTGCGTATTGGGAGAAAAGCTCACAAAATATGTCTGTCTGTTAGAGGAAATGTGCACGGAATGTGTACAAATTTCCATGCAAACTTTAAACAAAATCTTAAGCTGATGCAGAAACAGGATGAACTGAATTTAGGGAGCAATCCTATGGTCCCTAGACAGGCATCTGAGGGGCCATAGGATATTTTGGATTCTGTGCTCTGGGATCAGAGACAGCACTCCAACCTCAGAGCTGGGAATCAGAGCGCTGACTTCCCCTTCCCCCTTGAAGCTGGCATGGAAAGAGCTGCGCTGACTGCTCTCCGTGGTCAAGAAAGCAACCTCGGAGAGGGGGGAAAGGGGGGATTTTGGGGGGAGGGGAAGGAAGGAAACTGGAGAGGCCAGGAATATGAGTTATCCTGAGGACCACCAAGCCTCCTTCCCTCCCTTTCCAAAACGCTTTTGCTAGATGGGCAAAAGAGCCCATCTCACGAAAATGTAGGGTGGAAGGTTGGTAGGGATATGTGAGGATTTCATTTGGGGGGGGTTTGAAGTCCGGTGAACTCACCGGGCTCGACCCCCCCCCCGAACTCCATCCCTCCTACCTGTTTCCCCAGCTCGACTCGCGCTTTCCCGAACCGAGCTGGGGAAGTGACTTCCGGGTTCACAGCGGTGCACTTTCTATGTAGAAAACGGCATAAGCTACGTTAAAAGTGGCAGCAATTTGCACAAGTTACGCAAATCACGGCCGCTTTTAACGTATCTTACGCCATTTTCTACATTAAAAAATGCACCGCCGGGAACCCGGAAGTCCAGCGAGCATCTTGGCTGGCGCTGGCTTTTGGCCCGGCTCGGCGGGCGCAGCGGCAGCACTCGCCGAGCGTCCTGCGAGTCAGGTGGTGGGTGGATCGCTCACCACTAACCGGGGAGGCAAAGGTCACCTCTGCCGCTCCTCCTGCCCTGCATAGGATGAGCATAAGCCTCTGCGTTTGGGTGCTTATGATCATTGTGATAGGATTGAGCCCTTAAGACTGGGGGGAAAAAGAGAGAAACAGAGAAAAACCAGAATCTATCCTTCAAAATTTGAAGGATTTATCTATCCTTAGATTTATCTAAGGATAAAGATTTATCTATCCTTAGATCCTTATGTATGGATGGGTGAATCTGTCAATTTCGCTTTCTCTCTCCGATGAATTTTTTAAAATTCCAAGTGTATTCTCTCCTGAATATGAAGAGCTTTGAAAATCTGATAAATTCTTATAAAAAACAAACTGAAACAAAATTCTCATCCATCTGCACCAGCCAAATGCAGTACTCGCAGCATGGAGAGGACCATATTATACCTGCCTACCATATACCTGTAGTGTTAATCATGAGTAGCCTGTTGGGGGGGGGGGAGAAGAAAAAAGAGGTGACAACCCTACTTAAGGCACAATCCTATAGATATTTAGATGGGGAAAAAGCCCTACAACTCCCAGCATTCCCCATGGCTGGCTGGGGAAGGTTGGGAATTGTAGGACCTTTTTCTGTCTAAACATGCATAGGATGGCACCCTTAAGCACTAACATAGTTGAATATATACAGATTCAAACCCAGACTTTTAAGAGCTAAGTACTCAAAGCCTGGATGGATGGATCTCCAGTTTGGGTTTCTTGCACTATGTATATATATATATATATATGTGTGTGTGTGTGTGTGTGTGTGTCCAGTTCTTTTTGTCCCAAATATGGGGAACTTTGCACATTTTGGTAAATTCTTATCACAATCAAACTGAAATGAATTCTCACCCATCCCTTCTCGTATGCCATGCACAGATTGTCAGAGGTGAGAACCTGATGAGTGTATGAACCAGGTCTCAGACTCTGAAGACATGGCTTCTTAGATTTTGTTGTTATCTCCATTTTCTTCCCAGTCACTTTATGTAGTTTTGTAGCTGTTCAATGATGTCATTTGTAACGGTATTGTGGAATGAAAAGGATTCAGTCCCATTACAGATGCCATAAAGCCAAATTTGCACTAGCTTCTTTTGGCACAAATCTGCCATCTTCTTCCATTGAACAAGATTCCTCTTTCAACGGAGCCTAAATAAACACCAGCCTCCAAACACAACTCTAAGTGCCAGCTGGGAACTGAATGAAGCCGTCACTTTTGCCCTAAAGGGGAAACTGCTCTTCCGACTTTCAATTAAAGGTTGGCAGCACTGATCCAAGGCAGTCAAAACTGATCCGTACTCTGAGGTGGCCCACGGAGCTTGTGCCACGGATGAGAGATCGGGGTTTTGCAATGTGATCAGATACCATGACTAGCACACATCTTTCTACAAGGGCAGTTGCTTCAACCAGCGTGTGAGTCAGAAGTCTGGGAAATTTATGGACTGTCTCTCCTGTTCAAATTTCAGGGCTGTAGCTGCTATCATTTTGGCAGTAAAACTTAATGAGGGGATAAAGATGGAGGGGTGTAGTGAAGGCTCTGTGTATTACTTCTATCTTCTACATTTGGTCTGAGATGACACTTCATTCTGAAGTAGATGATAACAAACATACATTTGCTTCTACCTTTTGTTACTTTATACTTCCACCTGGCTGCATCTGAGGGAGAGGTGATTAAGAAAGACCTGTCCCATTATTGACTCGTCTGGGTCATTTGATCCCTCCCTTCTTGGAACTGTCTTATTCAGTGGGCCTTGTGCCTTGTTATTATAACAACTATATAATACTATGTAAGGATTTGTACCCAAAACTGCCTGTTTTCCTCTTCCCTCCCCACCCATTCTTCCTTTTGTACCATGTCTATCAGACTGAATCTCAGTATTTCAAATTGTAAACCTCAGAAACCCATCTTTCCCACAAAGCCTTTAGCTCAGGGGTGGGGAAGCAGTGGCCCTCCAGATGTTGGGCTACACTCTCAAGTTCTTTCCACATTCTCAAGTTCTTCCCATCTTGTTTAGGAAGAAGAAATTTGTGAATTTTGGTAAGTTTCCATGTATAGAAAAAAACAACAACGAACTGAACAAACTTCTCACCCATCTGTACCAGCAAAATTAATAGGTACAGCTATTCGCATGCAAAGGACCATTATGTACCTGCCTGCCATGTGGCTGTTAAAGATGAGGTGGCTGTCAGAAAGAAAAGATGTGGCAACCCTAATTCAGCACCACAAACATGGTTGAGTACATGAGGATTCAAAGCCAGACTTTTACATAAGAGCTAAGGACTCAAAGCCCAGGGCATGGATAAACAAATCGGTCAGTTTTGCTTCCCCCCCCACATTCAAATGTGTAATATGCAAATTTTGGTATGTTCTTATCCGAAATGCACCGCAAGAAATTCTTACCCACCCTAGAATATTATATTTGGCTTCTCCCTTCTGTTTTGTGTTTCAGTATGCAAAGATGTTCGGTCAAAACAGGACCCTAAAGTTTTCATAATGCCACTCTTGATTGTTATTGCATGGTGTGTGTGTGTGTGTGTGTGTGTGTTTTGCACCTGTGATTTTGTCTTTTGTGAAGTTTAATGGTTTAATCTGTATATTATACATTGCCCTGGGCACCTGGTAGGTACAGGGCACAATTTATAAATTCAATTAATTAATTAAATGAATTCTATCTTAGAAGAAGAGGGTTAAGGTTTCATTTCCTGTACTCTCCATGCCTTACACTGCGTCCCAATTTTCTAAGGGGGGGGGCGGACCTGACATGAGAAGTGACAATGCAAATATATTTGCAACAGTAATGTCACATTATTCCAACAATGCTGAAGATAGCATGCTCTTACCGGAACCATAAAGGTAGTCACAGCTACCTTTGAAATCCTTTGATTCTGCAACCAAGAATGGTTGCCTGGGCTGAAGCCAAGGTTGCTCTCTTCCTTGAGGGGGATTTTGTTGTTGTTGTTGTTGTTGTTCAGTGAAACAGGAAGAATCAGACTTGCTTTTGGATAATTTAGGTCACACATGACAAAATGTTCCTCCTCAAGCAGGAGACAGATATAGAGGGACATTTCAAAAGGCCACAATTTAAGTGTTTGTGGTGGGGGTTTTTCTTCCCGGCCCCAAAGATCTCTCATTCCCATGGTCATGTACTGAGTAGAAAAACTGACCTGAGAAGACCTTGGCAAGTTTTATGCTGTGTGGGGGTGGGGATCTTTGGAAGTTACAGAAAGAAATAATTTAGAGCTCCATTCAGCATCTTGCCAGTTTAGGGAAACACACTATTGATGCAGCTGCTCCAGCACTGAGACAGACTGGTACACAGAATCTTACCTCCTACCATATTTCCCACTAATATAACTGAGAGCTGATCTACATATTCAGAATAATCATGCAATACGGCCCTTTTAAGACTGTGCCACATCGGACTGCACATTGGGGATTATAGTTCATGCATAGTCAGAAGTAAGTCCCATTGATTTCAATGGGGCTTACTCTTAAGCAGTGCTTTTTTTCTGGAGAAAAGGGTACCGGAACTCTTGGATTACATTTCCTCGGGAGTAGATGGCGATTAAATTGTAATGCAATTAATAGAAGAAAAGGTGCTGGAACTCAGTTCCGGTGAGTTCCACCAGAAAAAAAGCCCTGCTCTTAAGTAAGTGTGCATAGGATTACTATATATATATATATATATATATATATATAAACAACAACAGGGAGAAAGTTAGGAACCTGACACATAGGAGGAAGGGCTAAGTTACCAACTTGGGGAGGGGCTGCGGCTCAGCGGTAGAGCTCCTGCTTTGCAGAAGGTCCCAGGGTCAATCCCCAGGTGCTCCAGGTAGGGCTAGGAAGGAATCCTGCCAGAAACCCTGGAGAACTGCTGCTAGTCATTGTTGACAATACTGGGCTAGATGGACTGACTCAGTATAAGGCAGCCTTCTGCCTTCCTGGGTTTCAAGCAAGATTCCTTTCCTGGAGATGCCTGGGATTGAACCTGGAACCTTCAGGGGTAACCATTTGCACTTGCACTAATGTACATCAGCATTATACACGAGCGCAAGCAGAAGATTACTTAAAGTGGTAATGAGTGAAAAAACAAAACAAAAGCAGGTTTGATTTGGCTTGGGGCCAGCAATTTCAATCAAAAGTGGAAAATGTGTGAAAATACTCTCTTTCTCTCTCCTAAATTGTCCCATCATTGCAACCCAAACCCAAATCCCTTCCTCCTCAGCCCCCAAGACCTCTCCCCATACATCCCCAAGCCTTCTTACTTTGTGGCCGCTGTGGTGGCTCTTTCATGACAGTAGGAGGGGGAAAGAAAAAAGTATTCCCTCCTCCCTCTGTTGCTTGAGCTGGCAGCGGCAGGGAGGGATGGAGATATTGCTTTGGTCCAACCTGAAATCCTTTTTGCACCTACTATAGTCAAATTCAATTATGTCTGCATAGTATCAACACCTCCTTCAATCCACCTTGTGAACAGCAGTGTAGCTCTCTCTCTCTCTCTCTCTCTCTCTCTCTCTCTCTCTCTCTCCATGCCTAGCAACTTATTTCCCTCTCAGCCCGACTCCCAATTTCCCCCTGAAAAAGTATTTTGTTGAACTCAAAAGCTAGCTCTATACAATTGATGTTGGACAGTGCCATCCAACATGGCTGCTTGTAACTCTCCGGATCCGGAAGATAATGGGCAGCCAATGAAGGGTGGAAGGAACATGGAGGCGAAGGTCACCTCTGTGCTCTTCCCGCCCTGCAAAATATTGGATGTCTGATTTCAGCCATCTAAGACTTTTCCCCCAGCTCATGACGAGGAGAGGCTGAGGCAATGCCAGGATACATCGCACTGTGGTGGAGCCTTCCTCCTCCTCTCCCTGCCCACAAACCTCTGGCTCCCAACCTCAGAGCCACAGCTGGCGTGGTTCTTTCCCTGCCAGTTGCAAAGGCGGAGCACCTTTCTGAAGTTGGAGCTGGGATTCCAACTTTTCCTATGGCTGTCTAGTGGCCCTAGGTAGGCGTGGGTGATCTGCCGCCCACCCGACTTGCGGCGTGCTCAGCGAGTGCTCTTGCCATGAGAACCAAGCTGGATCGAAAGCAAGCACCAGTCGAGGCACTCCCCGGACATCCGGGGTTCCCTGGCGCTACGTTGTTTACGTAGAAAATGGTGTAAGATACGTTAAAAGCGGCCGCAATTTGCGTAACTTGTGCAAATCGTGGCCATTTTTAATGTATCTTACACCATTTCCTATGTAAGCAACATAGTGCCCAGGAACCCAAAAGTCGCTTCCCCGACTCGGTTTGCAAGAATGCGAGTTGAGCCGTAGAAGCAGGTAGAGCGAGTGGAGCTCGGGGAGGGGGGGTCGAGCCTGGTGAGTTTGCTGGACTTTCACCCCCCAATCGAGCTCTGCACTCATCCCTATAATAGGATTGCACCCTTAGTTGGTTGTAACAAAAGTATTACCCTACAGTGACTTTTGGGTAGGGAAGAGTGGACATTTTGTTTCAGCTCAGTTTTGGTGAGAATTTACTAATATATCCAGTTCTCTTTGTCCATATTCAGGACAAAAGGAACTGGATACATTTTTTTTTTTTAACAAAACTGAATGTGGGATGAGCAAAATCTGACAGATTTGTTCATCCAGGCCCAGGGCTTGGGAGTGCTGAACTCTTAAAAGTCTGCATTCGAATCCCTTTGTATTCAACCATCTTAGTGCTTAGTTAGGGTCACAGACTCTCTTTTTTTCAGACAAGCTCCTCATTTTGAACAGCTGCATGGCAGGCAGATACATCATGTGCTTCTCCATGCTGGGAATAGCTGTACCTATTGAATTTGTTCAGTGCAGATGGGTGAGAATTTCATTTTAGTTTGTTTTAGATAAGAATTTACCAAAAATCACAGGGCTCATATTTGGGAGAGAAAGGACTTGAGGTTTGCACGTGCATGGGTGAGATAATGAAGAGTCAGACACAGGTATATGGTTTCAAATCAGGGTCACATTTATTCAATCAAAGATCTGAGAAGGGTGAAGGGCGGTGCTAATCTACTCCGGCCATTGGCCAGGAAAACCAAAATTTGGGCAAAAGCATCCTAAGCCCCTACCTTCCTAATCATCTGCTCCCATCAGTGGTTCATGCCTTGGTCTCCTCTCGCCTAGACTACTGTAATGCGCTCTACGTGGGGTTACCCTTGAAGATGGTTCGGAAGCTACAGCTGGTACAGAACGCGGCGGCTCGCCTGGTTAAAGGCAGCCGCCGGCGGGATCACATCACGCCAGTGCTCAAGGAGCTGCACTGGCTACCAGTTGCTTGCCGAGCCGAATTCAACGTGTTGGTTTTGACCTTTAAAACCCTATACGGCTCCGGTCCAGTCTATCTCAAGGAGCGTCTCCAGCAACACCAAGTGGGCCGCTCAACAAGATCTGCCACAGGCGGCCTTCTCCTTGTCCCTTCCTAGCCAGAGCAGCTAGACTGGTCGGGACGAGGAAGAGGGCCTTCTCTGTGGCGGCCCCTGTACTGTGGAACTCTCTCCCGAGAGTGACCTCCGCCATGCCCCCTCTCTGCTGAGCTTCCGCCACTCACTAAAAACTTGGCTGTTCAGGCGGGAATATGGGGTGGGCTAAGATTTTAAAATTTTATACTGTTTTAAATGTATTTTATCTTGTTTTTATCTTATGTACATCGCCCAGGGTGGCCGGTTCACCGGCCAGATGGGCGATAAATAAATGCAAATAAATAAATAAATAAACAAACCAGAGTGGCAGCGGGATGAGCCACCGCCATCCAGTTGCACTCCATGTGGAGCTGGAGGGCCTTACCGGTGTCACCTCCCATTGGCGCCGCAAGACAACCAATGTAGGTGAGAAAGGGAGACCGCAAAGGTGGCCCAGTCTCCCTCCTGCCAAGCCGCAAGACATTAACGAGGGAAGCCGCGGGTATCCACCAGTCACCTTGAAAGGTGCCACTGGATGATCACCATAACCTCGAGCTCCACTGCCTAATTCCGCACTTCCCGCAATATGCGACCGATAATTTAGCTACGATCCAATTAAACAAATCCAAAATTCCAAATCCAAAATCCTCCCACCCTGACTCACAGTGTAGAGTAGGCGAAACACACCCGTTGCCTCGGCCAATTCAGACAATGGGCCAAAATTCCTACTTGGCCCCCTAACGGGCGACCAGAGGAGCCTACACTGCTAACAGGGCAGGACGGGAGGGAGCCAAAAAACGAAAGAGGCCGAGGGCGGGGAGACTGGGTCTTTAATGGGAATTCCCTGCCCCGGCTCCCTGCCCCCCTAAAGCCCATTGGCTTAGATGGCGTGGCCTGATTCTGGTCTGACTCCCTTTCCTCCCCCACATCACAAACTTTCCCCCAACCCCAGAAAGGCGGGGCCAGTGGAAGGCCATTCTTTTTGTTTTCTGTTTTAATTCAAATATAAGCAGAAGTGAAACAGACGGATTCACCCATCCCTACGGTTTTGGACTGTTTTGTTTTCTAATGGACCTATGTGGCTACTTGCCTGCCCTTCCTTGTAATGCCTGAGTCCATAGAGGTTACCCATAGCTATCTTTTGTGCCATATGCAGGGAGATTTTGATTTGCAAATGTTCCTTTTGGATCTACTGTAATCACAAGTCTTGTCTCTCTGTAGATTCTGGCATCCCAGTCGACTCCAGAACAACATGGTGGCTCTTTCTGCGTTCAGCCTCAATCCAGTTTTTAAAATTATGCAATAGAGCAAATGAATAATGATCAGAACACAACTACTCCTGTTCTCAGCTAGGGAATCGTTATTTGTGCTGCCACTGATTGGAAAAACAATGACATTCCCTACTGTATATTCATTCTTGGTAGTTTCAAACACTCTTTGGTTCATGTCTTCTCCCCGTGGAGGAACTGGGGGGAGATCACAGATGAACAAGTGGAGGATGACAAAAGATAATATGCTGTTTGATGCTCAGCAGGTCTCTGCCTCCGTACCTGCCTGAATGCCAATAAAATAAAATAAAAGCTGCAGATGGAGATAGTTGGGTTTGATGAGGCTACTTGAATGATCACAGAAGTGTCTGAAACAGCCACAAAACGTTCAGAATTTCTGCCATAGTAATTTTCTACCACTAGTCTCCACCAGATTCCATGCACTACTTTCTATCTGTTCTTTGCAAGACAATTGGTTCAACCTCTTGCAGATAGAAGCATTGTTCTCCAATTCCTCGAGCTGTAAAGAAAGTAGTAGCACTCCAGCAACTGTAAATGGGTCTTTCAGAAGTGTTTCCAGATGATCCATCTGGGATCCTCAGACCAGATCCTCAACAGCCATTGGTTTTGCTAAATCCTCCTCCTCCTCCTCCTCCTCCTCCTCCTCCTCCTCCTCCTCCTCCTCCTCCTCCTCCTCCTCTGGGAAGCAAGCTCTCTCCTCCACAATCTGCTGACATTCCTATAGGTACTATTCCAAGAGCTACAGACAAAGAACAAGTCTCTATTAGTTGGGAAACACTTTGTAATGGGATGCATGAGAATTTTCTCTGCACTCACAAAGCAGTCAACCATGCCCTGTTCGCAACCTCAAATGTGAGCATGATGAGCAGGAGAATGTGTTATCTCAAATTCTCAAACATGCAATTGTGTGCAAAAATTACACACATTTCACTGAAAAAGCTGTTTGAAATTGCACATTTTTTGTTAACGTGCAATTTCATGCTTTAATGTATGGGGGGGGAAGTTATGCAACTTTGAAAAATACTCAGGTTTCTGCACCATTTTCCCATTTGATTGCATTCGATTTGCGCAATTTTCCCGTTAGTGCAAGTCGAACAGCGATCGTACACACTCATGGAAATTGAAGGAGAGATGAGCATCAAGTTGATGCTTGGAGAACCTGGGTGAATGTGGACATCGCTTGTCCACTGATCCCTAACGGGCAGGTCCCACAGACAGGCTCAGAACTGGGCATGGTCAATGTGAATTATTTCAGTTTATTCCTGAGCCAAATCCTGAGATCAGTTCAGACGTCTTCATGATCCTGATGCTGTCATTGGTAGCACAGCAGTGTCTGATACCCCAACCCCCCTGTGAGCCTAAAGCCCCCCCTAACTTCTGTGACCTGCCTCCTCCTCCCTCCAAATGTCCACTTACTTCCATTGTTGCCTGGGCAGCAGCAGCAGAATGAACAGGGGTTCAAAGTAGGGTGGGATTTTCTTCCCCCCTCTATTTGGAGCAATGTCAGTTTTCCCAGTGCCTACTTACATAGCGTGGAGAAAGGAGAAGGCATCTGTCTCCCTGTTCCCCTGCTACCACCGCCAAAGCAGCAACAAAAGTACATTTGTTGGGAGGGAGGGTGCTTCAAGGTAGGTGGGAAGGGAAAGAGGCAAGTAAAGAAGGCTTAGCTTCGTCTCTGACAGATGTTTATCAGACCTGGAGAAGAAATATCTGCGTTGTAATGCTCACCTCGTACAAAGGCGAGAATTATGAGCCCACTGAGACAGGTGTTTTCCAAACAAGGAACCCCCCCCCCACAAATGCTCATATTAGCACTAGCAACAACTGTACTACAGCTGAGAAAACATGTTCTGATTCCAGCCAACCAGCACACTCTCCTGTCTGATTGAGATTTTCCAGCCATGCCATATTATTATTGTGCTACCTTACCTGGTAGGAGCAAAATACAAATTAAGCTGAGCAACCCGGAATTCTTGTAACTCGTGCAGAAGCCTTTGATACTCTATTAGGGATGAACAGCTCCAACTTCCTTTCCTTTACTGTTCTGTGGGTTCCCCCTTCCCCACATTCTTCTCTTCTTGAATTCTAGTTAACTAGGAGAATTTCTGAAATCAGGTCATTAAAAACACGCCTGCATCAGTATTTATTTATTTATTTCTATAAAATTGCTTTCACTCTGCTTTTCTGCCAAAATAAGCTCTCAGAGCATAAGATCAGTAACCAAACAGTTCCTGCCTGCAGCCTTACAATCCAAAAGTCATGATACAAAATGAAAAAAGGGAGGGGGAGGGAAGAGGAAAACAAGCAAATTCGGGCACCACTTCTTAAAGGTACAAAATTTGCATCATGAGCAGTTTGAATGGAAACAATTGAGGCAGGAGAAGAGGTGTCAAATGGAGTTGATCTTTCAGGACAGCCAATGGAGTGGACCCTGCAGTCTCATCATCTCTCCTTCTGCTGCATCTTGATGGAATGGGTGCTGTTGAATGGCAGTTAAGGGAGAGGAGGAGTCAAATGGAGCTGGTGTCTCAGCAGAGCCAACCAAGTGGGGCCCTGCTTATATTCTTTCTGTGCAGTATTTATTGTTGTGTGTATGTGTCCTGGCTCCATGGTCAAATAGCACACAAAAGGAACGTTGATACGACTATATCTACAATTAGATCAAGATTGTGTTGCTGCTGTTCTTTTTTTCCATTTTTTAAAATCAATGGTTATGTGCTCATTCATATACTGCATGTCTACTGGTGTGTGTGTGTGTGTGTGTGTGTGTGTATAAATGGATGGAAAGAACCATACATTTCAGCATATTGTGTACACACCATATTCTCTACAGGTATGTGTGTTTGTGTGTTGTGTGTGTGTGTGTGTGTGTGTGTGTGGATATGGATATGAAGGTTTCATACATGAATTCAGATTGAACTGGGGAAAAACTCTGACTGCTTGTGTTATGGGTGAATGGGTGCATATTGGCTAGCATCTGTAACATCACCAACACATATCCAGTGTGGCGTAGTGGTGAGAGTGTTGGACTGGGACTCGGGAGATCCGGGTTCTATTCCCCGCTCAGCCATGAAACTCACTGGGTGACTTTGGGCCAGTCACTGACTCTCAGCCTAACCTACCTCACAGGGTTGTTGTGAGGATAAATTGGAGAGGAGGAGGAGGATTATGTAAGCCGCCTTGGGTTCCTTGCAGGAAAAAAGGTGGGGTATAAATATAATAAATAAATAAATTATTGGAGCAGATTTCCCCCCATTTATTTATTTATTAAGAGGAGAGATAAGGTGAAGGATGGAGATATATATGTATGAAAGTATATATGCTTATACAAACTTCCTGAAATGTGAGGGGCAAGGTTAATGGCTGACTCGCTAACAAAGCCAGCATCCAACCTGCTGGTGTGCATGTTTCTACCACCAGTTGTGAAGCCAAGTTTACACTGCAAGTGAGGAACCCACTGTGGCTGTTCAAAAGTGATTCCATCTGTCTTCACCCTTTGAAGAATTTGGAAAGAGCGCTCTAAAAAACTGGCTAGGATCCAAACAGTGCGCCTGAGGACTTGGGGGATTTTTGATTTTCTTTGCTTATGAAGATTAGGCTCCCATTTAAAACTGCTTTTCAGACACCACTCAGTTTCCTAAAAGTGATTGACCACAGAGTGTGGAGGGGGATAGACTGTTATTCAAGAAAGAGTCATTTGATGTCTCTTTGGGCGCAAGAAACTAGTTGGCAAAGTTCTTTGAATTTTGGCCTACTTTTTTTCGTTAGAGGAAAAACATAGAGGGCAGCTCCAAAAAGTATGTATGGAGGGGCAGAAAGAAAGACCAGGTGAATGAGAGCCAGTGTAGCGTAGCGGTTAGAGTGTTGGACTGGGACTCAGGAGATCCGGGTTCTAGTCCCCACTCTGCCATGAAGTTCACTGGGTGACTTTGGGCCAGTGACAGACTCTCAGCCTGACCTACCTCACAGGGTTGTTGTGAGGATAAAATGGAGAGGAGGAGGAGGATTCTGTAAGCCGCCTTGGGTTCCTGGAAGGAAAAAAGGCGTGGTATAAATATAATAAATAAATAAATAAATAAATAAACCCTTCTCAGGCTAAGCATCAACACTTAAAAACCTGAGGGGAAGGTCAAATGAAACCTTTCCCTACTAATGAGGGAAAAGATTAATACTGGTTATTAAGGATCTAGCTTAAATTTATGATACTGTGGGTACAAAGGTGTGTGTGTGTGTAGATTTAAAAGTAATGCAGGTTAATAACACCAAGCTGACACATAGGATTTGGGTAGCAAACAAAATAAAAATAGGTTTATTTTAATTCTCAAATCTTAGTTCCAGAAAATAACTTAAAACCTGCCTACACCAAACACTTGATAATTAACCTAAGTCCCTATAATTCTAAATACTTTCACTCCTAATACAATCACTGATTCCTCTTAAAACTCCTGACAAGACACAAATAACCCACCTAACCTAACTCCCAAACTCTCTAACACTCCCAACACATTACAACCAACTCTCCACTTCTTAACTAACTCTGACATCACTCAAACACTCCTTATATACTCCTCCCCCCACCCTTTCCAAGACATCACAAACCACACCCACTTGGTTGTTGGTTCAACATTCTAGACACACTAAACATACTTATGCAGACATACACCAGGGAACTGAATTGTGGGGTTACTTGGAGGCAGCACAATAGTTGTCCCTATTTCCTAGCACATGTTCAGCCCCCCTCTGTTTTTAGTTAGTTAGCTGATTTTGTTTCTTTATTTTTCTAGGGAAACTTTAATATAATTCTCCCCAAAAGTTGGCATCCTGAGCGACCTTGTCTTGTTTCTAAGTGAAATGGATGCATTAGCAACCCACTACCTTCCCATTTCCCCACCAAATTCTGTACAAACAGAATGCTGTGTTTGTGTAGTCTGCCACAACGTTCAGCTCACTTTTAGCTTCCCCTGCCCACCGCATTGCTGATGTACATGGGTGAATGCAGGGCCAGTCCTACCATCAGGCAGTATGAGGCAGCTGCCTCAGGTGGCAGATGCTGGAAGCCAGTGGGAAGGTGTTGGAAGACAAAGCTACATGCCATGCCATTCAGCCTGCCTGCATCCCATAAACTGGCATGCTGCTCTCAGGTGCAGTAGTGGACACTGCCCCGTCACCAGTGTTGAAGAACAATTGGCTTGTGCTAGCACTGGTGTATTTATTTTAAGAAACACACACACACTAAAAAAAAGAGAAGGAGAAAAGACACCTTGATGTCCTTGTGTTTGTGGTATTTTACCAATAACCATGGAAAAAATCTGTAAAACAGTGCACAAAAATAATCTTGATGTGATGCACACACATGCACACACTCAACAGCACATTGAGGCTGCTATTCCATACTGTCTTCTCCAGGCCTGCATCGGTAATGCAGAGACCAGAGAGGGGAAAGATGCAAAGGAACCAAAGGGATGGAAAGCCATGGCAAATGGAGCATGGTCTATTTGTGGGAATAATTTGCGACTTTTTCCTAGATCAGGGGTGGGGAGAAGGTGGATCTCCAGATGTTGTGGGCTTCAACTACCAACATTCCTAGCCATTGGTAATGCTGGCAGGGGCTTCTGGGAGTTGAAGTCCAACACATCTGGAGATCTACCTTCTCCCCATCCTTCTCTATAGATCAACTTATCAATTATGAGTTTGGAACAACAACAAAAAGTTCTTCAAAGCCTGTTTTGTTTTTTGTTTTTTTTAAACCCATCAATGTACGGGCCATATACACTACTGTCTCTAGTTTCTGCCAGTGTAATACCTCTTAAGAGTGGGGGGGGGATGAGCATAGACTCAGTGGCCAAGGCCAATCTTAAGGCCTGGACCAGTTCCTACAGGTGCAAGCAATTCTTTAAATATTGTTGTCTCAATTTGTTTCATATGGGGTTTAAATGTAACTGCCAGTAGTGCCGCTGAGAGCTTCTTGGATGAAGGTAGGGTACCTACTTATGCATCACCCAAGAAGAAGAAATTCATCACCAAAAAAGAGGAGGAAGAAGAAGAAGGTAGATCTCCAGATGTTTTGGACTTCAACTACCAACATTTCTGGCCATTGACAATGCTGCCAGGGGTCTTCTGGGAGTTGAAGTCCAACACATCTGGAGATCTATCTTCTCCCCACCCCTTTCCTAGATCAGCTGGAATTCAGGAGGAGTTTCATATTATGGAAATCCTGGAATTCAGGATTTTTATTTTATTTATTTATTTATTTATTTATTATATTTGTACCCCACCTTTTTAAAGTTGAGATGTAGAAATAATGACTACAATTTACAAAGAAATGCAAAATATCTTTCCATATTGGGGACACTGTGACCAGGCAATTCAATCTACTGTCCAGTTGCTAACTCTTGATGGGCAATTTCAAGGCCCTCTGCTCTTGCTTCTTAAGATTCATTATCTCTAAACTGGACTTTGACTTCAAATAGAGGATGCCTTCAAATAGAGGACTGCCCTCTGTAATGTAGGGCACATGGCTACCCTAATAGTAGCTTCTTCCCTGGAAGATGCAGGGGCCCTTGAGCCGGGTCACATATGAAAAATGTAGTGCTCCTGCGTAAATATTTCAGAGGTAATGATCCCTTTTTGCAATTTAAGGGAAGTGGAGCAAATGTAAATTCAGCTAATGGGAGTTCTTGTAGCTATCGTTATAAAAGTAACGGCTCCTCACTGTATTCTGAAGGGAACAGTCAATAAAACAAGATTAATGACTCGGGTGCCATAAAGTAAAATCAATAGAAAGATAAGCAAGCAAGGGCTTCTGCCTTCAATAAGCCCTGGCTTAGTTTGTGTTTAAGTTCTGATTTTTCATGCAAGATCTCCCGGGCTTGTTTTGAAGCGCTGCGGTGAAACACGTTATGATTCATCTTTCAGCCAGCAAGGGCCTGCTTGGTAGATCGGCAAAGAAGAGCATGAAAGAAGGGCATAAATTGATACAATGCTTTTTTTCAGCAATGGCTGTAGACAGATACTAGAGGCAGTAGCGCCATTCAAAATGTCCTCCGAATGTTCGGTGAACCTGTGGGAGGGAGAGAAAGGCTGCAATTGGGAGCCATGATTTCACAGGACTTCTTATCACATGGAGGAGGAACCCTATGCATGTAGAACTGTGTTTGTATAGGCTCCCTGTTCAGAACTTTAACTGAATGCAAAGAAGTCAGGGGCAGAGTGGTGGGAATATCAACTCTAGGGTGGGGCTAGCAGGCATATCCCTCCTTCCTCTATGTGTTCAGGGAATGAATGGAGTGCATGTGTGAATGAACCACAGCCTTCCCTGAACCTGATGCCCTCCAGTTGTCTTGGGCTACAACAAGGGGTGGATGAATCTGTCAATTTCACTTTCTTTCAGTTTCTCCTTTTTCCAATTTTATGTATGGTTCGTCCCAAACTTTGAGATATTTTTTTTTAAAAAAAATACACTGTGGGAAATTATTATGAATTTTCATGGGAACTTCTTCACAAAATTCTTCGCACTGGAGGCTTTTTCAAAGTTCAAGTTGAAGTGAATTTAAGATGAGAAAGATGAGGAACCAAAACTGATAGATTTGTCAAGCCCTAATTTTGCAGCATGTGAACAGACCAGGCCTGAGCCAGGGGCCATCAGCACATCTTGGGGTAGTGAGTAGTGAGTTCCACAAGATGTTTGTGCACCGTGTGAAGAGGTGCACAGCATGTGAGAAGGTTTGAAATCCAAAGCTGGCAACCCCAACATCAATGCTTCTTGAAGCTTTGGACTATGGCTAATGTGTTTCAGAGAAGAGGTTCTATCCGTTGTTGGTCACTCCAAAGTGTGATGGAATGTTGGGAATCCACTTCTTTCAAAAAGATGATTATTAGGCTGCATGATGTGCAGGAGGGTAAAAAAAATATGCATGGATTTTTATTTATGCGGCAGGCTTGAGCACAGCTCCAAATGCCAAGAGCAGTAGACGGCTTGACTCTGTCCAATTGTTTAGCATTTCTGCAGTGAAAAATGACTCCCTTCCTCAGATCGCAGAGATTGTACAATTACTATTTTAATCAATCCGACATGAGATTTGCCAGCTCTCGCCATGCAGAGTACATGGCTACACGGACCAATAATTCTGCTTCTAGTGCATGGATCCAGATGGGGAGATCCCCCAGGGACTCTGGGCTAAGGATGGGCATGGCTGAATTGTCTGGTTTTTTTGTTTGTTTGTTTGTTTTTTAAATACTGTTTCTCAAAAATTTCCAATAAAGCTGCTTGTGGTTTACTTGAACAGAGAGGAATATGCTACAGAGGCAAAGGCAAAGAAACATCTGAAGTTGAATCATTTTTCTTTCCTAAATAGGAAGGAAGAATGAGCAACAGCTGTAAGGCTGGGTGCATTTCATCTAAAGACACTAGCAAATTTTCATCAATTGCTCTGTGACTGAATTATTATTTTGATGCATAACCTACCCACAGCCATGTGGGTGTAGATGGGTGTCAATGTTAATGCGACCCCAAAATACTGGATTTGTTTCTAAAGCAACCTATGCCCATCCTAGTTGAAGGCAGAGTTAAGAGAAGGGATAGGGGAGAATTTGCATTTTGTTTTGAACTTCCCCCCACATTTGTGCTTTCTGAATCAATGTGGGACCTGGAACACAGCTATCCTCCGGTACTTCTCAGAACTTTGTGATGCAGTTCCCCAAACAAAAAATGTGAACAAACACATGTATATTGGAGTGGTGGTGTACAAAAAAGCAGTATACAAGGGAAAGCAAGAATGCTATATTAGACAAAATTGTGTACAAAATGGGTAAATGAGAGCCAGTGTGGCATAGTGGTGAAGGTGTTGGACTGGGACTCGTGAGATCCAGGTTCTAGTCCCCGCTCAGCCATGAAACTCACTGGGTGACTTTGGGCCACTCACTGACTCTCAGCCTAACCTACCTCAGAGGGTTGTTGTGAGGATAAAATGGAGAGGAGGATTATGTAAGCCGCCTTGGGTTCCTTGCAGGAAAAAAGGTGGGGTATAAATAAAATAAATAAGTAAAATAAAAAATAAATTAGGAGAAATGGGTATGAAGATTTACTTGAACAGAGAGGAATATGCTACAGAGGCAAAGGCAAAGAAACATCTGAAGTTGAATCATTTTTCTGTGCTTGCTTAAAATGCACATTTTTTTTTGTGCTGGCTTAAAAAGAGAGAGAGAGAGAGAGAGAGAGAGAGAGTCCATTGTAGAAATGGGATGGAATGTACTAAATATTGGAAAAATGAGAAACTGATGAAACAAACTTGATGGATTCATCCATCCCTGGCTAAGAGACCTGTCAAGATCCTTGAATTCAGTAGATACTGCACAGTTACAAAGCAGGGACTCTCATTGAATTGAATGGGATGTCTCAGTAAACTTGCTTAAGATCGTGACTGTGCTGTTAATCATGTTTCCGGGCCGAACTATTAGCAATGGCATGCATGGCTTTTTAAAAAGTAAGTTGCAGGAGGTGTGGAGGAAGGGGCTGATGTAGACTGAGATGATGACTTCGGAGGTTTGAGGGCAGCTAACCCTTTGGCCTCTATTGCATTCTTGATCCAGGTCCAGCAAACTACCTGCATTGGAATGAAAGCTCTTATTCACCCATCAATTGGAGCTCCTCACAATGCAAACCATGGGAACACTGCCCCTGATGTGGACTGGGAGCACAGCAGAGGGCAAACGGTTAACCTTCCCCACCACACACAGGGGTACTGATTAGTTGAGGCTGGCGGCTCCAATCTAGGTGGGGCAGTGTATCCACTGCAGTTTTCAGTCTGAACATTAAAGGAGCTGTCCATGGTGCTAAAATAGGTTCAGCACCATGGACAGCTCCTTTAAAGTTCAGACTGAAATCCAGAGTGGATACACCAAGCTAGGATGTGTGCAGAGCTCGATTGGGGGTGGTGGTGGAAGTCCGGCAAACTCACCAGGCTCGACCCCCCCGAGCCCTGCTTGCCCTACCTTTTCCCCGGCTTGACTCACGTTCTCGCAAGGCAAGCCGAGCCAGGGGAAGCGACTTCCGGGTTCTGGCGCTACATGGTTTACGTAGAAAATGGCATAAGATACATTAAAAATGGCTGCAATTTGTGTAACTTGCGCAAATAGCGTCCGTTTTCAATGTATCTTACTCCAGTTTCTACGTAAACAACGTAGCTCAGGGGACCCGGAAGTCCGGCAAGTGCCCCAGCAGGCGCTCACGCTCAGTTTGGCTCATGCGGTGGCAGTGCTCAGCTTGCACGCCGGGAGTCGAGTGCTGGGTGGATCGCCCATCCCTACGTGCCACACCACTGGCACTGGAGCCACCAGCCACTGCTGGTACTGATCCAGATTGGGGGCCCTGCATCTGAAATTTACTTTTACATGAGAGTCAGCATGGTGCAGTGGTCAGAGTGTTGGACTGGGATTCAGGAAATCCAGGTTCTAGTTACCACTCGGCCCCGAAGCTCATAAGAACATAAGAAGAGCCCTGCTGGATCAGGCCAAGGGTCCATCTAGTCCAGCATTCCATTCACACAGTGGCCAACCAGCTGCCCACGCGGACACCCACAAGCAGGACATGAGGGCAACATTACCGTCCTGCCCATGTTCCCCAGCAACTGGAGTACATAGGTACTGGAGCACACTGGGTGACTTTGAGCCAGTCACTGGCTTGCAGCATAGCCTACCTCACAGGGCTGTTTTGAGGATAAAATGGAGAGGCGGGCCACCATGTAAGCTGCCTTGGGTTCATAGGCTTGGTGCTACAATGCTGAAGGATGGACAGATAGACAAACATCCTCTTCTATTATTATAGTTAATTTATTTCATTTCAATTTAATTTTGCTTGGGGTGGTGTTATAGAATAAAGGTGACGATATGGCTGTAGCAGCAACTCTGTGTCGGCAGCCTGGCTGCCATTTTGCATCCTCCATAATGCCCATCATCATCCTGGGACATTTTGTTCATGGGAGCGTCTGTTTCTCTCTCACATACACACAGACGCACACATTTCAGTGAATATTATGAAAGTGACTTTCTTGGGAAGTGACAAAAAGAAAAACGTGGCATACATTCTCAGATATATATATATATATATATATATATATATATAGAAATTTCAGCTCTGCTGTAAACAAACAAGCAAAAGGTCAGATTCCATTTTGGTACTTGGCTTGGATAATCAGAAGGTCTCTTACTGCTCTTATTGCCTGCCTATGAAGGGAACATACGAATAATCCATGTTTCCTGAGGGGATCTGTGCACATTTGGTCCTGTCCTGGGACAGCTCGTCAAGCTAAGTCACAGTCTCAGTTCATGAGCTCTTCAGATTCATTCTGAAGAACTTTGCTACTCCCAGTTTTGTTCTTATACCAGCCTTCTAAAAAACCCCAAGGGATTTACAGTCCTTTCAAAAAGCAAAAGAGAAGAAGCCAGGTGGTGACTAGTGATGCCACTGAGTTTTGCAATTAGTCAGCTCATTGGTCAAAACTCATCCATTCGTAATGCTCACCTTGGTAGCGAGCCTTAATCAATGTAATACAAATTCGCTATTAAGTTTGGAACTGATTGTGCGAGCTTCAAAGCATGCACAGCAAAGTAGTACACAATCCGCCCCCCGCCAAATTTTCAGTCATCCTACCACCTAGACCCCACAAAAACCTTACTTGAAGCAGTCTCACTAGCTGCTTCACTTGTTGTAAACATGACTACAGCTCTGGCTCCTAAGAGGAGGAGGAGGAGGAGGGCTCTAGTCTAGGGATGTGTGAGAAATTTGTTTCAGTTTGTTTTTGATCAGGATTTTACTCAGTTTGCACCTTCCTGATTGAACATGGACCCGGATGCAATCTGTCCAAGTCCATATATTTCCGAGCCTGCAATGTGATTCATAGACAATAAAATAAAATAAAATAAAATAAAATAAAAATGCATTCAACAGCATGCTTGCATTCAAGAAATACGTACATTTCAGAATGAGTGCATTTCGAAAACACATCCAATTCAAAATGAATACATTAAAAAATGACATACATTTCAAAATACGTATATTTCGAATGAGTACATTTCAAAATGAGTATATTTCAAAAATACGTACATTTCAAAAATGCGCACAATTTATGCATACATTTGGAAAAATATGCCTGGAAATACACATGGATTTTCATGCAAAAAGGAAACAAACAAACAAGCAAACAGTTCACAATCTGATATCGACTCGAGTCAGAATGAGCTTCAAGATGAAATGCGGAGAACTTCGGCAAGCTTGAGTTTTGCTGATTCGTGCATCCCTTCTGGACCATCTTCATACCAGTGATCAGCGATTGTGAGTAAACATCACATGACATCGTCATGCAGGCAGGCCATGTGAAAACAACCAATCAGAAAGGGTGATGCCTGACATCATAACGTGGTGATGCCCAACACCATGTGGCACCACGTGATTCCAAACTACAGCTCCCAAGATGCACCTTGATAGTGGGCAAACTAGGCATGCACAAAAACTCTTAAAACACGGAATGAGATGTCGTATTAAAGGAGAACACTCATCAGTGGTCACATGGATGGATTTGTTACTTTCTGAGTAAATAATGAATTCACACAGAGTAAGTTTGCCCATCACTAATGGTGTCCAGACTTTACTAGCCAGCCACTAGCCAGTCAGTGTGCGGTGGGCCCTATGGCTTTAGAGTCAGAATTCAGAGGTAGAGCAGGATGGGTGGGAACACAGTTCAGTCATGGAAAGCTTGGGTTGTGTGAGAGCTTAGCTCTACCCAACTTCCCATCTGATTCCATGCGGAAGGCTGATGCTCCCTATCAACCACAGCTACAAGATGCAGCCTTGAAAGAGGGCTGTGGTTTACAGCCTGGGGATGTGAGAACCATAGGAGGAAGACTCCACAGGTGAGGGGGTCATGATGGGTGTCACTCAGGTTACAACACCAACTGAAAAGGGCAGAGAGCAGAGACATCCCCTCAGACGTAGTGCTTGTTTACAGGCCAGATTCCTCTGTCAGGAGAGATTATCGGAAGGCAAGCTCCCTGCTTCTGACCTTCCTCCTCGAATTCGTGGAAAGTGGTGGGGCAGGGCAGCAGGGATGCAATGGAGGGGGAGGGGCCAGTAGGTGAGTTCTAATATTATGAGAGAGGAAGAAAAAACTCTCTCCCCACTTTCTCCACGTCATGGATCAGTGTATAAACTTCTGTCATGTCCCCAACTTATTTATTTATTTATTATTTATTTATGTAATTATACCCCACTTTTTTTCCTGCAAGGAACCCAAGGTGGCTTACATAATCCTCCTCCTCCTCCTCTCCATTTTATCCTCACAACAACCCTGTGAGGTAGGTTAGGCTGAGAGTCAGTGACTGGCTCAAAGTCACCCAGTGAGTTTCATGGCTGAGCGGGGACTAGAACCCGGATCTCCCGAGTCCCAGTCCAACACTCTAACCACTATGCCACACTGCCTCTTGATTATCTTGATTATCTCCCCCCCACTCCAAACTAAACATTCTCAAAGACTTTAACACTGGTGTCTCCAACATGGTGCTCATTATGTGCACCAATCTGTCCTTGGTCATCTCTCCTGGCACCGATCAGGTTGCCTAGTCTTCCTGATCTTAATTTTATTTCTCAATACCTTTTATTGATTTTTTTTTTTTAAAAAAAACATAGTGGTTGAATTTACTTTCAAAAGCAATTTCTTTCTTATCAAATTGAATGAGAATGGTTGGGGAAAAAAGAAGTGGGAGAAATTTTCAGCACAGCACTAGCTCGAGCAGACAGACTCGCTGGTTTGAACCAGCGATGGCTGATATTGTATTCTTATAATCTTTGAATGTTCTGGAAAAGAGTTCAAATGTGTGGCCTCAGTTTATCCTGTGTCGGTTTGTTTGCTTAGAGACTTTTAAGCCCAACGAGGTATCCCAGGCCAGAGTAGGGCTGTCACATGATTTATTTTATATAAGAATGTAAGTGGCACAAGAGACTACCATTGTTTTCTGACAGATTGTCAAGCCTCCGGCAAATATTACTAGCCTGGGCACATCACATTCAAGCTGCGGTAAATTTTAGTGGAAGGATGGCTGACTGAACTTGTATCAGGCTGCTTTTCCATTTTTTTGTATGTGTCTTTTTTTTTTTTTTTTACCCCTTTTCCTTTTTAGCTTTCATATGCTGTGACTCAGGCTGCTGCCTTTTGCTTCCGAACAGGCGGTGACAACTCCTTGGGGGTAGCCTTTAGATACAATTTCAGGAGAGTTCACAGAGGTAGTGCAAGCATGTATTTAAAAAGAAAAGGAAAAAGTGGAGGAGGCTCTGATATATTGTGCTTTATTCTGTGCTTCTTACCGCTGCATATTCACACACCAACCTCCAAATTTTAAAAAATAGCTATGTCCTTTTGTGAGAACCTGAATCAAGTAGGAATGGGTGAAAAATTTGTCGGGTCCGCATTTTAATGTGAGTGAGATGACCCAATTTACACGTCCCAGAATTGAACACGGACCCAAATGCAATTTGCATTTTGTCCTTCATTGTGTCCCAGTTGCATCTTGGAAGTGTGAATTAGGTCAGTTCGTATTACGATGAGGACCAAACAAATCCTCCCCATCTCTAGCAGGTGGGAGCATTCCACAACATTGAATCCCATCTCTTCGGCACAACTACTCATCCAAAACTATATCACCTGAACTGAGCGCTAACGTTTTGCAACTCAAACGTCCCCATTTCTCCTTGTAACCAATAGTGCAATTCCAGGTTTGGGGGTCTTTCTTGGCCAAGATGGCCTTCTTCCCTGTGTGGACCCAATTGGCACCATCTCCAAGAGAGAAAGTACAAGGCATGCGGAGGTTACCTCCCCTTCTCCTTGAGGGCAGGGACCGTCTTATTAATGATCTTTATGAGCTGCTCTGGTAGGTGTTTTCAGCCAAAAGTGGGGTAACAGTGTTTTAAATGAATAAAGAAATAAATATGCAGCAATGCGGCTCTGGAAGGGTCAGCTGACTGCAGTGGCCCCTCTAGTGGAGCCTAGGCCTTGACAAATGCCCAACAATGCCGACTCTTGAACTCCACCACTGGTGATTGAGATGATACGAAATGATTCCAGCCTGCAAAAGTCTCATGCGTAGTTGAACCTTGAGTTCATTTGTGCCCAAGTCAAGTATATGATGTTGATTGTGATGATGATGATGATGATGATGATGATGATGATGATGATGATGATGATTAAAATTTATATACCACTTTCCACAAAAGTATCAAAGCAGTGAATAATACAATGGCATAAAAACAAAAATCAATACAATAATAAAAACAAAATAATACAAATTAATCAGAGGGAAAACTTGCACATTCTACTGTGTGCTACAAACCATGGCTAGCAGGGTCACACTTCCAGGAAGGCCTGTGTGAAGAGATGTGTTTTAAGAAGACACCTAAGCGTCAGAACTGTGGGGACCTGTCTAATGTCAATTGGTAAAGTGTTCCAGAGGGTGGGTGCTGCAACACTAAATGCCCCACTTCACGTGCTCCTCCGGCAAACCTCTGGACGCATGTGGCACCCTCAGAGGTTCTCTTTCTGATGATCATAGAGTTTGGGCAGCCACATAAGAGGTGTGATGATGAGAGTTCATAAATAACAAGAATAACACTGCATCAAAGTCCCCTTTATGTGAGCAAGGTAAAACTGCATCTGCAAGTTAAAACTCATGTGCGTAGATGTCTGCATGTAGGCTTTCCCCACATTCTAGAACCCTGAATGTGCAGGATTCCAGCCAGGTGTGCAAAGAAGTCTAAGTAGGGGCCACCATGTTCAAGCTGTGCTCCATCCAGCCTGAGTAGCAGTTGATAAACCTTTGGCAAACTCTCAAAATCCAAGATATCGCATCACTCTTCAATCCCAACCTTATGATAGAAGAAACTGGAACCCAAACTTCTCCATCTAAAACTTCCACGCTAAAAATATGTGCAAGAGGTAAGGCAAAACGTGCCGAAATGTAGCTTAGTGTGATATACTTATTTGTACTTGTTTTCTGGGTGTCCCCCCCCTTTAAGATGTATACAGTCCCATTACTTCAGCTGTTAGCACCTTTTTGTTGTTGTTTCCCGTCCCTTATCTGAAATCCCATAAAAGGTAAGTCAATATCTGCACCACCTCATTAATGAGAATTCCAAAAGAGATATGTTGCACTTTCATCACGCCTGGTTTCCACAGCCTCTCTAAGGCATATATCAGTAATAATAAACATCTGCCCCCCAAGATGTATTTTACAGTAGACCAGGTAACTATTTCTGCCAGCACAGATCAAACAAAGATCTTTCTGCCTTTATTTATTTATATATAAAAGAGGGGCTCTTTCTGCTCTTTAGCTTTATGCCTTGTAATGGAGGTAGCTTGTCCACTTCATTAAACCTTTGCCGCTATTCCTTGTCTTCTCTACTCTTGCAGCAAACGGCTGCGGCCCAGGGCAATGTTCCTTTTCTACCTATATCTTCCCCTTCCATTTGCACCAGAGGTTTTGACTGACAGGATGGAATTTGCTGTCAAAACAAGGTGCTGGATCCAGGATCTGCCTTCCATGGATGGAAGGGCTTTGCTCATGGAAGCTCCCTGTGTCTGATTTGGGTGGGGGGAATCCCCCCTCCCACCCTGCACCATAGCTTAGCCCATTCGTCAGGGTCTCCTGACCCCCTTGGTAGGATTTTCAGGGGGCTGGAGCTCAGGCCTGGCAGGGGGGGAAATCCCCCCCAACCTGGGATCCCATCCTCAAAATAAGTTCACCACCATGGAGCACCATGGAGAGCTCCGATGAAGCTCCAAATAAAAACAGCAACACCTTCAACGGAAAAAGAGCCCCACCAAGATAGGAGTCACCAGCATCCCCTGCTGCCAGGGACCCGCCAGGTGGCATTTTGTCAGGGGCGGGCTTCAGACATGTCGCTGACCCTGTGGCTAACGGTGCAGCTAGGTAATTTTAGACCCTAGACTTAATGTTCTTCTGGAAGTCCCCTTTTAGATGGCCATGATGTGCATGACTTCAGTTTTGAAGCACACAGCAGGTAACCTTCTATTTGCCCCACAACCACCATCCCGTCATGCTTTGCAATTGGCTCTACATTTCTGATATGTTAGACAAATAATAACAACGCTGTGATGCACTTGTTACAACAGCTTGTTTTTTGGCATAATTCCAAGTGCTGGTTATGATCGATAAAATCCTGTATGGCTTGGGACCAAGCCTTCCCCCATATGAGCCTGCCCGGATCTTAAGATATCCAGGAGAGGCCCATCTTTTGGCACCACCACCTTCGGAGGAGTGTTTGGTAGCGGTGTGAGAGAGGGTCTTCTCAGTGGCTGCTCCCAGGCTGTGGAGCTCTCTGCCAAAGGAGCCTAGGTTGGCCTCCTCTCTGTTCTCCTTCCACCGGCAGGAAAATATCTTTTTATTCAAGCAGGCCTTTGGGATGTACGTGGTCTGTTGGGTAGGGTGCTGTTTTTATTCTTTGTGTGTGTGTGTGTGTGTGTTTAATTGTGCCTTTACTGTATTTGTTTTATTATTGTTTTAATCAAGTTGTTTTTTTCATTTATCTGTAATTGTAAGCTGCCTTGAGGGCCATTTTCTTGGTAGGAAGGTGGTGTATCAATCAAATTAATAAATAAATATTTGTCATTTCAAAAAAATTCTAATACTCTGAGCGTGTACAGTTTTGTATTTTAAACTCACTTAAATCATAGCACCATCAAGACTGCAGGAATAAGATGGAATTTGCCTCTGTTGCCCTCATCACCTGCCACTATCTATGTGGTCATCGGGGGGGGTGGACTTTGGCCCCAAGGTCCAGCCATAGCTACGCTAGGGATGTATGAGGATCTCATTTGGGGGGTGGAAATCTGGCGAACTCGTCGGGCTCGACCCCCGAACTCCATCCGACCTACCTGCTTCTCCGGCTCCACTCACATTCTCCCGAGTCGAGCCGGGGAAGAGACTTCCGGGTTCCCGGTGGAGCGCTTTTATGTAGAAAATGGTGTAAGATACATTAAAATCGGCTGCAATTTGTGCAAGTTACACGAATCACAGCTGCTTTTAACTATCTAACACCATTTTCTACCTAAAAAGTGCTCCGCCGGGAACCTGGAAGTCCAGTGAGCGGCTTGGGTGGTGTTTGTTTTTGGCCCGACTCAGCGGGTGCAGTGGCAGTGCTCACTGAGTGCCCAGAGAGTAGGTTGGTGGGTGGCCTGCCCACCACTAAGCGACACTGCTGCCTGCGGCATAGACTTGCTTCTGCTAGCCCTATGAAGAAGGCAAGGAACAGCAGAGAGCACTGAGGCTCTCTGACCACTGGGAATCATTTTTCAGCAACTACTTTTAGGAATGTTGGAGAAATCTTCAATGGACTCAAATGAGTTCAGATTTCTATGAATGCGACCTGTGGATTCCACAGCATGCTGCCCTTTTCCAAGTCACACAGATTCTGTGGAGTCGGGGGCCATTTCTTTCTTTCTTTCTTTCTTTTTTTAACTTTCTGTAATTTTACACAAATTTAGTCATAGAAAAATACACACACACCCCCAAAAAATAAGGACTAGAAACTTAAAAAAAACAAACAAGGAAAGATGAGAATTCCAGAAAACCACCCAGTGCCCCATTTTGTCTGGGTTCTCCTGCCCTGCCTTGCATTTGTTCAGAGTCGTGTTAAACACATGGCCATGGTGCTGCTGCTGTTCTCTTGCCTGAGGAATCTGCCCAGCCGTGTGAGCACAAATAGAACCAATTGTCCACACCTATACTTTTCTCCTTCACCTAAATGAAGGTAGGTTTTTGCTGGCAAATGGGAGAATCGTGTCCTCTCTCTGTTTCTCCCTCATTTTCTTGCTTTAGGAATCAATAGAAAACGGACTGCTGCAGTGACCCTGCAGTTCACCTACTGTTGCAAGGAGAGTTTGATAGTTACCACTGAGAGCAAAATACCTTTCATTTAGATTGGCTTTTCATGTTAGCTCTGTTACGCACATTCTAGTTCCCTACCTGCCATACATAGCTATAATAGAGTGTGGAAAGTACACTCCTTTTGGTATATTGATGATCCCGAGGGGCATGCAATGATACCTGTAAAACTGTGTGATCTCCATTCTAAGGGGTATGCTAGGGGAGAAAAATAGTGCTTACAGCACAGAGGAGCTGGAAGACTTCCAGTGAGTTTCTTCTCTCTCCCCATCCTCAAAATACACCCCTGTCCCCATAAGGTGAAAGTGGTCCCACAGTTTTGCCCTCTCTTTCGTATTTGAACACTGCCAGAAATTTTGCAGAGAGTTTGCCTTTTCAAAGGTTTGCCCCACTCATTATTTTGATATGCTAGTCACCTCTTGATGTTGTCATTATCAAGTGATGGACACAGGTGCATCAACTGAAACCCAATGTAGAGTAATTTTAGGGCACAATCCTGTGCATGTTTAGACAGAAAAAAGTCCTACAACTCCTGGTATGCTGGTTGGGGAATTCTGGGAGTCGTAGGCCTTTTTTTCTGTCTAAGAACATAAGAGCCATGCTGGATCAGACCAAGGGTCCATCTAGTCCAGCACTCTGTTCAAACAGTGGCTAACCACCTGCCCATGGGAAACCCACAAGCAGGACATGAGTGCAACGGCACCCTCTCACCATGTTCCCCAGCAACTGTTTTACGTAGACATACCACCTCTGATCCTGCAGGTAGCATCTAGATGATCAGGAGTAGTAGCCACTGATAGCCTTCTCCTTCATGAATTTGCCCAGTCCCCTTTGAAAGCCCTCCAAATTGGTGGCCATCACTACATCCTGTGGAAGTGAATTCCATAGTTTAACTATGTGGTGTGTGAAGAAGTCCTTCCTTTGATCTGTCCTGAATCTCCCACCAATCAACTTCATGGGATTACCACATTGGATTTTAGTATTGTGAGAGAGGGATAAAAATGTCTCCCTATCCACTTTCTCCACACCATGCATAACTCTTTGCACCTCTATCATGTCTCCTCTCACTTGCCTTTTCTCTATGCTAAACAAACAGTCCCAGATGGTGACACAGTATTCTAAGTGTGGTTGTTCCATAAATTTGTATAAGTGGGTATGATCTTGGCAGTTTTATTTTCAATTCCTTTCCTAATTATGCCTAACATGGAATTCTCCTTTTTCACAACAGCCGCACACTGGGTTTTCATTTTCACTGAGCTGTCCACCACAACCCCAAGTCTTTGACATTCACTGCCTGCTCAGATATCATCAGCTTATATGTGAAGCTGGGATTTTTTGACCCAACGTGCATCATTTTACAGTTGCTTACACTGAACTGTATTTGACATTTTTTTGATGCCCATTCTCCATGTTTTGAGACTGGGAGAATGCATATGTAAACATGCATCATGTCTAAACATGCATACGATTGTGCCCTTAGTCTGGATTGCATTTTGTATTGTTGGTGCGTATTGTTGGTGTATAAGGCCTGTGGCTCATGCTGGCTCAGCTTGTCTGAGTGTGGAAAGCTAAGCAGGGTCAGGCCTGGTTATTACTTGGATTACTGGGAGACCCCTCCTCCAGTTTCCTGCATTGGGGGTTGGACTCGATGGCCTTGTAGGCCCCTTCCAACTCTATGATCCTATGAACACACACACATATATATTATTTTTCCTTGTTAGCCACTTTGGAATTTTGGAAAGGTGGGATATAAATGTTTCAAATAAATGAAATAAAATAAAAAGTTATATACAAGCGTGCCTCAACTAGCCTTGTGTGTCTGAATATTCCTATCAGCCAGCCTGGATAGGAAAAAGTTACATCCCTAAGATGGTCACAAATCCCTTGTCCAGCCAATACATTACATTATGGCCTACCCAGCAGTGGCTAATTTATTGATTCCCAATCCAGCAGAAATCAATCACCACAGAGGAAAGACAGCATAGGAAATTCGGCTACACCATGTTTTGGCCTAGGGATCATTCATTTATCTGTAAGACCACCCAGGAGACTAGCCAGCTTGAAACCGACTTTTGGCAGTCATGGGTTTTCTAACTGCACAAGCATTTTGAATCAAGCAGTGATCCATGCTTAATTGTCTCCTAAATTAGCTATAAAATGTGGGCAGCGGTGATTCTGTTTGTTTGTTGTTTACTTTAATCGACACCCTGGCTGTTTTGCTTTCAGGCCTCTTCCTAAAAAGCTCTCCCTCCTTTGACAAGCTGACATCAAGCTGCATTATTTACCCTGCATTGGAAAATCTTACAATATCGAAGAACGTGACGGCGCATGTTTTTGACCTTGTGATGCCGACCTTGTAACTAATATGTTCCATAATATCTTCTGTTGCAGACGATAAGGTTGACTAAATCAGATCTGTTTCGAGCCATTGGGCGTTCATCCACAATGCTAAAACCGATTGCAGTGAGGTCATTCCCCCCCCACACACACACAGAATCTATAATAGTTTTTGTCTCCTGCTGTCTGATTTATATTTCTGGCAAAAAGGACCGGTTTCCCTGAAACTGATGAGGGATTTTTATTTTTTTTACAGGAAATAGTTGCACCCCTCCTCCTCGGCACTTCATATTTTATACATGCAACCATTCATACTGTTTCACCGTTTCCTCTTTAATCTACCCTCTATTGGTGTCTTGTATTATTTACAATGTGAACTAGATTTATGTTGATAGAAATATTAAGAAAAACACATAAAAGCCCCATTTCCTGAACAATGAAAGCAATGCCAGCAATCAGGCCTTCACCTCTCTTCTTCTTCTTCTTCTTCTTCTGTCAATGCAGTTGTAAAATTGGTTCCGTGTGATTAAACACCTCCACATTCCTCATTAAATGCCACATCCCCCCTCCCAAAACAAGGGTAATTTCCACAATCACATTGTCTTGTTTCCACAAAATCGGTGCTCTCTGTCTTCCTCCCCCCCCCCAATATTAACATTGTCCTTGGATGTTTGGAATTAGGATGGCATTGAGTATTGAAGTGTTTTGAAACTAGCAATGCTGGTGGAAAAGACACCTTTTGCAAATGCTCTTCTTTTTAGTATATCTTCTGCAGCACAATTCCTGCTGCCTGCCTCCCCCCACCCCTCATCTGCTGTTTCTTTATCTTTCCTGAATTAGTCACATGGGTTGGTCCCACTCAGTCGGAGATACGATGGCCACTTATAAATGATCTATGAAAAAAAGAGGATATGCATCACCCCCCCAAAAGGAGGCACCAATCTGCATAAAAATTATGTGCTAATGTGCATGTATATATGCAAATTTATTTATTTATTTATTCATTCTTTTTTCATTCCTTCATTCCATTTATATACTGCCCAATAGCTGAAGCTCTCTGGGAGGTTCACAGCAATTCATAAAAAACAGGTACAATACTAAAAATACAGCACACAAAATACAGATGGAATAAAATGCAGCATAACATGTCAATATACAAAATTTAAAAACAATTTGAAGCAATTAAAACAATTTCAATTAAAAAAAAACCTAGACCTGTTATAATTTTGAGAGAAATACAGTACATCTCAGCATAATGCAGAAGACTTATGTACCTGTCTGTTCAGTCTGCTGCCGAAGTGCTAAACTGTGGATGTGCAACATTGGGCACTGGGCAGTATCCAATGGTGACATTCCGCAAACTTAAATAGCGGTAGCGGAGCTCCGCTAAAACTTTCCACTGTGTAAGCATTTGCCCATTACGCTTGCACAACTGGTTGCACAAAAGGCTGCACAAATGGAATGAGCAAAGCAACCAGTTGCAAAAGCAGAACGCACAACAGGTTGCACAAATGGTTTTGCAAGAGTCATGCACAGTGGGTTGCACAACTGCTTGCACAATCACACTTGCAGCAACACAATTTTAGCTGGATTCTTCTCTTGTGCATAGTTCAGAACCTAGTTTCCACTAGCACAACATCATGACACAGTTGTGTACTGCCCATTCTGTATGATTTTTTCCCTTATTTTTAAATTGGAATTGGACAGAACAGCCCTTCAAATAGAAGACAATCTTCTGGCAGCCCTTCAGATAGAGGGGCCATCGCTCAGTCAGGTCACTAGGAAGGGAGTTCCATACGTGGGGGCCGCCACAGAGAAGGCCCTCTTCCTAGTCCCCACCAGCCTGGCTGCTCTGGCTGATGGGATAAGGAGAAGGCCGTCCGTGGCAGATCTTGTTGAGCGGTCTACTTCATGTTGCTGGAGGAGCTCCTTGAGATAAACTACTTGAGATTTATTTATTTCATTTATATACGGCCCAATAGCAGAAGATCTCTGGGCGGTTCACAACAATTCAGATACACACTGGCTTCCCTGTGGCCCTGCCTCCCCCCCCCACATCTCCAGGGTGGAGATACAATACATACAATATATATACATACATACATACAATACATCAGTATGTCCACATAAATTCCCTTTGTACATCAAGTGAATTCAGATGGAGGGTGTGGGGTGTGTGGCTGCTATGCATGTCAGCCGTGGCAGGGTGGCGGTGGGGAGATAAGCCTGTCCGTCCCTGTGACCAGGGATGGGGACTCGGACTTGAGGACTCGACTCGTGAGTCAGACTGAGTCCCCCCTCTTACTCGACTCGGACTCGAGTCCCAATATTTTTAATGGGACTCGAGACTCAACTCGGGACTCGAGACCAAGGACTCTTCAACATCCCTGGGCTGTGCCAGAAGGAGTGGAGAGGAGCGTGATTGCTGGCGAAGAGCGCATGGAAGTGAGGTGTGCCGCTGCTCGGCCACTATGGTACGGCTACCAGGAGTGCAGCCCCAACAGTGTGTCAAGATTTATTTTGATTGATGTGTTGCGTACTTGGGAGAGGCAGAAGAAGGACCTGAGATTACTCTGTGTGGCTGCTCTGAGTGTGAAGTAGCCTTATTTTGTTGGGAAAAAACCCCATTGATTTTTATAGGGACTCGTGGAGTCAGCTTTGGGAGTGACTCGTGACTCGTGACTCATGAGTCACCATTTTGGACCAAGGACTCAGATTCGGACTCGAGACTCGGGTCCAAAGATTCGTGACTCGACTCGTGACTCGAGACCAAGGACTATTCAACATCCCTGCCTGTGACCCTGTAACATGTAGGGAAGAAATCTGAATCTCCGTCATGCAATATCATTGAAAGCAAATGAGAGCAAGGTCAAGTGAGGGCCTGTGTAATTGGGAGTGTAAAGAAATGAGTCAATGAGCATTTTACAAGTAGCGATGAAATACTGCCCAAAGGGGAGGTGTTCGTCCCCCACCACCACCACTGCCGAAAAATGTTCAGGGAATCATTTGAGTTGTTTTCGCTCAGCCCTAGAACTGAGAAACCATTAAGTGGGTCTAAAAGTCTCTCTCTCTGGCACAGCTGGGACTAGCATTCTCAGACATAAATGTATGATTCAGACTATCCATCCTCTGTTGTCAGGATCATCCTGATGCATGAAGAATGAGAGCCATAAAGCTATGCACTCTCATGCTTTGCAGCCCTCTAGTGTTGGTTTGCTCATCACTATTTAACTTTCTGTACAGTTTTCCAACTCTACTGCAAAAAGAAAGAGAGAGATTAAAAAAAACAATAGCCCATGGCTTGAAAGAAGCACCTCTCCATTTGCATGCACACTAAGATCTCTTTCTATTAGGGATTCAGTCTTAAACATGCATAATGAGCCATTCCCCAATCTTTCTCTGCCTCTTATCATGAATCCCTCAATGGATCCAAGGATACTTGCTCAGAATCCTTCTTTCATCAAAAATGTCTTAGGGCCAAACTACATGTTACACTAATCACATAGCATGAAGCTCAGGCCCACAGGACAAATAATAACAACAACAATAACAATAACAATAACAACAACAACAACAACAATAATAATAATAGCACAGATTTGCATATGCTAATTTAATAATGCTCTAAAGAGTCTCTGTCTGTCTGTGTTTCTTTAAAGGACCCTGCCTCCTAAGGACACCCCTATTTGTAAAAAGGGATGTATGGACAGGGGAGAGGAGGGCATTTGACTTCAGAAAAAAACTCTCAGGCAGGAAGATTCAAGGGGAGGGCAGCAGGAGGTGAAGCACATGTGGGCAAAAAGCCGGCTAATCCGATGCCACAGAGATCATCAGGGCCCCTGGACCTTTCTTTCAGCAAGTGCGCATGGACAGCAGGGTGGTGGGGCAGACGGCCTCCCAGAGATTCAGGGCTCCAAATGAAAGATTCGGGGCTCCAGCTCCAGTGGGCCATTCCCTAATACCACCAATCAGTGCTGTTTACTGGATTGGGAAAAGAACAAAAGAGAGGGGTGGGGAAATGTAGAGAGAGAAATTTATTTATATTCATACTTTCCTTTTAGGACCATATATCTGCTTGCATCCTTGCTCTATGAAAATGCTGCATACGAGTATATCTATCGATCTATCTATCTATAGATAGAGAGAGAGGGAGGGAGGGAGAGAGAGAGAGAGAGAGAGAGAGAGAGAGAGAGATACAGTCATGCCTTGGATTGAGAGCATAATTCAGTTCCGGAAAGGTACTTGTAATCCAAAACACTCTTATATCAAAACGAAATCCCCCCCAAAAAAAATTTGTACAGAGATTTTTAATTTAAGCCGTACTACAGTACTTGTATTGCAAGACGTCGCTTGTATATTAAGTTAAAAAAAAATAAATAAATATTAAAAATTTTGCTTGTCTTGCAAAACGCTCTCAAACCAAGTTACTTGCAATCCAAGGTATTACTGTAGTTTCATTGGAATAATGCATTTACCCTTTTATTTCATTTCATTTACCACACAGCAAATAGAACTTGGCTGTTGCCAGAGCACGTTCCATTGGAGAAATGAATAACAGACACAACACAGTACTTCCGTGCAATTAACTTGTCACACAACTGTAAGGACGCTGGCAGAAAGTTTCAAAGCAATATTTTGTAATATTAGACAAGACACTGAAGAGGTTTTCTGAATGGCAATATTGAGGTGTGAGTTCATATTACAGAATACATTTCATGCATATAAATGCAATTTTCTTTCAAAGGGATATGGAACTGGGAGTGCAGGGTGGTTTCTGGATTAGGCTCTACAAATCCCAGAGTGAGGTTAAACGGATCTGGGTATCATAGAATCATAGTAGAGTTGGAAGGGGCATAGAAGGCCATCGAGTCCAACCCCCTGCTCAGTGCAGGCAGCCCAGGCAGTCACCCATCCAAGCACTGACCCAGCTCGTACCTGCTTAGCTTCAGCATGTGCCCTGCATTATGTGTTCTCGATGCCACACAGAATCATAGAATCATAGAAAAGTAGAGTTGGAAGGGGCCTACCAGGCCATCGAGTCCAACCCCCTGCTCAATGCAGGACTCCAGGTCAAAGCATCCCTGACAGATGGCTGTCCAGCCGCACCTTGAATGCCTCCAGAGTGGGAGAGCCCACCACCTCCCTAGGTAGTTGATTCCATTGTCTTATTGCTCTAACAGTCGGGAAATTTTTCCTGATGTTTAGGTGGAATCTGGGTTCCTGTAACTTGAGCCCATTATTCCGTGTCCTGCAAACTGGGATGACCGAGAAGAAGATCCTGGCCCTCCTCTGTGTGATAATAGGGCATGTTCAACCTGCAGAAGAAAAGACTGAGGGGGAGGGATATGATGGTACTTTCCCCGAAGGGCTTTCACAGCATGGGATACTGCCCCTTGCTTCAAACAAGGCACACACTTCTCACACGCCTTGTCTTCAACCAAAATTGCTGCTTTTTTTACCGCCACTATGGAAGCAATTTTGGCAGTAAAACTGGCATCCACTAACAGCCACTAAACAGGCTGTGAGTGAGAAAGTGAAACTGACATTCACCATCTAGGCCAAGGGCTTTGAATGCTCAGTAGTGGTGTATGGACGTTGCAAAATCCATTCCATCTGCCCTTAATTCTGTCGTCCGCTCATTGACAGAATCCAATTTTATACAAATGGGTTCAGGTGCATTTGCACAAATTCATACTTGCTCAAATTCGCATTTCTGAAAATGCACAAATCCTCCCCCCCCCCAATGTGCATCTTCATGCCTTAGTCGATGGAGGGGGGGAAGCGTATTTCTGGTTGGTGTTTTTTTTTTAAAAATATATCACATTTTTCTACTGAATAAATTTGCATAAAATGTCAGAAAGTTTTTTAAAAAAAAATGGTCTGCAAGTCTGTGGAATCTGTGCAACTCAGAAAAAGCTGGTCCACTCTGGAATCTGCAGGTCAGATTCATAGAAATCCAAACTTATTTGAGTCCATTGTAGATTTCTCTGACATGCCTAGTGCTTAGCTCTTCAAAGTCTGGGTTTGAATCCTTATGTCATTCAACCATGTTTGTGGTGCTGAAGTAGGGTTGCTACCTCTTTTTTCCGGCTCCTCATGTTTAACAGCTATATGGCAGACAGGTTCAACATGTTCCCCTGTATTCTAGGAATGGTGGTACCTATTGAATTTAGCAAGTGCAGATGGGTGAGGATACAACTTCTGATACAAACTGAACAAAATTTGCAATTACTTCATAAACAGGGCAAAAAGAACTTGAGATTTTTTTAATTTTTTTTTAAAAACGAACAACCAAAATCAAATGTGGGAGAATCCAAAAGAGATATAGGTTCATCCATCCCTACTTGGGCCTCTGCAGCTGCCCAAGGATTCTGGGTGCTGGTGCCGGGCCTGCCCCAAAGAAAACTGTGATGAAGCTATCATACCCTGCTACAAATGCCAGTGATGATCCAGGTAGATTCTTTATTGTTTTTGTTCCTGGGTTTTTGTTAAGAGGTTATCAGCTCCCAAACTCCCAAACTACAGTCTCTGAACTCCTGCAAACTCATTGATGGTAGATAAAGGAGATCACCGGAGGAGGATGAAGAAGTTCTGCCTTGCAGTCAAACCTTCCTGGTGATACCATCTCAATTTCGGGAGCGAACGATGCCATTAATTCTGATCACAAGGTAGCTTCCTCAGCTGATTCTGCGTGTAAATCATCCTGACCCGAGAGAATCCATCAGTGCTCTTGCTACCTGCCTCCCACTGCTGGCGACAGATTAGCCACAAAATAAAGTAACAGGGGAGACATTTCATAACCACTACCCTTACGAAGAGCATTTTCATAACATTATTTTACCTCTGTAAAGGGGGATACGTTTAATTTGCATACCCCTAAGCCCATCTAGGGTTCTAAGAAATGTTTTCCCTACGGCACTCTCCTGAAAAATATATAGCAGTACCGTGTGACTTATTGTTACACTTACTTAGCTCCCTACGCCTTCCACTACCCCTCCGCCCACAAACACCGACACACAATCTGCCACCCACAGACTCCTTGCATCAGGATCTCATTTCCTCCTTATTTTTTCTGTGCAAAGTGAATCTGTTCAGCAAAAGAGACGGGAAAAGGGGTAGTATTTTGGAGTAGCGATGCCACCAAATTTCACAATTAGACAGCTTGGCAGTCGAAACTCATCTGTTTGTAATACTCACCTTTTGGGGATGGGCGAATGAGAAATGTTCAAGATTGCTTAGGGTCCTCCGAACATTGTCCCACCACTCGTTCCGTGCCTGATTCCCCTTTGCATTTGTGGACGCTGCTCACTTCGTGCCTTCCTAGTTTGCACCAATTTCCACCATAGACCAAAGTGGTGCTGATTTGCTCTATTAAGGAAATTTGCAAAAATTAGGAAATTTCCAGAAATTGAACTGGGAATCGGGAATGAGGCAAATACAAACACATGTTTGACAATTTCCGAATATTTTTGGTGGATGTGTGTGTGTGATGTTATGATATTGTGTGTGTAAATTAAATTAAATTAAATAAATAAATTAATTAATTAATATGTGTATATATGGTAAGTATAGTAATGTGTTCCTAGGTATTCCTGTTGCATCTCTGTATTTTCTGGTAAGGAAAGTCTATGGTGAGTGAAAAAGGATGGGCAGGAAGAATGGTAAATTTGCATATGTGAGCTGACTGGCTGAGGGAGTGAAGGGGGAGGGAAGTGTGTGTGCTGTGTGAGGCAGATTAAGTTAGTTATGAGTTATTTAGAGCTTCAAATGGGGCATGCTTGCATACTTTGTGAGCAAACATTAAATTCTCATACAAACCTAGCCGCCGCCGCCCGGCCCCTGGATCAATGTATTATGAAGTAGCTATTCAATTCAGAATTGATTGCAAGCTTTAGAGCATGCAGAGTAAAGTAGTACAGAGATTCCCCCCCCAAAAAAATCAGTTGTCCTACCACCTAGACTCCCTCCCCCCAAAAAAACCTTACATGAAGCAGTCTCCTTAGCTGCTTCCCTTGTCACAGCCACTAACACAACTCTGGCTCCGCAAGGAGGTGGAGGAGGAGAACTTTGTGACCCCGTCTTTATACCAGCAATTGGCAACAGTGAGGAAACCACATGATGTCTTCATGCAGGCAGGCCGCACGAAAACAACCAATCATGAAGGGGGCTTATAATGTGGTGAAACATAACGTTAAACCGCACTACAGAATTCCAAACTACAGGTCTAAAGATGCATGCACCACCTTGATATCGTGCAAAAATTCATATACATGGAATGAGATATCTTATTAAAGGAGAACTCAGGTGGACAAATTCATTACTTTCCAAGTAAATAATGAATTCACCCAGGGTAAGTTCGCCTATCACTAATTTACAGGGGAGTCTGCAGTTCTCTCTATTGAAGGTGGAGAAACCTGGGAAAGGGTGAAAGTGGGCCCTTGGGTGCTAAAGTTCATACTAGTGTGCATTGCCCCCCCAAAAGAATATCTCTGTGTGTGTGTGTGTGTGTGTGTGTGTGTAAATTAAAAAAAATAAAAGAAGACACAGATTTACATACAATTGCATATACTAATTTATTTCCATAGACAGATTTTTAAAAGAAAGAATGGCTGCACTTTAAATAGAAATACAATTTATCTCATCATAGGGGAAGAATATGGCCAGGTGCCCTATGTGCCTGCTCCATCAGCTGTCCAGGTACTGATGGGCAATTTTAATGCCCAGCTCTTCCTTCTCATGGTTCTTTATCTTTGAACTGGACCAGACAACCCTTCATAGAGGGGGCTTTGAAATGGAGGACTGTTCTCTGTAAAGTAGGACACATGGCCACCCTAGTTCATTCAAACAAATAGTTCAAGAAAAGGAGGCATATAACGTCTTCTTAATGAGAAGCCCGCACACTGCTCCCTCTTCATTGCAACTTCCCCAAGAAACCCGTTCTGTCGATCTAATTCAAACATGATCTGGGCAAACAAGAAAACATACACTTGCACTACTGCTTGTGCCCATGGCCTCCTTCAGTTTTGGCTGTGTCAGCCAGCCACATTGGGTTGGAGACCCAGACTAAGTTAGTTGAACTTCAAGCCAACTGAAATCAATGGGACAACATTGTGACTTAAGAAATCCTTTGATTCCAATGGAAACAAAGAGCAAGTAACTTAGTTTTGATCTTACCCTGGATCCAACCCCATGTGTACACTGCTGACACATCAGTGGTCCATAGCCCAGATACGTAGTGATGTGCTGCCATTGTACACGTAACAGCAGTCAAGGACCAGTTTTAAATGAGTCAACAGGCATGTGCAATGCTGCAGGGGTAAGTTCTTCCCCTGTCTCTTTGCATCATGTTTGAATCAGGCCACTCATGGCACAGAATAGGGAGGGAGAATTCACTGTGCCACACCATGATTCCTTTTATTTATTTGCTTTCTTGTGCTATTTCCAAGCTCCAATTTGAGACATTGCCTCTCCCGTTCTTAAAATATCCTACACTTTTCTCTCCCATTCTTTCAGTTCCATAATCAGAACTTTTGTGTTAAGGGAGCCTAAAAAGGTGGGAAAATCATTGCCAAATAGCCAGAACATACATACAGTCACCTGATACATGAGCAGGACAATCCAAGGTGGAGGAACCACCAAATACACAGTTCTTCTGGAGTTTTCCCTGGCAGGGCAGAAGGTGGGTGGCAACTGGAGGCAAAATAAGTATGCCAGCTCCCCAGGGCTGGTGCGCTTTCCATCCTGTGTTGTGGCCTTGCTTAGAGAACAGGTGGGCTTTGGATCTAGTGCAGTGTTCTCCAACCCTGGGTCCCCAGATGTTTTTGGCCTACAACTCCCAGCATGCTTGGGCTTTGGATCTAGTGCAGTGTTCTCCAACCCTGAGTCCCCAGATGTTTTTGGCCTACAACTCCCAGCACACACACACACACACACACACAGATATTCTTTTGGGGGGGGCAATGCACACTAGTATGAACTTTAGCACCCAAGGGCCCACTTTCACCCTTTCCCAGGTTTCTCCACCTTCAATAGAGAGAACTGCAGACTCCCCTGTAAATTAGTGATAGGTGAACTTACCCTGGGTGAATTCATTATTTACTTGGAAAGTAATGAATTTGTCCACCTGAGTTCTCCTTTAATAAGATATCTCATTCCATGTATATGAATTTTTGCACGATATCAAGGTGGCCAAAAACATCTGGGGACCCAAAGTTGGAGAACACTGCTCTAGTGGATCCAACCCCACCCCCTCAGCATGCTTCCCCTTTGCAATTAGTACAGTCGGCAGTAGAATGGCAAGGATGCAGAGGACTCCACACCTGCAAGGGGGAGGCTTGTGAGGTGGACTTTCTTCTCCACCTCTGGAAAAAAAAAATCCCAGGAGGAAGAGATGCAAATGCCACTCCTCCTGCCCATCTTCCCTGACAACAGGAGTCCAGCAAGACATTGGATGTGTCAGGCACTCGGAACACTACAATGCCATCTGTAGGGTTGCCCTACCCATGCAAATGCATGAAGTGTGGTCAAATTAGGAAGATGTTTAAATGGTAATTAATACCATACATAAATACCTGCATTTAACATATTTAAAATAATCTTATACCACTTTTAAAAATAAGTATATAACTTTTTAAAAAAAACACCAGTCAAAACTGCACACACAATAAAGCAGTCATCTATCATAAGAAAATGGGTCTGACTGCCGGTACTGCAGCCACAGCGCCTTTCTCCATAATGTTTGTTTGCCACCACTGATTGGTATATGGAGGATATATAGATCGGTATATGGAGGCATATACAACCTATGCGGCTGTTTCTTCGAATATGATTGGTTTGTGAAAAGACTTCAAATGCCAACCTTTCCCTAAAGGCTTAAAGTAACATCATCACATGCCATAGTTTAGATGCATGCACTCTGAAGCTCGCAATCTATTCCGAAACTAAGAACAAATTCATAATATAGCAATCCAAGCACACTACAAAGGTGAGTATTACAAAAGCACAACTTACGACCAGCAAGCTGACTAATTACGGCATTTGGCAGTATCACTAATTAAAACAGTGGATGTCATCTACCTGAACTCAAGAGCCAGGAGAAAGATTAATGGTAGCTACTCAATGGTAAGAAGAGTGCTGGGCTGGGCAACTGTAGTTAGAGACGGGGCAAAATTCATTCAGTCCACATTTTAATGTGAACATACCTAATAATTGTGCAGATTTGGACCACTATGCAAATCAAAACTCAGCCGTCCTTCAAAATTTGCACTTTTTCAGATTTTGCAATGAAATACTCCAATTTAAAAATGAAATGTGTATAAAAATGCCTGTATTTTAGAAGATGATGCTCACAGATGCATGACATTAGGAAAACTCCTTGCCAAAAATGTGTATATTAGGCAAAAATGCATGTATTAGGAGAAATGCACACAAAAATTCATATGAATTTTCATGCAACCTCGAAAACAACAACAACATACTCTCAAAGTTCAAACGCAAAAAGATTGGAAAAATGGGAAACTGAGAGAAACCACAATCGGAAGATCTGTCTATCCTTAGTTGTAGTAGCCACCATTTTAAATTATCAGTGGAGTTGCTGATGGGCCCTTGGGGCCCATCTGGGACTTTTGGCCTCTGACCAGTGGTGCCAGCCCCTGATGCTGAGGCAGGGCAGGGTTACTGACCACTCCCTGAATCACTGTTTCCAAGTGGTGTATATAGTCCCACTCATTTCTTTTTTTCCATGATGGTGTCTCTGGCCAAACAAAACAGGCTTTTCAGCTCTTTGAAGCACTACAGAAACCTGTTAGACTGGAGATGATGGTAACAATTTGAATAACATTGGTTATTGGGCAGCTTAGAATTAAATAAATAAAGAAAGAAATATGGGCTACATGGATTCCATCTTCGACGGGCTGCAAATCAAGCGTGCTGCCATCCTTAGACTTCATGGAGCTTGGGGATTTCTTTGTTTATTTCGTGATTTGGGAGCTACAGAAGCAGGATCCCACCTATCATCACTGCAATGTTACTTTCTAGAGGGCAGAGTTTCTCAAATTACTCCCCCCCCCTTCTTCCTGGCTGTAGCTCTGGCTTCATACAGAATACCCCCAGGGAGAAATTCTCATTACTTTAAGTACAAAGCTATGCCTCCAAGGAAACATTCCTATACTCCAACCATACATCTCTTTCCTTTCTTTCTAGCCCTCTTCATACAAAGCACACATTACTTGGGCTGATATAGCTGACAGGCACCCCCCCTGCTGTATCAGGATGCCTCCAGTGCGAGATCCCCAAAGGGACTATCTGAACCCAAGTACTTTGATCAAAATAGCAATATAACACCCAAGATAGTCCAAAACAACATGCCATAAATATATGTAGCAGAGTCATACATGGGTCACATGCATTATTGACTCCCTTTATGTAAAGCTGATTATTAAAACATTTTGGTGGCTCTAACTACATTGCTCAATTTGGGACTGTGTTATATCCTAAATGTGGCCATTCAATGCCTTATTTGTCTTTAAAAGTTTACCCCTTTAGAGTTTCAATATTCTGGCCTTCAGGAGTCAGGACTAGACTCCCATGATGCTCATGGAAAAAACAAAGACAGGGGAAAGACAGGAGAAGCAGAAGGGCAGGAGTTGTAGAGAAGGAGCCTAAAATAACTGAAGTTATTGTCTTTCAAATGGTGTCCAGCAGCAGCATTCTTACGCCCTTAAAAGATTCAGGGCCCAGGCATACAGGACACAAATGTGAATAACATTTGCATATGTTGATTTATAGTTTTATAAGCAAATATAGAAATAATTACTAGGATTTATTGACATTTCATAGGAGGAAAAGCTAGCCAATTAATTTCTCATTCAATTAATCTCAAACAAAACATCCCCCCCCCAATTAATTTGCAGCCTGCCCTGGATCATCCCAAACCAAAAGAAAAAGAGGATCCCACCCCCAAAGCTTAATTACCATGCAGGGAGGTTTTATAGATTCATAGATCATAGAGTTGGAAGGGCCTACAAGGCTATCGAGTCCAAACCCCTGTTCAATGCAGGAAACTAGAGGAGGGGGTCTCCCATCCAAGTAATAACCAGGCCTGACCCTGCTTAGCTTTCCACGCTCAGACAAGCTGAGCCAGCATGAGCCACAGGTGTTGCAGCTTGCATGGAGGGGCGAGCTAACCCTTCCCTCCCCAGCTGCAAACCCCCTCGAAAACCACCCCCTGCATGGCAATTAAGCTAAGAAAAAACAACAACTTTCCATTGGTACCAATGGCCACTCAGGGCTCTGGGGAATGGTCTGAGAGGGACTCCATGAGCCCAGGCCTAGCAAGACTCCTTGTGCCTAGTGTGCGCTCCAATTAGGCAAGAGGGTAGGAGAACCGTGATGAAATCTCCCATGGGTTTTTAAAGAAGGGGAAGACTCAGTTTCAGGGGTGAGGAATTCAGATTGGGCTGTGCTGGTGTGGAAGGGGAAAATTTGAATCAGGGAAATGACACGGGGGAAAGGGTTTAATATTTATTTATTTATTTAATACATTTTATACCACCCAATAGCCGAAGCTCTCTGAGCGGTTTACAACAGTTAAAACCATAAAATACAATATAATATAAATATAAAATTTAAAACCACAGATTAAAAACAAAAAGCAGAGCTAGCAGCAGCAGTTACAATAACAGAGTTAAAAACAACTACAAGATTAACCCTCTTCTCTGGGCCCAATGCCATCATAGGGCACACTCACTCAGGCAACAGCCAGAGTCGAAGCCCATGGGACTGCCCCCTCCTGATGTCTTCCTCCCTTTTGAAATAAAGAAATCCTCCTTTACTGTATGTTCTTCTGCATCCACAATAAAATAAAAACTGTATTTTCATTTTTTTTTAAAAAGAGAACTCAGGACAGTTGTCAAGAGAATGGGAGAGGGGCCCACAGATAAGAGATGGTTCCATAACCCAGCACGTGGAACTGACCTTTTCCATTATTACATATCCCTGACCCAAACCAGGAGCTCCCAGCAGCTATGTTTAGCTTGCCATCCTATGCATGTTTAGACAGAAAAAAGTCCTACAATTCCCAGCATTTCTCAGCATAGCTGGCTGGAGGAATGCTGGGAGTTGTGTGACTTTTTTTCTGTCTAAATATGTACAGGATTTCACCTTTAATGTTGAATTAGATTTTTTTAAAAAAATGTTGAATGAGGTGAACTAAAAGTAGCAAAAATGCAATGCAATAAAATAAAATAAAATCATATGTGAACTAACTACAGAGGCAGAGAGATCATCACAGCCTAAATGACAATTCCAGTGGGTACAAGAGCAGTGCAGAATATGCAAGATCTTTCTGAATTATACAGGCCTACTGCAAGTAGACAGCATTGATCTTAAGAACAAAGTCCTCCTTCTGTCTCTGAAGAGTCTGGTGCATGACGCCCGAACAAATGACGGAATGTTCAAAACGTGAACCCGGCGCAAGGTGATCCAGTGCTCAAAATTTATCTCACAAAGTCTCCCCTTTTCCCAGCTGCCCCTCTTCTGTCTGTATCCATCTCCCAATGCACAGTACCTAATTTGATTGATCAGAGAAACAGGCTTCGTAAGAGGAGGATTGCACTGTGCAATGTTTCTTCACTGTCTCTCGCTGCTTCATCTTCCTACTTTGACTGACTGACTGGCATTTGACAGACTCCTCTGTGTCTGTGGAGGGGTGGGAGTGAAAAGGAGATGGTTTTCATCCTCAACAGATGCCACTCAATACCTGCAAGGGAGAAAAAAATAAATAAGTGAACAATAGTGAACGTGTCACAGAGAATCTCGTGCTTACAACAACAACAACAAAATCTTCTTTAGAATTTCCAGTCCTTTTGTGGACAAAATCTTTCATGCCATTGGTTCATCAGCTTGCTCTTTTGGTTGTTTAAAGCTTTCCAAAAAGCAGAGGAAAATCAAGTGTTGGGAGGGGAAAGGGCTAAGGAGAATATACACAAGGTAAGATAAGATGAAAAAGAGTTTTGAAAGGAAATAAAAAGAGAAGCATTTGTTACTTTCTCTCGGGTTATCACAAAATGAATGGATGTTCCATGGCTAAGGTCGGTCTATACCAGTAGGGATGCCTGTGAGTTTTGTTTTGATCCTCTCTCTCTCTCTCTCTCTTTTACCAGAACCTGCCCCATTCACATCCACAAATGCGAGCACACTTTTCAGGCAAAGCTCGCATATTCCCAAGCTTGCAATCGCATTCTCAAAATGCATTCATTAGAAAAATGTGCAGTTTAAAAATGCACATTTTGGAAAAAAAGAAGAAGAAACCATTTTCATTTATTTATTATATTTATTAATCGCCCATCTGGCCGGCCACCCGGCCACCCTAAAGCTTTAGTCAATGGGGGAAAGCATGCATTTGGATGCATACTTTACAAAAATGTCTGCCCAAATGCACACTTTTACCATTTTAACAGCAACAGCAACCAAAACTCACATTCGGGTAGGGATGTGAGGTGCTGGGAATTCTGTTTCATTTATTCCCAATGGGATTCTGCAGTGAATCCGGCAATCGAGTGTGTAGCAGATATATTTTTTTCCAATTCCAGGAGAAAACACACACATTTTTTTTCTGGATTAAATCACAATTTGCACAAATTGTAATTTTTGCAATTTGTGTGTGTGTGTGGGGGGAGGAGATCTTGAAATTTGCACAAATGGTATCATAATTATTTTAAAATATTTTAAAATTGGCAATCCTGCATAAGTGCGCACGTAGCCTCGCAGAGTCATATTCCTCTCTTGTAAATATCCTTGTCAGTTTCACCCACTCCACCCACTACAGTAATACCTTGGATTGCAAGTAACTTGGTTTGAGAGCGTTTTGCAAGACAAGCAATTTTTTAAATATTTATTTACTTTTTTTTTACTTGATATACAAGCAGTGTCTTGCATTACAAGTACTGTAGTATGGCTTAAATTAAAAATCTCTGTACAAATTTTTTTTGGGGGGGATTTCGTTTTGATATAAGAGTGTTTTGGATTACAAGTACGTTTCCGGAACGAATTATGCTCTCAATCCAAGGCATGGCTGTACTTTGTTTAGCCCAGCAGAGCCATATTCTGTCCTTGTCAAAGACCAGTAATTTCTGAGTTCGCCCAAATTCTCCAAAATGCAGTTTCAAACTCATTTCACCTCACTCCTGTTTTTATTTATTTATTTATTTATTTATTTATTTTATTGGCTCCTTTGAATGAGAGAAGTGTACATTTTGAAGATGAAAAATGTGCATTTCTGTGCATATCTTTCAAATGTGCACACTTTCCACCCATTCATTTTCTGTAAATTATGGACCGAGATGAATATTTACACTAACCATCTTATTGTCTAATCCCAGTACTGCTCTTATACATTTCAGAGCATGATGCTACTGCTTTATACTACTACTAATACTACCAATACTACCAGTGCTAACACCACTAACACCAATACTGCCACTGACTCTACTAATGACAAGGATCCAGAAATATGATTGCCCACTTTACACAGTCAGTGCAGTTATGTGTTTGAGATAATAACTGGCTGTTGGTTTCACAAAGATAAAGATTTCTCAAGGGAGCACAGACAAAACAGAAGCAAAGCAATTGCCACAGAAAGTTATCACCAAAATAGAATTGAAAAGTTTGAGAATAGCACGGCACCCATAATGGGACATACAGTAAGGAAACACACAGTGATGCTCGGGCAAACGAGATGGCAAGGTTTTCATTAAGCAGAGAAGGAATAAAGTCTACCAAGCTGTTAGCACAGTGGAAAAGAACCAGGTCGATCTTAAATTAAATCTGATAGAGCCTGCACTTTTAGCAGCTGCAGTTAAATGTGGGTTTCTAATGTTTTGTTAGACCGAATGTCAAAGATAAGGGCCATTTGCAATGACAATAAAAAGGTGGATGTTTAGTTAGCGGCAAAACAGATCCCCCCTTCTTTTTGTTCTTTGATGTAAATGTAACTTGGTTGGTATGATGTAGAGAATGAGGAGGAGAAAATGCAGCCATGGAAACTGTATAGACAATGGTGTTTTAATGAGTTAACTGGTGCTAACCTGCAGGCAGTATACAGTGTTCAGGGGTTAATCACCAAAAGAACAGATATCAGCAATCAAACTTTCCAGGAAGCAACAGCCTCCACCCCCAGTCAGATGCTGGAAGACCAAGCTGTGGTGTAGTACTCTGCACATACTCAAAAAACACCCTTTTCTTACTACATTTACTTTGAGTCCGAACTTTGCTTCTGGAAACAAACTCTATAGCAGAACGCTCGGAAGTGTTGTCCTGACTCCTTATGCTTAAAGCTCCATTGGTGGATAATCAAAACTAAGGAGTTCATTTGCAATCATTGTTATTTTTTATATATACTTATATACTTCATGTTCCTAGGACTAGGATGAGGGTCAGTGCAATTATAACTTTGGGCAATCCTCCTTGGGGAAGGAAAATTTGCTGCTGAACAGGGCTGTAGTAAGGTTTGGTGAAATTTCAGGGGTGGGTGCAACTCACTTCTTAACAGAAGAATGACCTTCCTGTTGTCATCTTCTTTTCTTTGCCATCACCTGTGATGACAACAATGCAGAGCTCATTCTTACGGGGCATGGCCCCAGATACAGCATCATTCCATCTGGAAAGCACAAGAAGCAAAGACAGGGTAGCCAATCAGGCTGATGCCCTTGCAGGTTCCTTTTTTGCTTCAGGTTTGTGATGTGTGGGAAAGACTGATGTGGGTGAATGGATGGATGCTAAAAGGTCATTTTAAGCAGCAGGACAGATTTCTAACATGCTTAAGGGAGAAACTGGCCCTAAAAGGAAATGAAAGGAGAGCTGGACCCAATGCACTTGAAAGCCGCAAATATGGAAATAGCAAAGACAGTGTAATTGGATCCAAAGATGCAAGAAGAGGTCATGTTGTGAAGGCAAAATGCTTACATGGAAGGATTGGAAAGAAAAGGACTGAAAACACAGAGAGAGTTCTGGATGAGCCCAAGTGTGTAACCAAAAATATGTGAGAATAATTAAAAGAGACGGAGATGAAAGTGCCTCTTAATTCACCAGTGCAAGGAGTTCTGTTAGGGGAAGCTTTTTGATAATACTCAGTGGTGGCTTAAGAAGATCAAGAATACATGAGAAGGCAAAGGATTGTGAAAGCAACAATGGGTGAAGAATTCCTTGGGTTTTGGTGTCATACAGTGGGAAAGAAAATGGAAACGGACATCCCATGACTTTGGCCATTAGTGTGTTTCAAAAAACAGCTTTGAACCAGGTTATGGAAAGAGAGTAGAGAAGCTATTCAGGGCGAACAGTTTCCCATCATGTAGGAATTTTAATTATAAAAATTGTCCCACCCGACATCTTTCCATTGGGTCACACAATGTTTCTGAATTTTCTTTCAGGAGTTGGCTCTTGCCATCGACTCCTGGGTCTATCATTTTTCTTCCAGATCTTTCTTTACACTCTCTAATCTCTGCTTATTGTTTAATCAATGAAAAAAAAAATCCATATTTTTTTTATTATTTAAAATCCTCTCTGTACTACGGATGTATTGTCTCTTTGTACTGGGCAGAGAGACTGAAAATGCTGCAATCCAACCCTTAGAGCTGATGCCGACTTCACTGCAGCCAAATAACAACAAGAAGAGCAACAACAGGGATGCTCACGCTCCACCCACCCCACCCCAAGAAAGTGCTGGGAAATGTCTGTGAAATAGCCCCTCCAATTTGCCTGTCCACAAATAGGGGGGGGGAGTATTTTGAGATGCCATTTGAGCACATCACTAGCATAAAACACTACAAAGGAGGATATTGATGTGATTGTACCTACAGTTACAAAGGAACATAGGAAGCCGCTTTATACTGAGTCAGACCATTGGTCCATCTAGCATAGTGCTGCTGACAGAGGCGGGCAGCAGCTCTCCAGGGTTTCAGGCAGGATATTTTCCTAGCCCTGCCTGGAAAGAAGTTGGGGATTGAACTGGGGACCTTCTGCATGCCAAGCGGGTGCTCTACCACTGAGCCATGGCCCTTTATGGATATTTTGCATCACCCATGCTTTGGTCCTCAGTACGTCACTCATTAGAAGACTCTTTGTACCACTCTCTTACTACAAGACAAAATAGGATAACCGGAACTCTCCTGGGCTCTTGTTCATCATCCTTTATGTCTGATCTAACGCCTGCCTGCAGCACTTTCAGTTCTATAATGGTTTTCATGTAGCTACCTCTAAGCTCATTACTCTGGTCAAATTGCTTTATATACTGTAATGTGGTGGGTTGGAGCCTAGAGAAACGTGGACCCCAAACAGTGCTTAATACCAGATCATAAAACCTTGATACATGAATTTAAAAATGCATAGGAATGTAAAACTTTACCACCCCCTCTGCACCACCACACACACACATTAAAAAGAGGGGGAAAAATATTTTCCTCTCCCATTCATTAAGGCCGTGATTTAATAGTGTTTTCATTACAGCGTATTTACTCTGTGATAATCAATTACCTCCTGTGAATTAAAATATAAATTAGGTTGTCTAGGGGAAAAAAAGGAAGCTCTAAATCAATTGGTTCTAGCTGAGCATAAATACAGATTTTACAATTGCAGTTGCCTAATGCCAAAACAAAAACCTTGTGGTAGAACTTAAATAGTCTTTGGCTGCGTTTCTTCACCCATCAGTCGCGTTAATTTGATTTCCACACACCCTGCCCGAGCGAGCCTGCTTTGCCAGAACAAATGTAACCTTTTTTAAAAAGTTCTTTATGGTGTGGCATTACACATGGACAGATGCTCCTATGAGATCGTGAAATATCTGGGCAGTGAGCATGCAATAAGGCTTATTCTTCACAAGCGCAACAGCCAGACCAGACTGCAGATTCCTTGCTTTCCATATTTCAAACTGGCAGCTATGCATTGGATTAGAAAATGCATTTGCAGAGGAAGGAGGGGGGGGAAGTATATATAGATTACCATCATTTTAAAAAGGTGTCATGACTCAAGGAAATGGACCAATAGTGTAGAAAGATAAAATTGGGAAAGAGATGAAGAAAAGGCAACTCATCCATAGAGAACTATTTTATGTGAAGCTGCTTTAGATGGACTCAGGTCACTGGGCTATCCCAGTACTGTTATCAACTCTGATTGGCACAGGTCCTCCGAGGTCTCAGGCAGAGGCCTATCCAGACTTGTTACCCAAGATCCTTTGCAGGACTGAAGCAAGACATTTTGCTGCCTGAGGCCAAAGACAAATTGGCCGTCCCCCCCCCCCCCATTAGATATACAGAAGTAAGCTGGACTGGCAACTGAATCTTAAGTCAACACTGACAATGGGGAAGTATCCTCTACCACACCTGAGGGCAGCAGGGTAGCTTAGGGGATTGAGAGCAGGCCACATGGCACACACAGCTCTGTCTTCTGAGGGAATGGCTGAGAGTATTCAGGAGGGAACAGCCTGGAGGATACACCCACCACATTCCTCCAGTATTTGATGCCTGAGACACAGGGCCGGTGCTACCATTAGGCCAACTAGACAGATGCCTAGGGCGCAGGGCTAAAGGGGGCGCCAGTCTGAATACGCAGTATTTAATACGGCGCCCCTGACCATGTGCAGAGAATTTTTCCTTGCTGCGTCCCGCTCGAGGCACTAACGGAGGCAGGTGGTGGTTCCGTTCCCTGTCCTGGGTCCCTGCGGGGCCTGCAACCGCTCGCCGCCCCTCGACGGCCTCGGCCCCATGAGCGGAGGAGGAACCCCGGCCCCGCTGTGCTGGGAGCCTCCCGCTGTCCCTCGGTGGGGCCGCCCCGCCTCTGCCCGCCCTTCTGCACGCCTCTGACAGGCTGGAGGAAGGGAGGGCTCAAGTGGGAAGGGGGGGGCGCTAAATATCTAATCTTGCCTAGGGCACCAAACTGCCCTGCACTGGCCCTGCTGAGACAACTGTTTCACTCTGGCTAAGGGTAGGGCCAGACCTATTCCTTTGTAATGTAGCCACTGAAGATTGCACTTGGGACCTTCTGCATACAAATCAGGTGTCCAATGACTGAGCGACAGTTCCTCCCAATTGCAAGCATCATGCAGTGGTGAACATCTGTTAGACACTGGGTGTACACACATGGCCAACATCTTCTCTTCTGGCACATGTACTGGCACAATATTTTTATTTATTTATTTATTATATTTATACTCCGCCTTTTTTCCTGCAAGGAACCCAAGGCGGCTTACATAATCCTCCTCCTCCTCTCCATTTTATCCTCACAATAACCCTGTGAGGTAGGTTAGGCTTAGAGTCAGTGACTGGCCCAAAGTCACCCAGTGAGTTTCATGGCTGAGTGGGGACTAGAACCCAGATCTCCCGAGTCATATACACATCATCATGTGTTCATACGCACATACTTTACATGATGAGGTGTACACATTTCACCTGTACCTCTAAAAAATAATGTGTGGAGAGCAGCCCAGACTACATTTTGCATCTTTGCTCAAACAGATGCCTACAGGAACCCCAGAAGCAGGATAAGGCACCCTCCCACTCATGCTCCTAGGGATGTATGAGAAAATCATTTTGGATTCAAATATTCCCTCTTTTGCACTTCCAAACACAAATATAAGGAGGAACATAAGCACTTTGTGTGTGTGTGTGTGAGAGAGAGAGAGAGTGTGGGGAAAGCTCGCTTTCCCCCAAATTTGCAGTCACGTTAAAAAAAATGCACACTTTTTTTTTTTAAGTGCACTTTTAAAAACGCACATTTCCACATTCCCCCCCCCCAAATATTCATTTTCACATTTCAGTCTGTGTGGGGAAAGTGCACACTTGAGTGCACACTTGTAAGTTGTAAAAAAACGTGGATTTTCCCCCTGCTAATGAAATGAGAAATAGGGCCCAACTGAACATGGGAAGTGAAGCGATTTGAGCTTCAAGGTGGAGTTCAGAGAATCTCAGTGATCATGAAAACAGCTTTTTCACCCATCCCCAGCAACTGGCTTTGAGAGAGGTATGGTGCCTTCAATACTAGAGATAATGAAAACTCATCATCATGACTGGGAGTCATTGATAGCCTTATACATTTCTCTAACCCAGTGTTCTCCAACCTTGGGTCCCCAGATGTTTTTGGCCTACAACTCCCAGCATGCCCCAGCCAGCATAGCTCCTAGGGATGTATAGGCTGGGGCATGCTGGGAGTTGTAGGCCAAAAACATCTGGGGACCCAAGGTTGGAGAACACTGCTCTAACCCATATTTAAACCCATCACAAGTTGGACGTCATCACTATTATTTTTGATGGATTACATGTGCTTCGGATGGATTTCACGTGGAGCTCTGGTATATGCCTGCATGCAAATGAGTGTGAACATTTTGTGTGTGCATACGCCCGAATGAGACAAGACACAAATGCACTGGGTAAACTTGGTCCACAGCTTTAGGAATACTACAACACAATCTGCAACACTAACAAGTGTAAGGCTTTCATAGATTCATAGATTATAGAGTTGAAAGGGGCCTACAAGGCTATCGAGTCCAACCCCCTGCTCAGTGCAGGAAACTAGAGGAGGGGTCTCCCATCCAAGTAACAACCAGGCTTGACCCTGCTTAGCTTTCCACGCTCAGACAAGCTGAGCCAGCATAAGCCTTTGTTGTTACCTCTGGAGCCACCCAGCATTTTCAACTTACTTGTAGTATAGGGATGTACGAGGATTTTATCCAGGGGTGGAAATCCAGTGGACTAGCTGGGCTCGACACCCCCCCCAACTCCATCCCTGCTTACCTCTTCCCGGGTTCGACTCGCATTCTCCTGAGTCAAGCCGAGGAAGCAGCTTCTGGGTTCCCGGCGGGCTGCTTTTTATGTAGAAAACAGGGATGTTGAAGAGTCCTTGGTCTCGAGTCACGAGTCGAGTCACGAGTCTTTGGACCCGAGTCTCGAGTCCGAGTCCGAGTCCTTGGTCCAAAATTGTGACTCATGAGTCACGAGTCACGAGTCACTCCCAAAGCTGACTTCACGAGTCCCTATTAAAATCAATGGGGTTTTTTCCCCAACAAAATAAGGCTACTTCAGATGTGTGGCTTAAATAAATTCTAGGCACAAGTGTGCCTTTTTATTTCAAAACTCTGCAACTGATTTTGGCAAGAACAGACCAGGCAGAAAAACCCAAAATAACCAGGCAGGCAGAGGAGGCAGGGAACCCCAAAGCAGGCAGGTAGAGGCAGCCAAACCCAAAATGTCTGAAAGGTTGCATTTTAGAAAAATGATTTTAAAAAATAAACTTGCTGTACTTCCTAAAACTTATCCATGTTGCATTTGAGGAACATGATTTTTTCTAAATGTTTGGCCCCCATTCTGGAACGGTGAGATCTCATCACAATTCCACCCTCACTGAACACCCGCTCCACTGGTGATGAACTTGCTGGAACCAGAAACACACTTGGAGCAGCCACACAGAGTAATCTCAGGTCCTTCTTCTGCCTCTCCCAAGTACGCAACAAATAAATCTTGACACACTGTTGGGGCTGCACTCCTGGTAGCCGTCCATAGTGGCCGAGCAGCGGCACACCTCGCTTCCCTGCGCTCTTCGCTGGCAATCACGCTCCTCTCCACTCCTTCTGGCACAGTCCAGGGATGTTGAAGAGTCCTTGGTCTCAAGTCCCGAGTCGAGTCTCGAGTCCCATTAAAAATATGGGGACTCGAGTCCGAGTCGAGTCAGAGGGGGGACTCAGTCCGACTCACGAGTCAAGTCCTCGAGTCCGAGTCCCCATCCCTGGTAGAAAATGCCTTAAGATATGCCCAAAGTGGCTGCAATTTGCATAATTTGTGCAAATTGGGGCCGCTTTTGATGTTTCTTAAGGCATTTTCTATGTAAACAGCGACCCGGCAGGAACCCAGAAGTTTGGCGAGTGGCACGGTGCACGCCCACTTTCAGCCCAGCTTGGTGTGAAGAGCAGTAGCATCCGCCAGGCCGGAGGAGGGTTGGGTCTCGGCAGATTGCTCACCCCTACTTGTAGATAGGGCGAGCTGCCCCTGAGCTGGTGGCAGTCATACAGCTAGCACCTTTCACAGTGGCCACACCTCTTTCAGTGTTGAGGGAGGCCTTCCTGGATCCATTCCACTCAGGCCCCACAGCTCTGGGTAAGTGAAAAAGGCTGGCCTCAAAGGGGATCTGTATGCTGCCTGGCCAGGTCCCACAGCCCTAAGTGGCATGTGCCTCCAGTGATCAACAAAGCCTACTTATTGTGCATTTCCCCTGCATGACCCTGCCACTTGTGACCAACCTAATTTCTATTTAAGGTGCGCCCCCAGGTCTAAATGCCAATGGAAAATCTGCAGCCCAAGTCACAGTGTAGAGTAGACCCCCCCCCCCCACCGTATACCTGCTTGCAAGGCAAGAAAATCCCAAGTGGCCTACACAAGACTATTGGCCTATTTGGGGTGATGTTCGAATGGGAGAAGTCTCAATTTCTGTGCATGTATTTTCAAAAGTGTACACTCCCCCCACCTTGACTAATATGCATTTTTTAAATACAATCACAGGTTTAGGAATTTGCAAACAGTTTCATAGAACATGTGTGTGTTCCTGTTCACATACGAGGTCACAGACAGGGCATATTCGAGTGATTTGTGAATGGAAACAAAATTGTCATACATCTATACCCCTCATCCTGTGTTTATATGAAACCTATCTTTCCTTGCATTTGTGGTCAGACCCATCCGCAGAATTGCCTTAGGTAAGGCAAATTGTGCATATGAAAGGCTTTTGTCTTACTAAATGTTTTCCCCAGACTGTTAGGATCAGAATAAGAATGAATTTCAGGTTTCAGCCACTAAAGGTAACTAAAGACTTAATCTTTCCTTAATCCAAGCAATCTGCATAAGAAAAGCCCAGCCTAGTGCTAGTCAATTAGCATTTGAAAAATCTGAAATAGGCCTGAGGCTTGTAAACTTTAAATCAGCAAAACAAAGCTTTCCCTCAATGGATTTATTTTATGTTTGAAGGAGGTGTTTGCTATTGTTCTTTGCTATCAAAGGACACTAAGATGACCTGCGGGTGTCCTCCTTTTGTTCCCCCATAATTGGTTTGGTTGTTGGGGTTCCAAAAGATCTCATAAAGTGTATTCTTATGGAGATTTCTGTGGAACTTTGTTCCCCGGCATGTTTGGTTTATATAAAGAAAACTGTAAAAGGCAGGTGGCTGAAATGTTATTGTATTTTTTACTACCCTGTTTTAGACAATGTCCTAAAAGCACTTGCTGGTAGGTCTTCTTATGTGTAAATCACACAACAAAATGTTAGCTGCAGGTAAGAAACCCCCCCCCTGGAATGCAGGATGTTGACCAGCTAATCTTACACTGTCACCATCATCATCATCATCATCATCATCATCATCATCATCATCATCATCATCATCATCCAGAAAACACAGAAAGGCACTACTGCCTGCAGTTTTTCAGGGCAGGAGGTTGAGCTTCAAATCTCCTTTGTCTGTCTTGCGAAACCATGAAAATACTTCTGTTCAAGTAGAAAGAATGACATAGTGAGGGATCCAGCAGCACAGAAGCAGGTTCTGCTCCAATTAATAGGGATGTATGAGAAATTCATTTTAGTTCATTTTTTATCCTCTTTGCATCATCCAGACCAAACACGGACTTGGATGCAAACTGCTGTTGACGTCTGTACATTTCCGAGCTTGCAATGTGATTTGCAGACCAAGAAAAATGCACTCAACAGCATGCATACATTTGAAAAATACACATGAAAAGATGTGTGCTTTTGTTTTGAACAATGTGGATAATATAAATATGCTTTAATCAATGGGAGAAGAATGTGTACTTTTCAAAAAGGCACACAACAATTTATGCATACATTTGGAAAAATATGCACGAAATAAAGCATGGATTTTCATGCAAAAAGAAAAGAAAAGAAAAGAAAGCTCGCTATCTGATATGGACTCAAATCAGAATGGGATTCAAGATGCATGTACAGGTGTAAGTGTATAGGGACCTTTTTGTGCAGTTAGGAAGGCTACAAAGGCAAAACAGTCCCTTTGTGGGCATGCGCTTGTACGCTTCCAACATTCAAATGACTGTGCGTAGGGGTCAGGGGCACTGCAATGCCACTTCCTACAGCTGCACGTCTACTTTACCTGAACAGAACGTCGGTAAGAGGCTAGAAGTGTCGATGTACATTGGGGAAAGTGTCCATGCTTCCCCTTTCCCCCCAATAAAACAATGTAATCCTTAATGGGAAAGCTATTAGTGAACACTTAGCCAGGTATCGTAATGCAACACTTTTCTTCAACATAAAGAGTCATCAAAAGTAAACAACAGAATAAATTGCCTGTCGGCTGCTATTAATCAAAACTGCGGCTTTAGCCTAGTGTAACACTCCACGAGGCAAATACAACAAAGGCAAAAATCTATAACTGTAGCAATGATGAAGTATCAAGTGCCGCTGCCCCTTGCTCCAAGGCCTGAGTACATGATCTATTATTTAAATGTACAGTAAGCACTAAATGTAATCGATACTTCGCAAGTCTCGAGTTTTAATAGTGTTTGATCATATCCAGGGGCCCAAGAATGACAGCTCATGATGAATACTGCAGCTGTTATTATTTTTCTCCTCGGTTGCCTCACATCTCCGTGCGGGCAGTTATGACATTCTGGTCATGATCTGCAACTGAAGCAGGATGTTGCCAATTTGCACGCCTGATGTAAGGAAGGACAGACTCCAATTCTTTACCGAGAGGAGCAAGCACAGCCAAAAAGTCAAACAACAGCCCTCCACCTTGACCGTGCTTATGGTCATGTGGGAACTGGAAGGATAACCCAATATGAAGCAGATGGTTTACACCAGCCTTCCCAAACCTTGTGCCCCCTCCTGACCTTTGGGGATTACAACACCCATCTTTACTGATCATTGGCAATGCTTGCTGGAACTGATGGGAATTATAGTCCAAAAGAGATGGAGGGATGGGTTTACTCTTTTCCAAACTGGTGCCCTCCAGATGTTTCGGATTACAACTTCCATCAGTCTTTCAACTCCCATCTGTTGGGGAATTATTGGGAATTATCCTATTTGGCACTAGTGCTAATGTGAAGTACGTTGTGCTAGCATAAGCTACCTCCAGTGCAATGGCAATGGTGTTTGCTGGCATGACGGGTTTTCCAGGAAAGGCCTACTGGTGTTGTGCTAGAGGTAGCTTATGCTAGTGCAACGTACTTTACATTAGCACTAGTGCCAAATAGGATACTGCCCATGCATTGCATTGCATTGTGTTCTTTTAACCATTTCCATTATATTTTATTCTTTTAACCTTTTCTAATCTACCCAGAGAACATCTGTTATTGGGTGGATTGAACATACAATAAATAATACATAAACTGGGGAAGGCTATGGTATACTGCTGTGGCTGACCCTTCCTTTTATTAAGTAGATTGTCCATGAAGGCTTCCTCAGTCAGAGCTAATTGGAGATCTCCATGCATGTGTAAATAAGATACCCATCAGATCTTGGGCATGGTGAAACCACTCCAGCTAAAGCACTCTTGTTAGATATTTGGGTAACACTGCATGAGATCAGATCTTGGGCATGGTGAAACCACTCCAGCTAAAGCACTCTTGTTAGATATTTGGGTAACACTGCATGTGTAGAGTCACTAGGGGAGGAATGGGTTAATGAGCACCAGGGACTAACCACACCTTCTTCCTCCCACATCTGGCAAACCTTTCCTTGGAGGTAAATCTCTCTCTCTTCCCTGACCTTCCATGAGGCAACACACATGCCTGGCTGGATCTCTTCCAGCCATGCTGACTCCAATGGACTTTGACGGACTCTAAGTTGTCCCTGCATGAACCAACCAGCATGCAAGACTACCAGATGTTTTGTGAGTACAATAAAACCCGTTTGGTTATAACTAGTCTGGTTTACTTTTAATCCTAAAGAGCCTTCCAGGTCCTACCAGATCACATGGTGAACAGCCTTGCAGTTGAGTAAGCTAGTAATAATAAGCTTCTGCATATCTCTGCTACAATACAAACCAATCCTTCTATCATCTGTGGCCTGCAGCGCAGCCTCTTGTGGTTCCTCTTGTGGTTCCTCTGCCAGGTGAAGCTTAGGCTCCAAGCCCCAAGCCCTGCAGGAATCCCCGCAGAGGGCATCCTCCACTGCTATCTCTTATCTCAGATCAGAGATAACAGGGGAGGGGATGTGGGGCAGAGGGACTTGCCTGTGTTGAGGAGAGCAGCGGACACTCCTTCCAGCACAGGTGAGTCCCGCCACTCCATATCCCCCACCGTTATCTCTGATCCGAGATTGGAGGTGGTGGCAGAGATGTGGGGGGTGGCATTCAAGTCCCTTTCTCCTTCCAGCATGGATAAGGAGAAGTAGGGGCTTACAAATATAGATAAGTAAAACTTGATTAAAATGTTTGTGCACATTGTTCCTGATATATGCATTTCTGTATGCAAGTTTGCCTAATGCGTGCATTTCTGTACAGAGGTTTGCCCAATATACATATTTTTGCAAGCATTTCCCCTTAATATAATACTGTTTTGTGCATTTTTTAAAAAACCAATATAATATTTTTATAGGCGCTTCCGCATAATAAACACATTTTTGGACACTTTTTTTTTTTTTGGTTCAGAAAACTGCACTGCAAAATTCTGAAAAGTCTGCGTCGTATAACTCCATTCAGGTTTGTATATTGATTGGGGAAGTGTAAACTTAGTTAGATCTTCTCAAAATATGAACTGAATGAAATCCATCCCATTCCTAGTAGCATAATGCCTCCCACCCCCTCTACATTTGTGAATCCTCTGCAGTGCTTGAAACCTAGTGTCATTCCAGAGCATTGTGTGTGAGTGTATGTGGGGTTGGAGGATGTGGTGGGTGCCACAAAAAAACAATATGGTGGATAATATTTGGACAGAATTTGGCAAAGAAGCTTTCTTTCTCTGTGGGGATGAGAAAAAAGGAATCTCTGAAATTTTCTCGGGGGAAAAAAAAGTCTCCTGAGGAATTTCAGCTCAGCTTTTTCTCCTGCCATTTTGAAATTAGCGTGTCAAATTCTCATTCCTCCTTGGCTTTGTTTCTTTGGGCTATATTTGTTACAGGAATACATGAAAATAAAAACTGTATGCACAGAGAGAGAGCGAGGAAGAGAGCGAGGAAGAGAGAGAGAGAGTTTTAAAATGACATTGTAGGCACACAGGCCCCTTTTGAACCTCATCTATCACTGTGGGTGCAGGAGTGTTTCTCCTTGCCATAAAGCACCACAGCATGACAGTGAAAATGGTTGCGGCCTCTGAAGTGGAGCTTAGAATGATAGGAAATTATTGGAAGACTCTACATTTTTTAAGAGTGTTTAAATCTTTCAGTACCTACTTCAAATTCGCCCGACTGCGGCTCTTTCAAAGTTGTGATTCACTTCAATAATTTTTAAATCACTATATACATTACAGGCCGAGGACTCCTATTGCTTTCTAACTAAATTGCTTATAAAATATGAACTGCTGTCATAAGTTTTAATGTGGTGAAGGCATGCAAGGAAAGGGCATCTTGGAAATATAGGCCTCTGGCTTGCTGGATAGCATGGGCGCTTATCAGGGCAGGCTCCGTCAAAGAGTGGCATGAAAGAAACTCCTAAGAATATAATGTTTGTCTTTGTCTGTCTACTCCAACGTCTGGTTTACAATAGGAGCTAGGATGTTTACATTTGTCCACAACATCTGGTACTATGCCAGCGGGCGTAGGGATGTATGAGAATTTTGTTTTTGCTTGCAAACCATGAAAGCATGCCCCATTTGAAGCTCTGAACATGAGCACATGTCACCGAAAATATTTGTAAATTGTCAAACATGTGCTCACTTGCGTCTCATTCCCGATTCCCAGTTTGATTTACACAATTTCCCTTGATCTGTGCAACTTTTCTCTGCAGAATGAACCACCCCCTCTTTAGCCTATGGAAGAGAATTGCACAGATTAGGAAATCTGTGCAAATTTGGGGAAGCTTGACAGTAAATCTCCAATTCGATCATGGCTTGATTTGTGCTAGCTTCCCGTTCGTGCAGAGCGAGCAGCGATTTCAAATGGGAATGGGAATTGGGGCATGAGACGAGTGGCGGGACAAAGTTTGGAGAATCCTGGTGATCTCGAACTTCACTCATTGGCCCGTCCTTACTGATTGGGCAGAGTGATACGGCCACCTCACAAGCAGCAGATTTTGGTTATCATGAAAGGGCAGAAATTTTTAGGGTGCAATCCTATGGCCTCCCGACACAGTATGAGGGGAGGCATAGGATTATTTAGAGTCCCAGCTCCGAAATGCTCTGACCGTGGAGCTGGGACTCCCAATAGCAGAATCCCCACCTCCTTTGTAGCCTGCACAGTAAGAACCGCACCAGCTGCATCTCCGAGGTTGGAAATTGACTTTGGGAAGGGCTAAAGGGGTGTGCCAGGGGTGGGGAGGGGAGGAGGCTGGGGCCGTCGGCTTACCTTACACCAGTGTTCTCCAACCTTGGGTCCCCAGATGTTTTTGGCCTACAACTCCCAGCATGCCCCAGCCAGCTCTGCTGGCTGGGGCATGCTGGGAGTTGTAGGCCAAAAACTTCTGGGGACCCAAGGTTGGAGAGAACACTGCCTGACACCATATCCAAAGGGCGTACCAGCCTCCTTCCCTCCCATCCATGGTGCTTCATCTAGATGGCAGAAAACATAAAATAAAATTAATCTATACCCATTTAGGTTTTAATATTGCCACATGTTATACTTTCGCCCTTGTGGGTTTTTTTTCTTTTCTTTTTTCTCCCTTAGATTAGAAAAGCTCTCTGCATCTGAAAACTATAAACATTAGTAATATAACCATCTATCTTGGGGACACCTTTAATTAAGTCCAAATCCTGAAGAGCTTAGTTGTCACTCAAGCAAAACTTTTGATTGAAAGCTGGGGATTTTTTTTTTCTTCCAGGGAATGAATGGCTAAGGTATTCAGGATGTGGTTCAATAATTAAAAAAAAAATAAAAATGCTCCAAGGTAAAGTGATTAGGACCAAACTTTCCCAACCTTGAAGAAGTTCCAGAGGCAGACTTAGAGAATATGAATCCTTGGTGTTCTTTGAGTTATTTTATGCCACTCAGTGTCAATTTTGAAACTATTGGCAGTCAGAAACTCTTGGGAGTTCTACTACAATTTACCCAGAGTTCTACCAGTAAGTAGATTCCAGTCTACCTTTTTCCTGCCCCTGGTCTATGTTACTGAGGTGCAAGTTCTCATTGATAAAATGGTGGGCAAAATCAATCCCAGATTATGGCTGCTCAAACTCACTGGGATTCTCCAAACTCCACATGGAAGCGGGGTTTACCTCCCTCCCATTCCCTTTCATTGTGACCTGTTTTTTTGTTTCATTTCAACAGGTGAAGGGCACACTTTGAATGGGAAAAGTGCACATTGCACATTTTTCAAAAGTGTGCACTTTTCCCCTATCAACTAAAATATGTATATATATATATATATATATATATATAGTGTGTGTGTGTGTGTGTGTGTGTACTATATATATATATATATATATATATATAGTATTTATATAGTATATAAATATCCCACATTTTAAAGTATGCATTTTTAAATACAACTGCAAGTTTGGAAATGTGCAACCTTTTGGAGGAAAATGCACTCACATTCACTTTTGCAGTCGGGGTTGTGAATGAGACAAGTTGTGATGATTTGTTAACAGAAATGAAATTCTCATACATCCCCATCTCCGATGCAACTGTGTGCATTGTTGCATCAAGATTCTTCTTCTCCAGAGTGTTTGCTTACCAATGTGCACACGCACACCTGCACATCAGTAAAACATCGCACAAAAATTAATCTTGATGCACCCATATGTATACTCACACAGCCAGATTGCCTTCTCACAGGGGCAGTATTTTCTCAGTGCACATATGTGCATCAAACAGTACATGCACAATGTGCTGAAATGAACTGAGATATACAACAGAACAGTGGATTGTTCTTAATGTGTCAGTCTTTGGGCAACAGAACCAGGTAATTCAGAACTCCAAAACCCCAGGAGAAATTTGATGATGAACATTTTGGAAGCCTCTCCAGTGCTGTTCTTTGGAAGAACTGGCCTGCTACCTGCTTTTAGTCCCTCAATCTCTGCTTCATTCCTTTCTCAGCTCAGTTAATTCTTTCAGCTCATGTTCAGTGCAGCTTGGCTTACAGTGCTCTCTGCATTATCAAGCAAATATGTCCCCCCTTACTCACCATTTTTTCCTAAGCTAAACAATCCCAGCTGCTGTGCCACTCTCTGGGTGGCTATATGGGACCCCACCTGGGCTGCGGGGCCCTGGACTTTGTCCCAAAGGCCCAGCCTTGCTCCACCGCTGATCAAACCGTATCCTTTTCGACATATCTCTTATCCTGGCTTCTCATACACACCACATTATGCGACGGAATGTTGGGAGAATGGAATGGAATGCTGGGAAGTTGCTTTCATAGATACAGATGCAGAGCAGCAGACAGAGGTTGAGCAGTCGTCGGTCTTAATTACTTTCAGGTGCAAAATAATAGTATTCAGCATGCTTACCATTTTGCTTTTCACAGAAGCAAAGTAAATGGCAGTAATTTATTATTGAAAGACCCGGTATGTTGCAAGTTCACTGGGTGATGGTTTGACATTTGAGTATGGTAGGGGATATAATGAACTGAAACAAGGGTGATAATTCCGGTGGCATCATAAACAATTTTGCTTGTTTAGCAGAATGCTTACAAATTGGCCCGCCTGAATATACCAAGGCACAAAAAAGAACAGAAGGCAGCAACAATTGATTCGATATTTCATTTCCTTTTTTCTTTTTTTTAAAATACATTTTAAAGATGTATTCATCAGCATGGAGTATTTGCAAGTGAACTATTTCCCCCCCCACCACCACCAGATGAGTATCTGAAGTGTGCCTTTTTGACAAAATAAATAAATAAATAAAGTAAAGTAAAATAAATAAGAGAGAGAGAGGTAGAGCAGGCTGTTTTCAGCTTTCCTAAGAAATAAAAGCAGCATGTGTCAATTTTGGTGTTGCAGTCACTATGAATATTTATTGATTGAGACACTCCAGCTTGATATTGACAAGCCCATCAATGCATGTATCAGATCCCTTTTTGTCTGTATTCATCCAACAGTTGGAAGGCAGTGACTGGAAATGAGGATGCCACCTGGGTGTTATTCATGACCTCATCACAGAATTGTGTGATGGGAGGAAACTCTGCCCCTTCGTTTGCCAAAATGGAAAAAAAATAGATCTTTTAAATGAGTCTTTTAGAGAAAAGAAGCCTGCAATTGCTTTTTGCTACTGAACTGACAGAGGAGAATGGTTAAAAGGGATTATGGAGAAAGTGCATTATTTATTTGCTTTTCTAACTTGCAGCACCAAGCGTCTCTCTCCGTATGAGCCCCCTCACCTGTTAAGCTGTTCAGCAAAAACCTTGATCCAAGTAATTTCATTGCATGAAGTGAAATCAGCAGCAGATAAAATCAGGGCCTTTGCTAGTACAGCCCCCAACACTATGGAACAGCCTCCAAGAAGGGGTTTGCTTGAATATATCCCACCTAGCTTTTGAGCGGGGGGGGGGATATGAAAACAAAAATGAGAGAGAGAAAAAGAACACAAAGGCCTGGGAAAATAAAAAGACAAACTTGGCACCAAAAAGGCATAATTAAACTCAGTGCAAGGTAAGCCTCTCTGGGGAAGCATTGCACAGCTGGGGGGGTCACAACAGAGAAGTCCGTTTCATTGGTCATCACATCAGAAGACAAGGCAACATGTGAAAGGGCCTCCATGGAAGATCTTAAGACTTAGATTAAAGCAGAGCTCATTCAGTCTACTGAGGAAATTTGCACAAATTAGGAAACATGTGCAAATCAAACTGGGAATTGGGAATGAGATGAACACAAGCATGTGTTCAACAATTTGTGAATATTTCAGTGGACACATGCTCACGCTCGTCGTGTTCAGAGCTTCGGACAGGGCATGCTCACATGTTTTGTGAGTAAAAATGAAATTCTCTTTCTCATACATCTCTAGAAAGAGTAGGAAGGAAAAAAAAGGATGATTTTTTTTTTCCAGTGAGGGAAAATCAATTAATTTCCCACAAACATTTCATCAATATTTGGATCAGCCCCCCAACAATTTCTTTTTCTTTCTTTTTTTAAAAATCAAATTGAATGTGAATGTTTTAAAAATTGTGGAAGACATTTTGCGCGGGTAAAGGGGGAAATGAAGAGACGAGACAATAGTAATGGTTTGAAAACAGAGTCACATTTATTGATTCGAAGGTCTGTGAAGGGAGAAGTGCGGGATTAACTAAGGCCGGCCAAAAGGCCAGTGGAGCATATCAGGGCGAAAACATCCCAAACTCAAGGGTGGCGCAGTGACTCACCACTCTCGAATTCCACACACGGGGTGCTGGGGGGGTTCTACCCTGATTCACCGCCCCCGGCACCGCCTGACAACTGGGGGAGGGTGAGCAGGGCAGACCCCAAAGGCGTCCCTAAGTCCCAGCAATGGAGCCACAGGGCATCCACATTGGTGAGGCTCGGGTTCTTGCACCTCACCTTCAAAGGTGCCAAGGGATGCTCACCGAAACCCTAACCGCCACTACCTATCCACCGCACTTACCGCCTAACCTAAAGCCAATGTGACCAAATTCAACAAGTAACCCAAAACAACAAAACCACCACCGAATCCACAGTATGGAGTAGGCGAAACGCGTACACTGTCCCGGCCAATTAGGACAATGAGCCAAAATTCGGCCCCGTAAAAGGCGACCAGAGGAGCTCACTCTGCTTCATCGGGTGTGGAGGGAGGGAGCTGCAAAGAAAGAGGCTTTGGGTGGGGTCACCTGTGCCTAAATACTGCCTCAGGGCCCCACCCCTTGAGCCAATCACGAACGGGCAAACAATTTGCCCCAGGCCCTGATTGGGAGGTGAAATCACCTCATAACGTCTTCGTCCTCCACTCCCCCTCCTGCGCAAACTCTCCCCCCCCACAGGAGTGTGTGGGGGGGAAGGTAATTCACCCAGTCCAGTCCGGGAAAAGCTATACTATGTGGTTATGCTGAGGATATACAGCCATGCCTTGGATTGAGAGCATAATTCGTTCCGGAAATGTGCTTGTAATCCAAAACACTTGTATATCAAAATGAAATTCCCCCCACCCCAAAAATGTATAGAGGTTTTTAATTTAAGCCGTACTACAGTACTTGTATTGCAAGACGTCGCTTGTATATCAAGTAAAAAAAATTAATAAATATTTAAAAATTTGCTTGCCTTGCAAAACGCTCTCAGACCAAGTTACTTGCAATCCAAGGTATTACTGTAGATGGGCTCTGAATGGAATCTGGTTGAGTTGTCATAGGGGTGGGCGATCTACCTACCTCCCGACTCGCTGGGCACATGGAGAGCACTGCCGCCGTGCCTGCTGAGCTGGGCCAATAGCAAGCGCCAGCTGAGGTGTCCGCCAGACCTCCAGGTTCCCGGTTCTACATTTTTTACGTAGAAAATGGTGTAAGATATGTTAAAAAACCGCCACAATTTGCCTACCTTGCGCAAATCGCGGCCGAGTTTAACGTATCTTATGCCATTTTCTGTGTAAAAAACAGTGCCAGGAACCCAGAAGTCGCTTCCCTGGCTCAGCTTGCGAGAACGCGAGTCAAGCCGGGGAAGCAGGCAGGGCTAGCGGAGCTTGGGAGATTGAACCCGGCGAGTTCACCGGACTTGCATCCCCCAATCGAGCTCCGCACACATCCCTAATTGTGGGCAAGGTGTGGTCTATTGTAGTGGAAAGAGCTTATCCTTGGCTTCACAAAAAAGTTCAAAGCCTTCTGTACTACTACAACTACGACCACCAGCACCACACTATCTATTTCTGATGTTCAGGTTGTGAGTACTGTTGCTTAATGTAGCCAAAACAGCACTACCCACTGCGACGACACGGCCCTTTACACTTTATTTATTTATTTATTTATTATTTATTTATTATATTTATACCCCACCTTTTTTTCTGAAAGGAACCCAAGGCGGCTTACATGATCCTCCTCCTCCTCTTCATTTGATCCTCACAACAACCCTGTGAGGTAGGTTAGGCTGAGAGTCAGTGACTGGCCCAGAGTCACCCAGTGAGTTTCATGGCCGAGCGGGGAATAGAACCCGGATCTCCCGAGTCCCAGTCCAACACTCTCACCACTACGCCACACTGGCTCACACTGGCTTTAGGACCAGGCGCATAAACCCTTCTCAGGCCAAGCATCAACACTTAAAAACCTGAGTGGAGGGTCAAATGAAACCTTTCCCCTACTAATGAGGGAAAAGATTAATACTGGTTATTAAGGATCTAGCTTAAATTTATGATTCTGTGGGTACAAAGGTGTGTGTAGATTTAAAAGTAATGCAGGTTAATAACACCAAGCTGACACGTAGGATTTGGGTAGCAAACAAAATAAAAATAAGTTTATTTTAATTATCAAAATCTTAGTTCCAGAAAATAAATCTGCCTACACCAAACACTTTATAATTAACCTAAGTCCCTATAACTCCAAATACTCTCACTCCTCATACAATCACTGATTCCTCTTAAAACTCCTGACAAGACACAAATAACCCACCTAACTCCCAAACTCTCTAACACTCCCAACACACTATAACCAACACTCCCCTTCTTAACTAACTCTGACATCACTCAAACACTCCTTATATACTCGTCTAAACCACACCCACTTGGTTCAACATTCTAGACACACTAAACATACTAATGCAGACATACACCAGGGAACTGAATTCTGGGGTTACGCCACACCCACATTCAAGACGGAGGTATCAGCAAGCTTGGGGAATCTCAAAATTTGCAGAAGCACAAAATATCTTCAGGCGGGAGGGGGGGAACAACTAATGAGGGACCCCCCCAAAAAAGAGCCCAGTGAAGGCTATGTGTATTCACTGGACATGCTGACTGACTGTTGGAGAGGGGGGAGAAAGGAAAACTGGGGTGGTGGAGGAATGGAATGGCATGGCTAAAATATGGAGCAAGGAGCAATGCATACTGCAACATTTTGATGATGATGATGATGATGATGATGATGATGATGATGATGAAATGCAGAAACAGTAACTGGATGAAATATTGCAAATATGCTGGTCAAAACCAGCAGCATTTGCATGTGCTTGAGAAATCATTAAAAGGAAAGAAATGAAATGAATAGGAAATTATACCAGCAAGAGTAATTTAAAAAACAACAAAGAGCTCCTGTAATCTCAGTATTAAAACTTGATAGGAGTCCAGCTGCAAACGCAGAGGAATTTTCCTAACAGTGCAATCAAGACAGGACATCTGATTTGCATATTTCTATGATTCTATTCATTTCCAGGGCAAAAGGGGGGAAAATAAAGCTAACTGAAAACAGGACGGAATCCCCAAGTAAGCTGGTTGCCTCAAAATGTACTGAATGGCTTGCAATAAACTGTCACCCCATAACCAGATGGTCCATTTTATTTACCTTGAATATTTTGCAATCCCAAAACACTCCTGCCTGCAAAATCATTGGAACCTAGACTGCCGCATGTTAGAAAACAAATAGTTGCATGTTAAAAAAGCAACAACCACAAACATGAGGATTTTAAAAAAATATATACATGTTAAAAATACTTGTATATTTTAATACTTGTATATTTTAACATGTTAAAAGCGGCATGTTAAAAAATAATGACTAAATAAATAAATGGCTGAATTGGACCTAGACTGCTGTATGTTAGGGAAAAAAGTTGCTTTTTTTTTTTTTTTAAACTGGCTGAATTAAGTACCTGGTTTTGCAGTGTTAAGATCAACTGCAGTAGAGAAGAATTAATAGCAGAGAAACTCTCTTCATACAGCTTGTCTCTGGTTTGACCTCCAACACCAAATTTTCTTGAAAAGGTGTTACCGGTTAAAGGGATCTGCTATCTGTTAAAAAAAAAACCTCATATTTTCTTTCCGCATGGCCTCCGTTTGGTCTCCATGGCTCTGATCTGCTAACATTATATTTAATACTAACTAAGTTGTGTGTGTTTTTTTATAAAGGTTCTGGCGAGATTTCCTGTTGCTATCAAGGGTAAAGGGGGGGATGGGACATATTTGTCAAACAGTAGACAATACCAGCAGAATGCTTAAATCCCCCCACCAAGAAAAGTATAGCAGTTTCAGTGGTGGAAAAACAAGGTGATAACACAACATAACAAACTCATTCGTCCTTATTTTTTCAGGTGTGAGGAGAGTGTAGCTTGAGAGACATCTTTTAAGACAAGAGAGAGCCACACTATGACTTCATATGTGGCCCTGTGCATAATACATTGGACTGAGATGTGGATCCACATTCAGACATGAATTCTAGGCATGGTATCATTGGATTAGAGATATATGAGGCATTTGTTTCAGTTTGCTTTTGATCAGGATTTGCCCAGTTAACATTTTCTGGACCAAACATGGACTCGGATGCAATCTGTGGTCAAAATCCCATTTCTGAGCTTGCAATGTGATTTGTGGACCAACAAAAAAACCCTTGACAGTACACATCCATTTGAAAAATGTGCCTGGAAACATGTGTACTTTTTTAAAAAAAAAAATGTGCACAACTACGCTTTAATGAATGGGAGAAGAATGTGTACATTTCAAAGATGCACAAAATTTGTGCATACAGTTGGACAAATATGCATGAAAATCTGCACCGATTTTCATGTGAAAGGAAAAAACAAAAACAAAGCTCACAATCTGATATGGACTTGAGTCAGAATGAGCTTCGAGATGGAATTCAGAGAACTTCTGTGAGCTTGAGTTTTGCTGATTCACACATCCCTACGATATCCTTGGACAAGTGCGTACTGGCTCTGCCTCAGTTTCCCTATTGCACTCATGTCCTACTTGTAGGCTTCCCACAGGCAGCTGGTTGGCCACTGCATGAACAGAATGCTGGACCAGATAGGCCTTTGCTCTGATTCAGCACAGCTCTTCTTATCTTATGTTCTTATCTCTCACATGTAGAATTCCAGTCATGACAATCTACCACAGATTATCACTGTTAAGATAGTGTAAAGCACTTTGTATGTTAGAAGTATCAGGCTGACATTATTTATACAAATAATATGTGTTGCTGTCTTTTATGAGATAGCTGTACTTTCTCTGTGAATTAGTACATGGGGGGGTGCTTTCTTCCTCACCTTTCCTATTCAGTGGCATTCTAAATATGGATATGTTGTAATGATAGTAATTTGTCACTAGGTGTCACTACAGTACTGATTACCAAACTCTAAGGGGGGGGGGAGAAAAGGTAGAGCTATCAATTTTATGCCTGGCTTATGAGCTTCCCAGGGGCACCTGGTTTATATGAGCTCATAGCATCTGGATGGCCACTGTTGGAGACAGCATTGAGCTAAGTTCCAATCCACCAAGGCCATCCAATGTTGCCCAACATGAATGAGGTCAATTGCATGATTGCTCCCATAGAACCACTGCCCCAGCTTCCAGTCAGAAACTGATCAGATGCAAAGGACCATTCCATGGAACTACCCATCTGGTTTGTTTGCTCATCCACTTACACAGTTGTTCCTTTATTACATTTATAACCCAGATTTCTTTCACTGTACTCAAGAGCATATAGATGTTCCTCCTCTTAGTTTATCCCCACAACAACCCTGCAAAGTAGTTTAGGCTGCAAATATAGTGACTGACTCAAGATCTCCCAGTGAGCTTCATGGCTGAGTGGAGATTTGAGCTTGTCACGAAGCAATACATCATGCCGGTGTGCGACGTGACCATGTCACTAGTAAGTGGCTCCCACACCACAAGATCTGAATGGGGCCAGATTGTGAGCTGGATTGCAGCTGAGGAAAACAGTCTGCCCAGAAAAGTGAGATGCCTTATTTTGCCAATCATTGTAACCATAATGCATCACTGGCTTAAAATATAACATAGCTACAAATAGGAGCCGTGAAGTCATAATCTTACTTGTCTTGCATTGCAAAATAAAGCAGGCCAAACTTTACAGTTTTTGACAGCCAAACAGCAGCAAGAGCTTTTTCCCAGCGAAAACTTCAGACTTTCTCTTAGCCATTAGCAATTACCAAGTAAGCTGCAGGAACACTGACGGCGGTCCCTCAAAGCGCTTCCGTGGGCAAGAAGCTTCACTTAATGTTTGGCATAGTGCATTAGGCACTCTCATGATTCATCCCACTAACTTGATTTTAATCATCTTTGTCCTTAAAAGAGTAGCGAGTGCTTTCTAATGCACTAGACTATGACTTACCATGACACCTGTATTTATATAAATTAAATTTATTGGTAGCTTAAAAGCCAATGCAACTGACTTAAAACAATAAAGTGTTCAGCCAGCCCACTCCTTAAAGGTTTAATATGGCAATCTCCCTATCCATTTCAATTGTAAATCTCAGAAGGCAGGAGAAGAAGTGCTAGGTGGTAGAGGAGTTGTGTGTGTTTGTGTATCAAGGTGACATACACTAGGAAGGATGAAATGGTGGTAGACTAGATATACTTTGGAGTAGTAGAGCTGTCCACTCAAAGTTGATATTCACGGGATTTAGTGAGATTATGGAAAGTGGCTTGCCACATAATTCAGTGGCAGAACACATGCTTTGTATGTGGAATTTCCCTGGTACAAACCCTGGTATTTCCAGTTAAACGTTTAAAGTGGAAGGTGATGAGAAAGATCCCTGTCACTCAGAACAGACAGTATGTCATGGACCAGGATCATGAACCCTCATCCTCAGAAGATTCTGACCCCTTGTCCTCAGAAGAAGAGGCTCCAGAGTTAATGGTTCAGGGAGAACACTTGGCTACGGAAAGGAATCACGAGGCTTCCAACTCCCTGGGACCAGGTCTCCTGCATCCAGAGGAGGTTGCATTACCATCTTCAGACTTTGAGGACTCAAGCCATGAGGAAACTAGCATGCCACAGCCACTCCCATGCCATCGCAGCCTGAGATTACTAAAACAGTCCAGGGCCCTTTAAGAAAGCCTCAGTCAGCATGGAGGTGGGTCAACTAGCCTAACACCAGCAACACTTCTATTTAAAGCTCAGTCTTGCTCTGATCTTTGTTGGGAACAATGTGATGTACAGATAACCTTGTCTAGCCTCCAGCCCCAGCAGCACCACTTGGAGCTTTCCATGGTGCTGAACTCTTTTTTCTTGCTTCCTGATCAACCTGACCCCTGATCTAGATCTGATCCATAGCAGAACCCTGGAACCCAAGCCACAGCACAGAGCATCATCAGAACATACAGCCTTAAATGATGCACAATACTGGGCTCGATGGACAAAAGATCTGATCTGGTATAAGGCAACTTCCTATATTCCAAAAAGGACTGTATCATGAGAGCCAGTGTGGCATAGTGGTGAGAATGTTGGATTGGGACTCAGGAGATCTGGGTTCTAGTCCCCACTTGGCCATGAAACTCACTGGGTGACTTTGGGCCAGTCACTGACTCTGAGCCTAACCTGCCATAATAACACAGGGTTGTTATGAGGATAAAATGGAGAGAAGGAGGAGGATTATGTAAGCCGCCTTGGGTTCCTTGTAGGAAAAAAGGCGGGGTATAAATATAATAAATAAATAAATAACCGGGTTCTTGTTGCCGAAAACACACTATAGCCATAGATTTGTTTTACAGCCATTCCCTCCTTCCAAGGAATCCTGAGAACTGGGTTGGCCCACTAGCTGGCATTTTAATTATTCAACTGGTAAAACATGAGAGGTGTCACCTGACTTTAGAAATCTCTGTGGATTAATTGAATGAGTCTTGGCAATCAATTAAATTTGCATAACTTGATGATGGGTAAGCAAGCAATCATTCTGAAGCAAGAAGCCTACTTTGTTTGTCGGTAATGCAAACGTGTGTCATATAGAAAGTGAGAGGAAACGGAAGGAATGCCTCTTTAATGATGATGCTTGCCACTGGCAGTCTTTGTAAGTATTTGCAAATTAATTAGGGACACCACTTTGCCCATTCAACATTTGAAATGATTAAGCTAACTTGTTAATGGATTAAATATTACATCCCTAGTAAAACTGTGATCTATGAGGAAACTAGTATTTGGGCCCCGAAAAGACTATCCATGCTCTGGTAACCTCTCGTTTGGATTACTGCAATGCATTATACGTGCGGCTGCCTTTGAAATGGTCCGGAAACTTCAGCTGGTCCAAAATAGGGCAGCGAGATTGTTAATGGGGACTGGCCGATGTGAACATATTATGCCAGTGCTTTCTCATCTGCACTGGCTGCCAGTCTGTTTCCGGGCCCGATTCAAAGTGCTGGTACTTAAATGTAAAGCCCTAAATGGCTTGGGGCCAAGGTATCTGAAGGATCGTCTCCTCCCATATGTACCTACCCAGACACTAAGATCTTCCTCAGCGGTCCTTCTCCAAAAGCCCCTGCCAAAGGAAGTGAGGCAGGTGGCTACCAGGAGGAGGTTTTCTGCTGTGGCACCCCGGTTGTGGAATGAGCTCCCCAAAGAGGCTTGCCTGGAGCCTACTTTGTACTCTTTCTGGTGCCAGGTGAAGACCTTTCTATTCTCCCAGGCATTTTAATCATTTTAATCATCTTAATTATTTTAATCTTGTAGCTGTTTTTAATTCTGCTGCTAGCTCTGCTGTTTGTTTTTAATCTGTGGTTTTAAGTTTTATATTTATTTTATATTGTATTTTATGGTTTTAACTGCTGTAAACCGCCCAGAGAGCTTCGGCTATTGGGCGCCATAAAAATGTATTAAATAAATAAATAAATAAATGCAACTAAACTTCTGGTTTTGCTTGGCTCCACTCTTTCAAATTCTACTACTTCCACCTATCTGTCAACAACAGGGCTCTGCCCTTAATCTGCTAGTTGCCACTTTGGCCAATTCTTCTAGAGATGCCTCCAATGGGGATTCTCAGCACTGCCCAAACTACATTTGCCAGGATTCTTGGAGGGATATGCCATCTCAGTTAATGTGATTTTTTTAAAAATGCATTCTTAGTTTAGAGGGGACCTAGCTGTAAGTGTAACTTGCCCAGCCCTGTGCTAGACCTTATGAACAGAACTGGAAATAGACTTGACTTTGTGTGTGCTTTTATACTTCATCCTGAATTAAAGAAAGATCCAAAAACAAAATTAAAAACAAGCTGGGTGCTCTCCAAGAGACACACTGCATAGAAAATCAAAATAACTAATCTGGTAGTATAGGAACCTCATTAAAACCAGAGGAAAAACTAGGATAGGAGATGTGCCCAGTGATTAATGTTCAGCTTATTATATCACCATGGCACATAGAGCCTAGAAGCAGTAACAGAGAAATGTTCCAGTCTGATGCTTGCATGTGTGTGGGGGAAATAGTAGAAGGAAAATTGACAGGATATGAAATTTCAGGGCTGACTTCACTAGCAGAAAGAAAGAATGAAAGAGGGAAGGGGAAGAACCCACTTGCTAGAGATTCTAACATTGCAATGTCAGCCAGAATTGGGTGCTTTGGTGTTTAATTGGAAGTCTTTGGTTACAGTGGATGAAATCGGTTTCCAAGTAAGCCATGTCCCAATAGCTTCCAATTAAAAACATGACACCATTGAATTTTGATTGTAGGTGGAAGTGTGTAGTGCTTAGAGCTAGTGGAGCTTGACCAGGGAGTCTTGGGGTCAAATCCCTTCTCATCCATGAAGTTCACCAGGTGACCTTGAGCCAGTCACTGTCCCTCAGCCTACCTTACCTCAGAGAGATGATAAAAATTGAGTAGCCCCCAAATTTGCCCCCCTAAGCTCTTTGAAAGAAGGGAGGGTCCCTCTGATGTGGGGCATACTCAAGAATTGATGCAGGAATTCAGTTAACATGTGCATTGAAGAAGTGTAACTGGAAACCATGAGGCATCATGACTGTGGAGGGGGGATGGAGACGGAAAGAGTTTAACCCTCTTCCCTTCTGTAGTCCTGACAAATTCTCTCCCCCTCCGTAGCTGCTACTTCCATGAGAAGGGAAATCCCCATTGAGATTTCATTGAGTTGCCTCACCATTGCAGTGATGTCTGTGTTATTGCCCAACAACATTATGTGATCGGCAACTGTTAAGGTAGTCATCACTGTCTGCACTTATTGCATTTCAATTCCCTTTGACCACACATGTTACATCTCCCCCGGCATGTGTATATTAATCTGCCAATTTGAGATCGACACTGCATGCATTTCATGAAGTGGGCTATAGCCCATGGAAGCTTATGCCAGAATAAATGTGTTAGTCTTTGAGGTGCCAGAAGACTTGTTCTTGCTACTCCTCTGGAAATCAATACAAACACTGTGTGTGTGTTTGGGTGTTAAACTCTTTGTCTTCCTACACATATGGTCTCTATGCTCCAGCCCCACTCCCAATGGTTCTTAGTTGTTATTGCTCTTAAGATGTTTAAAACGTGCATTTTTGATTGCATTTGCACAATTAATGTCACATCTGAGATAAGTTGGACCCAAGCCATGAAGGGCTTTAGAGGTGAGCAAAAGAAGATTAAATTGACTCCGGAAACTGACCATTAGCCAGTGCAGTTTGCACATAACTGATCATATATTCTCCCGCCTACACCTGTCAATAGCATTTTGTACTAACTGCAATTTCCAAATCATCTTCAAGCAAAGCCCCATGTAGAATGCATTGCAGTAGCCAGTGCTTGCAGTTACACAGGCATGGATAATTGTTACAAAGTCCTGGCTATCTATAAAGGGGTTGGTGGTGAAGCTGGCATATCGATAGAAATCATTCCTGGTCACTGCTGCAATGGGAGTGATGAATCCAGAAGGACACCGGGCTGTGTTCCTGCTGTGACAAGACCGCATGCATGCAACAAAGATATGATAACAAACAGACACCATATTTCCAAAGCCTCCAGTTTCCTAGTTAACATCACTTCCATCTTTGGATACCGCTTCATCTTATTAACTCTCGACCATGTGATCATGATTCCCAGGTAGAGGACATTGCATGTGCAAAGGGTAGAACGAATGAATCGAGACACAGATTATGGTACAAATTAGGGCCACATTTATTGAATAATCGAGATCTGCAAAGGGAAAGAAGTGCAGTCCCTGCCTACACCGGCCCCTTGCCAGTAGATGTTTTAGGGCGATGCACCCATCCCTGAGGGGCGGCACCTGTAAAATTGCCACCACTCAGCTATACACCAATACTGATGTCGGGAGGCCTTCCTCTGTCACCTCCTTAGGGAGCCACAAAACTCCGAGCGGGCGAGGTGAGTCAGCCTCAAAGGCGATCCATAATCTCCCCACTGGGCCACAAAACCCTGAGCAGAGAGCCTCAGGAATCGTCAGTCACCTCAACGGTGCCAGCGGGTGCTCACCAACCCTAACCCCACTGCATAATCCTGCACTTACCTGCCCAATGTGACTGAATTAAACCAAACAAAAACAGCCAATAGAAAAAAACAACCCCGACCACTGCATCACGGTGCAGAGTAGGCAAAACGCACACATTGCCCCATCCGGCCAATCGGGGCAATGAGCCAAAATTCCTGCCCAGCCCCCGAACAGGCGACCAGCAGAGCCCACACCGCTAACAGGGAGGGAGGGAGCCACAAATGAAGGAGGACTGAGGGCGGGACCGCTGGGACTAATATAGTCCCTGATGCCCCAGCCCCAAAGGGCCTCGTGAAAGCATGCATGCTAGGCACATGGTTGGCCCCTCGACCCACCTTCCCCCCCCCATGCAAAGTTCTCCCTGCCCCTATCTGTGCAGGAGCAGAGGAAGAGAAATGCCAGCTGCTTCCAGCTGCACAGCTAGAGAAATAGAGGCCTGGGTCTCAAGAGCATATTGATGACACCCAACCCCAAAGCTCTACATCAGGGCTCTCCAACCTTGGGTCCCCAGATGTGGCTGGACTACAGTTCCCAGGATCCCTTGCCATTAGCCATGCTGGCTGGGTATGCTGGGAGCTGTAGGCCAGCAACATCTGGGGACCCAAGGTTGGAGAGCGCTGCTCTACATGGTCTTCTTGCTAGCAGCTTCCCCTGTGAACCTCAAGGGACCACAGAATAGAACCAGAAGCTTCTCTGGGCTTGAGTAGGCTGCAGTACCAGAGCAAAAGGACAACAGAGATCCTGTAGCTCACTGGCTCTGCCTGGAAACATTCAGAATCAGGTTGCCAGTGAAGGATCGAGAACATTAACTGTAAAAAAAAAGGGGGGGGGGAAGAATCAAGGAACAGAAAAAAATGGTTCCAACTTCCAAAGAGATATAGTTTCTTTTCATCCCACAATTCCCTGTCTCTTAAGTGCTGATTTTCTCTAATTCCTTTCCAACCTAATGCAGGGAAATTTAAAATGGGCCAGATTATCACTCTTGCATTTTGAGGAGTAACTGCTTCAAGTCAAATCGGTTACAGCACTTCACTTTTAATTTTCTTGATCTTTAGCCACCAGACAATGAGAGATTGGAGAAGTCCTGGACAGAGCACCGTCTGCCATGGAATCTATTAACAGACTGCCTCTGTGAGCAATATTTAACAGAGAAAGAATGAAGCAGCCGTGCTCTGAATCATTAACACTTGACTTTCTCTCTCTCTAGAGGAAGGAACCCTTGCGCCTATCTGCACAGAAATACTGTGATTAGGGACTTGCAAGGATCCTTACCACTGGGGGGAAGAAATTTAGAAATGTGTCCTTAAAGAGATACGTGTCACACGGGTTTCCTCCACCTCTCTCTCCTTCCTTATCTACTGTCTAGGCAATTCTCACCCTCTTTACGTCCCCAAGTCATATGTTTCTTTCAGGCTTACTAACTGGTACTGAGCCAGAGACTTGTGAATTTGACTTTGAAGGGGGGTAACATGGTTCTGAGGGGGTCGAAAATCCTCCATTCTCAGCCTATTTATTTATTTATTTATTTCTATGCTGCCCGATAGCTGAAGCTCTCCGGGTGGTTCACACACAAAAAAAATACACATCATCACAATACAAGATAATATAAACATAATTTAAAAACTCTAACACACCACATTTAAAAGAATTTAAACAGCTAAAGCATTTACAATAAGGGTACTGGACCTGAAAGAGACAACTGACATGAATGCTCCATCATATGCCATCACCATCAGATGCCTGGGAGTAGAGGGCAGTCTTAACCTGGCACCAAAAAGATGACAGTGTTGGCACCAGGCAGACCTCAGTGGGGCGAGCATTCCAGAATTAGGGGGAAGGCACCACTGAGAAGGCACTCTCCCTTGTTGCCACCTTCCAAACTTCTCACGGGGGAGGCCATTGGAGGGAGGCCTCTGATGTTGACCGTAGTGTCCAGGTAGGATTACATTCTCTCCCTAGGTGTCATTGTTCTTCTCTCATCTCTCTTTCTCCTGATCTCTCTCTGATCGGGGATCACATGACGAGTGCGATGATGTCACTGGGGGCACATGTATCCAACTTAGAGTGAGAGGGCAGTGCTTCCTGGACCGTTCATGTGGGTGGTGCTAAGCAATCAGGGGTGCATTGCCTCTGTAAATGGGCAATGTGATTGCAAACTGAGAGGAGAGAGGAGAGATTGTGCTGCAGGCCACACTGTGACTCGCCTCTTTCAAGATGGCAGCAGTGCACTTGCAAATTGACTCCAGAGGGGGATGGATCACACTGTGTGTCAAGCTGTCTGTCTCCTGCTTTAAATTGGCAGTTTGCAAAGGAGGCTTCTCTCTTGGCAAAGCACTCATTAACTACAGAGGGGGAAAGGATTGGGAACAAAATCCCGCTGAGAAATCTTACCTATTAGCCAGCCACAGGGTTTTCCCCCCCCCTCAGAAAATTCAGTGCCATTGATGAATTTTACCCAGGTGCCCTAGATAATTTAAAATGGCCCAAACTTGATGTGACATGAAATAAACTTGTGGGAGACCCAGCAAACTGGAACGAATACTTGTTGCTCACTATGGCAATGTACTCCCCCCCCTCTTTTTTAAGGGAACATCCTCGTGATCTGGTTGCAGAATAAACAGGTCAACTGAGTTCCTCTACCTCCATTCTTTGACAAGCATTCATGCAAGGATTGGAGATTGCTGATTAAACAGTGGCCCTATTGCTGTTGCAGTGCCTCTTGCACACACCTGATTGGACAGTAGTTGTTGTGACATAACTGGTGGTGAAAACACATCTTACTCCATACATGCATATACATGCAACACATAGACTATAACAAGGGAGGAGAACTCTTTTTAGCCTGAGGACCGAATTCCACTAATGGAAAAGTCTCAGGGCCCACATTCCATCTGTGGGTGGGGCCAAGAGGAAAGTGGGCATGGCCAAAGCAGAGTAGGTGAGGTCAAAATATTATTATTACCAATTTTAAGCCTCCTCAGAAGTAATCTGGGCAAGACTTCTGCCTGTCTACTCATAAGTAAGGACTGAATCACCCAGCAACCCTTTTAAATAGCATCCCAAGTACCAAGTCTCTGCATGTCTACTCAGAAGTAAGGATGAGCAGCATGTCTACTCACAAGTAATCAGGACAAGTCTCAGAGGAAAGCAGGGCTGAATCACTCAGCAGCTTCCTCCCCAGGTTCATCTCCCCTCTGGGGCAAACAACAACATTTATCTCCAGTCAGCAGCTGATGGGAGGAGGAGCCTGGAGAAGAAGCTACTAGGTGTGATTACCCTGCTACACACACACACACACACACACTTTGCTTTAATAATACACTTTACAGGACAAGTGCTTCTCCACACCTGTGTTCCTGCATCCCTTTGAAAGAGAGAGAGAGAAGGTAAACTCCAATGAGTCTATTTATCCTCTCTCCCTTTGCCAATACCTGACATTCCTGTCAATGGGACCCTTAGTGTCTACGCTCTCCACAAATTATGCTTGAAATTAGAACGTATTGTCTTTAATTCTACCAGGCTGGGCTGTGGGCAGCAGCCTGAGATGAGCCAGGAAGTAGACACTCTAGGACAGTGCTGGCTGGGGCATGTTGGGAGTTGTAAGCCAGAAACATCTGGGGACCCAAGGTTGGAGAACACTGCTCTAGGACAAGCCAGTAGTCAGGGGGGAAAAGGGGGGGGAGTCAGAACTGGAGGACAAACCAGGAAGCAAGAACAACCCAGAAGTCACAACCAAAGAAAAAGCAAGGATAGAAGAACACACCAGAGCTCATACTTTGCTTATAATACTGCTGTTTCAATGGCAGCTTGTTTTAGGAGGGGGAAAGATGCTAATAACGAGGGACAGCTTTTCACAACAATGTTTAATGCATTTTTGCCCAGAACTTCTGATGAATTATTTGAGTGTGTTTTTGAGAGGAAGACCATGCTGCTCAAGCAAGATTCAGGTGGACCAGGAAATGCTCTTATACTCCTTCCTGCCCTGGAGGATCCAATGGCCAGCCTGGGTGGGCGGAGTCATTCCAGGACCCGAAACTACTTCGCTGAGAAGCTGTCACCTACAGTACAGTGCTTCAACATAGGGAGCAGATGCACACAGATCCAGCAGCTCCTGCTCATTCCGAAGTACTCCATTTGGAAGTAAGCATGCATGCCGTTATCTGCATAGCTCACTTCTTCATCTGCAAAGGACCAGCCTGGATACGGTTTATTGGTCATGCCAAAGTGTGACAAAGAGATGAAATACAGGAACTGGCATTTATATTTATGGCTGTCAAGGGGAAGTGCTTTTAGCAGTTTCCAAAGTGGAACTTATGTTGTGGCAATGCTTAGGTAAGCGAACAGCTCAAAGCTGCTGGATTAATAAGGATGGTGTGGCATGCACACACAATGTTAATTTGCTTCACTTGAACTTTCATGAGGTTTTTAAGCATGCAGATGCAGTACGCTTGGGCGACAGCTGAGTAACTCACATATTTATCAGTCCTACATATTTAACTCTGCTTTTCTTTAAAACAACGCTGTCATCTTTCCCCCAGCCTGCAGAATTCATATTGTCCCTGCAAGCAGGATAAAAATTGATCTCATTTGTTTGTGCGCAAGCAGCTGAATCAAAGTCCATTTGTGTATCTGTTCTAATAAAGGCTAGATATTCAATTCCATTACAGATAAGCACAGTGGCAATCTTCTTCATTTCATTACCACAGTTGTGAATAGAGAGAGACTTGGCAAAGCTGTTGTTTTATCAAACCAATGGAAGGTTTGTTAAAACACGCAGCATTCTCTAAAGGGTTTCCGAAACGGGTCCGGGGAAATCATGGAGATTTCTAGAAAATATGTTTCTCTCTCTAAATTGATACAATTAATTATTGCATAAACAAAAAGAGGAGAGTCAAATTTGTAATCCTCCAGACTGATGGGAACTCTCTCATGCTCAAATGAAATATTTCCCCAAGCTTAATTCTTCAGTGATTTCAGTGGATCAGGCTTGGTTCAAACATGCACTTTCTTCCCTTGATCTACACATGTTCACATTTGGGACCATAACTGAGTGGATAGAACATCTGTGCTATCTGTGCAGAAGGTTCCACTTTCAGTTTCAATCCCTGGCACCTCCAGATATATAGATATATATATAAAACAGGTAGCAAGTGATGTGAAAGACTCTTTCTGCCTGCTGAAACAAAGGAGTAGGGAAGGTCAAATCTGTCACTTTTGATTCCTCCCACATTTGATTATTTAAAAAACAAAAGAAAAATAAATCTCTAGTCCTTTCCATCACATTTATGAAGAAATTTATGAATTTTGGTAAATGTTTATCAAACAATGAACTGAATGGAATTATTACCCATCCCTATAACTGGTGGAGAGCCGCTGCCAACCAGAGTTGCAGGTGGCATGGTTGGACAAATGCCAAGGCCAATGGGCCCTAAGCAGCCCCCCTGGGGCTGACACTGGTCACCAATATCTCCCCCCCATTTTCTGTTTTGTTTTTACTAAGGCAGTGGCCATGCCACAAAGCAAACAAGTGCTGCGGCCACCCACCAACTTCATTTCCCCCAGAATGTCTTTGGACCCCACTATGCCACAGCCCAGAGGAACTGTGGGGAAAGAAGACGGCTGGTGGCTTCAATTTTGGCCAGCACTTCACTGTGCAGTGCAGCCATCACCCCTAATAAGGTTTTTGAAGGAAAGAAAGGGGGACCCCTGATGGAGGCAGCAGTGGAATTAGCGATGGTACAAGCAGCACTGGGTGGATGAGTCTAGCTGCATTTCACTTTCCCCACAATACCCTGCAGTAATACTATAGCAGGGGCATTGTGGGAGATTAATACAGCAGCCAGAAACAACCACCCAACACTGCTCAGTTTTGTTTTGTTTTTAAATTGGGTGGTCCAGACCAGAGCAAGAATCAGCCGTGAGCCCTGCTGGGGCTCTGGCAGCTGCCTAAGGTTGCCTTTTGCTAGGGCCAGCCCTGCCTAGTGCTCTTTGATCATAGAAAGCTCAATGTATTCAAGGAACGCTTTGAGGGGGGGGGGGAAGTTGCATGATAACAGGCATTATCAAATTCAGCTGTTCAGGTCAGATGAGGAAACGGGCCAGCTGGTTAAGTCTACCCTTTGGGCACATTGAGTGTCTGCTGTCTCCAGTGCCAAGGACTTTGCTTATAATACTGCTGTTTCAATGGCAGCTTGTTTTAGGAGGGGGAAAGATGCTAATAACGAGGGACAGCTTTTCACAACAATGTTTAATGCATTTTTGCCCAGAACTTCTGATGAATTATTTGAGTGTGTTTTTGAGAGGAATTGATCTCATTCCAGGGGAATGTATGTTCCCCAGGACTGGTGTTATAATAATCCAACAGCATTGCCTTCAATCCATTATTGTTCAGTCCAGTGGTTTTTGAACTTTTGATTTTCAGGAAATCCTTTCTCCATTGACTAGGCAGCCAAAGATCCCCACTCCCCAGCTGTCTGCTATAGACCCCCCCTAGTAATATAGAAGATAACTCAGACAAGCAAATGTATGGCCATAGTTCTGTATGCATGTAGGTCTTCTTCAAACTGATCCTGAATGTACAACCACCAGGGAGCAAGACCAGCATGTATGCCAGGTTGGAGGCGGGCATGCTTAGTGGGCTCCCCTTCACACATTGGGTATCTATGTTCCTATGACCTGCCTTAGACCAGGGGTGCAGAACCTCAGGCCTGGGAGCCAAATTTGGCCCTCCGTGATTCTCAAGGTGGCCACACCCCTTCCTCTGGCCACATCCCTTTCCCCCCTGACCAGTGATCATTTGGTGTTTTTCTGCAATGTTTTCCCCATTCCAAATGGTTGAAATGGTTCTCCTAAAGCTTAGTTACTAGCAGTAAGAGCTTTAAGCTAAAATACACTGGTCTTTTGGTCCCACCCCCTTTTGTCTTTGGCCCTGCCCACCACTGGAATGCAGCCCCCAAGAGCTTCTTCAAAATGGAATTTGGCCCTCAGGGTGGCCAAATTCTGCACCATTGCCTTAGACCCTTCGCCTTCCTCCTCTGTTGACTCAACCACCATCAACGCTGTGTAAAATCACTGGTATTTGTGTTAAGCAGTTTTGTATTTGTGCAGTATAATTTCCCTTCAATAGGCAAACATACATAATTCAGCATACTGGGGGTATTCCCAGAGTATGGAGAAGCCACAAGCCCACAACTTTATTTTTGGGTGGCTTCATTTCACTTCCAAACTGACAAGATACTCAACCACCTGAGTTTGCTATTAAAGGGAAGGATTCTGGAGTATGTTCTAGTGTGCTTACCACTGCCCAGGCCTGCTGGACCTCCGAGTTGCCTTGTATTGTAAAGTGAGATTACAATTTTAAAAAATGCACTCAGAATGCTTTCCATTTTTATTGCCCATTACACAGGAAGATGAATAGTGACTGGCATACAGTATTTAAGAGAGCTTTGTTTGCCAGTTGTGATGAGCTTCCAAGGAACCACAGGGTTCCCTGGAACACAACTTGAGAACTGCTGGTTCAGTCAGTGATTTCAGGCACCTCATGGTGTTATATGCAACTTATGTTCAATTCTTGAGCCATAAAACAATTCCAGTTCTCTGGCTATAATGTGCAGTCCAGACCATTAGGGGTTTATTGACTGCTAAAGTCTAGACTTTTGCCTTGGAAGCTGTTTCATTACTGGCCTTCTGAGTTTTCCTTGATCTAATAATAAGTTATGTACCCTACACACACACACACACACACACACACACATGCAACTGCTAGGCAGCACTGTCAAATCTGAGAGTCCAGAGCTGACCCTTGGTCAAACGATTCCCAAGAGGAGAACTCATCCACTGAGACTGAGGCTGAGTGGCCCCCTAACCCCTGAGAGCAGGGGTGTTTCAAGAGGCAGGCCAGAAGAACCCCTGTAAAGAGGAGTGCCCATTTACAAAGGGAGGCTCCCCTTAAGTGAATCACTTCATATATTTCATAGGTTTCATAGATCATAGAGTTAGAAGGCGCCTACAAGGCTATTGAGGGTGATAGTTAGACCATTGCCCTTACACAGATGCGACCGGGGACCTTTTCTAGTGTAACATTTATCTCCATCGGACGGAGTGCCTTTGAAATGCTTTTAAAAAAAGAAGCAGCAATCATGTAATTATGAGTTGCCAGGTGTTTCAGAGGCTGCTGTTCAACACAGTGTGAAAAAATACAAGAGTTATAATCTGCTATTTTATGAGGAGTAAGAATGGAATCAGAGCACCACTAAATCGGAATGCAAACAAAATGGTAGTGAATGATCAAGCGTCGTGCGGGAGGGAACAAATGAATGGCATGGAAAGTGAATTAAGGTTCACTGCTGTAAGGGACAAACGGCCGCGTTGTGTATATTTATCCTTATCTAGGCACCTGCCAAAATGTATTTTCATTTACGTTTACCAGTAGCACAGCCTTACGAATGCAGGCTATATAAATCCGCTCGACTATGAAAATATCACAATTCATGGTTGCTGGCTCTCAAACATGGAATCTTGGTGATCTCCGGTTTCACTCGAAGAGAAAAATGCCATTGCTATTCAAGGCTCTGCAGGGTTCGGAAGCACACATGGATTGCAGTGCCATCCAGGGCAGAGGGAACAGAGATGCATTTGTGCACACACAAATGCACAGAAACCGGTATATACATTCTTCGGGATCTTTGCAACATAGAGAGAGCCACTGTGGTGCATTAGAGAGATAGACTACTAAAACTGGAGAGACCCAGGTTCAAATCCCTACAGCTCTATGAAGTAAGTTAGGCTGAGAGATAGGGACTAGCACAAGATCACTCAGTGAACTTCATGGCTGAGTAGGGAATTGAGCTGGGGTCTTCCCAGTCCTAGTCTGACACTCTAGCCCAGTCTTCCCCTATCCAAGCTGGTGCCCTCCATATCTGTTGGAGACAGTACTATTTCTCTCCTCCCCAGCCTGCATGACCACTGGCCATGCTAAATGAGGATGATAGGAACATAGGAAGCTGCCTTATACTGAGAGAGACCATTGGTCTATCTAGACCAGTGTTGTAAATGCTGATTGGCAGCAGCTCTCCAGGGTTTCAGGCAGGAGTTTCTCCAGCCCTACCTGGAGGTGTCAGGGATCGAACCTGAGACATTTCTCATGCAAAACATGTTCTCTGCCACTGAACTATGATCCTTCAGTGATGGGAGCTAAAGTCCATAACATCATGTGTCAGAGTGCTAGAATGTGTGATTGCAAGACTGGGCCCCTGACAGGAGGGTACCAAGTTGAGGAAGGCTGCTCTAACCACTATACCACCACTGGTTCTTGTACCAAAGGACATATACATTAAACCAGAGTTAGGCAACCTGCTACCTTCCAGATGTCTTGGACTACAATTCCCATAAACACCAGCCAGCATGGTCAATGGTCAGGGATTATGGACGTTGTATTCCAAAGCATCTGGAGGACACCAAGTTGCCTATTCCTGCGTTAAAGCATTTTCATTACATATAATATCCCACTGTCCTAAAATAATCATTAGTTATATTTCTAATAACTAAAGCCTATATTTCACAACATGTTAAGTCCATTCAGATCCTTTCCCCTCCATTAAATAATAATTTAGCCAATTTTGAGAAGGAACAATTTCCTACTCAAAAAAATTCCAATTCAGAAAAAATAGACTTAACCTTAACATCAACAAAGTCAATACAGAAAATAAATAGCCATTAAAAGAATATCATTTTAGCTTTAGATAATTGAATATATGCATTTCAATCTACCAAGAGAAGGAACTTCAATATTTTCATCAAAATGCTAATATTCCCATGGGAATGTTCTGATTAAACCATCTACTTCAATAGATTACAAAGTGATACCAATTATCACAATACACGTACATTCTTATCTTGTTTAACCTTTCTTTTCCTTCAGGAGAAGTTACCAAATGTGTAAGTTTAACCATGTAGAATGGGAGAAAGCCTATTAATGAATAAACTGGAGTTAGGGTGAGTGCTGAGGTGGTCATGTTTGGAAGACACCAAAGTATTCAGTATGGTGAAAACACAAGCAGATTATAAAATAGCTGGGTGACTTTGGGCCAGTCACTGACTCTCAGCCTAACCTACCTCACAGGGTTTTTGTGAGGATAAAATGGAGAGGAGAAGAGGATTATGTAAGCCGCCTTGGGTTCCTTACAGGAAGAAAGGCGGGGTATAAATATAATAAATAAATAAATAAATAAATAAATAAATAAACTCCGAGCACCCCCCAGCCAAAATGACTGGGGCGTACTGGGAGTTGTAGGACTTTTTCCACATAGGATTGCACCCTTAGTTCCATTAATTTCCATTGGTCTGCTCTAAGTATCACTAAGCCTGTATCCAGCCCAATGGGGGGGGGAAGGTAAAATGATCATACATATGAGGCAAAATTAAATAAATCCTAACATCAAATATACAATGATGGGGCCAGAACTCTCTCTCTCTGTGTATGTGTGTATGTATAGTTGAAGATGAAACAAAAGAGCTAGTAGAAGCATAATATAAAATCTCTAACATACAAAATGTGAAACAGTGGCTGAAACAGTTACAATGAAATACTGGACTTGATAGAAACGACTGACCTAAATGCCCCATCATATCAAATCAAATGCCTGGGAGGAGAGGACAGTCTTAACCTGGTGCCAAAAAGATGAGTGTGTTGGTGCCAGGCGGTCCTCCTTGGGGACAGCATTCCATAAACAGGGGGCAGCCACTGAGAAGGCCCTCTCTCTTCTTGCCACCCTCCGAGCCTTTCTCAGAGGAGGTCCTAAGAGGACAGCCTCAGATCTTGACTGTAATATCTGGGTAGGTTTATGTCAAAAAAGGTGCTTAAAAATGTGGTTCAGTGTAAGCAAGTGTAAAGTAATGCATGTTGGGGCAAAAAATCCCAACTTCCAAGTATAAGCTGATGGGATCTGAGCTAGCATTGACTAAACAAGAAAGAGATCTTGGGGTTGTGGTGGGGCAGCTCACTGAAAATGTCGACCCAGTGTGAAGCTGCTGTGTAAAGGCAAACTCCATGTTAGGCATAATTAGGAAAGAAATTGAAAATAAAACTGCCAAGATCATGCTGCCCTTATACAAATCTATAGTGCGACTGCACTTATAATAGTGTGTACACTTCTGGTCACTGCACCTAAAAAAGGACACTGAGGAGTTGGAAAACATGCAGAAAAGGGCAACTGAAAGGGGAGACATGATAGGTGTACAAAATTATGCATGGCATGGAGGAAGTGGACAGGGAGGCATTTCCCCCCCTCTCTCACAATACTAGAACCTGGGATCATCCCATGAAACTGATTGGTGGGAGATTTAGGACAGATAAAAGGAAGTACTACTTCACACAGCACATAATTAACCTATGGAATTCATTTCCACAAGATGTAGTGATGGCCACCAATTTGGAAAGCTTTAAAAGGGGATTGGACAAATTCATGGAGGGAGAAGGCTATCAATGGCTACTAGTCCTGATGGCTCTATGCTACCTCCAGGATCTGAGGCAGTATGCCTATGTACTCCAGTTGCTGGGGAACATGGCAGGGAGGGTGCTGTTGCACTCATGGGATCCTGAGGGCAGCTGGTTGGCCACTGTGTCAACAGAATGTGGGACTAGATGGACCTTCTGTCTGATCCAGCTTGGCTCTTCTTTTGTTCTTAACCATAAAAGGAAGCAAAATTGTAAAAATCATAATGATTTAGACTGATTTGTCTTTCCCTAGTGGGTTCAGCATACTTCACTGCCCGAATCACTGGGGCATTTTTCTGGGGTTGGCTGCAACACCCAGAATGCCTAGATTTGGACTGCTCCAGGCCTTATCCAATGTCACAGTCCTACTCTATGTTCTACATTCTGGTTCAGTTACTGTTTCCCTCATAGCCCATCACTCTGCAGTACCTTTAACAATCACTGACAAATTCCTAGCAGCCTCCCCCAAACCCTATGACCCACATGCGTGTTCTGGTCCAGCTTTGGAAACCATCAGCCGAGCCGAATTCCACTGCATGCCAGTCATAGGGCTCCACAACAGGTGAAGATTCCCATGTTGATCAGAGGTAAACAATGTGTGCCTGCATGTCTTCCCACTGTGATGTCTTCAGGTGAAGGGCTTGAATGATGGGCAACCTACCTTTCAACTCCAACCCCACTTTACAGGTCTTCTGTTGTACAGCTGCAATGCAAGCATTAAAGCTTTGCCATCCTTGGTTTTCCATTTCTCCGGTCACCCTTGATCGCTGCATTTCAAACTAATGAAACTATATTCCTAGAAGCCTTTCTTTTCAGATTCTAATTGCATCCCGGTTACCAATCCAAGTCGAGGAACTGGAAAGAATGTGCAATGTTCAAGTCAATGGAACAGTTGTGGTACCCATCTGTACAGTGTGTGCTGTACATTTCAAGCATCATAATGCAACTTTTCAAACTTCCAGGAACTCCTTTCCCCCCACTTCCCCCTTCTCACTTAAATGTTTCATGGTGTCATCAGGAGAGAGCTGATAAATCCAGTTCAAGACAGTAGATTTGTTGTTCTGCAAACCAAAGCTGGATCAGGATCAATGGCTTGCCCATGGCCACCTAGTAAGCTTCAAATCTGAAAGGGATTTAAGATACAATCCTATGCATGTTTAGACAGAAAAAAAAAAGTCCTACAAAAAAGTTCCCCAGCATGGCTGGCTGGGGAATGCTGGGAGTTGTAAGGCTCCCCCCCACCGTCTAAAAATGCATCGAATTGCAGCTTTAAATCTATTTCCATTTTCTAAACTAGACCTTAGCTCAAGCTTCACAGGCCATTTTCCCCCCTCAGAAAATATCTGGGATTTTTCTTTTTCTCACTCCCATAAAAAAATAAAGAAAGAAGGCAAGTTTTCTGATTTGTCCCTGGATAATCTCCACCATTAATTTTTCATGGCAGCAGCCAATTCCCCCCCCCCCCCAATACACACAATGCCCCCAAACAATGCTAGATCCAGGGAATAGTGGGAGATGGTGGGCAGGCGGCCAACACAGTTGCTTGCAGCACCAAGCAGCAGCAGCAACAAACACCCTTAGGGAGTAATAAAAAAGCTGTGCTGCTACCAGTGCTAATGGTCAGCCCCATCACTTTCTCCTCCTGGAGAAATTCTGTGAAATGCATTCCCCCCCCCCAATTGATCTGCCCATAAATAGGGCTGAAAATTTACAGAAGCCATTTGCTTTTCTCTAAACTGTACAAACAGTTATCACCTAGCTAAATCTAAATCTGGAGGGAGGGGAGAAGGTGGAAACAGATGCTGGAACCAGCAAAAAGCTGAAGCATGAAAGGGAGCATGTAGGAGGTATTGTTCTGTTGGCCAGGCCAAGGCAGAAGTCCAGGCTCCTAAGGTTATTGAAACCAGGTCTGGCCAATCTAAAAGGTTCAGAAAATTTAGGGATTTAGTAGGCATAGGCAACCTGGTTCCAATCTAAAAGGTTCAGAAAATTTAGGGATGTGCATGAGCTTTATTGGAGGGTGGAAGTCTGGCAAACTCGCCGGGCTCGACCCCCTGAGCTCTGCTCGCCCTACCTTTTCCCCGGCTCGACTCCTGTTTTTGCATGCCGAGCTGGGGAAAGCGGCTTCCGGGTTCCAGCGCTACATTGTTTATGTAGAAAACAGCCTAATTTTGCACAAATTAGGCCATTTTCTATGTAAACAACATAGCGCTGGGGACCTGGAAGTCTGGCGAGCGCCTCAGCTGGAGCTCACGCTCAGCTCGGCTCACGTGGTGGGAGCACTCGGCTCGCGCACCGCAAGTTGAATGCCAGGTGGGTTGCCCATCCCTAGGTTCAGTCTACCTTCTTGTCACAGGGGCTGATGTTTCACTTGTCACTTCCATTTTAAGCCTGAAGAGGGCTCCAAGGCTTAAGCCTACACAGTCCCATGGAGTTCCACAAGCAAGGTCACAGCCAAATCCATCGAAGTTCCTAGTTTATTATGTATGTATGTATGTATGTATTTATTTTTACTTTCATATCCCACCTTTCTTCCATTGTGGAACTCAAGCTGGCTACATGTGGTTCCCAGGTGGTCTGCCCTCCAAGTACTGACCAGACCCAGATCTGCTTAGCTTCAGCAAGGTGGCTGTCTCATGTGCCTGCAGACCATGCCCTGGGATCCTAGTTCAAGTCCATCAACCCCTGATACATAGGAAGGTGACTTACACCAGTTCAGACCATTTGAACATCTAGCCCAGTACTGTCTACTCTGCCTGGCAGTGGGTCTCCAGAGTCTCAGTCACATGGTCTTTCACATCACTGACTATCCAATTTTGCTTTTATTGGAAATTAAACCTTGGACTTTTTTTTTTTTTTTTTTTTGCATGTAAAGTAGGCATAGGCAACCTGGTTCCTTCCAGACATTTTGGACTACAACTCCCCAGCCACCATGATGAAAGATTATGATAGTTGTAGTTCAAAACATCTGGCGGGAACCAGGTTGCCTAAACCTGATGTACTCTGCCACTGAGCTATGGTTCCCCACTAAATTACACCTACCTACAGCATTATAGGCTGCAGAATAACCATAAGAAGAGCCCTGATGGATCAGACGATCCTGGTTGCAGACACTTGGAGCCTGTGAGAAAAGAAGCAGGCTATGTTAGATAGTCACTGTACAAGAATTTCATTCCCATTCACAGATCTTGTCAACACGTCCCGTTCACAACCCCAAATGCGAACATGAGCAGTTTTCACCATTTCCTGGGCTTTTGTTCACATTTGAAAGGGTGCACTTATGCAAGTGTGCGTTTCCAAAAAATGTGTGTTGCTGCCTCCCCAGAACTGAATTTGCACGCTTTAGCAAATGGAGGGAAAGGTGCACATCTGGGATGTGTGCTTGAAAAGGTGTGCATTTTTCACATTTGAAAATGCACACTTTTCCTGTTTGAAAAAAAGGGGGGGGCACTTGTGTCCAGGAGCAAGAACAGGGTGAGATGAGCATCAAAGTGCGAAATGGAGAACCTTAGTTACCTCAGACATTGCTCATTCTCGCATCCCCAGTGTCAGACAGATCCAGTTGAAGTAAATCAGATTGAGTCAAGAAGATCAGAGGTTGGGTCAGTGGGGTCACAGTAAGTCAGGCCCAGTCAAGTACAGCAGGTTAGGGTCAGTTAGGTCACAGTTAAGTCAGGACAGGTCAAGGCAAGCTTGTTCACTACTGTCTTAGTCTTGTTGATGGGTTCAGGCCATCAAGCAGAGATCAGGACCATGGATAGTTCCCAGTGTGTTCAGTTAGCTGAGCTGGAAAAAAAAGATGTTGGCTCACCAAAGCACTGCATTCAGCTGAGGCCATAAATAGGTTGGCAGAACTTGGGTCTTCCAGTGGCTCCACCACTGATTAATGCTAACTGTAATTCAAGGACCCATGGCTGTTTATACATTCTGATGCTCCTGCATGGCTGGTGGATAGGAGAAGCTACAGCTTCTCAGAGTCAGCTGTTCATGGGAGGGCTACATCCTCAGGACAGGAAAGTGCTGAGGGCTCCTCCTGAAGTGGATTGACCTGTGACCCATCTGGATCTGAGACTTCCTCATGGTGATACTAGGCCTAGGAAGCAGGGGACATGACACAAACCAAAGGCCCAGCTGCCCCAACATCCTACTGTCCACACTAGATGCTTCTGGGAATCCCACAGCATGGCACTGAAACAAAAGCCCCCTTTGCCCTTCTAACAACTGGTATTCAATGGGATTCTGGCTCTGAACTGGAGATTCCATGTAGGTATCATGTCTAATAAAAACCGATAGATTTATCCTGCATCCTTTATTTGTCTAAACTCACTTTAAAACTATCTAAGCCAGTAACCATCATCACATCATGTGTTTGTGCATAAGTTTAATATGTCTTGTATGAAAAAGTGCTTTATTTTGTCGGTTCTGAATCTCCTTCCACTCAATCTTATTGGGTGATCCCAATGTTCTAGTATTCTGAGACAGGGGTGAGAATCTTTGCAATCCACATTCTCCGCTCCATTTCATTTATCATATGTCTATACCGCCCAATAGCCAAAGCTCTCCGAATTACACCATGCATAATTTTAAATGATATAGAACTTTCAATAAAATAAAATATCATTTTTGTTTGTTTCAGATTTTGCCCAGGGATCCCATTTCATGTGCATCAGAGTCAACTTGATAATAAATTGTGCAAAGTTGAAGTCACTTTTATGATATTCATTTTATTTTCTTAATCTAGATGGCCAATGACCTCATTGACTAAAATAGGATGCCATTTCTTGTGAACATCTATAATTAATCAGTATCAAAGCAGTCACATTTCATCTGCTTTCATGCTTTCAAGTTGACATCAACTCTCAAGTCTGTTTATTTCCCACCAGTAAGACTTGCTGAAAAAATTATGATAGCACTCATGTAAGCTATGGAGTTCATGCTGGATCTGCAAAGGCTTCATCATGCCATTGACATGAACCAACTTGGGAGTTCTTTTCCTGCCTTCTTTAAATAATAATTTTTAAAAAAACATAGTGGGTCAAGACCTTTCAGCCATAATTCTTATTTTTATTACATTGATATCCTGCCTTTTTTCCTCTTGCAAGGAACCCAAAGCAGCTCACATAATCCTCCTCCTTATCCTCACAACATCCCTGTGAGGTAGGTTAGGCTGAGAGTCAGGGGTTGGCCCAGAGTCACCCAGTGAGCGTCATGGCCACGTGGGGACTAGAACCTGGATCTCCCGTGTCCCAGTCCAGCACTCTAACCACTACGCCACACTGGCTCTCAGTTCATGATTCATGTCAAAACAGAAAGGGGAAATTCTTATGTTAAGTCACTACAGGTAGGGATGTGTGAATCAGCAAAACTTGAGCTTGACGTTTTCTGAATTCCATCTTGAAGCCAATTCCAACTCAAGTCCGTAACAGATTGTGAGCAAGGGGTAGAAAAGGCCTCCTTGAAGAATTTCTCCCAAATGTTCTCCACTATTTTTTTGTAGAGGCCACCATTTTCACCCCACTACTAGGGATGAAACTAGGTCCGAGTGGAGGAAGCAACTGGGGCTCAAGCTGCCAACATGGTTGCTGCTGCTGCTACTTGCAGAAGAAGTAAAAAAAGGAAAAGGTGGAAAATAAAGATGCTGCGGTATGGCCAATGCTAATGGTGACACACCCCTCCAAGAAACTCTGGAGAAATCGAGTAAACTGGTCCCCCCCATACACCACCATAATTTCTTTGCCCATAGGGTGCAGAATCTTGAGGGTCCATTTGCATGTGATTCTAGTTTTAAGAGGCTCAGGTGTCAGCTGTGTGCCGGGCAGCACTGTGTCAACTCCATCTGATATGGCAGCTGCGCCCCTACCTTCCTAATCATCTGCTCCCATCAGTGGTTCATGCCTTGGTCTCCTCTCGCCTAGACTACTGTAATGCGCTCTACGTGGGGTTACCCTGGAAGATGGTTCAGAAGCTACAGCTGGTACAGAACGCGGCAGCACACCTGGTTAAAGGCAACCGCCGGCAAGATCACATCACGCCAGTGCTCAAGGAGCTACACTGGCTACCAGTTGCTTGCTGAGCTGAATTCAAGTTGTTGGTTTTGAACTTTAAAACCCTACACGGCTCCGGCCCAGTTTATCTCAAGGAGCGCCTCCAGCAACATCAAGTAGGCCGCTCAACAAGATCTGCCACGGACGGCCTTCTCCTTGTCCCATCAGCCAGAGCAGCCAGGCTGGTGGGGACTAGGAAGAGGGCCTTCTCTGTGGCAGCCCCCATGTTATGGAACTCCCTCCCTAGTGACCTTCACTATGCCCCCTCCATGATGAGCTTCCGCTGCGCATTAAAACATGGTATTTCAGGCGGGAATATGGGGTGGGTTAGGATTTTAAAAGAATTTTTAATACAGTTTTAATTGTCATGTTTTATTGTATTGTTTTAATTGTACATCGCCCAGGGTGGCCGGGTGGCCGGCCAGATGGGTGATTAACAAATGTAATAAAATAAATAAATAAATAAATAAATAAGAGAGGTATTTCAGAGCTGCCTATTATTTAGCATTTATCATGTCAACTGTAGCCCTATTCAGGCGTCCTCTAAGGGGTTAGACTGACGGTGCGAGGAGACAGAGTGAGCCAGTCCCTTCCCCCTCTATTGTTGCATTTGTCACCCACTGCTCATAGAGAGCAACTGTCTCAAGAGGAGACACTCTTTTCTCCATGTAGGCTTTCCATGTGACTGAGAGAATGCAGGAAAATCACTGTTCTCAATTGTGTGGGGACCTTCCATTGGTACAGGAGGCTCTCCTCTTCACACAGTCACCCTCCATGAGAGTAGAGGGTGATGAACACAACTATGAAGGGAGCAGGGCTTGTGTGTTCCCTCTCCTTGTGTGATCAATTTAATCACTTAGAGAATGCCTGAATATGGCTCGTATCGTAATAGAAACGATCACCAGAGAAGAAGACAAAGATGAACACTCCTTAATGAAGGATTTCATCTAAATGTCTTTCAATTTATCTTGGTAGTGCTGGTGCCTGCCTGACCAGAATACCTAAGGATCTAATTGCTGCAAAAAAATGCTGAATTATAACAACTTTAATATTTCCGAGGACTCCAGTAAGGGCAAGTGTCAGATATTTTTTCATCAGCCAAAGTGGCTGAAGTTGCTGCAACTCATCTTTTGTATATGTTTTGGGGTGACATTTGACTCTTCTGCATCATTTCCCATTACTTTACATTTTTCTCATCTGTATGAATTTGGAGTGCATGTGTTGAAAGGGCTTAAATAAAACCTATAATTTCCAGACACTGACCTTAGCTGCTAAGTTTCAGAGTAATGAACATTCAAACACAATTTGAACTTTAACTTGTAAAGATTGCAAGTTAATTAATATCATTTCCCCCCCAAAGGTCATTGGCTCTAGAAGGTGCTTGAATGAAATAAATGCATTAAAAAAAAAAAAAGTTAACAGGGTCTCCCATCATGCCTTGACACCTCCAGTTTGACATGTGTCAAGCATGTATTTAAACAAGTCCAATCATCTCAACCCTCTGACATGTGGACACATGCTGCCTCTTGCAATTCCAGCTCTCTCGCCATTGCTATATTAGCGACGCACAGGAATTTTGTTTTTGTTCGCAAATCATGTGATTTCAAATCATTCAGAATCCCAAACATGAACATGAGCAGTTCAAGAAATATTCACAAATTCCCGAATTTGCACTCATGTTGAAAAAAATGTATATATTTGTAAAGATGCTCACTTTGAAATGTGCATTTAAAAACATATGAATACATTTTCATGCTTTAGTCAATGGGGGGGGAGGTGCACTTTTGAAAAATATGGACAGAAATGTGCACTTTCCCCATTGGAATGAACCGGAAAAGAGATCAAAAATTAAAATGGAAGCGAGCCAAGATGAGCTTCAAAGTGATTTTTGGAGAATCTGGCTGAGCTCAAGAATTGCTGGTTCTCCCATCCTTATAAATGCCACCAGTGGAGTCTGGTGACTCCTATTTCAGTGGGGCTCCTAATCCATTGCAGCATTTATTTGGCACTTTATAGGAGCTACCCATGGTGCTCCATGGTGGCGCATCTATTTTGGGGATGGCATTCAGCACCATGGACAGCTCCTATAATGCTCCAAATAAAGCCTGCAATGGATTAGGAGTCCCACCAAAATAGGAGTCACCAGCCTCCCCTGATTATTATTGCTCTTTCATCAGCACCCACCTTCCCATCTTGGGCTGAAATTCAGTGCAGCCAATGTTGGTCATGTATGGGCAGAGTATAATTTTTTGACCTTTAAAACCCTACACAGCTCCGGCCCAGTTTATCTCAAGGAGCGCCTCCAGCAATATCAAGTAGGCCGCTCAATGAGATCTGCAACGGATGGCCTTCTCCTTGTCCCATCAGCCAGAGCAGCCAGGCTGGTGGGGACTAGGAAGAGGGCCTTCTCTGTGGCGGCCCCCAAGTTATGGAACTCCCTCCCTAGTGACCTTCGCCATGCCCCCTCCCTGATGAGCTTCCGCTGCGCATTAAAAATGTGGTATTTCAGGTCTTCCAGTGGCTCCACCACTGATTAATGCTAACTGTAATTCAAGGACCCATGGCTGTTTATACATTCTGATGCTCCTGCATGGCTGGTGGATAGGAGAAGCTACAGCTTCTCAGAGTCAGCTGTTCATGGGAGGGCTACATCCTCAGGACAGGAAAGTGCTGAGGGCTCCTCCTGAAGTGGAGGTGGGTTAGGATTTTAAAAAGAATTTTCTATACTGTTTTAATTGTTATGTTCTGTTATTATTGCATTGTTTAAATTGTACATCACCCAGGGTGGCCGGGTTGCTGGCCAGATGGGCGATTCATCATAAATGTAAAAATAAATAAATAAATAAATAAATAAATATTTTTTGTGCTAAACTTCCAGTTTGTCTCCGGGAGTATGGTTTTGCTTTGCCTCACCCCCCCTTTAAGTTTGTCTATTGCAGATGGACACATTTTGTACCAGATATATATTTTTAGATTGTGTTTTTATGGTCTTTGTTTTTATTTGTATCATTGTGCTGCTTACAGCTTAGACTTACTTTGACCCCCCCCCCCCGGTTATATTAATGATGGATTTCTCCATTTGTGTGCGTAAGTTACTTTGAGATGTTTTTGTTTGTTTGTTTTGCAGTGGGACATGATCCATAGATCATTTTTAATAACAACAGCAACAGGGTGCACTATACCTCCAGAACAGATTGGCTTTTGTGTGGGCAGTGACTTTAAATAGGCAGGATTTGGTCACACAGCATTGGTGGGCAACATAGGTAGGGACCAATAAGCACCCAGAGGCACCTTAAAGGTGAAAGGGCTTCTGATGACTTGCCAGAGAGGGCTTGGGATCTGGGGGCAGGGAAAGGATCCCATTTGGGATCTGAATGGGTTACATACTTAGAGTCATGGGATTTAATCTGTGTGACTCAGGAAGGCACCCCTCAACACCAGGCACAGCCACTGCATTATTATGGCTGGGCTCAGGGCTTGGTCAGACAGACTGACCCTTGGTAGTGAACTTGAACAAAGCCCACACACTGTTCACCGTTGCAGACCTCCTGATGCTAAAATCATTGGGAAAATGTGGCCCTAATTTACCCAGCCTCTTGTGCCTCACCTCCTCATTTCTGGGTACTACCGTAATCTTATGTCTTAAATGGGGCTGCAGCTGTGTGCACTCCCCACATAGACAAAGGGGGCTGTGAGTGGCTTCTATAAGGCTTTGTGGTGGTACCTTTTCTAGGAGTGTTTTTTGAGAATTTCCTCACTGATTCTTTCTCTGGATGTTGGAGCTGCAAATTACCTTGCTGTGTTTCTGGAGTGGAACCAATGCCTTAGAAATCTTCTATTGTTTCATTTTTTTAAAAAAATAAAAATAATCCAAATTTTGCATAGACTGCTGCATGTGCATACACTTCCTTTCTGGTGGAAGCATTTCAAACGTTGAGCTTTCTGATTTCAAAGAGCTTTCAGTTCTTTCAGTGCCTTGGGGCACAATCCAATCAAGATGCCTGTTACGAGCATCCTATGCAGAGTGGGAGGAGCAGCGGAGGTGATCTACGCCTTCCTGCTCCTCCCGTTCTGCATTTTTGCAAGACATCCATTTTCGGTTATCTAGCCGGGGGTGCTTCAGAGGGGGAGGGAAGGAGGCTGCAGAGGACACATGACAGGTTGTATGCTGGCCCCTGCAGTCTCCTCCCCTCCCCACCCACCAGAACGTCCCCTTTACTACCCCCTCTCTGAGGTTGAGTTTCCAACTTCAGAGAGGTAGCTAGCGTGGATCTTTCTGCGACAGCTGCGAGGGTTGGGGGGGGCGGGGGGGGCGGAGTGCAGATTCCCAGTTCCGAGGCAGGGGCTCTGCTTCTGACCTTGGATCTGGGAATCCAAAAGTGTCCTATCTCCCCCGCCCGATGATGTCTAGGGGCCATAGGATCACTCCCTTGGTGTATTTCTCCATCTCTACATTCATGATGTGCACATACGCATTCATGAAACAGTGGCGGGGAAGCAGTTGTGATGTGCATCAAGATTGTAGTGCTTCACTGATGAGCTCATACGCATATGACAGCAAAAATAGAACAAGCAATCTTGATGCATTGTACAAATGGGTGTATCAATATTCTTTTTGTGCTGCAGACAGAAAATTAGGGATGTGCATGGAGCTCAATTGGGGGTGGAAGTCTGGCAAACTCACTGGGCTTGACCCCCCGAGCTCCGCTCGACCTACCTGTTTCCCCGGCATGACTTGCATCCTTGTGAGTCGAGCCAGGGAAGCAACTTCCGGGTTCCATGGTACTATGTTGTTTATGTAGAAAATGGTGTAAGGTACATTAAAAATGGCCATGATTTGTGCAAGTTATGCAAATCGTGGCCACTTTTAATGTATCATACACCATTTTCTACGTAAACAAAGTAGCGCCGGGAACCCAGAAGTCCGACGAGTGCCTCAGGCAGCACTCGCTTTCATCCTGGCTCTGCAGCACTCACTGAGCAGATCGCTCACCCCTAGCTGCAGTTTACCAATCTGCAGGAGAACATGTGCAGGGATGGGGACTCGGACTCCAGGACTCGACTTGTGAGTCGGACTGAGTCCCCCCTCTGACTCGAGTCAGACTCGAGTCCCAATATTTTTAATGGGACTCGAGACTCGACTCGGGACTCAACAACAAGGACTCGTGTTCCAAAATCGTGTTCCTCAAATGCAACATGGATAGGTTTTAGGAAGTACAGCAAGTTTATTTTTTAAAATCATTTTCCTAAAATGCAACCTTTCAGACATTTTGGGTTTGGCTGCCTCTGCCTGCCTGTTTGGGGTTCCCTGCCTCCTCTGCCTGCCTGGTCTCTTCTTAACCAGTTCTACAGTTTGAATTGTCCAAGACAAAGGCCTCTGCCTCACTGCCTGCCTGTTTTGGGGTTCCCTGCCTCCTCTGTCTGTCTGGTTATTTTGGGTTTGTCTGCCTGGTCTGTTCTTGCCAAAATCAGTTGCAGAGTTTTGAGATAAAAAGGCACACTTGTGCCTGGAATTTATTTAAGCCACATATCTGAAATAGCCTTATTTTGTTGGAGAAACCCCCCCATTGATTTTAATAGGGACTCATGGAGTCAGCTTTGGGAGTGACTCATGACTCGTGACTCGTGAGTCACCATTTTGGACCAAGAACTCACACTCGAACTCGAGACTCGGGTCCAAAGACTCGTGACTCGAGACCAAGGACTCTTCAACATCCCTGAAAGGATGTTGCAGGAATCTGCAATGGATTCAAGCGAGTTCGGATTTCTACTAATCTGACCTGTGGATTCCACAGTGGACCAGCTTTTTCTGAGTTGCATGGATTCCACAGACTTGCCAACCATTTTTAAACTTTGGAGTGGGAACTTGCACAAGTAAAGTATGTACTTCTGCAAGTGTGCATTTGTGCAAATGAACATTGTGCAAATCCAACCCCTATGGATTCCTCACAGATCTCTAGTCACCACTTGGGAAGATCTTGGAAGCTACTGCTGCTGTTGTCACTTGCAATAGGAATAAAACAAACAGACAAACAAACAAATAAAACCTTATGGGGGGGAGAAATAATGGTGAATCCTACCCACAATTTTTTATTTTTTTTTTAGAATTCCTGCATGGTCCCTCCTATATTGCTACCCACCAAATGATGGAGCATTTTGAGAGGCCATTTTCACTTAGCTCTGTCTTGACCCCCATTCCTTGGACCTTCCAGTGTGAAGCAGAGGATTCTGATGAGGATGAGGCATAGACTGCATCCTTGGGGGTAGAACAGTCAGTACCTTATTTAGGGCCCCATCAGCCAGAGGACACAGCCCAATTGTCATCTGGCTCAGAGAATGAGTCCTCAGCAGAACGTCCATCTCCCCACCCTTGCAGAAGAATCAAGCTACAAAACCAAGTGAGGGCCCTTCAACAATCCAGTCAACTCCTCCAGGAGGGCAGAGCTGACCAAACTATATACAGCTTCATATACAGCTGGAACTCTCTGTCCTAGTAGAAGAGTTCCAGCCAGCAGGACGCACCTGGATCTATCCAAGGTCCGTCCTACTTCCTGCCTTGATCTGTCTTTCTGCCTTGATCTTGCTACCAGCTTTCCCAGAGAGCCTCAAGGAACCACAGAATGGGGAAAGCTCTGACCCCGTCTAATATTGGCCTGCCAGCTGCTTGCAAGAATCCCACAAGCAGAGCACTAAAAAGCAACTTATCTCTCTCACCTCTTGTCTCCATTAACTGCTATTTGGAGGTACACTGCTTCTAAAATAAAAGGACCTTCAGTGGGGCTCTTCTTATGTTCTAACACTTTTTCTTTCTGTATACAACAACCTCAAATAAATTGAGAAACTTACATTATCAGACCATATAGCATTGAAGCTTGAAAATCAGGATAAACAATGCCCCAATGTGCATTGACATGCTTCTTTTCCCATTACTGCAAGGCTTGAAATACACTAAGTAATTTCATTCTTTCAAGCTGCATTGTTTAGATAGGACGATGGCATCAGATATTTTCCCCCCTGGCTTTTACAGCCATTGGAATTGCTCGTAGGAAGGAGAACAGCTGAGCTGCCTGCTAAGCAGACTCCTTATAGGCTCTAAACAGAGCTGAAAGTGAAGGAATCTCTCTCTCTCTCTCTCTCTCTCTCTCTCTCTCTCTCTCTCTCCACACACACACACACACACACACACACAATAGGCCTTCTGGTCTTTTGGCGCAACACTGGATCTGCTTAGTTTAATCTTTGTCCATTAATTGAAAAGAAGGAGCATAAAACAGCACCGGACAGAGAGATTTCTTCCTGACACCTATAAAATTTGGTCATTCTTTTTCAATCATCTTCTTTCACTCTGTTGGGATACTTGGTAGGAAGCATGAGAAAAGCAGCAGTGGAGGCAACCCATCTGTTTAGGCAATAAAGAGGCTAATAATTTGCTAATTCTCTCGATTCTGTCGGGAACAATACTACTATAGCTGATTAAAAAACAACAGCAATGTTCAGATTCTTCAGCAGAATAGTAAGCTAAGGATGGTCTGTGGCCACATGTCCTACTTTACTGAGGAGATTTCTCTATTTGATGGGCTGTCTGTCACAGTACAGTTTTCTATTTGAAAGTATCCTCAATTCTGAAGGGCTGTCCAGTCCAAGTCTGGAAAGATAAAGAACCCAAAGATTGGAAAGCAGGGAACCCTTGAAGTTGCCCATCTGGAAAGCAGGCTGAGAAGGAGCATTGGTCACTCCTGGTGACAGTCTTGCCCAGATGTATTGTATTATTTAATTTATAGCCATTATCTCTACATTTGCATCTATACATATAAATGAGCATATGCAAGTTGTTGCCCTCTTATGGCCTCTCTTTTTGTGTGTGATGCATTTCCTATTTTTTTGTGATGTGTAAGTGGCCACCCTACTCCCACCCTACTCCTACTTCTGGTATCAGAGGCGGTATGCCTGTGTACACCAGTTGGTGGGAACGTGGGTGGGAGGGTGCTGTTGCAGTCATGTCCTGCTTGTGGGTTTCCTGTGTGCAGCTGGTTGGCCACTGTGTGAACAGAATGCTGGACTAGATGGACCCTGGGTCTGATCCAGCATGGCACTTCTTATGCTCATATCATATGTTCACCCCTGCCAAAAGGTTGGCACCTACATGGGTTAATTATTCTTGAGAGGGAATGGGTTTATTTTTACTATGAGAAATGGCCCCGCCGTAGAGATGTGCAAATCAGCAAAACGTGAGCTCGCTGACATGCTCCAGATTCCATTTTGAAGCTTGTTCTGACTTGAGTCCATATCAGAGTGTGAGCTTTGTTTTTTTCCTTTTTGCATGAAGATCCATCCATGCGTATTTTCATGCACATTTTTCAAAATGTACACATCGATTGTGCACATCTTTGAAATGTATGCATTCTTTCCCCATTGATTAAACTGTACTAGTGCACATTTTTCAAAAGTACACGTTTGTTCATGCACATTTTTCAAATGTACACATGCTGGTGAATGGTTTTTGTTTGTTTTTTTGGTCCGTGAATCACATTGCAAGCTCGGAAATGCATGGACGTTGACCGCAGATTGCGTCTGAGTCTGAATTTGGTCCAGAAGGTGTGAACTGAGTAAATCCTGATCAGAAATGAACTGAAATGAATTTCTCATACAGTACATCCCTAGATGGAACTGACACCAATTTCACTGAAAATGAAGTGAATATAGAATTCCTATCTGCAGCAAATGTCCAAGTAACTGAAGGAAGAGAGTTTCAATAAGAAAAGTCAGGTTTCTTTCTCATTTGAGTCAGAAAATATGAATCCAGCTTTAGTCAAATAGTTTCGTTGGTGTCTTCAGTATCATCATTCATTGTTCAGTTTGGAGCCCATGGCTGGTGATGTAACTTCATGTGGCAGACAGAGTTCATGGTTCAGGGAGGGGCCATAGCTTAGTAGTAATGTACATACTTTGCATGCAAAAGGTCCTAGGTGTAATTCTTGGCATCTTCAGGTATGGCTGGGGAAAACACCTACCTGAAAACCTGGAGAGCCATGGCCAATCAGTGTAGACAAGACTGGGCTAAATGGACCAATGGTCTAACTCAGTGTATAAGGCACGTTCATATGATCTAGTCTAGAGGTGAGCAGACTTCCCCCATTGTGTTATTATTTCATTTTTTTTACCCTGCTCAACTACTCATAGAGTATGCAGAGCAGCTTACATCAAGAAAAAATAGAATATAATTAAACGGGAAAACCCGCATCAATTACACAGGGAAAAAATTACTTCAAATATAATCTCAGAGAAGCAATCAAATTAAACATCAGTTTTAAAAAGCAGCATAACTGCTCATTAAAAGCTCATAAAAGTAAATATATTTTGAATTTTTGTCTAAATTTCTACCGGACGACTAATGCTGCTGCTGCTGCTGCTGCTGCTACTACTACTACTACTACAATAGCTACAACTCCTTATTCTACAACAGGGCTCCTCTTATGAACAAAAGATTTCAGTGTGAGTGTTAGATTTTGCAGCCAAGACAGTGTTTTATATTTAATTGCAATAAAAAGGTGATAGATATGTTTCAAAACACCTTGCCGAGGTGGCAACAACCAAAACAGAGTTTAACATATTGATTCTCAGATTTGAAGTTGTGTATTTGCTTTTCAAGTACAATATTATCTGAAGATATTATCTGAAGATCCAGTTCTTGCTTCCCAGAATGAAATGTTAAAGGGAAGTTGAGAGGCTTGAATAAAATAGGATAAAAAAGGAGAATGTAAAAGCTTAAAATCCTAAATAAATATTGACCCTTAAATCATATGCTAATTGCATTGTTTTGACAAGAAAATCCAGATCTTTCTTTCCTGAGAGCTACATCATGCAAATGAGACTAAAATCTTTCAATCTGCTCTACTTGTGGCTAAGTAATCAAAGATGCTTTGGAGTGTCACATCTAATCAGTCGCTTGTGAGTTTTATGCGCAACTAGCAGCAGCGGTGGCTGGATCACTGTCACATCTGATCAGGATCCATAGGCCACTGCCAAAACAAGAAGGGAATAGTTATGCAATTATTTAAGATGTTTTAATCCTGCCTCTCTCGTGCTTGAGGCGGCTCACAACACATCATTGGAACTAGGAAACATCAATGAAAAGTTATTTAAAAAATGATGAATAGAAACAAAGCCACCAAATTGGCAGACAGCCTCAGTTTGAAATAGAAATCATCTCCTGTTAGGGAGAACCAGAGATGTTTGAGCTCACCAAAATTCTCCAGCCTTTAACCCTTGAGATCTACCATGAAGTGCAATCTCAAATGAAACACACATCCCCTAAAGCAGGGGAGGGCAGAAAGTAGATCTCCAGATGTTTTGCACTTCAACTTCCCATGATTCCTGACCATTGGCCATGCTGTCAGGGGCTTCTGGGAACTGAAGCCCAAAGCATCTGGAGAGCTACCTTCTTTCCACCACTGCACCAAAGCACCCAAAAACTTGAATTAAAACTTGAATTTTATCCTCACAACAATCCTGTGAGATAGGTTAGGCTGAGAGTCAGTGACTGGTCCAAAGTCACCAAGTGACCCAGATCTCCCAAGTCCCAGTCCAACACTCTAACCACTATGCCACACTGGCTCTCATGCACTCGGACCCAGGTTTTCTTAACCCTAACCCTAACCTGAACCTTAACAATAATGTTAACATATGGGTATAAACCCCATACATTCAGACAGCTTGACCAAAGTCATTTCTGAGTGTATTTTTCTGGACCACTAGCTTTGTCTGTCCAATCTAGCCTGGTTCCAGGCCCTGGAACATGCACTCGGTCCCAGGTTTTCTTAACCCTAACCTGACACTTAACCCTAATTTTAATGTGTGGGTTTAATCTCCATACATTCAGATTGCAAAGTCATCACTGAGGGTGTTCTTGTTGACCACTAACTTTTCCAGCCCAGTTTGAGGAAGTTCCAGACACTGGAGCATGAACATGGACCCAGGTTTTCTTCTTAACCCTAACTCTAAACTAAACCTAAACCCTCATCCTTACATATAGGAATAATCCCCATACATTCGGACAGCATGCCCAAAGTCATCCCTGAGTGTATTTTTCTTGACCACTAGCTTTGCCTGCCCAATCTAAACTGGTTCCAGGCCCCATCACAGGCACACAGACCCAAGTTTTCTTAACCCTAACCCTAACCTGAAACTTAACCTTAATTTTAATGTATGGGTTTAATCCCAGAAATCCTGATAAAAAAAGAACTGAAATGAATTTCTCCTGAATTTGGTTGGTGCAGATCGTTGAGTGGGAGAAAGTGAAACGGACATCCTTATTTAGCACATGCATTTGTACACACTTCGACTCTGTTCTCACCTTTCCCAAATGTATGGAGGTCATGGGCAAGGTGTGTGGACAGGACCGGTGCAAGGGCAGTTTGGCGCCCTAGGCAAAATTATATTTAGCGCCCCCCCTCTCGTGTCGGGGGGGGCCCTCTGGAGCAAAGCAGCCTGGGAAATGCCTGCTTGCCCAGTGCCCCCCCCGGCCCCACCACCGGGGCCAGCAGCCCTCTGCGGGCCTGGAGGCAGCGGCGCCTCCGGGACCCGTTTCCAGGCAGCCGCTTTCCCCGCTGCCAAGCTGGCCTCGCCATACCCACCGCGCAGCATCTCCGGTCGCCACACCACCGCCACGCGCGCTCCTGACCCGGCCTAGCTCGGGAAGAGGCGCCCCCCGCTGAGGAAAGCCGAGCACGACCCCAAGCCCTCCCGGCGCCCGCAATCCCCCCGCACTGACCCTGGTGGTGCCTTTGTCGGCGAGGCAGCTGGGGAGGGCAGGAGCACGCCGGCAGCGAGGAAGAGTCATCCGGAAGGAGCGGAGCATTTTTGCGCCCTCTTCAGCCACGCGCCCTAGGCAGCTGCCTAGTTCGCCTAGCGGTATCGCCGGCCCTGTGTGTGGATGCATAGAGGTTGGTATTAGCCTATTTGGCATGATCTCTCTTTCTGAATCTATGCATTTTTTCTATGCTTGGGAAAGAAGGTAAAAAAGAGGACCAAAAAGTTTTTAAAAATTGTTGAAGAAGTCCATGGAATCAACATGATTCAGAAGATGCCAGTCTGCTTCAGAATTCCTTCAAGGTCAAAGGTTTTTTTTTTGGGGGGGGGAGTGATTTAGGGTGCAAAGAAGTTCTAATATCTCCCCCCCTTTTTTTAATGCACTTGATTTGTTTTTTCAAAGACAATTATAGCACACTGCTTGATTTGTTTTACCGGCTGGAGACAGTCTGAATACATAATAATGATATTTCTGCCTTCCCCAGTTAATGAACAGAAAGAGGAAAATATATTGGCAGAGGGATAAAAAGTATTGTAAGGGAGCTGTATAAATAGCTAACTGCAAAGCACATGATCTCAAGGGAAGTCTTAGCAATCCTGCAATGAAAAGGAAGTTGCAGCTACTTATTAAGAAAAGGAATGGTCTCCTTGTTTGGACTATAAACTTTCCACTGACAGAGCTCTAGATTCATTATTTCCAAGTGTTTGATAAGTTATTACTTTGCTATCATAGAAATATGGGTCCGGGGGCATTGACAACAACTGGAGAGCCTCTGTGCTGGGGGATATATCTCTGAGTACCAGATGCTGGAGACAAGCAACTAGGAAAGGCCACCATCTTCCTGCCATGTTTGTAAGCTCCGAGGAGCACTGGACTGATCATTGCTGGAAACTGCATTCTTGGTTAGATGGAACTTGATCTGTTCCAGAATGTCAATCCATATTTCTTATTCCAATACATTCAAAGTTGTACTTCCATCCATAAAGACCTATTAGTCCATCCATTCAAATAGCTCACAATGATATCAGGTCTACCCCTCCCCATATACTCCGTCTCTGCCTTAATATGTACCAGCTTTTTCCCTCTTCTTTTTCTTCACGTCCTATATATCAGTAACAAACTTATTCTTTATCAGTGGGTCTTTATGAAGCCAAAACAGCACCATCCACATGCATGAGGGAAGTATTAGCAGGCTCAGAGAAACGCTGGTGTTTTCAGCAGTATGACAAAGGTCTAGAGGGGGGGGGACCCTAAGATGGGGGGAGGGCAAAAACAGCCCACTGAAAACTGAGCATGCTCAGTGTCCATGGAATGCTGATGGAATCTGGAGAAGCAATGGAAGATGGTGCTTCTCTATGTGTAATGGACTATCCTAGAAAAGGGCATAGCTGGCTTACTCAAACCCTGAACAGGAATGCCCCAGAATATAATGTTTTGTTGCAGGTAAGGATGCATGGATTTTGTTTAATCCATTCTCTCTGTGCTTCACAGATTGTCAGCTGTTTTTCATTCCATCATCAGCTCATTGACAGAATTTGATTCCACCACCCTCCTTCTGAAAAGTACACAAAAAATATCAGCCACAATTTACATAACTTTCACTGGCAGGCAATATTTTGTGTATTTTTTCAGTGCTATGCAATGGAGACTGAAGAGGGATAAGAGATATGTAAAACACCAGTGATGGGGAGGTATTAAAAAAAGGCATATATATGTGTGTGTGTGTGTGTGTATTTTCCAGGAATGTTTGTACTTATGCACACAACTAAATTTGTGTACAATTCCAGAAAGTTAAAAATGGTCCACAACTCCATAGAGTCAACATGACTCGGAAGATGTTGGTCTGCTTCAGAATCCACAGGTGGGAGTCATAGAAACCCAAACTCATTTGAATCCATTTTGGATTGTTCTGACATCCCTAGTTGTAGGTCCCGCTTGGGTTCCCCTGTGCATTGTCTCCATAACTTGTTTTGCCCTATTTTGCCTCATCCTTTGCACCAACAAGCATACCCTGAGCCTGGAAGAGTCTCCCCGTCCCAGGCACATCAAGTCTCTCTACTATGAGAGCTGCTGACACATGCATGCACATCACTTAGGGCGTAATCCTATGCACGTTTAGACAGAAAAAGTCCTACAACTCCCAGCATTCCCTAACCAGTCGTGCATGGCTGGGGAATGCTGGAAGTTGTGGGATTTTTTTCTGTCTACACGTGCATGGGATTGTGCCCTTAATTTCTCAGTGCTGGAACACCGACATTTGAACATGTAGACACATTATATTAAAAAAATAAATAATCATTGTCTTTGAAGTGATGTGAAAGTTCTGTCTGATGTGTTCGATCCGCTAGGTCTCACCCACACGTGCATTGCAGCCATTGTGTGGAGAGTGTGCTTGTGTGAACTGGGCCTGAGTGACTTTGGTCCCTTCTAAGACTATCCTTCATTATCTTGCATCTCCCTTTGCCTGAGTAGTAGGAAGTTCAGGGCAACCTTTACAGGGCTTGCTTATTTGTATCTGGATAGGTTCCCCATCTTTGTAATAGACTGTTTCCACAGATACAGGTTAGGTGGACATTACAAGGTCACAGCAGGCGGCTCCTCTGGCCCCTTACTGATCCCTCCAAATCCAGCTACCAGCCAAATATGACCAGTATGACTAAATCTGGATCCAGCCCTATGATCCAATGACCCAACCTTCTATCATGGCTTGATTTGTTACATCTAACTGAGCTTCATCTAGTTCTTTCCTAAAAATAGAGAGGAAGATCTCACAATTTATCATAGCATCACCCCCTCCCATTCCCCAACCATTTCCTAAGATCCTAGCTGAATGTGGAGTCTCTTCTAACATGGTTTTCTGTATTCAGTGACTCAAACTGTCCATTACCAACTTCAGTTGGTGCACTGACTAGACCCATTCCTGGATAGGGATAGCCTAGCCACTTTTTTTCATGCACCGGTAACCTCATGATTGGACTAATGAAATGTGCACTATGTGCGGTTGTACCTGATTTGGAAGCTGCACCTAGTGCAGAGAATGCAGCAGCAGGATGCTCGGTGGAGCACCTAGATATGCACCTATTACACCTGTATTAAAACAACAACACTGTCTGGCAGTTAGCTACAGAGTCAAATTCAGGGTATTGTTGTTGACATACAAAGTCCTAAATGATTCAGAACCAGGATACCTAGCTGACCACCTTCCCCAACAGACACCTAGGCAACCGTGGGGATCTTCTGAGGAGGTCTTACTGGTCCTTCCGCAACCAATGAAGTATCAACTGCTAACACCATACAAGTGGGCCTCCTTAGTGGTGGCACCTACACTTTAGAACACTCTGCCACATGTGGTTTGAGAGGCAGAAATGGTGGCAAGTTTTAAACACCTCTTGACAATATATTTCTTCACAGAGGCTTTTCCTGACCTGCAATGGATTATATTACTGCCCTATTTTATTGCCATGTTGTTGTAATGGTTTAAATTATGTATTATTTTAACTTGGGTTGGATCCAGCTGTGCTGATGATGGAAGTGGACTCCCCAAACCCCCTATGTCCCACGGCAGCCCCTCCAGCCCTCTGAGAATGATACACAGAGAGTCAGGAGACCTGCTGAAAGCTGTGGTGTGTGTGTGTGTGTGTGTGTGTAGGATATTCCCCCCAAATTGGGCAGAGGGCCTTTCCACTAGCAGAGCCCTTTGTCTTGCAGAAGATCCCTTCCTCTTGTGGAAGGCAGATGCTGGATCCAACCCCTTGTTTTTATATTGTTATATTGTATCTTTAATGTGAACTGATTAGGGCTTTCAATACATTATGGAATAGATAGATAGATAGATAGATAGATAGATAGATAGATAGATAGTCACCCCTGCCCTTTGTGGCTCTGATAAATTGATTTTCTCACTCCTCTGAAGAGTGGCCTCTCACATATTTTTAAACTAGTATGTTTCCCATCGTACATTATTTGGCCCAAACCATTGGCTATTTGGAAACAATTATCACTCTTCCTCATCTTCCTGGTTGCATTATTGAGTAGCCCAAGAGGGAGAGCCATTTGTCATTTGCTCAATAGCCATCCCATCAAGCACTTCCCTTTGGAGATGTTTTGTACATATGTACCAACCACACTGAGCACTTTCCTTTTCTTGTTATGCCTATAAATAGGGTAGAATGGGATTGGCCAATGAATCAAATTACAGGACACTGGAAAGGTCAAAGTAGCGCACTTTACTATCTCTCTTTGGGAATATATGAGGCATTAAAATTCTGACACCTCATTCTCTTGAAATAGGTTTTAACGGCCATGGGAAATGGTTCACAAGCAGGAGACTCTGCAAACAATCTTTAAAAAACGGCAATCTCTGTAGCTAGCCAGGTGCCTGACTAAAAACAAAAAAGACAAGGAAAATAATATAATAAGGAGTGGCTGATGAGCTACTTAAGTAGGTTGGTCAGAAGAAGGATGCCTCCAAAGAAAAACTCCCACAGTGTGTGATTCTCAGCAGTCTTCTTTAATTACTTGGATGAGGCTACATTATGGTCGATGCTATTGAAACTTGTAATCACCCGGCTCAGAATAATGAATTTGCCTTGTTTGTAAAGCTTGGAAGCAACGTGAATTTTAAATGCAATTTTTAGTGGTGGGTGAATGTCCTCCTAGTCAGGCATAGAAATGGTCTCTACAAAATAACCCCCCCCAAACTTGGGAAATAGCATCCCTCCCCCTTTCATACCTAATTCCAAGTACGTTGATGGCACATAGCTAAGCAAACACATAGTTAAAGGGTCCAGGGAACAGAGAGGCCAATTCTCCAGAGAATTCTCCAATGATTAAAATCAAACTGAGGGGAGTTTGCCCATCACTAGTTTTCTCCAGCCTCCATTATCCATTGTTTCTTCTACTAGCCTGATAATGTGAAGTGGTGGTTCCAGAAAGCCATTTTATCACAGAATTTACCCCATGTGATATGAGATGACAGAGAACCCATATCAAAAACCAAAGTACCCTGAGGGGGGCACTTTTGGCCCGGAGTAGCTTAGATATCTGTACCAATCCTGCTAAATGGGCACCTTTATCAGGTGCAGACATGATGTGGCAGAATATGTGGTAAACTTGTCTTCAAATATCATCCACCACACCATCTTGCATGCACACTGTGATAAATTACCAAGTGAAAAATGGTTAGCTTCATCCATCCATTCTCTGCTAACACTGTCCTTTCCCTGAGCCAGAATACTGTGTTAGACTGAGCCAGAATACTGAGCCAGAATACTGTGTTAGGCAATCTCTGTAGCTAGCCAGGTGCCTGACTAAAAACAAAAAAGACAAGGAAAATAATATAATAAGGAGTGGCTGATGAGCTACTTAAGTAGGTTGGTCAGAAGAAGAATGCCTCCAAAAACTGCAAAAACTGATCTTTGTTATTCCCCTTTCCATGTGGTCATGTAGTGAGAAGGCCTGCCCACCTGGTCAACTTGCCAACAGGCCCTCTCCTTTTCTTTGCAATGGTAAATGTTGGACCCAGAGATTGGAAGAGATTCTGGCATGAGCTGAACTCTCTGAGTGAAATCAGTGGGACTCACATTGGTTGGATTGTACCCACTATCATTTCTTTTTTTAAATGTTTTTTACCGGTATTTACTTTTCAAAACAAAATATAACAAAATACAAGAATAACACAAAAATATAACATAAACAACATACAATAAATCATAAAGTGCACCCCCCACCCTCCAAGGGACCAATTAATATATTTCCATCCCCTTATCAAATGAATTCCAAATTCCAAAAATATAACATATCCTGACAAGGCATGCTCCCCTTCCCCTTTATTAATACATAGTCTAATAATTGATTCCATATATCCATAAAATTATTCTTCTTTAATTGTCCTTTTTTGCATTTGATAGTACAAGTTAGTTTATCGTTTAGGACTATATCCCAAAATTCCTTATACCAGTCAGTTATTAGGAAAACATGTTGTACTTTCCATTTCCTCGCTATCATTAGCCTAGCCGCAGTTAACAAGTTTATAATTAATTCCTTCGTATTTTGGTCGCAAATAAGTTTCTTCGTTATTGATAACAAAGCTAGTTTTGGACAGACCTCTAAATTAACACCAATAATTTCCGATATTTCTGTAAAAAAACCTCTCGCCAAAAAAACCAGTACATTTTTACAACTCCACCACATATGAGCATATGTCCCTTTTTCCTGACATCCTCTCCAACAAAATGCAGAACAATTATTATCTATTCTATTTAATCTTACTGGAGTTAAGTACCATCTCCAAATTAGTTTATAGAAATTCTCCTGTACCCACTATCATCATTTCATATGACGGACATTCCCCTGTGCTGGGCCCAGGCTTGCCCTGGTATGGGGACAACATTGCAGGGCAGGATGGAGAGGAGATTAACAGGGGTGGCTGGTGACTCCAGTTTCAGTGAAACTCCATTTCCTTTGCAGGTTTTATTGGGAGCTTCATAGGAGCTCTCCATGGTGCCGAACTCCATCCCCAAAATAGGTTCACCACCATGGAGCGCCATAGATAGCTGGAATGGAAAAGGAGCCCCACTGAAACAGGAGTCGTCACCAGCCTCCCTTGGAGATGAGGCATCCTCCCATGTGACATTCAGATGCACACTGTACACAGCGGGCTGGGTGCAGCTTCCAAGAAGATATAAGCCCATGAAGTCCCACCTTAAGCCTCTTTGGACTTCCGGTTCCCTGCCTTTCTGTAATGTGGCCTCTGCTAGTCACCTTTTGGGGGCTGAGTGGGAATTTTTGGCCTGCCACTGAATTGGCTGCTGCTGGCAGCTCTTTTGCCTACTCTACACTATATTGAAGGAAGGTTGTTTGAGGGGTTGTCCTGTTTCTAAGTTGATTTGGTCACATTTGAAGTTAGGTTGGCTGGTAAGTGTGGGCAAATTCAGGCATGGTTTAGTGTTGGAGAGCATCCAGAGCCACCTTTATGGTGATAGGCATGGCTGGAGGCTTGCCTATTCGGGCAGTGAGAGACCTAGGGATTTGATACGGTGCCCCTTTGAGGCTAACTTGGGTCACCCACTTAGAGATCTGAGGCACTGAAGGGGTGTAACAAAGAGAAGCATCCCTACACCTGAATAGGTGGAATCCCAAGGGGCAGCAATCACATGGGCACCATTCTCCGGGGCCCAGGTGGACTTGCCCGAAGATCAGACAGGCGAGCAGCCTGAAATTATCCTTAGTGCCTGCCCTGATTCCCTTGCAAACCTTTCTTACATAAACGTGGCTCTAGTTATAACATATGCCTGTGTCCAGGACCGGTGCAGGGCAGTTTGGCGCCCTAGGCGAAATAAAATTTGCGCCCCCCCTCTCATGCCGGGGGGGGCTCCGGAGCAAGCAGCCCTGCTCTGCAAACACACCCCCGCGCGCCGCCCGCCGCCACCACCACCTACCTTCCTACCTTCCTACTTTCCCCCGCCCTGGCTGCTGCTGCCTCCAAAGACGAAGTGACGCGACGGGACCCCCAAGCTCTGTTTTTTGCCGGGGAAACCAGGGCAACAGGGCTGTTTAAGCCCTGTTGCCTTGGTTCCTCCTGCCAAAACAACGCGGTCGGGGCTCCGGAAGTGACGCTGAGAAGGTAGGTGGTGGGGGGGAGGCGCAAGGGCGGCTTCGGCGGGCGGGGGAGGCACGGCGGCGGCTTCAGCGGCTTCGGCGGGCGGGGGAGGCACGGCGGTGGCTTCGGCGGCTTCGGCAGGCTGGGAGGCGCGGGGGACGGGCTTCGGCGGGTGGGGGAGGCATGGCGGTGGCTTCGGCGGCTTTGGCGGGCGGGGGAGGTGCGGCGGCTTCGGCGGGGCGGGGGAGGCACTGTGGTGGCTTCAGCGGGCGGGGGAGGTGCGGCGGCAGCTTCGGCGGGCGGGTGGGTGGGGCGGCGGGGGAGGAGGCCTGGCGGGGGCGGCGGCAGTGGCAGCGAAGAGGAGCACAGCGTTTCTGCGCCCTCTTCAGCCACGCGCCCTAGGCAACCGCCTAGTTTGCCTAGCGGTAGCGCCGGCCCAGCCTGTGTCTCATCTCTTTATTTCCGCATCCACACAAAATACATATAACTCTGAATCACATGTTTTTTTAAATGATTGTCATTGATACAGTTGTCTAGGGGTGCTCATTTTTGACAAAACAGGGTAGTAGCACACTTTTTCATTAGGTTTCATAGATTTCATAGATCATAGAGTTGGAAGGATCCTACCAGGCTATCGAGTCCAACCCCTTGCTCAGTGCAGGAAACAAGCTGAGCCAGCGTGAGCCAGATGCCTGGGATGGTATGCCACACTTTTCATGTAACCGTTGTGAATTAGTTCCCATTCTCAGTGTAGGAATGCATAATGTTATTCCTCAGGCATTAAGAAAGTATCAGGTGTTTCTGATAGCTAAGTATTTATAAAGCTCCTCCACAAATATTGTCTAATTTGTTGTGAATACTGTTTTCAGACAAGCAGCAGATGTGAAATTCCAGTTCCAAGATTGCATAATGTGAAAAATGCAATGGGCATTTCAGTTTTAATATTTGTTATGGACTGAGCTGAAAGCATTCTTTAAAAAAGAAAATAATTTGGCGGGCGTATTCGCAAAGGCATTGCAAATCAATTCATTATCAACAGAATAGTTCTCTTTTCTAAAGATCTACTTTGCTCCAGCCCTATCAACACTATCACACAGAATTATAGCTTGCATACTAATAATACCATGTAGGATTCTAAAGAGGGAAGTATTCTTCGGAGTCGCCATTCTCTGGGAAAAGTTCAAATTAGCTCAGATGAAGAACAAATTGGATTATTTTATTGGATTGATTGTACAGATTCTAATTAATATAGGCATTTCCTCTCCTCTGAGGAAGATCCAACCTATCATGCGCTCATAATTACAAAGAAGCATGCAGGGTGGCTCTAAACTCTGAACTGCTTTATTATTGTTGTTTTAATGTTCAGTTGTTCTTTGATGACAGCTGCCTTGAGCAATGCCAGAATATAAAGAGATTCAAATGAAAAAGTGCAGTGAACACTTACTTTGTATTGGCTGGCTTCATGGTATGCAGTAAGCTTTTCAGTTAGGGTGGCCATATGTCCTTTTCTTTGATTTTTTAATTTTTATTTATTTATTTTACAGAGGACAGTCCTATATTTTGGGGCCTGCCTGAGGATCATCCTCTATATTAAGTTGTCCTCTATTTGAAGGGTTGTCCTGTCCAAATCCTGTTTAAAGGTAAAAAGAACCATAAGAACAATAGAAGAGCCATGCTGGATCAGACCAAGGGTCCAACTAGTCCAGCATTCTGTTCACACAGTGCCCAACCAGCTGCCCATGGGATCCAAACTGGTGGCCATAACCATATCTTGTGGAAGTGAATTCCATAGTTTAATGATGTACTGTGTGAAGAAGTCCTTCCTTTGATCTGTCCTGAATCTCCCACCAATCAGCTTCATGGGATGACCCCTTTCAGTTCTAGTATGATGAGAGAGGGAGAAAAAAGTCTCCCTCTTCACTTTCTCCACACCATGCATAATTTTATACACCTCTATCATGTCTCCCCTTACTCACTTTTTTTTCTAAGCTAAACAATCCCAGCTGCTGCAACCTTTCTTCATAGGAGTATTGCTCCATAGGTGCTGCCCATCACCAGTTGGCTACAGAGCAGCAGACCAAACAGGCAGGCACACGGGTCACCTGGCCACAGTCTTCCATGTTGTGGTGAGGCGTACTGTATTTCCATCTAAATTCTAATAATTATGTATACATTTTCACCTAGACGTATACATTAGCATATGCAAATTTTATGTACATCACTACACTCTTTTGTCCCCCTTTTTGGTGCTGCATTTCCTCGTCTTTGGCAATATCATACCTTCCATATAATACTCTGCCCATAGCCATTCTTTGGGAACTAGAAATATCCAGACATTCCTACTACGTTACATTTTTTGGTATTGACCAGGTTCAGATGACACGCCGTGACACGTAAGATCATGTAGGGTGCCTCTGAAGTCTGAACTGCTTTATTATTGTTGCTTTAATGTTCTTTGATGACAGCTGCCTTGAGCGATGCCAGAAGGTAAAGAGATTCAAATGAAAAAAAAAATAAAAATGCAGTGAACACTTACAGTTACGATTCACTTTGCATTGACCTGCTTCGTGGCATGCAGTGCAGTAGGCTGTTCTTCATGTGTCCTTAATGCTATTTCTTTATTTCTTTTAAACAACTAGAAAGCAATATATTTAAATGTCAGCAAAATGGCTGCCTCCTTCCCCCCCCCCACTCCCTCCTGAGTCTCTCTCGATGCAACTGCTCTGCCTCCCCCATATTAGCCTCACTTTACCTCCCCAAGTCGTCCCTGAATCCTCTATCCCCCTAACACTTGCTCATCCCCATTGTCCTGATGCCCCTGCCTCTTCCTTTGTGGTGGCCCCCAGGCTGTGTAACTCTCTTCCCACTGAATTGTGTATGGCTTCAACCGTGCCAGTTTCTAAACCAGCTTCGCAAACTTAGAGCACTCTCCTTTTTCTTGAATGTGTTCATTTAATTGCTGCAGGTTTTAAAAACCGAGGAGCTGTTATGAAACGTTTTAGCATTCTTTGTTTGTTATCTACTGTTTTACTTTAATTTTAACTGGCCTATGTTTTGCTTGGTTTTTTGTTTGTTTGTTTGCTTTTTAGAATTATGCCTTATTATTGTGCAAGGGCACAACCCTATAGGACCCTGGGAGGGGACATAAGATTTTCATGATCTCTCTCTCAATGCCTGCTGCTGTGGTTCTCTATGCACACACCATACGTTGCTCCAAGCACAAGAGAGGGCGAAAAGGAAGAATTCAGAGTGTGTGTCAGGTGAAGATCAGGTGATCCAAGTCCTACCAACACTCCCCCACCATAGAACGGGGGGAAAGTATCCATCCTATGAGTCTGGATACTTATTTCACCTCCAGCTCGCCCCACCACACACACACACACACCTGACCTACCTTGCTGGTGCTCTACAGGGCTTTGGATTTGGTCGTTCTTCTATTCCCTCTTCCACCCCAATAGGGTTGCCCTGCCTGCCATCTTCTAAGGGCTATGCCCTAAAAGGCAGCCTATAAATGCATGAATACATGAATAAATCCTTGTCCTATAATAGTGGTGGAGAACATATGGCCCTCCAGATATCAACTGGACAGCAGCAACTCCCTTCTGCCCCTGCATGTGGCCCTCTGGTGGCTTCTGCCAGAGTCCAGACTGTAAAGCAGCCTTCCCCAACCTGGTGCCCTCCAGATGTTTTGGAGTCCAACTCCCATCAGCCCCAGCCCACATGGCCAATGGTCAGGGCCTCTGGGAGTTGCAATCCAAAACATCTGGAGGGCACCAGGTTGGGGAAGGCAGCTCTAGAGAATTTCAATGTGGGGAAAGAAAGCAGGGCACAGGAAATGCTCATCGGGCAACCTTGGCCTTTAGTGGCTTATAGCTGGAAAGTCAGTTCATGAATCTCCCAAACGTTGCTCATCCAAACCCGATATGCAGGGGTGTGTTGTCTGATGCTTCCACCCACGCCCCCATGCGATCCTGTCTGCCAATAGTATTTGGCAGCGGGCGGTAATATCAATATTTTCACCCCTGCTGAAAGGCCGCCCTCCTGAAGGCTCCTCCTCCCTCAACTGCCACCACCACCAGCCATTCCAGCAGGCTGAGAGGAGGGAGATGAGAGGGAGCGCAGGGCTGTTCCACCAGCCCTGCCAGAAGGATGAATTAATATTCCCCCTTCTCTCTCCCCATTCCTTTTTCCTTGTGTGTCGTGTCTTCTTAGATTGTAAGCCTGCGGGCAGGGACTGATTTGTTAATTGCTGTGAACCGCACAGAGAGCTTCGGCTATTGGGCGGTATAAAAATGAAATAAATAAATAAATAAAATAAATAGGTAAGACATTTTTTTTTCCATTTAAAAACAATAACAGGGGTGATGGGAGGTGAATCTCTGCCACAGGGGATATTTTTCTTCTATCTGGTTTTTTTTTTTTTTTTGCATCGAAGCAGCAGCAGCAGCAACATTTTACATGGAGGTTTTGATCCATGCAAGCCATGTGTGGTGAAGACTCAGAAACTGCATTTAGGACTGGGGTGTGTCTCCACTTTCCTCAAGAAGAGAGATGGATTGCGCCTAGAGAAGGTTTCCTGCTGCTCTGATTCGATTTTATCCAGCACTGCATTCAGAAAATGACATTAACTGAGACAGATAAGGCTGACTGAAAACACAACTCTTAGTGATGTAAATGAGTATTGGAGGAATTACCCAGGCTAAGAAAAGGGACTAAAAATAGAGCATTAATCAGGGAAGCCTCTTGCCCTGGATGGCAAGATGGATTTCACACACGGCTCTCTTTGGTTTTACATTGTAGCAAGCAGCACACTGAAAGAAAGTGCATGTGACCTCACATGGTTACCGGCATGCCAGAGAACTGCTAACTTGCCCTCTGATTTTGCTGTCTATGATTTGAATAGCAGAAGGGTGTATTTTGGCTCAAGCCTAAAGGAACCAGATTCCATTGGTCAATGCTGATCCTTCTATGCTCCTGGCTGTCTGCTCTTATTCTCATTGCCGACTTCGTGGTATATAAAGGTACCGACGTGAAATATTCCTGTAGTACGTGTTGTCTATAGGCTGTGTCCTTCACTTCCTGTTACTGCTTTCCCTTCCCTTGACATGTAGTGGAGTTACCCCTGGAAATTCATTTAAGCAGGGTTGGGCAATTTCTGGGTGTCACCCCCCCCACACCCCAGAACCCACCTTTGGCTCTACCCCTGCCCCCATGAGCACTGAATTTGCCGCCAAAATATGATGACTCCGCAGCAAAAAAGCATTTCAAAGAAAACAAGCAGCGGTTTCTGTTGAAATTCAGCCGCGCAGTAGCAAAAAAAAGGGGGGGCTGATTCCCCCCCCCCCCTGTTTTAAGGGGAAATCGGCCCTTTTTTGCTGGCACACCACTGAATGTCAGTGGCAAACGGCTACTCTTCTTTGAAACTTGGAAAAAATCAGCTCCTTTTTGATGCCATGCTGCTGAATTTTGGTGGTAAATTTGGGTGTGGCATCAAGGGTAGGCATAGCCAAACACCTGTTGAGGGCCCACACTCCAGTAGCAGGGCCCATGGACAAGAGGAGCCCCTGGACTTCCTCCTCCTCCTCCTCCTCCTCCTCCTCCTCCTCCTCCTCACCATGGCAACCTGCTTCTTCACCTGCCTCTCATTCTGACCCAGACACTGGTGGTGGTGAGGAGGAAGGAGGAGGAGCAGATGCCACGGCCTACCTGCTCCCTGGATCCCTGCCTGCTAAGCAAGCAAGCAAGCAAGCATTAACCATGATGAGAAAGAGGATAAGGACGAGCAAGAGCAGCTTGTGACAATGGCGGTGAGAAGGTAGACTCAGTGAGGGAAGGGGCCCACTGAGGGTGTCTTGCCCAAGGGGCCTCCAAAACCAGGAGCCAGCACTAAGCATTGATTGGCCCAAGGTCACCCACAGAGCTTCATGGCTGATGACGGGCAATTTGGACATGGGTCTCCCTGGTCTAAGGCCAACACTCTGACCACTACATCATCACACTTACTCCACCACAGCATGAGGCTGAGAGTAAACCTAGTGATTTACATGGGACTGGGTGCACCGAAGCCTCCGAGTTCTGTTGTGTCACAATGGGGAACAAAGGTGTGTGTCCAGTGTTGGCTCCTGCGGAGTTTACAACTTGGTAGCCCTGCATACTGGGCAATGGTAAGATACAATCGATTGCAGCCCTGTTGCTGAAGCTAAGCAAGTTTGGCCCTGTAAGTTAGGCTCTTACTCCTGACCAGGATGTTGCTCATGAGGAGCAGGGCTGGCATCAAGGGTGGGCATCGTCGGGCATTTCCCAAGGGCCAACACCCAGTAGGATCCCACTGACCGGAGCCTCACTGGACTTGCTCCTCCTCTTCACCATTGCAGCCTGCTTCTTCGCCTGCCTCTCGCTCAGGCCCAGACAACAGCGCTGGTGGGAAGGAGGAGCGGCAGAGGCCACGGCCTACTTGCTCCCTGGCTCTCTGCCTGCCAAGCAAGCAATGGTGAGAAAGAGGATGAGGGTAATAGCAGCCAGTGACAATGGCAGTGAAAAGGTAGACTCACTGAGGGAGGGGGGACCATTGAGGGTGCCTTGCCCAAGGGCCCTCAAAAACCTGGAGCTGGCACTGTTTGGCTCTTTCTTGGCTCTGGGCCAATGGGGTGTTTAATATCTTCCCACCCCTTCACAGAGTTAATAGCATTGGGGGTGGGGTGGGGAGAGAATGCTGTGGTGAGATTCAAATGAATGCTATGAGATTCAAATGATGGAAACAAAATATCTGATAGAGATTGGTAACTGGAGGGCTCTAGGTCAAATCCGGCCTCCCCACATTGAGAAATACCAGCACACCCTGGGTTGCTAAAGCCAAACCAAGAGGTTGTGGTTTGCTGGCAGTTGACTTTGGGGTGGGGTGAACCCATCAACCTTGAAGTACAATAAAGTACTTGATTTTCTGAAGGGTTTTCTATTTTCAGTGGACCTCCGGACTGATCAGGAAAAATTCCACGACAACCTCCATCTCCTCCTCAAAGTGACGTATCCATAGAATTGGTTACTAACCAGGGAATGAATATTGCCTGCTTTGAACTGTCAAAATGGGGTGGAGTATTCCAGCTTTCCCCACGTTGGTGCCCTCCAGATGTTTTGGACTTCCAACCTCCAGCATTCCTGACTATGCTGGATGGGGCTGATGGAAGCTGAAGTCCAAAATATCTCAAGGGCACCATGTTGGGGAAGTCAAAAATAATGGGCACCATCAGGACCAGTGTCAAGGGTAGGCATAGTTGGGCACTTGCCAAGGGACTGGGCCCCACTGAAGGCATCTTACCCAAGGCCCTGGAGCAGGCACTGGCAGTGGTGGTGTGGTCAGTGGGGACCAGAAAAAGACCATGTTGCCCACCCCTGACTTAAAGAGAATGGGGTAGAAGGGTCCCAAATTCAGCTGAAAATTCTCCCTGGAGAACTTTTGCCCTAGCCTTCTTTGTTACAATCAGGGTCAAAATGAAGTTACAGAAGTCCAAACAACAAATACAACTCTGAAGATTCATGAGATCCTAGGTCTAAGTTCAACACTGCCATCCTGTCCTAAGAGGGAAGGTCTAAAAAAAGGACACTTAATTTTATCGAAGATCAAACCACAAAATACTATTTAGGGTCATTACTTGGGTCACCAGTTCTTGAAATAATTCCAGAAAACTGGTGGATGAACTCAATGCTGGATAAGGAAACATAGCCTATTACAAATGGCCTTAATTAACATTGTTCTGAAAAGGTGAACACTTTAATATGTCCCCCATTTGCATCATGCCATTTGAAGAGACACAAGGCCAGGAACCAAACCCAAATCCTCCAGCAGCCCACGAATTATGGACTACGCAACTCCCTGCAGTATATTAAGCCAGTTTTCAATTTGACCTGAGGCCTGATTTATTTTGGGAAGCATTACCATAAATTTAATTCTAATGAAAAAAGGAAACTGGACAATGCCGCTGACCTTTGCATCTTTGTCCCTTGTAGCTAAATGTTCATTTGTTTCTCTTGAAAACAGCATTGCCCTTCTCAGAGCAGAAAGCAAGCAGATCAGAAAGTCAAACATTTTTTTCCCCACTGAGAAGGCCGTGTTTGTTGTTGGTCCGTTAAGCAGGAAATGACATAATTAGAGCAGCTTTAAATTCTGTTCCAAACCTAGGATGACCTCAGAGTTTGGATAGAAACAAAGGACATTGTGCAGAGGTGCTGAGGTGTGCATGCCTTTATCCTTGTTTTTTCTCCATTGCAAACTCACGGCTCCAAAGCACACAATTTCCAAATTCAGGGATAGCGGTCAAGGACTGGAACCCACTGTAGATCTTTAGCTTTGTTAGTTTCTTGGTCCAGGAAGGGCCAGAGTCAAGGGTGGGCATGGTTATGCACCTGCCAAAAGGCCCATATCCCAGCAGGGGCCCACTGCCAAAAAGCCCCCTGGATTTGCGCACCCTCTTCACCATTTCAACCTGTTTGTTCGCCGGCCTTGAATTCTGACGCAGACGATGGTGATGCTGAGAAGGCAGAGCAGTAGATGCCATTGGCTACTTGCTCACTCACTTGCTCTCTGCTTGTCAAGCAAGCACGTGGTAGTGAAGAAGATGTATACAGGGATGTATGAGAGTTTTATTTTTGCTTGCACAACATGTGAGAGCATGTCCTGTTTGAAGCCCTGAACGTGAGCCTGAGCACAAACAAGACGTGTCTACTGAAAATATTCAGGAACTGTCAAACGTGTGCTTGCCTTCACCTTGCCTCCGATCCCCAGTTCGATTTGTGCACATCCCCTCATCTGCACAAATGTTCTCCATAGACTGAACCAGCCCTGCTTTAGTCTATGGAGGAAAGATGCGCAAATTAGGAGAAACTTGTGCAAATTCCCCATTTGCCCGATCTGTGCAACTTTCCCATTCGCGCAGAGCGAGCAGCAATCGCAAACACCAACAGGAATCAGGCATGAGATGAGTGGTGAGATGATGTTCAGAGAATCCTGGCAATCTCGAACATCGCTTGTTCATGTATGGAAAAGAAGATGGGGAACAATTGTAGCTGGTGACAACGGTGGTGAGAAGAGGGGGGGGGCCTTGAGAGTGCCTTGCCCAAGCACCTTCAAAAGTCTGGAGTCGGCACGGGATATAAACAGAGGACACGGGGCAGAATTGTTTCAGGAATGCATAGCTTTTTCCTTGGTTTCCCCCCCCCCCCCTCCATTGCAAGTTCACAGCACACACAGCCTCCAAATTCACAGATAGCAATCAAGGGCTGGAAGCTACTGTAGATCTTCAGCTTTTTCAATCTCCTGGTACAGGGCACGAGTTCGATGCATCTGAATACTGTCCACAACACTGAAATGTGATGTAGAACTTCGATATCAGGGTATGACGAGAAAATGCGAGGAAATCCACGTACATTCATTTGCAGTTCAGAGTTACTGCAGTGGCCTGTTTCAGGGAATGAATGCTGTTAAATAAAGTGTTTTGATTTAAATGAACAACCCTACGTACGTACTCATTGAGGATGGAAGGACTGAACCAGAATGTAAATTTCAAGGGCAGAATCTGATCCTAAATATTTGTCTTTGAATATTTTGCCATGGAATTTACTGAGGGACTCAATCAAGGACTAAAAAAGGGACACCAGGTTGAGTCAACAGCCCTTTACTAATGGGCAAACTACACAAATACAAGTTACACACAAATGCAAGTAATGAATCCCTATGGAGGCAGTGGCCGACTGGCCATGAGCAGAATGATGGTGTGGGAAGAGGGCTGCTTAATACTTCCCCAGTAACTATTTTCCACGCTCAAAATGGGATTCCCCCCCACACAATTTTTTTCTAGCATGACTTTCCAGATTCATATTTACAAAGACAGAATGATACATTTGGGAGCCTGCAACAGGGGGCAAGGGGCTTGTGAGATCTTGTTTGTTTGTTTGTTTGTTTTAGAAGAAAACCAGCCAACAGGGAAAGAGTTAAGCATCTGCTTCCTCCTTATTGCTTCTCTGCTCAACACTGCAGTCTAAAGAGGTTGCTTTTTCATATATATTTTTTTAAAAAATAGCAGCTTCATTATACTTTCTTTTGCATGTAACATGCAGTTTGTACCTAATTAGGCTGCATCTGCTCCATTTAACAACATCGGGAGCTAATCAGATGCCACACTGAGGGACTGTGCTCAGTTTGTGACCCGGAAAGACTAACCCTGTTTCCTTCCTCCTAGATAAGAAGCCTCCCACTAGTCCTTGATGGTGCAGCATTGAACAACTCTGCTCATCTTGATCCTGGCTCGTAGGGAAACCAAGCTTTAGATTGGAAACCCAATTAGTCCTCCAGAAGAACTAGCAAGATCTCCAGGAGTCCAACCTTTCAAGGACTTCTAAAGGCAGATGCTTTGTGTAGATTTGGTTTTGGTGGGTCTGGATTATGTAATTAGTCCTAAAAGCAACAATTATGGAAATCTGGATCATTGGTAATCCTCATGATATATTAATCCAGGTGCTACTATAGATGAAGAAGTTGAAATTATACCTTGGTTATCCTATTCACTGTTAAACAAACAAACAAACAAACAAAAAAGGCAGTGAGTTGGCCATAAGGGGAAAAAACCATAAACCAAAATCTATATATTGTAATAACTTTATCAAAGATCACAAAAAAATATGCAAGCTTTTGATCTCTCCAGATCTCTTCAGCAGGTAAGATGTTACCAAAAAAACAAACAGGTTGGTGTGGGTAGTGGTGGGTGACCCGCCCACCACCTGACTCGTTAGATGCTTAGCAAGTGCTGCCGCTGCGCCCGCCAAGCTGGGCCAAAAGTGAGCGCCAGCCGAGCCACTCGCCAGACTCCCAGCTTCCTGGTGGGCCACTTTTTATATAGAAAATGGCATAAGATATGCTAAAAGCGGCTGCGATTTGTGTAACTTGTGCAAATCGTGGCCATTTTTAACGTATCTTACACCATTTTCTACGTAAAAAGTGCTCCGCCGGGTACCCGGAAGTCGCTTCCCCAGCTCAGCTCGGGAGAATGCCAGTTGAGCCAGGGAGCCTGGCAAGTTCGCTGGACTTCCAGCCCCTGAACGAAATCCTCACACATCCCTAGGCGTGGGGGGGGGGGGTCTGGAAGCCTGGTAGATGTTGTACTCAGGATGTCTCCATTGTCAGAGACTTAAGATGATATGGAGGAGGAATTGGACTCTGAGCCATTCCTCGTGTGTCTGTATGTCTGTGTATCTTTCGAGAAATTTGGAAGAATCTCCCTTTCCTCTAACCTGTTGCTGCTGATTTTATGAATTCTGAACTCTCTAATTAGTTAACATGTCACTACCATTCTGTGTTTGCTCTAAAACACCTAATTTAGCACCACTTGGATGCTATTTTCTGCAAATCTAATTACCACCAGGATACATTGTAGCAGTAAATAATTAGATACTAATTTGAGAAGACATCATTTGGCGTGATAGTTTTCCATTCGGGACGACGAGGTTGTTTTGAAAGCAGAGCAGCGCTTGAGGGCCAAGTTGTGGTGTAGGTCTCGTCAACACTTTCCACTCTCCGGCCCCTTTACTGAAGGCTTTCGCTGTAACTGTACATCTGAATTTCCTCCACCTCCACCTCCCACCCCGTTCCCAAGCCACCTCTTTGTGCATTTATAATTATGTTTTCGTACTTGTGCAAAATGTGCACACAACCTTTTTGTAAGTTGTAACAGAATGTAATTCTGCAGTTAAGGGAAACAAGAAGACTGCTGTTGTGGTGCAGTGGTTTGGTGGCAGTACGCACCCCCACGCCCATGTTTGGAGCACACCTGGAGTCTTTTTCTAGGGATGGGGGAACAGGTGATGCTTGCAGTTTCCAAGATTCTCCAAGCTCCACCTTGAAGCTTGGACCGTCTTGCTCCCATGTTAGATTGTGATCTCTTTTTTTTTTGTTTGAATGGGGAAAAGCACACATTTCAAATGGGAAGAACCCACATTTTTTAAAAGGTGCACACCCAAATGTGCGTTCCCCCCCATAGACTAAAGCATGAAAATTCATATTGTTTTGAAAAATGCACATTTTTAAAGTGCACTTTTTTCAAACTCGAACGCAAGTAAGGGAAAATGTGACCTTTTCCTGGGAAAAAACACACAACTACTCACATTTATGTTTATGTTCAGAGGTGCAACTGGGCAAATGCAAGTGAAAACGTAACTTAACCAAAATGAAATGCTCATATACTTCCCTAGTCTTTACCATTATTACATTATTAAAAGAAGGCCTGTGGCTTTTGGGGATTTTAAAACTATCTCTGACATGTCATTTCCCCCCTTTCTTTTGTTTGTTTGTTGATCGTTCAGTTCAGGGTCTAGAATTACCTAGCTGCACCACTTCTCCTGAGACCCTGGGAAACGGAGGCAAGAGAGAGAAGCTAACTAGATGTTGGATCCATCTTGCCTGAGGCTCCACAAAATCTCAGCAAAATGTCCTTGGTTCTTAGTTTAGCCACAGGAAAGGCAAACCACTGAGCTAACAGTCCTTAACAGCCATGCTACTTTCTCCCACTGTGAGGCATGGGCTTCATTCTGACCTCAGAGCTTGGATTTGGAGCTCCAATCAACCATGCAAGCTGCTCTCTGAGTTTGAGAAAGCAACCTCAGGGGGGGGGGAGGAGGTGTTCTGGCGCAAGCTATCCTGACACCAGGGATGTTGAAGAGTCCTTGGTCTCGAGTCACGAGTCGAGTCACGAGTCTTTGGACCCGAGTCTTGAGTCCGAGCCCGAGTCCTTGGTCCAAAATGGTGACTCACGAGTCACGAGTCATGAGTCACTCCCAAAGCTGACTCCACGAGTCCCTATTAAAATCAATGGGGTTTCCCCCCCCCAACAAAATAAGGCTACTTCAGATGTGTGGCTTAAATAAATTCTAGGCACAAGTGTGCCTTTTTATCTCAAAACTCTGCCACTGATTTTGGCAAGAACAGACCAGGCAGACAAACCCAAAATAACCAGGCAGGCAGAGGAGGCAGGGAACCCCAAAGCAGGCAGGCAGAGGCCTTTGTCTTGGACAATTCAAACTGTGGAACTGGTTAAGAAGAGACCAGGCAGGCAGAGGAGGCTGGGAACCCCCAAACAGGCAGGCACAGGCAGCCAAACCCAAAATGTCTGACCCTAACCCCCCACAACAACACATCAATCAAAATAAATCTCAACACATCATTGGGGCTGCGCTCCTGGTAGCTGTCCATAGCGGCCGAGCAGCGGCGCGCCTCGCTTCCATGCACTCTTCACCAGTGATTGCGCTCCTTCTGGCACAGCCAGAAGACTCGTCAACAGCCCAGGGATGTTGACGAGTCCTTGGTCTCGAGTCCCGAGTCGAGTCTCGAGTCCAATTAAAAATATTGGGACTCAAGTCAGACTCGAGTCAGAGGGGGGACTCAGTCCGACTCACGAGTCGAGTCCTCGAGTCTGAGTCCCCATCCCTGCTTCTTGGATCTCTCAGTCACATGCCAAGGTCTGTAACTTCAATATTGTGGCTACACACACACACAGTGTAGAGGTCCCTCAACTATCTCAGGCAAGTGGCTAAACTCCCAGCACAGTTGGACAGCACCACTGAAATGGCCATTGTCCAAATGCAGCAATGGGTGCTTCAGTGAAGCTCTGTCTGGAAGAATGAGACCACAAGAAATTGGAAGCAGGGAGAAAAGCTGTAGTGTGTGAAAAGTGGGCTCAGCCCCAGAAGGAGGTATAATGTAGATCACAAGGAACAAACAGACAGGGTGCCAGGCAAACCCTGGGAGAATCACAGGTCAGTGCAAAAGAACAGTGGTGTTTGTTGGACCTCATGATCTCTACTGATAGTTTGGACTCAAATAATACTGATAGTTTGGACTCAAGGGTAGTTATAGAATTCAAAAGGGTAGTTATAGAATTCAACTGAGAACACCCAGAAAGTAACAACTTTTGAAATGCTCAGGACAGCATTAAACAAAAGGTTCAAGTGTTTGTCTCTCAGGAATGAAATAAGAGCCTTCCAGAGATTCCTGGCCACGTGACTGAATTTGGGCGAACTAGTTAAGCTTTACAAAGCCATGCTTCTGAGGGGCAATGTAGGTGGCTGATCTTAGAATGAAAAGGACCACAAGAAGTAACTCAGTGGTGGATTAACCGAATAATCTATCTAGAGGTGAGGATGCTTCTGGACTGGGGGGATATGCCCTGCCAGGGTTTAGATTGGCCAACTTTATGTTACCTTGTGGATTGTCTGACTAGGGTAGTGACTTGACTATTAGGGACACATTAGCACATGTCCAGAGTGGTCATGTTTTGCATACCCACAGAAGGGCAACTCCTGTTAATTAAATTAGGGTAAAGGACACGCAGCTAATGAACATTAAGTTACATCTGTTGCTAGTGCCTTGAACATAACCACCAGAATTGTGTTTCCCCCCCCCCTTTCCTAGCTGCCCTATGCAGCCTTCCAGAGCAATACAAATTATTAGACAAGGTGATATGGTGATGCTTGAAAAACAGATATATAAAAGCCATCATGGCTGAGCTTCCTGAGAACATCACAAAAATTCACTTGGCTCTTCAAAGCATCCCTGCCACATTCCTGAGCCAGAATGCCTGTGGGAGGGATGTTATGTGATGAGGCAGTGTTGATCCTACGGGCATTCTTGCAGGGAGGCAATGGCTGCCCACATGTTTTAAAAAGAAGTGAATCCACCTCCTTGAAAACTAAGTACACCTCCCCTGAAAGTGGTGTGACATTTGCCCATCTCCTCCAAAATTGGCAACAACCCCACCTCCATCTTCACAGAGGATGAATGGTCCCTCAAAGGAGTGGGGGGGATTCTGCCCACTCCTAACCCCTTCTCCAGCAGCTTAAAAGAAGCAGAACCAAATGCAGGATCTATTATTCAGTGTGCTTACCAATGAAAATGATACCAACCTATTTCATTTTTCAAATATTTTCTCTTCTTTTCTTTTTCCTTAAAAAAAAAAAAAACTTAAATAGAGGAAATCAGAGAGGTGTGGAGACGCTTCATTTCCAACTGGCCTGGGAAAATAAATGAAGCAAAAGGTAGAAAAAATCAAATAATTGCACAGTGAGAGGGGAGGCAAGGCTATTTCAGCTGACATCACGCTGCATTCCATTTTTGCACTGTGATAACTATAATTTGAATCCTTAACCTCACATTCCATGAACTAAAAAGACATCTATTATATTGATCTTGATGGAAGATCTTAATACACTTGTGTATCACATACTTTGCACTTGAATTATCAAGTTCATTGGGGTTTTTGCTTGGCTGGCCCCTTTCTCAGTACTGCCTCCTTGTTACCTGGGGCTTTGCTGTATTTGAAGAATATTTCTATTACAAAACGCTGTCTCCAGAATCGAGCGAACTCCAATGGCAATCTTGTCCAGAATTCTGTTTGCAATGGAGGCTAGCCAAATGCGTCTGGAAGCAAACAAGAAGGATAGAAAAGTGAAGGCCCCTGTTTGTGTTGTCTGTCCTGGTACACAGGTATGTGTAATACCTTGGAACATAACTATCATGATCAGTAGCGGTTTATAGACCTGTACCCTGTGACACTGCTTAATACTCCCCGGGTCTCCCCCCTCCAAAAATAAAGCCATCTGTGATCTAAATTACATGATCAACAAGTTCATGGGATTCCACCTTGTTCCGCAAACCCTTCCATATAGGCAGGGGATTGAACTAGTTCCAAAAAGGTTAGGCTAGAATTCTCTCCCTAATTGTGTGGGTGCTGTGGACCTTGCCCCAGCGTGTGGGGAGCTATAGCCTGTGACACCGATTCTGAGTCAGATGGGGAAGCTGCAGAGTCAGGCCCAGCCATAGGAAGCCAGACACCTGAGAACTCAGTTCTATCAGGCCTCTCAGTTGCTGACGAGCGAGGAAAGGGTGAGGCGCAGGATGCTGATAGGGCCCATCTTCCACAGATGGGAGACCTGACGTTGACTGAGGCCTCTGATTCCCAACCAGGGACTTCTTCCATGGGAACAAGGCAGCAGGAGGAAGTCCCTGCAGGAGAGGGTGTCTCGGAGGTATCTCCTTTGGTGCATCGTCAACTAAAGAGGGTGGGGGCAGAGGTGTCTGGTGAGGTGCATCCCATAGGGCTGAGTCATAACTAATCTCCCACATTTGCCACCCCATGTGAAGACAGTAATATGGGGGAGGCCATTTTAATTTTTTTTAGGGGGGGGGCAAAATTTCTTAAGAGGTTCATGTGGGATTATTGTTGACAGGTTGTACTGAGTTTCTTTATTTTAAAAGTTCTTTAGCTGTCATTTTTGTGGCAACAGCAATCCTACCACCTGCCCTACACACACACACACACACACACACACACACACACACACACAAATACCCCATAACAATACTCCATCAGCAACATTTGGGCAGCTGGTTGATAGTAATGGACCAATTTCTCAATTCCAGTTCCTCTCAGTCTCTCATTGTTTAAGATCTTAAGTTTAGTTCTTCTTGAACTTTGAGAATTTCTCCAGTCTTAAGTTCGGTTCATTCCAAACTTTGAGAATTTGTTTTAAAGTTTGCATGAAAATTCATCATTTTGCATACAAAAGTACAGAAATTTTTGTGCACATTTTTTCTAGTACATGAAAACTGAACAGACTTCTCCCCAATCCCTAGCTGGTGGCAGCCCCTGTAGAAAAGCTCTGATAATATTTTGGTGCTGGTTAAACAAAGTTTAAAAATAAAGAGACCCACCAATGGCAAACCTTCCTGAACCTCATAGGAAAGTTCAGTGGCCCATCCCAGGTTTTGCCCACTGAAGCCCCCACCGCCTCCATATCCCCCCCCCCAAATTCTCTAGTCAAACTTTCTTTTAGAGAACTTTCATCTCACTGCTAAAACATATCCATTTTTCTCCTAATCTTTGTGGCCACCCCATGAGCTAAATTGGCTGATATCTTCATACTGACTGAGATAGATATTCCTTGGATTTCGGAAACTGCTGATGCAACTGAAAAGGGGGAAAAATGAGGGGGATTTGTCTCCCAGATATTAATGGCTAGCATTGCTTCTTAGCCCAGGAGAAACAATGCATCAACCTAGAAAAAGACAGACAAGAGAGAGTCTATGGAAAAGAAATTGCTTGAATGCAAACCTACAGAAGAAAAATGTCTAATGAATTAAATGATTGCAACCCTATGGAAGAAAAATGCCTAATGCATTCAATGATTCAATGTGAAAAAGGACCTTGCTTAAAAAATGTGCTTGAGAGAAATATACAGTCCCCTAATAATGTCAAAGTATCATTTAACTGGAAGAGCCAGGCTGGCTGGAAGGATTTGGGTGGAGAGCTCACAGAGCTAAACTGGGACCCACCAATGTCCCTAGCATTTTCTTTCATGACACATTTACGTACATTACTGCTCTCAGGCAGTGGCACTTTAGTGGGCCCTATAGCACACTTAGCATAATGGAACTTGACAAAGAGTATACACAAGGTACATGCCAGTTTTTTTTCTCCCTTTTGTTTTTGCATCACATTTTGCACCAGTCGCTGTTTCCAAACACTCTTCAAGGGAAGCCCCCGCTTAGACTAGAGATGTACAGATTTTGTTGAATCCCTTCCATCTGTGTTGTCAGTGGGTTGTCAGGTATCTTTCGTTCTGTCATCCACCCATAGACAGAATCCGATTTTTTGTACATGACTTGTGTTCATTTGCAAATGCGCACTTGTGTTAATGCACCCTTGTTCACGTGTGCATTTGCAGAAATCCCTCCCCCCAAGTTTTTTTTTTTTTTTTTAAGTTCACAAGCCCATGGAATCCAAGTGACTCAGAGAAAGCCGGTCTGCTTCATGGAAATCCGAACTCATTTGAATCCACTACTGATTTCTCCAGCATCCCTACTTAGAGTGTGTTGCAGTAATCTAAACTAAGATACAGTAATACCTTGGATTGCAAGCATAATTTGTTCCGGAACCGTGCTTGTAATCCAAAACACTCTTATATCAAAGCGAGTCTCTGGCAGGTAGGGATGTAGCCGAGTAGCCCGGCAGACATGAGTGAGGCCCGAACTGGGCCTGCTCATGTCCTTGCGGGCTCTCTGCCACCCCCGCGGGCTTACCTGCAGGCTCTCCGGCTCTGTGGAGAGCCTGCCTCCCCGCCCGCTGGTCCCGGCGCGTCACTTCCGGCGCGGAGGAAGTGACGTGACGGGACCATGCTCCGTCGCGCTGGACCCCCGTACTCTGTTTTTGGCGGGGGAAACCAGGGCAACAGGGCTGTTTAAGCCCTGTTGCCCTGGTTTCCCCCACCAAAACAGAGCGCAGGCGGGGGTCCAGCGCGCCGGAGCAGTGGCTCCGGCGGCAGCGGAGGCGGTGGAGGTGGCGCACAAGACAAGGTAGGCTGCGGGAGGGTGGCTCGGTGAGGTGGGGGTGGCCCTGCGGCGGCGGTCCGGCAGCGGCGGTGGGGGGGGTCCTCCAGGCGGCAGCTCGAGTGGCGCGGAGAACGCTCCGCACCGCTCTGAAGAGCGAGATCGGGTGCCGCGGAGGGCCGAGCCCGGAGCGAGCCATGAGCCTGCTGAAGGCTCGGTCCCACCACTGGGTGTGAGCGGGGCCGATTTTGGCCCGCTCCGCCCGCTCGAGGCGAGCGGTTGCATCCCTACACTACTTGTATTGCAAGACGTCGCTTGTTTATCAAGTCAAAATTTATTTTAAAAAATTGCTTGTCTTGCAAAACGCTCTCAGACCAAGTTACTTGCAATCCAAAGTATTACTGTACTATTAAGTGTTACTTTAGAGCTATATATTAAATCCAGTTGTTTTTTTAAGCATTTCACCCAGAGACTGAGCACAGATATATATATATATACAGAGAGAGAAGAGAGAGAGAGAGAGTATTTATAGAATAATTTCATATTCAACGTAGCCAACTTGCTTCCTTGTCCTTATATTTAAATACTGGGGATTTTTTTTGCTTTTGCTTTTTAAAAAAACACATTAAGAGTCACAGAGGGATTACAGAAAAGTAATTTTGTTCTCCATTGATGCAACATAGAACATTCGGAACTTTTTAAATACAACCCCCCCCTACATTTAACTAGTGCTGTTAATTAAAAAGTGGAGTCAAATTGCACACCCTTTATGATCAGCAGCATGGAGAGGGTGCATCTTCCCTTTGATGTGCCTCTCAGACGCAGGGAGCAGGATGAGTTCTCCTTATTTTGAAGTTAATCCACCCCTGCTTTTTTGAAGAGGTGCTTCTGTAATGTAGGAGCCTTCCCCGATGTGGGACCCTCCCCATTGTTTGGACTGCCCCTTTAAGATACCATGGTTTAGATTATTGTCTGAACCAGGGCCGGTGCAAGGCAGTTTGGTGCCCTAGGCAAGATCAGATATTTAGCAGGGGGGGCCTCCCACTTGAGCCCTCCCTCCCTCCAGCCCTATGCCCATTATGAAATAAATTTCCCTCCCTGGGAACTGCTGAGCCCCATAGAAAAACTTTGTGGACTTTGAGACTTTTCCTTTGTGTTCACGCGGAAAGCAAAGAGGCAACATCAGCCCAGCTATGCCAGGAACTCCCAAGGGCCTTCTCCTACTCCATATATATGTAAAAGCCTGTCTCCTTCTGCGGGCAGCACAAGGGATATGAAAAAAGGATGTGAGAGAGGTGTGGTGGCGCTACCTGTGAGGAATAGAGACAAAAGGGCATCTTGCAGCCTGTCCTACCTCGCAGGGTGGAGATGCAGAGACACCGGTTTGACTCATACACCTTCTGGGTTGCGGGGGGGGGGGGAATGCATGTAGTAGAAACATAGCAAAGAGAGAGCCCAGTGGATCATCTGGTTCAAATTTCTGCTTCCCCTCCTCTATCACTTTGTTGCAATATTTCTTTATCAGAATACTGTATATTATCCTGTCTTTCCCTTTACCAGCCTACTGCTCAAGGTAGACAACAATATTCAAAGTACAGTAAAGTAAACATCAACAGCTCAGGGCACAATCCTAAACACGTTGAGGCAGAAAAAAGCCCCGCAACTTCCAGCATTCACCAGCCAGCATGGCTGACTGTTGGAATGCTGGGAGTTGCGGGGCTTTTTTCTGCCTCAACTTGCGTAGGATTGCGCATGGCTGGCTGGGGAATGTCGGGAGTTGTAGGACTTCCCCCCCCCTCCAAACACATGTAGGATTGCATCCTAAAAGCATTTAAAACCAAAACACAGAAACAGCATGGTAAATAATTAAAACATTGGAGCCCCAGCTAGCTTAAAATACCTTTCCCTCCCTCCTTGGTTGCTGGAAATAACTGCTTTCAGGGGACATTGAGCTGAGGAACCTGAGGAGGGAAGGCGAAGGAGGTGTTTGCAGGTGCAACCTTCCCGCCAGCCCACCTCCTGCCTGAAGCTTCAGCGGCTTGGAGACCGAGCCCTGAGGTAGAGGAGAGAGAGGGAGGGGCGCGCTTCTTTCGCCTCCCCTTCCCCGACACAGGACATGATTGGTAAAACAAACTTGGTAAAATACGCATTTTAGTGCTGTATTTTTTCCCCAAGGCATTTCTGGCACCCCCTTTAGCCCGGCGCCCTAGGCAGCTGCCTAGTTGGCCTAATGGTAGCACCGGCCCTGGTCTGAACTATGACTATCTTTCCTTTGACTCCCTCTACCACAGAAAATGCACTGAGTCATAACCCTTTAAGGCAGGGCTGGGTATGCTAGGAGCTGTAGGCCAGCAACATCTGGGGACCCAAGGTTGGAGAGCCCTGCTCTATGGTAAAACAAAATAAGCCACTAAAACATTAATGGTTTCTGCTTAGATTCCCAAGATTTATACCAAAACAGACAGCAGGCTCAAAACATGTGTTTTGAACAATCTCACTCAGTATTAAAGATGGTACTTTCTAATGGGAACTGTGTTTTGGCATTTAAACAAGCATTTTCTTTGTGAGCAGAACAATAACTTTGGAACATTTTAAAGTTTGGGGGGGGGCAAGCAATATTGATGGGATCTCTTTGTGTAAACAGTAGCTAAAACTTTTTTTCATAGGAAAGAAATCTCATTTTTGGTCTATGGTCCTGTTTAACTTTTGTGACACTGTAAAAAAAAAACCCTCATTATGTGTGTTATCCACAATCTCCCTAGTAAAGTTGAGACCACAAATTAAGTATTTCTTGTGGTCTGTAGCAACAATATCTGAAGAATTTCTTCACAAATGCAGTCTCTAAAAAGACAATTTTAAGGTTCTGTGATTAGAACAATTTTATTAATTATGCAGCAAAATACCTGGACATTTTTGGAAATGGTGATGATGACTATGATTTTACATGTCTATAATTATGCCATATTCCACTTCGCTGCATGTTTGAGTGGATTTGTATTAGATGTGGTTGAGCAAACTGCTTTAGGGGAGGGATTAACTCAGTTAATTAAATTTTCACAACCAAAGTGGCTGAGATGCCATGATCACGGATTCATATGCCCAAAGCACTGTCCATTGATAAGCCCAGCCCAAAACTATAAGCAAATCTATCTCCTTCCTTCTGTTCACCACATACACCAAAGTGGAACTGAAAAAATGTTATATTATTCCCATATATTCCTGAGTTGGGCCTCCTCCTCCTCCTCCCCTCCTCCTTCTAGCAATTCTTGAGTTGGAGAGGGGTGAAAAGGAAGTGTCACTGAAGATTGGGTGCATGTGAAAAATTACTGAGAAATTTTGCAGGGGGTGTCTAGGCCTGGGGTGAGCAGAAGGTTGATATCCAGATGCTTTCGACTTCAACTCCCAGAAGCCCCTGCCAGCATGGCCAATGGTCAGGAATGTTGGGAGTTGGAAGTCCAAATCATCTGGAGATCAACTTTCTGCACACCCTTAGCCTAGTGTTACCTTAGTTTTAGGCAAGGTGGTTGAGAGAGAGGACTATTTTTGTTCATATTTACTTACTGGTCTAAAAAGTCTCATGGCTGCTCTGTCCTCTCTTGCAGCCTCCCGGCCATGTTTCTAGGCCCAGAATGTCCACAGAAACATATATATATATATATATATATATATATATTTACAAGTGTAAAACAAAAGAACAAAAATAAACCCCTCAGCCATCTCATCTACAACTGAGGTAAGCCAAGCCGCCCTCCCTCCCCCCCAAAACAATACTCAATTTTCCCCTGCACCCTCGGGGCAGCCACACACACCCCACATACACACTTCCATGGGGGGCAAATGGTACGGTGAATAGGGGAGATTTTCAGCAAGGCTTTAATATGTTCCTCTGTAAGTGGCTGCCACTGGTGTGTCATATTTGGCCTACAAAGCCACAGGTAGCTCCCTCAAAGAAGCCCTTGCCCATGCACCTTTCCGTAGCACTCTTGGTGGCTGGTGATACTCTTGCCACAGTACTTATAATTCTGTACATGCGCACATATTCAGAGTAACTCTCCATTTGTTAAGCAGCAAAATGAATCCATAGACCCAGTCCCAGTTTTACTTACATGCAGGGCCCAAGCACTGGGGAAAGGATAGATTTACTAGGGGCCAGAGATCCAAGGGGGGGCTGGCCCATGTTGCAACTCCATTACCATATGGGAAAAAAATTAGGCTAAATTGTAGATCAATGTACCTATTGTTCATGTCTTGTGAGAGTTGCTGGTGCCAATCAGATGCAACGTTAGAGTAGAACAAGCAACATTCTGAACTGATTCCTTCCTTATGGACCACTTTAGTTCCCATTATCAGAGATTCCTAGAATCGACACATAGAGGAGCAGCCATTTTAGATATCATTGTGAGAGTTGCACAGTTCCAGTAAACTCCTGTGATGCACATTCCAGCCTCCTTTTTGGATCATTTGTGAACGTTGGAGAAATTTATTTGATCCAAATTTGTATAAGGACATACACAATTTGCACTCTCTGAAGTTATACACAAACTGGAACACACAGGCCCAGAAATCCACACTATTCAGAATACTGTAATGCAGGTTGCAACTCAAAAATGTGCACAAAATTCTGCAGTGTAAGAAAAAACATGCATATATAAGGAGAAAGTATGCACAAAAACTCATTATATTAGGGGAGAGCACTTGCAAAAAGTGTGCAAGCTGGGAAAAGTACATTAAAAAATGAGAATATTTGGAGAATGTAGTAGAAAATGTGTATGAATTTTCATGCAGACCAGGGACCCGGTCTCCTAAGGACACCCCTATTTGTAAAAAGGGATGTATGGACAGGGGAGAGGAGGGCATTTGATTCAGGGGGGAAATCCTCAGGCAGAAAGATACAAGGGGAGGCAGCAGGAGGTGAAGCACATGTGGGCAGAAAGCCAGCTAATCCAGGAAGATTAGATGCAACAGAGATCCTCAGGGCCCGTGTACCTTTATTTCAGTAAGTGTCCATGGACAGCAGAGTGGTGGGGCAGATGGCATCCTTTGGGGCTACAATACCTAACACTGCCTCTGATGCAGACCTTTTTCTTTTGCTGAATTCACAAGTGGGCCTAAATGAACAGAATGTCAGGAAGATGAGAAACTGAATGATAACAAAATGTGACATATTCCCCCATTCCCCAGGTGCCATGAGCCACAATGAAGATGTGAAGGCCTGTGGGGAAATCTCAGAGAAATTGGGAGGATGGAATTTTATTTTATTATTTAAAAACCTTTTTCCAGTTTTGATTTGTGTTTAAATGGGGGGGGACTTTTTTCTGAATTTTATTGATCCCCCCCTTTTTTTAACCCCAGGTCTTCACATCTCTAACCATAATTAGGTCCCCGACTGGCCTGAGGCCCTTCATGTTCATATCCCTGGTTTACCCCCCATGCCTTTCTCCAACTGCAGACATGCCTTCCAAACTTTTCTGCACTGATGGTTTTATATAAGGCACTAACCTTTTAGCTATGCTATTCTGCAATCTTCATTCTCATTAAGGCTGTGTTTGCTGCTGCTTGAGTCTCAAATCCAGATGTTTCCCAGCCAAACTTTAATGCGGCTGCTGTTCCCTTATTCACAATGCCTAATTGCTTATCTTCCCAGTCTTCTCTCTGACACAATAAATCTTCTATTTCATCATTTGTCTTTTAAATGTATCCTTAAATATTTACTTTAGCATTTGTCATTTTATCACTCTTCATTCCCCCTTCTTCTCCTCCCCCCCGAAAGGAGAGGCATTGTGATGTCTTCATTTAAATCTGATCAAAGATCTCTGATATTATTTACAACACCAGTCAGTTATGTAGATGAAATTCCCAATGTTGGGGAGCAGGGATCAAATGAATTGGAGCAGTGAGAAATATTGCATATTACAATACAACAGATGCCTTTTGATCCCCCCCCCCAAACACACACTCAGTGGGGCTGTTGCTATTTAGAACTGTTTGTGTACTGATTTGTGCTGCTGTTCCTGGTTACCACTCCTAAGTTCTTCCAATATTAGGAAGAACTATCAGGGCTTGCTCACACCAGCCTTGGCCCTTCCTTACTCTCCATCCAGGAATGGCTTCTAGTAAGCTAATAAGGGCACAAAATCCTATGCATGTTTAGACAGAAAAAAGTCCTACAACTCCCAGCATTCCCCAGCCAGCCATACTGGTTGGGGAATGCTGGGAGTTGTAGGACTCCCCCCCCCCCCCGGTCTAACATGCATAGGATTATGCTCCACGACTTTTCTCTACTTCCAGGCATTTGACAGTATATGATGGGGTTCCTTAATTTGGTGGTTTTATCGGGTTTCGGTATTGTATTGTTAATTGGTTTTAGCTGTTTTAAATTGTTTTTACAAGTTTTGCATGTCGTAAGACACTTTGGGTCTTTTTCTGAGAAAGGCATATTATAAATTTAATAAAGCATAATGATCGTAAGCATGCAAACTGAGCTTGAATCATGCAGTCTGTGAGTGGGGGAGTAGGACATTCAAGGGGTCCGGCTCAAATCTTAACTCAGTTGAGAAAAATAAAGTGTCAGGGATTCTGGGGTTGAACTAACGTCAGGCAGAAAAAAAAATGGAAAGCTTATTTTTATATATTATATAAAATTATCTTCTTGTTGTTCCTCTCCTACCAGAGTTTGGACATCATCTTGTTGGCTAGACCATCTTTAGATGTGTGTCTAGCTATGACAAGTATACTTGGAAAATGTACTTGTGGTGGTTTTCTGTTGCCTTCCACATCGCAGTGCTATGGCCGATTACGATGGCTACCATCTTGCCCGCTGTTTTCCATACCAAAGCCCTATCAGCATCCCTTGCCTTGGCCTCCGATGGGTACTGACATGGCTGCTGCCCAAAGTCAGGTGGGATTTAGAGGCGATTTAATTCCCCAAGGCTCCACAAGCCTCCTGGTCAAGCTCCTCCACCCAACGCCATTGGCTTTCCTATGGGTCGGGTTATTTCCCGCATCCCGATACCCAGCGTAGCTGAGGTATGTGGTGGCGCTACTCGCCAAGGTCAGTCCGTAGGTCAACCCCCCTGCGGAATATAAAACTATATTCTATTTATTTATTTATTACATTTCTATGCTACCCAATAGCCGAAGCTCATACGGCTGAATTTGGGAAGACTTTGCGGGTGGAATGGATGGGCTGAACTCCTCCTCATCATGTTTCAGCTTTCTTTGATGCTGACAAAATTTCATAGCAATGGCATCAGCAGCAGCTTTTCCCTTGGGGACTGCCATTTTCCCCTCCCCCAGAAGCTGCTTCTGCGTAATACTAGTATCTCACAGTTGGGGGGATTCTGGGGGGGCGGTAAATGGCAGCTGCCAGTTTGGGCTACTATTTTGCCCCCCCCCGATGCCCTTCAGAACGGTATCCTGGAAGAGGGTATGACTGACTGGAACCCTCAACTGTGCAAATGCCACATCTTGTTGCAGGTCCCTACTTGTCTGGTTCTCTAATTAAGTAACACTGACTTACTCAAGCATCCCTAGCATCACCGTTAATCCAGCCTGACTCTTGAGAAAAGTCCCTCCATGGTCTTGAATCTGCTGGAAGGACAGGGCTTCAGAAACAGGTCGTGAAAATGAAGGGGGAGAGGGCATTGATTGATCATTTTGGTCATGAGCCATCCGAAGTCTCTTATTTTTGGAGGATCTTCTGCAGTGCCTGCTCAGAAATAGGTTTTCTTAAACCAGTGTTTCTCAACCTTGGGTCCCCAGATGTTTTTGGCCTACAACTCCCAGCATGCCCCAGCCAGCATAGCTGGCTGGGGCATGCTGGGAGTTGTAGGCCAAAAACATCTGGGGACCCAAGGTTGAGAAACACTTTCTTAAACACAGGTGAAACAGATCAAAAGCATCTGATATGTGTTGTTTTTCTTGAGCAACTGCCGGGGACGCTCAGACGCACACGCACACGCACACACACACACACCCACACACATTAATCTTCCTTTATCATGTGAATTTTGATACTCTCAAAGAACAAGGACTTAAACTCTGCTTCCAGTTGAGTCATTTCCTTTCATGTAAAGGACACTCCAGAGGTATTTGCAATCTACTCTGTCTCTTTCTCTTGGCTTAGAGGAGGGAACTTCATTTCCCTCCAGTAACAATACGAGTTTCTTAAATATATACATACATTTCAGTTACCATTTATATTTATTTATTTATTTATTTATTGTATTTCTAGATTGCCCATCTAGCCAGTACCTGGCCACTCTGGGCAGTGTGCAACATACAATGAAACAAAACAGAATAGAATACACTTAAAACAGTATAAAATTTTAAAATCCTAACCCACCCCATATCCCCACCTGAAAAGCCATGTTTTTAATGGCTAGAAGCAGCCCCTTCACAGCTGTGGCTCCAAGGCTTGTGGAACAAACACATTTTTTCATTGTTGTTGTTGTTGTCATTGTTTTACTGTAATTTTTGCACACATTGGAAAAGTGGCACGTCCATTTAAAAATAAATAAATCAAGATTTAAAAATGCACTTCTACAATGCATTTGTAGCAGAGAAGACTGAAATAAACCTCACAGTTCTTCAGAACACAGTTTTGAAAAAAGCCACCTCTTTAAGGAGAATAAAAGGGCTGGTGGCCGAAGCACTGTAAACTCAACAAAACTGGATCCGGGAGTGCACAGTGAAGAAAGGAAAGCCAATAAATGAAAGAATAATAGAACATTGATCAAGCCTTTATCTCAGCGGGGTAACTAAGTCGGTTGTCTCCAAACATGTCATTGCTGAGCCATTTGATTAAATACAAGTAATAGGTTGGGATGGATGGAGGTGTTTAGCTCCTGTCAGCAACTGTGGACAGAGAAGATAAGGAAAGCTATTGAAATTGTAATAAGAGCTCTCAGCTGGGGCAAGCAGGCGGGCCGGTGGGGGAAGTTTGATGCCCTCCTCACTCTGTTTTAGTTAAGAATTTGCATTGCATCCCCCACCCCTATAAAAAGTCACCTTTCTTATTAATGTTGTTGTCTTTTTGTATGGGGCACATTACATGGACCGACTCTGGTGCCCTGATTGACAAAATGGATAGTTCAGTGGCTAAAGCAAATTCTGCTTGGAGTGGAAACAGCTGTGCTGAAAGTGAACTGAAGCAGTGTCCAGACTTTATGATTAAAAACACACACACACACCCCACCTTGGACATTGGACATTGTGGAATAAATCAGCATTTGAACCATGTTGCTAATGTGTTGTAGCTTTGGGAACTGTAGGGTGTATTCTTTGCACTCTTGTGTGAGTTGCCCTGCTTGGGGCAAAGGTAGGGATGCGCAAATCAGCAAAACTCAAGCTACCAAAGTTCTCTGAATTCCGTCTCAAAGCTTGTTCCGACTTGTGTCTGTAATATAAGATTGCGAGCTTTGGTTCCCCCCCCCCTTTCGCATGAAAATCTATCTGTATTTCCGTGTGTATTTTTTCCAAATGTACTCATCAATTGTGTGCATCTTTCAAATGTACACGTTCATCTCCCATTGATTAAAGCAAGTTTGTGCACATTTTTCAAAAGTACGTGTTTCTTCAGGCACATTTTTTAAATGTACAAATGCTGTTGAACGCTTTTTTTGGCGGGGTCTACAAATCACATTGCAAGCTCAGAAATGTATGGACTTAGTCCACAGATTGTATCCTAGTCCATGTTCAATTTGGAAGAACCAAATCGGGTAAATCCTTATCGAAAATAATCTGAAATAAGTTTTTCATACATCCCTAGCCGCAAAGGGCAAGATGGCAACCACCTAGTCTCATGTTCTCTGGTCTTTATGCCCCTGCCCTCTGGGGCTCAGAGGCGGTCTCTGAGGGGGAGAAGGCATCATTCAGTAAGCCATTCCCTGTCACCGAGGGACCTTCCATGCCAGAGGACATGGCTTTACCAGACTCTTTGGACTCAGAGGGCACCCCACACACAGTCCTCACCATGCAGTCCTCTCCACCCCATCCCAGAGGAGCCAGTGGCTGCAGAATCAAATAATGGCCTTTGGCAGTCATTGCCCACCTGGGTGTGTCATTGGGCATGCCAGCCCTTAAGCTAGGCCAGCCTTGAAGTGACAGCCCCAAATCCTTTCACTGGGTCTCCGGTGTGGAGTGTGAAGCCCATCCCCACTTATCCCAGTGATGAATCCTGCCCAGTGCCTCTCTGAATGTTGGCAAATGCTGTTACACACACAGAAGCTTCATTTCAGTTTTACTTGAGGGTGAGCGCTAAGGGGTTTAATGAAAGTTTTTACTGAAAGGCTGGGTTTTTATGAAGGATTTGAAGGAAGAGAGAGCTGTGGCATTACAGTAATACCTTGGATTGCAAGCATAATTCGTTCCGGAACCGTGCTTGTAATCCAAAACACTCTTATATCAAAGCGAGTCTCTGGCGGGCGTGAGCGGGGCCGATTTCGGCCCGCTATGCACGCTCGAGGTGAGCAGTTACATCCCTACGCTTGTCTTGCAAGACATCGCTTGTTTATCAAATCAAAATTTATAAAAAAAATTGCTTGTCTTGCAAAACGCTCTCAGAACAAGTTACTTGCAATCCAAGGTATTACTGTATATATGAGACAGTTCTGGCATAAGGGGCAATAAAGGAGAATGGCTGAAGATGATGATGATGATGATGATGATGATGACAACGACGATGACATCATCATCATCATCATCATCATGATATCATCTGATGTTTAGGAGAGGTTGAACCTTAGATTTTGCCTTGTCTGAGAGACGCAAGGACTATATCCTCCTGGATGCAAGCTCTGACTTGAGGATCGCATGATAACAATACAATGAAATGAAGTTTACCTTTGGTATAGCATCATCCATGACCTTGCTGTAAGTTATTGCTGTAGTCCCATTCACATTGCTGCTGTCTTTCTAAAAAGACCAGGGACCGTTCATCAAGTAGCTATTAAGGCAAATTTGTTTTCCTTTATTTGAACAGCTGCTATGTAATAAAATTCATTACACTTGGTTGAGTCTCTCTCTCTCTCTCTAGTTAAGTGCTCTGTTTAGAGACTTACAATGCACACAGCGGGGCGGGGGAGTGTTAATATGCCTCCTTCCTGTGTGCAAGGGATGCATTTCTGTCTGGAGCTGGTTGCCGGGCATCGAAAATGCAGAGGCATTAAAATGGGGCATTAAGTAATCATCTCCAAGGATCCCAGTGTTGCAGTATTTGCATTGTTGTTGTAAATGTTAGATATGTGGTGTGTGTGTGTGTGTGTGTGTGTGTGTGTGTGTGTGTATACAGTGGAGGCTGTAGACTCCTATTTTGGTGGGGCTCCTAATCCATTGCAGGTTTCATTTGGAGCTTTATAGGAGCTATCCATGGTGGTGAACCTATTTTGGGGGTGGAGTTCAGCATCACGGATAGCTCCCATAAAGCTCCAAATGAAACCCACAATGTATTAGGAGCCCCACCGAAATAGGAGTCCCCAGCTTTCCCTGTATATATACACATATCAGTTTAACATGTATTAAGGGCTTTCCATGTTCAATCAAGCTCCAAAATGCCAAGAAACTACAGCTATTAAGGGCCATGCCTTTAACAGATGTGTTATTTAGGCAATATACATATGGTACGGTACGGTATCCTATGCTATGGTTAGTTCCAGCTTCACCTCCCCAAGCTGTCAGTGGCAGAGTGTTGGACGGGACCTAAGTCCCAGATTTGCATGGGAATAGACCCATGGAGTCTATGCAACTGACCCTACCATTCCATGTTACAAGTACTGACACAACCATCCACATAAAATGATAGAGTTGGGAGAGAACTTGAATTTCATCTAGTCCAACCCCTGCCATAGGTTAGGTAAAGCATTTTAAAGCATCCTTCATTTTTAGCCAACTGAAGCTGCAATACTATACCCACTTACTAGGAGTAAGCCACATTAAACACAATGGGTCTTACTTTTGAGTAGAATCACAGTATAAGTGAGGGAATGGACAGGACAAGGACTACTGCTGCACAACTGCAGTGCTAGCACAACACTGTGTGTAAAGGTAGTGCACTGTTCTGCACCATTGTGCACTCCAGATTTGGAGCAATGTTGTAGCAATGATTTCCTGTGTCAGGACCCAGGTCTGTAAGATGCAAATCATGATAGATAGATTGATTTTACTTTTTCACATGCGCAGAATGGAATTTCCTCCTCAATGAGTCACTAGAACACTTTGTGGAATAGGTTTTCATATCAGAGAGTGTAACTTGAGAGCCAGTGTGGCGTAGTGGTTAGAGTGTTGGACTGGGACTTGTGAGATCCGGGTTCTAGTCCCCACTCAGCCATGAAGCTCACTGGGTGACTTTGGGCCAGTCACGGACTCTCAGCCTAACCTACCTCACAGGGTTGTTGTGAGGGTAAAATGGAGAGGAAGGGGACCACCATGCAAGAGCCGCTTTGGGTTCCTTGCAAGAGGGAAAAAGGCAGGATATAAATGTAATAATAATAATAATAATAATAATAATAATAATAATAATAACAACAACAACAACAACAACAACAACTCCCTTGCAAGGTTCTGAGCCCCCTAACATGTTTTCTTTTCATTCTTTTTAAGAGCAGACACATATTCAATAGTAAACCAATTTTGATTTCTGGTTGGTTTGTTTCTCATACGTTGTCATGGAATTTGTTCCTCTCCAGGCTCTGTGGCCTCTTCACCGAGGTCCCCACCACCCCGCAGGTGACAGTATGATGGAGATAAAGGTTTCAATGAGAGCTTACGATGACAGAGAAATGCTTACTACTTACACGAAATATGTGCAATTGTTCAGAATCCTTTATGTACATTGGTTTATGTAATTACTTAAATAAATGGCAAGCCTGTTTACTAAGTGGCCAGTGGCATAAACCGACACTGTAGAATTAGTGCTGTGCCTGTGTTGGAGATGTACAGGAGGAGTAAGGAGGAATGCTTTACATGTGGCTTATCATGCACTGAGCAGGCAGGGGTGCCCCTTCCAACTCTACCATTCTAGCCCAGCTCACTAATCCATGTTCCTTGCTGTTCTCTTCATGCTAAGGAGAATAGCATGGTGAGTGTCTTGATAACGTTGGGGGATAGATCAGTGCAGCGAAGTGTTTCACAAGTAGAACCCTCCAGCTGCCACTGCACAGTGACTGTGGGTGAATGCAAATTCCCATCCTTGCCAAGTCAGCACCCACTGGGATTCTTCTTCAGCCAGCAGCAGGCAAGCCTGTGATTGCTGACTGGTTGGCCACTTTGTTGATGTCAGCAGCCCGCACCAGCAGCAGGTGGGTAATCAGTAGGAAACATCAGCTGTCATTGTGTGGTGATCAACAGGAAAGGCAAATTCTAAGCCTGGCCACATCAGCAACCATAGGGAGACAGCAGCGGAGGAAAGGGTGCTTCAGTCGACAGCATGCAGGCATGTGGTTGCTGACTGGCTAGCCACATTCACTGAAAATCATCAGTGTGTGGTGGGCTGACGAGCCAGTCAGCAGCCATGCACTTTCCCAGTGCTAGCAGAGACACCCCCTGCCTCCATGTCTGCTAGTAAAACAGATTCTAGTAACGCACACCCCTTGACCAACCCACAGAGATGGCTGGTGGTTCCTATTACCAGATGGCTTCACCAGGCACGGCTGTGAAGAACTACTTGGACACAATGCAACGCAATGGTCACCAATGCAAGAACACGCCGCTTCCCTACTTTTCATTCCTACACAATCTCTGATTTCCTCGCCCCCTCCCTGGATTTATGCTTCACTCCCCAGGGGCTGGGTATGGAATCTTTCCTACTTTTTGGATGCAGAGAAGGAAAGGTGAACTCCCAACTATATCCTCCTGACTCACAGAACAGACATGGATGTTCCAGAGGAGGAAATGTATGCATAAGTCAGGGTGGGGAGGGTAGAGAGACTTTACTTTAACATACAGGAAAAACTAAGAGCTTCAATGGAAGCACACAATCCTTCCTAGCTTTTAGACACATGGGGCATGAAAACCCAGTGCCAACAGATGGAGTGTGGTGTAGTGGTGAGAGTGTTGGACTGGGACTCAGGAGATCCAGGTTCTAGTCCCCGCTTGGCCATGAAGCTCACTGGGTGACTTTGGGCCAGTCACGGACTCTCAGCCTAACCTACCTCACAGGGTTGTTGTGAGGATAAAATGGAGAGGAGGAGGATTATGTAAGCCGCCTTGGGTTCCTTGCAGGAAAAAAGGCGGGGTATAAATGTAATAAATAAATAATAAATGCCTTATGTATATGCTTAATGGTAACACTTTAATGCACGTATACCATGCATTTCAGTGCATTATTGTTTACTAGCTAAAGGCAGGATTTGGGTCACACCACACCTTAGTTTGCCTTTTTTCTTTCCTTTTTTAAAAAGGCCTTAGTTAAAGCACAGACAAATAAAATGAATACAGACTAATTTATGTGAGACATTTCTCATGCTGCAATTTACCAGAATGCCTCAAATGACCATGCAGTCATTTGTACCTCTGTTCCTGAAAAAGAAATGCATTTCTCCTAGAGTGCTTAGAACCAGTATTTATTTATTTATTTACTTGCTTACAGTATTTGTATACCGCTCCATATCTGAGCAGATTCCAGAGCGGTGAACAATAAAAAGATCAAAACAGACAAAAGAAACAAAAACAATACATTGAAAACAAGGTAAAAAAATATGGTGGTTGGACAGCAAAGAAGGCTTTCCAGCACAGGGAAGGTGTTCAGCAGGTCTTACTTTCCTCCTCCACCCTTGCAGGAGGAAATAGAGTTGCATAATTGGGATATATGGTGGGAGTCTGACATTGATTAGTTTGGCCTGAACGGTTCATAGCATTGTTCGGCTTTCATCTATACCAGGGCTCTCCAACCTTGGGTCCCCTGATGTTGCTGGCCTACAGCTCCTAGCATACCCAGCCAGCATGGCTAATGGCAAGGGATTCTGGGAGCTGCAGTCCAGCAACATCTGGGGGCCCAAGGTTGGAGAGCCCTGATCTATACTGTAAGGAAATCAATTAGAGGGACCCATCCCAGATTTTGGAGTGAGATATGAGCTAAGGATGTGTGAATCAACAAAACTCAAGCTCGTTGAAGTTCTCAGAATTCCACCTTGAAGCTCATCCCGACTCATGGCAAGTGGCAACAACAGATTGCGATCTTTTCCACCCGTTTCGCACAAAATCTGTGTGTATTTTAGAGTGCATTTTTCTTCATATGTTCACATTAATTGTGCACATTTTTGAAATGTACAAATTATTAAATTGCATTTGCATGCATTTTTCAAAAGCGCGCATGAACTTTGGTGAAATGTATGTATATGTTGAACAGATTTGCTTGCCATTGTTCTGCACATCACATTGCAAGCTAGGAAATGTACAGATGTTGACCACAGATTATCTTCAGATCCAGGAGGTGCAGATGCCAGAATCTTCAAATCAGTGTTGCTAGACATACATAACTTTGTGGTTGCCAACAAATTCTTGATCTTTTTTTCTTTTTTTTTTAAATCTCTTCTAGGATTCTCAAGGAAAGTTTGTTTGTGGGAGGTGGAATGTGAAGGTGGCATCATCAGGGCCAGGGAATCCACTTGGTCAGGCATCATTGGTGAATGGGGACTACCAGAATCAGTAAGCCCAGGATCTGGTGAGCAGAGATGGTGCCATTCCAATAGTTTGTTGAGCAACTGTAGTCAAACACCAGTTTGCTGTGTTTCTACACCAGTAAGGTTGGTGGTCAGAGTAGGGGACTGGCAGGGATACAAGCAACACAGTCTAGAATTGTTCTGGCTTTGGGAGTCAGGTGATTCTGAGAGAGCTAACCTTATGCGGTGGCATGCTACTATAGCACTCCACGTTCTGCTATACTCCCACAGTTTGTCAACATGTTTCTGAAGGAAGCCACAAAGCCATCCCTCTGCACTTCCAGGCTGTTTTTCTTCCACCTGACTGTTGCATTGCATCTCTGTCCCAGATACTCATCACCCTTGCAGCCATGGTGGGATGGGCTTTGCCAGTACATGGACTTTGGAGCCTGGCATGTTTGCCCCATGTGCCAATCTGCCAGAGGCTGGCCCCGAAGGAAACAAAATGCAGAAGAGTTACATTCTGACCTCTTCCCTTGTTAACAAGTGCTTATATTCCAAAATGAGATGCAATGTGAGGAGAATGTATAATTTAACTACTTTTGCTATACTCCATCGCAAAGCAATTACATAAAGATTAATTAGAGCGCTCCCCAAACAGTAGTAAGCTGCAAAGTAGTTTAATTAAATACCATTATCTCTAGAATCAGCAAGTTAATAACACAGTTGCCAGTATAGCAAGAAACAATGCGGCAACCAAAACATGAAATAAGGCAAGAGAGAAAGGATTTTGTTGCGAACAGATTTTGATTATCTAGGTTGATGCATCTACCAGGGCTGGGTATTTAACTGCTAGTAGTCTTCATCTAAATGTAGACTGGGGGATGGGGTGGAAGGGGTGGAAAACACCCCTAGTTCAACACCCTGCAATAAGGCAAAATCCGCTGTGCCAAATCTCGAAAATGCAGTAGCCAATAACAGATCAGCCTAACAAAGGTGGTAGCAACCAAATTATGTCTTTTTGCTGACAAGACAGGCCAGTAACCCATTTCAGTACACAACTGAGCCATGAGGATGCACAGTAACATATAATAATATACTGACATAGTCCCCAGTCTAGCCAAAGCTACGTATGACCAAGGGACAAATTACTAATTACATTCATAACTAAAGGGACAAACTACCCATTTCACTTTTCACAAGCCAAAGAACACAGATCTGCACACTACCATGATCTGATCTCCTGATGTTTTTTTTTAAGCTAAAAGCAGCAGTGGGGTACGGGTGAGAAATAAGAGAGCCAAATTGGTTCGGGGGAGGAAAGCTGGGAGCGAGGGCATTTAACTCTTCCCCACTGTGCTGTTTTTCTGATGAAAATTGTACACACACCCATCAGCTAATAGTTCAGTGTCCCAGCCAATGTACGACTCCCCCATCTGCTTTTCCACTTAGACATGGGGAGTTCCCATCCCAGACCTTTTGAGCCATGTTCCTAAGTCCCATTGAAACCAATAAAAAGGAGGTAATGACTAACCTAAGCCCTGTTGCTTGCAATGGGGCTTAGTCATTACAGATTTTACCTGCATCTGGGCCAAAAATGAATAAAATAAACCTATATTCTGGGGTATGACAAGCTCCCCATGTATCTCCAACTAAATATCCTGGTAGAGTTTTTTTAGAAAAAAATAAATAAGAAAAAATAGCCTACCCCAACCCTTGGAATGTTTGGGACTACAACTTCCAGCATACCTGACCATAGGGCATGCTGTATGGGGCTGATGGGAATTGTTATCCAAAACAACTGGAGGGCTCCAGGTTGGGGAAGACTGGCATAAATGAATTATAAAGGTCAGCAGTATATTCCCATAATATCACTCACTCAGTTACTAAAAAAAGAAGAAAAATTCCCATGGTGATTTAATAACATACCCTCCGTCATTTCAGAGATGAAAATAGTGACACTTGTATGCTCAGTACATCCTGCCTGCTTCCTCCTGTGTTTATTTACTCTGCAATATCCTGCCCTACAAAGATTTGAAAGCAAAGGGGATGTTTGTTCTTACACTTAAATATATATTAAGGCTGCAGAAATATACTGGTTTTATAATAGGTTATCGCAATTCAAAGTTCAAAATGAGCCTCACTAGCCATTGCATGTGAAATGATAGGTTCTACAGATTGTATGCTACATGGTATGTGTACCAGGAAGCCCGCTCCTATGAGGAATGGTCAAATGAACTGGGTATTTGTTTAGCCTGGAGAGCAGAAAAGTAAAGGGAGATACGATACTGGTCTTCATGTATCTGAAGGGTTGTCATGGAGAAGGTGGAGCAGTCTCATTCTCCGTTGTTTCCAGCGGGCAAGACGAGATCTAAATGGGTGGAAATGGGGATGAAGCAGATTTCAGCTAAGCACTACGAGAAAGTTCCTCATGCCAAGACCATTTCAATAGGGAAAAAGAGTCTAGGGAAGCACAAATCAGCGAACCTCAAGCTCATCAATGTTCTTTGAATTCTACCTTGACGCTTGTTCTAACTCATGTCCACATCGGATTGCAAGCTTTTGGTTGGGTGAGAGGGGAAGTTTGCATAAAAATCCATGCATATTTTGGTGTGCATTTTGGTGCACACCAAATCGTATGCATTTGCTTCCATTGATCGAAGTGTGTTTATGCACACTTTTCAAAGTACCGGTATTCATTTTTTTCTAGTGTATTCCCTCCCCCCCCCACCCAAATGTAAGCATTTTCAAATGCACTTTTCTTTGGTCCACAAATCACATCACAAGCTCAGAAATGTATGGACTTTGACAGCAGATTGCATTTGAGCCCATGTTCAAGTTTAGGAGGTGCAAAGTTGGTAAATTCTGGTCTAAAATGAAACAAAACAAATGTCTCATACATGGGCCTAGGGATGGGCCAATCTGCCAGTTTCATTTTTCCCCACATTCAAATTTGTTACATCTCAAGTTCTTTCTCTCCCATATATGAACTTGGTGAGTTTTAGTAATTTTTATTAAATGAACTGAAACAAAATCCTTACCCACCTGCACCAGCCAAATTCAACAGGTATGGCTATTCGCAGCACGGAGAGGATGATGTATCTGCTGGGCATATAGTTGTTGAAGATGAGGAGCCCATCAGAAGAAAGACATAGGGAACCCTAATTTAGCACTAATGTGGTTGAATGCACAGGGATCCAAACCTAGACTTTTAAGAGCTAAGCACGTCAAAACCCTAGGTCTAGATGGATTAATCCCTCAGGTTAGGTTTCTCCCAAAAATAAATCTCAAGTTTGGGTGTTTTTGTTTATTTGTTTGGGGGGGGTGTTGTTTTTTGTTTTGGGGTGGGTTTTTTTGGTCTCAAATAAGGAAAATTTTGCAAAGTTTGGGAAATTCTTTTTTCAAAACCAAAATGAAACAAAATTCTCTCCTATCCCAACAGACATCCCTCAGACTGCCTCAAGAGCTCAGGAGGTGTGTACATGTGTGTGTATGGGTGGGAGCTCTCTTTCAGTACAGATGTATAAGCAGAACCTCAATGACCATCTGTCAGAGATGTTGTAATTACTCAATGCCTGTGTTAAGTGGGGGTGGACTAAATTATCTCCAGGGTATCTTCCAATTCAAACATTCTCTGTTTCTATGTTCATATAGATGTATGTAGATCTTTAGATGAGATAAACCTGACTGAGCCACACTCAAGGCTAAAGCAGATGTGACTGCAGTAGCATAATGCGTTTTAATGCAAAACTGACCGAATTATATAGGAAAAGGATGATGGGTCTGATTTAAGAAAGAAAAGGGGGGAAAAAACAGAAAGTGCATGACTGAGTGATGCAAGTCATTGCTTATAAAGTTGGATGCTAGCGTGCGGGGAAAAATAGTACTGTTTCTAATTTGCTAGACTGTTGACTGATTTTCAAACACCTTGGCCAAGAACTCTAATCTTCAGTCTCTGTGGAGGTGTAATCCCACTGTATTGAGCAAAAGTCTCTTCTTGCCCCTTAGGAAATGAATATATAAATTTAATCAAAATAGCTCAGGGAACCAAAACCAGGTGGAAACGCTGATCGAGGTGCCGTCGTTCTCACATATATGGCTTAGGGAAAGAGGGAAATGCAAATGTTCTGGCAACAGAAAGTACAAAGTTTGGTAGCCGTAAAGGTAAAACCTAAGCTATTAATCCAGTCTCAAAGATGCCACTGAAATGATTTACAAGGACATTGCACTGGAATATGTTCAGGAAAGCTTTATGGGTGCCACATTATTGATTGCTGGAAGATACATCACCCAGGTTTTATCAGGAGAAGTCCAGAATGCTTCCAATATAGAAAATCCCTGGATAAGGAGAGCAGCTTCCCTTTGCTCAAATTTCTACAAATAGTTTGAGAACCTTCAAACTACAACACATACTTATTCTCAGTGTGGTTGATGTGAAATGAACTGCCCATGGTTCAGGTGGTCGAGAATGCAGGTTTCCCCTTGGAAGAGGTGGCATTTAGGGAGAGCAGGCATGAGTGGTCTTGCTATGGACAAACATTAATCTGTTTGCTTCAAAAACCATCCAGGGATTTGTGTGTATTCTTTGTTTTGCAGGTGTTTGCATTGGGCTGTTTTGCAGATGGCTGTAGCTCAATGGAAGAATACATGCTTCACATGTAGAATGCCCCAACTTCAAAACATGGCATCTCTAGTCTAGGGATGATTGACAATTGTATTTGATTTGGATTTCGGTTAGAACTCATGAACATTTGGACATTTCTTCATAAACAGGATGGAAATAACTTGATATTTATTTATTTATTTTAAAAATCAAATGGGCAAGAAAGTAAAACTAGCACATCCATCCAGGCCCAGGGCTTTGAGTGCTTAGGTCCTAAAAACCTGTGTTTGTGTATTCAACCATATTAGTGCTAAATGGGAGTTGCCACCTCTTTTTCTTTTTCCTTTTTGACAGACTCCTCACCTTTAACAGCCACATGGCAAGCATGCATATCATGGCCCTCTCAATGCTTGGAATAGCTGTACAGATTGAATTTGGCCAGTGCAGATGGGTGAGAATTTGGTTTGTTTTGCTTTTTGATAACAGATTACCAAAATTGGCAAATTTCCTCATAAGTGGGATAAAAACCAAAAATGAATGTGGGAGAAAGAGGAACTGATTGTCCAATCCTACCATCTTCAATTAGGGCTGAGAAAATCCTGTCTGAAACTCTAGAGTGCTGGTGCCAATCAGTGTAGACAGTACTGAATGAGATGGACCAAGGGTCAACTTGATATTTTTTTTAAAGCTTCTTATGATCACACCCTCCCAGTAGTTTGCAGTAACCATCATTTGATCAGTTTGGACCTCTTGGCAAGTCATAGTTACCATGAATCAGGAAGTAAGGGAGAGAATTGGAAGGGAGGAAAGTAGAGGAGAACAGAGTGTATGAACCTGCAGCACAGCTCCAACAACCAAACCATGATAGGCCTTGATGTCTAAACCAGGATACTGATGGTTTCTCATTGTAAGTCATTAAGAGCACCCTAATTCCATTTTCCTAATGACCATGCTTTAAAACTAGGGATGGGTGAGGAATTCATTCTGTCTAAATGTTTCTGCACATTTACCAGAGTTGCACCTGCCGAAGCAATGAGCAAAGAAGAACTGAGTTGTGCACCAATTGCTGCATTCTCAATTTATTTTTTTTTAAATGCACACATCAGGGGAAAGTGTGCGCAACATCCATATGCTACAGAAATGTGCACACAAAAAATGCTCACAGTACTGACAATTGCACAGAGAAATGCAGTATTGTATGGAAAATAGCTTCAAAATGTGTAATTAGCCACATGTGCACATAAAGTGCACTTTTGATTTAAAAAAAATAGTCTACAAAACTGCATATATTAGGAAAACTGCACACAAAAATGCATTCATATTTCTGTGCAAACGTTTAAAAATAAAATTCATACACTGATGCAGAGTTAGACAAACTGAACCTGGGGTTGTAAAAATGAGAAACTGATTAGAAGTCAAATTGACAGATTCACCAATCCCTGTTTAAAAACACAATGATTCTGGACCCTTACGACTTTCCTTGTAGGGCCCAGGCTCTCATCCTGGCCCAAGCATCTGCTCGTCTGACTTTTTTTAATCCCATAATGTTTGAAGAGCCCCAACATATCTTCCCCATCTGTGAAAATAAAAGTGGAACCACAATCTGAATGTGGTAATCCTTCCAAATAAGATGTAAGGCCTACGTGCAAACCAAAAGCATGCAAATTAATTAAAGTTGAGCAAAGTCCGTCTCACTGCCGAAAGAACTGGGTGTTTCCAGTTAGAAAATTAGGAGCTGAATTCCAGACTTGCTTAGCAGAAATATTACATTGTATTTATATGGAGCGTTTCATGCGTCCCGCCTTGTAGACCTGGGGTTGGATCCAGGATCTGCCTTCCACAAGAGGACAGGTCCCTCTGCCCAATTTTTGGGGGTCCTCCTGCTCCCCACACTATAGCTCATCCCATTCAGCAGGGTTTCCTGACTCTCTTTGTAACATTTTGGAGGGGGCTGCTGTGGAAAGGAGGAAGCAGGGAAGTCAACTTCCATTAGTGTAGTTGATCCAGTATAAATATGGATCCAACCAACTAAGTAATCCCTACAAGAGTCCTGTAAGGTACACCAGTATTATTATCTGCATGTTGTAAACAGAAGGAGCTATGGCAACGGTATCTCACTTAAGATGACATAATGCGTCTGTGCCTAATTAGTATGTTCAGGTCTGATGTCATCAGCTGGCACCCTTGGGCAACTGCCCAGGCCCCAGACCCACATCGGGCTCCACCAATGCTAACACCTTCACTGAGACACCTCCCCCTTATATTAGGCAGCTGGATATGGGGAGTTGCCATTAAAAAATTCCTATCATGCCCCAGAATGCCCATCATAGTATCACTCAGGGCATTATGGCAAATTTAAAAGGGTGGATTCTCAGCTGTCCACCACTGTCACCAGGTAAGCCCACATCCAGCAGAGGATCTGATGTAGGAGGTTGCCCACCAGACAGCACTTTAGTGAGGGCCTTCTCCACCCTAGAGCTGCTGTCTCTGAGTATGTTGAACCATGGACTACCAAGTAATTGTTCTCCCTTTGGCCAACATGTTACAGTAGTTCTGAAGAGTGGATAATGCCTTAAAGCAGGGTGGGGAAGTTCTTTCACCCTAAGGGCAAGTTCAATTTTAGAGAAACTCTCAGGGGCCACATTCCAGTTGTGGGTGGGGCCAAAGGCAAAGAGGGATGTGACAAAGACAAAATTGTCCTCCCCCAGCATATTTTAGCTTAAAGCTCTTACTGCCCCCCCCCCCAAAGCCTTAGGTGAAGCATTTCAACCTTCTAGAGTGGAGGAAAACTGCATAAAAGCTGGGAAATCGCCACATAATTAGTGGTTGGGGGGGAAAGAACTGGACCAGGGTAAGGGAGTATGGCCCTCTGGGGAACCCCAGGAGTCTGGAATGGAACCCCAGGAGGACCAAATTCGGCCCCCAGACATGAGGTCCTTCACTCCTACGTTAAAGGTCTCATGGAGACTTGTGGAGTCTTTCTGGATAGGGGCACTGGCAGCATTTCCGAACAATGCTGCCTAGCAATAATTTTAGCTGGGTTTCTCAGGGAAGCCTGTGAAGATAAACAAGCCCGTGGATTCTTCATATGTTTGGAGGTGATTAATCAACACACTTACCTCTTTTTCTGCAGCTCAGATAATGGCAGAAAGAAAGTCTGGTTTCAGTCAACCACTGTCAGCAATGATTTCAAACAAAGGCTCACAGAGACCTAGCAGCCAATTTAAGCCTAATGAAAACATATTATTTCTTTCTAATGAAGTCAGGGAAGTGCCCTAAAGGGAGGAGGAGGGAGCTTCACAGAGTCTATGTGCAATATATTCCAGTCTTGGTGCAAGCAGTTTAAACATTCACGAACGTTTGACTCATTTCACTTCAGTTTCGCACGCTGATTTTCATATCTTTTATAGGTGGCCTGCAATGGCATGATGCTGGTAACATATGGAGACGATCTCACTTAAAGTTGGATGGTACCTTTTGGCCCAGCTTTTTTCAGCAATTTGGGGGACATAAAGAAAATGCCCCAAAAGAATGGTGGGATGTGTGTCTTAACAAAGTTTAGGGTTCAATCCTATGCATGTTTAGAAAGAAAAAAGTCCTGCAGCTCCCAGCATTCCCCAGCCAGGATGGCTGGCTCAGGGATGCTGGGAGTTGTAGGACATTTTTCTGTCTAAACATGCATAGGATTGTATCCTTAGCATTGCATCCTAAACATGCATTGGATTGCACTCATACAAAATGACCAAGCATCCCCCCACCTTTTGGGGGGCTTTAAAAGAAGCCTCAACACTTATCATAGCACCAGTAGGACTCTCTGCAACCTTCCAGCTGTGTTCTTGAGAGGACAGAATGATTATGTAACTTCCTTCCCAGGGCATAAATCATTGGCTCCCCCTAAAAGGGCTGCTATGAGTGGTGGTGAGCAGGACCAGTGCAAGGCAGTTTGGTTCCCTAGGCAAGATCAGATATTTAGCGCCCCCCCTTCCCACTTGAGAGCGCTTTATTTTTTTTCAAGGTGTTTCTGGCGCCCCCTTTAGCCCTGCACCCTAGGCAGCTGCCTAGTTGGCCTAATGGTAGCACCGGCCCTGGTGGTGAGTATAGATCTATGACAGTGATGGCGAACCTTTTTGAGCCCGAGTGCCCAAACTGCAACACAAAACCAACTTGTTTATTTCAAAGTGCCAACACTGCAATTAAACCTGAATACCGAGGTTTTAGTTTTAGAAAAACAACTCGTACAGTTGTCCGAACTAATTAACATCTTTGGTCTTTAAAGAAAAACACAATAATAGAGCTTTCAATGATACAAACAGTTTTTTGTTGGGGAAAAAATCAACTCAAAAAATTATTATAGTACTACATTGTACACATAGCCTGAAGGGAATTTATACAAACTTTTAAAATAATTAGGCACATGTATTTTTGGATAAGGGATTCTCAACTTGTAATATGATTATATGCCAGACTGAAATTGTATGGGGCAAGCTTTACTCCAGCTCCTTTCCCTGCTTCTACAGGTGTCGGATTAGTAAAAGTAAAAGTAAACCTGTACTAGGATGAGCAAGATAAACAAGAAAACTAAATGTGCTTAACACATTTAAAACATTTTATGTCTTGGACAGCAAACACTGCATTAGGCAAAAGTTTGCATTGGGCATGCTTTTGCACAATTAATGTGATTTTTGCTATTGCATGCATGCTGATAATTTGTCAAACCTTGGCTCATACTCCGTTAGTTTGAGAGCAACACATGCAGCACTCAGGTCAACTGTTAGGGCTTTACATCCAAGCCATGCTCTGCGCATCATTCTTCAAAATCTTTTAAATGTGATAACAATGTAGAAAAGAATTCTGTAACAGGAATTCTAGAATAAAATCATTCTGTTCCACAGTGTGAGAAAGAACAAGATAATTAGTCTTTTGCAGAAGGGGGACAGTCTTTTCGCGATCTGGTGACCAATGGCTCGAGTGCCCACAGAGAGGTCCCTGCGTGCCAGCTGTGGCACCCGTGCCATAGGTTCGCCATCACTGATCTATGAGAATTTCGTTTACACTTGCAAAACACACAAGCAAGCCCTGTTCACAACCCTGAACACAAACATTTGCACATTTTGGAGAAAATATTCGAGCATTTCCGAACTTGCAAGACCATTTGAAAAATGCATTTTTGGATGCACACTTTTAAAAATGTACATTTCCCCCAATCAAGATCGGGGGGAAGACACTCGTATTAGGGAACATGAATGGTGTGAAGGAGGAATATGGAGAACCTTGACAAGCTCAAACATTATATGTTCACCCATGCCTAGCGTGAGGGGTGGTCTTTTTTTTTTTTTTTTTTTAAAGTGCAAAAAAGGAGAAACCTTTACTATATTTTTCCTGATGTCAAAATACATGTCCTATATTTGGAGAGGTCCCAGAATCGTTGTGCTTGCTTCCTGTTGACTCATGGTCTGCCCACCTGCCTTGCTCTTCTTGGCATGCTTCTTGACTTGCCCTGCTACCTGTTATTCATTAACTGGATTACCTGCTACAGCTAGTTTTTCTGTTATGAACTCCACCTGTAATCAAACTTCCAGAATAGTCTATAGACATTATCCTATGGATATGTATCAACTCATCCACAGCCATCCTGAACCATTGTGGAACCATTGTGGGGGGTTGGTCACAGAGGCTAGAGCAACTCCCCTATGAGGAAAGGTTATAACATCTGGGACTGTTCAGCTTAGAAAAAGGGTGAGTAAAGGAAGATATTATAGAGGTATATAAAATTATGAATGGTATGGAAGAAATGGATAGGGGGAATTTCTTCTCATTTTTTCAGAATACTGGAATCTGGGTCATCCCATGAAGCTGATTGGTGGAAGATTCATGACAGATCAACAAAAATTCATCTTCACATAGTTAAACTATGAAATTCAATACTACAAGATGTATTGATGGCCACCAATTTGGATGGCTTTAAAAGGAGATTAGACAAATTCATGGAGGATAAGACTATCAATGGCTACTTGTCATGGTGGCTATATTCTACCTCCAGTACTAGAGACAATATGCCTCTGCATACTAATTGCTGGGGAAGACGAGCAGGAGGATGCTATTGCACTCAAGTCCTACTTGTGGGTTTCCCACAGGGAGCTGGTTGGCCACTGTGTGAACAGAATGTTGGACTAGATGGACCCTTGGTCTGATCCAGCATAGCTCTTCTTATGTTCTGAAGGAAGAGCTCTGTAACAGGTTGCCCAAGTTCAGGCTGGTAATTCTGAAATGTAAGAGAATATTTAACATATGGCAAGACTTCTCTTCATGCAGGGCAAATGGATCAAAAGAATCTGAAGATGAATTTTTTCTCTTCATTCCAAGAGGCTCCTGTGCTTCTCATTATATGATTGCATTTTTTTTAGTTCCAGAGTGAAGCCTTTGGCTGCTGCATTTTTGAATAAATTTTAATCCACAAAAGCAAGTTTTCTCCCTGGGAATGTGGAAATAAAGATTTATAATAATCAGCGCAGTTGGTAATCAGAGCACATTTTAATGTCTTTCTGAGATATGATGGTCCACCAAAGAGTAATATTCCACACATGGCAGAGTGATTTGCTAATGGTCATCAGATCATTTTGAGAGAGGAAACACACACACGTCAGGATGAATGCATAACTAAAGATTTAGAGCTGAAGTAAAAAGCTTTGACAGCAATATGAAAACCTCTAGAAATAACCTCTCTTTTTACTTTTACTGGGATCTCATCTAAATTAATTAACATGAAGCTCAGTGCTTTGTGAAGAAAGTGGGACTGCATTTCTCATTGCTCGGCCCCTCTCCCTTGCCAGCAAATGCACTGCCCATTGGGGAATGTGGTCGCCCTGTGTTCTACTGCCCACACAGAGTCTGCTCTAGAGTCTAGACTCACCTAATCCAAGTCAGGCTGCCAAGTTGTGAACCAGCTCTGTGCTGACCCTTGTGACAGCTGATTTATCTTCAGTAATTAGCACCATGGAACATCAAAAACTACAGCTGCTGATTTCTGAGGATCAAATGTCTTTTAAAGATGCAGGAGCAGACCAGGCTGGCTATTTTTGTGGGGAGGGGTGGGGGTGTCAGTTGGCAACCCTACATCCAGAGCTTGCCCTAGACCAAATGGCAAAGCAGACAAGAAACACCTTTGCTAGCCACCTTCCCTGCTCTGACACCACTGTTTCAGATGCCTTAGATAACACAGATTACATTTGTGGCCCACTTCACAACTCAGACACACGATTTTAGTTTATTTATTTATCTATTTATACACACAGTTTATATACAGCTCTACAACCAATAAAACATCCGAGAGGTGAACAATAAAAAAGGGGGAAATCATCATTATCATCATCGAATTAAAACATTTTTTGTAGGCATCTAATATAATAAACCTGCACCCATGGATCCAATCACAGTCACTGACATGCACACTGTTTGTGAATGGGGCACTACTCTCACACATTTCCCAATGAATTAAAGGCTGAACACTGAATTGGCCACATAGGCCAATAGTAGCAACTGCTACTGTTGCTAGCAGTAAAGGTGAAGCTGAACCTTTACTGCTATTTGTTTCTGCTATTGAGATGATACTTGAATAAGTAGCTTGTGACAAATGTCCCCTCCAAGCCCGCTGCCCTACAAGCCCAACACCCCAGGTAGACACTTGGGTCACCTACCCCTAAATCTGCCCCCCCTCTGACTACATCAAAGTTAGATTGTGAAGGGTGAGGATGATGCATCTGATTTGAGATGGTTTAATGTTTCACTTCAGTAGATGATTATTGATTATGTCCAGACCCATGTCTTTCAAGACTTGTGGAATAGGCCTTTGTTCTCTATCCAGTGATACCTGCTAGTCAGAGGAAGGAATGGCAGGCAATTTCAGTCCAACCAGAACTTCATCTGTAGACTGGAAGATAGATCTTCTGAGCCAGGAAATCAGTAGACTCAAGGATATGTCTCCCCTCATTAAATAATGATCTGGAACTCACCATCTTTCCAACATGAGCAACTTCCTTGAGTCACAAAACTCCAGCTACACTCTTCTGAACTGTCAGACACATGGCCACCTTTCCAGTCAACATGCTTGTCATTTTCTGACCACAAGGAGGTGTCTGAGAAGCCTGATGAAGTTGGCTGTGTCAGGCAGGTAGGGTCCGGCTAGAATTGCAGGACCTTGGATAGTTCCAAGCAGATAACTTCTTTCCAACAGGAGCTTATCCCTGTATTTTGCCAGCTGTAATTGTGTGGAAATGGAGAGTAGGATTGTGTCTGCTGGCCCCAACCCTGCCATCATATTCCCCCTGGCCCCATCATCCATGCACTGGGGGAAACATTTGTAAAGGGGGACCTGTTATTTGGAATAGAGTTCCATGTGTACCCTAACCGAGCAGTTTTCCCAATCATGGGAGGCACCTACACATGTACAGCAGACTCCCCTTTACAAAGGTCACACCCCCCAAAAAAAAATATGGATGGTGGAAACAGAAGTGGGGATGATATTGTGGGGGTGGACCTAGCAGGCATATCTCCATTGCCCCTCTCCACATGATTATCATCACATGGAGGGAACACCCAAATACGGAAAAGATCTAGAGCTCGACTGAGGTCTTTCACCTTTCTTGGCCTAGCCCTACCTTTTCTGAAGAGTAGAGATTCTGAAAGGGGAGGTCCCCTGTCCTGGCACTCCATTTCCACTCAGTCAGCTCCAGCATTATGCCTTCCCTGCAGTGGTAACAAGAAGGCACTGGGAAGTGTGAGGCCATACTGGGAAAGAAGCTATTTCCACAGAGGAAATTCTGGGAGGAGGGGGGTGTCCCAGTTCAGAGGGCTATGGCTGACAGTCACCAGTTCAGGCTTTGCGTCAAAGCTTGAAGTTGGTTGCAGCACCTCTGGGGCACTCCTCTTTCTCCGTAGAGGCTGGTGGCTCCCATGGCAATGGGGCAGTGTATCCACTCCAGGTTTTAGTCTGAACTAGGGATGTGTGAGGAATCGGCCAGGGGGGGGCTCAAAATCCAGTGCATTGGCCCTGCTTGGCCCCCTGGATTCCAGCTTGTCCACCCAGCACTGGTGCCGACTCACTCTGACCTGAGTCGAGCCAGCAGGGGGGTCTTCTGCTTTTAAAGCAGGCTGCGATGTGTGTGTGTGTGTGATTGGGTTTTTTTGGCTTTTTTTTAGAACAGGGAAATAATTTGTGTAAAATATGGCTGCAATTTGCACACTTTGCATGAATACGGCCGCAATTTGCACAAATTGCAGAAATTGTGGCCGTATCTTATGCAAATTTCCCTGCCTTTAAAAGAAAAAGGGAAAAAAAGACACAAATCATGGCCCACTTTAAAAGTTGAATCCACATGACCCCCCCCCCCAACTGGGCCCACTTTCAGCTCTCAAGTTGGCGAGGGGCGCTGAAGCCCGCTGACTGCAAACAGGCCAAGATCTTCAGTGCCGCCCATCCCGAGTCTGAACTTTGAAGGAGCTATCCATAGTTCTGAACCATAGCCCCCAAAATAAGTTCAGTACCATGGAGAGCTCCTTTAAAGTTCAGGCTGAAACTCAGAATGGCTCCACTGCTCCACTGACACTAGAGCAGTGTTCTCCAACCTTGGGCCCCCAGATGTTTTTGGCCTACAACTCCCAGCATGCCCCAGCCAGCGTAGCCCCACCCTAGAACTCCTGCCCTTGCTCCCAGCTGACTCATAGGTTGTCCTACTGGCCCTACTCTTCTCACCGTGCCTCTTGACCTCCCAACTGCACTCCATGCTGTTGACCAGATCATCTGCTATGGTTGACCAGATCATCTGCTATGGCTTCATTATGTAGCGCTTCTGCAGAAAGTGTTTGTCCATTCTCACCTGTCCTTGCAACAATAATGCAACCTGCAAAAGATTGCAAGGTGCTGGTTTGGCCTTTAGTAGCTCTTTGCAGTGGGATGCATAAAATACCTATCTATCCAGTGAGTTGTAATGGGCGAATTGGCCAGTTTCTCATTTTTCCAATCTTAAGTTCTGTTGATCCCAAACTTTAAATATATTTTTTTAAGTTTGCACAGACATTTCTGATATCTTTGTGCACATTTCTCCTAATGGATGCATTTTTGTTCCTAATTTTGCCTAATATACACATTTTTTTGCTAGCAAATAGAATGCCTTTTAACGTTATGGTTATAGTCACAAATAGTTATACAGTATGCATCTTTGCGTGCACTTTCCCTTAATACATGCATTTTTGGATACATTTCTGGATTAGAAAAATTCAGAGAAGGGCAAGTTTTGAATGCAAACTCATTGTTGGTCCATGCATTAGTTCCACAGTGTGAAATCAGATAAGGTTGATGACACATGTGATGACCTCACATGTGGTGGTACATAGGTGGCCCCAATCCATGTACTCTCCCCCCCCCCTTTGTCAAGTGGGATGAATCTTTTCTTTTGAGCCTAAGGTGGCAAATTTTGCCATACTCGCAAAGCATCCATTCTCCATCCTCGAAGCACTTGGGTCATGAACTGGTCTGCAGTTAGTTCTGTGAGAGCTAAAGAGGAGTGGAGGCAAGCAGCAACTAAGACAAGAAAAAGGCCTGTTTTCTCAGCAGATGAAGGAGTTAATCGAACTGCAGTGTGAACAATGGAATTGGCTTGACTCTTGTAAGAAGCACACAGGTAATGCCATCTGACAGGTGCTGTATTTCGCTAGACCTTTAGAAGGCAGATCACTCTTTTCACATTCACTTTGGCCTCTGCCAGGAGTCAGCTATCCAATCACAAATCACTGTCACTATTCTGGATGAGAAAAGCAGAGAGAGAGAGAGAGAGAGAGAGAACAGTCTTACATAGCACAATAATTATCTAGTGAAACGTTTTTGTGTTATTTATTTATTTCCTTGCTTATTTATCTATACAGTGCTATCAGTCTATATAGTGCTGTATGCAGTTACACAGGGATGGGCAGTGGAGAAAGTTAGTTTTCTGCTCAAAGGAGCTTACAGGTTAAATGTCTACAATGTGGTGAATCAACCCTGGGAGGGGAGGGAAGACAGAGAGGAAAGGGTAACATGTAACAGAGAGAGGGGAAGTAGGGAGAGAGGAGTCAATGTAAGCAAACAGAGGAATTCTTAAATATGTTTAGCAGTGTATAAATCTATTAAATAAATAAAATATATAAATACAGATGTGCATACATTCACTTTTTCACACTTAAGGATCAAGGAGAATGTGCCTTTTGCAGTACTGTAATGTCTGCACAGATTCTCTTCTACACAGGTGATAACCTCAAGCTTTGGTTGTTACTAGTGGGAGCTGCAACACACTGTTGCTATGCAAAGTGGTTCCGTCCAAGATATTCCTTTCCTACCTAGTGCTCTGATCTCACCCCCAACAGCCAGTCAGCATTTCAGCATTCCATGGCCACTGAGCATGCTCAGTCTACTTTGGGATGTGTGTGTGGGTTTGTTTTTTTTGCAATTTTAATTTTATTTCTATGTGAAACAAACACATAATATCAAACATATAACAATTAACAAAACAAAATAGACCTTCAATTTTCTTCTACAGCAAATATAGGTAACAATAATTTTTCTTACTCGATAAATCAGAATGATAAATCTCTTTCTTCCCATTGTCCCAAATTCACTTATTATTCCATAAACCCACAAACAAACAAATCATTATTTTCCAGTCTCTGCAAAAGTCAATTAGAAGTTTCCACTCTTCTTTGGGATGTTTTTGAGGTCACAATTTCCTTTTTTTTTAAAACAACCTTTAAAGGCATGGCATCTAGCAAAAAAAATAATCCCTCCACACCTATTTCTCTGATATTAGGCATGTTTCATCTCCTCATAAGGATATGCTACTTCTGCAAGGTTCATCCAATTCTGTCAAACAGCAGCAACAGCAACACCAAAAGGAGGAGGAGGAGGAGGAAGGAGAAGTTATATGTGTTTTTATTATTATTACTGATTTCCAGCATTAGTCAATGGGAGGTACAAGGATTCAGATTTCCAAATTCAGATCCAGTTCAATGCCCAAGTCAGATCAGGCAGTGTCTGGAATGAATTGGTCTGAAGCAAACCAGGCCGTTTTCCAAATTGCCAAACTGGGATGGAAACAGAATCTTGTTTTTGATGCACCACCCCTTTTACTATTATTGTTTAACATAGTCTTCAGCAGAAAAGGCTCCTAGTGTGGCTTATATATGATCAACAAAAACAAGACAGACCCTACCTGTGGTCTTAGAATGTAAAAGAAATAACACGAAAGGAAAAAGGATAGAGGAGAGGGGAAAACAAGCAAACACAGCCACCAATTCTTAAAGTTAAATAATAGTTCCAATAACGACGAGGTGGAGTACTTTAGGGCAGCAGGAGTAGGGAACCGTGGGGCTCTACAGATGTTGTTGAACTACAACTCCCATCATCTAACAATTATCCATTCTGGTAGTGGCAGATGGGAGTTGAAGTCCAACAACATATGGAAGGCCACATGTTCCTCACTTCTACCTTAGGGTCACATCTGCAAATAAGAAAAATACTATAATATTTTTAGCATATGAAATGCAATATTTGCTTTTTCTCATTTGGCTGTGGGATAGGTGGCAGAAAAGCTCATGCTTGGCTCCTGTTATCATCTTGTGATGTACTAGCTCCAGTTGAAACAAGTGCAAAGGAATTATTAATTGGAAATGAACAGCACCACGCCAAATTTGGCAGAAATGGAACAATAGAACAGGCCGGCTCTAAGGGGGCTATTCACATGTTGACTCATTTACTGTTAAAAGGGGTCAAGCTGAATGTCAAGTTTTCCTGGGGCCCATTGACTGGTTCAGAAATTATGTCTCCTCTTTGTCCTCATGCCACATCCAATATAACTCCTGTACTGATTTCCTCACACCTACACTGATCTCTACTGACTGTTAGTCCTTGTTATGAAAGATTGCTACACCTCAGAGCTGCTAGATCTTTCAAAGCCAAAGGTTTCTTTAAGAGACCTGGTCCTGGGCTCAGCAGTTCTAGAACACTTATTTTACTTAAACACAGGCCTTTGCCACTCTTCATGATGTATGGGTGGATGTTTAGATATCTTCAAGAAGTACAGACCGGCTGAAAACTGATACAGCACCACCCGGCTCACAGCTGACACCTGAGCCTCCATGGACAGCTGGGAGTCTAGAATGACTCCCAAACTGCAGACCTGGTCCTTCAGGGGTAGATGTACCCCATTCAGCACCAGGTCAACATCCCCTAACCTCCCCTTGTCCCCCATCAGAAGTACCTCGGTCTTGTCAGGGTTCAGCTTCAGCATGTTTCCTTCCCATCCAGCCACCCACTGACTCCAGGCACTTGGGCAGGGTCTCAACGGCCAACCTCGGTGAGGACTTGAAAGAGAGGTAGAGCTGCGTGTCATCCACATATAGATGACACCGCACCCCAAACCTCCTGATGATAGCTCCCAGCTGGCCTTTAGTAGATGTTGAATAACATCGGGGAGAGGATGGAACCCTGCGGCACTCCACAAGTTAGCAGCCGAGGGTCCGAAGCCTCTTGTTCAAGAACAAGATCTTGAAACTTGTTCCGACTTGAGTCTGTCTGATTACAAGCTTTCTTTTCACATGAAAATCTGTCTGTGCGGATTTCCATACATATTTCCCCAAATGTACACATCAATTGTGCGCATTTTTGAAATGTACACCTTCTTCTTCCATTGATTACAGCATATTTGTATGCATTTTTCAAAAGTACGCATTCTTTCATGTGTATTTTGCAAATGTATGCATGCTGTCAAAAGTTTTTTGGGGGGTCTGTGAATCACACTGCAAGCTCCAAAATGTACAGATTGCATCCAAGTCCGTGTTTGGTCAGGAAAGTGCAAACTGGGTAATCCTGATCAAAATGAACGGACCAAGTCTTACATCCCTAAGGAAAAACACATGTTTAAGGATATCTACAACGTATGCCACATCTGGATGACTGAAGGTGAAGGCTGTATGGAATTAATTATGCAGACAAGTCGTTTCCCTCTATAGATCAGGTTAAGGAGCCTAAAGGTATGAGCCAACCCCTGCTCAAGGCAGGAACTAGAGGGGGGTCTCCACAGTATAATAACCAAGCCTGACCGTAGCTTTCCCCTCAGACAAGCTGACCAGCATGAGTGGTGTGTGTGGCGTATGTGTGGATAGCATCCTTATTTTAGGGAGAGAGCTACATCTCTCTCTCCTCTCTCTCTGTGCATCCCCATCGCATGTGGATCCTAACATGATGCGCACTGGATGGGTGATGGGGGCAGTAAACCATTGAAGGTTCCAGCCAGGAAGTTTATATGAGCATATAAAAAGTATATTTTTTATTATTATTCATTTTATACGCCCAATCCGGAGGAGGCGGCCATTTCAGCAGGGTGGTGGAATGGCCCTGCGCTCCCTCTCATCTCCCTCCTTTATAACTGTGAAAATGACAGGCTCTGAAGGCACAGAAAAATGTAAGGACTAAGGAGATTCTTCCAGCAGTCTGTGGATGCTTGCCTATCCTAGCAACATTTCAAAGGCACAGGATAGTTTTTTGGGATTTTTTTTAAAATTGTAAATCTCATTCACATGTATATCTCTGCAAGCTATTTACTTAATCCCTGTGTACCTGACCTCCCCTTACTTCCCTTGAGGTCTGCCCTCTGTTGAATAAAGATAAAACCTCCTCTAAATTACCAAACTGTTAAGGAATGCACTCGTTTGGAAGAACAGAGCTGACGAGCAGAACGAAGCAGTGGGTACCATGGGGAATTACAAAGAGGATAGCATCCCAAGTTGCAACCCTGACCATTTCCTTTAGATGGACTAAGAATTTCCTTAAGCTTCACCAATCGCTCGAAAATGCCCAGTTCACAACCCCAAACATGAGGGGAGTGCATGTGCATGTTCTCCGAAAATGTTTGCAAATCCTCCAACTTGCGTTTCTGTCTGTAAAGTGTGCTCTTTTGAAAATGTGCACTTTTAAAAAATGCACAACTTTAAACATGTGCAGCTCTAAGTTGTGCTTTTTTTAAAAAAAAAGTTGTGGATTTTAGAAGTGCATTTTCATGCTTTAATGGGGTGAAAGTGTACACTTCTAGAAATGCACATGTTAAGAAAGGCACAATTTTAAAAATTCATGATTTATACAATGTACAACTTTGTGTACTTTCCCCCATTGAATGAACTGAAAAAAGAAAACAGATTGCAAAAGAGAACAGGAGTGAACCAAACTGAAGTCTGAAGTAAATTTAGGAGAATTTCAGTGAGTTAAAGCATCCCTGGTCCTCCCAGGCACCACGGGGCCGTCCGGCGGGGCGCCACAGACGACCTGCGCCCCACATGCGTGGGCAGACCCCGGTGGAGCCGGCAGTCCCCGCATCGCAGTGCAGGCCTCCCGGTGCTAGGGGGGCAGCAGCTCAGGATGCCCAGAGGGGCCATTTGCCCCTACAGGCCAGAGCGGCCGCAGCTCCAGCCACTCTGGGCTGCCGCCTCTGTGCAGCCCCCGTGGGATGGCTGCCTGCTGTCACATGGCAGGGTGGCCACGCGTCGTAGGGGCTTACCCCTCTACCACCCATGGTCACTTTGCATGCGTCCTGCACACGGCCGTCCCACGGGGGTGCCCCCGGCTGGCGTTCACATGACACGGGAACCGTGGGAGGCTTCTGCTCCCCCATGGTTTCCGTGTCATGCAAACACGCCCCTACTCAGAAGTAAGTCCCATTGCTATTGGGGATTATTATTTCTAGGAAAGTAGGTATAGGATTGCAGTGTGAATAACGAACATTGGCTGACGGTTTCATGACATCTGAAATGTGCCTCACATTACCTAATAATAGGGCAGGCCCTGGCCAAAAATTTCTCTGTGATCAATGGTTGAGGGGGAAAGCTTTCCTGACCACAAGCAAGTCACAACAGAGGCATCAGAATGACAACAGAAAACAATGAGCTATTCCTCCAAAAAGTATCCAGTTCTGTCTTGGGGTTCTTCTCTCCCATAACTCTTCGGAAGAGGTTATTCGAGAATTTTACACCTCCCTCTTCCCCTAAGATTGAACATTTATGCAATTATAGAAACAATGAAAATTATATTTAGAACCTCTCAGCTTATAATGGCCAGTGTTCTGGTTACTGGTGTCGTCAAATACATTTCATTAACAGCTCCAAATAGTGGCTTGGAGCACAACTGTCAAAAAGAATGAGTGCACACACGGCATGCGGCAATCCTCTGCAGTAATTAACAGCATTTTTGTAGAAGTCATCAAAGTCCCCACACAGTGAGTCTGAACTCATCAGGCTTTCAATACATATGAAATACAGGTGTGCTCTGACGAGCAGCTTTGAAATGGACCCCAATTCAGCACTTTGGAGAGTGGCCCACTATGGCTCAGACCAGTTTAGAGGCCATCTGCTTCAACTGAGTACCAAAAACCCAAGTTGGGATTCAGAAATCTGAGGCTTCTTGTTTCTCATTGACTGTCCGGGGGGGGGGGGATAAATATGTATGTTTCACTTTATCAGAATTGGATGATATTTGCAGGTCTTATAGCTCCTTAGGATTGAATTATGGCTATCAAACATCAGAAAAATAGGGTCAGGGTTTTTTGAGCTATGACCTTTCATCATCACCATATTATTAATTATTATTATTATTATTATTATTATTATTATTATTATTGGGAATTGCTGATAACTATTTTTTATTTCTTGGCAAAATTGGATGAAAATTGCAAATACAGGCAGTCCCCCGAGTTAAGAACATCCAACTTACAACAACCCATACTTAAGAACGGACTTCTGCATTCCCCGGCGCTACATCATTTACATAGAGTACATAGCATAGTATACTATGCAATTTGCATAATTTACATAATTTGCGTAAATCCCATGTTAATGTATAGAACGCTATGCTATTCCGACTTACATACAAATTTGACTTAAAGACATTCTTAAGAACAGAACTTGTTCGTAACCTGGGGACTGCCTGTAGTTACCCTTTTTGAGTGGACCAGGTCTGGTAAATTTCAGAATGGTTTTGATTCAATTCATTTCTATACCACCCATTAGCTGAAACTCTCTGGGCAGTTTACAACAATTCATACAATGCCATACAAAATACAAATACAATAAAACAGTACAAAATTGAGCACTCTAAGATTAGAATGATAGTCTCAGGGTGATTCATTAGCACCCTTGCATTTTGAGGGTATCCTGAAGAGGACATGCTTACCCCCTCATGTCCCTTTTTCTGAAAATAACAGAAAGACTAGAGATGTCCCTACATAAGAAACCTGCAAAGTTTCAGCAGGATGGGTACAGTGGTTCATGCAGAAGGGGAGACCTCAATTTTGCGGTGGCGGGTGGGAAATGTGATTCCACTTCTCCTTTCCTCTCCCGTTCCCCAATTATTTTGGGCAATTTTATGAAAATGGCCCATATCATGGAGGTATCCCAAAGCAAGAAATCTGCAAAGTTTCAAAAGGAAAAGTGCAAGGGCTAAGGGGTTACGGTGATTGAAAGCCAATTTAAGGCTTTTTTTTTCATAGCAAAGCCTGGTGGCATTGGAAGAATGGTCATCTCACAGTCCCATGCTAGCCCGCCCCCAAAGCACAGTGATTGGAGCACCTGGTAAAATTTCCCCTAAGATTAGAAGGTGCACCTGCTAGCCACTCAACCACACGCTCTCCATCCCCGTCCCCACCCCTTAGCCTTTTAGAGAAATGAAACTTAAAGAAGCTATATTTGCAGGAGACATGAAAAAAAGCCTCTCTTGCATCTCTGGCTGGCTGGGGCATGCTGGGAGCTGTAGGCCTTTTTTTCTGTCTAAACATGCATAAGATTGCGCCTTAAGTCTCTCATGAAGACTTGTTCTGGAGGGCCCTTCAGTTCTGTTCACTTTTCTGCTTGGCCTTTGTAGTATAGGTTTATCGCAAGCTAACACCCTTCTCCCTGACTGCCTGAGGGCAGTTCAAGGATACAATGAGGAATTGCATGGGGGCTGTTCGCTGGCCACCGTGCTTGGGATCAAACCTGTAATGTTTCAGAGCTCTCCTGGGTAGTCAGTGAAGTCCGTTCACACAGCCACCCCAAAGAAAGAAGGAAGGAGATATCTGGATGTTCCTCTCCGTTGCTTTGGACACCCTTGCCAAATTGAATGCCAAAGGGCATTTAAGTCCTTGCAATACAGTATTTAATTGTCTAACTTGCCCTAGCTGCACTTCAGGACTAGCTACTGTTGTTTTGACAATCATTCTGACATGGTAGTAGACAAATGAGTGTGAATGGTATGCTAATGATTCCCCAAGAGTGCAGCTTAAATGAAGCCTCTGGTAAAGTTGATGCTTAAATAAAAGTCTTCGTTGCTCATGGTTGCCCCAACGGGGATGCTATTTTTAGCTGCAATTTCTGAGTAAACCAAAGGAAAGTACATTCAACAGGCAATGTGAAATGCCTGCAGCCTTTAGGATGGAATGTTGTGATGGAACATAAGATTCAGGGTAAAACTAAATGTATTTTCCCCCAAAATGTAGCTCCCTCCCCTGCTCCCCATCTGTGCCCCATGCTGGATCAAGGGGTCTTCACCCACTATGTACACATCCATTAAAAAAAAAATGAAATTGATAACTGTGCATACATAATTGCATGGCTGGTGCAATCAATGTTTAGTTTGGCCCTATGACACAGTCACTAAGAAAGCAATCCCATGGCCCCTAACATTGCCTGGGAAAGGGGACATAGGACAATTCAGATTCCCAGATCAGGCTCCACACAAAAAAACAAACAAACAAACAAAAACCTTGCTAGAACGGAAACGCTGCAGAATTCTGTCAGGGTGAAATATCCTGGCGTAACCTATCCCTCATATTCTTACCCAAGCTAATTAACACACAAACATGCAATCTAGGAATAAACTTGAACACAATCTGTCGGAAGAGAGTTGGCTGTAGCATTAAATGGAAACCACCATATCTCTTCAAACACCTAGGTGCAAAAGGGTGCTGTCCTAACAATTATGGAAAACTAAGTTCTGTTGAAACTGTAGAGCAGGACACAGATGGCCTGTCTGTTGCTAAATTGTACATTCCACTCTTGGCTAAGAACATGAGAAGAACCATGCTGGATCAGACCAAGTGTCCATCTAGTCCAGCATTCTGTTCACACAGTGGCCAAATCAGTTGCCCATGGGATCCCACAAGTGGGACACGAGCGCAACAGCACCCTCCCGCTCATGTTCCCCAGCAACTGGAGTACATAGGCATACCACCTCTGATCCTGGAGTTAAGCATATATCCATCATGACTAGTAGCCATTGACAGGCTTCTTCTCCTTGAATTTGTCCAATCCCCTTTGAAGGCCCTCCAAATTGGTGGCCATCACTACATATTGTGGAAGGGAATTCCATAGTTTAACTATGCACTGTGTGAAGAAGGACTTCCTTTTCTGTAACAAACCTAAACAACGTTATCATCAACAGTAGGTATGAATGCCAACATATTTTCTTTATTTAAAAAAAAAATAGTACCCGGTATTTTTATTTTTATTTGAGGGATGGGGAAGAGAGAAAGAGAGGAGGGAGGGGAATAACAATATGCCGCATGAAAAAGCAAGAGAAAATGATGCAAGTATTGTAGAAAGAAAGGGCATGGTAGGGGTGTGCGAATCAGCAAAACCCGAGCTCATGGACATTCTCTGAATCCCACCCTGAACCTCGTTCCAACTCATATTCATATCAGAATGCAAGCTCTGTTTTCATTCTCTTTTTGCATGAACATTCATGCGTATTTTCATGTGCATTTCCCCAAAATTTACAGATCAATTGTGCACATTTTAAAAACGCATGCATTTTTATCCCATTGCTTAAAACATGTTTTTGTCCATTTTTTTTTAATGTACGCATTTTTCAAACATTGTGTTGTTGTTTTTGTTTTGTTCTGTGAACTGTATTGCAAGCCTGGAAATGTAGGGGCCACTACAGGTTATGTTTGGGACCACATGCAGTTCTGGGAGGTATGAACTGGGCAAATTCTGGTTAAAGAAAAAAAAATGAACGGAAAGGAACGTGTTATACATCTCTGCATGGAGGTCAATTGGTCATTTGCAAAGAAAGTCACCCTGATTTCTTATAGGTGCAGGAATAAGAATTGAATGTCCTATATGACTTTAAAGCCACACACACACACACACACACACACCAATGTCTTTAAAAGGATTTGTGGCATGTGTGATGGATGGAAGCTGAGATGGCTTTTAAAGGGGATTAGACAATTTCATGGAGAAAATGTCTAGCAGTACTCGCCTAGATGGCTATACGTATATATAGCTTCCAGGTTTCAGAGTCCATACACCTCTCACTACCAACTGCTGTGGAGCGACTGCAGGAGTGGGCTAATGCCTTTATGTCCTGCTGTGGGCTTTCCAGAAGCATCTGGTAGACCACTGTGGGGAACAAGTAGTTTAGTCTGATCCAACAGGGCACATCTTCCACTCACCACAAGATTTAAAATGCTTGTGAACGTTCCACATGATTATGGAAGCATAATGTTTCTTATGCATGAATTTCCCAGCATGTGAGAGATGTCTCATAATTACTTCTTGTGGGGAGTGGGGTCACTAGATCCATATACAAAATGGCCTCTTAAAATGCTCTACCCTATCTGTGGGCAGAGAGATTGTGTGTGTGTGTGTGTGTGTGTGTGTGTGTGCAATGGCATTTAACTACATTTCTCCAAGGGGAGGAGAATTCCTCCAAAGGTTTCTCAGGGGTGGGTCTACTACGGTCATCGGTAGCACAGCATCTTCTTTTTAAAGCAGTCACTGTTCTCCAACCTTGGGTCCCCAGATGTCTTTGGCCTACAACTCCCAGCATGCCCCAGCCAGCGTGGCTGGCTGGGACATGCTGGGAGTTGTAGGCCAAAAGCATCTGGGGACCCAAGGTTGGAAAACACTGTTTTAAAGCATTTTTTAAGAAGCAATTGTGCTTCCAGCCTGGCCACCATTTTGTATCTCCCACAATGCCCTGGGCCTAGCTTCATTCTGGGGCATTGTGTGTGTGTGGGGGGGGGAAGGAATGGTGGCAGCCACAGAAAAAGTGGTAGAGAATATTCAGATCATATCCTTACTCTGTCAATACCCAGAATCCCCTAACCCTGCTGTGTCTCCTTTATATTGCTGCCTGTTCGCCTGACCTCTCCAAGTATGTGAATGGTGGCAGGAGTAAGGAGAAGGAGTAGCAGCCTCCACCACCATCCTTGCCTTCTCCCTCTGGGTGGTGGTGGTGAGGATTAGACCCAGAGGAACACAGCAAGTGAATGCAGCATCAACAGTGATGCGGAGGGGAAGTAGGACTATGCAGGGAGTGTACACACCTGAGGGTATCTTACCCAAGCACACCCCTCCCCAACCCCCTCAAAAAACTGAAAACAAATATACACAATTTTGCATGCAATGCTCCTAATATACTGCGTATTTTCACCTATATACCCGTTGGTTCTGTACACCTTCTGCCAATGAATGCATTTTTGCACACATGTATCGAATGGAAAACTCCATTGCAAAATTCGGAGATGTGCAGCAAGTTTCAAAGGATAACTGGGCTTCGGTTCACGGGTTTGTTCAAAAGTGCAAAACTAGGTAAGTTTTTGCACAAAAATCAAAACTGAACTAATTTCTTCCCCTTCCCGAGTGCTGTCACTGCCAGTAGTACCTCGACAACAACAACAACAGAAAAGGTATGCAAGGGACTGGTGGTTTCAGGGAAACCTTTGACTCTCCCCTGAGAATTTAATTCCTGTTCACAAATCATGATGCGGACATGTCTTGTTCACAACCCCGAATGTGAACACAACAAGCAGGAACACAATTCACAGGATTTTTTTGGGGGGGGGGCAATTTACCATGCTTGTGTTAGCACTAAAAAAAAATGCACATGTGCATAAGTGTGCACTTCCAAAAGAAATGTGCATTTGCGCACTTGCACATATGAGCACTTCAGCAAATCCCCCTGCGGCGACACGGCCCCTTACACTTTAGAACCAGGCGCATAAACCCTTCTCAGGATAAGCATCAACACTTAAAAACCTGAGTGGAGGGTCAAATGAAACCTTTCCCCTACTAATGAGGGAAAAGATTAATTCTGGTTATGAAGGATCTAGCTTAAATGTATGATACTGTGGGTACAAAGGTGTGTGTGTAGATTTAAAAGTAAAGCAGGTTAATAACACCAAGCTGACACGTAGGATTTGGATAGCAAACAAAATAAAAATAATTTTATTTTAATTATCAAAATCTTAGTTCCAGAAAATAAACCTGCCTACTACCTACACCAAACACTTTATAATTAACCTAAGTCCCTATAACTCCAAATACTCTCACTCCAGTCCTCATACCATCACTGATTCCTCTTAAAACTCCTGACAAGACACAAATAACCCAGCTAACCTAACTCCCAAACTCTCTAACACTCCCAACACACTACAACCAACCCAACACTCTACTTCTTAACTAACTCTGGCATCACTCAAACACTCCTTATATACTCCTCCCCCCACCCTTTCCAAGACATCACAAACCACACCCACTCGGTTCAACATTCTAGACACACTAAACATACTAATGCAGACATACATCAGGGACCTGAATTGTGGGATTACGCCACACACCCCATGCAAATTTATCCCAATCAAAAATGCACATTCCCCCCCCCCAACTGGGGGAGAAAAAAGCCACTCACATTTGGGTACTCAAACAAGGTGAAACACGCTTCAAGAAAAATTCAGAGAACCCCAAGAAGCTCAAACATCACATGTTTGCCCATCCCTAGGCTATAACTCCCATCATGCCCAAAAAGAATGGCCCTTGGCCATGATGCCTGGGGATGATGGGAGCTGCAGTCCATCCAGCATGTGTGCCAGGTTGGAGAAGGCTGCTATAAACCTTTTCTACCTGAATCTTGACTTCTGCAGTTTTGCCTCCGAATACTAATTTGTTTTATCATGCACAAGAACCAGATAATTTAAACATCTCACTTGTGTAAACAGCGGGGAGGGGGGAGTCACAGATACGGTGCCTTGCCACATCTGATGGCATAATTGCACCCTTGAGACACGGTAATACATTAATAGGCATTTTAAAAGCTTTCTGATTTACCTGTGGAAGAAGGGGGGGGAAGTGCCATCTAACTTATTGACATTTCAACACCTTTCTCCAGCTAAAACAGACATTAGCAGCCAGAGATGCCCTGTTTGCTTTGGTAAAAAGGCAATTATTCCATATTAAAGATAATGCAATGGTTAAGGACACTAATTGAGCTTAAGTAAGTATGTAAGTGATTTAATTGTCAAGTAAGTGACTAAGGGTAAAGCCAAAGAAATGTTTGAGGAAGAATTAAATAAAAGATCATCTGGGTGTGCTACTTCGTGATCAAGCATATCCTAATTATGCTCTTCCTTGAGAAACATAAAATAAAATGTTATCATAGAAGCTACTCGAAGTGCATGCACCTTGAGGGGCTGAAACAGGGAATAACATAACAGAAGATGCACAGTACAATCCTATTCAGACTTAATAGGAAGTAAGCTCTGCTGAACTCAGTGAAACTTCCTTCAGAGTAGCTTCTGTCAAGAGGTGTGTGTGTGTGTGTGTGTGTATAAAAACAACAACACCTTATTTCTAGCAAAACAAACTCCTCTGTGTGACAATAAAACACATATGGTTATTTAAAGCAAACTTTCTTACTGGGGGTAGTGCGGGGGGAGAAGGTAGGTTGGTAAGGGTTGTAACTCAGTGGCAGAGCTCATGCTGGGCATGCAGAAGGTCCCAGGTTCAATCCCTGGTCTCTCCATGTAGGAGTGGAAATATTCCTGCCTGGAACCCTGGAGAGCCATTGCTGCCAGTCAGTGTCCACAATACTGGGCTAGATGGCCCAATGGACTCTCTCAGCACAAGGCAGCTTCCTATGTTCCTATGCTTGCTGTCTGGGTAATTTGTAGTAGATAAGGATTATGCAGGATTAAAATTTTGATGATGGCACAGGTAATAAAATGAGGTGGTGGGGAGGTTTTGTTCATTTTTTAAAACAAGTATCATTTTGCAAATATAGCGCTGTTCCTGACATTTTTTTATTATTATTATTTTACATTAGTAGCAGTTGTCTACTACTACTTTTTAGGGATTATAGTAGTAGTAGCACTAGACGACAACTACTACTAATGTAAAAAAATATGTCTGGAACAGCGATATATTCACAAAATGATACTTTTTAAAACAACAACAACAATTCATTTTACTATCCCTGCATCATCAAAAATTTTAAAACAAAATCAAGAAGTTAACATAAAAGCTGTAACACATAATTTACAAAATGATATCCTTACCAGAAGACAGAGAAAACTAAACCTAATCACATGGTAAGTAACTAAACCTAATCACATGGTAAGTAGTGATTCCAAAGGTTCCACCCACTAAGTTGCCATTTTGCACCTGGCTCTGCTTGGTGGACCAGGAAAAGTGAATATAGCAATTATTTATTTATTTATTTATTCTATTTATGAATCGCCCATCTGGCCAGACATCCAGCCACTCTGAGCGATGTACAGTCCCATAAAACACAAGAGGGGGGGAAAACACACACACACACACACAGTATAAAATACAATTGAAAACAGTACAAAACTTAAAAATCCTAACCCACCCCATATTCCCGCCTGAAAAGCCACGTTTTTAATGCCCGGCGGAAGCTAATCAAGGAAGGGGCATGGCGGAGGTCACTGGGGAGGGAGTTCCATAAATTGGGGGCTGCCACAGAAAAGGCCCTCCTCCTAGTCCCCACCAGCCTGGTTTCTCTGGCTGATCGGACAGGGAGAAGGCCATCCGTGGCAGATCTTGTTGAGCGGCCTACTTGATGTTGCTGGAGGCGCTCCTTGAGCGCAATATAGCATTGCAGTGTCAAGCCTTATGGTTCAGGCTAGTATGTAAATATATACATTTCTATATGGATTATAGCCATCATTATGGACAATCATTTCCTACTCTGCTGTCATTTCTTCTAGGGATGTGCATCAGATGAAGCCTGAAGGACAAAAAAAAAATCAGGCTACTTTGGTTGAGTTCTACTGGTGCTTCTTGAGTCAAACTGGAATTCCCTCCAAAGGCAATGGAACCAAGCCTGAATGAAGCTTTGTTTAGTGACCCGTGTTTTGGAGTTTCAGGAGACAATATCACACCAAAATAGTGTCTACTTTTGTTTCTCCAAAACCACTGGGCAGGGGAGGGCGGATGGAGGGAGTACAGTTCAGTGATTGACAGGTCCATGTCATGATTCTCGGACAAGGTTGGGTCAGTGAGATGGCCATGCTTCCAACGCCACCAGACTTCACTATGAAAATAGCCTTAAATTGGTTTTCAGTCATAGCTCCTACACATATCCTTCTGAAACTTGGCATATTTCATGCCTGGAGATGTCTCTATAACCTATACCATTTTTGTATAAATTGCCCAAAAAACCACAGGCGGGGTGAGGGAAAGGGAAACCGGGAACAGATGAACCCCTCCACCTAATTGAGGACTCCCATTCCACATGAACCACTTCTGAAACCTCACAGTATTCTTACTGAGGCTCACCTCTAGGATGTCTCTCATTTTCAGAACAACAGTCCACAAGGAACATGGGGAGATAAGCACAGCGAGTTTTGGAGACCCTCAAAATGTCAAGGTTGCTCTTTCCTGCAGCTATTTATCTGAAATTTTCCAGACTTGATCCCCCCAGAAGAGGCAACAATTTATTTATTTATTTATTTATTTATTATATTTATACCCCACCTTTTTTCCTGCAAGGAACCCAAGGCAGCTTACATAATCCTCCTCCTCCTCCTCTCCATTTTATCCTCACAACAACCCTGTGAGGTAGGGTAGGTTTGTAATTTTCATCCAATTCCAAACATATATTTTTTAAAAAGTTTATCAGCCATTCTCTCTCTTTTGTTTTTTTTTTTTAAGTATAAACGTGTGTAGTACAAAACCCTCTGTACCTATTTTTCTGACGTTTGGCAAGCATAACTCCCTCCTATGTGGCTACTATTCCTGCAAAAACAATTTCTGAGAAAGAAAAATATAGCCATTTCTTTTTAAATTTCCCATGATAGTCAATGGGGGGGGGGACACAAAGCCTCAGATTCCCGAACATCATTCTCGCAAGCAGGTTCAGTTTTGTTGGCTTCGAAGGAAAGCCTGCCTCACCTCAGGAAGCAACAGCAGCACTGGCTCAAAAAGGTCCAGTTCTGCTCAGCCTCCATCCAAAGCCAGTGCACATTCCTAACTTAGCAAGGCATAGGCATGCGTGACCCGGTTTCAGGATTTCGGCCTCTGGTTTTGTCCTGTCTCTCCTCAGCACCACCAGTCCTGCTGCACTCTGCTTCTGACTCCGGGATTCTTCTTTTGCAAATCATAAACCTAAAATAAATGATTTAGATCCATTTTGGATGTGCTTCCTCCAACAGCCCATTCCATTCTTCATAAAGTCATTTATTGCTTGATTGGCCAGATATTATCATGGGCCACATTCTAATTATGCTCTCTCCTAGATTCATTTCTTCTCTGGATGTCTGACAAAATGTAAGATGAGCTACAGACAGACTGCCTAGTAATTTTATTTCATTTGCATTAGCACTTAGCTAGGACCCAGGGGAGCCTGAGCTGTCTCCTGCCCTCTTGTCGGGTGGCCAGGGAAGAGAGAGGGCTCCAGTTAAAGGCTCAGCAAGCTGCTCCACGCTATGGAGAAAAGGGATGCATTCCCCCCCCCCCCCATCATTCCCTCTAATAGCAAATTCAGGCAGTTGAGTGTCAACAGGATTGGAGCTGCTGAGAAACAAGGAGGCATCAGCATGGCCAGGTGCACCCCAAGGTATGCAAGAGACAAGAGTACAAAACAAACAAACAAACTAAACCTACAGGTCTAATAAGCATGCTCATTGGCCTCCAGGAGTTATGGAATGTAGAGTGTCAGTTGGAAAAGAAAAATATTAAAGCGTGGGAAAGGGAGTGAATGGACTCCCTTACACTTTATGGTATCTTGGAGGTGGCATGGCTGGAAGAATGAATGGCAACCCTTGAACAGAAGCATCCCTGTATCTTCATTGCGTGAAGATACACTGCAATGATTTGCTGAGGATCCAACTTGTAACACTGTAATTCACAGTCACCCAGTGAATTTACTGATGTGACGAGGAATATGTTGGGGCAGCAGGCACATCATGTTCATTAGGATGTGTATAGGGAGCTCTAATGAATGTGTGTTGGTCAGAGTGGAGACTTCTCCCATGGAATTCACTGTATATGGATGAATGCCTGAAAATGACATTGAACAGCATACGACTCCACAAATGAATTATGCATTTTATGGTGTACTTTCCTGTGACTGTTCTGAATCTTCTTCTGATCAGTTTTATTAGGTGATCCCATGTCCTAGTATTATGGAAGAGAGAGAAGCAAAACATCTCTCCCTCCCCTTTCTCCATACCATGAATACATTTATAAAGGTCTATCATGACATTTTTTTTCAATTTTTCGGTAAACCTCAAGAACTTAAGCCTTTTCTCATAGGGAAGGAGGGCCACCTCAACCCCCTGGTCATTTTGCTTGCTTTTTCCTGCCTTTTCCCCAGGGCCGGATTAAGATAGGGGCTATTGGAGCTGCAGCTCCAGGCCCCTACCAGAAAATAGGCCCACAATCAGGACCGGTGCAGGGCAGTTTGGCGCCCCAGGCGAAATATTTAGCGCCCCCGCCCTCTCCAAAGCAGCCCTGCTCTGCAAAAAAAAAAACCCTGCGCCGCCACCACCAACCTACCTTCCCCCCGCCCTGGCTGCTGCTGCTGCCGCCGCCGAGAAGAAGGAAGTGACGCGACGGGACCCCCGCGCTGTTTTTTGCCGGGGAAACCATGGCAACAGGGCTGTTTAAGCCCTGTTGCCCTGGTTCCTCCCGCCAAAACAACGCGGGCGGGGTTCCGGAAGCGACACGATGCGGAGAAGGTAGGTGGCGGGGAGGGGGTCCGGGGTGGTGGTGATGGCGGCGGTGGCAGGAGGCGCAGCGGCAGCGAGCGGGAGGGCGGGAGGGTGGGGAGACGGAGGCCTGGCGGGGGCGGCGCAGCGGAGGCAGAGGCCTGGCGGGGGCGGCGCAGCGGCAGCGAAGAGGAGCGCAGCGTTTCTGCGCCCTCTTCAGCCGCGTGCCCTCCTCAGCACCAGCCCCATAATGCTCTTAATCCAGCCCTGCTTTTCCCTAATTTTGCAATGTCCTCTTGGAGATGGGGCACCCACTTTACACTGTATACTACTAGAAATGCTGCTAAAACATTATTACTTCCTTTGAAATGCTACAGAACCTTTGTCCAAGCAACTTCCTAGAGACACACTGCTAATAGGCTATATGGTATCATGGATCTTTTAACGTTCTTCAAAATCTCTTTTGATATTTCTTTTGCTTGAACAGGACATCCCAATGCTCCTGTGATTTTGCTTTTTAGCAAAATTTGGTAGCGGTTCTTTGGAGATCAAAGATGATGTGTGAGCTTCTTGCTTGACTTTCTAAGGGCAATGCCCAGTACAAGGAGCTAGAATTCACCGGGAAGGATGGGCAAATCTGTCAAGTCCACTTTCATTCAGTTTGTTGCATTTCCACTATTAAGTTCATTCTGTCCTACTTTCTGCATTAATTTGCAAATTTAAATTTTAAAAGCCAAACTTAAACTGTATATGCTACGCTGGCTGGGGCATGCTGGGAGTTGTAGGCCAAACACATCTGGGGACCCAAGGTTGGAGAACACTGCTCTAGTACATACAGTGATTTTGGGTGCACTTCCCCTGTTATGCATATTTTACATGCACTTTTCCCTACAGCATGCATTTTCTCATGCACCTTTTTAAACTGATGAACTTGATTGCCAAATGTGGAAATGGGCAGGTTTCAGAGCACAACTGCATTCCAGTACAAGTCCAGGGAGTACAAATTAGGTAAGATTCCATCAAAATATGAAGTGAGCAAAACTATCCCCCATCCCCGTTCACCAGTTCTGGCTTCAGTCTGTCCTTTCATATGAAAGCTTAACCACCTGCCCCAAAGGAGACAGCTGGGACAGGTTTTCTGTGCATCCAGAGGGAGACATGAGTGGTGTCTGAGTAGTTGCTGAGGGTGTGGAGGAGCCAATGGGCCTATTTAAGCTAATGCCACTGCTAGCCAGCCCCTCTTTCTCCTCTAAGGCACCCACCCACCCTCCCTTCAGGAAACAGTGTAACCCCCCGAAGAGGTTCACCTGGTACCCAGAGGAGGCTGGTGAGTTCTATTTCGGTGGGGCTCCTATTCCATTGCAGGTTTTATTTGGAGCTTTATACGAGCTATCCATGGTGCTAAACCCCACCCCCAAAATAGGCTAATCACCATGGAGCACCACGGATAGCTCCAAATAAAAGCTGCAATGGAATAGGAGCCCCACCGAAATAGAACTCACCAGCCTCCAGTGGCTATGATGTTCCTATGAAGCTCCAAATAAAAGCTGCACCTTCCCAGGGGAAAGGGTGCATTTGGGGGGGGGGCAGAGATGATCCCTACATTGGATGATTGGAAGCTTCCAAGTCTGAGGTGTTCCTAACATTGAGGGCACAATCGATAAGTGGCTCCAAGGTTAATAACCAAAGCCCCTGCGAGCTTTCGGTTTGCTGATCTTGCTGTAAGTATAGCAATAAACTGCAGCTCTAGTTTACCCGTACTCCTTTGTCTCATGTCATTATTTCTGTATATGTCTGTGAACAGGAGACAGGACTGAATAGAACAGAAGACAGTTAAAGAGAAAAAACAACAGCCCAGAATACTGGGTAGGTACAAATGTTGTTCTCTGCAAATCATATGGTTAATTAGTTGCACTAAACAGTATAAGCTCTGGCTTTATTAAGAAATGCAGTTAATTATGAAAAACAATGAGGAATATAATTAAAGCAATGACCTTTGTCTCCTACAAAGATATTAAGCTGGCCCAAGGTTTGTTCTTGTTCCTGCTTAAATCAGCACTTGATCAACGAACAAAAGGGAATGTAGGGAACAGACTTGGATTCCTTCTGAATCTCTGGAGGAAACACAACCAGCTTCTTAAATTCCTGTTAGGGTAAGGAGACCTAAGGTTAACTTGATCCGCTTCCAGAAAACAGTGTGAGATTATGGCTACTGAATGCAAGGAAGCTAAAATAGCAGACAATACATTTACAGTAGTTTGTAAACCCAATAGTCATTGCACTTACGACCGACAAAGCTCATTTCACAGGTTACCTTCCATGGGTAAACATAGAGAGAGGAGTGGGATTGTGTCTGCTGACCCTGCCCCCAAAGTAGCTGCACCTTGCTGGCTCTACCTGTGGCTTCCATGCATAGAGCCAAAGATCCTAAAAGGGGCACCTATGCATGTAAAGCTGTACGTACGTATTTATTTTATTTATTATTTATTTATTATATTTATGCCCCACCTTTCTTCCTGTAAGGAACCCAAGGAGGCTTACATAATCCTCCTCCCCCCCATTTTATCCCCACAACAACCCTGTGAGGTAGGTTAGGCTGAGAGTCAGTGACTGGCCCAAAGTCACCCAGTGAGTTTCATGGCCGAGAGTGGTGAATAGAACCTGGATCTCCCGAGTCCCAGTCCAACACTCTCACCACTACGCCACACTGGCTCTCACATAGAGATGTAACATCGAGCCTCGCGCGGGCAGAATGGCGCCGCGCGAGGCCTTACCTTCTCTTTGGGGCAGCTCGCCTCTCCGCAGTGAGCCGCCCACGCAGTCCACTCCTGTCCCGTCGCGTCACTTCCGGCACCGGAAATGACGCGACAGGACCCTGCGCAGGTGCGCTGGACCCCCGTACCGTGTATTGCGCCTGCGCAGGGTCCCGTCGTGTCATTTCCGGTGCTGGAAGTGACGCAATGGGACCGGAGAGGATGGGTCGAGTGGCGCGGAGAACTGCTCCACGCCACTCAGAAGATCGAGGCGGGGGGGCGCCCCCGCGGAGAGTCAAGGCGGGGGCGAGGCGCCCCCCCTCCAGCTTTGATTTCATGGCTACTCTCATGTAGGTGTTTCATGCGGTTTCTGGTCATGTGGAACACATGTGTAGGCACCACATCTCAGACATTCGGCTCTACATGCAGAGATTGGTGGTGGGGTGCAGGAATATCACAGCTGGGTCCATGGTTGTGGTCCCTCTCCCCGCTTAGGCATGGAAGAACCTGGAGGAAAGGGCTCAAGTCATGGTGAAATATTAAGATTAAATTAAGGGGGCAGGAGGGCAGGATGGTTTGTCTGTTGGGGTGCCACATTCCTTGTTGCTTTGCATCCTCTAGCATCATTGAATTCTCTCACACATACAAGCCTTCTTTACATTAGGATTTGGAGCCTCAGCTGTGAGTAGGAATGGGCAAATCTGTCACTTTTGCTTTCTCCTGAATTCAATTTATTTGAAATAGCAAGATTTTTTCCCCTCACCTGAACATGAACATTGCAAATTTTGGTAAATTCTTATCCAAAATGAACTGAAACAAAATTCTCACCCATCGGCACCAGCCAAATCCAGTAGGTACAGCTATTCCCAGCATGGAGAGGACCGGAAGAACATAAGAAGAGCCATGTTGGATCAGAACAGAGGTCTATCTAGTCAAGCATTCTGTTCACACAGTGGCCAGTCAGATGTCAAAGGCTGCAATCCATTACCCATTTACCCTGGAGTAAACTCCATTGAACTCCATGGGACTTCCTTTTGAGGAGACATGTATAGGATTGCAATATGTAGATTCTTCTTCCCAGTCCTGATTTTGACTGCCCCCTGACTGTGACTGGCCATCTTCATTTCATTCATTCATTTTCATTTCATTTATTTCATTTCTATACCGCCCCACAGCAGAAGCTCTCTGGGTGGTTCACAATAGTTTGTACACAAAAACAATAAAAGCATACAAAATAGTTAAAAAGATTAAAAATCAAATTTAAAAACACCGAAGCTGGTAGAAGGCATTCCTTGCCACTGAGGCCACTTGAGCCTCAAGTGACAAAGATGGATCCAGGAGCACCCCCAGGCTACGAACCTTCTTCTTCAAGGGGAGTGCAACCCCATCCAGAACAGGTTGAACACCCTCCATCCGGTCAAAGGAACCACCCACTAACAGCATCTCAGTCTTGTCTGGATTGAGCCTCAGTTTGTTAGCCCTCATCCAGTCCATTGTCGCAGCCAGGCACCGGTTCAGCACATCCACAGCCTCACCTGTTGAAGATGAAAAGGAGAAATAGAGCTGCGTGTCATCAGCATACTGATGGCAACACACTCCAAAACTCCGGATGACCCCACTCAGTGGTTTCATGTAGATATTGAATAGCATGGGGGATAAGACCGACCCCTGAGGAACCCCATACTGGAGAGTCCATGGGGCCGAGCAATATTCCCCAAGCACCACCCTCTGGAGCCGGCCATCCAAGTAGGAGTGGAACCACTGCAATGCAGTGCCCCCCACCCCCAACTCAGACAGCCGCTCCAGCAGGATACCATGGTCGATGGTATCGAAAGCCACCGAGAGATCCAGGAGTATCAACAGGGTCGCACTCCCCCTGTCTCTCTCCCGACATAGGTCATCATACAGGGCAACCAAAGTTGTTTCTGTGCCAAAACCAGGCCTGAACCCCGACTGAAATGGATCCAGATAATCAGTCTCATCCAAGAGTGCCTGGAGCTGGTTGGCCACCACCCGCTCAAGGACCTTGCCCAGGAAAGGAACATTCACCACCGGCCTAAAGTTGTTAAGATCGGGTTTCTTCAGGAGTGGTCTCACCACCGCCTGTTTCAGGTGGCATGGGACCACTCCCTCTTGCAAGGAGGCATTGATCACCTGGCCCAGCTGGCTGTTCCGTCCCTGCTAGTTTTTATAAGCCAAGAAGGGCAAAGATCCAGAACAGACATGGTTGCACGAACCACGCCTGCTTTGCAGTATTTCTGATACTTTGGGGCAAAAATGTCCATCCGCCAAGGGGAAGATCCACCTTCCAGCCATTAGTTGATTGCATGAATTGGTTTTTAAGCTCTGCAAATGTCAGCAAATGCTTTTAAAATGGGCTTTTGCCATTACCTGCAAAACCTCTGAACTCTTTTCTTTTAAATCTGGCCAACAAAGTGCAGGGTGGCCTTGCTGATATACAACATACAACGCAACAAGTTGGCCTCACTGCGTCCCCTTGGATTCTGTTCAGAACAAGAGAACTGGGGGAATTTATAGTGTCTATAAACAATTAGAATAAATCAAATAGATTCTCCTTTTGGATTGGTTTAGATTACTTTATAATTAACAAATGTGCTACACTGAAACTGGTTTTATGTTATCCTAATGGCTACATAATGAGATCCCCAACTTAATGACTGTATAACCACAGGGAATGTTAATGAACTTTGCAAAAGGCCTGCTTTGCCTCAGGCTGAAAAATGGTGGTGATTCAAACATCCCAAGTTACTGAAGTGTTAATTAATAAAGGTTCTACATAAATACTGAACAAGCATGCAAAAGAACCCGGACACATAAATAGCTTAGGAATAGCTACAAATAAATATGTTTATGCTACCAGTGTTATAAATGTCAGGTGTGAAGCATTGCTTTGGATTCTTCTTCCCTACTAGATTCTGCCACAAAGCTCTACAATTCATCTCCATTCAACATCCTTCAGACTAGCTTAAGGTTGTGATCCTCAAGCAACCAGCTCAAATAGTTGATGCCAATGATGGGTGAGAACAGCCTCCAGAATTCCATAGAATAATGGGGCGGGGGGGGGGAGAACCTTATTTATGTTGACGACGGCATCGCCTCGGGTAATTTGGCAGGGGCCGCATGCTGACGGTGAGCAGAGGCAGAGCCAAAAGTGGGTGGGGCAACCTCATTTTCCCTCTCTCGCTTTGCCACCCCCTTTTCTCTCTTTCTGCCACCCCTTTCACCCCTTCTCTCTGACTCTTTCTACCACCCCTTTTCTTCATCCTCTCTTTCTCTCATCCCCTTCTCTCAATGGCAGTGGAAACTGGTGACTCCTATTCCAGTGCGGCTCCTCCTATTCCATTGCAGGTTTTATTTGGAGCTTTATAGGAGCTATATCCATGGTTCTCCATGGTGGTGAACCTTTTTGGGGGATGGAGTTCAGCACCATGGTTAGCCCTTGTAAAGCTCCAAAAAAAACCTGCAATGGAATAAGAGTCCCAGTGAAATAGGAGTCACCAGCCTGCCCTGCTCAGTGGGATGCTGGGGGAGGGACATTGCTCTTGCCAAAGGTCTCAACTGACCCCTCGCCATGGGCTTTTGAAGTAGGTTGGGAGGCACATGAAATTAGATCGCCCAGAATAATTTGTCCATGGAAATTCTACTGGTAGAGAATGATCTTCAGAAGCAAGTGAGTTCCCTGACAGATATTGATGCCAATTTCCTACAAATCATTTCCTATATATATATGCTGAACACACTAATGAGCAGTGACATAAAGTAGCTGTGCAATACCAGAGCCTATTTTATTGGGGTTGGTTCCAGGAAATTCCCAATCAAGAAGAACCAGGCAATCTTGGATGGAGCTACAACGCTATGTGTTTAAAAGTTGCATGATTAATATACTTTGTAAAATGGTGGTTGCCATCTTTGCGCACATCTTGTTAAGCTATTCACCATGTGACAGCATGTTGCATACATTTCCATTCGTATTGACAGTACAAAGCATGCACATAATGTGCATGCTCACACCACACTACCAATTCATTAATTTTACTTACTATATCCGTATACAGAAAATCCCAAAGCTGTTTATAGTTTAACACAGGTGTGCAAATCTTCAGCCAAGGTGGTCAATTCTGTCCCACCTGGGATCCCAATCCAGCCCTCCATGGTACCTCAAGATGGCCATGCCCCCTTCACTGGCCCCACTACCTTTCCCCCTGTGAAGGAGCCAAATAGCACTTGGTCCTGGCTGGGATGATGGAGTCTGAAACAGCTAGTTGGAATGGCTGATGATCAAGACCATTCAGTGAGGGAAGGAGCCAAATAGTAGCTATCCCCAGCTGGTCCTCTGGAGTGGGTTTAGTTGCTTCCCCTCTCCCTCTGATGCATCCAAATTGATGCATCCAATGCACCCATTGATGATGCATCCAATGCACCCATTGATGATGCATCCAATGCACCCGTTGCATTGATGTCTCACACATTTGCATAGTAAAAATGGCTGGAATTTTTATGGCTTTCATAGATCATAGAGTTTCATAGATTTCATAGATCATAGAGTTGTAAGGAGCCTACAAGGCTATTGAGTCCAACCCCCTGCTCAATGCAGGAAACTAGAGGAGGGGTCGGAAGGAGCCCACAAGGCTATCGAGTCTAACCCCCTGCTCAATGCAGGAAACTAGGGGAAGGGTCTCCCATCCAAGTAACAACCAGGCTTGACCCTGCTTAGCTTTGCATGCTCAGACAAGCTGAGCCACATTCCAGTTCTGGAAACAAGCCAAGAAGGAACACATCTGGTTGATCCTACGAAATGCTGGTTGGTGGGCAACCAGGGAACCCAACAGGCGGAGACTTTTCCTTCTTCCACCTTCTCACCTAGAATAGGGTGGGGGGTATAAGCTAGAGCAGTGTTCCTCAACCTTGGGTCCCCAGATGTTGCTGGCCTACAGCTCCCAGCATACCCAGCCAGCATGGCTAATGGCAATGGATTCTGGGAGCTGTAGTCCAGCAACATCGGGGAACCCAAGGTTGGGAACCACTGTGCTAGAGAGAGGGGTCCAAGCTCTTCCTCTTTCATATACTCCATTTAGTGTTAGAACTATCTACATCTAGTATTTAAACAATAACTGACAAAATGTAAATGTGAAGAGAATGTTTTGCTTTAGGTGAAAAAAATGTTTTTCAATAATTAACTTTCACTAATTATCTAAAATCTCTCCTGTGATATATCTTTTCCTCTCACTTTCCAGAATAATTTATTTATATACAAGTAATTGCATTTTCTGAACCGTCCGTCCATTGAACAGACCATATAATGGTGGCGTTCCTTCATCTCAGATCCTGTAATTTTAATTAATCATGTAAGACATTACTGCATGTTGTTATTTATGGTGATGCATCAGACAGAGGTCACAGAAAGCTTTAGACCACTAGCTTGTAATGCAATTGTTCTAAATATACTGTATTTTGGTGGGTCTGCTCCACACCACCACCCAGACTGGCAACTGGCAACTGCATTTAAGACTCCCCCTCTCTCTCCACAGGTGATAGATGATTTTGTTGTGGCAGATGGTAACACTGAAACTATTTTAGGAACAGCTTTGTTATTGTCCAACATTTCCAGCACTATTTACTGCAACAAAATGTTTCCTTTTCCAATGCAACTACAACTGCAGATTGTTCCCCTTGGCAAACCCAATGTTGCAGATTACAATTAGGGGTAGGAGATCCAGCGAGGTTTTCCGATTTCCTCCTTGAATTTCATTATGCCTCATTCCAGTTCCCAAATGTGAGTGTCTTCCCCCCCCAAAGGGGGGAAATGCACATTTTTGAATGAGAAAAGTGCACATTTCTTGAAAGTGCACACCCAAATGCACACTTTCCCATGCATTGATGAAAGTGTGGAATGCTTCTCTCTTTTTTTTAAGTGTGCATATTTCAAAAAGGACACATTTTCTGAATGTGATCGCAAGCTCGAGAATGTGCAATCTTTGCTTGAAAAATGCAATCGCAGGGCATGTGCTGCTGTTTTTCGAACTGCAACAAAATCCTCGTACATCCCTTTAAAATCACATGACCATGTGGTACTTACCTGCCAACTAGGAAAATGCTGATCATTGTGATGGCAGGAAGGACTTCACCACTGCAAGGACCGCTGCAGGCTGCAATGTGTGCCTGTGTGTGCAGAGACACATTGCATCCCACTCCCATGGGATTGCTATCAGTGAAGGCAACTATTCTTTTAAGAATGAGACAAAGGGGTACAATTGGAGGAACCTTTGGGTAGGGTTCTAACCTACACCATGACAAGTGTTGGCTTTAGGTTTTGCAGGGCCCTTGTTGTGCCTAATCCACAGGGTGAGGACAAGATGACCAGAAGCTGCTGTTCCTTTCCTTGCTCCTGTAATGGCTGACTTGCTTGAGGGTGTAGAGGCAGCAACAGCAAGGAGGAGGAGTTGCAGGATGAAGGGATTACTTGGCATTGGCAGTGGGGCCCTGCTAAGGTCTCCACTTGTGCCTGACAATGCTGACACCTGATGCGAGCCCTATTCCAGGCTCTGGTGATCCAACAGTGACTGGAGGTGTTGATAATCAATCCTGCAGGAATCAATCAAAGACTGGCCTCTCTTCTTGCAGGAAATGACATCATTAGTGTCAATTACTGCCAGGGAAAGTATGTAATTTGTAGTCTAGCCAATAATCCCCTGTTGGGAACAGATACTCACAGCACCGTATTCCTCCAGATGGGGAGTCTGTCAGGACTCTATCCATTTTCATGGAAGTTTTCTGCAACCCCATCTTCCTTCCCTAAGGTGAGGAGTGGTTGTTTTCACTTCTGGAGGAGGATAGGGTAGAAGCTGATGGAGGTCTGGGGGCCATGAGCAGAATTAAAGTGGACCATGTTCAAAGTAGGCTGTGCTCACCTGAATGCTGCTATCAGCATTCACACAGTGAAGCACCCCAGCATCGAATGTCCATCCCATCCCTACTCAAGATATTCATGATTCAGTCCCACCTACTAATCTTCAAGAACCACCTCAAGACAGATCTATTTTCCCTGGCCTTCTCTAACTGGCTAACTTTAAAAACAAAACAAAAAACATGCAGTGCAATCTTATGCAAGCTTAAGCATAAGTCCTTGTTTGATAAGGCTTACTGCCAGGTAAGTGTATACTGTGCACAGGATTGCAGCCTTAGGATCTCTTCTCTCATCGTATTTCCTTGACCCACTATTCCTTTCTATTCCTCATGGATCTGTTTGTTGAGATTATGAGCCTGCAGGGAAGGGTTTTGACATTGTAAATCTCATATTATAAAGTGCACAACACATTTCAAGGTGCTTAAGTGGTAGTATCAGTAAAAGTAGTAGTAGTACCAATGGTAATAGCATTTCCATGCCAGCTTTCATGGCATAAAAGCCCTCCCAAGGAGGCAAACATACAAAACTAGAAAAGAAAACCCGCATTATTATTTGGTGATCATAAGAACATAAGAAGATCCATGCTGGATCAGACCGAGGGTACACCTAGTCCAGCAGTCTGTTCACACACTGGCCAATCCAGCTGTCCATAGGGATTCCACAAGCAGGGCATGAGTGCAACAGCACCCTCCCACCCATGTTCCCCAGCAGCTGGTATACATAGGCATACTGCCTCCGATACTGGAGATGCATATAGCCATCTGGACTAGTAGCCATTGACAGGCTTCTCCTCCATGCCTTTGTCCCAAACCCTCCAAACTGGTGGACATCACTACATCTTGTGGAAGTGAATCCCGTAGTTTAACTATGCTGTGTGAAGAAGTACTTCCTTTTATCTGTCCTGAATCTCACACCAATCAGCTTCATGGGATGACCGCTTCAGGTTCTAGTATTATGAGAGAGGGACCCCGGGTTCTAGTATTATGTTGTTTTTCTTGATATACAATCCACGATTTGCAAGGAGCCAGTGTTATGCCTGCACCAGATTACAGCAACCTTGAAACCTACACGAAGTTCTTTGGAAGGTCAGTACTGGGTAACAAAAAGAGGGAGCACATTTTTTCTTGGAGTAGCTGCTGCTGCAATCTCCACTCCCTTCTGCCACTGTTAATGTGCTCATGCATGGGAGTGGAGAGACCGTACCTGCCACACAGGAAGCAAGCAACTTGAGTTGTAAAGATAAAATAATATATCAGGCTTGCCATTAAATCTCCCCCCACCCCCACTCTAAATGTTTCACTTGACATCAAATCTCGGGGGGGGGGGCTTTAAATGATGTGTTGGGTTGGGTAGTTATTCTTTTTTTTAAAGCTTCTTTCATGTTAAGTGTTTCAAAGACTGTATCATAATCTCTTTATTAGTCTAGTGGGGGAAGAACTGATTCAGACTCCATGTTGAAACTCTCTGCCACAAGATGAATTGCTGCAGCTCTTTAAAAACAAAACCAGAGAGAGAGAGAGAGAGAGAGGTACTAAACCCTCAGAGAGAGCTGCAGGAGCAAATGCAAAGTGCTGAAGAAAGTGCCAACAGGAGCAATACTGTTTTATATATCATATAAGACTCTGCAGAGATGGACATCTGCTCCTACTTACTGATGAACCCATTCAGATAAAGAAAATCTTTCTTTTACATTTCCTTCTTCCTCATTTGGGATGATGATGATGATGATGATGATGATGATGATGATGATGATTTTGAATTTCTTAATCACCTTTGATAAGGATGATAATTTGAATTTCTTAATCACCTTTGCTTTATAAAAAAAAAAAAAAGCCCAAGGCAACCAACAGCAACATTACTAAAGCATACAAAAGATAAAATAGCTAAAAATAAATTCTATTACAAAAATCAAAACATAATAAAACAACTAAAACATCAGTACAGGCCATAATCCAAACAAGCAGGTGCATAAAAAGCCCATCATATGCCTTCAAATGCCTCGGAGTAAAGGCACTGCTCCAAAAAGACCTGTGCCATAAAGATGACATGTTGGTGCCAGGTGGGCTTTACTGGGGAGAGAATTCCACAATCGGGGGCCACCACCAAGAAGGCCCTCTCCCTTGTTGATATCCTTCCAAACCTCCCACAGAGGAGGGCCTCAGATGTTCCTTGGAGTGTATGGGTAGGTTCATACTGGGATGGGTGCTCCATCAGGCATTGCATTAAGTATGCACAACGGGTCCCCAGTTCGAATTTCACCTTAAAAAATAACCCCTCAATGGTAGAATAACTATATGGAAAATATGCTGGGCAGGGTTTCCCCCTCGTGATGATGATGATGATGAGGATGAGGATGGAGAAAGAGAAAGAGAAGGAGAGATCATGCTTGCATTTCCTTTCCAGCTGCTCTACTAATCCCTTTGCCCACCCTTTCTCTACATCTAGTCTACCATGGAGCAAAAGTCAAGTCCTTCTTGCTAATCATGTGAGAAAGAGAATAAGCAAAAAAGTCCAGCAGAGCAGTAGGGTAAAGAACGTAGAAGCTCCCACTGTTTTGGCATGATATCTTGATTGACAGCTGGGACTGGGAACCTTAACAAAAACTAACTGTATACATCTAAGCATCAGTGTGTGCTGATAAGTGTTTAGTGGATAAAGTGGCAGTTTCGGGAACTCTGGGGGAAAGTGACCATGTTATACTTGAGTTCTTGATTCTAACGGAAGCAAAAGCTGAGTGTAGCCAAACACGTACCCTGGATTTTAGGAAAGCCAATTTTAACAAACTCAGAACAATGATTAGTAAGATCCCATGGCAAGTGACTCTCACGAGAAAGGGAGCCCAGGAGGGGTGGGAGTTTTTAAAAAAGGAAATTTTAAAGGCACAATTGCAAACAATTCCCAAAAGGAAAAAAGGCAGAGGGCAACAGAAGAAGCCAATGTGGCTTCACAATAAACTCAAAGACGACCTGAAAACAAAAAAGGACACGTATAGGAAGTGGAAGGAAGGACAGGCTACAAGTGAAGAGTACAGGCAGGTAGCACAGAACTGCAGGAATAGTGTCAGGAAGGCTAAAGCTGAGAATGAGCTAAGGTTAGCGAGGAATGCTAAAAGCAACAAAAAAGCTTTCTTCAGATACATGCGCAGTAAAAGACAGAAGAAAGAACTGGTGGTTCAACTACGCAATGAGGATGGCAAATTGATAACAGAAGACAAAGAAAAGGCAGAAGTGTTCAATTCCTACTTCGGCTCGGTCTTCTCCCAAAAAAGGGTCTATGACCCCCCTGGCAAACCTGAAGTGCAGACTGAAGGGGCAGGATTGCAGCTTGAGATTAATAGGCAAATGGTCAAGGAGCACCTGATTACTCTGAACGAGTTTAAATCTCCAGGGCCTGATGAGCTGCATCCTAGAGTAATAAAGGAACTGGCAGAAGAACTCTCAGAACCACTGTCTATTATCTTTGAGAAATCATGGAGGACAGGTGAAGTGCCAGACGACTGGAGGAGGGCAAATGTTGTTCCCATCTTCAAAAAGGGCAAGAAGGAGGAACCTGGGAACTATAGGCCAGTCAGTCTGACATCAATCCCCGGGAAGATTTTTGAGCAGATTATAAAGAAGTCAGTCTGCAAGCACCTTGAAAACAATGCAGTGATTACTAGAAGCCAGCATGGATTTGTCAAGAACAAATCCTGTCAGACTAATCTGATCTCATTTTTTGATCGGGTAACCTCCCTTGTGGACTGTGGGAATGCTGTGGACATTATATATCTGGACTTCAGCAAAGCTTTCGACAAAGTGCCTCATGATATCCTGATTAGTAAGCTAGCTAAGAGTGGGCTAGATGGAACAACTATCAGGTGGATCCACAACTGGCTACAGAATCGGACTCAAAGAGTGCTTATCAATGGTTCCTTCTCAAACTGGGGAGAGGTAACGAGCGGGGTACCACAGGGCTCGGTCCTGGGCCCGGTGCTCTTCAACATTTTTATTAATGACTTGGATCAGGAGGTACGGGGAATGCTTATCAAATTTGCAGATGACACAAAGTTGGGTGGAACAGCTAATACTCTGGAAGACAGAAACAAAATTCAAAGTGACCTCGATAGGCTGGAGCGCTGGGCCGAAAACAACAGAATGAAATTTAATAGGGATAAATGCCAAGTGCTGCACCTAGGGAGAGGAAACCAAATGCAGAGTTACAGAATGGGGGACACTTGGCTCAACAATACTACAAGTGAGAAGGATCTTGGAATTGTGGTAGATCACAAACTGAATATGAGCCAGCAATGCGATGTGGCTGCAAAGAAGGCAAATGCAATTTTGGGCTGTATTAATAGAAGTATAGCTTCCAAATCGCGGGAAGTGATAATTCCCCTTTACTCGGCACTGGTTAGGCCTCATCTTGAGTACTGCGTCCAGTTCTGGGCACCTCACTTTCAGAAGGATGTAGACAAACTGGAGAGGGTTCAGAGGAGGGCAACAAAGATGATAAAGGGACTGGAAACAAGGCCCTATGAGGAGAGACTGAAAGAACTGGGCATGTTTAGCCTTCAGAAGAGGAGACTGAGGGGAGATATGATCGCACTCTTCCAGTATTTGAAGGGATGTCACACAGAGGAGGGCAAAGATCTCTTCTCGATCATCCCAGTTTGCAGGACACGGAATAATGGGCTCAAGTTACAGGAACCTAGATTCCACCTAAACATCAGGAAAAATTTCCTGACTGTCAGAGCAATAAGACAATGGAATCAACTACCTGCACTGGTTAGTGTCCCAGACTAGGGCAGGGGAGACCAAGGTTTGAAACCCCAGTGAACCCTGAAACTCACTGGTTAACCAAGGGCAGATCACCATTGCTTACCCTGACCTACCTCGCAGGAGTGTTGTGAGGACAAAATAGGGAGAGGATAGTATTGTGTACATTGCTCTGAGCTCCTTTGGGGAAGGGTGGGGGGAAATTCAATAAATAAATACATCTCTTTTTTCTCCCTGTGGACCCCTTTTCCCTGCACATCTCTACCTAGCAACTAAGCCTCACTGCTGGCTCTGTGGCCAGCCTAGCTCCCCAACACACTGGCGCTCATGACTTTCTCATTCACTACAAGGAATGCCTTCACCTGGTCCTGATAGGGATGGGTGAGAAATTCAGTTCAGTTCATCAAGAGGGAAATCGGTGAGCCTTGATGACCTTGTGTTTTGCTGATTCACGCAGCCCTACTCCTCCATCACCAGGAGCTGGATCGTTCTTTGCCCAGAGTCCCTTCCTCAGTAAGAAATGGAGCATTTGGGGTGGGGGTAATAAGAGATGGGCAGCTATGCTGAGTGACATATGCAAGGATTTAATGGAGACAGGAGCTAAGGCCTCATTCAGAATGTTTAGCTCATTTGGCAAGGAAGCACCGTGCATTTTTGGAAGGAGCTTCACGCAGCAAATTCTGAGGCTGTAAGTAATCACAGCCCTCGGGCAGCTTTAAATTACAGGTTTGCACTTTCAGTTTAAATATCCAGCTTTTGTTCCATGGTTATTTAAATAAGCATAGGCTGCATTTCCTAGTCCTTGCACACATCATGGAATTGGATTCATGGAAGGGATCTCCCAGGACTCCAGGAGGCTAACTGTGAAAGTGTAAAAGCAGCCAAAATGGTGGAAAGGAGATGGTTGGGTAGTCGAAAGGTGGGATTTTTCAGAGGGTAGCTGTCTGCCTCCCCAACAGTTGCCACATGTCAGGGTGAGCAGTAGGCAGCAGTCAGAGGAGAGCCAGATGCAGGGGACATATCAGAGCCAGGAAGACTGTTGTTGCACAAGCAAAGCTCTAGCCCAGACAGGAAACCCTTTATTTCCCTTCCTGTCTAGGATTGCCCAATGGCCAGAGAGGATAGGACCAGTCAAGAGCCTGTGAGAATACTTCACTATCAGTAAGAGGATCCATGCTTCAAGTCTAGTAGCTCACCAAATAGAGCAGCTGCACAGAATGCCAAAAATTCCTGGTTCTAGCCAGGTTTCTGGTTCTAGATTGCTAACAGGGACTGGCCAATGTGATCATATTAGGCCAGTCCTTGGCCATCTACACTGGTGGCCAGTCCATGTCCGGACCCAAATCAAAGTGCTGGTATTAACTTATAAAGCCCTAAATGGCTTGGGGCCAGGTTACATAAAGGATAATCTCCTCCCATATATACCTGCCTGGACCCTAAGATCATCCTCAGTGTTCCTTCTCTGGGAGCCCCTGCCAAAGGAAGTAAGGTAGGTGGCTACTAAGAAGAGGGCCTTTTCTGCTGTGGTACCCCAGTTGTGGAATGAATTTCCCAGAGAGGCTCACCTGGTGTCTACATTGTGCTCTTTCTGGCAGCATGTGAAAACCTTATTGTCCCAGGAATTTTAGTCTTTCAGTCTCTGTTGTTTTAAATCCTTTATTTATTTATTTATTTATATTTATTTATTTATTTATTTATTATATTTATACCCCTTTACTGTACTTTAAATCTCTGTACTGCTGCTAGGTTTTATTTTGGCTTTTACATCTATTTATACTGTAGTTTTAAACTTTTAAATTTTTATACTGTATTTTGTGGTTTTAATGGTTGTCAACCACCCAGAGAGCTTCGGCTATTATTGGGTGGTATAGAAATGTAATAAAATAAATAAATAGCCCCAGTGGTTCTTGACACCATGCGGCTCCATGTGTACTCTTTACGCGTTACAAAGTTGATCCCAGAAAGGTCTGTGTTGTGAGAGTCATCCTTGTAAACACTTTGAACAAAGAGGGCTCTCCTGTAGTTGAGGAATCCATCATGGAATTCCATCAGGCCGAAGCTACAGGCAACCAAGTGCCAGTGCTTGCAAGATTGGGGCAATACTTGTTTGTTTATTTGTATGTCCTGTCTTTCCACTAAACATAGCGCTCAAGGCAGCTAACAGTAATAAAATACAGATAAAAGTGTTACATAATTAAAACATAACCACATCCATTAAAACCGCATTAAAAACACACACCAGTTAAAAAGAAATAAGAAATATGCAGCACCCATCAGTTCAATAATCTAGATTCACCAACAAGTCAGCTTAACAACCAAAATCCTGCCTGAATAAAAATGTAGCCTGCTGGTAAAAGCAGAGTAAAGATGGCGCTGGTCTTGCCTCCCTTGGTGGGGAGTTCTAGAGCCCGAGAGCAACCACTGAGAAGGTTCTCCCACCTTCCTGCCAAATACGCCTCCGATAGGCAAAGTGCATTCGAAATGTATGGTATGTATTAAGAGAAATGTGCACAAGCGGGCCAAGTTCGGGCCTCATTCATGCCCACACGGGCAAAAGTAACATCACTAGCTGCAGCTGCTTTCCCGACCTCAGAGAGCAGTCAGCACAGTTCTTCCCACACTGGCTACAACAAGGAGGAGGGAGGGAGAAGCCCTGATTCCCAGCTCTGAGTCAGAGCATTGTCTCCGACCTCGAATCTGTGAATCCAAAATATCCTATGGCCCCTCAGATGCTGTCTAGGGGGCATAGGTTTGCTCCCTAAATAAATAAAATTGACAGATTTGTCTATGCCTAATTCAAACCCAGATTTCCCTTAGTCTTGGATGGACAATTCTGTCAGTTTTGCTTCTTCCCATATTCGATTTTTTTAACATCTCAAGTTTTTTTCTGTTCTGTTTTTGAAGACATTTGCAAATGTTGGTAAGTTCCTATCCAATAAAATAAAATAAAAATGCAACCAAACTAAATTCTCAACCATCCCAACTCAGGAATCATTTAATTTCTGAAATGAAAGCTCAGTCCTCTAGATAATACTGGTCCACTGGAATATGCTTAAGCATGCACATAACTAGTTCCAAGAATCTCCATCTTTTACGCTTAAGAAAATGTTCAAATTTGACTGATTGTCAATGTCTGGGTGTGAACTGGTCTTTTCTTGCAAAGAGTTAGTCCATCCCTCATTCCAATATCAAGGAAGAAATAGAGCACATGGGGAGTCTTAAAAACTAATGGGGCGGAGATTAGAAGAAAGCAAGTTGTTAAATTGTTCTCTCACTTAGAAGCAAGTCAAGTAAAAGTTACAAAATCAAGCCATAATTGAAGCCTTTGGAAGGAGGGGAGATTAAAGTTTTGGAAACTTATAAAATTAGATTTTGCAAGTAAAGATGGAGGCAGAAATAAGATATAGAAGAGTGACAGATAATTCCAGAGTCAGATCCTGAATATAAAAATAGTATAAAACTGATGTGTAGATTAGTGTAATTCAAATGGGGCTAGGGCACAATCCTTTACCATCCTGACGGTGCTCATGGACTATGCAAACCTACTTAACTACACAATTATAGATCTTTCTCATGGGAGGGAGTAGAGATCTTTCAATGTACAGAATAAATTCCTTTTAAACTTGCAGAAAAAGAGAGAGGTTACAGAGTAGTGAAGAACCCAATGCACTTCCACATCTGCTGTAGTTGTTACATTAAGGCTGCAATCCTATGCACACTTACTTGGGAGTAAGCCCCACTGAACTCTTTTGAGGAGACATGTATAGGATTTGCTTTCTTTGAGGAGACATGTATAGGATTGCACTGCTCTGCTGCAATCCTATGCACATCTACTCAGAAGTAAGTCCTATTGAGCTCAATAGGGCTTTCTACCAGGTAAGTGGGTATACAGGATTACAGCCTTACAGTGCAATCCTATGCATGCCTATTCAGAAGTAAGCCTCATTGAGTTAATTGGTGTTTACTCCCAGAAAAGCGTGCATAGGATTGCAGGCTCACTTGCAAATATATTATATATGTTGTATGACCATACGCTGTAACAAGATAAACAAATTTAACGACATGAAATTGTCAAAACAAACAAACAAAAAACAATTGGATAAGGTTCATCAAGCAGTATCATTTTATTTATAATTTATTTGCAGCATTTGTATACCACTCCATATCTAGACAGATTCCGGAGCAGTGAACAATAGAAAGATAAAACAGATAAAAAGAATAAAAACAATGCATTAAAAACAGGATAACATTAAAAAAATGTGGCTGGTCAGCAAGGAAGGCTTCCCGGAATAAAGACGTCATCAGCAGGCGCCGAAAACAACGCACTGAACCTGCCTGACCTCCAGAGACAGGGAGTTCCATAGAAATGGAGCCACCACAAGGTTCTTCTCTTGGTGGACACCAATCAGGGCATAGGTCCATGTGGAACCACCACGAGAATGTTCCCCAATGACCTCAATGACTGGGCAGGTTGGTGAGGGAGAAGGTGCTCTCTCAGGTATCGGTCATATGACTGAACTTGCTTGGCTCTTTGTCAGATGCCTTTCTTTACAATGTGAAGTTTCTTTGTTTCTAAGTTGCAAGCCACTTTGACATCTGTCATAATCTGGTGGAGAGAAAGTAAGATCCTCTTTTTCCTGCCCATTATTCCACACATACCTGTCCTCCGATTCCATTTTTGGACAGTGGAGATGCTTTTTAAGGCCCACATGCTGGGTTCAATTTGCTTACTGTCATGTCTTACTGTATTTTTCAGCAGCAGTGCCTCACGGCAGAATGCTTCATGCCAGTGCTACTGAGTTCAAGTGGTTTTACAGCAGTTTTGCAGCACTTGGATCACACACACTTCTTTCAGGCAGGAGTTAGTTGCTGCAATATCACCTCAAGGACTCAAGGATGAACTAAGCTGAAAGTTAAGCTAAATGTTGCTGTTCAGATTGTAGGTTTTGCCCTGGATCTTCCACATAGCTTCTCTGTGGGTGGGAGTGAGTGGTAATATATGATTCGTTCCTAATTAAGAACTGAAGTATCACCGATTGCTTCTGCTGTTCTCACAATGTAATAAATACCACCACCAAGAGCCTTAGGATCAAACTAGATACAACAACATTCACCATTCATAGGATTGCAGGCTCACTTGCAAATATATTATATGTGTTGTATGACCATATGCTGTAACAAGATAAACAAATTTAACGACATGAAATTGTCAAAACAAACAAACAAAAAACAATTGGATAAGGTTCATCAAGCAGTATCATTTTATTTATAATTTATTTGCAGCATTTGTATACCACTAGCTGATTGACAATTGTGCATAACTTGTTGTGGTTTTAGAGTAAATAGCAGGTCCTTGGGGTGGGTGAGGGATCCAGATTGGGACCATGGAGATGGGCAGGGAGACTTCAACCCATTGTTCCCTGTTGTGGTTCCCATCCAAACTGGTTGGCCTTCACCATCACCTATTAAAACATATTCACATAATTGCTACTTAGAATCATAGAATCATAGAAAAGTAGAGTTGGAAGGGGCCTACAAGGCCATCGAGTCCAACCCCCTGCTCAATGCAGGAATCCAGGTCAAAGCATCCCTGACAGATGGCTGTCCAGCTGCAACTTGAATGCCTCCAGATTGGGAGAGCCCACCACCTCCCTAGGTAGTTGGTTCCATTGTCTTATTGCTCTGACAGTTAGGAAATTTTGCATTAATGGTGTCTCATCTAGCTTGGCCTTTTGACTGATCCTTACAATCATCATCATCATCATCATCATCATCATCATCATCATCATCATCATCATCATCCCACCTTTGATCCTACAAGGAACCCAAGACGGCTTACATGATCCTCCTCCTCCTCTCAATTTTATCCTCACAACAATTCTGTGAGGTAGGTTAGGCTGAAAGTCAGTGACTGGCCCAACATCACCCAGTGAGATTCATGGCTGTAGTGGGGACTAGAACCCAGATCTCCCGTGTCCCAGTCCAACACTCTAATCACTATGCCACACTGGCTTTCCAATATTTAAAGTATAGTTTATCCCACTCCTCACCCCCCCCCAAAAAAGGTTCCTGGAGCAGCTTACAATCAATCAGTAAAAGAAGAGTGCAAGCTTATAGTCTTAAAAAAAGACACGACACACAAGGGAAAGGGAATGGGGAGGGAAAAGGAAAAACAATAAGTACATTTTTAGCAGGGCTGGTGGAATGGCCTTGCTTCACCTCTCATCTCCATGGGGGGGGGGGTAGAGTTTCAAATGGAGCAGGCTCAGCCTGCTCCTATCCCCCTCACTCCTTCTTCTATGGGATTGGATGCCACTCCACTGCAGCAGGATGAAAACATAAATCTGTTTTTATTCTTTTTAAATCAGGTAGTTAAGGCTTCTTCTTCTTTTTTCTTTTTTTTGAAAAATGTCCATGTAACCCTGGCTCCTCTATAATGCATTGCATTATGTCTTGTCCGAGTTCCTGAAATGGAAGTGCCATTTACCTGTTAGGTCTATCATAGTCTCCTTTCAGACAGTCCTTGGCAAAACCAACTCCAGCTGATAAAACAAAGCCATTTGGTTTACACATTCCCTTCACTTACGCCTTGCTGTTGTTCACCACATTCTCTTGAATCGGAGCATTAAGCTTATTGACTGAATTCTCCTTTACTGCCTTTGACACACTTAATGACAAACGCTGGCTTAGTCTCTTTAGATTAAATAGATTTATAGCCTCTCGCTTTGTTCCCTCCAGGCATACAAAAAGGAGCAATAAGTCGGAAATAAATAAAAAACGGGACAGTGAATGAGGAAGTTGGAATGATCTGCCAGGCCTTTCAGAACTGCAACCTCTAAGGCCTTTCATTCTGTGCATCCATTTTGTTCGCCTTGACTACGTTCTATTGTATATTAACCTTTTACAGAGTCTTTTCATTTTACGTTCAGGATCAAAGAGGCAAACAGGTTTCATAACAAACTAATTGGGAAAGAGGAGGAGATTGATACGAGAAGGGATGGTGAGAAATATCATGGGTCATAAAAGGACCCCTTTATGACCCCTTGGCCTATCTCTTTCTCAGGCATTCTAGTTCATCTCACAGAAGAATATTTCACAATTTCTCAGTAGTCGTTTCAGAAAGTTGTTTCTAGAGTTTGGCCAGTATCCTCTGGACCATATCTAGACAGAGCCTATTTGCAAGCAGTGCAGAGCTGCAGGACTCAATACCTTAAATTATTTTTCTCTTTACCTTTGTTCTACTGGCACTTAAATACATTTCTTTTTCTGCAGGCCTTTAACTCTCTTGCTCTTTCAGTTGTTATCTCTTGGTTTTAGCTCTCTAAATTATTTTTATGCTTTTTTGGTCAAGGTGCCATGTTATTTATTTGATTATTTTAATTGATGGATATTATTGAGTTGAAGAAGACTTACAGCACAATACTATAATATGTTTACTAAAAAGTTAGCCCCATAGAGTTCACCAGGGATCACTCCGAGGAAACTGGATATAAGATTGCAACCTTCATCATGCTTAGAGTAGACCCATTGAAACCAATGGGGCAGGTTAGTCAGGACTACCTTGGAGGCTCACTGACTTCAATGGGTCTACTTACTCTAAGCATGACTAAGTCTGGATTGGGCCCACTGCTCCTTTCTTTTTCTGCTGGTGTTGTTTGTTGTATATTGTTGTTGTGAGCTGTGCTTTATATTTGGTCAAAGAAGTATAAGATAGGGAAAATAGAAATCCCATGGTCAGTGTGAGAGGTGTAAGGGTTAGAGAAGTAGAAACCCCCAACCTTACATAAGCGCACCCTCAGCTCAAAAAAGGAGGGCAAGCTTGTGGGCCCAATGAGGGGAGGGGTGCTGACAGCCTCCTCCGCTCCCCCCCCACAACACAGCTCACACCATGCAACAGGGTCTCCTGACTCTCTGTGTACCATTTTTAGGGGGCTGCCATGGGAAGGAGGGGGCAGGGAAGTCCACTTCCATTAGTGCAATTAACCCAGTGTAAATCTGGATCCAACGCAGAGACTAGAAGTAGGTGGATCTATACCTCCCTAGGTAAAGAGAGAGAGAGAGAGAGAGAGAGAGAGATGATAGATAGATAGATAGATAGATAGATAGATAGATGAAACTGTAGAGAATATTTGAGTTAGGAGCATGGGACTGAAAAAAAGGTCCATATGAATAGCTTGCATTTAAAAAAAATTCTCTTGGGATCCAATTTCTGCCCTGCCATTGTTGAAGAAGGCTCCTCACCACAGGGGTTTCAGGGCATGTATGCTCAACGCAACCTTTAAAGAATGTTATTCCATAGGAGAGTTTCTATCACGTTGGGACACAAGAATGAATGATTTAACACTTATCATCGCAAACACAATAGAAGATTCTCAGCATGAGCCTTCTTTTGGAGGGTCTACGATCCACATGTTGAAAAAAGAATGCCTGATCTCACAGTCCTGTTGTTGTATAAATAGGCAAAATAATGGATGGCTAGGGAGGAGATGTGAATAACTATGAGGGATCCCTTGGTTAAGGTCTTGGAGGAGGCTTTAAAAATGCCCATTTCAGACAAAGTTCTTATATGATGTATGAGAAATTAGTTTCAGTTCATTTTTGATCAGGATTTGCCCAGTTTGCATCCTATGGACTGAACATGGACTTGGATGCAATCAGCAGTTGAAGTCTGTACATTTCCAAACTTGCACTGTGATTCACAGACCCCCAAAAAGGCATTCGACAGCATGCGTACATTTGAAAAATGTGCATGAAAAATTACATTTGAAAAATGCACACAAATGGGCTTTAATCAATGGGAGAAGAATGCGTACATTTCAAAGATGCACACAACTGATCCGTACATTTGGAAAATATGTACGAATATATGCATGGATTTTCCTGTGAAAAGGAAGGGGGAAAGGCTCACAATCTGATACGGACTCAAGTCAGAACAAGCTTCGAGATGGAATTTGGAGTTTTGCTGATTTGCACATCCCTACGATTCTTACTTAAAGCACAATGTGTATTTACTCAGAAGTAAATCCCACTATCTTCAATGAGGCTTACTCCCATGTAGGAATGCTTGTGCAATTCGATCTTTGTGAATTCTCATATCATAGAATCATAGAAAAGTAGAGTTGGAAGGGGCCCACAAGGCCATCGAGTCCAACCCCCTGCTCAATGCAGGAATCTAGGTCAAAGCATCTCTGACAGATGTCTGTCCAGCTGCACCTTGAATGCCTCCAGAGTGGGAGAGCCCACCACCTCCCTAGGTAGTTGATTCCATTGTCTTATTGCTCTGACAGTCAGGAAATTTTTCCTGATGTTTAGGTGGAATCTAGGTTCCTGTAACTTGAGCCCATTATTCCGTGTCCTGCAAACTGGGATGACCGAGAAGAGATCTTTGCCCTCCTCTGTGTGACATCCCTTCAAATACTGGAAGAGTGCGATCATATCTCCCCTCAGTCTCCTCTTCTGAAGGCTAAACATGCCCAGTTCTTTCAGTCTCTCCTCATAGGGCCTTGTTTCCAGTCCCTTTATCATCCTTGTTGCCCTCCTCTGAACCCTCTCCAGTTTGTCTATGTCCTTCTTAAAGTGAGGTGCCCAGAACTGGACGCAGTACTCAAGATGAGGCCTAACCAGTGCCGAGTAAAGGGGAATTATCACTTCCCGCGATTTGGAAGCTATACTTCTATTAATACAGCCCAAAATTGCATTTGCCTTCTTTGCAGCCACATCGCATTGCTGGCTCATATTCAGTTTGTGATCTACCATATGAATGCCTCCTGGACTAATATGAGGATTGGAACTTAATTATCCACCAACTTTTGCACTTCTGACTCAGTTCTTTGTGCAAACAAACAATAACCATCAAAGAACTTAGAAAAGCATATTTCCAGAGAATATTGAAATAAATATTTAAATGTGAATTTCTTTGCAGGTTAACACAAACACACACACAGATCAATGTGGGAGAAGGATGGGATGGACTTGCAAAAGTGACATGGACCAGAAGTAGACTGATTTGTCCTGCTGTACTCCCAGGTAAGTGTGACATTCCTCCCAGTGCAAATTTCATCTTAAGTAATACAAAATGGAATACTGGCTGTTGGGCACACTAAGGTGGAAATCCAAGTAGATTCCATGACTTCCCACACACAAGGGAAGCCAGGAACAAAATTGCAGCCAGCAGCCCTTCTTGCCTTATAGGTGGCACTCTTGGGACAATCCAGATCTTGGAAGGAAGCTTTGGGTAGGACATCAGGGGGGCTGCTGCTGGGATAAGGAGCCTCCACGCCTCCATGTGTAAGCAGAGGCCTCATCATACGATTATTCCCTTTCATTTCCGATGATATTGGCCTCATTATACAATTGTGTTCCCTCCAGTTCTGATGTCCAGGCTGTGTGAGTGCCATTGCGAATGTGGCCAAATTGGCATCAACCACACACAGGAGGAAGGTATCCAAGCCAGAAATAAAATAATTAAAAAAAAAAAAATCTTAATGGTGGGAAAGCCAAGGAGGGGGTGGGGCAAAAAAAAACAAAAAACACCAGCCCAATGGAGACTCAGGATGCTCAGCAGCTATGGAATGCTGACTGACTGTTGGGTGGGGGAATGGAAAAAGAGATAGGAAGGGGGGAATCGAGTATCCGGAAGAGGAGGAGCACTCCATGCTGCAACCTTTTGATTCAGGAAGTGTGACAGAAGCCCTCTGAAAATGTTTACTAGCTTTGTCAGAACTCTTGTTTGCCTCAGCTGCTTCTCGGATGTTTTCTAATGCAGGACGAGACTGAAAATTCCCCTCGACATTTTGCTTTAGGTAGGATTTGGTGGCAGCTACCAATTGCATGGCCCGTGTACAATGAGCTGATTGCATTACCGTTGGAAGGATGCATTCGAGAGAAGGACGTCGATGCTGGTCACATATGATGCCCCTACATGCTTTTTTTTTTTTTATATGGTTGGTATATCTGCTCCCTCAAAAGTTGCATGCACTCACATCTCGAAATTGCCAGCGCAAATGCATTGCCTGTTTCACAAGCCACCAGTTTTAGACACGTTAGCTGAGATGCTAATTGTCGTAAATCCGCCCAGTGTCAAGATAAGCCGTCCTTGTTATAACAGTCCGAGTGTCCAAGCCAAGATATATTAGTCCAAAACCGAGCAAACGTAAACCAGTTAGGGGTCAGGCACAAGCGTAGTCAGGGTCGTTCCGAAGATCAAAGGTACAGAGGTCCGAGGTCAGGAATATCAAGAGCGTCTGGTGGTAGCTGTAACAAACAATGGCTTCCAGCCTCTGAGTGTGTTTGGGACCTGCCTTTTGAGCAGGCGCTGATTGGTAAGGCTGCCCAGCTGGGTCAGGCTGCAGTTAGCCTGGCCCCACCCCAAACACACTCCGGCACGGCTGGTCTCTGTCTGACCTACGGGAGGCACAACACTAATCCAGTAAGTCCTGGGGAGGGGGGGGGAATTCAAATTCTAATTATATCAGTCCAGAAGCCAATTTGATTGTAATATAACAATCAGCCATTTTACAGCAAATCACTAATGCTGATATAATGAACAGACAACAACACATCACAGCCAGTGGCTCTCCATGAAGGAAAATATCCTAGTGTTCCTTCACATTTGTCCCTTTAGCTACCACTACCAGGTCAAGTGGAGTTCAAGGGTCTTGCTTCCATTTAAGTGCCCACAGAATTGTAGCCTACCTTTGGCTAGATTTCATAGATCATAAAGTTGGAAGGAGCCTATCATGGCCTCCTTTTTGTGTAACGAGAAACAAACTGAGAGAAACTGTAACTAACAGATCTGTCCATTCTTACCAGTTGGTCCAGTGGTGTTTTGAAGTTTCTGTGTGTATAAGGCTTAGGGGTACAGAACCTCAGGCCAGGGACCAAATCCAGCCCACCTGGGGCTCCCCAGATAGCCAAGCCCCTTTCCACTGGCCCCACTTCCAGACTTTTGTGTGGGGTTTTCCCCATTCTAAAAGGTCAAAATGCCTCTCCTAAGGCTTAGTGGCAGTGAGAATGTCAAGCTAAAATATGCTGGCATTTTTGGTATTTTTTCCCCTTCAGCCCTACCCCTTTGTCTTCAGCTCTGCCCATCACTAGAATGCAGCCCCCCCCCTGCGAGAGCTTCTGCAAAAAGAAATTCAGCCCTTGAGCGGAAAGAGGTTCAACACCTCTGATATAAGGTCTCAGAAAGGATATTGTTGCTTTGTTTTTTTTTGAATGACTGCCTGATGTAATGTTCCAAAGCTACTGCTATAATACAACAACAGGCCAAAAATGTAGTTCTGAAAGTGAGAGTATAAAAAACACACACAATTAAATATATATATATATACTTCATAATGTAGAATTGGAGAAAAGGGTTTTCAAGAGCTCGACAGAAATACACCTGTTTTCAAACTTCTGCCAGCATTATTATCCCATTCAACTGAGTGGATAATTTCTCTATCTTGCTGCTAACCTTCCCCCACACGCGAAAAAGCCACCTTAAAATGATAATGGGAGCATTAAATAGGTTCCAATTTCATTGGTTACAGTTATGATTTCTGCTGAATAGATTTTCTTTGGTCCTGCTACTTCTGCTATGCCGGATTGCCCGCAAGGCTTGATTCTGCATCTGGGCCTTTAGCCAAAATACAGCCATGAGAGATAAAAGTGCTTACTAATAGAGTATATTGAACTACTAGACTACAAAGCAGTATTTTGCCTGGAAGTGTAGAGTAGGGATAGAAAACATATTTTGTGCAGGAGGCAAACCTGGAATATATTAGGAAAAGGGATTGTTTGTCAGGTTAGTATAGCCACCATGCCAATGTGAATGGTTTTAAGAGAATCAAGTGCTTAAAAGAAATGAATGTGTGGTCCATCACTTTGCCCTGACATTCGATATACTTATCCGGATCCATCATGAAAAGAATTGTCTTCTGCATGTTGATTCCCTAGATCAGAGCTGACCTAAACCCTCTAGACATTAGCCCTCTAGATTTTGTTGGACTACAACTCCCATCAACTCCATCGACATGACCAGTGGTCATGGATGATAGGAGCTGGCATACAAAAACATCTGGCTGGCCAAAGGTTTCCCAGCCCTGCTGAATCAGTAGCCACATTGCACACTAAATGCTTGTGGAACTTCTGGATATGCATCTCCATTCTGATATATGTTTGGATACTATTCATCTCATACAGCTCCCATACATAAAACAGAGTGCTGATGCGGGCATAGATTTTAATCCAAATTGTAATGTAGGAAGGACCACACATCTTATCCATTTTCTTGGCTGCCCATGCATTGTTGTGCACAGCTCTATCTTCTGGATCACAACCTCTATAACCAGAGAAGGGATAGGAAACATGGTGTCGTCCAGATGTCTTGGACCACATCACCCATAATCCCTGATCATTGGTCATACAGGATGGGGCTGATGTAGCCCAAAACATCTGGAAGATATCAGGTTGCTTACCCCTGATCTAGAACATCCTTGACAGATGTGCATCAAACCATTCCTTGGCAAGCTTAGTATGTTGGATTAATTCCATGATCTCCCTGCTCTATTCATGATTGCTTTCTTTCTTCCGCATGGCAATCCATGCTCATGATGGAAGCACTGTCCAAAATGTGTCCAGGAGCAGAGGTAGCAATGTTGTCTGCCACTGCATTTTTTTTTCAAATGCGGGTTGGAAGTATAATTAACACCAATATGTCTGATGAGGTGATCTCACAGATGCTCATAAGCAAAACCATTTGGGTCACCACAGCCAATCAGATTAAATAGCAAAGTATGTAAACAAGACCACAAGTAGTAAGAATACAACAACACAATACATGTGAAAAGTATGCATGAAAAATGTGTACTTTTTGAAAAATGTGCAGAAACATGCTTTAATGAATTGGAGAAAATTCATACATTTCAAACATGCACACAACTGAAGTGTACATTTGGGAAATGCATATAAAAATAAGCACAACTTTTCTTGCAAAAGGGTGGGGGGAAGCTCACAATCTGATATAGACACGAGTCGGAATGAGCTTCGAGGTGAAATTTTACTAATTTGCACATCTCTACTTTCAGAGCAAATATCGAGATTAGAGAACATTGGGCATCACTCCAATTTATTTGTCCAGTTGTAGCAAACCCAAAATCTATCTGTTGGGTCTCCAAAACTGCCAGAATCCAATCTGATCTATAATTTCTCACTTTTTCTGCTTTGCCTTTTCAGCTGGCTGCCAAATGAAAAAAATCTCTTTTTTGTCTCTAGAGCTTTTCAGACATCTCAGCGCTGATCAGCCGTCAGAGGTTGTTGAACACTTGTTCTCCCCCCACCCACCACCTGCATGTGTGTGTGTGTGTGTGTGTGTGTGTGTGAGAGAGAGAGAGAGAGAGAGAGAGAGAGAGAGAGATGGAGGGGCAGTTTGTTTCTATGTGGGTTTTATATATATTTTCTCACACAAATACATACAACACCAGTCCATTTAACAAACTAACGCATTCTGCTCCAAGAAGGTGCGACATTAATCTGCAGTGTTAAGAACACTATATATTTATTTATTAACATGGCTGGGGGGGGGGATTTAGCACTAAGAAAGAAAGATATAAACTGCACATCACTTGCTGCACTACATAGTTGCCACAGAGCAACGGGGAAAGGACAACTCAAACAACTCCACAGCAATTTGTTTTGTATGAAACCCATACCACTTCAGCACCAGCATCGACAGCTTTTAGCAGATTATATATATTTTTAAAAAACAAACAAACCCAACTATCTTTAAAATTACAAACCTTCATGACAGAATGGATAATCGTTTTGGAGCAAAATGTGTAAGTAGGATGGTATCTTTAATATATAGATTTGGCTCTGATAAAGGCCTGCAGTTAGGATAGTGGCACAAGACGGGGGGGGGGGGCACAGACTGCAGATGAGGTGTGTGTGTGTGTGTATAATTTGACTTCATCTTCCAACATATATTTGTTTTGTTAAAACATTCAACCAGTTTTAAAACGTTTCTCTTAAAAAGGGAAAAAATAGGGGCACAATCAAGCCAAATGTAAGCACTTATGAGACCTATTCATTTTAGTAGGAAGAAACATGAGCTTGTATTTAGAGATGGGACAAACTTTTCAGCCCAGGTCTTTCTTTTCCCCCATTTTTTTTCTTTTTGCCATTTAAGCAGAGGATCCACCCATAGATGTGTAGTAATTTTCTGGAATGGAATAGATGGGTTTGGCTTACCTTAGTTTTAGAGAAGGGGAATTGTCAACAGTCTGTTACCCACACACACACACACACAGTTTAGCATGTTGGCTGGGACATGCTGGGAGTTGTAGGCCTTTTTCCTGTCTACACATACATAGGATTGCACCTTAAGACAGTCTGTGCAGCCACCCAGTTGCATTTCCTGGGGTCTGGGCCAGAATGCCTAAGAACATAAGAAGAGCCCTGCTGGATCAGGCCAGGGGTCCATCTAGTCCAGCATTCTGTTCACACAGTGGCCAACCAGCTGCCCACAGGAAACCCACACAAGCAGGACATGAGTGCAACAGCACCCTCCCGCCCATGTTCCCCAGCAACTGGTGTACATAGGCATACCGCCTCTGATACCAATGCTCCTATGGCAGGAGTGGGCATCTCACAGCCTGTGGGCTGCATGCAGACCAGACTCCGATCTCTACCTCCCACCCCACTGGGCCTTACCGCTGCTGCACTGCCAAAATTCACAGCAGGAGAAGAAAAAAACCAGCTCTTTGCCTCTGAAATCCAGTGGCAAGCCACTATGGATGGGGGGGGGGGAAGGTCAAATTTAGCTTGAAAACAAATTTAGCTTGAATGATGCAACATCACATGGAAAAGCGATGGGGGTGGGTGGGTGAGAGCCAGTGTGGTGTAGTGGTTAGGGTGTTGGACTAGGACTCGGCAGATCCGGGTTCTAGTCTCCACTCAGCCATGAAACTCACTGGGTGACTTTTTGGGCCAGTCACTGACTCTCAGCCTAACCTACCTCACAGGGTTGTTGTGAGGATAAAATGGAGAGGAGGAGGAATATCATGTATGCTGCCTTGGGCTCCTTGCAGGAAAAAAGGTGAGGTATAAATATAATAAATAAATAAATAAATTAATTAATTAAAAAGTTCTCCTCAGCTCAGCCACCTCGTCTAAAACTATGGCAAGCCAAACCCACACCTTGACATTTGTGTGCGCAAAGAAGGAAATAAGAGTTGAGACACAGAATGATGGTGCAAATTAGGGCCACATTTATTGATTCGAGTATCTGGAAAGGGACGAGTGTGGGTGCTAGCTAAACCGGCTCTCGGCCAGTATACCCTTAAGTGGGCGAAGCATCCCAATCCGAGGAGTGGTGCTGTAACTTGCCACTCCCCATTTTTACACCATGCGGTGTCGGAAGGTCTCCTCCATGTCACCTCCACACGGGGCCGTGAAACACCATGCGGGTGAGAGGAATTGGCCTCAAAGGCGGACCCTATCTCCCCCCGGCCGAGCCGTGAAACCGGACTCAGGGAAGCCTCAGGTATCGCCAGTCACCTGAAAGGTGCCGTGGGATGATCACCGAACCTCACCCCACTGCCTAAAACCCGCACTTACCGCCAATGTGACCAAATCAGGAAAACTACGCAAAATAAAAAAGCACCCAACCCAAGAACACAGTGCAGGGTAGGAGAAACACACACACCACCACCAGGCCAATCAGCAATGGTGAGCCAAAATTCCTACTCGGCCCCGTCAACCAGCAACCAGAAATCCCACACTGTGAATTGGGAGGGGGGGCATCTGCTTTCGAGGAAAAGAGGCAGAGGGTGGAGCAACACTGCCAAATAAAGGCCTCCACTGCTCCTCCCCCCGCCTTGAGCCCATCAGTGGTTTCAAAATTAAACAGCTTCGCCTCTCATTCCTTCACGCGTGCAAATAGTCCTCCCACCAACAGCTATGCGTTGGTGGGAGAAGGGTATTCTCTGAATTCTCCCCACTCTCCAAAGTGTGTGTGTGTTTTCAGCATAGTTGGAATCTCCCCCACTGAAGGCAATGGCACCAAAATCTCAAAATTTTGCTAGGGCTTGAAAAGCTATGCACCCCCTGACCACAAGGCCCTTTCAGATGGCACCCAGAAATTTCAACAATTCAGTCCCAGTTTGAAAGAGGGCTTAATTCTGAAGTGCCTGCCCTCCCTTTAGTTTTTCTGGAGGGCTACAGAGAGCAGTAGCAACAATATTCATTGTGTCATTTAACAGATTAATTACTCATTAAAACTGTGAAGCTGCCTTAAACTTATAAGAAATGCTTCAGGTCCATCAGAATTCTCAAGAAAGAAAACCTTAAGGTTTCAAAATATGCACATTAATTTAAACTGAGAATCATAGAAAAGTAGAGTTGGAAGGGGCCTATAAGGCCACCGAGCCCAACCCCCTGCTCAATACAGGAATCCAAGTTAAAGCATCCCTGATAGATGGCTGTCCAGCTGCACCTTGAATGCCTCCAGAGTGGGAGGGCCCACCACCTCCCTAGGTAATTGGTTCCATTGTCTTATTGCTCTGACAGTCAGGAAATTTTTCCTGATGTTTAGGTGGAATCTGGGTTCCTGTAACTTGAGCCCATTATTCCGTGTCCTGCAAACTGGGATGATCGAGAAGAGATCCTGGCCCTCCTCTTTGTGACAACCCTTCAAGTACTGGAAGAGTGCTATCATATCTTCCCTCAGCCTCCTCTGCCTCCTTGCTTACTGTATCTCCGCTTGTCAAGCAAGCAAGTGGTAGCAATCATAGGAACGAGGACGAGGAGCAACAGCAGATGGCGAAAATGGCAGTGAGCAGGTAGACTCACTGAGGGAGGGGGTCCATTGAGTGTGTCTTGCCCAAGGGCCCTCAGAAACCTGGAGCTGGCACTGGCAGGGGGATATAACACCTTGGTGGGGGGTTCAATCATGACAGAGTGCCATGGACACATAACTGGTCTGCCTATCTTACATAGTAAGCATGTACATCAGGTTCAGATGAAGACTGAAACCTGAACTGAACTGGGCCACTTTGGTCTGGTTCCTTTGGGTCCTAAGGAGAAAGAAGTATGGTAAGCTTCCCTCCAAAGCCCAAAGAACTGAACCCGCTCCAGAATGGGGCTTCATTAGTGACTCGTGTTTCAGATATGATCTGCACCTCCAGACTTCATGTCTCCAAATAGCATCTTTTGTTTTTGTTTTTTGTTTCTCTAAATGCTGCAGGAGGAAGGGGGTGGAGTGTCACCAGAATCAAAGGACATCTGGGCAACTCCCAGAACTGAATGGTTGACAAGCCCTGGAATACCAAAATTGTTGATGCCTTTCCTCGACTGTAACACCTGACTGACACCAATCTTGGCATTATCATTTAACAGATTAATTGATGTGAAATTCAAATTCATTAAAGAGTCAAATTAATCAATGTCCCACTTGGTTATAAACGTCAAACCAACTGAACTCTCTGCAGTTGGAGTTCATGTGAACATTCTCAAGCTATTACTTCAAATCTGAAAAGTTGTTAATGGAAACCAACCTTTGGAATTTGATAGGCCAGATTGGTTTTCAGCTTCGCAGCTATTAACTGCATGCTCTGAATTAACTAGAAAACATTAAGGTTTAAATTAGTTTCTTTCTCTTCCTTTTTTGAAATACTGTTTTGTAGGAGAAGCCGGGGAAGTTTAACAGTTACAGGGAGCCTGTTTCATCCAACTTTTGGTTAATTTCAACATCTTTCTTTAAAGCAGCCTTCTGGACCGGTATCACATTCCCATTTGTTTTCACTGTTCTGGTATGAAGCTTCCCCACCTCCACCCCCGCCCGAATCTAAATGTACAATTCAGGCAAGCATTCTGATTAAATAAGTCTTACAGAGAGGGTTTGGATTTATCTCGTTGGATGGACCTTTTCCACTTCTCCGAAGTGTTAACGTCACATACACAGATTGTGTGCCAATTATGGGCTACCTGCTTTAGAAAAGCCTTCCAAAGAGTTTCCCAGGCACAGACACTTTCTTTAAGTTCAATATATCCTTAGAGTGAAACCATATACATCGGCAGGCCAAGGTGTAGCAACTAGAACTGCCACCGAGCAATGGCAAAGCACTCTGGGAAAGGTGTGACTTTCCAGTGGTGCAGTTGGGTAATTTTAGGAGATGTACTTCATCATCCTATTCATCCCTCCCCCATTTTAGACAATAAGTGGATGGGTTAGAATTTCATCCTGTTCATGTTTTCAGTAAGAACTTAGCAAAATTTGCAAAGAACTTGAGATTTATTTAATTATTTCAAATTGAGTGTGGGAGAAAGTGAAAACTAACAGATTCATCCATCCAAACAGAGGGCTCCGAGTGCTTAAAAGCATCCATGGTGCTATGCTGCATCCCCACAATAGGTTCACCACTAGGGGTGTACCGTCTAGCCTCGCGTGGGCGTAGCGGGCCCTTGTCCCCGGGGCAGCTTGCCTCTCCGTGGTGAGCCGGCCGCGCTGGTCCCGGTGCGTCACTTCCGGCAGGCCAGAATTGACGCGACGGGACCCTGCGCCAGCGCGCTGGACCCCTGCGCTACGTTTTTTGTGGAGAAATGAGGGCAACAGGGCTGTTTAAAAAATGTAGTGCGGGGGTCCAGTGCTCCAGCGCAGGGTCCCGTCGCGTCATGTCTGGCCTCCCAGAAGTGACGCACCGGGACCAGCGAGGGCAGCTTGAGCGGCGGGGAGAACTGCTCCATGCCGCTCAGAAGATCGAGGCAGAGGGGGCACCGCTGCAGAGAGGCGAGGCGGCAGTGAGGTGACCCTGCCTACAGGTATGCGGACACCACTATTCACCACCAGGGAGCACCATGGATAGCTCCTATAAAGCTCAAACAAAAAGGTGCAATGGATAAGGAGCCCCACTGACACAGGAGTCACCAGCCTCCCTTGGCTGAAAAGCCCGTGCTGAAAATAGTGCTGTGCCAAAAATTTCTCCCACATTTTTTTCTTCATCATTCTTATTCAGTTTGATAAAAAATAAATTGCTTGCAAAAAGAAATTCAAAGGAGAAGAAATTTTGGAGAAGTTCTCATGGGTTGGGTTCAGAGTTCTTGTGCTTAGCATACTTTTTTTTAATTAGTTTTTTAAAAGTGAATTACACCAAAACAAAACTATATAAAAAATAATAATGAAAAAAATATATACAATTTTCTTACAGTATTTAAAATGAATCCCTTACAGTCCATCATCAGGCGATCACTCGTGACCGAGTAAGATTGTCTTCCGGGATAAAAGGAGGAAATTCTAAAGAAGATTGTGTAGACTCTAGCGATGGGTCCATAAGTGACTGTGGAGGCCAATTCTAGATCCACACAGCTTCCCACAGTGAGGACACAGGTTACCAGATAGAAGATGGTCCTGTAAAGGATTCATTTGACGTGCTTTTCGCTTAGCACGTTTCTCCCTTTCACCTCGCACTCGGGCTTCTTCAAAGTCCATGGAACCTTTGTGAAAGGCCAACCTCCATTTAGATCGTTCATGGGCCAGAGCTTCCCAGTTTTCAATGTTTATATTGCATTTTTTTAGATTAGCCTTATGAACATCTTTAAACCTCTTATATTGACCACCGATATTCCGCTTTCCATCCTTGAGTTGGGAGTAAAGTAACTGCTTTGGGAGACGGCAGTCAGGCATTCGAACAACATGACCGGTCCACTGAAGTTGGCGTTGAAGGATCATTTTTTCAATGCTAGTAGTCTTTGCTTCTTCCAGTACACTGACATTTGTTCGTCTATCTTCCCAAGTAATTTGCAGGATTTTCCGGAGGCAACGTTGATGAAACCTTTCAAGGAGGTGGAAGTGACGTTTATAGATAGTCCATGTTTCGCAGGCATACAATAAAGTTGGTAATACAATGGCTTCATAAACCAGTGTTTTGGTCTTCTTACAAATATCCCGATCCTCGAACACTCTATGTTTCATTCGAGAAAATGCGGCACTTGCGGAGCTCAGACGATGCTGGATTTCACTGTCGATGTTAGCTGTAACAGAAAGATAGCTGCCAAGATAGAGAAAATGATCGACATTTTCCAGTATTGTCCCGCCAAGCTGGATAGATGGCATCACCAAAGGATTGGCTTGCACTTGCTGATGAAGCACTTTGGTTTTTTTGATGTTAAGTGAGAGACCAAGTTTTTCGTATGCTTCTGCAAAAGCATTTAGGATAGTTTGGAGATCATCCTCTGAATGTGCGGAGACCACATTATCATCAGCATACTGAAGTTCCACAACGGAGGTTGTAATTACCTTACTTTTTGCTTTCAGCCTGCTGAGATTAAAAAGCTTTCCATCTGTTCGATATATAATTCCCACACCGGTGGGAAGTTTCCCCTTGACAAGATGTAAAACCATGGCGATGAAAATGGCAAATAATGTTGGGGCGATAACACATCCCTGTTTAACACCTGATCCCACTTTAAATGGAGCACCATGAGAGCCATTGTTGTCCAAAACCGTTACCGTCATGTTGTCATGGAGAAGTCGCAAGATATTCACAAATTTATTGGGGCATCCAATTTTCATAAGGATAGTCCAGAGAGCTGTACGGTCTACAGTATCAAAGGCCTTAGCCAAATTGATAAATGCCATATAAAGGGGTTGATTTTGCTCCCGGCATTTTTCTTGGAGCTGACGTGCAGTAAAAATCATGTCTACTGTCCCTCTAGAGGGGCGGAAACCATATTGAGTTTCAGGGAGGATCTCTTCTGAAATAGATAGAAGACGGTTTGCGAGAATCCTAGCAAATATTTTACCTGCGGTTGCTAAGAGAGAAATGCCCCGATAGTTTCCACAGTCTGTTCTATCACCCTTCTTAAAGAGGGTGATAATTATGGCATCCCTGAATCTCTTCTCTTATCCAGATTTTTTCGATGAGTTTATGAAGATGTTGTACAAGTTCGGGGGCCCCTTCTTTAAAGATTTCAGCAGGAATCCCATCTGGTCCACTAGCTTTGTTGTTCTTCATTTGATTAATGGCTTTTTTTACTTCATCCAAAGTGGGGAGTATTGCAAGTTCCTCTTTAATTTGTTTTTGCGGGATTTGCGAAAAAATCTCATTATCCACCTTAGATTTACGATTTAAAAGGTCATAATAATGCTCTTTCCAACGCAGTGCAATAGACTCTTTGTCTTTTAAGAGTTTGGTGCCATCTTTTGATTGTAAAGGGTTTGTACCATAGGTTTTTGGTCCATAAATGCCCCTTGTGGCCTTAAAAAAGCCCCGTGCATCATGAGATTCTGCAAGTTGTTGAATTTCTTCAGCTTTCTTTTTCCACCAAGCGTTCTTAAGTTCTCTTGTTCTTCTTTGGACCTCAGCCTTTGCGCTAGCGTAGGTTTTTTTCTTGGCAGCGCAGTTAATATCATTTTGCCATATTTGGAAGGCTTTCCTTTTTTGGTCAATTATATATTTAATCTCATTGTCATTTTCATCAAACCAATCCTGATGTTTCTTAGTTTCGTATCCAATAGTTTGTTCACAAGCTGCAGTAATGGAGGTTTTCAGCTTAGACCAATGGTCCTCAGTGTTGTCAGGAGGTTCCGTAGGTAGATGTTCCTTAAGAAGTGATTGAAGACGAGTTTGCTTAATAGGATCTTGAAGGACTTGGATGTTCATTTTACGCCTTGGTTTCCTTCCTTGAAGCCTACGTTGGGGAGCAATGTTGATAACCATTGTGGACCGGATTAGTCGGTGGTCTGTCCAGCAGTCGTCGGCACTCACCATGGCCCTAGTAAGAAGTACATCGCGGCGATCTCTAACACGGACAATTACATAATCCAGAAGATGCCAGTGCTTTGACCGTGGGTGCTGCCATGATGCTTTAAACTTATTCTTTTGTCGAAAGAGCGTGTTTGTGATAGTGAGATTATGCTCTGCACATATAGACAAAAGTAAGAGTCCGTTCGGGTTGCTATTACCAACTCCGTCTTTTCCAATAGTTTCTGGCCATAAATCAAAGTCACGCCCGACTCTTGCGTTAAAATCGCCCAGGAGGATAATTTTATCCTCCTTAGGTATCTCTGACAGGAGAGTGTCCAACTGGCTGTAAAAACTTTCCTTGATGTCATCGTCAGCATCTAATGTTGGTGCATAAGCGCTCAAAATAGTTACCTGTTGGTTATTGGCGAGCTTTAATCGAAGAGTTATCAGGCGTTCGTTAATGCCAGTAGGAACTTCTGACAAAGAGTTCACTAGTTCATTTTTGATGGCAAAGCCTACACCATGTATTCGTCGGTCCTGCTCAGGTAGTCCTTTCCAGAAGAAGGTATAACCTCCTTTTTCTTCTTTCAGCTGTCCCTCTCCTGCCCTTCGAGTTTCTTGAAGTGCTGCTATGTCAATTTTAAACCGTCTCAGCTCCCTTGCAATAATAGCAGTCCTACGCTCAGGGCGTTCACTATCTATGTTATCCAGCAATGTCCGTATATTCCATGTTCCAAAATTCAAATGTCTTTTTCGACCGCTAAAATGGTGACCCCACTGGACGCGGTAATCCAGTCAGGGGAGAAAGAGGTAGACTATGTTTAGGGCACCTTTTCTAGCCCCCTCCCCATACGGGGTGAGCAGAGTGGATCCTAAATAGGGCTGCTCAGTCATGGATACAGCTGCCGAGCTGCTCGACTACCTCGTTCCTTGAACAGGGCGACTGAGTCTGCATCCACCGCCCATGTGCTGGTCCATGACTAGGGGCTTCCAGATTCACAGTCCTGCCCCCGTTGCCATTCGCCAGTCGCCATGGGACTTTTTTTTTTTGTTTGTTTGGTTGGGTTGGGTTGGGTTGGATGGGTTGGGTTGGAAGACGCCTGTGCGTGAAACTGTTTTATGTGGGGAGATCGGTGCACAACGAATCACCACACAAACTTGACAGAGTACGGCAGAGATCCAATGGCACAGTTACCCTGACGATTGGAAAACCATTCTCTGCTGCAGCCTTCATCCGCCTTCACAGCCGTTGTAATTTAGGTTTAATTATCTTCCGCCTGTTCTGCCGTTGAGGACTTTATGTTTTGGATCGTTCTTTGTCTGGTTCCTCTCCCCGGACCTTACCGCCATGGGTGACCCTACTGGGAGTACATAGCTCCCGACGGCATTGCTCACAGGATTCATCGGAACACGCAAGCCCACTCACCACTTCAAGGTGACGATCCGGCGAGGGATATATATATATATATGAAATATGTATCCATAAGTATCAATAAGTATGTAGTAATACAACTATCCATAAAGACAGTTATGCATAAACTTCAGAAAAAGCAGACCAAATATCCATGTATTTATCCATCCGCAGTTGGCATCTAAATACCACCCGCTCAAATGTTAAAAGCATTATGAGGTCCTCCATCCATTGTGTTATAGGAGGTGAGCGTTCACCTTTCCATTGTTGTAATATCAGTCTTTTAGCTGTCAAGAGGGTGTGGAAAATCCACATGTGTTGTCCTTGTGATAAATTCCATACAGCAGGTATATAATTTAAAAGAACATGTGCGTCGGTAAATATTAAAGAGCATTCTAATATTAGATTCATCCATACTATGACCTCTACCCAAAAAGAAGCAACCAACCACTGAGCATTGCCAAAACACATGGGTAAACGAAGCATTTGCAGTATTACACCTCCAACAGTTAGCTGACTTAGGCAAAGTTACCTTACTTATGAGGTTGCTGAGGAGCATGTGTGAGTGTCCTGTATTTCATTGTACAATCATCTTTCTGGCAGCTTGTAACATCCTTGGTTTCCCACACTTCCTTCCCAGAGGAAGACATCATGAAGAAATTCCTCCCATGGGGCTTTTTTAGAAGATCAGGAAGTGCAAGCAGCCAACCTGGGAGACTGCAGAGCAATGGAGAGATGTATAATAGAAAGGAAAAAAACCACACACACACACACACACACACAGTATTGTTGGCCACCTTGCAGCGATTAGGTAAGGACAAAAACACCAGCAAAAGAAATTCAAACTAAATTATAAAATGCCCTGAGAATGAGGCAGAAAACCAGAAGCCTCTTTCATGGGGGGAAAGAAAACCTTCAGGAAATGGTAGGTCAGATTTTGGCACAGCACTAGCTCCACCCTCTTCCCTGGAGGTGGACACAACACTGCTCCTCACACACACACACACACACACACACCAGTTACAGGGCTTGCAGGGAAGGAGTGATACTATCAGCACCCGCATTAGAGACAATTAGAGATAGAGAGATGTATCCACAATGACCCCCTGAGAATATTTAACATTTGGAAGCCCCCGGAGAAGGTAGTGAACCTGAAGAATGACAACTAAAGCTAAGCCAACATTTCTCAGAAGACATATTCTTTTCTCGGAAAAGTCCTGGGAATTTGTTGTTCTTACCTTCCTAGAAATAAAAGGCCACTTTGCAGAATTTTCTCCAAATTTTCTTCACCATTCTTTTTTGAGGTGGCTGCCTTCCATCTCCCCCTGAAAATGCCCTGGAATGACACTAGGTATGGGGGGGGGTCCATACCTAGTGTAGGGATTTATGTGAAGTTCAAGGGGGGGGGAAGCTCCACAAAATCGCAGAGCTCGACCCCCCCGAACTCCCACGTGACCAACCTTCCTCCACTCTATGCACCCCGCGAATCTCCGGGACCCGGAAGTGGTGCAACGGGGATCCAATCGCATCATTTCCGGGTCCCTGGCACTGCGTTTTTAACGTAAAATTTGCCATTCGCAGCCATTTTTAGATAGTTTACCCTGGTATCTACGTTAAAAACACAGCACTAGGGACCCGGAACTAGTGACGTGACGGGATCCCCATTGCATCACTTCCGGGTCCAGGAATCGCAGACAAGCAGACGGGGTGATCGGGAACACCCACGCAAAAAATAGGTAAGGCCGATAAACGCGCGCGCGCACACACACGTGCAAAAAATCAGTTTTCCCACACCCCTAGCAGGGTGCAAAATGGCTGCCAACACAATCACTGCTGTTGCCACTTGCAGTGGCAACACACACACACACACACACACAAAAACCTTTAGGCTAAAAGAGAGATGCTGTGCCACAACCCTGCCAGAGGTGAGCTGCCCTACCAGTGAGAAACTGTTGAGACTTTCTCCTCCCCCTGGAGAATTTAGGTAAAGTTGTTCCCCAATTTCTCTGCCCACAAATAGGGTGAAGAATGTGGCTCACGCTGGCTCAGCTTGTCTGAGCATGGAAAGCTAAGCAGGGTCAGGCCTGGTTATTACTTGGATGGGAGACCCCTCCTCTAGTTCCCTGCATTGAGCAGGGGGTTGGACTCGATGGCCTTGTAGGCCCCTTCCAACTCTATTATGAAATCTATGAATTTCGAGAGGCCATTTGTGCACAGCTCAAGTTGAAAACATGTATTCAACCATGTTTGTGGTGCTGAATTAGGGTTGCCACCTCTCCCCCCCCCCCCCGGTCAGGTTTCTCCTCTTTAACAGCTGGGAACGTTTTTCGCATCTGTGCTGGAAATAGTTGTATGTATCTAATTTGGCTGGTGCAGATGGGTGAGAATTTCATTTGGGTTTGTTTTTTTTATAAGAAGAATGTAGCAAAATCTACAGGTGTCTGCATAAAAAAGAACGGAAGGAACTTAACAAAAATAATAATGTGGGGGAAAGCAAAACTGACAGATTTGTCCATCGTTGTGTACACTACTCTGAGCTCCTTGGAAGAACCTGGGTTGGGTGGGTGGGTGGCATAAACATGTAGCTGTACAGAACTCTGCAAAAGACTGTGCTTCTCAATTGCCTAATCCCCACAAACACATTTCATTTACAGTTCCAGTTCTTTTTCCTTTATGGTCGACTGCATCTGACATGTTATGCAAGTCAGGGTAAAAAAGAAAAAAATACTTCCAATATGTTATACTGCCAAACATACAAAATATTATTCCAAGATACTAATATAATCAGGGTTGTTGTTGTTGTTGTTTTAGATGTCCAAAACATACCCAGCCATCCTACTGATGCACATCTCTAATAATAATAAGTCCTAAAACATTAACATCAAAAGCTAAGATTCCCCCCCCCCCAATGTTAGAGCAAATATTTTACTAGGCAAGTTGCTGACAAATGTATGCAACATTCAAAAAAGAGCCAACATTAGGACCCTCAGATCTTGAAATGAAAGCAATGGCAGCTTCTATTTCATTCTGACCCACTTAGGTTTATCTGAGGGCTTAAAAATGATGAATAATCAACTTACCAGATGTATTTTGACTTGGGATGTCGGAGAAATCCTCAACTGACTCAAATGAGTTCAAATTTCTAAGGAAATTTTTCCCCCCCTAAGGATCCAGCCAGCGTATTCCACATCAGGCAGGTTTTTCTCAAGTCGCACAGATTCTGAGGACTTGTGGACCATCCATAATGTTATGCAAATTTAGTTGTAGAAAAATATGGGGGGGGGGGAAACACCGACCAAAAATGTGCATCTCCCCCATAGGCTAAAGTGTGAAAATAGACATGGGGGGGGATTTGTGTATTTTGGTGAGATTTGCGCACTTTGGGGGTTGCGCATTTACACAAGTGCGAATTTGCACTAATGCATATGCACGCATTTGCACAAAATCTGATTCCATCAATGAGTGGACAATGGAATGAAACCCATGTGACAACCCATGAAACAGACGGGACGGATTGGACAATGTCCATACATCCCTACTTTTGACCACCACACTTGGGCTTCTCTGATGGCTTAAAGATGGTGAATAATTTCACTCTTCCAAAAAGGAAATACGTGGCAACCACACGAGTCTGACACAAATCTGGCGTAGTGGTTAGAGTGTTGGACTGGGACTCGGGAGATCCGGGTTCTAGTCCCCGCTCGGCCATGAAACTCACTGGGTGACTTTGGGCCAGTCACTGACTCTCAGCCTAACCTACCTCACAGGGTTGTTGTGAGGATAAAATGGAGAGGAGGAGGAGGATTATGTAAGCCGCCTTGGGTTCCTTGCAGGAAAAAAGGTGGGGTATAAATATAATAAATAAATAAATAAAATATTAAATAATGACCTTAAACCTCAGTTCCCCGGCTTTGATAATTAAAGAGAAGGCCCAGTTGTGCAGCGTCGTTCACTGCTTCTTTACCCCCTTTTACGAGCACCATCTCATGCAATCGCACAAATAATTAATAAATTAAACACTGTGCACTTCATACCCATCGCCTTCCTATTTGTTCTCTTTTCATAATTCACCGTGTGGTGTCTGCCTGTGATGCTTAGTGATCATTTCCCCTTACTTCTGAGAAATGTCTTCTTAATAAAACTCTACTATCTGATATTTATATTGTCATTAGCATGTGTTGTCTAAGGTCTAGTGTCACATCTTTCCCTCTGAAGTTTAAATCCTTCCGTGTCATCTCTGTGCTCTTTTGAACTATAAGGCTTATTATCCGCATGTGCAGAGTTGCATCAATTTTTATGTAAATATCCTGCCATATCTGTCTGTAGGGCTTGACGGGTTTTCTATTGAGCAGATACGGTTTCCTTTGTTACTTTTTACTGTAACACTCATTATTCTTACATCTCTCCTTGGGATGAATTCTAAGTGGATTCATTTATTCCTGTGTTTCTTTCTTCCATACCAAGAACACATATGTAGTCACATCTTTCATTGTCACTATCTCTTATACACACACACACACACACACCCATCTCTTTTCTCCAGAATTCTCCACTGATAGTACTGTAAGGGCACAATCCTATGCAGGTTTAGACTGGGGAATGCTGTCTAAACCTGCATAGGATTGCACCCTAGGACAATTCATCCTTCTTGACATCTAGCAGCTTTGAAAAAGTCACAGCAGCTGGAACTAGGGGTTGTCTGCATGAGAACTTGCCTTCCATATCTTTGAGAACCAGTGTGGCGTCGTGGTGAGAGTGTTGGGCTGGGACTCAGGAGATCCGGGTTCTAGTCCCCGATTGGCCATGAAACTCACTGGGTGACTTTGGGCCAGTCACGGACTCTCAGCCTACCCTACCTCACAGGGTGGTTGTGAGGATAAAATGGAGAGGAGGAGGAGGATTATGGAAGCTGTCCTTGGGTTCCTTGTTAGAAAAAAGGTGGGGAAAAAGGTGGGATATAAAGATAATACATCAATCACTCAATAATATATTTCTCTCTATGCTTGTAGCTTTTTTTGAAATATCAAAAAAAGTTGCCAGTTAAGACCAGAGTTAACATTATCTCATGTTGGCTCAAGCTCCACAAAGCCTGGGAACTAATGATGTTGTGCAGTGTCACAGATTGTGCTTACTTGCAACTTACTTTCCATGCACCCACATTTTTCCTGGGTCCTTTAGGCCCAAATCCACGTGGATAGGATGGAGTGTCTGGGACCAGCAAAGATGCCCCATGATGTCCTGGTCCTGTATTGCTTTCTGAAGCAGCTGAGCCTTTCTGTATTGCTAGAGGAAGCCTCCTGTGAATGGTTTGTTGGTTGGTTGCCCTTTAGCAAGCACAGTGAAAGGCACACCTCCTCAACAAGCTGGAATGAAGTATATCAGGAGTTTTCCTCAGCATGTGAAAGAAATCTAGGATATGCCAAACCTCTTTACTTTTTTCAGTAAGAAGTACAAATGTGCCCATTTTCAGTACTTTTTTAATTTGCTGTATCCGTGACAATGCATATCAAATTGGTTTGAAATAGTGCACGGTTGTAGAACACATTGGCTAAATTATGAATGTCGAGTTATTAGCTCTACGGGTTTCATTCTTATAGGCAGTAGAATTAGGAGGCTTATAATGGTGGAAGTTTTTTTTTTGTTACGCACCTTAACTTAAGGGACACTCCTGTGCCCCTTTAATACCAACCTCCCAGAACATGACGATCTTCAGGGGAGGCCCTGCTGTCTGTGCCACGTCCTAGAGATTCCCACTTGGCAGCAACATGGAGATGGGTCTTCTCTGCAGTAGCACCTCCGTGGGATTGTCCACCCTCTGAGGTACATCAGGCCTCAACACTGCGAGCCAGTGTGGTGTAGTGGTGAGAATGTCTCCTCTTTAACAGCTGGGAACATTTTTCGCATCTGTGCTGGAAATAGTTGTATGTATCGAATTGGCTGGTGCAGATGGGTGAGAATTTCATTTGGGTTTGTTTTTTTTATAAGAAGAACGTAGCAAACAGGGACTTGGGAGATCCAGGTGCTAGTCCCCACTCAATCATGAAGCTCACTGGGTGACTTTGGGCCAGTCACTGATTCTCAACCTAACCTACCTCACAGGGTTGTTGTGAGGATGAAATGGAGAGGAGGAGGATCAGATACACTGCCTTGGGCTCTGATCACCAAAATGATGACTAACACAACCACCACCTTCTAGCCCACTTGAATGGGATCAGCAGAAGGTTCTGGATAGCATAGGAACTTGGTGATGGCCATATTTGAAGTGACTTCCCTAGCAGTAGCGGGAAGGAGGAAAAGACAAGAACAAGATACATTCTATCCCTGGCACACTCTGGTCTCCATCTCTCAGGGGTGTACAAAAATTTCATTTCAGTTCATTAAACATCAGAACTTGCTCCATTTGCAACTGCAAACACAAACACAAGCATATCTTTCAGGCAAAGCTGGTATATTCCTAGTCTTGTGATTGCATTCGCAAAATCCAATCATTAGAAAAATGTGCACTTTAAAAATGCACATTCTGATACACACACTAACACACACAGAGAGAACCAGTGTGGTGGTGTAGTAGGCGATCACTCGTGACCGAGTAAGATTGTCTTCCAGGATAAAATTACAAAAAGAAAATTATATAAAGAGGAAATTGTATAAAATTGTGTAGACTCTAGCGATGGGTCCATAAGTGACTGTGGAGGCCAATTCTAGATCCACACAGCTTCCCACAGTGAGGACACAGGTTACCAGATGGAAGATGGTCCTGTAAAGGATTCGTTTGACGTGCTTTTCGCTTAGCACGTTTCTCCCTTTCACCTTGCACTCAGGCTTCTTCAAAGTCCATGGAACCTTTGTGAAAGGCCAAGCTCCATTTAGATCGTTCATGGGCCAGAGCTTCCCAGTTCTCAATGTTTATATTGCATTTTTTGGTTAGAGTGTTGACTGGTACTTGGGAGATCCGGGTTCTAGTCCCCACTTGGCCATGAAACTCACTAGGAAACTTTGGACTAGTCACTGATTCTCAGCCTAACTTACCCCACAGGGTTGTTGTGAGGATAAAATGGAGAGGAGGAAGATCACGTACATTGCCTTGGCTCCTTGGAGGAAAGAAGGGATATAAATGTAACAAATAAATAAATTAAATGGGGACAATCTGCTTGGCCTTACTAATGATACCTACTGAAGGGTTCTTTGTTGCCTCACAGCTAAGACACAGTCACGGTGACCTCAAGCAGAAGTTACTTTTTTTGTTGTAAGATCTGCAATAAAATGAGATGTTTCAGAATCCAACAAGTTGGGCACTAAAATTTTTTTTATTTTTAATAGGGCGAACTGGAGCATCATAGCTCTAGGGAATTTAGCTTGTGGGGAAAAAAAGCTGACTTAATTTAAGAGTTTGAGGTTTGGGTTAAAATTATGTTCAGGAACATGAATTTGTTTCCCGTTCAAAGCTTGTTTGTGCAGATTTACTGTAGGTTGCTTTTGCCCTAATTGGATTGATAAACAACGCTTGCTGGACAGCCTTGTAAATTGAGGGAAATAAAACACACCATACAGGTAATTTTCAATGAAGCTGAAATTATTGAGTTGTTTCCCCCTAGGTGCTTTCTTTACAGCAGTTTACTCCTTAATTAAGGTTACTTGCCCCTAAGGATGCTGAGATTGGCTGGTCTGGATGGAAACAAGTAAATATGCTAATTGTGAGAATACTGAATATTCATATATTTAGATGTGATTTTTTTTTAAAATGTCTCCTCTCCACCCTCCTACAGGGACAAGACAAAAGACTAGATAAAATGCCACCGGGCAAGTATTGGATGTGAGAAACTTGGAGCAAGAGGGGTAGAAGGAGCAGAATGGTAGGAAAGAGGGAGGGTAGACAGAAAGAGCGATTAGAAGTTATTTGTTCATTAATTCACCCAATTTACTACAGCAGTCAAAATTTCTCAGAAGACTTTTTTTCCTGAGAGAATTCCATTTTTTTCACTGCTCCTCACTCCTTGTGTAACCCTATGACACTATGGCCCCCTGTGGACTGAAGAAGGCATGGCTTTACATTAAAAAAAATAATGCATGAGCCAATTTATATGTATAAATGTACATTTAGAAATAATGGCTGTAATTTAAATAGAAATACAATACAGCTCACCATAGTGGGGAAGAGTGTGACCAGCTCAATCTGCTGTCCAGGTGCTAAAGGTTGATGGGAAACCTCAAGGCCTCTGCTCTCCCTTCTTATTTATTTATTTATTTATTATTAACATTTATATACTGCCTTATCTGCTGAAAAGCCGTCAAGGTGGTGTACAACAATTTAAAACACAATTAAAAGATAAAAAAAAGACAAAGAGAATAAAACGCTATATAAAAACAGAATATCAATAGAAACAGTGGCTGGTCAACCAAGGAGGGCCTCCTGAAATAAAAAATGTTTTCAGGAGGCACCGGAAGCAACATAATGTTGGCGCCTGCCTGACCTCCAGAGGCAGGGAGTTCTCAAAGAAATGGAGCCACCACACTGAAGGCTCTTCTCCAGGTGGGCTCCAATCGGGTCATAGGTCCACATGGAACCACCAGGAGCATGCCATCCGATGACCTCAGTGACCACTTCAGTGACCTGTTTCAGTTCAGTTTTTATAAGAATTTACCAAAAATTTGCCACATTTTCCACATTCAGGAACAAAAGAATTTGAGATTTATTTATTTATTTAATCAAATGTGAGAGAAACCAAAACAGAAAGATTCATCCATCCAGATCCAGGGCTTTGAGTGCTTAGCCTTAGCTCTCAAAAATCTGGGTTTGAATCCCTGTGCTGAACTAAGATTGTCACTAAGCCTGCTAGTGGTGAATTAAGCTTGTCACTTTTGCTTTTTTGACAGGCTCCTCATCTTTCACATCTCTGTGGCAGGCAAGCACATCATGGTCCTCTTCATGCTGGGAATAGCTGTTCCTATGGAATGTGGCTGGTGCAGATTGATGAGAATTTTGTTTCAGTTCATTTCTGATAAGAGTTTAGCAAAATTTGCTAAGTTCTTCATATTCAGGAGAGAAATAACTTGAGATTAAAAAAAAAAAAAACGAAAGTGGAAGAAACCAAAACTGTCAGGTTCACCCATTTCTACTTGGGATCTTCCACAAATGTGTGTGGAATCCCAGTAGAAATATTTACCACAGATCTTTTACAGCCTTCTGTGGCCTTGAGTAAATGCTTGGAATTGTATTTCTCTACATTATGTGTGTGTGCCCCTCACCTTTTCAGTCACACAAAGAATGATGCGTTAGCGACAGAGTTCCATTTTTCTTTGTTATGATCCAGTAATAGCCCAAGTGTGAAAGCATACAGGGCCTTGTTTGTCTTCACACACGGAGCAGTCGAGCTCAAAGATTGTGATATGAACTTGAAATGCTTTCCTTGAAGTAAGATTTATTTGGAATGCACAGGCTCGCTGGAAGAGAGGCATACTCTTCTTTGCTACTACAAATGAAGAACTGTGTTGCAAACAATAAAAGGCCCTGCACCCTTTTGTAAGACATGTTTGAACAACTGTAAAATAATGCCGACTGGAGAAATCTCATTTTCTGGGAAGAAAGCCTAATGGAAGTCTTTATTTGATGCCCTGTTGGGAGAAGTTTATTAAGTGACACACTTACACTTGGCATGAAAAAGCAAAGCTATTATTTAGGCATGGGCATCCTTAAAGAAGGGCTCCAATACCTAATCACTGAGTGCAAGAGGGAAATTTAGTGATGCCATGCCACAATGCTACACAGCATGGAAAAGCCATACCTGCCAAAATCCCTTCACTGACACAAGTATAAAAAATAAAGGAACTCCCATATTGAAACTGTTAGAAGTAGTGGTTGAATAAAGAAAACTGAATCCAAAAAGTACTGGACTTGGCAAACTATACTGAGTCATAAACAGAGAGTCTCCCAGCAAAGCAGCCAGAAATATAAAACAACAGAACAAATCAGGCCTGGCTTCTAAGTTCTAACAGATTGAAACCAATACCACTACAGAACATACTGAATGTGCTAGTCTTTTCAAATGCAAGAAACGCAGGCTAAAAGGAAATACATGAAACCCAGGCTCCACCTGGCTGCCAGGTGACAGTTCCCTGTCTTTGTGACTCCTGCTTGCACCCAAGGCTTTCTCATGTACCCAGAGTTGTTAATCAGTTCTGTACCCTGAAATACCTGTGCTATAGCACTGCTTTTTAAAAAAAACAACCCTACAAACAAATTAGCTCTGAACCTGCACATTTATTTGATGTGATTCCCCTGCCATCACTATACCAACAAAAACACTGACTTTCCTTCTTTTTTTTTTAATTGAGTGAACTTGTACAGATTTTATAGGAACAGAGGTATCTGCCTTATATGAAGAAAGACCATAGGACCATTAAGCTCAGTGTTCTATCCACTGACTAGCTCTGGCTCGTCGAGATCTCACTCAGGAGTCTTCCTCAGCCCTACTCAGAAATGCCAGGGTTTGAACTTGGAACCCTTTTTCATGCAAAGTATGTCTTCTGCTGATGAGTTGCAGCCCAAGAAATATCTGTCGGACTGTCTGTTTTCTGCAAGCCCCTGCCCTAATACATGTTGGTTCATTGTCTGAGTTGCTCTGATGTCATGGAATGTTGACTAGCATCTTGAAAGGGCTCAGAAACTATGTAGGAAGGGAGCCAGGATGTAGGGAACTAAGAAGTAGGATGGCATAGCTCATGCTCCACTCTAGGCAAGGGCAATGCTGCATGGAAGGAACCATATCATTTGGCTGATCTGTATGGCTCCTCCTAACACATGTCACCAGGCCAACATGGGGCTACACCACAAAGAATTGGCTTCCTTGCAACTCTGATAATATATTAATGGATTAAGGGCTCAGTCCTATGCATGTTTAGACAGACAAATGTCCTACAATCCCCAGCCAGCATGACTGGCTGGAGAATGCTGGGAGTTGTAGGACTTTTGTCTGTCTAAACATGCATAACATTGAGCCCTAAATGTAACAGTCTACAGTTGACCAATCAGCTGATAGCCATTCTCCAGGTTTCAGACAGAAAGCTTTGTCAATCATTCCTGCAGATATCAAAGATTGAACCCGTGGCCTTCTGCTTGCAAAGCAATGTGCTCTTCCACTGAACTACAGCGCATCCCCTCTAGTTCAAGTACAGCTAGCCAGATGATTCCAGGAAGCCCGAATGCAAAGCATGATGGATCTCAGCTCTCCCTGTTGCTTGTCTCCACAATCTAGTTATACAGAGAGATACTACAAACTCTGCCATTTCTATGTTCTGAACAGCACTATATGACACAAATTAAATACTAGAGAGAAAGAGAGAAAATGTAACTCTTCAGAACTGTGGAAAATTTGCTGATCGTAATCGGGGAAACTCAGGAAATTGTTCTGCAAAGTAAAGCTTATACTGTTTAGCAAAAAACATTGAAAATGGCGCCTGTCATTTTGTCATCCTGCCACATCCATCAATGCTTTACTGAACAGAAAGATGTGTGTGTGTGTGTGTGTGTGTGTGTGTGTGTGTGTGTACAGACGAGAGATGACTTAATGGAGAAGGCATTGCCTGTTCTCCCTGGGACCAAAGCACGGGTGCTAATGAGACCATCTGTCACCTAAGCCTCAGTGCTAAACCAAACAGATCACTCAGGTCTTGGGTAAATCTGACAGTTTTCAGAGTGGGCCCAGTGATAAACCTCAGAGAAAACATGCATATGGATTGCTTATAGACTTCAGTCCCAGATTCCTTGAAGGAGCTGGGATGGATCATACAGATATAATTGACAGGGAGACAGGATGTCCTACCCTGATTTTAACGGGAGCTCATGAGAGAGCGCCAAAGTGTAGCATAGTTGGGCAGGTAGCTGGCTGGAGTGACAGAACACCCCCAAACCTCCAAGTTAGCAACTTGAATGGAGGACATTGACACAACTACATTTAGCGCACCAACCGCAACCATTTCTGAATCACTCTGATCCATGCCTTGGTTACATCACGATTAGACGCCACAAAGCACTCCATGCAGGGCTACCATTGAAGGGCATCTGGAAGCTTAAATTGGTGTAAAATATGGCAGCTAGACTGCTGTCAAAAAGGCAAGCTCCAAGCTGGGCATAATTAGAAAAGGAGTTGAAAATAAAACTGCCAGTATCATAATACCCTTGTAGGAATCTATGGTGCGACCACACTTGGAATACTGTGTACAGTTCTGGTCACAGCTCCTCAAAAAGGGGTTTGAAATGGTACAGAGAAGGGCAAAATTATCAAGGGGCTGGAACAAGTCTCCTATGAGGAAAGGTTACAATGTATGGGACTGTTTATCTTAGAAAAAGGTAAGTAACTGGAGACATGATAGAGCTGTATAAAATTATGTGTAGTGTGTAGAAAGTGGATGTTTTTCTCCCCCTCCCATAATACTAGAACTTGAGGTCATCAGGACATCATGGTGAGAGATTCAGGACAGATAAAGGAATTACTTGTTCACATAGAACCTAGTTAAACTACAGAAATCACTACCACAAGATGTAGTGATGGCCTCCAATATAGATGGCTTTAAAGAGGGATTAGACAAATTCATGGAGGAGAAGGCTATCAAAGCCTACTAGACCTGATGGCTCTATGCTACCTCCAGGATCAGAGGTGTCCCACTTGTGGGATTTCCACAGGCAGTTGGTTGGCCTCCAGCTAGGCCTTTCATCTTAGCCACCATGGCTCTTATTATGTTCCTAATAATTTGGTGCATGGTATCATGATCATATCACCCCTATATAGAAAGATCTGCACTATTCGCCCTTTGTTTTCAGGGCTCAATTCAAGGTGCTGGCCTTGACCTGCAAAACTTAGAGCAACTTATGGCCTGGCTATCTGAGATCTCCTCTCTCATTTTTATTTAGTTAGTTATTTCATTTCATTTCTATACCACCCAATATCCAAAGCTCTCTGGATGGTTCCCAGCTTTTTGGAAAGGAGTTACGATGACTTCTCTTTAATTTGGCCTTTTGAAGTGTGAGTAGTGGTTTTAATGTTGTTTCAATGCAGTTTTAATATGGTTTTATTGTTTTTCAGTTTCTATGTATTCTTGTTTTTATCTGAATTGTTGCACACCCCTTGGTGACATTTGTGGAAAGGTGGCATCTAAATGTTATCACTAATCAATGATCTGAAGCTCTATGGAGGCCTCATGGCCCTCTCCAGTTATCCCCTAGGCTCCGCCCACTTCATAGGCTCCACCCCTTCCTGAAGACTATAGCACCTTAATGGGGGTGTCGTATGCCTAGGGCCTACTGCCCTGTGCATTGCCTTTGTTATTAGGCAGCCAGTGGGGAGAGCAAGATCCCTGATGTAGAGGGGGCAGATCTCTTATAGGATTCTCTCCCTGAAGGTGCTCTCTAGGGGGGTTGCAATTCAGGGGTCTCTGGCTCAAGGGGCACCTGGCTGAGAAGCAGAGGTGCAGGCTTGGTACTGGGGCCTGGGTTTGGGTCCAGGTGGTACCACTGGTCCTGCTGATCTGCATCATCCCTTCTCGTCTGGGTCAGAGCCTAAGATACTGTTCAGGGTGGGGGTCATAAGAAATGGATGGGATGCAGCTTGCGTCCACCATTATAATTCCTTTGGAGCCTGTTTTCTTGCATTGGGGCCATCCTTTCGCTCATTTTGCCTACAAAACTGATTGACTGTTTATCAACATCACCTAGGTACATTAAGGGGAGATGAATTCTCCCATGACTCTTGGTATTTTATTTTATTTAGCTACAATTAGTGTTTAGGCACATGCATATTAGTGTCAACTTTTTGACCCCCATTTGCTTATTGAAAATTATGGTGCTTCGTTCTCAGTTCCCCAGATGTCTTCTCCCTTAATTAATCCTTGCAACCTTCTCTGCAGTTTTAAAACAAATTCTATTATCACCACTCAAAGTTGAGAGAAGAATTGTAATAGATCTCAACTGCATATTCAGATTAATCTTATTATGAACTGTAATTAACATACCTGACAACGTTAATTTGATGGGCCCCCAACTAAATTTCCCACTAAGTAGGTAATTTAATTGCTCTACAAATGTATGGATCAATATCGTTACAAGGTAAAAATGATGACACGATAATGGATTTCTGGCTATTGATTTTCCCCCACCACCAGTCATCTGCTCTTCATGCATTCATTAAAAATGAAACGTCAGATACAATTTTGCCAATGAAACTTTCCCCCAAATATGTGGGATTAGAAAGAAAAGAGTCCGAGGAAGTGAGTGTGACTTCCACCCAACCTTGAAGCACAGCCTTTCCATTTTGGAAATGAAGCCTTGCCTATGATTGCAAAGACTTTCCAATGCATGAATAGAGCTCCCCGACCTGCCCCATTCACTTGAATGGAGGCGAGAAGTTCTATGGATGGATGAGAGTTCTGTTCCTATTTGCAAATCGTGCAGACAGGTCCTGTTCACAACCCCAAGTGCGAACGCAAGCAGCAGTGTAATTCTTGAGAATTTTTTTTTTTTTGCCATTTCCCAAGCTTATGTTCATGTTCAAAAGGGCACACTTATGCAAGTGTGCATTTTCAGAAGTGTCCATGAAGAGTGGCAGGATTTTAGAGGGAAGGGGGAAATCTTCTAATTTTCAAGGGTCAAGGTCCCAAGGACTTTCCAGTAGATGAGGAATCAGAGAATTTTCAACCTCCTTCTTCTTTAAAAAAAAAAAGTTTGTCAACACTAGGGATGTACCAACTCGCCTCGTGCGGGCGTAGCAGGCCAAAATCGGCCCTGCTCGTGTGGGCCTACCTGTATCCAGCGGCGGCTCGCCTCTCCACGGAGAGCCTCCCGCGCCGCCAGCACTGGTCCCGTCTTGCTGGACCCCCATGTCACGTTTATGGGCACCTACCCCTGCTTAGCGTATGGAAGACCACTAGCTTCTTGCTTCGGGTAAGTATTCTGCAAGTTGGGGTTGCTCAACCTGGTGGGCTACACCTGTGTAAATTTTCTTTTTCCTTGGCCTGGGGCTGTTGAGGTAAGCTGACCTGGCTGCTCTTTCTTGGACCCATGGACTTTCATCCCTGATGTATCGTGCCAGACAGACCCTGCGATGTGAGGTCCCCCATGTGGTGCACATGAGCACCAATGCACCCACAGGCACCTCTCCTGATGCCCACCAGGCCCCCCTACCCCTCCTGATTTTTACTTTATTAGATTTTTTTACTTTAAAAATGTTTTTTGTGTTGTTGTTTTTAACTGGGATGCTGGCAGCCATTTTGTGAGAGCAACATGACACTTTCCCAAAATTCCAAATGTACTCACCAATAAAAAATAATGTTGGCTTACACAGGCCCATATTTCTTGCCTTAATAGGACAGGTTCTACCATGAACAAGGACCTGAGCTTCTGCCTGAGACTGTCCTATGGAGACCCTATGTCTTGCTGCCTCCTGAGCTCTTTCCTGGTGCCAGCTGAACTTGCCTTTCTTATCCTCTTCTGTCTCTTCACACTCTTCATATGCTACACACACCTCAGTGTGCTCTTCAGCCTTATCCACCTTTCACGTGTCTCTCTCTCCCTCTTGCTTTCTACCCCATCTGAGACTTCCACTGCCACCTTACTGACCTCAAGTCTTGGAGCCAGCCATTCCCTAGGTTCCTTGTGAGCTGCCCTCTGCACACCATGGTTGCTTGTGGGATGGGCCCTCCTCCTCCACTCATGCCCCACCTCTCCTGAGCCTTGTGATGCCATCATATTCATACTGTGATCCCTGATTGGCCAGGATCACATTGTGAAGATGACAAAAAAAAATATGGTGCTAAATCAGCTGCCAAGTGGGACAGTGAACAGGCCTGAAAAGGGTAAGTGTGTGTGTGTGTGTGTGTGTGTGATGTTTTATGAAACCTTTCAGATCCCCAAAAGCTCTTTTTTTCATGCTGAAAATGTTCACTTGCAAACATTTGGCACTGCCTTACCCAAAACCATATCCAGTCCTCTATACATTGGCTGTCAGCCTTAAAGTTGAAACCCTGATGGGAAAAGTTCTCTAACTTTCCACTTCACTTGGAAACTTTTGACCATTGCATCCAAACTGTGGATAGGAATCTCAAGGTGTACAACACTGAAACAAGATGCATTGCATCCTTATGTACAGCTGCGATGCTGCAGGGCCTATTAAAATATAATTAGAATTTTAAGTAATTTATTGCACTGGGGTGGTAAACATACAGAGTTCACTTGAGAAGAGACAAGAATAATTAAGAACTGAGATAAGCATCTATTCAACCTGGCTTCTATTAATTTAAACCCATGGTAGGTCATTCTTACATCCTGCACTTTTCTTAAGAGTAAAAGCCTACAGAAAAGCCTAATCCCTATGCTGCAGGAAAACATGATTAAGATTGCTCTGGTTGAGAAGTTTGTTTTCAGATTCTCCATTGCTGAATGTTTATGGGGGATGAAAACATTTTACAATCCGTGGCATGCGAGTCGAGCGACTATACCACCAATTGGCCTCTTGCCCTCAATTTAAAAGTGTTTCCTTCCGATCCGCACAGTCCATCGGCTCAAATACATATTAAGGCAACCATTAGATACTGGAATGACTCATATTGGGAGGGGCGGATTTATAGGGAAATAGGCACATACTTTCAGCTTACCATTACTTAAAATACACACCACAAGAACTGCAAAGGATTAACTCCTGTTTATTAAAGAGGGCTTGCAAATGTGGAATTTTACCGACCTTGGCTAGATAAGAGAGAGTAGCCTCAAACTATATAATCACACAACCCACCAAAACCTTTTTTTCCTGCAAAGGCCCTGTTGGAATGAATGGGTGTTGCAATGGAGGAAGTTAACCCTGAGTATGGGCACAGTGCTTGGCCTTCATCAGTAAGTAATCTCTGCCACTCTGGACTCATCTGGGATTAGAACAGTGTGTTTGGGGGGGGGGGATAGCTCAGTGGTAGAGCAACATGCTTTGCATGCAGAAGGTCCAAGTTAAAAGGGTCAGGTAGCAGGTGATGGAAAAGACCATTGCCTTCGCCTCTGTTGTAGAAGTAGGCAATCTGGTGCCCTCCGGATGTTTTGGACTATGATTCTCATAATCTCTGACCATTAGTCATGCTGTCTGGGGCTGATTGGAGTTCTAGTCAAACATATCTGGAGGGCATGAGGTTGCTTCAGAGAGTAACTGCTAGTTAGAGTAGATAAAGCTGGCGTCAGTTTTTGTTTCTTCTGCATTCAATTTTTTAAAATCTCAATTTCTTTCTCTCCTGAATATGAAGAGCTTTTCAATTTTTGGTACAGTATTATATATATTTAAAAAATGAACCAAAACTAAATTCTTATCCATTCCCACAAGCCAAATTTCAATCAGTACAGCTATTCCCAGCATGGAGAGGACCATGATGTACCTGCCTGCCATAGAGCTATTAAAGAGGAGAAACCTCTCTGAAAAAATAAGGTGGCAATCCTAATTAAGCACTAAAATGGTTGAATATACAGTGATTCAAACCCAGACTTTTAAGAACAAAGCACTCAATGCGCTGGGAACCTCCCACATTCATTTAAAAATAAAAAATAAATCTCAAGTTCATTTTGCCTCAGATAATGAGAACTTTGTGAATTTTGGTAAATTCTTATTAAAACAGAACTGAAACAAAATTCTCACCCATTGTCCAATTAATAATTGGACAAATAATCTAGCATAAGGTAGCTTCCTGTGTACTCATGTACATAACCTCGAAAGACATGACTTTCAGGTAGCCTCGAGTCCTTTAATCTCTCTTTGGAAAGTAATGCTGAAATGAGTATTAGCTTCCTTAATAAAATATGTAAAGGCAATTGTGTTGGTACATTTTCTTTGTGAAGGTGCTTCTTGCTAAAAAATAAAAATAAAAATGCCGTATTGCAAATGGCAAATTCAAACCATATACTTGAAACTGGTTGCTTATGTTGAAAAAAGAAGTCAATTTTGTTCAGGCAGCAGCCTTTACAGTGGCAGTCCTTACGAGCGAAACATGGACTTCCCAGTGTCCCATCTATCTTTGCTTGTCAGTACGGTCACTCGAATGATCCACGGCGGAGGAAACAAGATGTGAAGTACTGCTGTCTGCCTTAAGAGAAATTCATTCACAGATGCCTACTGTTATAAAAGGAGTACTTAAGCTTACCTTCATAGGTAGCTAAAAGCTTGCAAGATAAATTTCTGCTCGAAGAACCCAGCACTCTTTGAGAATACCAGAAAGAATACTGCCATACAGACATGATACATAATGAGGAACTCTAAACTCAGCACTAGGGATGAATGAATCAGCAAAACTCGAGTTTGCTGAAGTTCTCCAAATTCCATGTCAAAGCTCGTTCCAGCTTGATTCCATATCAGGTTGCACACTTTGGGGTTTGTTTGTTTTTTGCTTTTCGCATGAAAATCCGCATGTATTTTCGTGCATATTTCCCCAAATGTATGCATCAGTTGTGCGCATCTTTGAAATGTACTCATTCTTCTCCCATTGAAAGCATATTTGTGTACACATTTTTCAGAAGTATGCTTTTTTATGTGCATTTTTCAACTGTACGCTGTGGCGTAACCCCACAATTCAGTTCCCTGGTGTATGTCTGCTTTAGCATATTTAGTGAGTATAGAATGTTGAACCGAGTGGGTGTGGTTTGTGATGTCTTGGAAAGGGTGAGGGGAGGAGTATATAAGGAGTGTTTGAGTGATGTCAGAGTTAGTTAAGAAGGGGAGTGTTGGTTAGAGTGTGTTGGGAGTGTTAGAGAGATGGGGACTTATGTTAGTTGGGTTATTTGTGTCTTGTCAGGAGTTTTAAGAGGAATCAGTGATTGTATGAGGAGTGAGAGTATTTGGAGTTATAGGGACTTAGGTTAATTATAAAGTGTTTGGTGTAGGCAGGTTTATTTTCTGGAACTAAGATTTTGATAATTAAAATAAACTTATTATTTCAGTTTGCTACCCAAATCCTACGTGTCAGCTTGGCGTTATTAACCTGCATTACTTTTAAATCTACACACACACCTTTGTACCCACAGTATCATAAATTTAAGCTAGATCCTTAATAACCAGTATAAATATTTTCCCTCATTAGTAGGGGAAAGGTTTCATTTGACCCTCCACTCATTTTGACCCTCCATTTGACCCTTACGTGTTGATGCTTGGCCTGAGAAGGGTTGATGCGCCTGGTCCTAAAGTGTAAGGGGCCGTGTCGTCGCATATGCATGCATGTCAAATGCATATTTTTTTTTGGGGGGGGGGTCCACGAATCATGTTGCAAGCTCAGAAATATACGGACTTCAACCACAGAATTGTGTCCAAGTCCATATTTGGTCCAGAAGGTGCAAACTGAGTAAGTCCTGGTCAAAAACTAACTGAAAAGAATTTCTCATACATCCCTACTGAGTGGGAGGAAACTGTAGGATAGATCTATGCCAGCTGTGAACCAACAATCCAAGTGCAACCACTAGGCATGGTCCATGGTCCACCTATGGCTGCTGGACAGCTGTAGACAGGACATGAAGCAAAGAAACTTTCCACCATTTTGTGTTGGTTTCTTGTGGTAATACACTCAGTTGCTGCTTTTCAGTTTTAGAACAGGGTTGGTCAACAACTTGTAGCCCCCCCAAATGTTGGAACTGCAACTCCCATAATCCCTCATCATTGGATCTGCTGCCTAGGACTGATGGGAGTTGCAGTCCCATGACATCTGGAGGGCTGCACATTCACCACCCCTGTTTCAAACCAGTGGGGTTAAAAGTTCAGCCCAGAAATCTATCTACCATTTTGAGGGGAATGAGCTAAGAGGAGGGTTAAAAGTTCATCCCGGGAACTTAGCATTTAAAGAGGGAAATGAGCTCACAGAAGGATCCAAGGTTCAGCCTGGAAACCTGGCAATTAAGGAGAAATAGAAACTTAACTAGACTCTGCTCTCCTTCTGATTGGCTGAAAGTTGGGAGGGGTGAAAATTCTCTATATAAGCTAAAAATTGAGCTGTACTCTGGAGAATTGAGTTGGGAAGGGGGGAAATAAGTTAAGGAGCAATTTATTTCAATGGGTCTACTCTATGTTTGACTAAATTTAGATCCAACCCAATAGAAGCAAAATAAGTATATTTTTAAGGCATAAAAAATAAACAGCAGTCAAACCATTGCAGCAAGAAGAAAGCCAAACTAATAAATTGAACCAAGCAGACATGTGTAGTAAGACTGGAACCACACAGCATAAATCCAATCACTCAGTAAAGGTCCTGGTAAGCAGGACAGACTTTGGCACCAAAAGGAAAGTAAAGAAGACTGGGAAGATCTAGTCTGGGGAACAATGATAGTAAAGATCATTGCTTTTCCAGTAGCTATCTGCATAACTTTTGCTGAAGATGGCACCTGGAGAAGCGCCTTCAGTGATGCTTCAGTTGACAGAAGGGTAAGAGAACTTTGAGCTGTAGGACTTCCACCTGCATGACAGCCCTAATTTACCTATTTTATACCTGCACAGAGGAAGTAGCATATCGAGATGCAGACTTGGACACCCATATGGGCAACACTTAATGACTGGCAGCTAAACAGATTTTGGACTGGTTCCATTTGAAAGTGTTATGTTTATGATATGAATGTTCAGTCGAATGTGTTGAATCTTTTTTGATGGACATTCATTCACAGATATAAAGCAGCACTTTAACCCTAACTCCTAATTGTTTCTCCAGAAGCTGGAACAATGCTTGACATTTATATAGAGCATCATCTTGAGTGTTCAAAGCACTTATTTCTGTATTTTAAAGAGGTGGATGCCACTTTCCTGCCAAATGGCATTCGAGGCAGCCTAGCAAAATTCCATTAAAAACAAAACAAAACATTGTAAAAGAGAACAGTAAACCCGAGAACAAAAACATTCCATTATTCAAAATACATAAATGCAGCAATTATCTAATTCATTAGCCTGAAAACCATCTACAGACCAAACTGGGCAGACCAGCAAAATGAAGCAAAGTTGCAGACATTTATTATTATTATTATTATTATTATTATTATTATTTTATTTTTAATGTGAATTTCACAAAAATAAACAAAACCATATAAAATATTATATATATATACACACACACACAATTTTTTTTACAGAAAATAAAATAAATCACTTACAATAAGTGTGTATGAAATGTATGTCCTTAAGTATGTCCATATGATGATACAGCTATCAATAGAAACAGTTATGCATAAGCTTCAGAAAAGGTGGGCCAAATATCCTTATATTTATCTATTCACAGGTGGCATCTAAATACGTACCACCCATTTGAATACTGAAAGCATTGTTAGGTCCTCAATCCATTGTGTTGCAAAACTGCAGAAGTTAAGGCTGAGATTAAGAGTCCTGGTGGCTTGCCTAAGGTCATCTAATAAGTTCAGGATAAAGACTATATTTGAGCCAGGAAATTCTGGACACAACATTGGCCACAATACCAGATCTCAGCCTATGTTATACACTTTGATCCAGACTTGGTTGTACTTACAGCATCATTGAAATCAATGGGACTTGAGTTCATGACGAACTTTAGTCCTACTTATTTCAATGACTCTAAGTATGATGTCTGGATCCAATCCATAAACTATTTTCTAGAGTCGTTTCCATTTTTAATCAAGCAATTATATGTAATTCATTCCATGTTCGGAATATTTTTTTCTCATGAATTCTTTTTCTTTGCCTGGTTTATAGAGTGGTTTTGGGTCACGAGCAACCCCAGGTGGGTGATGAGCAATAGAGGCATTAAGCCTAGCTTTTGCTGCTCTAATGAATGACATAATTTACATGAATTTGTCTTATTTTTTCCACCCATAAAGGATATGCAGAAAAGTACCGGTGCTTCCGTATCTGTCTTACAGTCAGTAATTAAGTCTGCACAGATACTGATGTGTTTTTAGGCTGATATTATCCAAGTCTTGACAAAGAACCCAAATTATTCACATAATTTATCATCATGGCCATCTTGAATACTAACGAGCACACTCCTTGATTAGAATTGTCAAAAGGCGTTTCCCCCGCTGTCCTGCTAGGGAACATTTTTTTTCCCTGACAGATGCTGCCTTTCATATTAACAACAAAAGGATCTCTTATGCTTCATTCTTTGTATGTTTTCCCTGGCCCTGAAGTAACACAACACAACAAGTGTGTCTTTTACCCTCTCTTTCTCTCAGCTGAATACAGTTGGATAAAAGGGGGCTCTTATTAATGCGTTAGAACTCTTATCTCTACTCTCTTTTTAAAAATAATAAAAAATGTCCCCAAAAACAAAAAGAAAGGAGCTACTAGTCTTTCCTCACCATCCATTTGTGGAAAACCCAGAAGGAAACTGGTCTGGTTTTAAGTGAGCTCCTTCCCTTTCACAAGAGATCTGGTGGAATTGCAAAGATGCAGCTGAACTGCTGATGTTCAAAAGATAAATCACCATCCATCAAGAACACCCGTTTTTCATGCAGAAGACCCCAGCCAGGTTCAATCCCTGGCATCTCCAGTGAGCAGATGATGGGAAAGACCTATGGCAGGGCATCCTGCAGAGCTGCTGCCAGCCAGAGTGGTTGTTTGTTTGTTTATGGTATTTTTATCCCACCCCTCTGCCAAAAAAGGCTCCTGGGGTGGCTTACAATCAATCAGTAAACAAGACAGCCTCTGTCCGCAAGCTTACAATCTAAGCTTACAAGTTTATAATCTAAATAAAAATAAAGAAGACATGGCACACAAGGAAAAAGGGAAGGGGAGGGAAGAGGAAAACATTAAGTGACTTTCAGCAGGGCTGCAGCAATGGCCTTGCTTACAGTAATCTCTCATCTTCCAGAGTCCAAGTGGAGCAGGTCCTGATGTTCCCTGTGCCTGTTCCTGGCCCCCTCACTCCATCTTCTTTCCAGTAGTGCCACTGATGTCAGAGTAGGCTGGGCTAGGTGGACCAATAATCTGACCTGGTATAAGCAGGGGAGACTGGTGGCTCCTATGTCAGTGGGGCTCCTTATCCATTCACTACCATGGAGCACCATGGATAGCTCCTACAAAGCTCAGAATAAAAGCCGCAATGGATAAGGAGCCCCACTGACACAGGAGTCACCAGCCTCCCCTGGGTATGGCAACTTTATTTGTAGCCCAAGGCCCATAACCTGTCCCTTTACTATTAGTGATATTTCAATTCCACACTTCCAAAGAGGTGTTCTGGCTAAAGTGCTGCATTTCATCCTCACAACAACCATGTCAGGTAGGTTAGGCTGAGAGATAGTGGCTGGCCAAGGGCAATCCCAAGTGAACTTCATAGCTAACTAGGGATTTAAACGTGGGTTTTCCCACTCCTGATCTGATGCTCTAGCCCAGGGATCTCCAACCTTGGGTCCCCAGATGTTGCTGGCCTACAGCTCCCAGCATACCCAGCCAGCATGGCTAATGGCAAGGGATTCTGGGAGCTGTAGCCCAGCAACATCTGGGGACCCAAGGTTGGAGAGCCTTGCTCTAGCCACTACAACACACTGCCTCTCATTCTCAAGGGGTTTGTGGATGCCTTGAGGTCCCAGTCTCACCACCAGATTGGCATAACCTGTTCATACCATCTCCTTAGTCATGGCACTTTAATTGTAAGACTCCCTTCCTATTGTTCAAAGCTTGGCTCCGTCTCTCTTCAGAAGGCAAGTGAAGGGGTGTCACAGCACAGTGTTAAACACTGCAACAAAGAATGCACTCATTCATTGCACCCTTGTACCCATGCCATTTGCCTCCTGTAGGAATATAGAGCTCTGTTGATAAAAGAGAAAAGACAAATTAGTGGGCAGGAAAACAGTCAGTGCAAGATTTGGTTGTGTACCAATGCCACGAAGTCTAGAACCTGTTGGGGAAAAGGGAATTTGGTATATAGTAGTAGAGGGATGCAGAAGCTTTTCCCCACTAACTTACTCAAAACTGCAAGGCTGCTCACTACATTGTCTGATCCCCCCCCCCCAAAAGGCTGCTTAGAATTAAAAACAATCCAGACTAGTTATATCAAACAAAACAGCAGGTTTATTGTACTCACAATATCTGGTATTCTTGCATGGGTGTTAGCCCATGCAGGCATAGCTTAAGGTTCCTTAGAGTCTGTTGGAAGTCAGCCTGGCTGGAAGAGAGCCAGCCAGGCACATGTTGCTTCCTTGAGGTCTAGAGGAGAGAGAGAGAAAAATTCCTCTAAGGAAGATCCCCAGGTGTGGAAGGAAGTGGGTGTAGTTAGGCAGGTTAGTTCCCATTAATCTATTCCTCCCCTAGTTAGCCTATGTATGCATGCAAGGTTACCCATATATCTAACAGAACCTCTTCTATGAGTTAACAACATCTGTATTGCTCATGCTGCCCCTGTAAATAGGACTTGTAAATAGGAATGTTAAAGAAATCTGCAATGGATTCAAATGAGTTTGGATTTCTATGAATCTGACCTGAGGTTTCCATAGTGGACTGACTTTTTTCGAGTCACACAGATTCCGCACACTTGCAGACCAGTTGTTTGTTTTCTTCACTTTGGGGTGGGACTGGGGACTTGTGCACATTCACACTTGTATTAATGCATGTTAGTGCTAATGCACATTAGTGCAAGTATAGAACCAAATTTTGCATACATCCCTTTAAAAAATCTGATTCCATCAGTGAGCAGATGGCAGAATGAAAGATGCCTTACATTTGGCGAGACCCAGATGGAAGGGATTTCTCGAAATCCATACTTCCCTACCTATAAATGGATTTGGGTAAGCAATACAGCATGGATTATGTCATCTCCTTGCACAAATACCAGTAGCAGATCACACACAAAAAACCCCAAAACACCCTGCCAGCAAGAATACCAATTTCGCCATTTTGCTTCTTGGTAGACCATTCTGTGCTCTGGATATGTCAGGCAATGCCTAAAGAGTTGCCATTGAAACCCCTGAGGAATTTCAAGGGAAGCCAAAATAAGTTTAGTAAGAATACTGAAATTTATCGAGATGCGGTTCTGCTCATTCATAGGTGATTCCAAGATCTCACCGAATGCGAGAAACAAATTTTGGAGCAGGGTTGGGGAACCTGCAGTGCTAGGGCTGAAAGTGGCTCTCAGACGAATTTCAAAAGCCTTCTGCAAGCAATCAGAGATCTCTGGCAAAAGAGATCTGTGCCTCCCACAGCAGCTGCTGTACAGGGAAGAAGAAGGTGTGTGTGTGTGTGTGTGTGTGTGTGTGAGAGAGAGAGAGAGAGAGAGAGAGAAAGGGGTGCCCCACCCACTTTTGGATCTGGCCCTCCCCACTGCCAGCATGTGGCCTACCAAAAGAAAAAAAAAGTTTTCCCATCCTGTTTTAGAAGTTTCTCCTCAGATGAAACATTTGAGTGCCCTTTCACTAAGGGCAGAATCCTATGCATGTTTAGACAGAAAAAATGTCCTACAACTCCCAGCATTCCCCAGCCAGGATAGGATGCCGATGCCTGAATTTCTAAGGGTGATTTCATGCACGAATCTAACCCCAGACCATTTTTTGCCTCTGTGAATCAGAACTGCTGGTATCTAGGGACGAAGATATTCTTCAAACTGTAGAAGTTATTTTTCAAAGTGAAACATTGAACACACATAACTTGGGTTTTGGAAGCTTTGTACCTCAAAGATTACTCAATTCCTTCCCGGATCTATCACTTAGCAAGAATATTTGTTTCAGCCCATCCTAACTGGTTCTCCTAAGTGACAATATATTTCAAGACATCTTGCCGAGCAATCAGCTTGTTGTTCAGTCAGATAGCCATAAATTCCCCCACACTCTTTTTAATCAGCGGTGATAACTAGACTTTTAATATTTTGCTGCTGCATTTGATTTTCATAAATTACATCTTGAGTTGTTTTTGTTGCTTTGGAAAAAAAAGAAAGACTCATACAGGAGTCTGTCAGGGAAAAAAAAGCTCTGTGTATTGAATAAACAAAGGCCTTAAAGAACATGGTCAGTGGACCGTATGACTTACCAGTATTGTTGAGTAAATCAAAGCCCATAGCCAGTGTGGTGTAGTGGTTAGGGTGTTGGACTGGGATGCAGGAGGCCTGGGTTCTAGTCCCCACTCAGCCATGAGGCTTACTGGGATCCACGTATTGGACTTGCTACAGATGAAGTCAATGCCACTGGGGGGGGGGGATGGGATGAAATTCACCAGGACCAAACTGGTAAAATCCATCAAGGTTTCACTCCAAAACAGAATTCTCATACATCCCTAGCTGGGTATCCCTAGCATAGTCCAAGCCAGAAAGGGGTTACGGTCAGAGGCATCAGGTGTTTAGGCAGTGTCCTCTCACCAGTTACTTGGACCTAGGAGCACTCTCTAAGGCCAGGACTTTATAGGGCCTGGTGGACAGAGATTGGCCCTTGTGGTCAGCTGATCAGATGCTCAGGCAGGAATGCAGCTGAGATGGCACCTTTGCTTTGAAGCCCAGAGCTCAAGTCTGCCAAGCTCACTGTAGGGAGTGCTGATGGTGCAGGAAGTTAAGTGTTGAGTCCCGACTGCCCAACACTCCCCACTGGGCCTCATGCTTCTGCAAGGGGACAGTCATTCATGGCCATCCTCCAGAGGGAGGGAAGGCCCACTATGGGTCTGATGTGAAGATGCCTATCGTGTCCTCATGTCAATATCGAGTCCGTGGGGCTTCGTGGCCTATTTACGTCCAGCCCCACCTGCCCTTAGTGCACTTGCTATCCCAGTGCTCTCCAACCTTGGGTCCCCAGATGTTTTTGGCCTACAACTCCCAGCATGCCCCAGCCAGCTCTGCTGGCTGGGGCATGCTGGGAGTTGTAGGCCAAAAACATCTGGGGACCCAAGGTTGGAGAACACTGTGCTATCCAGTCAGCATCCCCCCTTCCACCCATGATATTATTCAATGTGGACAATTGCTGGTCTCACGGGGACCACATATGATTTTTTTTTGCTACCTGCCAAGAGGGACCAGTGGTAGATGGTGCGACGACACGGCCCCTACACTTTAGGACCCAGCCGCATAAACCTTTCTCAGGCTAAGCACAGACACTTAAAAACCTGAAGGGAGGGTCAAATGAAACCTTTCCCCTGCCAATGAGGGAAAAGATTAATACTGGTTATTAAGGATCTATTTTAAATTTATGATACTGTGGGTACAAAGGTGTGTGTGTAGATTTAACAGTAATGCGGGTTAATAACTGCCAAGCTGACACGTAGGATTTGGGTAGCAAACAAAATAAAAATAAGTTTATTTCAATTCTCAAAATCTTAGTTCCAGAAAATAACTTTAAACCTGCCTACCCCAAACACTTTACAGGAGTCCCTGTAACTCGAAATACTTTCACTCCTCATAGAAGCACCTGATTTCTCTCAAAATTCCTGACAGACAAAACACGAATAATCCAACTGACCTAACTCCCAACACACACTCCCTCCCACTACTCTCAACACACTCCACACTCAACTACCACCCTGACATCACTCAAACACTCCTTATATACTCCTCCCCCACCCTTTCTAAGACATCACAAACCACACCCACTCAGTTCAACATTCTATACTCACTAAATATACTAAAGCAGACATTCACCAGGGAACTGAATTGTGGGGTTACGCCACAGATGGTTCTTTTGCCTACTCTGGGACTAAAGTCCCTGGGGGTGGGGAGGATAATTGGCTCATAGAGGTGTAGGGTTCGGTTCCATCTAACTAAGTCAGATTGGTCACAGTGTGAGTGGAAGAGTGTGAATAGTGCGCCTAGGCATCTGTCATTGGTGAGCTCCCAGAGGTGCCAAGAAAGTGAAACAGAATTGCCATGACTTGCCTGCCACAGCTGTGGAATTCAGAGGCAGAGAAAGGAGCCCCGTTGGGGACTGAGTGGATCGCACACTTCAAGTCATGTGACTCAAAGGAGCTGTGGCTCAGGTGGGCAGCCCTCAACCCCTAATGCCATAGCCAAGAGTTCAGGGACAATCATTGCACTGTCTCTAGACAGACTCAACGCTGGAGTAGACTCATCCATATTAACTAAATCACCGATGCCCGCACATTGAATTCTGTTGCACCTCTCCTTTATGTAAATGAATCAAGTTGTGTGTCTTTGGTTTGCCTAACTTTACGTGTCTCGCCACTTTATTTCAGGGTGAGATCGCAAACAGTCAAATATGAATTAATGCTGCAACAAGTCAATTAACGAATACCGCTGCATATCAACTAACAAAAATGCCACCGCATACAAAATTGCATGACAGATACCAAGCATCGTCTCATGTCAAGCACAGGTGAATGTCTGGCAAATCTTCAGAGGAAAATGTTGAACAGAAGATTTGGAAAGAAGACTCATTTCTGTTCTTCTGCTGGTGGTGCAGCAGAACTGAAGAGCTGGATACCTGGTTTTGCTTTGTAGCAATGATTAAACCTTTTAGCCCACTCGGAACACATCCCGCAAAATGCTCAGAAGCTAAGCAAGCCTGGATCTGTATGGTACCTGGAAGGAAGACTACCTAAGTAGGAACCATTTGTAAACTGCTCTGAACTCCTCAGGAGTAAAGGAGAAGGAGAAGATATAATAATAAGGATAAGAACATTTTACAAGATTTATAAACTGCTCTATATATATCTAAAAAAGATTGCTGAGCAGTGAACAGTATTTTTTATTGTTGCTGTTGTTATTATTATTACCATGATTCCATGAAAATAATACCTAATAAGTTGGAACTTTTCATTAAATGAAAATGGCCATGGATGGGAGAATTATTTGAAGGATCACCAGAAAGCCAGAAAACATTATTTCCTGCATGCCTCTTAACAGATAAGCATTCATTATCATTATGCCCACTACTGCATAATAATTACAAATATATAAAGACTTCATTAGCAAATGAATGAATCATTAAAGAGTCATGAATATATTCAGTCATAATGTGAGCTTTTGGCCACATGTTAGTCCCTATACGGTGACAGGAAAATATACTCCAAAGTCTTTAATACTGCAATTAAGAAGCCCAGGCTGCATTCTGCTCATGTTATAAATGCTGAGTACTAATGTAAACATGTTAACTAGGCAGTCTTGAGGGCCTTACTGGATGCCAAATAATATTTTATTAAAGACATTTTGTCAAAGCATTATCACTTTTGTATGGGTGGCTCTTCATACAGTACCATGAGAGACATTAGTGTTGAGAAGGAAGCTGTTTCTATGAAGGATGCATCTGAGTTTCTTTATGAAAAATAAATAAATGAATGAAAGCATGATGTGCCACTTCAATCTGGAATGCTCAACACTATGTAACCTTTGTATCCAATTTATTAATTCGTGAGCACAGCAAATCAGGAGTCCTTTGGGGCAGGGTAGCGATGCACGAATCAGCTGAACTTGAGCTTGTTGAAGTTCCCGGAATTCCACCTTGAAACTCATTCTGACATTGTGTCCATAACAGATTGCAAGCTCCCCAACCCCCCATTCGCATGAAATTCATGTGTTTTCATCCACATTTTTTTCCAAATGAAAAAATGTATGCATTTTTCCATTGACTACATCATGACTGTGCACATTTTTTCATATGCATTTCAAATGTGTTCAAAATTTTTGAACACTTTTTTTTAATTCTGAGAATTGCATCACAAGCTTGGAAATGTACAGACTTGAACTGCAGGTCACGTTCAGCTCTGCATTCATTCCAGGAAGTGTAAACTGGGTAAACTCTGGTGTAAAAAAAAAGAAAGAAAAGAATTGAATTGAAATGAATTTCTCATACATCTCTAGCAGGGGCCAGTTCCCCACTTCTTATGCTGCAATACTATCATCATAGCCCAGAATGCTTGTAGGTTTGGGAATCAGCTGATGCAAGAGAGCCAATCCCATGACACTCCATGGTATAACACTCCAGATCTACTTAGCTGCTTCATTCTGGACCAGTTGTTGTTTTGGGAGGCCATTTAGCTATCCTTCTCTGCCACCAGGCTCCCTGACTGGCCATCCACTTGCCTGCCTGCCACAAGCCACCCAATCTTTATTCCCTCATGTCTGGCAAGGTACTTGATGGCTTTGGTTAGTTTCATGTACCTAGCAATCTGCATTGTGGAGTTAGAAAGTAGCCTGGAAAAAGCCCTGGTGTGACCCTGGAAAAAACTCATCCCATTGGAGCTCAAGGGACTTTCACTGCCTCTCTGACCCGATGATCAGAAGTCAATCGAGTTGGGCTATTTTTTCCGGATTCCTGGAGTGTATTCAAGTACAGTCTCCCACATTAGGAGGGGAGAACTCTTTTGCATCTGTACAGGCTTTCTGATGAGCCATTAAGGAACCTCTGTTGCAGTTCAACTCTGAATGTTACGCTAATTTTAACCTGTCAAGTTGGGGGAGATCTACCCCCAGCTTTACCAACACCCCAAACTGACCTCCTCATGCTATTTCTGCCACTATGTCCTGGATTTTTTCAGACCAGTTATATCACAACATTTTTATATGTTGCATTTTTCCGCCATATATATTTCAGTGTGTGTGTGAGTGAGAGTGAGAGTGAGTGAGAGTGAGAGAGAGAGAGAGAGAGAGAGAGAGAGAGAGAGAGAGGGCAGAGTGCTTGATGGGTGGGAGCTGCATTTTGCATGGGGGCTACTCTGATGTAAGTCCTCTGTTCTCCATTTGGGTGTTACTCCTGTGCAAGGGCGGATCATTCCCTGGGCCCTGGCACCTGGCTGTGGGGCTTCTCCACTCTGTCTTCAGAGCAGGCTTTTTTCTTTGGCAAGTTCAGGAGGAGGAAAGATGTGGTGTTTTATAGGGATGGTCGAGAATTTCGAGGGGGGAAGAATGGAGCGAAATCGCCCCACTCTTCCCCCCCCTTCGAGCTCAGCGAGACTTACCTGGCCCCGGCTCGTCCTGGGGAAAGGAGCTTCCAGGTCCCCGGCGCATCATTTCCTGGTGCATCAATACCAAGCTAAACTTCCTTAGAACGGCCACAAATAGCAAATTGTGCCAGTTTTAAGGTAGTTTACCTTGGTATTTACATAAAAAATGCAGCACCGGGGACCCGGAAGTCTGCCGAGCACCACAGCTGCCAAGCGCCAAGCACTGTAGGATAAGCGGGGGGGGGGGGGGTAAGTGGCCATCCCTAGTTGGGGGCAAGTTTGCCACAGAGAGAGAGCGCTGTGTAAATGTGTCTCTCTGGGGGGAGGGCTTGCAGAAGTTGGGGGCTTGTTGTCTCTTGCTGGATGCCTCCTCTGATGTAAGTCTGTGTTCTCTCTATGGGTATTACTCCTGTGCAGGGATGTGCAAGGCTGGAAAACTCATTCCCTTTGAGCTCCATGGACTTTCACTGCCTTTCCTGCTGACCCATCCAGGAACTCTTTTGCATCCGTGAAGTTTTCTGGCCATCTACACATGCATCGGCTTATACTCTGAATCTCCTCCAATTCCTCCATACCTCTATTGGTGGACTTCACCCCCCGCATATGCACGCACACACTTCCTTCCCCCCTTCTGGGCTTTGCAATATTTGCTTAATTTAGTATAATCAGTTGTTGCTATGCTTATCTTAGAGACAAAGAAATACCAGATAGACAACAGAGATCTGTTATCTGTTTTGTATTTCTGGTTGGGCTGTCCATCATAAACACCTAGTTATTAGTTAACTGACTTAATTTGATCAGTCAGAAGAATAAACATGCATATAACCAAAACCTCAATTTAGATTTCTTTGCATGTCCTTCACACATTGGACTGTTTCCCACGACCCACTATTGCACTGTGGGCTACAGTAATTGACATGCACTCCTCAGGATAAGATTCTGACTGAAGGGGTTTAGATCCCAAGCCAAAAAATCCAAAATAAACAAACAAAAAAACTCTGAAACCCCTTTAAAGTGAAGCTGATTCTTATTGGTTTTAAGGTTGTTGTTAGCACTGGCAGTGCTGGGAACTGAGTTGCCAACTAACCAGGAAAAAGAACTGGCCTGCTCTTGTGCCTTTAACAGCCGCTTGAGATACAGAAATCAGCAGGTGAAATTTTTCATAGCTTAGGGATAATTATAATCACACAGACACACACATATTTATACCAGTGCAGTGATAAATAAGAGGGAGGCATCAGCATCCAAGATTTGCAGAAGTAGAAAACTCTTGGGGGGGGGGCGCTAAGGGAGCAACCCCCCCACCCCAAACAGCCACATGAAGACTGGGCATGCTTAATGGTCACAGAACTCTAAGGGCACAATCCTTTGCATTTTTAGATAGAAAAAAGTCCTACAACTCCCAGCATTCCCCAGTCAGCCATAGAAAACCAGGAGGGGAAATGGAGTGGAGTACTTGGAAGAAGGCATTGCTGGGTGGCTAGAACCTGTAACTGGAGCACTCCATACTCCAACATACTCCAAACAACTGCCTCACTTGTTTATATATGTACACAAAGCTTCTGTTAAAGGCACAGATTCAATAATAATTGAATAACATAAAAGTTGGCAACCCTATCTGGGTAATGAAAAAGAAAGTGGGGGATGGGAGAACAAGAGTGATTCATTCCTAGAGGCTACAGTTCTTTTTTCCGCATACACCTCACTAGTACTGACCCATCCAAGAACTCTTAGATTTTAAGCTAAGGAGCTTTGCTTACAAATAGCTTAACTCAGGGAACTTGTCTGTGCAGCTGTGCCCCCTGCTCTAAGAGGCTGGTGAGTTGAAGAAATAAAGTCCAAGAGGAAGGCTGCAATCCTATATCCAGTTACTTGGGGGGAAAGCAGCATTGAACACAGTGAGACTGGGACTTACTTCTGAGTAAACATGTATAGGCTTGCACTGCTGGTGACTATTAGCCCAAAGTCATATGAAATCATGAGGATCTGTGCTAGATAAATATATATATATATATATATATATATATATATATATCAGAGATCAGGTCTATGACGGTTGATCAACATTTCAGAATGAAACTGCTGATTTGGGGGGTTCCTTTCTTAATCCGCTACAGTTCCCTTTCAAATAGGCTGTGACAGTTTGGCTTTTATATGCTTGCAGGGCAGAAAAAAAGAGGCACCCTCTGCCTATCCAGCTGAATTGTGACAGCAACCAGTGTGTCACAGCCAGTGTGGCGTAGTGGTGAGAGTGTTGGACTGGGACTCGGGAGATCCGGGTTCTAGTCCCCGCTCGGCAATGAAACTCACTGGGTGACTTTGGGCCAGTCACTGACTCTCAGCCTAACCTACCTCACAGGGTTGTTGTGAGGATAAAATGGAGAGGAGGAGGAGGATTATGTAAGCCGCCTTGGGTTCCTTTCTGGAAAAAAGGTGGGGTATAAATATAATAAATAAATAAATAAACAAACAAACAAACAAACAAACCTGGCCAGCCAGCTAAAGAATGCCCTTTTTGTTATGTGGCCATTAAAACACAGTGGCACAAGGTTGACTTGAATTAAGAGAACAAAGGCAGGTGAAGAGCTACCTGTTGTTTGCAAGGTTCTCCAAATTGACTGAGAGAGGAGCCCCAGCCAGGGCTCAGCTCCTTTGCCTTTAAACAAAATGCAAGAGGAAACCTGCTGGCTTGGCTCTGACCAGGGCGAGTCGGAAGCCATCAGAGGGATGAGGAGACGGAATCCAGGTGGTCGAGCCAAGAAAGTTCCTTGGGCTTTCACCCCACTAAGTCAGATTCCTCACACATCCCTAGTTACCCGTAGAAGTGAACTGAAATTCTTGGTGGTGGTGGTGGGGGGGAATCACAATTTGGCACATATTGCAATTTTTGCCATTTGAATTTTGATGGCAAATTTGACCCCTCCATTTGACTATCAGAACCAAATTTTGACATTGACATTCTAAAATATTTGACTGCTTTTGTTGTTTTTTTCACCTTCTTCAAGGGAATATTTCCTAAGTAAATTATGTAATATTGTATGTCAGCTGCCAGATACTGTCAGACTGACTGTTACTCCAAAATGGTCTGGCATTGAATCCGGATGTTGAATATCAACCATTAGCCAAATATTTGGTGAATGCTCATCAGAATTCACTACAGAAGAATTGCAGGACCAACTTTGTCGCCCTCGCAGTTCAAGATGTGGGTATACAGAATGGTTTTATTGGAACTGGGAGTTTGAGAAAAGTAATGTTCTAGCCTTTCTAATGGCAATAAAGGCTTGCATATTCTAAGTCATGATCTTCTAATACAGTGTGTAGCAAGGGATCATTGTTTATTTGATTTATACCCCACCTTTCTACAAAAAAACGGCACTCAAAGTAGCCTTGAGTTCCATTATTTATTGGTAACCTGGAAGGACCTCACCATTCTATGCAGCACAGTCTCTCTCTGAACATCAGTCTCTGTTTTGGTGTCCCTATATGGTTTACTTTGCATCCCTGCAACCTTCATTCACCTCTAAATATTCTTTAAATATTCTGTCTGCCATACTAAAAGTAACCATAGTTTTGGTGAATTCACCACACATTTACCTTGAACCGCCAGGAAGTGTTGGTTGATACTATGGTTAATGTTGTTGTTTTTTTAAAAAAAAATGTTTAAAAAGCACACACACACCTGAAATGAATTAAGGAATTAGGGCTGTGAAAAATCCCCCTGAGAAATTGTGCTGGTTTTAGCAGAGCATTTTTGTTCCTCCTCAAAATCAGATCAGTTATTTGTTTCACCACCAAGGGAACCTCTAAATTCACGTGCAAATTTTGATTTAGGAGAAATATGTTGGCAATCTAGAGAAGTATGAAGTCCCTCAAATAAATTTCACTAACTTTATAAAAACGCTCACGCAGTCTTGTTCTAGTTCTCAAAGACTGCAATAATCTGCATGGTTGGAGAACAGAATTCCACCCAAATGCAGAAGAAGCATCAGTGGGGAATGGATCTATCCAGTCCAAACCATGTACACAACAAAAGTGCCTACTCTCTTGTTGAGATTAATACAGTCACCACATTTCATATTGCCTGGTTTAGAAAGACACATTTTGGTGACTCATCGTGTTCACCTCAAATATGACGCAAGCATGGCAGCTCTGAAAGTTCTTTTCTGACTTAGATTTTCATAAGAGCAGGAAAAGAAATGTCCCCCAGCCAGCCTGCCTTCCTCTTTGCTGCTCTAGTGGTGGTGGAATGGAAGAAAGTCTCTTTCCCCATCTCAAGTGCCTGATGTTGATCAGTAGCACTGGGAAAGCAACATTCCCCATAGAGAATGTTCTCACCATCTAGCTTGCAGCCATAGGAGTGAGCTCAGCAAGTGGGTGTGGACCTGAGGCTCACCAGGAGGGGGTTGGGTGGGGGAGAGATTGAACCTCATTGCACTCCATTAGGGGCATGCCAGAGTCTGCTCTATCTTGGAACTCAAAATAAACAATGCTTATCTATCAAATTGGGGTGGTCGCCGTATGTATTTGAGTAGTGAAGTGAACTAAGTTCATTATCTAAGCCCAGTTCAGAGATGAAATGTAGAAGTTCTGCCTCAACACTAGTCAAAATGCATCAGTTTTCATAGATTTCACTAGCTCATAGAGTTGGCCAAGGAGCCTACCAAGGCTATCGAGTCCAACCCCCTGCATTCAATGGCAGAGGCAAACCTAGAGGAGGGCCGTCTCCCATCACAAGTAATAACCAGGCTTGAACCCTGCCTTATGCATTTCCACACTCAGCGCAAACTGCAGCCAGCGTGAGCACACGGCTTTGTCGGGAGCTGTGTGAAACGGCCCTAAGAAATTATTTCTGGGTTGTTGGTTTTTTTTAAAAAAATAAAAAATATGACAGCAAATCTGTTCAGAACACTCCGTGCATATGTTTTACATAACACAACCCTAAGTTCTAGAGCCATTTCCTCAACTCATCAAGAGCTGTCTTTGGATGACAATCAGAAGCTTCAGATGTCAAGCTGTGGGAGACGCTTTCCAAGCAAAGGCATCTGGCTTGTTTGCAAATTCCTCCGGCAGTTGCATTGGCGGCTCAGATTTGCCTCCAGGTCATTAATGTGGATAGTTGCTAATGGGCTGCCGGGCCTGTTCTATCTTCCCAGCACCATTTTGAGCTCATTTTGTACTGCAAAGATTCTATGCATTTTAATTTGTTTGTGAACAAGGTCTTGCATCATGACCCAAATGGGACTTCTACATAGATCCTTCTGGGTTTTTTGTTTTTTTTTTCATTTTTGTTTGTTTGTTTTTTCTTCCCCTCTCCTGGATTAAAACAAAAAACAACAAAACAAAATTATTTTTGCCTTTCAACAGAATGACTTTTCCAAAGTGGACTAAAGCTAAATTCAAGGCAAACTGGGAGGATGTTTTTGTTTGTTTGTTTGTTTGTTTGGCAATATGAAGGAAGTCAAAGGAAGAAAAAAAAAACATAATAAAAATAGGTTAGATCCGGATTTGAGCTGGATCAACTGTGCTGGTAGAAGTGAACTTCACCAGCCCTCCACCCCCTGAAAATGCTTCACAGAGAGTCAGGAGACCCTGGTGAATGGGGTGAGCTGTGGTTTGGGGGGTGGGGATCCCCTAAAATTAGGCAGAGGGGTCTTGCATGAGTGAAGCCCCTTCCTCTTGCAGAAGGCACATCTTGGATCCAACTCAATGTTAATAAGACCCACGCGATGTATTTCACAAGTCTTGCAACAACTACACAGGTAGACAATGTGTTTCCAGGCACAATTCGAGATGCTGGTTCTTTCCTGTAAAACCCTAACCCAGGGGTGCACATTCCTCCTTCAGGGTCAAGGGCCACTTCTGATATTGGGGAAACAGTCAGGGGCTGTACATCCATAAGGGTGTGAGTCCAGAGAGGGGGGAAAAAGGGACTTAGACAAATGCACACAGGATTGCAGCCCAAGCATCAGAAATCCTAAACTCTAATGAGTACACACTCATTGGTTGCATTTCTGATCGATTAACATCAACAGGAGATTTACAGTTAACGTCAGTGAATAAGTACTGCAGGTGAGCAAAGGGAGAATGGTAGCGGTAGTGGTGATGGAGGAGCTGGTGGTAATGCTTCGGCCTGAGGTTGCTCCTGCCACCCCTTTCCACACCATTAGCGCTACTGCAAATTTGTGCAAATCTCTCCCAAAGTTAAAAACAAAAAACAAAACTGATCCACAAGTCTGCAGAATCTGCATGACTTGGGAAAAGCTGGTCTGCTGTGGAATCCACGGGATGGATTCATAAAAATCCTCTTGACACTTCCTCATGCTGGTGGCTGCCCTTATACATTTTCCTGTGTGCTCCATTCCGAGAGACATGTAAGGGGGGGGGGGAATCAGTACACACCACAAAAACTAATGGCAGCTGCCAGGGGGCATAATTTGTGTGTGTGTGGTGGTTGCTTCCCCCCCCAAAAAAAATGTTCCTTGAAACAGGACATTCTGGGAAATATACGTACTGGCTACCAGCACAATAAAGCTTCAAGAGCTGTGGTAGATATTGTCCCTACCCCCAAAAAAATATTTATACACACATACACACAATTTCACAGCCTGTGAGTGGGACTGGGTCATTTTTGCTCACCTCCATCAAAAGCAAAGGGGTTTTTGTGAAGCAACCTCCAGGCTATAATATATGGTGGTAGTCTGAATTTTGCTCGGTAGGTCACAAGTTGTGCAGACCTAATATATCATGTAGGATTTGCCTACTTATGTAAAAAAATTCTATTGTCCATTGGGATTTTATTTCACAACAATAAAACATCTGGACAAACTCCATCTATAATAAATTCATTCATATTATGGACAAAGCCTCTGAAACTGGAACAAACCGCAACTATTATGAATGGGGGGGGGCACTGCTGCCTGACAGCTCAAAAATCAACTTAAAACTCTTTTGTTTTGTTTGCGCTTTGCATTGTGTTGGAACAGCCAGAGCATTCCCTTTCTAATCAAAAATGTAGCTGTCCCGCCCCCCCCCTCTGCTCCCCACCCCCAACACACATATTTTTAAACAGGAAACTTTAAATAAATGATAAATGTTCAGTGACGCAGGCCAATAGCCTGCGATAAACATTCCTAAACCCATTATTCTGCATAAAGAGTGCCAAATTCTGCTCTCAATTATGCAGGCAGAAATCCAAAGTCGGGATTTTGCTGGAGCCAGAGTTTGCGGCTGTAAATAATGTAAGAATCTGCCTTGGAGTGCCCAGAAAGAAACAGAAGAGGCAGGAAATAGGTTGGGGGCTGGCAGCTGAGAGTACAAACTATTCCCAAAACCATTTTCCAAAGCTTCTCTGTCTTGGGCTCTGGAATCCATGACAGCATGAATATATTTTCTTACCATTAATATTGAAGGACATCACCTTGCTGACACTTTCAGGTTGTCCAGATGGAGTACAGACTAATTGCTGTCACCTTTTCTTGCATGTCCGTCCCTGCCATGCCATTCAAGTTTCCCCTTCACTCACATCTAGAACTTATTGCCTCCCAGACTGAAGCCGCAGGTTTCTTTCTCTCTAGTTTTAATTAGTGATTCCTTTTAAAACAAACAAACAAACAAAAAACTGCCAGTTGTTAGGATTTTATTTATTATTTATTTATTATTTATTATTATTTATTTAGCATATTTGTTCACCGCCCATCAGGCAAAAGGCTCCCTGGGCAGTTTACAAAGAGAAACAGGATAAAAACAATTTTGTTTTGTATGTCTTTCCCACCCATCCTTATCCAACCCAGACTGTGTATATACATCTTTACTGGGTGGGGGGTGGGGGGAGTTCTGTAGGTCCATGTTCATTTGGATTCATTCAATGTGAAATTAAAATTGGTTGGAGTGTTCTTCTTGCTAAGATTAGCAGGGGGGGAATTTTGCTCCAGATTCCAAGAAATAAATTGACACCTACTCATTATTTTTTCCTATCCTCCCTCCAGAGAGCTCAGCTTCCCATTCATCCCCCAATCACTCTGTTAGGCAGGTTAGGATATTCCATATATACTTTCTTGGACCATAAGTTCATCTTCAGAGGCCAAAATGAGGTGAGGCTGGAGGCTATTGAGGAGAGGGCCTTTTCAGTGGTGGCACCCTGGTTGTAGAATGGCCTTCCCAGAGAAGCTCACCTGGTGCCTACAGTGTAGTCTTTCCCCAGGCTTTTTGGTCCTTAAGTTATTTTTTTTCTTCAATGTATTATTGTGTTTTTATATCCTCACACAGCTGCCTGCTGGCTTTTACTCCACCCCACTTTGGTTTTATTATGCCTTAAACTTTTAAAGCTATTATATTATGTTTTATCAAGTTGTACTTTTGGTTTTTGTCAACTGCCTAGAGAGTGGTTCACAAATGGAACAGAAATACATAAATATGGAATATAAATAAATATGGTGCCTGTTCCAAGCTCACCCATTAAGCTTCACGGATGAGAGGGGATCTGAACAAGTATGATGCCCAAAATTTCTTCTGCATTGTTTTTCCCCATCATACTCATTAAATCTGATAGAAAAGAAATTGCTTTAAAAAAAGAAATCAGAGGAAAAGAAAATTTCAGTGAAATTCTCGTGGGTGGAGTATGCTTACCCTAGTTACAAGGTGGTTGAGGGTGGTGATGGTGTGAATCTCCTGTCTATGATTGCACAGACATCTCTCCAGTGTTCTGCTGCTTCCCTGGCTTCCCACAGTTCAACTGAAGCTCAGAAGAAGACCTCATGAGATAATAATTCCTCCCATGGTTTTGGTGGTTTTTCATATCAGGAAGCACAGGCAGCTGAGGAGGCTGCAGAGTGATAGAAAGGTGTGTAACAGGAAGAGGGCAGGAAACACACACACACACACACACACACACACACCCACTCAGTCACCTTGCAATGAAGTAAGCTCAAAAACACCTGACAAAAGTAATGCAAGAGAAATTCTAAAGTCCCCTGAGAAGGAAGCATCCTGCAAGGAAGGAAATGGAATGGATGGATGGATGTCTCTCCTGAAGGGGGATGAAAACTTTTGGGAAGTTAGAGGACAGATTTCAGCGCAGCACTTATCCGAACCTTGTTTTCCCTAGGCTAAATCCAGCACTCTCACCACTATTTCACACTGACTATGGTAAGAAGAGGATGTTTGGGGCAGCATCACCCATTATCTGGGATCTATGAGAATTTCATTTCTGTTCATTTAACATCAGAACTTGCCCCATCCAGACTCCTGAACTCGAGAGCATTTTGCAGGCAAAGCCCACATATTCCCAAGCTTGCAATTGTGAAAAATGCAAACTTTAAAAATGGCTAGTTGGGGGGGGGGATGTACATTTTCACGCTTTAGTCAATGGGGAGGGGCTTAGTACACATTTGGCTGCACACTTTTTAAAAATATGCATCTAAATGCACACTTTCCCCATTCGAACAACAACAACAAAAGCTCACAATCAGGAATGAGGATGAAGTAGACCGAACTTTGAGGTGGACCTTGGAGACAGGGATGGGCAATCCTCCAGGACCTGACCTTCCTCCGGCTCAATGGACACCGCTGCTGCACCTGTCAAGCTGGGCTGAAAGCTGGCATGCACCATACCACTCGCTGGATTTTTGGGTTCCCAGCGGGTCTCTGTTTACATAGGAAATTGTCAAAAGTGGCTGAAATTTGCTCAGATTATGCAAATTGCGGCCGCTTTGGGTGTATCTCAAGGCATTCTCTACATAAAGAGTGGCCCACTGGGACCCTGGTAGTTGCTTCTTCAGCTCGACTCAGGAGAATGCAAGTTGGCACCGGGGAAGAGGTAAGCGGGATGGAATTTGGGAAGTCGAACCGGCTACTCTGCAAGATTTCCAGCCCCGCCCCCCTCAAATCCTCACACACCCTTACTTGGAGAAACTCAATGAGCTCGAGCCTCATTATCTTCCATCCCTATAAAAATGTGGCATTCTCTCTCAAGGGCGATTCACAAGGGCTGTATTACTGAAGACTCTATTAACTTCCTAAAATGCACAGTCCCACCAAAGTTTTTGAGAGGCCACTATTGGAAACTCCCTAGCATTTATGAGCTAGAGATCTCATTGGAGCCTTTAACATTGTGCCTTATTTTGTTTTATTGTTTTTAAGAGGGTTGATTTTTTTTTTTTTAAATGGGACCTCTGATTATATTTTATATTACATGGTTAAGCAGATTTGAGGGCCCTATGGCAGGAAAGTGGGGTATTAGGCCCCAATCCAGTGAAAACTGGCCACATTAAATCCCACTGAAATGGGATTTGAGTTAGTCTTGAATAATATCTCTCATTGATTTCAATCAAGTTCTGAAGGCCTGGCATAAGAGATTGGATCCCCTGTGGTTTAACTATTTGGGATTGATTATATATATATACACACACACACACACGCAGCATATATGTATCTACTTGTGACTTATTGGGCATGAAAGAAAAATGGAGAGTTTTCTTTCGCTGAAGTGCTTAAGTCAGTTTGCCCTTGGAGGTTTTGGTTCTGGTTTGTGTGTGCTATTATACTCAGGCACTTTACAATGGATTTAGGATGACATGGGTGATGCTAGCCAATATCCCTTGTGGTTTAGGATAATGCTGTTATGATGCTTTACAGTAACACATTACAGGGGTCCATGCCAGTTGTTATGTCTTCTTGTAAAGCTTTCAAAAACACCAATAAAATATTAATATCAAAATACCGACATAGTTTGAAAGAGACAAATCAATGAGAGCAAAGGGGAAAAAAGCGGGTCGGAAGTCTTGCCAACTTAACAGAAGTGTGATTTGCTACTGGACTTGCATAAATTATTACTTCTGACCGATGCCAAACATTAGGCAATCAGGAGCATGGAGAAGCTGGAGGTAAAGAAGCAGTTCCAAAACAGTATGACAGCTGTGGAGATTATGCAGACTTTTAGGGTGAATGGTAGCTCGTCATTTGTGCAAAGGATTTTGCACAGCGAGAGACACCAGAAACATGCAAAGTAGGTTGTCTGGACTACTGCCATGTGCTTTATGTGCCTTGGACGAGCATCTGGAAACTTCAGCTTGTTCAAAATGCGGCAGCTCAGCTATTGACCGACGCCAGATATCGGGAGCATGCTACTCTATTGCTGAAACAGCTGCATTGGCTCTCAGTTTGTTTGCAGGCTCAATTCAAAGTGTTATGACATTCCTGTATGGTTTGGGTCCAGGATACCTGAAAGACTTTCTTCCCCAATACGAGCCTCTGCAAGTATTAAGATCATCAACAGAGACCTTCCTGAGTGCCCCAAATTCAAGTGTCTGACCGGAACTAGAGAGAGACCCTTTGCAGTGGTCACACTCAGGCTCCAGAACTCCCTGCCCAGGGAGGTCCACCTTGGTGGGTCTTCCCGGATGGTTTTCTGCTGCAATGTAAATGCCTTCCAATATAGGAAAGGCTTTGATTTTTAGAGGTTTCATTGAAACTGCTTAATGTTGCTTTTAATCTGCTGTAATGATTGTTATCTGCTGATCTTTTGCTGCTCCTTTTACTTTTTATTATTGCACTTTTAGTGTTGTTACTGTGTGTGTGTGTGTGTGTGCATGCACATGTGCTTTGCAATTGTATTTATATGTTCCCTTTTCTTAAGGTTTTTAGGGAAAGTAGGATATAAATCACTTAAATAAATAAATTATTATTTAAAAAAAAAAAAAACTTATATCCCACCTAATTTCAAAATGAACTTGAGGCAGCTGAAAATAGCAAAACATGATAAATATACAAAAACAACCAAAATAAAAGAACAATCATGGTGGAGCAACATTAACATAGCAAGACAAGAACTCTTGTAAATGGCAGAAACAGCCATTTAAAATTGCAATTCGCAAAAATAGCATTAACATAACACACAAAAAGAAAACTAGTCAGACACAGGCCTTCTTGAACTGCCATGTTTTAACTAAGCACCTAAAACACACAAAGTGTGTTTATATATTTTCTACCTACCGGGGACCTCAAAGGGTTGTACAATTTTAAACATCAGTGTAATGATACAATATATAATCAACAATAAAATCCACAAATCACAACAGCAACAACATATAAAAGCAGAACCACATCTTGTTTAAAACAAGCCAAAGAACAACATCAAAATTCATCCAAGGCCCACTGAAACAGTGCTGTTTTACTGTCTGCCTAAAACTCAGCAGAGATGGAGCCAATCTAAGCTCCCTAGAGAGGTTGTTAGCCATCCTGAAAATATTTATCCTTAAAAGGCAGGGTAAATAATAATCTGGTACTGTGTTTAATCAACCCAATGGTTTGATTTGGCAGGTTCAAAATGTTTTCCCCATTAAAAGCCATGGATGGATCTGCTAAAAACTGCTCTTGTCATGGCCCCGGGTCAGGAATCCCAGTGTCATCTCAGAAAGCACTCAGTGAGACACTAGTCACCTCACTCCAGGTTCCTTTGGGAACCTCTGAAGCATCCCCCAGACCCAAGGACTTGGCCCTCCCATCTATCTCAGTCTCCAAGAATGGCTCTTCCAAAGCCTCTCAGGTTCTTCAACCACACAGAAGCTTAAGGCTATAGAAATGAGCAGGGGGGCTTTAAGGCTGTGGTCTGTACCCAGTGGGAGGTGGAGCTTCTGAGTGACCTGAGCTTACCAGCCTCCTTGAAGCCTCAGTTGCTTCCCTTGATGATAGAACAGCTCCTTTCATGAGGAACTACCCCAGTCTAACAGCTCCCCTAGAGCGCTGTCCAAGGTGCTAGTAGCTTCTGCCTTGCCCATGGTCCCAAGGTATGGTCTGAAGGCACATGAGGCAGCCACCATGCTGAAGCTAAGCAGGTCTGGGTCTGGTCAGTACTTGGAGGGGAGACCACCTAGAACCACCTGTAGCCACCTTGAGTTCCACGATGGAATAAAAGGGGGATATAAATGTAATAAAATTAATAGCCTCCTACTACCAGAGTCTCCTTGGGTGCCTGATTGACCAGCCACTTCTGCTGGGGCCAAACCCCTGCCAGGACAACTCAACTCCTACCCCAGCCCAAACTCATCAGGCTCCACCATCCAAACAATGAGAAATGGCTGCCAACACCACCCACTGGCCCACCTTTTTCTTAATTCACTAATCAGGAACTTTTAAGAACACCAGTAGGAAACTTTCTGCATGAAAGAAAAAGAGATCCATTTGGGATTGGATCATTGGGAGGAGAGGTACTCAAAGACCTGATGCATTCATATTTTTTTGATAGCATGAGCCCTTTTAAGACAGTAATTTGGGGTATATTGATAGTGCTTCTTTGCAATTCTTCCTCAGGATGCATGTCACCCTGAACAACTTAGAGGACCAGTGGGATACCACTATGATAAATAAATAAATCTGTTTATGATGAGCTTCTCCACCTGAGACATGCTCATTCGACGCAACAGCTTTGGTACTGGGGCTTTGTTGAATAATGGTAAGTGCTACAGGAACATTTGGTCTGCTGTTGCTGCTTTGAGGTCCCTTGCTGCTTATCCTGGAGTCCACCTGCTGTTTGAAGTGCTGCCAAAGGCTCGTTAGTAAGAGCCTCTCTGTCTGAAATGACTGGAGTAGTTACATTGTTAGATAAGCTTAGATGTGCCCAATCTATCTCATATAATTGTGCTTTGCTTTTGCTGGGGGGGGGAGGGGGAACCCAGCAGGACTTCAAGCAGCCGTCACAGTCCAATGGCTCTACCACATGAGCGGCTACTTTGGCACAAATGTGCTCAGGATAGGGCCAGCAAGGCATGGCCACCCCAAGCTGACCAAAGGCATCATGATAGTATAGCAGAATGGATTGGCACTCTTATTATAGGATCAAGGGTTTTCAGCAACTTTCCAGTCATGCCCTCAATCCTACCTGGCCCCTTGCAATCTTCTCAAGATTCAGTTGCTCCACCATGCAAGTGGGGAACACCTGGAACTCTGGCTCAAGACTAGCCCAAAGACTAGCCCAAAAAGCAGCTGTATCTCCCAATAGGATGAACTAACTCATCTCAACATCCTGATAAGTAGCCAGGTTGTCAGCCTGGATACAGGAACTAGAAGGAAATGGGATGGGTGGATCTTCTTTGTTTCTTGAAAGGGAGCTCAAAATTCAGTGCCAGTTTCTCCTGCTCCCTTGTTGCAGGATGCCTTGGAATTGGTTATTGACTATCAGGCCACACTCAGGGCAAGCAGGGCTGGAATCAAGGGTAGGCATGGCCAGGCATCTGCTGAAAGCCCACCCCTCGGCAGGGGCCCAGTGACAAGAGCCCCCTGGAGTCGCTCCTCCTCTTCCCCATCGCAACCTGCATGTTCACCTGCCTCTTGCTCTGCCCCAGACAACAGTGGTGGTGAGAAGGAGGAGGAGCAGATGCCACTGCCTGCTTGCTCACTGGTTCTCTGTCTGTCAAGCAAGCAAGTGGGAGCAATGATGAGAAGGAGGATGAAGAGCAAGAGCAGCAGCCTGGCAGTGAGAAGGTAGATTCACTGAGGTAGGTGTCGCACTGAGAGTGCTTTGCTCAAGGGTCCTCAAAGATCTGGAGCTGGGAGCAGCAAGGCCAAGCCTATTTATTTAGTTATTTACTTATTTATTTGTCGCAATTATGGATCGCCCATCTGGCCAGCAAACCGGCCACTCTGGGGGATGTACAACATGATAAAATACAGCATAAAATACATTTAAAACAGTATAAAATTTTAAAATCTTAGCCCACTCCATATTCCTGCCTGAACAGCCATGTTTTAAGTGAGCGGCGGAAGCTCAGCAGAGAGGGGGCATGGTGGAGGTCACTAGGTAGAGAGTTCATAGATTTCATAGATCATAGAGTTGGAAGGAGCCTACAAGGCTATCGAGTCCAACCCCCTGCTCAATGCAGGAAACTAGAGGAGGGGTCTCCCATCCAAGTAATACTCAGGACCTGACCCTGCTTAGCTTTCCACACTCAGACAAGCTGAGCCAGCGTGAGCATGTATGCATGTATGTTCCACAGTATGGGGGTCGCCACAGAAAAGGCCCTCTTCCTATTCCCCACCAGTCTAGCTGCTCTGGCTGAAGGGACAAGGAGAAGGCCTGTCTGTGGCAGATCCTGTTGAGCGGCCTACTTGGTGTTGCTGGAGACACTCCTTGAGATAAACTGGACTGGAGCCATATAGGGTTTTAAAGGTCAAAACCAACACCTTGAATTCAGCTTGGCAAGCAACTAGGTAGCCAGTGCAGCTCCTTGAGCACTGGAGTGATGTGATCCTGCCGGCGGCTGCCTTTAACCAGGCAAGCCGCTGCATTCTGTACCAGTTGTAGCTTCCAAGCCGTCTTCCAGGGTTATAAATAAACCTTTATTTATACCAGGTTTGACCAATGCAGAGGCTTTGTGTTGACTTCCAGTCATAGGAGCTGGTGCTGCCACACACACAGCCCTGCCCTATGGGCCTGGGTTGCTTTCTGAAATCTGGCCCCTCACAGTCCCAGGAAGTCTATTAAGATAGGCCCCACTCTCAGACTCTCAGGAGTCCTTAACATTTTGATATTGTTCCCGCTTTCAGTTTTAGCTCAGCAAACTACCTGGGACTGTCGAGTCTTGGGCCACAGAACCTGCTACAGGCCCATGCACACATGCGCGCACACGCGCGCGCACACACACACACTGAATATGGGTCTGCAATATCAGTGCCTGTGATTGGATGGTAGAATACAGCCTCTGGATTGCCCAGGCCTTCTATAAATACTAGGAATTTGGCCTTCAGCAGTTCACCCAGTACCATTGAACCTGATATGTCCTCTGGGAGAACCATTGGCTTCTTCTAATCATTTAGTGGACCATTTCCCTTGTTCCACTACTGAACCTGGAAGCCAGACCTCTTATCCATGTGCCAGTGCCACAGTATTCTGATGCACCTCAGACTTACATAGATTCCCATCAGTCCTAGCTAAAAGTACCAAGTTAAGAGGGATGATAGATAGGAGATACACATAATTATATATATTTTTAAAAAAATTTAAATAAAGCCCACCAGAATAACACATAAAATATGGAAGGAAGGCTAAAAGAGGTAAACAGTAATGAAAAATAAGATTGTTAAGCAATATTTTTTTCTTCTAAATTATGAATATTCATAAGTCTGAATGAAGTATGGACTCAGTTAACAGCACAGCATGGAATGCTAAACCAGAAGTAATTTAACACCTGTTTTGCTTCTGTGAGAATATTAAGGTGCTTTATCTTAAATAGCCGAGGCGTCATTTTTCTTTCTCATGGAAATGCTAATGGGTTATTTATTGTCCACCTGTTGCAACAATCTCCGCCCTTGTCAGTCATGTTTTACATGCACAGAGAACACACCTCAGTGCATCCAAAAAGAAAGGCACACTGGCATCTTAATTCAAAATAATATCACAGAACAAACGATAGGCCTTTAAAAAAAAAATGCTTTGTAGAGAAAGTACAACATTAAATATGAATACATGGCACACAAAGTTAAATATATGATTTGCTATATATAAATAGCAAAATTTTTCAAACTTCATGAAATAAGAAAGAAATGTGGAATGAAATTTAAATACTCAAGCTCTATACTCGAAGTAGAGGAAGCCTTAGATGTATGATTGGTTTCCTGCTTGCCTAGGAGGGGAATCCTATGGGTTGTGCTCTTAAAAGACAGGGGGCTCCAGCGTTTGGAGCCTTCCACCTATCCTATGTCTTGTCAGCAAGAGCCAGGCAGGGCAGGAGAAGGACGGAAAGTACAACATGTTTTCCTAATAACAGACTGGTATAAGGAAGTTTGGGACATAGCCCTAAATGATAAACTAACTAGTAGTATCAAATGCAAAAAAGGATTGCTAAAGAAGAATAATTTTATGGAGATATGGAATCAATTACTAGACTATGTATTAATAAAGGGGAAGGGTAACATGCCTTGTCAGGATATGTTATATTTTTGGAATTTAGAATTTATTTAATCAAGAGGATAGAAGTATATTAATTGGTCCCTTGGAGGGTGGGGGGGAGCACTTTATGATTTATTGTATGTTGATTATGTTATATTTGTGTGATAATTTTGTATTTTGCTAAATATATTTTCTGTGTTATAATTTGTTTTGAAAAATAAAAAAAAATATTTTTTTTTTAAAAAAGGAGAAGGACGGAGGTGATTTTGCCTCCGTCCCTCCATTTAAATCACTAATAAGCAGCTAGAAGGGCCTCTGAGTCCATCTAGCTGACTTTCCATTCAGTGAGTTGGGAGGGGATTGGAGAGGCCATAAGAGTTTGCAGATGCCGGCCTCTCCTCTTCCCTGTCGTGACCTCATAAAAGTAGCTTTTTGTGGCAGCTGGCAGGGAAGATGAATGGTCAGATCTTCTCCTCTGTACTCATAGCTCTGTCTGTAGGCATGGAGGAGGAAATCTACAGCATCCTATGGTACCCAAGACACTGTCTAAAACCCGTTTATACTGAGCACTGCAGTTTTGAGAAACTGATACGTTTGACCAACTCATTCTTTCGAGGAAAAGTTTGAGATGTCCACATCTTGAATACATTATCAATTTGGCAGTTACACTCTAGAAAGGTTCTTGGGGATTAGTGAATAGTGAGAGGGAATTTCTCTCCCCCACCCCATAATTAAGTAAAAATAATAATGGGTCTATTGATTTTCTTTCTAGGGATTCTCCTAAAGCAGGGGTAGGGAAACTTTTTATCTGACAAGAGCTTCATTCTCTTGGGGGCAATCTCTTGCGAGGGAACTGCTGGAAGTGGGTAAAGCCAAAGGCAGTGGTGGTGAGTGATCCCAGCCCTCTTCCCTTGGCTATCTCCCACTCTCTATCCCTCCCTCCCCACCCAGCAGGCTGCTGCAAAAGGTATGGATGCATTAAATTAGGTTGAGGGTCAAACACATGTTGTCCACCACCTCTGCCCTAAACAGAAAGAGAGATCTGGAGAGACTACAACTTTGCCATTGTAATTTTTTTGCTTTTCCTGACTCTCTGATGTGAATATGACACCTGGCATTTATTTTCAGACATTTCAACTGGCAGTCCCCTAGCTCCCAAAAGGGGCAACTACCATAGAATAGTAGAGTTGGAAGGGGCCTATAGGACCATCGAGTCCAACCCCCTGCTCAATGCAGGAATCTCAGTCAAAGCATCCCTGACAGATGGCTGTCCAGCTGCACCTTGAATGCCTACAGAGTGGGAGAGCCCACCACCTCCCTAGGTAGTTGGTTCCATTGTTGTATTGCTCTAACAGTCATACTTAATAATCCATGTGAATCCTTACAAAATTTAGTGCTATTACACAATGATTTCCAAGGTTTTTATAGACACTACACTTGATCTTAGCCAAAAGGCTGAGAAGCGATGGCTTTAAGACAATAGGTGATCCCTGTCTCTCCTCTGCCACCCAGCTGCAGGTCCCAAGGGATGCAGTTATCCAGGGACCCTTCTTTGTCAGCTGAACAGAGAGGAAGGTGAAAGTGAAAGCTCCCAACACCCCTTCCTATGCCAGTGCTCAGTGCAGCTGACTGTCCCTTGTGCATCCCCATGTCTCCATCCAACCTCTCCCTTTCCAGCCTTGCTTAGTTCCTTCAGCCCTTCAGTTTATCTGCTTGCCAGCTCCTGCCCTGCAGTGGGGAAGCAGGGCTGTTGGATCAGCATCCCTTCCCACAGTATGCAAGGTGCCTCCCTCTCTTCTTCCAGCCTCCATGGCTCTGCCAGATGTGCGAGAATTTCATTTTGGTTCATTTTTGACTCAGATCTGCCCTGTTTGCACCTCTGTATGTGAACATGAACACAAGCACTTTTGGAATTCACATTTTCCTGAACTTGCATTCACATTTTTTTTAATGTGCACTTTAAAACATGTGCATTAAAAAATGCATTTTCACACTTCAGTCTATGGGGGAAAGTGCACTTTTTTAAAAAGTGCATCTTCCCCATTCAAAAAGCGCACTCCCCCGTTTGAATGAAACAAAAAACAGAACATATTCAGACATAAGAAGCAAGGCAATCTGAACTTCAAGGTGGAGTTTGGAGAATGTTGTCGATTGTGAAAATCATTTGTTCACCCCTCCCTACAAGTTCCGGCCCAACACCTCCTGCCTACCTCACGCCCAGCACCAGCCATAGGGGCTTCTGCAGCTAATGCCACATTCATGTGTCAAGATAATAATCCATTTTCAAAATGCAATGGCCGTAAACCTTACCTCTCTTCAACATCAGAGCCAAGGGTGCTGAACTGGTGCCTGGATTTGGTGATGGGCTGGATGAGGGTCAATAATCTGTAGCTGAATCTTAATAAGATGGAGACACTGTGAGCAGATGATTTATGCGGAGAGGCGGGTGGGTCTGGGGAAACGGTGCTCAACCTGCTTTGTGTGAGGTTGTATGTACTCTTTAGAAAAGGACGAGTTTGAAGCTCCAAGATACAGCTTTGTCATTTGGGGCCCAGTTGGCCTTAGTCTAGGGATCTACAGACTTAGTAAAATCCATCCCATCTGTCTTTCACAGATTGTCAGGCGTCTTTCGTTCCACTGTCTGCTCATTGACGGATTTTGTGTAAATGCGTCCGTGAGCATTTGCACATATTCACACTTCTGAAAATGTGCAAATCCCCTCCCCCCAAATGTGCTTTTTCATACTTTAGTCTTTGGGGAAGAAATGTGCATTTTTGGTTGGTGGGGTTCCCCCCTCCATATTTTTCTATGACTACATTTGCATAAAATTATGGATTATTTTTTTTTAATGGTCCACAAGTCCATGGAATCCATGCAACTTGGGAAAAGCTGGTCCCCTGCAGAAACCACAGGTCAGATTCATAAAAACCTGAACTCATTTGAATCCATTGCACATTTCTCCAACATCCCTACGTTTGCTGGCATGAATTACACCATCTTTTGGCTACTCTGCCACATGCAGCCGTTTATGAGGGTAGTATCCTACACTGCCCTGTGTGCTGGCTGAACCCACCATTAGCGCAATGGGGAGCTAGTGGTCATTAAAGCAACCCATGTTTCTGGAATGGGGCAGGTCAGCAGAGCGCGCAGGAGGGAGCTCTGCTGACCTGTTCTGAGCTGGAAACCTGGGTTTCCATTTCTGGGGTCCCTTTATGAAGCACTAATTCCCCATTGCACAAGCAGTGGGTCCCTCTGGCATAGCACAATCAGCAGGAGTGCAGTGGCCCCACTAGACATTGCCCAATGACTACAGGGAAGCAGCTACTTGGAGATGCTGCTTCTTCCTGTCTCTCGGATGGAGAGCATGGCACTGTGGCAGTATCCCTTTTGAACCAACACAGCTCAAAGTGTGAAATCGGGCCCCAGGAAATCCACACTTGGTACAGACACAATTTTCCCTGCATATTAACTGGCTGTCACTGTCAGATACATCACGCCAGGCATTTCGACCACCTGTCACTCTTTCATTTATTGTTTCATTATTGTCCCATTATTGTCCCTTCTTCTTCAGTGAGTTTTGGTTATCTAGGTACTGAATTATTCCACTTATTTGAATCCATCCAAATTCAAGCAGAGATTAGATCCCTGGAGCAGGGGAAGGGGGGAAAAAACACTAGCTCAGCTCTTGGTGATTCAGTGATGAAATATAATTGCACCTTTGGAAGGAAATAGCAAACCAAGAGGAGGGAAATTTGTCCCCTTCTGACAAATTAGCTATGTGCTAAGACACACCTTCAGCAGCACCTGGATGTGCTAAAAGAGCAAGCTACGGTCTGCTTGCACTTCCAAGCTGATCTTAAAAATATGAGGCAAGCTGACGCAGGCGCCAGATGATGGGTGAAAATTCACAAGATTGCACCTTCTGAAGGGAGCTCGGGGGGGGGGGGGAGATAAGTGACCTTGATGAATCTAACTTCTCTGTGCATTAGCTTCCCCCCCCATTGTCGAAAACTTGCAGAAGTTAGAGCATGAAAAATATCATCTGAATATTCCAACAAAGGGATGGAATCTCCTGCAGATATAGGATTGGTTGAGCTCCCCTACTCTGTTTGAAGAGGCCTGCTGGATCATGCCATAGGCACACCTAGACCAGCATTCTGCTTCCTATAGGGAATAAAAACAAAATGATAGCACAGTTGCAAGTGAAGACAAACAAAAAGTGCAAAAGAGCACACGACTGATACCATTAAACCAATAGAATCTAAAGCGTATGCACAAGTCATGTATGCACATTATTACAATCATACTAACTTTCATAGTATAAAATCCAAATCTACAATGCCCGAAGGCTAGTAGATCCCAACAAGAGATCCAACAACTGAAATACACACATATGATGTTGGAATAAAGACACACAGTTCTAAATTCCTAAATCAGCAAAGGCACAATCCTATGCATGTTTAGGCAGAAAAAGTCCTACACCTCCCAGCATTCCCCAGCTCTCACGGCTGGCTGGGGAATGCTGGGAGTTGTAGGACTGTGCCTTAAGTGTATATTTTAAAGAAAATAAAAGATTGGATAGTATCCAATAGCACTTACGCCCCCATCAATTCCCTTCCACAAGCGGTGGGTCCTGCCAGTTCCATTGCGCAAATGGGAGCCACCACTCATGCAATGGAGATTTAACACTCCCCAAAGGAAGCCCCAAAATGAGCAGAAATGCTCCTTCACTGATTCCATTGTGCAAGCAGCCTCCACCACTTGCACAATGGCAACTTAGCACTTCCAAGGGCAACCCAAAATGAGCGGAAATGCTTGTTTCTTATAGGGATGGGTCACCAGAGCTCACTTATGTGAGCTCCGCTGATCTGCTCCATTACAAGCATTTCTGCTCATTTTGGGTTGCCCCTGGAAGTGCTAAGTTGCCACTGTGCAAGTGGTGGGGGCTGCTTGCACAATGGAATCAGCAGGGCAGAAGAGAATCAGCGGGGGCATAAGCGCCCCATTGGTTACTGCTCCTTGATACAGAAATAAAGGTGGACAAATCTGTCAATTTCGCATTTTCCTGCATTTGATTTGTTAAAGAAAACCAAATGCAGGGAAAAGCGAAATTGACATCCCAAAAATACAGAAAAACAGCAACGAATTTTGGTAAATTCTGGTCAAAAACAAACTGAAATGAAATTCTCTCGCCCAGCTGCACCAGTCAAATTCAATATCTAGCCCCTGCATGGAAATTACCTTGATCTACCTACTTGCCATGTAACTGTTAAAGATAAGGAGCCTATCAAGAAAAACAAGAGAGAGATGGTAACCCTAATTAAACACTAACATGGTTGAATCCAAAGAGATTCAGTCCAAGACTTTTAAGAGCAAAGCACTCAAAGCCCTGGGTCAGGATGGAAGAATCTGTCCACTTCTGTTCCTCTCATATTTGATTTAAAAAATAAATAAATCTCAAGTTCTCAAGTTCTTTTGTTCCTGAATATGGAGAACCTGCCAATTTTTTTTCAAAATGGGGCAGGGCAGCATTGCTTGCAGAAGGGAGCTCCACTGATCTGTTCTGATCTGGAAACAAGCGATCTGTCAGTTTCTGTTCCTCCCATATTCACTTTTATATATATATATATATATATATATATATATATATAAAGTTTTTTCTGTCGTGAATATGAAAAATGTGAATTTTTGGAAAATTCATATGAAAAGTCAACTGAAATGAATTTTTCACCCATCCCTAACAGAGCCAAGTTCTAATTTCCCAATTAGATAAGCGTTTTTTTTTAAAAAATATTTTTTTAAGTGGCTCATTAAATTATAGGGATGGGAGAGCCAGGGATGTTTGAGCTTGCCAAAATTCTCTGAATGTCACTTTGAAGGTTTTTATTGGAGTTCAGATAGCATGATCAGATAGCCTCTGATGACCAAAATAACCAAAATTCTTCCTTCATCATATACACCATCCTTTCAGTGCTTCCACAAAAAGGACCATCAGCTGCCTAAAAGCCATAGCCTTCTTTAAGAAGCATCTGAAATGTTTCTTAGTTCACTCTAGCAACTACCACTCTTAAAGCCTATACAATAACCAGATGAAGTCTGCTGGCTTCTAGTCAAACTTGTCTGGTCCTATATGGGTCAAATCCCTCCTTTAAAAACCACCTAAGCAAGTGCACATCACTACATAAATTCAGGGACTATCTGTACCTATCGAATTTGGCCAGTGCACCTGGGTGAGAGAATTTCATTTCAGTCTGTTTTTGATCAGAATTTACCAAAATTTGTGTTTTTTCCCCCCAGAAGGTAAACATAAATAAATTCAGAAGGTGCAGCTCTTCCTATAACTGTAATGCATTCTAGCAGGGATTAAACATCCATTATAGCAGTGATGGTGAACCTTTTTAAGCCCGAGTGCCCAAACTGCAACACAAAACCAACTTATTTATTTCAAAGTGCCAACACTGCAATTAAACCTGAATACCGAGGTTTTAGTTTTAGAAAAACAATTCATACAGTTGTCCGAACTAATTAACATATTTTGTCTTAAAAGAAAAACACAATAACAGAGCTTTCAATGATACAAACACTTTTTTGTTGAAAAAAAAATCAACTCAAAAAATTATTATAGTACTACATTGTACACATAGCCTGAAGGGAATTTATACAAACTTTTAAAATAATTAGGCACATGTATTTTTGGATAAGGGATTCTCAACTTGTAATATGATTATATGCCAGACTGAAATTGTATGGGGCAAGCTTTACTCCGGGTCCTTTCCCTGCTTCTACAGGTGTCGGATTAGTAAAAGTAAAAGTCAACCCAGGAACGGTGCAGGGCTGTTTGGCGCCCTAGGCCAAATTATATTTAGCGCCCCCCCTCGTGCCGTGGGGGGGGCTCTGGAGCAAAGCAGCCCTGCTCTGCAACCCCCCCCCGCGCCGCCACCGCCGCCGCCACCACCACCTACCTTCCCCCCGCCCCCGCTGCTGGCTGCTGGCTGCTGCTGCCGCCGCCTCCTCCTCCTGACGCGATGGGACCCCCGTGCTTTACGACAGGAAGGTAGGTAGGTGGTTGGCGGGTGGGTGGGCGGGCGGGCGGGCGGGCGCGGGCGCGCGCGGGGGGGAGAGGTGCAGTGGCGGCGGCAGCGGCCGGCAAGCTGGGCGGGGAGGTGCGGCGGAGGCGGCAGGCAGGGCAGGAGCGCGTCGGAGGCGAGGAAGGGGCACAGTTTCTGCGCCCTCTTCCGCCACGCGCCCTAGGCAGCCGCCTGGGTCTGCCTAGCGGTAGCGCCGGCCCTGAGTCAACCTGTACTAGGATGAGCAAGATAAACAAGAAAACTAAACGTGCTTAACACATTTTAAACACTTTATGTCTTGGACTGCAAACACTGCATTAGGTAAAAGTTTGCATTGGGCATGCTTTTGCACAATTAATGTGATTTTTGCTATTGCATGCATGCTGATAATTTGTCAAACCTTGGCTCATACTCCGTTTAGTTTGAGAGCAACACATGCAGCACTCGGGTCAACTGTTAGGGCTTTACATCCAAGCCATGCTCTGTGCATCATTCTTCAAAATCTTTTAAATGTGATAACAATGTAGAAAAGAATTCTGTAACAGGAATTCTAGAATAAAATCATTCTGTTCCACACTGTGAGAAAGAACAAAATCATTAGTGTTTTGCAGAAGGGGACGGTCTTTTCGCGATCTGGTGACCAACGACTCGAGTGCCCACAGAGAGGGATCACCAATAGGGATCCAGCTGCATGCCAGCTGTGGCACCCATGCCATAGGTTCACCATCACTGCATTATAGCTTCTACTATCAGCTGTATCAAATGGTAAAGCTTTTCCTGGACCATGCTACTACAGACTTCATACAGGAGAGCTGGATATCTTACATACTCCTCATGAAGGGGGCAGGAGTACTCTGCATATACATCTTTTAAAAGTAACAGAGAATGTATAGTTAAATCCTTCTTCCTAACAGGATAGCTTTCTATATGCAAGGAGAAGGGTTTTTTGGGTTGTTTTTTTAATAAAAAAATAATAAAAATAAAATAGGGAACTGTGTAAACATGCTATATTACACCTGTGGCCTGAAATGGAACAGTCCAAGAGACCTTTACCACTCAATTCTCCTGATTCTATTAAGTGTCCAATAGAAGCATACTCTTGGGAGTAACATTCAAGGCAGGGCTTAGTCCCAGGAACTATTTTCAATGTTCAGCCCTGAAACATTGGAAGACTTCCTTCATATTCCGCCATCTTTTCTTATAGCCAATGATGCTCAAATCTGTAGACCCTTTCAACCTCCTATTGCCAAAGAATGGATGGCTTCAGAATTCAGCATCCAGGTTTGAAATATTGGCCATGATGCCCCCAAAAATAAGTTAGTAGGTTCTTGGTCCAGTGATGGCAGCTGGCTACCAAATGTGGCAATTAAGGATGCTCAGTCATTTTTCAGTTCCTTGGCATCTCCAGATATGGACAGCTTACAAAGCCTTTTTAGTCTACCAAGAAGCTGACTTGAAACATTGGCATTGCCCAGACTGACTTGGCTTGACTTGATTGCTTCTGGGGTTTTTTTTCCCCACTTGCTGGGAACTGTGACAAGGTTCTAAAACCAAAATCCACCAGGCTTTGACTCATGCACGTGCTACTTGAAGTGAAAGAGGGCCTCTCTGAGCTCAACTAGATTCAGGCTTATTGAGTATGCTTGGCACGTGTACCCTATTGGAAACTAGGCTGGTAGAGAAAGCAGCTGAATAAGAAGGCTGCAGGGATGATGTGAAACCAAGAGGAAGGCTTAAGCATTTTCGTCCACCCCTGCCAGCTCCACCCCTCTCTTCCCTGCTACTTTTCTCCTTCAAATTTATTTGATTTATTTTAACCATTTCTTCCCCACCTTTCTATTCAAAGTACCCAAGGTGGATAACAAAAATGTCTTTAAACAATAAGTATACTGCATTATACTTATTTATTTGAAAAAATTATGGACTGCATAAGATCTTACGAAGAGCCATGATGGATCAGACCAAAGGTCCATTCAGTCCAGCATTCCATTCACATAGTGGTCATCCAGGTGCCTGTGGAAAACCCACAGGTAGGACATGAATTCAATAGCACCCTCCTGCTTGAGTTTCTGCACAACTGGCGTACATAGGCGTACTGCTTCTAATACTGGAGGTAACGTATAGCTATCAGGACTAGTGGCCATTGATAGTTGTATCCTCCAATCCCCGCTTAAAGCCATCCAGATTGGTAGCTATCACTACATCTTGTGGAAGTGGATTCCATAGTTTAACTATGAGCTGTGTGAAGAAGTATTTCCTTTTATGTGTCCTGAATCTCCCACCAATCAGCTTCATGGGATGATCCCAAGGGGTTCTAGTATTATGAGAGCGGGGGGGGGGGGATGTCTTCCTATACATTTTCTCCACACCAAGCATAATTTTGTAGACCTCTATCATGTCTCCCCTTACTCACCTTTTTTTCAAGCTAAACAGTCCTAGACTGGTGTACATCCAAAAAAGGATTTGAGGGTGTTGTGCATAAAATGACATAAAAACAATACAATTAGTGATGGCTACCAATTTGGATGGCTTTAAAAGGGGGTTAGAGGATAAGGCTATCAATAGCTATTAGTCCTGATGGCTATATGCTACCTCCAGTATCAGCGGAAGTATGCCTCTGTATACCAGTTGCTGGGGAACATGGGCTGGAGGGTGCTATTGCACTCAAATCCTACTTGTGTGGGTTTCCCACAGCAGCTGGTTGGCCACTGTGTGAACAGAATGCTGGACTAGCTGGACCTTTAGTCTGATCTGGCACGGCTCTTTTTATGTTCCTGCAATCTCTTACCATTAACCATGCTGGAGAACACCATATTGCCTACTCCTGACCCATATGGAGGCATCAGAAAATGGGCAAGTTCCTATGGGCAAATAAGGTATTTCAGGCACTCTGTGTCCCAAAGAACAGTTCTATCATTCAGTACCAGCACTCTGAATTGAACCAGAAACCAACAGGAAGCCATGGAGGATCTTTTAGAACCAAAGTCATCTTTCCCAGAAGTGGGGAGTCCTGACCGACAAAATCGCTGCCATGCTCTGAAGCAGCTGCAGTTCCTGAATACTTTTTTTAAGGACAGCCCCTCCCCAGAAATTTGCATTCTCTCCTTGCTGCCTTTACAGCCATCAGGTTTCTAAGCCTGCATCTGCCACCGGGCATTCACTCCCATCCACTGATCATGGGAGAGGCGAGAGTTTTAAATCAGGCTTCATAACTCAGTGCCTTTGCCAGCTATTTTTATACACACATAGCTATGAGATAGCTTGACCTACAGTAACTACAAAAGCAAGAACAGGGGAGGAAGTCCATCCTGTTATCTTTAGTAAGGACATTACACATAGGTTGAAATGATTTCTGCTGCACAGACTATATATATATATATATATATATATATGTCCACTTCTGCAAATCAAAAGTAATTCTCCCAAAGTAAGTGGGTCTGTGTATAAGATCCCTTTCCCCAACCAGCACAGCTCTGCAAGAAGCAATCTCACAAGCTCAGAGGGGGTCTTACTGCTTCTTAAGTCACACGCAGCCTGTAACCATATGTTCTGCTTCTACCCTAATCAGGGATACACATCACTCAACATTTATCCGTCAGAAGCCACAGAGATATGGAAACCTCTGCCGCAATTCTGAACAGCGCCGGCAACCCCAAATGTCGCTGCTGCCGAGTCTTGTTCTTGGTTTACTTGACGTGAAGTTATAGAAGCCAAGAGGAATGACTCTCATTGCGGTTAATTAGGAGGAGGAGAACATGAGACTAGAATAGAATGGAGGAATATTAATATGCAAGTCAGTAAATCCTCACTATTTATGGTGAAGGTGCATGCATGCCATTTTTCAGCTCAATCCTATATGTCAGGAGTGTATTACTTGGGGTCCCAATTCAGCCCGCTGGGGCTCTCCAGATGCCCTCCAAGCTCCGCCCCTTCCCCCCCCCCAACCACCAATCATTTGATGGTGTCCTGGCTTTTTGCAGTTTTCCTTCCCCCTATTCTAAAAGATTGAAATGCTTCCCTTTAAGCCTAATTACTGGCAATAAAAGCTTAAAGCTAGGGGACGCTGGTGACACCATGGGTAGCTCCTATAAAGCTCCAAATACAAGCTGCAAAACCTGTAATGGAAAAGCATCCCCACCAAAATAGAAGTCACCAGCCTCCCCGGGCTTTAAATATGCTGGTATTTGGGGGGGTATATTGACCCCATTCCCTTTACCTTCAGCTTTACCTCATTTTGCCTCATTTGGCTCCACCCACCACTGGAATGCAGCCCTCAAGCTCTTCTCTGAAATTGTATTTGGCCCTTGGGCTGAAAGAGGTTCAACACCTCTGCAATATGTGTTTATTTGAAAGTATGCTTCACCAAGTTCAATGGGTTCCTTCTAATATTATCTCAGCAGCATGATGTGGCACGCTTCCTTCTCATGATGAAGAATATGACAATGGTGTTGAATGCTTCTAAAGCACCTTCAATTTTATAATTTCTGTGCAGTGCTGGGGCATGCTAGGAGTTGGAGGACTATGTTTTCTGTCTAAACATGCATAGGATTGTACCCGAAGGGTCACGGGGATGCTCTACCTCCTGTCCCCAAAGGAAGAACATCATGGAAAGGGGGAGACGGACTTGGTCCTATCCTTGGGCCAATGAAAGTGCCACTGACCCAATAATCTCTTTCCTCTTCCTTTCCCATTCCTTTTTCCTTTTGTATTGTGTCTCTCAGATAGTGAGCCTGCAGGCAGGGGCTGCTTTATCCAGGGGTGGGGAACCTGTGGGCCTGCAGATGCTGTTAGGCTCCATCTCCCATCAGCCCCAGCCAGCATGTCCAATGGTTTGGGATGATGGGAGTTGTAGTCCGACAATATTTGCAGGGCCACAGGTTTGCCACCCATACTTTTTCATCTTTTGAGCACTGCACAGAAATTATAAAATTGAAGGTGCTTTAGAAGCATTCAACACCATTGTCATCTTCTTCATCATCCAAATTCTGCTCCAAATTGTTCTCCAAGAAATTCTGCAACTTGCATAAATTTTGCAAGTCTGACTTCTTTCTCTTGCCAAAAGTTTTCTTGTGTGTTTGTTGCTTTTGAAACAACCCTTTGAGAGTGAGAGACAGTATACAAATAAATCAGCACAACAAAGCCATGATTTCGCATAATTCATCCTGGGCTTGCTTCTCAGGGAGCAATGCAGGATATGGAATCCCTCCCTCCAACCACCGATGATCTTCTTCTTAGCCATGCTGGCTGGGGATAATGGGATTTGTAGTCCAACACACCTGGATTGGGGAAAGCTGCATTCATAGAACAATAACAGCCTCATAATGTTTAATGTTCATTATCTACACTTTCTGTTCCCCCTCTACTCATTTTTTTTCCTAAAAAATTCCACCTTTTCTCTTCTCTGGCAAATGAGTCTGAGGCACCCTTTCCATGTTATCTCAAATAATCTCAGTGGATGCACTTTATTCCGCTGCTCCAATTAACTATGCAGCTTGGCTCTGCTAATTTGACAGCTGCTCCTACCTAACTAGCTTGCCTTTTTAGAGTTCTTTATTTGAAAACTCCTCCTTGCTCAGTCGCTCTTGCTCGATTTTATGTTCAGCCTGCAGCGAAGCAGCAAGTCCTGCTTCTTAATCCTTCAAACAAAGTGCCTTGCCAGCTCCCTACCCAGAGGCAACCTTCAGTCTGTACCCAAACTCCATGACTTGCTTCTCAAAGCTCTGGAACTTGCTGTCAATTTTTTAGGGTCATCTCCTCCTCTTTGTGGCTATCTGTGCTAGAGATCCGACTTGCCATTTGGTGGTCTGGTTCTCACACCTTAAGGCAGAGCTGTGGAATCAGTCACCCTCCAGATGTCGCTGGACCCCAGATCACATCAGCAGTGGTGGCTCCAATGTCAGTGTATCTAGTCCGGGTTGGAATCTGAACTTTTAAGGAGCTAGCCATGGTGATGAACCTATTTGGCGGATAGGTTTCAGCACTATGGATAGCTCCTTTTAAGTTCAGACTAAAACCCAATGTGGATACACCACCCCACTGCCATTGGAGCCACCAGTCTCCACTGTCCATCAGCCCTACCCATTGGCCAAGCTGTCTGGGGCTGATGGGATATGGAATCCACCAACATCTGGAGGGCCACAGGTTTTCCACCGCTGCCTCAAGGCAATAAAGGATTAGGGCCAGGATCTGGGAGGATTTTGCTCCATTCAGATCTTTAGAAAACTTACCAAGCGTGCACTGCCGAAGTCAATATGTGAACCAGAGCACAGTTATCCATTGGTAGATGCACTTCTCAGAAGATTGTGATGCAGTACTTGAAGGGTTGTCACACAGAGGAGGGACAGGATCTCTTCTCGATCACCCCAGTTTGCAGGACACTGAATAATGTAAGTTACAGGAACCCAGATTCCACCTGAACAGCAGAAAAAAATTCCTGACTGTCAGAGCAATAAGACAATGGAGCCAACTACCTAGGGAGGTGGTGGGCTCTCCCACTCTGGAGGCATTCAAGGTGAAGCTGGACGGCCATCTGTCAGGGATGCTTTGACCTGGATTCCTGCACTGAGCGGGGGGTTGGACTCGATGGCCTTGTAGGCCCCTTCCAACTTTACTTTTCTATGATTCTATGATTCTCAAAACAAAACCAAAAAAATAATAATAATTAAATGCACATACTGTATATGTTAAGGGAAAGTGTGAACAAAATTTATGATCAACATCTGAGCCCTTCCTCTGTGTGTCACCTCAGAGGGAAGCTCGGAGGGTGGCAACAAGGGGGAAGCCTTTCTCAGTATTGCCCCCCCCCCATTATGGAATGATCTCCCCACAGAGGTTCGTCTGGCACCAACATTGTTATCTTTTCAGTGCCAGGTTAAGACCACCCTCTACTCCCAGGCATTGAATGACATTTAATGGCCTATGATGGGGGGCATTTATGTCAGCTGTCTTTTTAAACTGTCTAGTTTTGTTTTTTTAATTGAAATTGTTTTTAGCTGTTAAAATCGTTAAAATTTTGTATGTTGCAATTTTATGTGGTATTTTATTATTTGTGGTATGCAATTTTATGAATTGTTGTGAACTGCCCAGAGAGCTTTGGCTATTGGGTGGTATAAAAATGAAATGGAATTGAATGAATGAATGAATAAATAAATAAATAAATCTATCTTAGTGGGGAAAATGTACCCAAAAAGCATTATATAAGGGGAAACTGCTTGCAAAAAAAAATGTATGTTAGGCAAAGTTGTGGACAAAACTGTGTATATTAGGAGAAATGTTCACAAAAATGCATGAGTTTCTCTAGACTTTTAAAAAACTTGCATACTGATGCAGAAACAGGACAAAACAAACTAAGGATTAGAAAAAATGAGAAAACAGAGGAACAAAAAATTACAGATTTATCCATCCCTAGATCAGGCTGGAGTTGCAAAGTGATGGCCTGTGGCTTACACTGGCTCAGCTTGTCTGAGCGTAGAAAGCTAAGCAGGGTCATGTCTAGTTATTACTTGGATGGGAGACCCCTCCTCTAGTTTCCTGCATTGAGCAGGGGGTTGGACTCGATGGCCTTGTAGGCTCCTTCCAATTCTATGATCTATGAAATCTATGGTCTACCTCGGAGTAGGCAGCCTGGTGTCCTCCATTAGTTCTGGACTATAACACCCACCAGCCCCAGCCAGCAAGGACAATGGCCAAGGATTATGGGAGTTGTAGTCCAAAACATCTGGAAGGCACCAGGTTGCCTACCACTGTGTTAGAGCATTCAGCCCCTGTCTAGGAGGGCCCAATGGCTGTTCTGTGGCATGCGGCAGTCTAGAGCCTGAGTGTCCGTTACTGCTAGGACAAGCTGTGGTTCGGACAGTTCTATTTATTTATTTATTTATTTATTTATCAGATGTATTGACCGCTCTTCATAAGAAATCTCAAAGCAGTTTACAAACAGGAAACAACAATGCAATGCAATACAAAACACAAACATCAGTAAAACAATACTAATGAGACTAAAAATTCAACCACCAAATTTACCCAAATTCAACTCAACCATTAGTGAGATTGGGAAAAAAAAATCTTCCCAAGACTGTTCAACAAACAGAAGATTCATTGGTCTCACCAAAAGCATTCAAAGGCTTCGCTGAAGATGTGTGTCTTAGGACCAAAGCAGGCATTACTATCCATGTCAAGCAGCTACATCTTTCCCCCCCACTTTTTACTCTAGAGTAGGTACAGCTCCCCCACCACCACCATATGTAGCAGGACTCTAGCATGGGGTAGGTGTGGTGTTAATGCTTTCCTCCATGATAGGGTCCTGATTTGGATCAGGACCCTCCTCTGTGCCTACTCTAAAGTAAAAATGGGGGGGGATCCAAGTTCTAGCATATATCTAGCATCCAAGTTGCTAGATATATGTTTAGAGTAATGTTTGTTTTGGCCCTCAAACAGTTATGAAGCTGGATTACTGAAGATGCACCGCCAAAGGGAGTTCCACAATGAGGGTGCCACCACTGAGAAGGCCCTTGCTGAGGTCACTACTCCCCAGGTATTGCCCACAGGTGAGACCACAAGCAGCCCCCCTCCCCTCCAAAGATCTTAAAGGCTGGGCTGGTACATACCGGGAGAGGTGCTCATAGGGCAGCTGCACACAGCATGTAAGGTCCCTGGTTCTAGCCTCTGACAAAATGTCACAAGAACTGTGCCACAAGACTATAGTATCTGAGACAAACACACAGCTACTCGTACAGCATATGTCCTTTTTTAAAAGAAAGATGGCAGAGGGCTTGCCAGGAGCAAGTACAGACATCACTTAGGTACGCCTTTTGAGAACATGAAATCCACGGCGTTTCAAACACATTCCAGCTCTTAGGCTGGTAATTATTTGTCAAACCACATTAATGAATTAAATGCAAGCCTCTGTAGATGCATTGATCATCATTTACATGAAATAATCAGACAGACAACATCTCGACGGTAAATCAAAAAGGAGGAGGGAAAAAACGGTTTACTCAGGTTAATCCTAGTTAAACCAGCTAAATTTTTCAACATATCCCAACAGCCTCTTTTACAGAAGAGTGGAAGGCAGGATGTGACTTGAATATGATGAGAAGGGATTTCAGCGCCATCTGAATCCATTCATGAGGAGAGGTAGTAAAAAAAAAAGAAAAAATTCCTGCGGAAGCAGACAAAATGGTTTCAAGTTTTCCTTTAAACATCTCTGTGATGTACAGCCCCCCGCTGAGCAATCCACCCCTCTGAGACTATTTAGCAAAACCAGCCAATCCTGGCTGACCAAGGAAGTCATTAACATTCAGCTGCACACCTACCAACCCCTTCCTATTGCTGGAGGCTATGATGCAGGGGGAGAAATTGCATACTCGCAAACACTGGGGGGGGGGATGCAGAACAGCATTAAAAAGGGGAGGGCGGGAAACCCTCCTAGGCATGGCTTTAAAAGGGGGGGGGACTTTACTCTGATACCTGGGTCAAACAGACCCAATTAAATCATAAAGTGGGAGAGAGAGATTTAAGCACCAAGAAAATGTATTTACTATTTAACAATGTGTCTAATTTAATGTAAAAGTGTATTAGTATTTGCATTTGTAAGCCAATCTTCATCCAAGGAGCTCAGGATGAACTCGCTCGTTAGATGGGGGAGAAATTTGTTCAGCCCACCTATTAATGTGAATTTGCCTAATTTCACACTTTCAGGCCGCTATGTGAACCGAAACTCAGTTATCCTTTGAAAATCTCACGTCTACCGATTTTGCAATGGAGCTCTCCAATTAACGAAAGGCATACACACAAATGAATATATTAGGGGAAAGTAACATTATTAGGAAAACTGCCTAAATATGGAGCGGTATACAAATAGCATAAATAAATGAATAGAACTGCTTGCCAAAAAAGAAAAAAAAAAGGTGTATATTAGGAAAGAATGTATACAAAAATACTTGCATTAGGATAAATGTGCACAAAAGTGCTTATGAATTATCATGAAAACGTTAAAAAAAAAAGTTTGAGACAAAGATCGGAAAAATCAGAATCTGAGGGAAAACGGAATTGACAGATTGGAAAAATCAGAATCTGAGGGAAAACGGAATTGACAGATTTGTCCATCCCTAGCTCAGGGGCCACATATATATTCCTCCCTCTTTATCTTCACGACAACCGTAAGAGGTAGGCCAGGCTGAGAGAGAGACAGAGAGCGACTGACCCAAAATTACTGAGCAAGCTTTGGCGCTGAGTTAGAATTTGAAGCCAGGTCTCTCCAGTCCTAGGCCAACACTTTAACTACTATGTCATACTGATTCTGGGTGCACAGCTATACTGGGATGGTACCCGGGAATTGTAATGACCCGCGCATTGTTAATTCCTGTTGGACCTCAGACCCCTCATGCCTCATTCAACTGTCACCAGGAGCAGCCATTCCAGCGGGCTGTACAGAGGGAGATGAGTGGGAGCGCAGGGCCATTCCCCCAGCCCTGCCAGAAGAATTGATTACTAATTTCCCACCCCCTTCTTCCTTCCCCATTCCTTTTTCCTTGTTCTGGGTCATGTCTTTTTGGATTGTAAGCCTGCGGGCAGGGACTGTCTTACTTAATTGATTATGTGTAAGCCGCTCTGGGAGTCTTTTTGGCTGAGGAGCGCATAAAAATATTTCAGATACATAAATAAATAAATAAAATTCAAGAGTGCTGTCCGGAAACTCATCTAAATGTGCCCAGGCATGGGGGTGGGGGGAAGAGTGGGATTGTGCTCACTGGAGCCACTCCTATGCACATTTGGAGAAATGTTTGCAAGTGTCTGAACACGTACAGACCTCTGTGTGAGTGGGGTAAGGGGACCTGAAGCCAAACCCTAAAGAATGAGACCTCTAGCAACTCAAACTGGTTGGATTACTGCCGCAGTGCCTTATACATGGGTCTTCCCTTGAAGATGGTTTGGAAGCTTCAATTAGTACAGGACGGGGCTGCCAGAATTTTGATTGGTGCATATTACGCCAATTCTAAGAGAGCTTCATTGGTTGCCTGTTTGCTTCCAGGCCCAATTCAAAGTATCGGTATTTACCTATAAAGCCCTAGATGGCTTGGGCCTGGCTACCTGAAGGAGTGCTTACTCCGGTATCAGCCAGCCCATGTATCAAGATCATATGGCAAGGCCCTGCTCCATCATGTGCCCCTCTGCTGGTAGCATGTTATTCATCTTCAAGGGAGGCAACTTTCTTCGCAGCTGTGCCCCAGCTGTGGGATGCTTTCCATAAAGAGGTTCACCTGGTACCAATGTTGCAGTCTTTCAGGCGCCGGGCAAAGTGTTTTATTAAAAACAAAAAAAACAAAACAAAACAAAAACACGTTATCTAGCCATTTTTGCAAATTTCCCTATGAGGACATCTCAGTCTGATTTTATATGCTGCTTTTACCATTGTGTTCTTGCGTTTTATTGTATTCAGGGATTTTATGTTGTAATTTTAGCAAAAACAATGACAACCCATTGCACAGAAATCAAATAGGATGAAGGGGAGTGTGTATATATATAGATACTAGCTTTTTTTTACCCGGTGTTGCACGGGTCGTCATTTTCCTATAGGCACTATTTGTTTGAAATTCCTTAAGGTAGCTGTCCGCTGTGAAATCCCTGCCCCGCCCCCCGCCCCCCAGGACTGCACAATGAAATTCCAGCTTCCCCTCTCCCCGGGAATATGCAACAATGAATTCCCTGTTTCCCTCCCCACCAGTACTACACAATGAAATCCCTGCTTCCCTCCCCCCTGGGACTATGCAACAATGAAATCCCTGGTGTCCCCCCCCAGGACCACACAATGAAATCCCTGTGTGTGTGTGTGTGTGTCCCGGGACTACGCAATCAAATCCCTGCTTCCCATCCCCCCTGGGACTATGTAACAATGAATTCCCCTGTTCCGCCCCCCCCCCCCAGGACCACACAATGAAATCCCTGCTTTCCCCATCCCCGGGACTATGCAATCAAATCCCTGCTTCCCCCCTCCTCCGGGACCGCACAACAATGAATTCCCTGCACACACCCCCTGCAGGACCACACAATGAAATCCCTGTGTGCCCCCCCAGGAGTACACAATGGTATTGTTTCTTCGAAATTCCCCCACCCCCACCCTCGTGTAGGCCCCGGCTGCGGTTCATGTGAACATTCTGTTTGGACATAGGATGGATTTGCATATCCGCTGCTGATTGGGCCCCTGTGGAGGCAGAGCATACCAACATTCTATGTGCCGGTTGGAGCTATTTGCATAATGCCTCCTGAATGGCCCCTGCAAGCATTGCAAGCGATGCCATTGGCTCTCATCTAGTTTGAGCTGTACCGGCGCGGCGAGGGTTTTTCGGAGATTTTAACCCACCAGTCTTTGTCCTTGGGTGATGGGGAGTATGCACGCCAAGTTTGGGGCGGATCTGTCCAACCGGGTAGGAGCTAATGTGACGCAAACCCACAGCGCGGACCCACGTACGGACAAACGGATAAACGGACAAACATTCACATTTATATAGTAGATAAACAAAAACAAAATAGAGTCGTGTGCACCTGGCCTCTTGAAATCCCCCCCCCATTTGTGGGCAGAGAAATTGGGGAGTGGAGAATTCATTAAATTTTCCAACAGGTCCTCATGGGTGGGGCTCCCCAAGCATGCAGCAGCACAGCATCTTTCTGTTTCTCCTAAGGTTATTCTTTCCTCCTTCTATTTATGTATTACTAGCTGTTGCCCGCGGCTGCACTCACGTGGATTTTAGGATTTGGTATAATTGTTTTTAAAAGAAACATGTATGCAAAGATGCAATGTCTGACTGAAAGTGTAACATTTAGGCTGGGTGCTGGCAGCAGAAATCTCTTGTTCTTAAAGAAATATCTGTTCTTAAAGAAAAATCAGGTTAATCTTGAGAGTCTACAGGTGATGAAGAGTGAGCATGCCAAGTTTGGGGTAGATCCATCTAAACATGATGGAGCCTATGCGACGATGCCCCCCACACAACAATCAGTCAGTCATGTAAAAAGTTTCCCTCCCTTTTCACCCCGTCATGTAAAAAGTTTCCCTCCCTTTTCACCCCCTCAGAGAACATTCTAAATGGCTTAAGGAAGATTTGCATACCCAGCCCTATTGGCCCTTGCAGGAATTAATACGAACATTCTAAGTGTCGTATGGGCTATTTGCATAACTGCTGCTATTGGCTCCTGCAGCAAGTTGGCTCCTGCAGCAATTATGAGGTGAGGCCTATTTGCAGAACTGCAGATATGAGAGTGGGGCGATTTTGCCCCCTTTTTTCACCCCTTAGGGACGGAATTTCCCAAAATCCTTCTTTAGTGGGGGTCTACATCATAAAAGCAATGTCCCTTCAAAATTTCACATTCCTAGATTAAACGGTTTGAGGCTGGGCATTGATGAGTCAGTCAGTCAGTCAGTCAGGACACCTTTCTTTTATATATATAGATTTACAGTATTTGTATACTGCTCCATATCTAAGTAGATTCCGGAGCAGTGAACAATAAAAAGATAAAAACAGATAAAAGAAACAAAAAAATACATTGAAAACAAGGTACAGTCATGCCTTGGATTGAGAGCACAATTCGTTCCGGAAACGTGCTTGTAATCCAAAACACTCTTATATCAAAACAAAATCCCCCCAAAAAAATTTGTACAGAGATTTTTAATTTAAGCCATACTACAATACTTGTATTGCAAGACGACGCTTGTATATCAAGTAAAAAAAAATTAAATAAATATTAAAAAATTTGCTTGTCTTGCAAAGCGCTCTCAAACCAAGTTACTTCTAATCCAAGGTATTACTGTAACATTAAAATGGTGATTGGGCAGCAGAGAAGACTTCCCGGAACAAGGTCTTCAGCAGGTGCCAAAAGCAACACAATGTCAGAGCCTGCCTGACCTCCAGAGGCAGGGAGTTCCACAGATATGGAGCCACCACACTGAAGGCTCTTCTCCTGGGGGACTCCAGTTGGACCAAAGGTCCATATCCAACCACCAGGAGCATGCCATCTGATGACCTCAGCTACCATTGCCACAAGTACTGTCATTTTGCATTCTCCAGAATGCAAAGCATCTTTCCAGGGTTCTGTGGAGGGAGAGGGAATGGTGGCCACCAAACACAATGATGGTGGGGAATATTTACAGCAGCGACAGCTGTAGTGGCAGCATGGCCACCATTTTGCATCCTTCACAGTGTCTCAGATCTAGCATTGCTCTGGGCAGTGTGCATGTGTCTGTGAGTGTCCTGTGTGTGTAATGATAGCTGCCATGAAAAAATGGTGGTGCGGGTTCAGAGAAAAAAATGGCAAGATGGCCTTCTTTTTATAGGGGTGTGAGAAAAAGAACCATCTCAACCATTTTCTGAGGGGAAAGATGACTCGCAAAATTTGGGCTCAGCTCCAAAAACTGAGGCTAAACATTTTAACAAGCCGTTCTCAAATGGGGGGGGGGATTGGCCCCGAGTATAGCAACTGTCCCTAGAAAATATGGCCAGTTGTCACATATGACAAAGGGCCTTGGGGCACAATCCTATGCACGTTTAGACCAAAATAAATCCTACAACTCCCAGCATCCCTTAAACAGCATGGCTGGCTGGCAGATGCTGGGAGTTGTAGGACTTCTGTCTAAACATGCATAGGATTGCTACTACTACGTTATACTTCATACCCTGACTTTCTTCCCTCTTTTTTATGTTGGGCCCATATGTATAAGGCCAGTGACGCCATTCAAAAGTGTTCCACATCATCAACTGAAGCCCAAATCAATGCTAAACATTCATGCATCAAACTTGGGCTTGGACATTTATATTACTTCAGTGCTCAGGAGCATTTTACGACGTAGTTCACCACCACAACCCCCTGCAGTCATGAGAAGCTGCCATATTTTCTGAAGGCTTTCCAGGGAAATATATACATTTAGCTGCATTTCTAGGTCAGAAGTGTTGGGAAATCACTGTTTTAAACAACAGTGCCAAAAGTAAAATTTAATGGTGGAAGAAATACGGCACTTTGAAAACAAACAGCCTAGAGACTCCAGCTATGAAGTCGTCAAGAGCGGTTTGCGAAAACAGCTTTGTCACCAAAGGAGAAGAAATAAAGGCCAATAATTTTTAATAAGCCACTAAATCTCCCAGGAGATATTCAGCTATGGTAAACACTTCCCCATATTTTGTTTGTGTTTTTATGCAGTGCTGTTAACTGTTGCTAAAGAGATCCGATCTTAATTGAGAAGAGTCTCACCCAGGAGTTGACGGTTCCATAGCCGCCTACATTTCACCGGAGAAAACACATCAAAAGCAACCGCCGGAGCCTCTGCCCTGCCTCCGTTACACTTACCAAACTCTGCTCTGCACCTCTTATCCATTTATTCCGCAGTGGCCTATCCTACCTTGGCATCAAAAGCAAGGCATTTGTCAATGGCTGATGATATCGTTTGGGTGTTTTTATCAGGTTCTGTTTTAATCATGTTTGTACACCGCCCTGGTATCCTAAAGGATGACGGGTGGTTCAGAGCGTGATCCTGTCGCCCGCACCCTTGAAGCACGTAAGCCTCCAAACGGCCATTTTCAGCTGCCTAGATCAGTGTTCTCCAACCTTGGGTTCCCAGATGTTTTTGGCCTACAACTCCCAGCATGCCCCAGCCAGCTAAGCCAGCCTTCTCTCCAAAGCTGATTTATGACCTTGGGGAGGCAGCCGGCATGGTTGTTTCCGTGCCAGCTGTGAGGGGGGTGGGGCAGGGACTCGGCATCTGGAGTCCCTGGGAGCTGGGACTCCGAAGAATCCTATGCCCCCCTCTGGCAAGTTTGGAGGGCCATAGGATTGTGCCCTTAAAATATTAATACATAAATAAATTGCTTGCTGAGCCGAATTCAAGGTGTTGGTTTTGACCTTTAAAACCCTACACTGGCTCCGGCCCAGTTTATCTCAAGGAGCGCCTCCAGCATCATCAAGTAGGCCGCTCAACAAGATCTGCCACGGACGGCCTTCTCCTTATCCCATCAGCCAGAGCAGCCAGGCTGGTGGGGACTAGGAAGAGGGCCTTCTCTGTGGCAGCCCCCAAGTTATGGAACTCCCTCCCTAGTGACCTTCGCCATGCCCCTTCCGTGATGAGCTTCCACCGTGCATTAAAAACGTGGCTTTTCAGGCGGGAATATGGGGTGGGTTAGGATTTTAAAAGATTTTTTATACTATTTAATTGTCATGTTTTGTTGTATTGTTTTAATTGTACATCACCCAGGGTGGCCGGGTGGCCGGCCAGATGGGCAATTAACAAATGTAATAAAATAAATAAATAAATGAACTGGACAGTCTGGACATAACATTTTCCTTTAAAAACACGGTGTGTGTGTGTGTGTGTGTGTGTCAGAATGTTTAATCTCACAATTGATCTTGATATACCTATTTGCATTTTTAAATTAAAACAATTTTGGCAAGTTTTACTATCTGGCTTAGGACGGGAAGTACTACATTTGGGGGCCAGGCGGTGGGTATTCATACAGGACTATAGTCAAGATGCACATCCCCCCCTCCCACCCCATGCTTAACTCAGTTGAATTCTGAGTAAACATGCAAAAGATGGTGCTTTAAAGATGCTTAGTGGGAAGTATTCTCTGTCCTTGTTTAAACGAGAAGGAATCCCTCTTCTAAAATGTTACCACTTGTGAATACATCATCTAAAAACAAAGTATGCTTTCCCCACCACCACCAAGTACACCACATTTTTCTTCAAATGTAAATGTATGCAAATGCAATTGATTAATCAATGGATTAAAACTCAGGCTATTGATGTGGAAATTTTAAAGAAAGTAGCCACCTTTCACCCATGTAGAGTGAAAGATGTGGAGTGAAAGTATGTGAAGGATTGTTGAAAGTAAGATAAAGAGCCTAAGTCAGAATGTCTGTAGAGCAAAAGTCAACATAACATATGTTTATGTAAACATACCATTCGGAAGCACTCCCTTTAGTCCCTTATAAGGATAGATCATGCGTTGTTCCTGTGCTGACAACATAGAATTTCGTATTGTCCTTTTGTGTGTGTGTGTGTGTGTGTGTGTGTGTGTGTGTATGACCGGATACCCCAAATAAGGGTACTGGTTTCTTCCAAGAACGGATTCCTTCTTTGCATGGGTATATGTTCCCCCCTATAAAACCCCGGAGCTGCGTTTGTGAGTTTGTACTTTCCTTGTATCTGTGCCAGGAATTTACCTCTGATCAGATCAATAATAAAGTACTTGGTTTACTGAAAGCAGAGTGGTTTATCTTTCCAGTGGACCTCCAGATCGGACCCGGAGAAATTCCACAACACTATCAATCAACAAAATTTCCTTCAATCAAGTGATGACCCTACTTGAAGGATGGAAAAACCATTCAGTTTCACTCCCTCCCAAATTCAACCTTTTAAAATATGTGTGTGTGTGTGTGCGTGTGCGCGCGCGTGCGTGCGTGTGTGCGTATTCCTATACAGAAAAAAAATGAATGGTGTGAAATTCTGATCCATCTGCAGGAGCCACATTCACTGCGTACAGCTATTCCCAGTATAGAGGGGACCAATGCTGCATCTGCCTGCCATGTTGTGATTAAAGATGAGGAACCGGTTAGAAAAAAAAAGAGGTGGCAACTCTAATTCTGCTGCACAAACAGGTTTGAATACACAGGGATTCAAAGCCAGACTTTTAAGAGTGTAGCACTCAAAGCACTTGGTTTGTGTGAACAAATCGCTTTCTCCCACATTCACATTTAAAAAACAAAACACCCTCAAGTTCTTTCCATCCCATTTCTGAATATATATGCAAATTTTGGTAAGGTCTTGTAAACACAATGAACCAAACAAAATTCTCACCCCCGGCTACCCTGCTGATAGAGAACTGATGAGCCACATTTTCACACACTTCCCATCTGAGAAGTTCTTCTCCACTTCTTATGGAGAAATGGCATCAAGGTCACACACACACACACACACACACACACACACACACACACACGTCACCTGCAGATGCTTCAAACACCCCTAAACTCGGCATGATGCTGAAGTGTTTGGATTTAAACACAAATCGAAAGCAGCAGCAAGGTCTAGAGTCCAAGCGGATTGTTTCGATGCAAATGGTGTTTCTTTCAATCTGGGGCAAGGTCTAGGAAATATGCATTATTCATAAGGGGATGGGGAGGAAAGGGGGGGGACTCAGAAATTGAAACTCTTGCTCTCCACTCTCTCCAGAAGCCAAGGTCTAACATTGGAAAATACTCAGTAAATCCAGAGATAACTCAACCATTTCTCACTTAAAACTATGGAATTCACTTCCACAAAATGTAGTGATGGCGACCAATTTGAACAGCTTTAAAGGGGATTAGACAAATTCATGAAGGCTATCAATGGCTACTAGTCCTGATTGGCTATAGGCTATCTCCCAGTATCAAAGGTGGTATGCCTCTGATACACCAGTTGCTGGGGAACATGGGCGGGAGGGTGCAGTTGCACTTACGTGCTGCTTGTGGATTTCCCAGTGGGCAGCTGGTTGGCCACTGTGTGAACAGAATGCAGGACTAGATGGACCCTTGGCCTGATCCAACACGGCTCTTCTTATGTTCTTATTAGATTTGCCTCTGCATTCACTGGTTTGCCGAAGATGTCTGAACTCCGAAGCTATTTGTTCTGTACCTTTTGCAATGTATGTGCTCTCTGTTTGTACTATGCTGTTGCTGTGGTCCAAGTGGACTGGGATGGTGTGTGTGTGTGGTGTGGGGATGGCTAGTATGAGAAATTTGTTTCAGCTCATTTTTTTTTAATCAGGATTTATCTTTCAGACTGAATGTGGACTTGAACGCAATCTGCAGTCGAAGTTCGTGCATTTTCAGGGTTGCCATGTAATTCACAGATATCCACACACACACACACACACACACAAACGTTTTCGACAGTATGCATACATTTGAAAATGTGCATGGAAAAAAAATGCATACTACGTTTCATTATCTTGTATTTGTGGTTTGTAATTTTTGTGAACCACCGAGAGAGCTTCAGCTATTGGGAGGTATAGAAATGAAATCATAATCATCATCACCACCACCACCAACTCCTGCAGCAGTGGAGGCTGGTGACTCCTATTTCAGTGGGGCCCCTAATCCATTGCAGCTTTTATTCTGAGCTTTATAAGAGCTACCCATGGTGCTCCATGGTGATGAACCTATTTTGGGGATGGAGTTCAGCAGCATGGATAGCTCCTGTAAAGCTCCAAATAAAACCTGCAATGGATTTGGAGCCCCACTGAAATAGGAGTCACCAGCTGCCCCTGACCACCAGAGACCTCCTGCATGCAAAACACGTGTTCTATCACTAAGTGTATTGCCTGAATTGAATGTTCTAGTTTTATCTTTTATTTTCTTTTTTAAATGTCTCAGTTGCCCTTAGTTCCATGGCCCATAGAGGTTTTGCCATATATATATATATATATATATATATATCTGTTCCCCAAGCTCTCATTTCCTTGACCCACAATATTTTTTTCTTTTTATTCCTTATTAATATTCCTTCCTGTGAGACATCACAGAAGCCAAATCAAGAAACGTCTCTCTCTCTCTCTCTGCCATTGCTTTTCTGCATGGCGGTGGGGGAAAGAAATTGTTTTACAAACCTTGAAGTGGCAGATAAAATACCATGTATCTTTGTTTTGTGAAAAGTTTCCTTTGCCTCCAAGCAGCCTCGATTAAATATGTTCTGATGGAAAGGTGGGGGGGGGAGACGGGACGGGACTCAGTGTTCTTTGTTCTCAGCTCAAAAGAGAGAGAGAAAGAGAGAGGCAGAGAGAGAAATGGATTCTGTGGGGTAGAGGAGAGAGAGACACACAGAGGAAATGCAAGTCTTTGTTGAGCGGTTAAGGGAAATAGCCCACAGAAACAAGCTTTTAGAGACAGCTATGAATAGTCACCTTGGTGTTATGATGGAAGCCCCCCCCCCGCCCTTTTTTTTATTTCAGAGATGTGGGTGTCAGCCTGTTCCATCTTGAATGGAAACAAGGTTACGCATGGTAAAATTATCTCCACCAACGAAGTTCTCTCATGAATATATATTTACATCCCAATAGAAGTGTCATTCTCATCCGAAGGAAAGAATTCATGAGTTTTAATAGCACCTCTGGACCACTTGAATTTGTGTGTGTGTGTGTGTACTTTCTAAAGTAAATGGACACATTTTAGCAGAAGAGTCTGATCTCCATCATCTTTCAACCCCCTTCTCACTGACCCCTTTGTTCCATTTGATAAGATGTATCGCTTCAGGTCCTGTCTTTAATACTTTCCCCCCTTAAAATAGTTTTGATCTTCTGTTATCTTTGATGTCAGCTTCAGAAAGATTTTTGTGCCTCTTTTCATATCAGCCAGCTGAAATGTCTTAGCAAGGGGCCATGGCAGCCTCATGTTTTTGTGGAACGTATTTGGAGTTGTGGGGGGGGGGGGAGGAAGGGTACGGTTACAGGTAATCACGCAAAATCCAGTTTGGGTTCTATATTGCAGCAGAAAAAAATACATGGTGAGAACAAAGATGGGTGCATTAGCAGACCCATAGAGGCTTGAAAACCTAAAAGGGGAAAAAATGTGCTACTACCACATCTCCTTCCTGTGGAGCAGACACTTAAACGCCCCCCAATAAGAGAGCAAAAGAAGATGCAGATTTTCATTTTTAAAAAGGCACATGCTAATATAGGCAGGTGCAAATTTGGAAATAATTACTATATTTTGAAAAGAAAAGAAATACAAGACATCTCATCATAGCGAAGGAAGACAGCAATCAAATGACTTATGTCCCTGCTCAGTCTGCTGTCCAGGTGCTAATTGGACAGCACAGCACTGGAGAGCCAGTGCAGTGTAATGGTTAGAGTGTTGGACTGGGACTTGGGAGATCCAGGTTCTAGTCCCCACTTAGCCATGAAGCTCACTGGATGACTTTTGGGCCAGTCACCGACTCTCAGCCTCACTTACCTCACAGGGTTGTTGTGAGGATAAGAGGAGGAGGAGGAGGAGGAGGAGGAGGAGGAGGAGGAGGAGGAGGAGGAGATGTAAGCCACCTTGGGTTCCTTGCAGGAACTAGCTGGGATATAAATATAGTAAATAAATAGATAAATAATAATAAATGAATAATGGTTGATGGGCAACTTCAAAGCACCTGCTGCTCTCCCTTCTTCAGGTACTTTATCTTTAAACTCAACATGGATTAGACGGCCCTTGAAATAGAGGATGCCTTTAAATAAATGACTGTCCTGTGTAAATTAGGGCACATGGACAATCTAACCTCTCATGCACCACAGGGCGCAACCCTGAACTTTCGGGTCAGGCACCAGTTCCCTATTCCTAGCTCCACTGGGGCCACTGGTTGGAGGAAGGTATTGCAAGCCGTGCAAGCCAGGATTCCTAACACCATAGAACAGAATGCTCCCGGACTTCCTGGTACCTGCTGCTGCCTCCTAGGGAGTGTCCTTCCTGACCTGGGCAGCTTGTTGTCAAGAGAAGCTCATAGGCTGTCTCTGCATGCTGCCTGTTTGCTTATTGGCTCCTCTGCTCTAGATATGTCCTACCTATTGATCTGCTGGGAGCACTTGGACCTGAGAATCTGACACTTGCTCTCTCTTCTTAGACCCAGAGTGCTAACTAACCCTTTTTGTTTACCAGACATTTTAATTTTGTCTGTTTTCGTTTTTCTGCCTTAAGCTAAAAAGATGTGTTGCTATTTTTGGCGCTTTCCCCTTTTGCCTTTGGACTCCACCCACTACTGAAATATGGCCCCCAAGAGCTTCTCCAAAATCAAAATCAGCTTTCAGGCTAAAAAGAGGTTCAACAGCCCTGGCTTAGAACCATGAAACTTCAAGCCTCCCTGATATGTACACATAGACACACAGCTGTCCACATGGTTGCATGTGTGCCATGCTAAATTATCAGGTGGTAGGCAATCGCTGTATTTATGTTACCCTTCATCCTTGTAGATACCAGGAGAGTGTACAATTAAAACAATAAAAGCACCCCAAAATCCATTGTCATCATAAAGAAGGCAGAAAAACAAAAACAGACAAAATTAAAATGTCAAAATTAAAGGGCTCAATCCTATGCAAGCTTAGACAGAAAAAAAGGCCTACAACTCCCAGTATGCCCCAGCCAGCTATGCTATGCTGGCTGGGGCATGCTGGGAGTTGTAGGCCTTTTTTTCTATCTAAGCTTGCATAGGATTGCACCTTAAAGCTCTTGGTGCCAGTCACTAAGCCTTAGGAGAGGCATTTCAACCTTTTTAGAATGGGGTGGGTGGGAAGGAACGGCACAAAAGCTGGGAAACTACGAAATGATTGGTGGTCAGGGCTAAGGGGGTGTGGCTACAGGAGGGGGCATGGCATTCTGGGTACATCCAGAGAGCCATATTGGAACCCCAGGAGGACCAGACTTCACCACCACCACCACCACAAGTTTCTGTATTGCTGTTCTAAGCCATTTAGGGCTTACTGTGTGTGATGCCCTAAGCAACAGCCCCATTGCCGCTGCCGCCGCCACCCAAACAAAAGGGTCTTTCAGGTAATGTGCAAACCGAGAGGAGTGCCTTCCTTTGCAATGTCACAGGGGATGAGGAATCTAAATGGTCAGGCTGAGCATGCATGGCTGCACACCATTTGAGATCTGCAGCCCAGCTTCTCTGCAACATTGCAAGGGCAAAATCTTTCGGATCGCACTGGCAAATGAACTTGCGCCGGCTCCGCTGGAAGCATCTCCTCAATGACAGCCCATTTCCGTACTCTCACCTGTTGCCTTGGCCACCCTTGACCGTGAGGCGTTCAGGCAAACTCAGTCCCAAAGTGGTTCTGTTTCCTTTCTGCGTAGAGAGAACGATGGGCGAAAACAGCTCCCTCGCCTGCCCTTCCGCCTGACCTGCAGGTGAAGCGGCGGAGGTGGAAGATGCAAGACTGAAGTGTGAAGGGATGACGGGCTGGCTGCATTGCTTGCTTGACACTCATCTATTCTTGCCACTTCGGTGGGCCAATCTGTTGCAATTCATTAGCTCCTCTCTCGCTGTGCAGATCTGCTGTAGGCGTTTAATGTGACAAATAAATTAGCTGAAATATATTAGTGGAGGGGTGGGGTGGGCGAATAATGGGCAAAGCACAAGCCATCCAAGTTGGGTGACATCAAAGGGAGATTCCTGTGGCCTTTGTATAGCAGGGCTGCAGAACCTCAGGCCTGGGGGGCCAAATCCAGCCCACCTGGGGTTCCCCAGATGGCCACACCCACTTTCCCTGGCCCCACCCACTTTCCCCCCAACCAGCAATTGTTCGGTGGTCTCTTGGCTTTTGTGCAGTTCTTCCCCCATTCTAAAAGGTTGAAATGCCCCCTCCTAAGGTGTAGTTATCAGCAGTAAGAGCTTTAAGCTAAAATATATGTTGGTATTTGATTATCGTGGACTATAACTCCCATAGCCTCTGTCCATTGGCCATGCCGACTGGGGCAGCTGGGAGTTGGAGTGTAACAACTTCTGGTGGGCCACAGGTCCCCCTATGCAATCTAGTCCTATTACAGCTATATGTCTGAGTGAGGATACTGCCTCTGGCTAGCTGTTTCCCAAAGCCAGCTTGAAAAATAAATAGCTTCTACTGTTTCATTGTCATCTAGAATATATACCAAATAAGTGCTTCAAACAACAGCCTGAAAAGGTAATCAAGTCCTCCCTTCTTTCTAATAAGACATTGTATTTGATGGCTAGAAAAGCAAACAGCTGTCTGTGGAAAGGCTGACAAGAAAAAAGATAATGAACTCTGATAGTGTAGGATTTTTTTTCCTATTCTCTTTTTTTATATATGGCAGTTAGTTCTCCCCCTCCCGCATTCCCCTTATGGAAAAACCCTGGTGGTTTTTTGGATTAGCTCAGTTGGTTTTCATCTGTTTACCTGTTTACTTGCAGCTAGAAGGAAATGCAAAAGGAATCAAACAAACAAAAAACAATTACCAACCCAATGGCACAGCTAGAAGCGCTCAATACAGCTGGGTCAACACGTGCAGCGGAATGAAATTGGGAAGCAGGAGGGTGGTGGTAGGGAAAGGACTGGACCATTTCATACTGCAGGCAGGGGCTGCCATTTTGGAATACTTTCCCATGAGGAAATAAAAGCAAAGGATGGCACACAAAGAAAACTTGCACATCAGGGAGAAATTTCAAGACACACACCCCCCCTTTTGCCGGAGGTGCTAGTTACCTATATGAAAGGGTTGCTTAATGTAGAGAAGCATTTTTAAAATGTAATCTGACACCTTCATCCCAGACTCTTATAGAGAGGAGGAGGAGGAAGAGAAACCAGCTGGATCAGAAAGACCGGGGTTTTGATCAAGAATCTGCCTTCTCACGGAATGTCCCTCCACCCAATTTTTGAGGATCCCCCATCCCGCACATGCACCACAGCTCACCCAATTCAGCAGGAACTCCTGACTCTCTGTGTAGCGTTTTCAGGGGGCAGGAGAGGCAGCTGTGGGAAGGAGGAGGTGAGGAAGTCCACTTCCATCAGCACAGTTGACCCAGCATAAATCTAGATTCAACCCCAGCAGCTCAAGCTGTGGAAATGCTGGACCTAGATCCCAACACCTAGCCTAAGCAGGAGTATTTATTTATTTATTATATTTATACCCCACCTTTTTTCCTGCAAGGAACCCAAGGCGGCTTACATAATCCTCCTCCTCCTCATCTTATCCTCACAACAACCCTGTGAGGTAGGTTAGGCTGAGAGTCAGTGACTGGCCCAAAGTCACCCAGTGAGCTTCATGGTTGAGCGGGGACTAGAACCTGGATCTCCTGATCCTGAGTCCCAGTCCAACACTCTAACCACTACTCCAGACACCACCACCCCAAATATTTTTCGCTCCATAAGATGCACTTCCCCCCCCCCAAAAAAATAGGAGGAAATGTCTGTGTGTCTTATGGAGCCAATATTGTTTTTTTTTTTAAAGAAAAATTTTTACTTACCTCTGTGCACCTCCAACTGGTCCAGGGAAGAGCGGAGGGCTCCTGGGTGGGGTGGGGCAAGCCCCCGCCTCTCAGCTGATTCCCCGCAGAACAGCTGATTAAAAAAAAAATTTTTTTTTAACATACCGTACAGTAAGTGCGTCTTATGGTCCGGTGCGTCTTATGGCGCGAAAAGTGCGGTAAGTCTGGGACCCCCGGAGACAGCTGGGAATTGAAAGCTGGGAGTTGACGTCTGAAACATAGATTTCATAGATCATAGAGTTGGAAGGGGCCTACAAGGCCATCGAGTCCAACCCCCTGCTGAATGCAGGAAACTAGAGGAGGGGTCTCCCATCCAAGTCATAACCAGGCCTGACCCTGCTTAGCTTTCCACGCTCAGACAAGCTGAGCCAGCGCGAGCCACAGACCTATCCAGAGATCTACTTTCTGTGCCTACCCCTTCCTTACAACACCAAATGCTGGCTAAACACAGTTGCAGGTAGGCTTCCTCCCCCGTCTTCCACCTCATAGACATGACACAACAAGGTGACAATCGTGTCCCCCCCAAGAAGAAAGCAAAGACAATTCCTATAGTCAGCTTGAATGAGAAACCAGATTAATCACGAGTTTGTATTCTACCTACGCATCCCTGGATCACAACAATGCATTTCAGTCTGGGATTGTTGCATAATGACAAATGCTGGAGCTACACTCCAGGAGTAAGGGAAAAGGCCAGGACAATTAATATTTTACAGGCCTGCGACAAATTTACTAACTTTCGGCAGCAAATGACTTCATATATTGTCTGACGTTCTGAGCCAAAATATTAAGTGGGCATTACAGATGGCAATTTGTGTGATTTTGGAAGCAATGATGGATGGCAGTAATCTAGCTGGAAATAGCTGGCTAATTAATTATTGTGCACTCAGAGAGCGCATTAACTGGAAGACAGTGGAAGCCTGTAGCATCACCTGTGATGAGTGATAAATGGTTTCTGCTCCAGTATTGCAGAGACAGACACTTCGAGCACTTATCTGTTCGCAGAGGACAAAACTCCCCTGAGCAAAGGAGCGGCTTCCGGCTTGCCACAGACGGCATGTCAGTTAACCTTGTGTGGCACTTTTGAAGGGAGCTGAGTGTACACACTGCTAACGACACAGCCTATGCCAGTCCCCTCTGCTATCGTCAACATAGATGAAGTCACCTCCTAATGCAGGGGTGTTGAACCTCAGGCTTTGCAGGCCAAATCCAGCCCACCTGGGGTTCCAATCTGGCCCTCTGGCCATGCCCCCTGGTCCTTTCATCTTCCCGCCCCACATAACCGCTGAACATTTGGTGATTTTCTGACTTTGGCATGGATTCTCCCCCCCCTTTCTAAAAGGCCCCTCTGAAATGCAGCTCCTAAGGCATTGGTTCCCAGCATGGCTAATGGCAAGGGATTCTGGGAGCTGTAGTCCAGCAACATCTGGGGACCCAAGGTTGGGAACCGCTGTCGTCAGGCTTAGTTACTGGCAGTAAGAGCCTTTAAGCTAAAATGTGTTGGTCTTTTTGAAATTTTGGCCCTGCCTCTTTTGCTTTCAGCCCTGCCCCGCCACTGGAATGTGGCCCCTGAATGTTTCTCTGAAATTGCATTTGGCCCTCAGACTGAAAGAGGTTCAGCGCCCTTGTCCTAATGAACAAAAACATGAATCCATCCAATCTGGTACCGTATTATACTGTAAGTGGCAGCAGGCCAGCAGCAATCCAAGGTTACTCAGAAGATGGCCTCTTCCCTCGAGAATCTCCTCCCTAAACCTCGAGATCCTCTTCAGAGGCCCTGCTCAGTGTGCCTTCGCCAAGTGGAGAGAGGTGGGTGCCTATGAGGGACAGGTCCTTTTCGGTGCTGGCATCCCCACTGTGGAATATCCTCCCTAGTAGGGCTGCCCTGACAGCTTCTTGGTGGCTATTTCAATGCCAGCCCTTTTCATTCTCTCAGGCCTTTTAACACTGTGCTGTTCAGGCTGCAATTTCCCATTCCTCCATGATCACCTCTGGGAAGGATAGGAATTCCCACCCCTTGATCTACCCGCAGCAGCATCCAGCAGTTCCTATTAGTGAACCACTTCACCAGACGCGGCTGCCTAGGAATATATAATACATATTAATAATCTCTGAGAGATGACATTAACATTATTTTATTGGGTTCCTTGATGGCCCCCAGGTGGCCTTATGTAAGTTGCTTTCCCTGCCTGTTTAACATTGAAACATCAATTAAACACGCCATGTCCCAGTTTTGCATTGAAATAAATAGCATTTATTATTTTTTTCCTTCACTGTGTGTACTAATGAATGTGACTGGGGGGGTGGCAGAGACCTACCATTTCAGAGAGATTAGGAGAAAGTGCGACGGCTGTTTTAAGTTCAACTACGTTTGTTTGGTTTTTTGCCCGCTGTGTTGTTGTGTAGGTAGAAGCAAACCTTTACAAAATGATTAATTTACAGGGAAGGGACCATATCCTGCCACTTCCTGGGCTCTCCAAGATAAATAATACAGACATAGTAAAGGCCAACTGTGTCATATTAATAATTGATATTTGGCTGCTTCGTGTCCCGCCTGTAATGTATTTATTGTACTTTGCCCGAATCCAGTTAGAGAGCAGTTCGAATAATCGATAGCCTTTCAGAACAACATCTTTTTCACATTTTATGGAATCGGGCTCCTACCATCACTACCACCATCATCACCACCCACCACCCTAAAAGCGTTGAATCTTGTTGTGTGTCGATTTGGTAGTTGCAGCAGGTATGCCTGAATCAATGGTGAGAAACTGGGCAAGAAGGATAAATCAATTTAAAGAGAGGGGAGGAGTAGGAAGTTGTTCTTGAGAGAACACTCCTCTCCCTTACCAGCCCACCTGATCACTGCAGTCGGGGAATGTAGGTAGAATCCTGCTTCAGACCTTGCTGCACTGGGGAATGAGGGCTTGGAGCTCAGTACATGTGGGGAAGTCGGGGGTGAGGCCTTATCCCTATCCTCACTTTTAGTCGTTCTTTGGAACACCTGAAGGGGGCAATGGTCTTCCTGAGATCTGGTGTGCTCTGTCCTGTGTCCTTGGGCCTGTCTCCTGACTTGCTCTTTGGTCATGCTTCGCTCCTTGATCCTTTTGGTCCTGAGTGACCTTTTGGTCCTGACAACTGACTTTTCCCATGGCTTCTGATTCCTGGCTCACCTCAGGCTGCAGCCAATGTCCCAGTTGTTGACTGATCCAATCACACATGATAGACACAGAAGAATTGCTCATCCTTCCCGAGCAGAGGCTGACTAGATGGAGACAGCCAGGTCAGACCAGCTAATCATATAGAGAAGCAGCAGGCAGCCTTCTTGTTGGGTTGGGTGTGTGTGTGCCCTGCAGCCTTTTTTTTTTTTTTTTAACTATTTCCTGCCGCATGCACCCCAGCAGTTCTCTCATCATGGCTCATCAATATGGGTGTACTTATTATCTGGAGAAAGTCACACCCTTTCATAAATACACCTTTATGGGTATACTTATTAACTGGGGAAAGGTACACCCTTTCAAGCTCAGTTTGGCATTGTCAACCCCCAGTGGGGTAAATGAGACCTACGGGGCCTCCAGCCCAATAAAGCCAGTTGGAATCTTCTTAGCATAAATATGAAGTGCTCTTTAAGAGACTCTCTTTATTGCTTGGAGCTAAAAGAGTGTTAGTATTTCTTGTGCTACTGTTATTAATAATCATCATCATATCACATTTCTCCAGTGCATTATGACGTACGAGGAGCACTAAGTGGTTTCAATCACCCGGGAACTGTGTAATGGCTTAGTAATGCATTCCCTGTTGTGTCTTTCAACTTTTATGCAACAGCAATGAAAATATAAAATGTGTTTAATTAAAGAAGGTGGCTTGTTTTATTGAACAAATGTATTGAATAAATAAAAGGAATCATAGCGCATTTTAATGTTCACATCCAACATTCAAAGTAGGGTTTCTTTTATTATGTGTAGTAATGAATTTTATTACAACTTTTTTTAAGGAGAGAGAGAGAGAGAGAGAGAGAGAAACATTTTAAATCAATGCATTTTTTTTTTAATTTTCATGACCATTAAATTGTAGATTTCCCAGCTGTGAATCAGAATATTTGAGCCAGTAAATTGGTTGGCAGATAGAGGAATATTCAGTACTAGTGAGCCATGGTTCTTTGAAAAAGACTGCCTGCTTTCAGTTGCTTACTCCAGAGGAGCTTCATTAACAAAAGGAAGCATTTATTTTTGGCTTCTCTTTTACAGCCCAGTCATACTTAGGGTGGAAAGAAATCAGTTCCAGCACCAGCTTTTGAAGGGCCCTTAGGCAAGATGTCCACAATGATTGGCTTCTTCTCTGAGGGAGACCCTCTCTCGTTCTCACTCTTTCCCTGGGCACATCTGCACACCCATCCAGCGGGAGAGTGCAGGTCAAGTGGAGGATGCTTCTCCATCTCCCCACTCTTGACACTGCTTGCATGCCTGAAGAGGGCAGGAGGTGAACAGGCACCAAAAAACGAGGAGGAAGAGCAGAGCCAGCAGTGCCCGCCCTGAAGGGGTGTGGGCCTTGGCAAGTGTCACACAATGCCATCCCCTGGCGCTGCCCATGAAATCAATCTCACTGGAAAAAGCAATGGAAATCATTTATGTATTTATTTTAAATATTTGAAGCCCTCTTGAGGAGGTTTAGGAAAGCAAATAATGACAAAAACAAGTACAAAATCAACACAAATACTCCATAGTCCTGGTTCCTGCTGGGGCCCATGGTGAGTTCCCCTTACGATGAGGAGGTCTTATCCGATCCCAGTTCTGGCAGCTGGCAGGTCCCGACACACGAAGCACCCAGTTGTGCTCTCCGAGATGAACCCTTTTCTTCTCCCACACATCTGTTCCTTTAAAGAAGGGATATAGCTCAAGAGGGGAGTGAGTGATGTGGTACTGAAGTGTCATGGTCAAATACAGGAGCTCCAAGACCCCAAACAACTGTACCAGCAAAGGATTCCTACACACACACCGCTGCCAATGGGAGGACTCAGTTCTAAGCCAAAGGCTGCTGTCGAACCTGATCTGCTCTTAGACCCCAGATCTGGTGGATTGAGAGACCTTGCAAGGTGCCTTGGGCCAGATCCTGTGGGCCTGCTGCTGATTCTGTGCAGCTGCAACAGGGCTGCTGGTTTATTAGAATATAAAGAGCGCGCGGGGGGGGGGGGGAGAAACACACAAGGAAATTAAATATTGAAAGCTCTGTTAAAATAATAGAGTCTTTGCTCATCATCATTTTCTTGCTTCTACGGCTCGGCCTATCTGTTTCGGCATTTGGTTCTGATTTATAGCATAATGGGTCCCCTTTTACACTGTAATGCAATTCATATTGCTTTTTAATGTATGCCGTGCTGTAATGAGTGTACCAAAGAGAGGAACAGGAAGATCCTGATTGGCTGTTGCAAAGGAAAATATCCTTTTCATTATTTCTCTTTCTCCAATCATAGTGCTATGTAGAGGAGACCCTTCTCCAGAGGGCAAATCATGTAACTAACACACATACACACACACCCTTTGTTAACAATATGTTATGGTGATAGATATAGATTATAGATACATGAGAGATAAACCCTGAGTCTGGTAAGGACTCCACAGAGCCTGTTTTCAATTAACTAGAGCTTAATCTTAATCTCAATTTTCTCAGTTGCCTTGAACATTAAAAGAAAACGACCACATCCACACACAGTTTCCCAGTCTGGATGTCACAGGAAACTGATTTAAGAAACCAGGGTATCTTCCCTGACTGTAGCCAGGTGCACAAGGGGGAGGGGGAGGCTAGAAAGGAGCATGGAGGCACATGACTCATTCCCAGGCCGATAAACTCTAGTTGCCACATCTGAACTGGGCCAGAATGGCTATTTCCTGGTTGGGAAAACATTGGAAAGGAAAAGAGAAAAGTGTGTGTGTGGGCGGGGGGAGATTTTGGGATTACTAGTTCTTCACTCACTGATTTTACTTTGACCTACCTGGTACACACTGCTTCTTTGAATGAGGACAAAACAAATGCTAAATTTCATCTAACTAAAAACATAGGCTAATTTGGAATATCAAAAGTTGGAAATGCGGCACCATTAAAAAAAAAAAGACCCCCCCCCTCTACCAAACTTCTACCAGTTTCCTTGCCACAACCATCTGAACCAGAGATGTAGAAAGGTGCCCCTGTTTAGTATATCTGCACGGTCCCTGGGGTGCTTCTTGTAATAGCTTTGTAAGTGTCAAATAGAGCTCTGTGAAGGGGAAATGCAAGAAAACCAGCCGATGTAAATTATTTACAGGCATATATATGATAGCTGATCCCACATACTCTGGGACCCGATAATGCTTAGTCAGGCTAGCACAAGGACGTTATCGTTCAAAGACATCTTGCAAAAATAGGAGGCGTTTTTCACCTTTCAGCCTCCTTTCTCTACAAAAGAATGGCAATCAATGGGTTTCCAGACGGCAAGAGAAGTCAGAAGGAATCTATGTACTGATATTCAGGAGGAAGACATCTGAAGCCCATTTCCATTTGTGTTCCAGCCAGGTATGGTTGAACAGTCGCATCTATGTGGTTTATCAGCGGGCTCTTCAGCATCACAAGTTGCCTTGTACTTGCATTAGGGTCAGAACAGAAGCAGGATGATCACAGGGTCACCATGCAATCCATAATTTTGGATTATGGTGGCCTAACTACGCCCCTGTCTGGACAGGGATAGCCTGGCTTCAGTAATCTACACCCTGGTAATTTTCTGCAATGTACTCTATGTGGGGCTTACCTTGAAGACTGTTCAGAAGCTGCAGCTTGTGCCAGATGTGGCAGCCAGACTAATAACCTGGACCAGAAGGCCTCTGAACACATAACACCAATTCCGGCCCGCCTACTGGTTGCCTATATGCTTCTGAGCCCAATTCAAGGTGCTGGTTTTAACCTATAAAGCCTTAGACGGCTTGGGACTGCAGTACTTGATGCAATGCCTCTCCCATCCACAATCTACCTGTACACTATGATCAACGTCTGAGGCCTTCCTCCAAGTGCCATCTCCAAGGGAGGCTTGGAGGGTGGCAACAAGGGTGAGGGCCCTCTCAGTGGCGGCCCCACAACTGTGGAACAATCTCCCCACTGAGGCCTGCCTGGTGCCAACTCTGTCATCCTTTTGGCGTCCAGTTAAGACAGCCCTCTGTGCTGAGGCATTTACAAATATATTGAATGGCTTGATGGTGGTACCCATGTCTGGTGTTTCTAACAACAAGTCTATTCTGTATTAAATACTGTTTTAGCTGCTAAATTGTTTTAAAAAAATTTAAACTGTTTTTTTAAATTTTGTATTATGGAAAATTTTAATGGTTGTTTTTATTGTATCACAGTCCCATTTAGGAACTGTTGTAAACCTCCAAGAGAGCTTCAGCTACTGGGCAGTATAGAAGTTTAAAAAAATAAAAATAAAGCAGGGTCTGCAAAATTTCTAATAATAGCTGAGGTAGACTGCTATATTTAATTAAAATTAGAGGTACATTTCTCTCCTACAGTGGAATTAGTAATAATAATAATAATTAAATAGTAATTATTATGAATTATTAATTCTTATTAATTAATATTGATTAGTGCAGAGCCAAAGTTCTCAAGTGAGATCTTTCAACTTGAATTTTAGGAATGTGGGGGAGCAAAAGCCCATTGCAAATTCTAAGGAGGGGAGGGGGGCAAAGTTGGGCTGCCATTCTTTTCCCTGCCAGAGCGGTGCAACATAATCATGGAGCACTGCTCCCAAGGGCTTCTGTGGAAGAAAAATGGTAACTATCAGCCACTTCAGGGACTTCCAGTCAGCACCAGTGAGTCCCTCCCCCGCTAAATTGAGAAATCCCACCCCCATGAGCCAAAATACCCCCCCTCCACAAATTCACTTCTAGTGAATGGGGCAGTGAACTGGAGAAGCATTTTCACTGGGCCTTACAAGTTTTCTGTTGCTTCAGAGGGCAAGACTAGAACGATGGGTGGAAATTGCAAGGAAGCAAACTTCAACCGAGCATTAGGAGAGAGACTTCCGAATGGTAAGAGTTGTTCAACAGTAGAATGGACTACCTCGGGAGGGTGGTGGCCTCTCCTTTGCAGGAGGTATTGAAGGAGAAGCTGGAAGGCCCTCTGTCATGGATGCAGTCACTGCAAAATTTCTTCACTGAGCATGTGGGGTGGGACTAGATGTCCTCCAAGGTCCTGTTCAGCTCTAAACGTCTGTGATTTTATGAGCTCAATGACTCTTGCCAGGAGTGACCAAGAAGCAGGGCCGGTGCTACCGTTAGGCCAACTAGGCAGCTGCCTAGGGAGCAGGGCTAAAGGGGGCACCAGAAACGCCTTGAAAAAAAATACAGCGCTCTCAAGTGGGAAGGGGGGGCGCTAAATATCTGATTTTGCCTAGGGCACCAAACTGCCTTGCACCGGTCCTGCCAAGAAGCCTCACCTGTAAGTAAATTCTGCTGCCTTCTTTGCATTGAGAGGGACTGCATCACCCTCAGTGCAGCGGTAGGCAGAATGATGATATCCAACCCAGTTGGGAGGGGGCAACTTGGTAGAACTGGAGGCCAGGACAATGAATCATGCAGAGGTGCACTAGGCAGACCTTTCCATGGGCATGTGCCTTGGATTCAGATTGATTAATCGATCGACTGATTTTTTTTGCCACTCACTAGTAGAGCTCTTTGCATCATTTGGGACTTGTCATCAAGGAGCAAGTTGCTGATTAATGTAGAAGCTGATCCAAATCGCTGTGGCACTTCGATGCATACACAAATCTCTTCACGGGCGTTCCCTCCCTCCAGCGCGGAAGATTTCCTTTGCCCATGGGGCAGTGAGGATTCTGCCATCACTCATAGAAGAGAGAGGTAGCAGCCCCAGGTTGTATGGAACTCCATGCATGCATCGGAGTCTGGAAATGTGCAACAGAAACATCAGACTGAACAGTGCGTGTGTGTTTGTGCGCTGTGACCTACAAATGTGCATTGCTTTTTTTTTTTAATGTTCTGCACAATTTATTTTAAAATAAATAAATAAATAAATAAATAAAGCCAGTCTTTCTTAGGTATAGGCACATTGTCCATTCAATTCAGCACAGTGTGGTTCATTTCCAAGAAATAATAAGTTGATGATAGCAATAGAAACTGATTACATTGTGATGGGCAATCCCAGCAAATCACCCTCATCTCTCACGGCCAAATGGAAGCTCAGAGTCAGGCAAAATAACACTTGATTCCCAAAGAGAGTGTTTTAAACAAATTTATGGGCAATGACCCTGAAAATTGTGCATACCATAATGCAAATAATTATTTTCAGACATGCAACCCAGGCTTCAAACGCTCCCGAAAATGAGGCACTTGTCTTGCTTAGCTGCACACAGAACAGAGCCAGCGCTGGGATTTCGTTCCATTTGGAAAACAGTTGTGCTGGATGATGACCATTAGCTCCTTGTTTTTAGGACTTGTATTTAGGACACAGTATTGTATTGCTTCTATCATGTTGACCTTCTCTTCTTTCACACACACACACCCTTCATAAATATCCAGGGAAGCTTATTCCAATGAGCTAGAGTGCAATTCTATCTCTCTCCTGCAATTAGTACTTCATTTTGTTCCAATACTCTGGCTAAGACCTTGTGTTGGTCTGCTTGATGGGCATGGATTTTTAAACCAGAGTGCATAACCTCTTTCCGCCTGAGGGCCAAATTCTGTTTCAGAGAAGCTCTTGGGGGCCACATTCCAGTGGGGGGTGGGCTGAAGCCAAAATACCAGCGTATTGTAGCTTATACGTTTTACAGCCAGTAACTAAGTGTTAAGAGAGGCATTTCAGCCTTTTAGAAGAACACAACCCTTTTCAACCTGCCAAGTAAGCCTTATCCAGAGATCATCAGGGCTCTAATGTTATGAGAAAAAGAGACAGAGAAATCTTAGGGCACATAAAGCTTTTCAGTTACAGAAACTATATAGGTTAGACATTTAAAATGCAAAGGAATAAGGATCTAGACCAGAAGCTATACAGCTCTTCCCAAACAAACTTTCTTGAAGTGGCATGATCCCTTTGTCAATAGAACAGGGTGTGTCATGTGACACCTTTTTATCATGGAAACGAACACAGCAATGATTGGCTTTGACAGTACAGGGAAACCCTGCAGAAAGGAGCTGAATGGGGCGATTAACAGATTTTCAATACAAAACTAATTGATAAAATCATGCAAGCCAGTTTATATCTTTCTCCCCTAAACAAAAGGGAATACTTCAGTTTGTTTGTTCCAAATATACTTGACACATTAATTTAACATGAAAAGAATGGTTTAATGAAGTCTGAAGAGAATTGCTATCTGCCCTTTGAATGAGTTATCTAAAATGCCACTTTATTATGCAAAGCTATGTAAAATAAATTGCATTCCAGCCCTTGTTCAAAAAGGAGCTTATCGCAGCCCAATGTTTACAGAGAAGTGATGGGAAGATCTGGGGACCGGTGCTCTACTTTAAAGACAAGGGGAGAAAAATTAGCACCAGCGGTCTTGCATTCAGAAGCAGCTAATTTGACATGCAGATAATTATCATCTTGCTTTGAAATGTGATTAAGTGCAATTATATCCAGCAAAAGGATACACTGAACAATGAAAAAGAAAAATGTAAGCACTGGATTGTAGAGTCATACTGGGGGAAGGAACCCCAAAAGTTGATCTGTATTCAACCCTTACCAGGGATGGGAAACCTGTCACCCTTGAGGTGTCATTGGACCACAACTCCCATCATCCTCAACCACTGACAATATTGGCTGGGGCTGACATGGGAGCTGGGGTCTAACAACATTTGGAGGGTTGACCTCCGGATGTGTTTGACCACAACAACCAGCATTCCTCAGCTAGCATGAGAGTTGCAGTCCAACACACATCTGGAGGGCACCAGGTTGAAGAAGGATGACTTAGAGATGTCCATCAGAATGTAGGAAGCTGCCTTCCACCAGTTCAGATGTTTTGTCCATCTAGACCATCATGGTCTATTCCAATTCCCAATTTATTCTCTCTCCCCAGTGACCTCCGCCATGCCCCTTCCTTGATTAGCTTCCACCTGTACTTTAAAAACGTGGCTTTTCAGGCGAGTGAGTTAGGATTTTTAAGTTTTGTACTGTTTTTAATTGTGTTTTATACTGTGTGTGTGTGTGTGTGTGTGTGTGTGTCCCTTCTTGTATTTTATTGGATTGTACATCGCTCAGAGTGGCCTGTTGTCTGGCCAGATGGGCAATTCATAAATATAATAAATAAATAAATAAATAAATATTCTGACTGTCAACAGATCTCCAAGTTCTTCAACAGAGGTCTTTCCCAGCACCTGTCACCTGGAATTTTTGCAACCGAAGATGCCAGGATTTTTGTTGTTGTTGTACCTATATTAAATCATAAGTCCATCATTTTAAAGAACATAAGAAGCTACATTATACTGAATCAGATTATTTGTCCATTGGTATTCCTTCCACCAAGGGTGGGCAACCTGAGGGCTGCATATGCAGGTGGGTGGCAGTTCAGGGGCCACGTGCCAGAAGTGGGTGGGGCCTGGATTCCCCATCCCCTTTCCTCCTCCTCTCTATCACACACACACACACGCATGCGCACACACACACACACACCCCGTTCCACCCCCTCACATCAGCATGGAGGATTGGGAGGGTGACCCCCTTTCCCAGTGTTGAGACCTCTTCAATCCGCCGCCTCCCCGCTGCCCATCTGATCGGTGCTGGAACAAGCTGAGAAGCACATCAGCCGGCGTGCTCTCCCCGCCCCCAGTTGCTTCCAGCACTCAGCAGCAGGGAATGAGGGAAGGTGTGTGAACCTGGGCCGTGATCCTCACTGGAACATAGGAAGTAGCTTTATTGTCAGGCCAGTTCAGCTATCATCTAGCCCAGTATTGTCTACACTGATTGGGAGTGGCTCTCCAGGATTTCATACAGGGGTATTTCCAGGGGAGGCTGGCGGTCCTTATTTCGGTGGGGCTCCTTTCCCATTGCAGCTTTCATTTGGAGCGCCATAGGAGCTGTCCATGGTGCCGAACTCCATCCCCAAAATAGGTTCACCACCATGGAACCCGGAGAGCCCCTATGAAGCTCCAAATAAAACCTGAGAAGCCTGCAATGGAAAAGGAGCCCCAGTGAAATAGGAGTTACCAGCCTCCCCCCCCCCCGGGGTATTTCCCAGCCCTGCCTAGAGATGCCAGGGATTGAACCTGGCTCCTTTTGCATGGAAAGCATGTGCTCTACCAGTGAGCTAGAGTCCCTCTTATACCTGTCATCATCAGGACAGCTGAACTAGGAACCTGCCCTTTGAGGCTTGGCTGAGCACCCGGGAGGCTAGCCGAAAGAGCAGGAAAAGGGTGCTGGGGAACCTGCCTCCCTTCTTTCCGAGGCCCTGATTGGTGGCTCTTGTGGTGGCAGTACCTCCCCAATACTTCACATGCCTATCCATGTTGTGTAATTTTTATTTTAATTTTTTAAAAAAAATCTGTTTGTGATGTTTGGTCTTGTTGAATAGCCCTCCTTGCTTTAAAAAAAACCGTTCTTTTTAATCTTTTTTTAAAAAAAGGAATTGGGTTACTGCTTGTTATTCATGTGGCATCCTCATACATAATTTATTGTTTGATATTTTCTCCCTCCCCCCCTTTTTTCCCCCCTTCCTTTTTTTGGTTGCACAAAATAATGTGGAACATGGCTTCTGGCGCTAACTGGCTGGTGGAAAGTGATTTTTATCATGCAGAGCCAAATAAAGTGTAGCGGATAAACAATATGTATTCATTGTGATAGATGCTGTACTCCAAACAGCCTCCCGAGGCACTGTCAATGACAGAGTACCTCCTGTTCTGCATTCTTCCCTTCCATTCCTTGTACATGTCATCTCCTACACAAAGTTCGGTTTTCTGATAACTTAATAGCGCCTTAAGGAACCAGGAAGGTGAAAAGAATAGAAAGGGAAATGGGATGGGATGGGGAAGTTGAGGAGACTCGAGAAGTCAGGGGAAGTAGGGCAAGATCACAGAAGGCTTTGCATTGGCACAGGCAAAGATTTTCATTTTATATCATAGGAGAGGGGAAGCAATGAGAGGAAATGGCGGATGGGAAAGTTGGGAGGTGACACACAAGGCAAGGGGGGGGGACTTATAGGCATTAATGTGATGTAATGTGATGTGATTTATACGATCTGAAGAGAAACCAGAGTATGTGATGTAATCAAGTGATGAATTCAAAACTTTATAGCCACAATCAGGGCTTTTTTTCTGGTGGAACTCACCGGAACTGAGTTCCAGCACCTTTTCTTCTATTAATTGCATTACAATTTAATCACCATCTACTCCCGAGGAAATGTAATCCAAGAGTTCCGGTACCTTTTTCTCCAGAAAAAAAGCACTGGCCACAATGCAAAGTTTCAGTGGAATGGAAAGCAGGCTCACGGCAGAATGAAGAATGGAGGGTTTTCTAAAAGTAGACCACTTCCTCAAATTTATAGTGGCTGATGCATGCTGGCTTTTCGGTTCTTTTCATTTCAATATATCTAACCGTTTTTTTCTTTCCAAGAAAAAGCCCAAAGCAGCTAACAATGACATAGCAAAAGCAAATGTGATGATACTGAAATAACAAACAATAAAGAGCCCTTTGGCTCTTGTCCTTTGGCTTGCACCAGAGGATCATACCTCTAGTAATGGAAGCCTCATCATGTCCTGTTCGTGGAAGCTGTTCCTGGGATTTGAAGGAATGTGCATATTTGACACACTACACTGCTTGTTTTGGTAAACCACATTCCGGAACAAATGAGTCCAGATAGACCAGCTGAAATGACTCTTAGGAACAGGAAATTTGTAAAAGCTGATAGCAGAAGCTCAACTGGATCAGATTTTTGGGTGCACATGTACTTCCAGGTCAGCCATCCTCTATGGATAAGGAATATCTGGGGTTGAATGAGAGGATCTGAACATAAAAGCAGTGAATTAACCATATGCAAGGACGGGAAGTTCATGATGCATTTTTCTATAATTAGTGTGAAATTTGCATATGACAGCTCTTTATGGAAAGGAGAAAAGTGACAATGTTGAATTATGAACTTATTATAGTACTACCATCAGGAGGGATATTTGTTAAAAATGTTGAAGAGGAGTAAATCAGTGACATTGAAACTGTGTTAAGTGAGAATGATCAATAACCCCATTCATGCAATAACCCCATTCATAGATATGGACAAATCAGCTGAGGTGTGGGTGATCAGACCATACCCTGTGGTTTGGCCAACAACCTCCATGCATTCAGCCAAAAGGTGTGGAGGAAGGCTACATGAATTGCCTTGCTTTGCAAAACTGGGAAGCCTACAGTCTTTTCAAATATACACATACTGTTGTAGATACGGTATATAGGCTCCATTTGTTCTGGCTTGAGCTGAACATGTGGAGGTCAGGGGACAGAGTCAGCAGGCATGATACTGTTCTCCCTTGCCCATGCTTTCATATCAATGGATATGTTGCATGAACAAGGCTAGTAATTAGATCTTTCTTTCAGCAGGAAACCACATGATTAAAATGCACGACAATTGACTTTTATCAGTCTAACATGCCACACTTTAAACAAAATCACAGATGCAGCTTTAGCATTAGAGGTCATTTAAAAAGAGTTATCTCCTCCGCCCTTCCCTTCCCTGCTGAAGCGGGGCACCACTGTTCATAGCTAATTATTTTCTGTAATTTAAATTTTGGTTAATACCTTATTTACAGAAGCCTAAATAACAACATTGTTGGGGTGGGTTTTTTTTAATTACTTCAGAAATCATTAGTAGATTTGCAGGACTGAAATAAACAGATAATTACTCTAAAAAGTAGGCCATCTTGTTTTGTGAGCCATTAAGGAGAAGGAGAAGGAGAGAGAGAGAGAGAGAGAGAGAGAGAAACCCAGAATCCACCAATTGTCGAGGAAAGTAGTATATCTGGGCCTTGATTTGCTAAGTTATTTCACACTCATGCAGCCTTCATCCTTTTGATGGTCCCGATCCCTTCATTCGCATGCAGGAGAGTTGAACAGAGTGAGCCCATATGGACAACCATTTTACCACACAAAGTACCGGTATATGTGGTGAAAAATCTTCCTTACCACTTTGCAGTATGATACAGAGCAGGAGTGGGCAACTCTGGGCAGTTCAGGGGCCAATTCCCCTTCAGCCCTCAGACCCACTGTGGGCCACACTCCACCACTGAAAAAGGAGGGAAGGTTTTTTTTTTAAATCATAGAACATAGAGTTGGAAAGGACCATTTAAAGACATCAAGGCCAACCCCTTGCTCAGCAGTTGTCCACTGAAAAAAGCTAAATTTGTCCATTCTAAACCTCCATATTGGTTTACCGCTGAATTTTGATGCCAAGCATGGCTTTTAAAACTTACCCCCCAGTAAAAATAAAATAAAAGATGCATGTTGGGAGGCAACAGGGGCCAGTGGGGGCTGCAACGGGGGTGGTGGTGGTGGTGGGCACACTGGAGGATGGCCCACGGGTCACATGGTGCCCACCCCTAATATAGATGAACGAGCTACTCGGGATGAGGGAGCTTATCCTGACCTGGAGTAGTCTGGTCATTTGTATGGGCTCAAGGTTTTGAACGTTGAGTGAAGGAAAACATGCTGACTAAAGTGACTAAGATAGAAGAGAAGGTGGAACAGAATCCTGCCCTCCTCCCCCATCTACCCAAAATACCTCTTCAACCATAATAGATACTGAAACTCTGTGGACCACATTGTGAATAAACCCATGACTTGGCATTCTACAAGAGACTTCATGTGTCAGTTAAGAGACTTACTGAATAGTTTCATGGACTTGTCTTACCTTGTCTTCTTGATCTGGAACCTGGCCACCAGTCTTCGACAACTGTCTCTGGACTTTTGGAGTCTTGTCTGCTTGAGCTAGGACCTTGCTTGGGATAGAACCTGTCCACTGGCCCGTCTTCATCCACATCATCTGCCTCTGGCCTTTGGTCTTGCTGTGCTAGAACAGGGTCCATGTGTTGACCTGTCTCTGAGCCTGGCTGAGGTCTGACACACTATGGGGTAGGTTAGGCTGAAAGAGAGGAACCGGCATGACGTTACCCAATGAGCTCTGAGATAAATAGATCCTGATCTCCTTGGTTGAGGTTTAACACTATCCATTACATCAGGGGTGCAGAACCTTAGGCCTGGAAGATAAATTTGGCTTACTTGGAAGCCAAACCTGGCCCTCTGAGGTTCCCAAGAAGTCCATACCCTTTCCCCTGGCCCCACCTCCTTTCTCTCAAGCACCAATCATTGGGTGGTTCCCCTGCTTTTGTGCAGTTTATCCCCCATTATAAAAGGTTGAAATGCCTCTCCTAAGGCTTAGTTACTGGCAGAAAGAGCTGTAAGCTAAAATGTGCTGATATTTTGGGTATTTTGCCCTCACCCCCTTTTTCCTTTGGCCCTGCTGTTGGCCTGGAACTCGGGAGTTTTGGGCTCTAGTCCCCACTTGGCCATGAAGCTCACTGGGTGACTTTGGGCCAATCACTCACGGACTCTCAGACTAACCTACCCCACAGGGTTGTTGTGAGGATATAGTAGAGAGGAGGAGGAGGATTATGTAAGCTGCCTTGGGTTCCTTGCAGGAAAAAAGGCAGGGTATAAATATAATAAATAAATAAATAAATTGGAATGTGCCCCTAGAGTTTCTCCAAAATTGAATTCAACCCTTGAGCTGAAAGAGTTTTGACACCCTTGCACTACACCATAGTGGTTGCGATTATTCATTTCCCACTGATGGATTTTGTCAATTGCATGTCAATTCGAAATTTGAAAAACATGTTCCAGGAATATGACTCCTCAAAATTAATTCCAGCTCTAATTAAAGTATCCATTTATTTGTCTGGAATGTCATCCGTGTTTCAGAGAAACATGGATGCACATTTAATGAATCAGATGAGAAAACGGCTTCTATAATGATCAAATGTGTGTTGTGATGTAGACAAATGAGATTCAAAGAAGACATATCTGACTATGACATCGTCCAGCAGAAACATTCTCCTGGAACTGTAGGGGTTGCTGTAGTTACACTGAATGCCATTTCCAGGACAGCAGTGACTTAAGACAAGTGAGTGACAAGCTAATCTTGTCCTAAATAAAACATGAACTGAGGATAATGAAGATCACTGTAACTTATGTTCTCCAAAAAAGAAAAAAGAAAAAGTGAACAGATGGAAAGAAGTGGGAAGATAGGCAGAAAGAAACCCAAAAACTGCAGCTGGTTGTCAAAGCCCTTCTTATTGCCATTACTTTTTTTGTTTAGCTCAAAGACTTCAGAGCAAGTTCCCTCTGAGAATTTGTACAGCAGTTCAAATGGGCCAGAGAGTGGAAGAGAGTAACTTGATCATCTCAAGATTGTCTGGCATTTCTCTACACCAGTGGTTATCAAACTGTGCTCCAAGGAAACCCTGAGGTTCCTTCGAACAGCCTTCCCCAACCTGGTATACTCCAAATGTGTTGGACGGACTACATCTCCCAGATTCCCGCAGCCAGATAGGGATTCCGATGCACCCTTCCCTAGGAGTAAGTCCCATTGAATATAGTAAGACTTACTTCTGAATAAGCATACATAGGATCAGGTGGCATGCGTGCAGAGACTGCTGCATTCTGCAGACTGGGTTTTTCCAAATCCTGTCACTTCCTCTTTTTTCCCCTTCTGCTTAGCATATACCCTGAAGGTCAGGTGAGCTCTAACGTTTGCTCCCTACTGTGGGGTAGTTCAGTGGCATTTAATAAAGATATAATTTCCTCTATCTTCAGTCTTCAGGCTTTGAATGCATTGCTCATGTAGCCAAAATGGCACACACACCCCACGCACAAGAGGGAGGAATCAGTAAGCTAGGGGAAACCCCAATGTTTGCACAAAAGTATAAAGCATCTTGGTGGGGGGAATCCCTAAGGTAGGGATGAGAAGAAGGTAGATTGGGGATCTATTCATAGATCTCTGGGTGATTTGCGGTAGACTGGCAAGGATTTCTGACTCCCAACTGGCTAATAGTAGCAACAACTGAAAAGATTCCCCCTGCAACACACCAAAAGAATGGTTGCTGAAGAAAAAAAAAAAATGCTTCAGGGCCTCAGGAGTGGCTTTTTGAGTGAAAGGACTCGTTCATTCATTCATTCACATTTACAACATTATTAACATTTTAATATCATGGAGAGAGCAGTCCTATGGTCCCTGGGCGAGCTTGGAAGAAACCCTTCCGGGGTCGGAGATAACATGATGCCAGCTACCTCTCTGAGGACAGGAAATCGACCTCGGAGGGGGGGGGAGTAGCATTCGGGTGGGTGGGGAGGTGAGGAGACCAGAGAGGCCAGGATACGATTTCTCCTGAGAGTCTTCCAGCCTCCTTCCTTCCCCCTACAAAGCACCCTTGCTAGACAAACTGAAAAGCCTGTCTAGCAAAAACGGCATAGAACAGAGGACAGGGAGGCAAAGATTACCTCTGCTGCTCCTCTTGCTCTGCTGGTTTCAGCCCGGCAGGGCACAGGAATCTCAGAAGCCTCCGAGTTTGGAGGCTTTGAGCAGCCAGGCCACAGTCCATAGGATTGCACCCTTACTTTTTAAGTAACATTTGCTTGTGAGCTTGGTTCCGATACTGATCACAGATTCTTGGGCTGAGTATATGCCCAGACACACCTTTCTCCTTAATTTATAATGTATGTCATATGTCCACCTGCCCCAGCCACTATTTTGCACCTGGTTCCAGTTGTGACTGGTGGATCTCGGAGTTCTAGTAAAACACAAAAGTAGATCATAGAAGGCTGAAGTCTGCCCAAATTGCTGTGAACTGCCCAGAAAGCTTTGGCTATTGGGCAGTCTAGAAATGAAATAAATAATTAGAAATAAACAACCCTGTCCTATGGGGACTTTAAAAAAAACAACAGCAAACCAAATGCCCAATGAATCAAGAGTATTCTCATTGGCCACAGAATGCATATTGACTGTTGGACAAATGAAATGTAAAACTGGGTGGGAAGGGAAATGGAATGGAGAGGCTGGAATCCTGAACAGAATTACTCTACACTGTAATCCGCTCCACACTGCAACTTTTTGTCGCAGGTCCCACTTGTTACCTTACCATTATGCCCAATGAAAAGTATGGCTAATAACCATTCTATTCTGAAAGGAAATTGTGTGGTGCTACCATACTAGTTTCAAAATATGTTACTTCCATTAGGCATATAGTGCCATCAAACCACATGGCGCTTTACCCAGTAGAAGAGGGCAGGTCCCTGCCCCAAGGGGCTTCCAAATTCCAATCTTAAAAAAAACTAACTCATGAGAAACAACAGAGGAAGGGAAGAGAAGGAAAATGGAAGCAGGGGTACACATGGAAAGAATATGCATTTATTTCAGTTATATGTATTAAGCTTAGTTACACAGGGGCAATGCAGAACCTCTTTCAGGCAAGTGCTGAGTTCCATTACTGAGAAGCTCCCAGGGGCCACATTCCAGTGGTGGGCAGGGCCAAAGGCGTGGCCCAAATACCAAAAACGCCAGCATATTTTCGCTTAAAGCAGGGGAGGCTGGTGACTCCTGTGTCAGTGGGGCTCCTTATCCACTGCATCTTTCGTTAAAGCTTTATGGGAGCTATCCATGGTGCTGAACTCCGCCCCCAAAGTAGCTTAGTCACCATGGAGAGCTCCTGTAAAGCTCTAACAGAAAGATGCAATGGATAAGGAGCTCTGCTGACACAGAAGGCACACCAGCCTCCCCTGGCTAAAAGCTCTTGCTGCCAGTAACTAAGAGTTAGGAGAGGCTTTTCAGACTTTTTGAAGGGAGGGGGGAAACCGCACAAAACCAAGGAAGCCAACAAACAATCAATGTTTGGGATAAAGGGGTTGTGGTTAATCACTGAGGGACAGATTGGGAACTGGGCTTGAGGTTCTGCACCCCTGGGGTACACGTACAGGGACTTATGGAGTTGTGCCAAAGGCTTCATGGATACAATACAACATGCTTGGAGGAAGTTTGGAGAATATGTCCACTTGGGTGGTCATATGGTGCAGTTCAGTAATTTTGAACTCTGGACATAATGGCCTTGCAGGGTCCCCCCACCACTCTTTAGATGGCAATATGTATGTACTACTTCACTTATTTCAATATATGATGATAAGCCAGACCTGCTGTGTTTGGGATCCCTCCTGCTCCTTCTGCAGAGTGGGCACCTGAGCATCTGCCCCAAAGTCCTACTCTGAGGGCGCCGCTGTGGGTGGTTCTTTTTGTGCTTGCCAGTGACTGAACTTTCTCGGAGCTTACCAACTTCCTCGCCCTGTGCATTTCGAATTGAGATGCGGAGCGAGACAGAGGTGAAGGGCCTAAGGCTTAACAAATGCCCCCGCAACTCAAAACCTCACGAAGTGCCACTCACATCAATGACAAAAGTTAATGAAATGGATCTCTATCGCTGAGTGGATGACCTATTGAAATAATTGAAAGTCTATTTGCTTGGGAAATAAAATGGATTGGAAAGGTAGAAGTGAGAACTGAGTTGGAAGATAAATGGCACCTACAGCTCCGACCTTTAATGACCTCAACAGAGCAATCTGGAAATGACATGAAATTCACACTGGGGGGGGGGGGAAGGTGGTGGTTGGGGAAAGAAGTATGATAATTTATAAAGCAGATGTCAGAATGAACAATTGCTATGGTATGGACAGGGCTCATAAGGAAGTGCAGCTGACATGCCCTCCCCCCCCCAAAAAAAAAACACGTTTCTGGTCGTACCAAGTGGGTTTGAAGCATCATCTGCACAGGGAGAGAAGATCATAGAAACATAGGAAGCTGACTTACTGGTCAAACGGCCTATCCAGCTAGACCATTATCATTTACAGCAGGGGAATGCAACTTTTTTTGGGCCATGGGCACATTTGGCAATTTGAGAAACTGTCCTGGGCGCCACCACAAAATGGCTGTCATGGGAGGCATGGCAAAGAACAAGTAAGCTGCCCCAAAAGACTGAGGGCAGAATCCAACAGGGCGCTTACACCCCAGCCAATTCCTTTCCGCCCCACCAATTCCCTTCAATGAGCGGTGGATCCCAACAATTCCATTGCGCAAGCTGGACCCACTGCTTACGCAAGGGAGATTTAGCGCTTCCTAGGGGAAGTCCTGAAACAAGTTATAATGCTCATTTCAGGTTGCCCCGGAAGCACTAAGTCACTGTTGCGCAAGTGGTGGGGGACGCTTGTACAATGGAATTGGTCATGGGGCGTAGGAGAATCAGTGGGGGCATAAGCACCCCATTGTATTCTTCCATGAGTGTAAGGCAGAGGTGGGATCTGAGCCCCAATACACTAAACTACATAAGGACATAAGAAGAGTCCTGCTGGATCAGACCAAGGGTTCATCTAGTCCAGGCATTCTGTTCACAAAGGGGCCAACCAGCTGCCTGTGGGAAGCCCACAAGCAGAACATGAGTCCAACAGCACCCTCTCGCCCATATTCCCCAGCAACTGGTATATTATATTATTATTATTATTATTATTATTATTATTATTATTATTTACATTTGTTAATCGCCCAGCTGGCCGGCAACCGGCCACCCTGGGCGATGTACAGAGGCTAAAAACAAGATAAAATACAATTATAAACAAGATAAAATACAATAAAAACAAGATAAAATACCATTTTAAAAAAATAAATCTTAACCCACCCCATATTCCCGCCTGAACAGCCAGGTTTTTAATGAACGGTGGAAGCTCAGCAGAGAGGGGGCATGGCGGAGGTCACTCGGGAGAGAGTTCCACAGTATGGGGGCCGCCACAGAAAAGGCCCTCTTCCTCGTCCCCACCAGTCTAGCTGCTCTGGCTGAAGGGACAAGGAGAAGGCCGTCTGTGGCAGATCTTGTTGAGCGGCCCACTTGGTGTTGCTGGAGACGCTCCTTGAGATAGACTGGACCGGAGCCGTATAGGGTTTTAAAGGTCAAAACCAACACCTTGAATTCAGCTCGGCAAGCAACTGGTAGCCAGTGCAGCTCCTTGAGCACTGGCGTGATGTGGTCCCGCCGGCGGCTGCCTTTAACCAGGCGAGCCGCCGCGTTCTGTACCAGCTGTAGCTGTAGTATACATCGGCATACTGCCTCTGATCCTGGAGGTAGCATACAGCCAATCAGGACTAGTAGCCATTGATAGCCTTCCCCTCCATGAATTTGTCCCATCCCCTTTTAAAGCCATCGAGATTGGTGGCCATCACTACATCTTGTGGAAGTGAATTCCATAGTTTGACTATGCACTGTGTGAAGTACTTCCTTTTATCTGTCCTGAATCTCCCACCAACTACTCCTTTGAACCCACACTTTTCAGCACCAACAGAAATTTCACTGCAATCCTAGCTGCCAAGAAAGGTGGCCAGAGGAACATTGGTGCCCACGGGAACCATGTTGCCTAATGCTGGTTGAAGTTGACTGGCAGCAGCTTGCTAGGGCCTCTGGCTGACGCATTTCCCATCACCTGCTACCTGATCCTTTTCACTGGAACTGCCAGGGATTGAACATCGGACCAATGGTGCAGTGGTAAAATTTGAAGGGAAGGTGCTCATCGTGACAGTGACCATAGCCACACTCCCAAAGTGTGGGATCCAAAAATGCAGGCAACTGTGTTGATCCACTGGGTGTTGAGAGAGAGAGAAAGAGAGAGAGAGCACTACAAAGCGTAAAACCCAATTTATTAGGATCAGCTGAGAGTCACAGAATAATGAGCTGGCCGTGTAGTAGTGATTAGCATGTTGGGCTTTGGGTGGAGAGACCTCTGATTGCAGAAGAAAGGGGTAGAGAGAGACACAACATGTCCGCAAACAGCATAAGACCACCAGCACAAGATTTTCAAGGAGTTTCTTTTCTCGGCATCAGGGAGAAACATTTTCTCTCAAAGGCAACACACCTGTTCCAGCAGTTTTTATCTCCACCAGGAGCTGGTCTTTTATAAAGCTAATGGGTCTTAATTGCCCAAGGCACCCCAAAATACTTTGCATTGCAACAGGGATCCCTGGCAACAATATATTGGGGAAATAGATCGCTGCCCCCCCCCCCAGCTACTGTGAGGATTGCAGCTAAGCTCAGAGGGAACAGGAAAGTCTGAAGGGGGTGGCAGATGCGCATTTAAAAAGTCATAGTGCTTTGAACGCTTAAGCCTTGGCTCCAGAATGACACTGCCTGGGAACCTTCTGCATGCGAAGTATGCACTCTCACAGTGACCCCCCTGCTGCACCTAGGGCCTTGCGAATCTAACACTTGACACAACGGGGGAAACAGCAGAGGAAGGGGGCAGAGCGAGAGAGGAGAAATGGGGACAAATGGGGGCATGATATGTAATAATCTGTTATTCATTTTTAGGCTTAGTCAAAGAGAAACTAAGGGGGTCATGCCAAAGGCTTCCTACAAAAAGGTGGCATTTGAGGAGAGATGTGAAGGAAGGAAGAGAGGTGACCTCACACAGACCCTTCTGGGGAGTGGCTCCAGTCATAAGGGGAGGCAGGGGAGAGAAAGAGAATGCTTTTGAGGGAGCAGGAGACCTTCGGAGGGCTGAGAGTGATGGAATCGGACAAGCAAAGGCAGGCAGGCAGGCAGGCAGGCAGTGCCAGCTCCAGGTCCTTGAGGGCCCTTGGGCAAGACACATCCAATGGGCCCGCTCCCTCAGTACCTTCACACTACCATTGTCTCCAGTTTCCCTTGTTCCTCCTCCTCTTCCTCATCCTTGCTACCACTTGCTTGCTTGACAGGCAGAGAGCCAATGAGCAAGAAGGCATCGCCTCCTCCTCCTCCTGACTAACTACCACCATTGTCTAGGGCAGTGATGGCGAACCTATGGCACGGGTGCCACAGCTGGCACGCAGGGACCTCTCTGTGGGCACTCGAGCCATTGGTCACCAGATCGCGAAAAGACCATCCCCTTCTGCAAAACACTAATGATCTTGTTCTTTGTCACAGTGTGGAACAGAATTATTTTATTCTAGAATTCCTGTTACAGAATTCTTTTCTACATTGTTATCACATTTAAAAGATTTTGAAGAATGATGCACAGAGCATGGCTTGGATGTAAAGCCCTAACAGTTAACCTGAGCTGCATGTGTTGCTCTCAAACTAACGGAGTATGAGCCAAGGTTTGACAAATTATCAGCATGCATGCAATAGCAAAAATCACATTAATTGTGCAAAAGCATGCCCAATGCAAACTTTACCTAATGCAGTGTTTGCAGTCCAAGACATAAAGTGTTTAAAATGTGTTAAGCACGTTTAGTTTTCTTGTTTATCTTGCTCATCCTAGTACAGGTTGACTTTTACTTTTACTAATCCAACACCTGTAGAAGCAGGGAAAGGACCCAGGGTAAAGCTTGCCCCATAGAATTTTAGTCTGGCATATAATCATATTATAAGTTGAGAATCCCTTATCCAAAACTACGGTACATGTGCCTAATTATTTAAAAAGTTTGTATAAATTCCCTTCAGGCTATGTGTACAATGTAGTACTATAATAATTTTTTGAGTTGATTTTTTTTTCAACAAAAAACTGTTTGTACATTGAAAGCTCTGTTATTGTGTTTTTCTTTTAAGACAAAAGATGTTAATTAGTTCGGACAACTGTATGAGTTGTTTTTCTAAAACTAAAACCTCGGTATTCAGGTTTAAATGCAGTGTTGGCACTTTGAAATAAATAAGTTGGTTTTGTGTTGCAGTTTGGGCACTCGGGCTCAAAAAGGTTCGCCATCACTGGTCTAGGGGCACAGAGAAAGGCAGGTGAACAAGCAAGTTGCAATGGTGAAGATGAGCAGCAAGATGGGCTGTTATCTGTGGGACCCTGCTGGGATGATGAGGGCCCTCAGCAGGTGCCTCACCATGCTGCCTACTACCCTTGATGTAGGCCTTGCAGGCAGGGATGTGTTGGGATATTAAGAGCAGAGAGATGTGGGATGCCCACCTATGCCTCACCCGAAGAAGAGGACACCGATTTGCACAACATATGCAAATTTAGAAATACCTGCTATACTTGAAGTCGAGATACGAAAACATCTCGCCCTAGTAGGGAAGACAGACTGGGTGAGCTGTGTCCTGCTGCGCTCGCTGCTTATGGTTCCTTGACTTCAAACCAAACTTGGGACTGGGTGGGCAGCCCCTCCCTCAGTTACCGTTTCCAATAGAGGACTGTCTTCTGTCAGCTTTTCAAATGCAGGACGACTATCCTCTACAAAGTAGGACACCCAAGCAGCCCATAGCTGGAGTCTCCAACGTGGTGCCTGTGGGTACCAGTGTACCCATCGACTCCTCTCTTAATGCCCACCAGGCTCCCCATCCATCCTGATTTAATTTCTTAAGACTTTTTAAAAACTTATCTCTCCCCCCCACCCATTCTTCTTCTTCCTTTTCTTTTCTTTTCTTTTTTTTTTTAATCAGTGGGAGGCTAGCATGCTGCAAAGCAAAGATCTGCCCTCAAGTCCAGCACCATCTCTATTTGGGTTCAAAAGTGTGGGTTTGTGTTTTGGAGCTCAGACCCCATCTCTGCCTTGTACTTAGGTTCTTGGGCAAGTTACTTCTCTTTTAATCTCCCCAGCTTGGCTTTTGGGAAATGGTGTGTGTGTGTGTGTGTGTGTGTGTGTGTGACTGGCCATATGCTGCTTGATAGCCGATAGCCACCACGATAGCCATTTTATGAATGGGCAAGCCCCCCTCCCCACGGCAGCCATTTTGTGAGAGCGCCCACAACACTCTGAAAAGTTCCAAATGTGCCCACTGACCCAGAAAGGTTGGGGACCCCTGCCCTAGAGAGTTAGGGGGTGGGGTGGGAGAGCAAGGCTATGGAGGGTTCTGAAGATAAGGATGGAAAGCTAGTGCATGATCTCGGAGTGTACTGGAGGCCAGGTATGAATTTAAGGTGGAGCATCATATGTACAACCTGACTGAGGTGAATGATTTTGGCAACAGAGTGTTGAGTTAGGGATGAGGTGACCAAGGCAAGAAAACAAAGAGAAGATTGCAGTAGTCAAGGCAATAGATGATCAGGGTGTGAATTAGAGTTTTTATATTGCACTGATTTTCATTTTATGTATAAAGATATAGATATTTAGCTTGGGGTTGTTTTTTTTCTTTTCTTGAATGGCAACTTTTCTATTTATGTTTTAAATATTTTTTCACACAAAAAAGATACCGGAAGAACTATAAATGTGTTTGAAAGAAACATGCCCATTTGTCACTCTGAAAAGTGCTAGCAACAGCAATTTCAGCTACAGCATGAATAAACCCAAGATATTTTTAAGTCATCATTCCTTTCTGGTTTGGATAAGAATTTAAAAGCTGCTGTGTACTGATTTGCCCAGGAAAAAAAAGAAAAGGGGAAAAAAAAAAGGAGTATTCCCAGAAGAACTCCCTGTTCTATTATGCATATGACACAGCAGGATTTAACCAGTTCTATCATTACTTTAAGGCTGTTACATAGCAGATTATGTGCTAAATGTTGACATTTGGGCGATCGTGCTGATTAACTGCTCATGAAGGATGCCTCCAGTACAAGCTTATTATGAGGCCAAAAGCAGAATCAAAGATTTTGAGCTCCCATTTATATATTTAGCCCTCTATCCCTGCCGTTATTTCCTGCTGTGCAGATTTTCTTTCATAAGGGAAAAGGAGAGAGAAATTATTTCTGAGGCTGTCATTAGGGTTCTATAACTGGCAAGCAGCAGCAACCTTACATGTGCAGCCACACGTAATGTCAACCAATGGATTGTAACATATTCCCAAATCTTGTCCTGTCCTTTGTTTTGGGAAGCGCCCAGAGAGAGCTTCGGCTATTGGGCGGTATAAAAAAAGTAATACAAATAAATACATCTGCCCTTCCCAACCTGGTCCGCTCCAGATGCGTTGGACTACTGTCTGGGGGGAGACGGACGGTGGGAATTGTAGACCAACACATCTGGAGGGCACCATGTTGGGGAAGGCTAAAATAAACAAATACATAAATAAGGTTCATTCATTCCATAGTTATACTGCTCTGACCCACATCACCTTCTCCGTCTGATCTCATTCGGCAGCACCAGTGGCCTCGCCATTCTCACGAGCTCCTTCTGGAAGGTTGGGGAGAAATCAGGGACAGCTCTGCCTCTCAGCCATTGCTGCAAATCCACACCCCTCCCCAAGGAACTGACCACTGAAAACAGGACACCATCCATTCACAAGAGGCATGGGAGACACAAACGTTGTGCCAGCTATATTAAGCATGCCTTGTTCAGTGTTCCATCCAATGGGCCCTTTCTTTCTTTAATTTCAAAAGTGTGATCTTGTGGACCTAAGAGAGATTCCAGGTCAGACCATTGGTCCATTTATCTACACCAGACTTCCCCAATCTCCAGATGTGTTGAACTGCAATGCCCATCCCAGATTATTTCACAGATTTAATAGATTTCATAGATCATAGAGTTGGAAGGAGCCTTACAAGGCTATCGAGTCCAACCCCCTGTTCAATGCAGGAAACTAGAAGAGGGGTCTCCCATCCAAGTAATAACTAGGCCTGACCCTGCTTAGCTTTCCACACTCAGACAAGCTGAGCCAGAGTAAGCCACAGGCTGGACTACATGGCCAATGGCAGTCCAACACATCTGGCAGGCACCAGGTTGGGACTGCCGATCTACATGGATTGGTAGCAGCTCTTCAGGGTTTCAGACAGGAGTCTTGCCCTGCCCTACCCGGAAATGCCTGGAATTGAACTTGGGATCTTTTGGGTGAAAAGCAGGTACACTCAGATTTCTAACACAGTAGCCTAGCCTAGATAGAAAGAAGATGGGATTAGGTTTAGAAAAGCGGGGGGGGGGGGAGGGATTTTGCAGAGAAGAGAAACATTGTCCAGTAGCTACAATGTAGCACGAGAGGTCTAAGGCAGTGTTCTCCAACCTTGGGTCCCCAGATGTTTTTTGGCCTTGAGTTGTAAGCCAAAAACATCTGGGGACCCAAGGTTGGAGAACACTGGTCTAAGGTATGCTCCTGAAGCTGCCCAAAGAGGCATGGCATGCCTTTGTGTCTAAAGCACATCTTCCAGCATTTTTTCCTGTCTCCCTCCCTCCACTGATGGAGGACGCCCATAGCATGTGTGCTAAGCAACATAGCAGGCTTACCACGCTTCTCACTCTTGGAACATCTTGCCCTCCCACCCCAAGGGCAATGTCACAGTGTCTAAAGGATAGTGCGGGACACGGGACAGGCCACCCTATACTCCTCTCCCCATTGGAGCCATTACAAGCTTTTCCCACCCACTCTCCCCCATTCAAGTGGACATGTCAAACTACTAACCACTTGAACTCGTTTAGCCCATTTAGAACCATCATGTGAAACGAAGCATAGTGATTTAAGAAGGTTGAAGATGGAGAATCTTACCTGACTGTAACCGATTTAGGGGTAGGGGAGTGTTATCAGGTACCTTCAAACCATAGAATTCTTCAACTGTGTCCTGTGTATGTACTGTGTTCCCAAACTAGCTTCACCTTTCTGAGGCCAGTGGGGAGGTGGGGTCTCTCTTGGCTGCTAGTAAAAGTTGTGGACCAGGCTTGCTTGGTTACCCAGTATCAAGCCCCACCCAGAGTCAGAGAAAGTCAGCCTCTTGACTTGCATATCTATTTTCTTGTCAAAACATGGCATTTGTCGGGTTCAATTTTGTGCATTAAAGCATCCACACTCTTTATCAGGTGGGAAAAATGTGAATGCATACAGAAAGTGGTTAGGCAAGGACTCTTTGAAGGGGAGATCAAAGCAGAACCAAAGTCTTTTAAAAATAGCTCTGTGCATGGTTCCAAGACCTCAATTGCTTTCTTCAAGCTGATAGAATCCTTTCCCCTGCCCCCCTCATCAATGCTGTTTCAGTATATCCAACACAACATGCTTAGACATCCAGATAGATCACTTACATATTTCATGACACTTTGCTTCAACATTTTGATGAATAGTTAAATTTCTCACTCGATTTCAACTCCTCCAAATATCATTGCCTGCATGCTGGTAATGTAATGGTTAATAAGCCATTCTTCTGAAGACCCTTCATAAACGTGTGATAAGGAACGCTTTAGCTACTTGCTATATGGTAGCAGGGATTCTTTGCAAGCTTTTCATCAAGGTGTTTTGTATTGTCTGCTATTATGGCAAGTTCCTAACCCACCTGCTAGCTCCGAAACTATCATGAAGCATCATTTTGTTTTAAAGTGCTCGAAGAAGTCAGCAAGATGTTTACCTTTGCAGAGGTAGATGGACAAATGGCTCTGCCAAAGGTGTGGCTGGCAGCAACAGGAGAGGAGGCCTTCTTGGTGGCAGGTAGTCGCCCGCCCCCACGCCCCATAGTGGGACTCTCTCCTGAATGGTTTGACTAGGACCTTCATTAATGGGTTTTAGGCAGACAGGCAAGACATCTTATTTCAGTAGGCTTTTAACTGTGTGTTTACATTGCCGATGGCTACTTTTATTTTTGTGTAATGTTTTTGTTTTCGTTCTATCAGCATTTTTATTGTTGTGAACTGCCTTAGGGGCCTTCATGAGGGGCTAAAAGGTGGCATATAAATGTTTCTATAAATAAATACAAAAATATCTATTTTCGGGTTTGTTTGTTTTTTAATTTACGAGCTTACTCAACCTCAATGCACACCACAGGCTGCATGTTTTATTATAAATACAATCTAGGTATCAAATAACCCCGAGGAATGGAATTTTGCATTTAAAAAAAATTGTCAGTTTCATTGTTCCTCCCTGTCCACCAAGCCTTGACTTTTTACTCATATGTGAGCCCCACTGTCAATGCCTTTAATGTAATATAAAACTTCAAAGCCTGTAAAATGAAAGGATAGTGGTTGCTGCATCTCTACTTCCTAGCAAATCGATGAAGCTTCAAAAGCAAACGAATTTTACATGAAAAGTAAAATTCCTTTATGTAGGAAGTTTCTATTTGTGGCATAAGGCATTTCTAGGTTTAGAATCATCACCACCATCATGATCTATGTACCACCTTATTTCCTAAAAAGCCATCAAGGCAGTGTACAGCAACTGAAAACAATAATTTAAGACAGTATGATCACAATCCAAAGGGCGATCATGAAAAATTCATTGTGTTTTAATCAAATACCTATCCTATTTTGCTGGCATTTGAACTATATGATGAACTTTGAAACGTACAGGAACATACGGTATTACCCAGTTGACATTGCAGATACACAGTTATGTGGAGAAAAAGTGTAAGAAGAGTGATGACAATGAGAAGATGTTGTGCCCATGACCACTCAAGTGTGACACAGTGAAGCTATCCCCATTACCATACCATGAAGGGAAGAAGCCTGGAAAATGTCTGGCTGCTTATTCAACCAATTATATAAAACAGAAAGTGGATAGACTCTTCTTTCCTCAGGTTGCAGTTGAGGGGAGGGAGCTAGTCTAGAAAAGTGTCCAGTATTCTAGAGAAGAGGTCAGAGTATGAGGTTGATAAGGAAGCTGATTGTTGTCCATGATACTGTTGCTTTGTATATAATGGAAATGCAACCTCCACCAAGGGAGCAAAATAGAGGAGTGATAGAGCTGTATTTAAAATCCAACAAAGGCTGAAATCTATCCTTCAGACCAGCTCACATATTAAGTTTTGAGAGTGTGCCTGAGGACAGTAGGAAATATTCACATGCACAGGGGAATTACTACGCAAACTGGCTGATAGTCACCTCAGTTGTCTGGTTCACAGCTTCTCATCTAAAAGGTTAAACCTATTTATGTTATTAAGTTGTACCACTTTTCTAATTAGATAACATTATATTGTTTTAGTAATTACAGACACGCTATATCTTGTTATAGGACATCAGCTTAATCCTTTATTAAAACTGACCAAGTATGAAAACAAATCATTAATGTTGAACAGTGACTTTGCACAGTTAGCAATACCATATGACTTGACTCATTTACACATTACATTACATACACCGGCCTCTTTCCTCAATGTGTGCACATAACATTTAGAGGCAAGCGTCCAGGAATTTAACCCACAATAACTAGATCTTCTGAAGGGAATTCATAGTATGGAACCTCAAGATTGGCTGGAGCTGGACCTTTACGGATTCTGCCAGATGCATCGTAATGCGACCCATGGCAAGGACAATAATAGCCACCAAAATCTCCAGCGTTAGCAATGGGTACGCAACCAAGATGGGTGCACACACCTATCAGTATAACCCATTCAGGCTTCTTTACTCTGTCTAAATCATGCTGTGGGTCTCTTAACTCAGTCAAAGCTACTTCTGCTTCTTGCTTAATCTCTTTCTCGGTTCTGTGACGCACAAAGAGGGGCTTCCCTCGCCACTTGAAAGCCATATTCTTGCCTTCTGGAATATCGGCAAGCTTGATCTCAATCTTCGACAAGGCCAACACATCAGCAGAAGCACTCATGCTAGAAACAAACTGAGTGACAAGATTCTTAGCAACATATGCCGAGGCCACACAAGTTGTTGCTGTGAGAAAGTAGGAGAATGCTTTTCTGGCTTCGCTGCTGTCTTGAGATGATTTTGTGTTATCCAATACGTCATGGCGACGGTAGTCGGAGAAGTCCGGCACAGTGACATCATTGTGGACATAACGAATGCTAGCAGGAGCTGCAGAGGAAAGGGGAAGCACAGTTATGGGATTTTTATTACATTGGCAACATTATACTGGTGATAGATCAACTTCATACAAAGCATTTTCTTGCTAATATATCAACAACCACGAAGGCATATTTTTCAACTAACCAAGTTAACTATTGATTTCTACATGTTCCATGCAAGACCTGAGCTTATTGATCTCTGAGATGTTGGAAGCATTTCATTTATTTCCTCTTACAATTATCTATGAAAACCTACTATCCCAACTGGGAAGCCTACCAACCATCAACAACTTGTAGCAAATAGTGGGAAATAACACAAATGTCATCCCCTTCATAAGAGGCAGAAACTCGTATTATACGCTGTAAGTATATCTCAAGTATTTAAGAATAATTTGTCAAGCCTTCTCCTGCAGCCGTATGTAGAATTACAGCCACTTTTTAAGGAAGTTCTATTTGAAATTTGAGTAAAATTTAGAGTGCACTTTTAAGTGGATGAGACACATGTTTTAGAACACTGCTGTACATTTTATGTGGAATTCTATGTACACGTATGGTCTAATTTACAACCCAATTAAACCCAAGTACCTTGATTTTCATTGAACCAGGCAAACAAGTGCACTTAGGCGTGGCATCCTTTGCACCACTGAAGTGTTTGGGACAACAGTTGACATTGAATGATTAGGTTTAGCATCTCTGGTAGACTCAGTGATGTAATTTTCTTGAAAGTTTTGAATCAGAAAGTTTTCTGATGCAAGCTGTTTGGAGTCCTATATAGCATGCTTGACATATTTAGTAAACACAACTTTTAAAAGCATGTTGTGTTAATTTTATGTGGCTTATATTTCAAGTATTCCAAAAGTCGAGTGAAATATTTGAAGTGAAATATTTGAAAAGTTGTTAACACTCATTTTAGCACAGACAAAAATACTGTGCATGATTTTACACGTACAGCTCCTTGGGATAATCACCTGAAAAAAGTTAATTGCATCTTTGAAACTACCCAGTTTGACTGTTACTGTAGCCATTATGCCACTAATTTTATGAAACAAGGGATTTTTAGAAACGGATTTTTTTCCACCCCAAATCACTAGGTAGAACCAGACTTATAGCAGTGGTAGAATTCTAAACCTGAATCTCAAGTGCTGCCTTCAATGCAAGCCTGATACCCCTTTAGTACAATTACAATGGATGCTGTGTTTCAAAAATTTGTATACACAATCAACCAACTTTCCTCCCAACCACCGAGGGGAAAAAAGATGCAAAGGCAAAACAATTCTCATCTCAGGCCAAATCCGTAATTGTAGAAGTAGAATTTGGAGTATGAAAGATATTGAATTAGATTGGCATTTCCAGAATTCAAATTGACATGGCAGTTTGCCTATGAACCAAGACAGATTCTTGATTCACCTCAAAGTACCAATGGACATTCTCAATATGTCTAATGCTCCTTACAGTGCAATCTTATGCATGTTTATTCAGACATGAGCCACCAAGTTCAATGGAGCTCTCTCTCAAGTATGCATGCATTTAACTGCAAGTTTAGTTTTATTTTCTCTCTCTCTCTCCAGGAACTGACGGCAAAGAACATTAAGGGTTTCCAGAAATATGCTTAAGGTAATTTAGGATCTCCTGGGACAAGAGATTTGCAAAGAAGATTACAATACAGTGTTTGCAACAAGCTAGAACTAATGAAGGAATAAATAGCATCTCTTTACAATTAGTTTTTTTGTTTTGTTTTTTGACGACTACTTCCTAAGAAATTAAATGAAGTTTGGTGCTAAAGATATTTAGGACAAGCTAATACACATTTAATTTCAAGGTCTAAAGTTAAACAGAAGACCATTTGCATCCAATGAAGAACTAATGAAGCAACACAGTTTCTACAAAGTTTACCATTTCTGCAATCTCCCCTAGTAGCACGTTATCCTAACCTATTAAGTATACATTTGTACACTTGGCAACATTATACAACATATATTTACATTTTAACCTTGTAGCAAGTAACCTGAACTATGAAAATATCAGAAATGCAATTTTCACAATTGCAGTATGACTGCCAAGCAATCTTACACCTTAGCATCTGTCCTTTCAGAAACTGAAGTGCTACCTACAATTGTATGACCCTATTCTATTCCTTGTATCTGCACTAAAAGACAGCAACAGGGGAGAAGGTCTATCAACAGTAGTTAGCCATAATAGCTAAACAGAACTTTAAAAAAGTCAACCTCCAGTATTTTCCCACTCAAGCATGACCGAAACCCAGGACTGGGCTATGTAGGCAGAAGCAGTCTTGATTTTCAATTGGGGGGGGGGGGAGAGAAGGAGCACTTTGAGCTGCTCCCCTAACAGCACTTCTGAATACAGCCCCTTATTTCCTCTAATTTAAGCGAAAGGTTGCTTGTCACTTACGGGAGCCTAATTCTCACTGAAATGGTAAACCTGACCCTGGAATGTATCACTTGAGGCTACTACAGGTGTCAGCTCATGCGATTTAATACACTTTCCATACAAAATATTCCCTCCACACAGAAAACTAACATGACAGGTAGAAGCATAGGATAGAACCCTACTCACCAATACCTGCATTTGGGGGGAGGCATTTTTTAGAGGCATATTCAGTCACATGAACCCCCATTTGCAGTCTGAAGTGCTACAACCCAGACATAATATCACTCCATACAAGAAGATTCCCTGCATATAAAAAGCCAGCCTATCAGGGAGAAGACTAGGCCACAACCTGACATCTGGTTGTCTGTGTGGGGGGATTTTTTGTTTTGTACAGAGGAACACTCAGTCATACAAATCTCCACCTCTAGCCTTTAGTGGAACAGGGCAGATAAAATACCTCTTTATACAACCCCCCCCCCAACAAACACACACACACACACACACACATTAATTCCCAGTTACAGAAAGCTGGCATTATTTACAGTAACATAGAGGACGGCACCAGATTGGGGAAGGGTACCAGGGACGCCAAGAAGAAGGCTAAGATAAGCCCTTGGCACAGAAGCTTCGGTGGAGGGAGGCACAGAGGAACATTTCAACCTTGTGAGCTGCAGTCTAACAGACTACATGCTGACCCCTTCAGTGAGGAATAGGCCATAACGACAGGAACTTTTTGTTAGCAATCCATAGAGCACGGGTGGGCATAGATTTCATAGATCATAGAGTAGGAAGGAGCCTACAAGGCTATCGAGTCCAACCCCCTGCTCAATGCAGGAAACTAGAGGAGGGGTCTCCCATCCAAGTAATAACCAGGCTTGACCCTGCTTAGCTTTCCGCGCTCAGCAGGACTTGACCTCCCAGAAGCTTTGCATGCAAAAGGTCCCCTGTTCAATCCCTGGCAACTCGTTAGGAAAGCCTTCTGTCAGAAACCATGGAAAAGTGCCTTCCCCAACCTGTTGCCCTCAGTAACTGTTGAAGTTCAACTCCCCTCAGCCCCAGTCACTATGGCAAAGGGTCAGGAATGCTGGGAGTTGTAGTCCAAAACATCTGGAGGGCACCAGGTTTGGGGAAGGCTGAGCATCCCCCCCCCCCGACTTTGCTCCGCGCTGGATGCCTCAATAAACAAGCGGGACAGGAAGGGGAAGAAGAGGGGAAGAGAGCGACGCGCTCCCACCTCCAACCCAGGCCGCCCCGCCGTCCAAGGCTCGAAGCCACTCCCGGCCACCCTTCCCTTCCCTTCCCTCGCCCCTTCCCACGGTCCTCCCCGCCCGCACCGTTGAGGCTGGCCGTGACGACGAGGGCCCCTCGGGCCGCCTGGCCGCGGAGCAACTCCCGGCAGAGCAAAGGCCGCTTGAGGTCCAAGGGCGGCAGCTTCGCGGCCGCCGCCGGCGCCAACCCCGGCGCCAAGGGCTTCAGCGGGCCCGGCACGGCGTGCGCGACGGCCGAGAGGTAAGGGGCGAACGGGCCGGAGCGGGCGGCCACGGACAACATGGCGGCGACAGCGACTTCGCTCTCTTTCCCCTCACACCGGTCACCTTCCCCTACGACGTAGAGGGCGCGCGCCGCCCAGCGTGACGCAAACGCGCGCGCCTGTCAAGCCGCGGCGCAGGCGCGGGAAAGGCTCCGCCCACCCCCGTCTGGAGCCGGAGGACTGAAGAGGCGCGGCTGGGGGCGTGACGTTAAAGGCAAGGGGCGTGGCCACGGAGGAGTCCTGCTTTTTCTTTTTTGACTCTGTCGTTGCGGGCATCCTCGTAGCAGATGGCAAGGCGCTCTGCCGGACTGGGAGTTCCGTATCCCATCCCTGCAAAAGGGATGCGGCGTAAGGCGGGGCTGTGGTTGAGCCAGGGCGCAGCAAGGATGCTAAAAGATACCTCTGAGAACGTGCAGAGAGCAAACAGTGCAAAGGACATGATCGTTTAGGAAAACCATGCGTGTCTACTCTGAAGTGAAGCCCATTGAACTCAGTAGGGCTTACATCTGAGTTGGCATGCACAAAATTGCACTGTAAACGTACCATGCTATTTTCATCTGCTCTATAAATATTTCAGAAGTGTCTCCCACTCCCAATAGCCCAAAGTAGTTGAACTGAATTATTCGATTAGGAAAAGAAGAGGGGGCAGGGGACTCATAGAGCGCACTTCATGTGGTTTAAAAGTTATAATTCAAAACTTTACCTGTAAATTATTTTTACAGGAATACTTGCCCATATTTTAAGACATGACAGTTCAGTAACATGCATTTCCCTTGCATTGTTCAGGTTTTAAGAAATAAATGCACCGAAAACATTTTTAGCGTGCTCGAAGATCTGTGCTCCAAAATATATGTGCTGCCAGGGAACAGTCACCTGAAAAAAAAGTTAATTACATCTTTGATTTGTAGAGTTGGCTGATATTTTATTTATTCCAAATGCCCGATTTGACTAGTATAGCATCCCGGCATTATAATACTAATTTATTTTATGAAGCAATGCAATTCTTAAAATGGAAACGCTTCCTCCCCACATCACTGTTTAGACACCTTAGGCATGTTGAAGTCTATGGAATGTTAAGCCTGCTTAAATGCAGGTACAGTACTTGATTCATAGTGGCCAGCACTGCAATCCAACGCATGTCTACTCAGAAGTAAGCCACATTGGCTTCCATGGGACTCATTCCCAGGTAAATGTATATTAGATCCTATATAATGTATAGTGTACTTCCTTACTTGGATATAAGCCCCGTTGAATTCTCAGTAGACAGTATAGGTTTGCACCATTAGTTGCAGATGCACAGACTGAAGGCAAGTATTTCACCCAGCAGTATCCGCCCTGACTCATGCCCAAATTCTGTGCTCCACAAATCATGACCTTCCCCTGCATCACGCGCAACTGTGGGTGGGGAGAAATTTTGCGGACGTGGGGGGAGGTGAGGAGAGACTTACCAGTTCTCGCAGGTATGCCTCAGGTAGGGGGGGCGGGGTTACAGGAGCTAATATTAGGCCCTGCAGCCCCGCACCACACCCTCTTTGTTCTCAGCAGCTCCCTCCCTCCCGCCCTGTATACAGTATGGGCTCCTCTGGTCGCCGTTAAGGGGCCGAGTAGGAATTTTGGCTCATCCCTATTAGGGGGGCGCGTTTCGCCTACTCCATACTACTGCAGAGTTGGGAGTATTTTAATTAGTGCATATAGTAAGCAAAAACGGTCACAGGTAGACCACAGGTAGTGGGCAGGTAAGTGCGGGTTAGGGTATTGATAGGGAGAGGTGAGCATCCCTGGCACCATTCAGGTGACAGGCGGTTTCAGGATGCCTCAGATGGATGGGTCAGTAGGCTCAGACAGCTGGGGGTCAGGAACGCCTGTGATGCCTTTGTTCTCGCCAAGCTTGTTGTCGTGAGACTCCGAGAGGGAGCGACGTAACAAAGGCTGCCAACACTGGAAAGTACTAAATGGGGAGGCGGCGGATTCCTCGCCACCTCCCGGTTTTGGATGCTCCGCCCAATTGCACAACAGAGCGGCCTACTAGGCCAGAATAGAATAACCCGCACTCTATCCCTTTGTAGTTCATTGTATGTAAATAAACGTGGCCCAGTTAAACACCAACTGAGTGTCTCGGCTCTTCATTTCCCACCTGTACGTCCACAAATCAAGCCTCAGCTCATCTGACTCTATTTCATGGACTTCCAAGATTTGTCAAAAAATACTCGTAGCATACATAATTTGTCAATCAAACTAGTAATGATTTGGGATAACAAGGGGTCTGGATACTCAAACTTTTCATAAAGGTAGTACACACACACACACACACACACACACTTTATTTTCAATATTTATATATTGCTTAAATATGGCTGGGAAATACTGGGAGTTGTAGGTCTTTTTTCTGTCTAAACCTGCATAGGATTGTGCCCTAAGTGGTTCACTCATGTGCAAGTATTTTATTTAAGAAATACAAGATATCAATGATATAACAACAAAATAACAACAACAACAACCCTACCTATCTCCCCTCCCACAATCTCTCTCGCTATTAAGATGCCACTATCAAGTAAAGGAAAAGGTCAATGATAATTCTCCAATATATCACTGGAAAAATAGTTGTAAATCATGTGGTGTACTTCATGTTCAAAACCACATTTTTACAAAGCATCAGTTCTCCCTGTCACCCACCTGCTTCCCCTTGGGTCCTGCCCACATTCCTTGTGTTCTTTTTAAACTTCAGCTAGAGGTCAAAGAATTCCCTAGAAACTCATTCTCATCTTCCTCAAAGATCAGCAGGGCGAACAGATACATCAGCTGTAGTTATCATCCGGAATACTATATCTGGCCCCAATCTGATTGCAGCAGCCGATCAGATACATGCAAGGACACAGATCTGTAGTTCAGTTCGAGGAAGTGAAGAGGTCTAAATCCACCCCCACAGGCCCTGTTCCCTACATCAGCCTTCCCCAATCCGGTGACATCTAAACATGGACACACACACACACATATATATATATACATATATATATCCCACCTTTTTTCCTGCAAGGAACCCAAGGGGATTACATGATCCTTCTGCTTCTCTCCATTTTACCCTCCCAACTACCCTGTGAGGTAGGTTAGGCTGAGAGTCAGTGACTGGCCCAAAGCCACCCAGTGAGCTTCATGGCTGAGTGGGGACTAGAACCTGGATCTCCTGAGTCCCGGTCCAGCACTCTAACCACTACACCACTAACCACTCTAACCACTACATGTCGGACTAGAACTCCCCTCATCCCTAACCAGCATGACAGTGCTGGCTGGGGATGGTGGGAGTTGTAGTCCCACACATCTGGAGGGTGCCACATTGGGGGAGGCTGCCCTACATTTTGTTGAATGAGATGATCCATGCAGTTGTTGATTGGGGCACTGGGATTGCCATATGCACATGCAGCACCTGATGGTGCATGCACCTCTAAGCATGTGCAGAGTGCAGTTCTCTCACCCAGCTGGATCAGGGAGACCTTGTTTGTCCTGCCCTCCCAACAAGGAGTAGGTGCACATTCTCACATCAACCCTGTGAGGTAGCTTAGGCTGGGAGAGTCCAAGGTGAGCCACTGAGCTTCATGGCAGACCAAGAGGGGAGTTGAACCCAAGCCACATCGGGGTCAGGACTGGAGTCAAGGGTCGGCATGGTTGGATACCTGCCAAGGGCCCAAATCCCAGCAGGGGACCACTGACAACAAGAGCCCCCTGGGCTTCTCCTCTTTGCCACCGCAACCTGCTTGTTCACCTGCCCCTCACTCTGGTCCAGACAATGGCGGTGCTGAGAAGGAGGAGAAAGTAGGTGCCACGGCTGGCCTGCTTGCTCATTGGCTCTCTGCCTGTCAAATAAGCAAGCAGTAGCAATGATGAGGAAGAGAGGATGAGGAGGACTCGAGACTGGTGACAATGGCAGTGAGAAGGTAGATCCACTGAGGGAGGGGCCCCATTGAGGGTGAATTTCCCAAGTGCCCTCAAAAACGTGCTGGCACTGACTGGTGTCACATTGCAAGACCCCCGTCAGTACACCACACCAGACTAGCGCCATGTCTTTTACCCAGTTCTGCACTGGGCCAGATCAACGGGTTCTGCAATCACATACAACTGCAGAATACAAGAAGCGTATTCCTTGGAGAGTAATGGCAAGTTGTTAAGAAGGTGCATTTAAATCATAAAACGTGTTCAGATGTTGAAAGGCACCTAATCTCCTCCTCCTCCTCCTCCTCCTCCTCCTCCTCCTCCTCCTCCTCCTCCTCTTCTTCTTCTTCTTTATTCTATCCATGTACACATTTCACAAATAACGTTTTCTGCCAGTCCCAATTATTCTTGAGTCTCGAAGATAATGCAGGACGAGACAGTAAATCGGATGATGGATATGTGTCAGCGCTATAGCTGTGGGTTAGTGCCAGAGGTTTAGCTGAAAGAAAAGATACGAAATGAAAGTGTCTGACATTAAAAAGTGCCACAACTCATCTTCGTTCTGTGATGCCGCACGCACCGTGATCCGTGGCAAAGCTTGCCCTGGGGAAAAACAACAAGGCTACTTTTCCTTTGCCCTTGTCTTCCATTCTGCTGCTTGCCACAAGGGTGCATTTATGCTACAGGCTGAAACTTGTGTGGAGTCCACTCTTATGCACGTTTACCTCGAAGTAAGCCTCACTGTGTTCAATGGGGTTTACTCCCTGGTAAATTGTGTTTAGGATTGTAGACTTAGTCGTCATTCCTTCTCTCCAGGAGACCCTGGGAATTGTAGGGTTTTTAGGGGGAGGGGGATGTCTACGGATCTCCATCAGGGAATTCTCAGCACCCTTGCCAGAAATTATATTTCCCAGGATCTTTTGGGTGGAAGCCATGACTTGGACGAAGTCATGATAGTAGAATATTTCAGCTAGTATAAAATTGATATGCCTTAAAGTTGAGGTACACCTTTGCTAATGTAGGAGGGAAATGAAGAGCCGAGACACTTATTTGGTGTTTAACTGGGCCACATTTATTTACATACAATGAACTGCAAAGGGATGGAGTGCGGGTTATTCTAATCCAGCCTCCTAGGCCGCTCAATTGTGCAATTGGGTGGAGCATCCAAAACAGGGAGGTGGCGTTGGATCTGCCGCCGCCCCATTTTCCACTTTACAGTGTTGGGAGCCTTTGTTGCGTCGCCCCCTCTCGGAGTCCCACAACAACAAGCTTGGCGAGAACAAAGGCATCACAGGCGTTCCTGATCCTCAGCTGACTGAGCCTCACCCTATCAATACCCTAACCCGCACTTACCCGCCACAGAGGGCTCCTGCAGCCCCGCCCCTTTGCTGACTAATTACCTGCGTCAACAGGTAAGTCTCAACTCTCTTCCCCCACGTCCGCAAAATTCCTCCCCGCCCACAGCTGCGCGTGTTCCAGGGGAAGGTCCTAAAGTACGTCTGGCAGAAATAGGCCATGTACATCATGTGTGGGCGATGATATCAAGTACAAATGTGAAGGCTGACTGGAGGAAATGTGGGGTAGAATGCTAAGAAGTCCTGGGTTCAGATCCCACCAAGTACTTGCAATCTGTCCTTAGGCAAGCCAGTATTATTTCTGTCCACAATACCTGGATTTCCGATAATAACACAGATCTGTCTTACAAGGCTGTTGTAAGGCTTACTGAGAATACAGGTGACACTTTTTGAACCCTTGAAATGTGTATTATTATTCTTATTAATTTTCCCTTATTCACATGCAGATTTGATGCAAGTTTTTCCCACTATAGTATGTTGGGTGAACATATGAGGTCCTGAAACAATTTCAAAACCATCCAAGGGGTTTCAAACAAGGCCTAGCTTTAGGGTTGCCATCTTTTTGCCAATTCTTTGCTCCTGTGCTTCTCACAGTGACTTTACCTTGCAGGAATTAGCAGGTGATCAGGCTTTTCTTCATGCTGTGAGAAACCTCTTTGTTTCATTTTTGCAGCTCCAGCCTCTGGTAAAAGGCACTGGAACAGGCAAAACCTTTTTTTTGTTTTGATTAGTTGGCAACCCTACCTCGTTTCCGCTCTTCCCCAAATTTTATCCTTGAGAACTGCACTTGCAATAATCAACCATTAACACATATGCGAATTGTGAAACATTGATATCTTAGTTCATTCACAGTCTATGGCCTCCTGAGCAGTAGCCTATGATAATTAAACAATATATCCTATAGAGAGGTATGTGCTGCTGCTGATTAATAAATTACTTGATCCACAGGTACGGGGTGTATGGCTCCAATCGATACCGTAGCCTAAAAGCTCCAGCTTAGAAATAGTGTAATAAAATGTAAATTAAATGTACTGGGATTTGGTGGTTTTAATTAAAGGGAATGATTAATTGATCATTCAAATTGTATTGATCTACAGCTTTTTTTAATTCCCAGCAATTTAATTTGTCAAATATAAGCTTGGATAACTAATGATTTGTACTCCTAGTGTTAAAAACGGAGCCCTTCAGCTGAATTGCACCAGAGAGAGTGCCTTCCAGCAGGCTGGAGAGAACGTACACAGGGCATCCAGGCTGCTGGCTTTATGAGACGGCGTAAAGATAAAGATACTTGCTGTGCCGATATTCTTTTGTGTATTTCATTTTTATCGTGGCACATGTTACCAACTCAAATATAGACCTGAAACAAAGAGCACCTGGCATTTATATAGTAACTAATAAAAACGGCCATGTTTATGATGGGTGATGTCTAAGTGGAGGGAAGGCTTATCTCAGCCTTCCCCGATCTGGTGCCCTCCAGATGTTTTTGACTACAAAACACATCGTCCCCAGCCAGCATGCTGGCTGGGGAGGGTGGAATCTGTAGTCCAATCTATCGGGGGCAAAAAAAAAAAATTGAGAGAAGATGTTCTCAAGGGCCTGAAAAATGCTTTAATAAACCCAACACATTTTGGAGAGATATTTCCTGCCTCGAGGGCCACTTCTCTTTCTCCACATATATTTTGAAAAATTTTTACTGACACCTCCTCTGTTTCGAATCATTTGACACCACTTTTGTGGTGATGTGTGAGCAGTGGGAATGTGCGAATCAGCAACACTCATGCTCGCCAAAGTTCTTTGGATACCCTCTCAGACTCAAAGCTCGTCCCGACTTGAGTCTGTTCCAGATTGCGAGAATTGTTTCTTTTCTCTTTGCATGTGTATTTCCATGTGTGCGCATCAATGGTGCACATCCTTGAATTGTACGCATTCTTCTCCCCTTCATTAAAGCGTATTTGTGCACATCTTTCAGAACTAGTATGCATTTTTCATGCACATTTCCCCCAAAGTAAGCAATTTTTTCATGCACATCTCTCAAACATCCTCATGCTGTTGAATGCTTTTTGGAGGGTCCCCCCCCCCCTGCAAATCACACTGCAAGCTCAGAAATGTACAGCCGTCAACTGCAGATTGTGTCCGAGCCCATGTTCAGTCCGGGACCGGAAGGAGCGAAGTGGGTAAATCTGATCAAAAACAAACTGAAATGAATTTCTCATACATCTCCAGTAAGCGGCCACCCGAAGTGCTGATATAATGTGTTCCGAACGTGTTCCATGGCCAGGAGTGAAGACCTATCCCAAGCAGAGTTCCAGAGAAACCCCATCATCATACTGGGGTGGGAATCAGCTCTGCTCTCCACCTAGCCTGGCCCCTTTTGTAGTATCTCTTTAACAAGTAGGCATTTCACCAGGTAGCTGCAAACCGCGCTGTCCTTTTTTTGGATGGCTTCTGGAACTGAACTGGTGGATCACAGCATGGATATTTGTTTGTTTCAAATAGGGCTGCATCGAGTGTTGCAGAAAGCACTTCCACTCACACAAGGGGGTGTGAGCAGGGGGTTGGACTCAGATGGCCTTGTAGGCCCCTTCCAACTCTACTTTTCTATGATTCTATGAAGGCAGGGCACCCAATCCCTCCTATCCAATGCAGTACCCTGTGACCCCACCCCCAAAAGCCACCCCTGAGAGTTGGAGGACCCTCTGGAACAGTATGCGATATGGTGCAGAAGCAGTGCCAGCTCCAGGTTGTTGAGGGCCCTTGGACAAGACACCCTCAATGGGCCACCTCCCTCCATGAGTCCACCTTCTCACTGCCATTGTGGTAAGGAAGTTAAAGCCACTTCCAAGTTTGTTTTCCAGCTGACCTGTAGTCAATAAACCAGCCAGAGCGGGTAAAAAAAAGAATTCCTTTATTTAGAATACAGCGCTGTATGGTACCACTCAAAAGGAGGGTGGGACCCCGAACAACAGGAATACGTCTATTCTTATACCTTTTTGACAAGCCTCTTGCTTTCGCGCATGCGTGTTAACAAATCCTCTGATGTGTCTTGGTTGTTTCTTTCTATTGTGACAGATTTATGCTTTTACACTATCTGGTTCCTCTTCCCAGCAGTAAATAACAACTAATTGACACATGTGTGATGGGGAGTGGAATAGAGACGGAGGAAAGATGGTTCACCCCTCTTGTTAATTGCCCTTGAGGTAAGTTTACTTTATCTCAACACAATTAACTTTTAGCCAGTCAATTATTTCAACAGGTTTAACTCCAACAGGTCATAAGAAGTCAAGAGGCCCTTACAGACCTTACATTCCTTCATGTGAGATAGAACTTCCTGCATACAGAGTCAGAGAGCAGGAACTTAACATATGTAAGTCATAGGATTACATTCAAGCAGAGTAACGATAGTAAATATTTGTTACAAAATATATGTTCATGTAATATAGAAATCATATACTTTCCACACCATTGTCACCAGCTGCTCCGGCTCCTCGTCCTCTTCCTCCTCATTGCTGCCACTCCCTTGCTTAACAGGCAGAGAGCCAGTGAGCAGGTAGGCACTGGCATCTCCTGCTCCTCCTTCTCGGCATCACTGTCATCTGGGCCAGAGTGGGAGGCAAGTGAACAAGCAAGTTGCAGTGGTGCAGAGGAGGAGCAATTCCAGGCGGATCTTATCAGTGGACCCCTACTGGGGTGTGGGCCCTCGGCAGGTGCCCAACCATGCCTACCCTTGACGCCTGCCCTGTGCAGAAAGCTGCAGTGGTGGTGGGAGAATGGCAGACATTGAATGCCCAACCTTCCTAAGAACTTTCCACTGTTTCAAAGCCACTGTGTCCATATGCACAACAACCCATAGATCTTATGTCATTTAAAAAATGTGATTTGGACTCAGACTGGGGACTCGGGAGATCCGGGTTCTAGTCCCCGCTCGGCCATGAAGCTCACTGGGTGACTTTGGGCCAGTCATGGACTCTCAGTCTAACCTACCTCACAGGATTGTTGTGAGGATAACATGGAGAGGAGGAGGAGGATCATGTAAGCCGCCTTGGGTTCCTTGCAGGAAAAAAGGCGGGGTATAAATATAACAAATAAATAAATAAAAAATAAATCCCCCCCCCAACCGTTTGATTTCCTTAGATCAAGGGAGTGAGCAGCACACATCCTGTGGGCCATAAGCACCTTCTCCCCTAGCCGTTTCTGCTCTTCCTGCAATGTCCCACCACCGCCACTGCCGCCACTGCAGCAGTGGCAAACCCCACACCAGTTTAGCAGAGGAAAGGGCACAAGCGCCCCACACACCTTGTTTCCAATCAGAATTGTGCTCCTGAAAACTTCCCGGAAACACAGTGCCATTCGTAAACAGGGTGTCAATTCCCCATGCACTTTGATTAGCTGCTATATCAATGCGATTTTTGATGCTATGGCTGATGTGGTGGCGGCAGCGGCAAATTCAGCAGCAATATGTACACACACACACACACACACACACACACACTCACACATCCGATAGGTTCCAGGGGGCAATGCAGCCCACCAGCCCCTGGAAGTAGCCCATCCCTGGCTTAGATTGTGAATTCCTGGGAGACGGATCTATTCACATTTTGGAAAACTGCTGTAAGCTAGGCCGAGCCCATGGGATAGAGAAGGCTATCATTAAATAAGAAACAAACAGCCAAGAACCCTCTCCCCTCAGAAGGTGAGCCAAAGCTTTACTGGCTGGCTTTTGAGATAGTCTTTAAGGCGGTACCGTACATGTAAATGTTGCCAAAGGATACTGTTTGTTTGGGTCTTGTTTTGTTTTGCTTTGTTTTTAAATCAAGTTATAAGCTGGTAAAAAGAGATAAAGCCAAATTCCTGAGAGGAAGCCAAGAGAAAATTCACATCAGTTATTTATTTATTATTTTGCAAAGTGGAACCAGCATCTTATATCAGTATCGCAGTCCGGACATCGAACTTGGTGTGTCTCCCTAATGGAGTGTTAGTATTAGAAAAGTTCAAACTCCTTAAAGTGGCTGTCACCAAACACAAGTTAAAAGGGAATTTGCCTGAATGGTATCAAAGCCGCAGCATTATGAATTAGTTTTGATGCTTCGTGGTAGTGACTTTGGCATAGGTATCCATGCTTCATATCCTCTCTTGGCTGTTGCATCTGTCAAGTTCCATCTTTTCAGATATATTTATTTATTTTATTTCTTATATTTATTAATCGCCCATCTGGCCGGCCACCCGGCCACCCTGGGCGATGTACAATTAAAATACAGTAAAACAATATGATAATTAAAACAGTATAAAAAATTCTTTTAAAATCCTAACCCACCCCATATTCCCACCTGAACAGCCATCTTTTTAATGCACGGTGGAAGCTCATCACGGAGGGGGCATGGCGAAGGTCACTAGGGAGGGAGTTCCATAATGTGGGGGCCGCCACAGAGAAGGCCCTCTTCCTAGTCCCCACCAGCCTGGCTGCTCTGGCTGATGGGATAAGGAGAAGAAGGCCGTCCGTGGCAGATCTTGTTGAGCAGCCTACTTGATGTTGCTGGAGGCGCTCCTTGAGATAAACTGGGCCGGAGCCGTGAAGGGTTTCAAAGGTCAAAACCAACACCTTGAATTCGGCTCGGCAAGCAACTGGTAGCCAGTGCAACTCATTAAGCACTGGCGTGATGTGATCACACTGGCGGCTGCCCTTAATCAGGCGAGCCTCCGCGTTCTGTACCAGCTGAAGCTTCCGAACCGTCTTCCAGGGTAACCCCACGTAGAGCGCATTACAGTAGTCTAGGCGAGAGGCATGAACCACTGATGGGAGCAGATGATTAGGAAGGAGATTAGGAGAGGAGAGGAGTCTAGGCGAGAGAAGCGCATTACAGTAGTCTAGGCGAGAGGCATGAACCACTGATGGGAGCAGATGATTAGGAAGGTAGGGGCGCAGCTGCCGTATCAGATGGAGTTGATACAGCGCTGCCCGGCTCACAGCTGACACCTGAGCCTCCATGGACAGCTGGGAGTCTAGAATGACCCCCAAGCTGCGGACCTGGTCCTTCATATACTTTCTGAGAGCATGGCGGAGGTGGCGGGGTGAAAAGGTTAATTGTGCCAGGCAATTAAATCATGTCCCAAAAAAAGACCACACTTTTTCAAGCCATGTGTAACAGTGCATTATTTATTTGTTTGTTTGAAATAGTTATATACCACCGTTCATGATCAAAACATAGGGCAGTGTACAAAATTCAATAAAATAACTATTAAAATAAAACACAAAGATAAAAACAAACAAAAATCTACTAAGCAAGATATTAAAATCAGCAAATGCCTGGGTAAACAAATGCATTTTTAATAGTTGCAAAAACACCATCAAGGATGGTACCTGTCACAGAGCAGTGGGGGAGAAGAATTCCAAAAGTGGGGTGCCACAACCAAAAAGGCCCTACTCCTGGCTGCCATCAGATTTACCTGTGCAAAAAAATGGGCCAACCAGGAGGCCCTGATCTACAGATCTCAGAGAATGGGCAGGTTGACATGGGAGAGGGTGCTCCCTCCCGAAGCCTGGTCCCAAGTTGTTTAGGGCCTTATATGTCAACAACATCACCTCTTGAAGCTGCCCCAGTAACACACTGCCAGCCAGTGCAGTTCCCTGAGCAAAGGCCTAACATGCTTGCAGTAGGCTGCCCAACTCAACATTTGATTCAAAAAATTGCTGTTGTCCATTTGGAGGGACCATAAGAGGCAGATCCTGGGCACATGCTGGAACAATCCGGAAGGTCAGAGTTAGAGTCAGAATAGTACCTGGCAGAGAAGAGGTGGAATTGGGGCAGGACCTGACAAATCAGGGGGTATTGTACGGATGAAATGGAGGGGAGGGGGAGAGGCCATGTATGCCACCCTGAGTTCCTAAAGGGTGTTAAAAATAGAATAAATACATTCATCAATAACACCTTCCAGCAAATCTGCAAGCGGCACCTTAAATTCCCCAGAGTTTAAACAGCAGTGTCAGGATATGATGCCACCGCAGCTCTTGACAAGAAAAAGAAAGAAAAAAAAAAGAAATACACACAGAGAGCAAAAGAGAGAAAGTGCTAGTTGCATGCACCTAGAAGCAGCTGCGTTATCAGCAGCTGACATACTGTGTTTCCCAAATGTCCTTTTATGCTCAGAGTGAGTTTCAGGGGCAGTTTCCAGGGTTCACCATAGGAAACGGCTGATTGGGAAACACTTAAAATAACCGACGCATAGGCTGAAAACCCTTTGTAAATCAGGCCCTTTTCGATGTTCAAAGGAAGCAAGCAGTAAGAAAGAGTAAGCAGTGAGAGAAGTAGTAACTTCCCAGGAACTGTAAGCTCTTGGGACAGGGACCTGTTCTCTTATATTCTGTAAAGCACCATGTATTTCTGACGGTGCTATATCAATCATTGTCACTGACGTCATCATCATGACACATGCAAAAAAACATGCGCTCACTCATCCCATATGTCTGGGTCTTGCCCAAAGTGGAGAAACCTGCATTCTCACTGTGCGGCAGGGATGGGGACTCGGACTCCAGGACTCGACTCGTGAGTCGGACTGAGTCCCCCCCCCCCCCGACTCGAGTCCCAATATTTTTAATGGGACTCGAGACTCGACTTGGGACTCGAGACCAAGGACTCTTCAGCATCCCTGGGCTGTGCCAGAAGGAGTGGAGAGGCGCGTGATCGCCGCTGCTCGGCCACTATGTATGGCTACCAGGAGCGCAGCCCCAACAGTGTGTCGAGATTTATTTTGATTGATGTGTTGCGTACTGAGAGGCAGAGGAAGGACCTGAGATTACTCTGTGCGGCTGCTCTGAGTGTGTTTCTGGTTCCAGCAAGTTCATCACCAGTGGAGCGGGTGTTCAGTGAGGGTGGAATTGTGATGAGATCTCACCGTTCCAGAATGGGGGCCAAACATTTAGAAAAAACCCAGATCTCCCGAGTCCCAGTCCAACACTCTCACCACTATGCCACACTGGCTTAAGGAGAAATGTGCAAATTTGGGAAAGTTGTTATAAAAAAGCAAACCCTACCCAAGAACCAGAAGCATGTGGAGACAAAGTGTGAGAGAGGCAGGCTTCCTGACATGTCACACTGCCTTTGAGCAACTGAAAGAGCTCTGCAGCAGGGAACCATGTGCTAAGCGAAACCTTCTCTAGCGATGATTTCTTAATTATTACATTTATATCCCGCCATGTTTCCTCTTCGCAAGGAACACAGGGCAGCTTACACAGTCCTCCTCCTCTCCATTTTACCCTCACAACAACCCTGTGAGGTAGGTTAGGCTGAGAGTCTCCCGAGTCCCAGTCCAACACTCGAGAAATTCAAGGGGCAGGCAAAATTCGCCCCGATCTACATGACGGTTTAATGCAGGGCTGCAGACATGGGGACCAAATCCAGCCCACCTGGGCTTCCAATCTGGCCGTTTGGGATTCCTCAGAAGGCTCTGCCCTTTCTCCTGTCCACCAATTGTTTGGTTGCTTCTGGGCTTTTGTGCATCTCCCCCCACCCCTTCTAAAAGGTTAAAATGCATCTCCTAAGGCTTAGTTACTGGCAGTAAGTGCTTTAAGCTGTAATCCTATGCACGTTTAGACAGAAAAAAAGCCCTGCAACTCCCAGCATGCCCCAGCCAGCCATGCTGCCTGGGGCATGCTGGGAGTTGTAGGACATTTTTTCTGTCTAAACGTGCATAGGATTGCGCCCTGAAGTGAACATACGCTGGCATGTTTGGTCATCTTGGCCCCACCCCTTTTGCCTTCAGCACCGCCCACCACTGGAATGCGGCCCCCAAGAGCTTTTCCAAAATGGAATTCTGCAGTAAGGCTGAAAGAGGTCCAACAGCCCTGGTTTAACTGCTGTGAGTACGTAGTACCAAGGCTTGAGGGGTGAATTTCACTTGTGTGCCCCCACCCCCCGAGAGGGCCAATATGTTCCCTCCACACACATTCTCTGCCTGAAAATAGGATGGTGGATTTGGAGGGCCTTTTAATTCACCTCTAGCATGAATACATAAACCCCTGTAGAGATAGGATATGAACTCCCCTGACCAACCATGGAGATTCCAGATAAGTGGGGTGGCCCTGGCACTCTCGGCCAGTCACTGAGTCTTCATATGACTGCACTGAAGTCAGCCCTGTGCCACATTGCAATAGGCCAGCGCAGGAAGAAGAAGAAGAAGAAGAAGAAGAAGAAGAAGAAGAAGAAGAAGAAGAAGAAGAAGATGAAAATGAAACTGTATCACCCTTCTCCTGCCTGGTGCCCTCTAGATGTTTTGGATTACAACTCCCAGCATTCCTGACCATTGACATGCTGGCTGGGGCTGATGGGAGTTGGTCCCCTTGCAGGGCACCTCCTTAGGGTAGGCTGAACTATAGGAAACAAGTGGGGCCTGCATCAAAATGCTGCAGCGTGGAGTGCCCCTGTACAGGATACTCCATTCCATCCCTGCGCCGTCCTTAATCTATTTCCCCCTCCTCAACATTCCATGCTGAGGCCTCATGGGTGCATGGGTGGTGTCCATTTTGGCTACATGAGAAATGGCATTGAAGAACTGAGTTCCCTCTCAGTATATACTATTGGTAGGCAACATGGTGCCCGTGGGCACCAATCTGCCCCATGGACACCTTTTCTGGAGCCCATCAAAGTGTCCCACCCCTCCCATTTTTTCATTTTATTTTTCAAAATAATACATTTTCTTATTGGTAGCTGGGATCACTTAAAAACAAAGTGAGGACCCCTGGCAGCTGCCATCTTCATTTCCTCTAGGGCTACATGGTGACTAGCCTCTGTGATTACCCATGCCTCACATGGCAGCCATTTTGTGGAGGTGCCAGGGACAGTTTCTCAAATTGACAAATGTGCCCATGGGCCCAAAAAGCTTGCCTACCTCTGATATATATGATGAAACCAGGAGTAGCACAGCGTCCACTCTGGCCAGCTGTCTCCACAATCCTGGATGCACACACACACACACCCTACACACACACACACTCCTCCATCTGGACTGTTTGCTTCATGTTTTATTATCGGAGGCGGGGTCGGAGCTGCTTTCCTTCTGCGGAGGTGGGTGTCTTTGCAATTCTCCTTAGCAGCCTTATTCTCAAAGAATTCACTTGAGACAACTGACACTCTACAAAAGATGGGGGGAAAGAAGTCAAAGGGATGGTGATACAGGTGTTTTTGAAGAGTAAGTCGCTTGAGCATCGGTTAAAATGAGAGGAAAATGAAACCATTAAAATGGTACATGTATCACAGCACCGGGCTACAGATCTTATCGAGCCCTTGCAAGAATGGGCAAGTGGACAAAAGGAGCTAAAGATACAATAGGACACGCATAAGACCTCATCATATTAAAAAAAAGAAGAAGAACACTAACAAAAGCTGTCCAACCAAGCAAAAGCCAGAGGCGAGATAATAATTGCCTCCAGCAACTTCAAAGATTGCTCAACGAGGCAAACACCAAAGGCTAAATAAAGTCGCCCGAAGCAGCATCAAAGACAGCTGCAAGAATGTCAATTGAAGAGGGAGAAGGGAGGGAATACACTTCTTTAAAAATATATATATCTTCCCACACTCTGAAAACAGCAAGTTCAGAGACTCTAAATTTAAAGTCTACAGCAAAGTTACTCTCCGTTATGGCGGCTAGACGTTTCTTGTTTTATGCGGCGTCTCTTACTGTGAAGAGCGCTCCTTTATTCCCAGAAGATCAGAGACCATCTCGAGTCAGAGCTCTAAGAGAGTCTTATGGTAAAGGGTGGCTCAGTCTAGCCCACTCCCCATGTGTGTAAGGAAGTTCCAGGGATGGCTCTTACGCAGTCTGCTTCCTTATATCAGGGTGTGGAACCTCTTTCAGCCCATGGGCTGAATTCATTTCCAAAGAAGCCCGGGGGGGGGGCGCGACTGCATTCCAGTCATGGGAGGAGCCAAAGACAAATAGGGCAGGGCCAAAAGCAAGGGGGTGGGACCAAAGTTACCCAAAATACCGGCATATTTTCACTTAAAGCTCTGACTGCCGGTAACTAAGCCGTCGGAGAAGCACGTCAAACTTTTAGAAAGAGCACGGGGGGAACTGCACAAAAACCGGGGAAGCACTAAAAGATCAGTGGTTGAGGGAAAGGTGGTGCGGCCAGGAGAAGGGGGAGTGGCCATCTCTGGGACCCCAGAGGGCCAAATTGGGGTTCCAGGTGGGCCAGATTTGGCCCGCAGGCCTGCAGTTCAACACCCCTGCCTTATAACCAGTAAATCCTGGAGATTTACAGTGTAATCCTATAGATGTCCACTCAGAAGTATATAGTCAATGATGTTTACTCCCCAGGGTATAGGATTTGCAGCCTTAGATCAGCTCCTTGCATGTGTTACTTTTGCGAAGGGTTAATTTGTGTAGAAAGGGGCTGCAGTGCAAATTATGAGATGGAGCACAGACCCACCCCCATCTTTCACACATGACATGTATTTATTTATTTATTTATTATATTTAGACCTTGCCTTTTTTCCTGCAAGGAATCCAAGGCAGCGTACATGATCTTCTCTCCATTTTATCCTCAAAACGACCCTGTGAGGTACGTTAGGCTGAGAGTCAAGGTCTGGCCCAAAGTCACCCTAGTGAGCTTCATGGCCGACTGGGGACTAGAACCCGGGTCTCCCGAGTGCCAGTCTAACACCGCAGGGAAGCGTACGCACGCACGTAGAACTCTATGCAGGCGAGCTTCCCCAGATCCTTCCTGATCCCTCCCCCGGCACAATGGGTGCTTTTGAACCTGTGGAAACCTCTGCATAGGGAGGTCTATGTGCCTATGCGCAAACATTTCCCCACCACAGGTGTTCACATGAATGCGTAGATAGAAGGGGTGAGGCCAGAGCTTGCTGTGCTTCATTGGAGGCAGCCTCCTTCTTCATGCTTTATCCCGTGATGGAAGTGGCATGAATATCTGTAATACCTGAGTCAGCAGCTCTGATAAGAACCAGAACATCCCAGCCCAGCTTTTACCTTTTTCACTGCCGCCACTACGTGTCTTTTATGAACCTGGCAGCAGCAGCAGCAGTGATGTTGCTCCATGGCAGGGGTGCAGGACCACAGGCCCGGTATACTGGAATGTGGCCCCCGAGAGCTTCTCCAAAATGGAATCAGGCAGCAAGGGGTTCAACACCTCTGCTCTATGGAAACTTGGTGGCTGGTGGAAAATAAGCAAACTCGGGCACCTATCATCATCATCATCATCATCATCATCATCATCATCATCGTGATTCTCGACAAAACTAAACTAAACCATAAAAAGAAAGAAAAAAATACAATTTTCTTACATAAATTGAAATATATCACGTATAATAGGTGCATATGAAATGTGTATCTATGAGTATAGATATGTATTTGAAAATACAGGTATCAATAGAGAAGCAATTATGCATTAGCTTCAAGAAAGGCAGACTAAATATCCATATATTTATCCATTTGCAGGTGGCATCTAAATACTACCCGTTCAAATGTTGAAAGTGTCATTAGGTCCTCCATCCATTGTGTTATAGGATGTGGGCATTTATCTTTCCAGTGTTGTGATATCAGTCTTTTAGCTGTCAAAAGGGCACAGAAAATGCATTTTCATTGACCTTGTGTTAACTTCCAAGCAATGGGTAAATAATTTAAGAGAGAATGTGCATCAGTAAATATTAAAGAGCATTAAAATACAAAGTTTATCTGTATTATGGCCTCCTCCCCAAAAGAAGCAACTATTGGACATTGCCAAAACATATGGGCTAGAGAAACATTAGCAGTATTGCACCTCCAGCAGTGAGCCAACTGAAACAGACCCATAACTTTTCATACCCATACTGTATATATTCAGACAGGGATGTTGGAGAAATCCGTAACAGATTCAAATTAATTCAGATTTCTCTGACCCTCGGATTCCACAGTGGAGTGGCATCTTCCAAGTCACATAGATTATGCCGACTTATGAACTGGTTTTGTTTTTTTTTAACTTTCTGGAATTGTACACAAATTTAGTCATTAAAAAGTATGAAAATTACTGGGAAATGCTCTAATATATATGCCATTAAAAAGCAACAACAACACTAATGTTTTAAACATCTCCACTCTCTTCAGCCTCCACTGTGTAGCACTTTTATGTGTGCGCACGCTCTGTTCATTGATTGTATACTGAGCTAAGAAAAATATGCAAAATGTTAGGTGCTGGCGAAAGTTATGTAAATTGTGGTAGACTTTTTTGCAGACTTTTCCGAAGGGGAAAAAGAATCTGATTTGGTCAATGAGCGCACGATGGAATGAAAGATGCCTGACAATCCACAAAACACAGACGGAATGGATTAAGCAAAATCCACACATCCCTACCGTATACCGAGGTGGACCTCTAACTCCAGCTAACCTCCCAGTTCTCTGTCCACTCTCTCTCTCTCTCTCTCTCTCTCTCTCTCATCCCAGACTCAAAATTCAATTGTTATTTCTCTTCTGCAGAGGCAGTGCTAGGTACTAAAAAGATCCAGGGCTCAGGCCCACAGGACAAAAAAAGTGCACAAATTTGCATATGCTAATTTGCATATGCTATAAAATCTCTCTGTGTGTGTCTGTAAAGGACCCCGTCTCCTAAGGACACCCCTATTTGTAAAGAGGGATGTATGGACAGGGGAGAGGAGGGCATTTGACTTCAGAAAAAACCTTCAGGCAGAAAGATTCGAGGGGGGGGGCAGCAGGAGGTGAAGCACATGTGGGCAAAAATCCAGCTAATCCAGGGGGATCAGATGCAACAGAGATCATCAGGGCCCCTGTAGCTTTATTTCTGCAAGTGTCCATGGACAGCAGGGTGATGGGACAGAATCCGACAGATGGCCTCCCAGAGATTCGGGGCTCCAAATGAAAGATTTGGGGCTCCAGCCCCAGTGGGCCGCTCCTTAACAATGCCTCTGCTCTGCTCCCTCAGACACTAGCTGAAGGCTGTGACATTCCAAGGGCTGGAGAGAGTTTTCCAGCCATTAAGGAACATTAAGCCCATTTGTTCAGCCAAGCAAGGCACAACAACAACTATTGCCCAACAGTGGGATCATATCCCCAGATGTTTTTGGCCTACAACTCCCAGCATGCCCCAGCCAGCTATGCTGGCTGGGGCATGCTGGGAGTTGTAGGCCAAAAACATCTGGGGACCCAAGGTTGAGAAACACTGGTTTAATTGAACTTAATCCAGGGAAGTGTGTATAGGATTGCACACAAATCAAGATAGCAAAACTCATCACAATAGCCTGCAGCGACAGCAGACAGCTGGCATAATGGAACAAAATGATTCTTTGTGTCAGTGCAGAGAATCACACCCTCTCTTTACACTGGTTTTCCCCCATGACCGCAGATGTCAGAGGTTTTGAACTGCACCATTTCGTAATTTTTTTTTTTTTTTAAAGACCAATATTTTCCAGTGTTTAAAAATCAACATAGTTACCTATAGCTCCACTAGCAAGAAAGCAAAAAATATTAGCACCAGCTTTCCTTTACAGCCTTAAATAATAAATGCAATTAAACCAAGTGTACGGGCGAACTGCCTCAAGACCTGAAGAAGCAATTAAAAATAAATCAACCACCTCTAACAAAAATAACAATAATTTGCAGAAGCTGTTGTCTCCACAGCTTGAAACAGAGGCAATATATTGAAGCAAAATTAATGCAACAAACACTTATCTTCATTAGTGGGGGAGGGGGGAGTGGCTACAAAATAATCATAAAAGAGAAGGAAACAGAAATAGAGATGTGGGGGGGGGGACGGGAATGGAGGAAAAGCATTCGGATTTTGTATTGTAATGCAGAAGAGTAATTGTCAAGCTTTCTTCCATCCGGGGCGTTCATTCCATGTCAACTAATCTGACAAACACCCTGGAGTGGAATGCTGGCATGCTGCGGAACATTCTGGGACATGTTCATTTCACATGGGATGTTGGCCACAGATAAGAACTTAAAATCATAAGGACATTAGAAGACCCCTGCTGGATCAGACCAAAAGTCCATCCACTCCAGATGTTCTAACAGAGTACAAATGAATGAACATGTGATTATTATTATTATTATTATTATTATTATTATTATTATTATTATTATTATTATTATTATTATTTCTATACTGCCCAATAGCGGAAGCTCTCTGGAGACCAAGAGATCACACCTCCTGATCACACCCATCCCTGAGTCATGTTCATTGAAAGTTTGAAACAAATACTGCAGTGGGATACACACACCACAATGCACATAGAATCTGAATGCATGGTAGATTGTGCGTTCAGAGCCATGTACACTGGGTTGTATATACATAGCTCCACACACCCCCAGCGCATAATGCAGGCCGCATGCCGAAGCTCAGCAGGCATGAGCCGGGTCAGTGCTTGGATGGGTGACTGCCTGGGCTGCCCACATCTGTTCTCCTGCATCGAGCAGGGGGTTGGACTCGATGGCCTTAATATAGGCCCCTTCCAACTCTACGGTTCTATGATTCATGTGTTCAATGCACTGAGATCAGGTGCAAGGCCACTGGCAGAATTCCCAGGGGAGGCTGGTGACCCCTGTGTCAGTGGGGCTCCTTATCCATTGCAGCTTTTAATCTGAGCTTTATAGAGAGCTAGCCATGGTGGTTTACTCCCCACACACCCCAAAATAGGTTCACCGCGATGAAGCACCATGGATAGCTCCTGCCAAGCTCAGAATAAAAACTGAAATGGATAAGGAGCCGCACTGACACTGGAGTCACCGGCTTCCCCGCTCCCTCTCGATACACTATTGGAATATCTGCACAGGGTCTCTGGATAAGAACGTCATGGTAAGTGGGTGACCAGCCTGGTTCTGTTCATCAGCAAGGGAAAAAGCAGCCACAGGGAGTTTGCTTCTCCTTCCCTGCCAGAAAGAAAACTCAGCTCCAGCTACCAGTTTTCCTGGTTCTGCAGGGCTGAAGGGAAGTACACTCTGGCTCCCTCCCATTAATCCAGAGGCTGCTGGGTTGCACGGGTGTGTATTGTTGTTGATGCTGTTGTCATCATCATCACCGTCGTCGTCGTCATCATCTACTGCAACTAACCAGGGGGAAGAAGAACATGCATTCAATTTAGTTACAGCTTCTGTAGATGTATTGTGGGTTCTCCATGGGCATAAGTTTGAACATAAGAACATAAGAAGAGCCCTGCTGGATCAGACCCAGGGTCCATCTAGTCCAGCATTCTGTTCACACAGCGGCCAACCAGTTGCCCACGGGAAACCCACAAGCAGGACATGAGTGCAGCAGCACCCTCCCGCCCATGTTCCCCGGCAATCGGTGTACATAGGCCACCTGCCTCTCTGATACCGGAGGAAGCACATCGCCAATCAGGGCTAATAGCCACTGATAGTCTTCTCCTCTGTGAATTTGTCCAATAATCCTTTCACTCTGAGGATCATTTCACTGAAAGGTCTAGATGCAAAACTTCTAAATGAATAAGTAACCCGGCAAACCTAATGAGAGCAGAATGTAGTGTAAAATATTCCGGCAGACTGTACTGAGGGAGAGCAGGGCGACTCCACCAGCCCTGCTGAAAGGCCTCCCTCGAGTCGTGAAGGCTTCCTCCTCAGCTGTCACCAGCAGCAGCCATTCCAGCAGGCAGGCAGGCAGGCAGAGCTGAGGGGGATGAGAGGGAGCGCAGGGCCATTCCATCAGCCCTGCTGAAAGAATGGTGTTTTTACCTTTTCCCTCCCCGTTCCTTTTTCCTTGTGTGTCGTGTCCTTTTTAGATTGTAAGCCTGCGGGCAGGGACTGTCTTGCTGAATTGATTATATGTACCGTAAGCCTCTCTGAGAGCCTTTTTTTTTTGGCTGAGGAGCAGCATAAAAATACTATAATAAATACATAAATAAAATATATACATATCAAGGAACATCCTGTTGGTCTATGACCGTAATAAACTGACTTGATATCAAGGAACACATATTAGTGGACATAACCTTCACTGCTTAAAAAATGCTTAGAGTAGTTTGACCAACAATTCCTCATTGTTAATTAATGAACTACGGTAGTTAACTGAAAACCCAACACAGGGCAGATGGCAATCACGTTACCTTAATATTTATTTTAAATATTGCTTTTGCTCCCCTCCCCCCCAAAAAAGGTAATGCAGTGGTTCTCTTTGTAAAATTGCTTCATGCCTATGGATCAATCAATCCCCAAATTATAGCTATAATGAGTTCCTTTTAATAGGAAGGAGCTCATTAATTAGCATGCTGATTGCACAAAAAACATATTTCAAGCCAACAAAAAGCCTCCTGCAGATTCTGTTCTCTTCCGACTGCCCATGGGGTGAACATTTCTAATTAAAACAAAAATAAAATAAAATGCTTTCTTTTCCTTTAGTCCGTGGCTGCGAGTCTTAGTGAATGAGAGCCACTGCTGTAGATGCAGTCCTCGGAAAGGATCCTTTTTCTTTGTCAGGCCTCATTCTCACCATGAGGAGAATGAGGCGGTAAATTCCTGGACACAGGTTTGCCTCTTTATATTGTAGGTGGGAGTTTCAAAGGAACTGAATGCTCCTCCATCCTAGAAAAACAGTTCCCTGCACAAAGAAAAATAGTGTGTCTGGGAGAAAGGTTCTCGTCCTGCTCTTCCCCCTGACATTCTAGTTTTCTATGGGCAGGAATCTTTTTCTTGTTTCTATGTTTGTAGGTGAGCATTCCATTCCATGAGCCTCCACTGGCAGTCTGAAGTGGCACCGTCCAGGTTCAGCTTTGCCTCTTCACCTGCTGTTTGTGAGAAGAACTAGGCCTTTGTCTCAGAGAGTGCTGCTTCCAGGTCTTTGAGGGCCCTTGGACAAGACACCCTCAATGGGCCCACTCCCTCAGTGAGTCGACCTTCTCCCCATCTTTGTCACCAGCTGCTTTTTCTTCTCCTCTTCTCATCATTGCTACCACTTCCATGCTTGACAGGCAGAGAGCCAGGGAGCAAGTAGGCCGTGGCATCTGCTGCTCCACCTTCTCACCACCACCGTTATCTGGGCCAGAAGCGAAGGCAGGTGAACAAGCAGGTTGCAATGGTGAAGAGGAGCAAGTCCGGGGAGCTCTTGTCAGTGGGCCCCTGCTGGGTGCGGGCCGTCGGCAGGTGCCCGACCATGTCTACCCTTGACAATGGCCCTGGATACTCATCTTGTGAGTAGCAAAGGACCCATGTTTGGCCAGACCGTGCAGCTCATCGTTCACACAGCAGGTTGAATGCTCTACGGCCACAAGGAATGGTCGGGAACTCAAGAAGCTCAGCCACTGGGTATGTCACGAAATGCAAAACAACACAGCTGGGCCTGGGGTTGCGTGCAAAACAGGTGTGCTACCAATGTCAGCTCCAGGTTTCTGGGGGCCCTTGGGCAAGACACCCCCAATGGGCCCCCTCCCTCAGTGAGTCGACCTTCTCACCGCCGTCGTCACCAGCTGCTATAGCTGCTCCCCCTATGACTCAGCATCGCTACCACTTGCTTGCTTGGCAGGCCGAGAGCCAGTGGGCAAGTAGGCAGTGGTATCTACCGCTCCTCCTTCTCACCACCGCCATTGTCTGGGCGAGAGCAAAAGGAAGATGAACAAGCAGGTTGCAATGGTGAAGAGGAGGAGCAAGTCCAGGGGGCCTCTTGTGAGTGGGCCCTGCTGGGATGTGGGCCCATGGCAGGTGCCCGGTCATGCCTACCCTTGATGCTGTCCCTGGTCTCAGGGCCCCTCCCAATGCTCATTTCAGCCTGTGGCTGTGCTGGCAGTCACTGGAGCACGGGGCAGCTGAGAACGTGGGGAACGGAAGCATGAGTCTCTGGGCACAACTGGCTGGCCACTTAGGGGGAAATGCATCACCAAAGAAGAGGAAAAAAGATGACACAGGTTTGCATAAAACTGCATATGCTAATGTATATGGACATTTAGAAATAGGTATTATAATTTAACTAGCAATACAATACATCTCACCATAGTAGGGAAGACTGGGACCAGGCATGCCGCATGGACGGGTGAATCTGTCGGTTCCACATTCTCCTGCATCCAAATCTTCTTAAATTTCTTCTTTCTCTCCTGAATATGAAGAGTTTTGGAAATTTTGGTAAATTCAGCATTCAGCAAGGTCTAGAGTGGAGGTGGGGAAACTCTGGCCCGGGGGCCAAATCCATCCCCCAGGGTTCCCCAGATAGCCATGCCCACATGCCCACTTCCCCTGGCCCCACCATCTCCCCCCCCCAACCACTGATCATTTGGTCGATTCCCAGCTTTTGTGCAGTGCCCCCGTCCTGTATTCTAATAGGTTGGAACGCTTCTACTAAGCTTCTGTTACTGGCAGTAAGAGCTTTAAGCTAAAAAATATGCTGGTATTTGGGGGCCTGCCCCTTTTGCTTTGGCACCAACCACTACTGAAATATGGCCCATGAGAGCTTCTCCAAAATTGAATTCAGCCCTCAGGCTGAAAGAGGTGCCCCACCCCTGGTCTAGAGGACTCTGTCCCCACAGAGCCTGAATGAGTGGGAATGAGTGTATTGGGGAAAGTTGTGTACAAAAATGTGTACGTTAGGGAAAGTTGCATACATGTTAAGGAAAGTTGTATACAAAAAATGTGCATGTTAGGGAAAGTTGCGTACAAAAATGTGCATGTTAAGGAAAGTTGTATAAAAAATGTTCATGTTAAGGAAAGTTGCGTACAAAAATGTGCACGTTAAGGAAAGTTGTATACAAAAAATGTTCATGTTAAGGAAAGTTGTATACAAAAAATGTGCATTTTAGGGAAAGTTGTGTACAAACAGGGCCAGCGCTACCGCTAGGGCACCTGCCTAGGGCGCGTGGCGGAAGAGGGCGCAGAAACACTGCGCTCCTTCCTCGCCGCCGGCGCGCTCCTGCCCCACCTGCCGCCTCCGCCGCGCCTCCCCGCCCACTGCCGCCGCCGCTGCACCCCCCCCCACGCGCGTGCCCGTGCCCGCCCGCCAGCCACCTACCTACCTTCGCGTCGTTTCCGGAGCCCCGCCGGCGTTGTTTTGGCGGGAGGAACCAGGGCAACAGGGCTTAAACAGCCCTGTTGCCCTGGTTTCCCCGGCAAAAAAAAAAAGCGCGGGGGTCCCGTCGCGTTGGAGAAGGTGGCGGCGGCGGCGGCGGCAGCAGCCAGCAGCCAGCAGCGCGGGGGGGGAAGGTAGGTGGTGGCGGCGGCGGCGCGGGGGGGGTGGTTGCAGAGCAGGGCTGCTTTGCTCCGGAGCCCCCCCCCCACGGCACGAGAGGGGGGGCGCTAAATATAATTTGGCCTAGGGCGCCAAACAGCCCTGCACCGGTCCTGCGTACAAAAATGTGTACGTTAAAGAAAATTGCATCATCAAAATTGCATCAAACTGGGAGGGGAGGAATGGAATGGAGTATCCTGTAAAAGGACTGGCTGAAATTCTGAAATGGGCACTCTCTATATTGCAACATTGTGTTGCAGGGCCCACCTGTTAATTACCACATTTGCTTTGAATCTGAAAGAGAATTCATCATTGTGTCTTCTCATAAAAAAACAACAACACTATGACTTTTGGTCTGTTAGGTATATACGAAAAGTAAATAATATCCTGTTTACTTTTAGTGCAAACAGTTAAAGAAAATAACTCGTGTGTGTGTGTGTGTGTGTGTGTGTTTTCTTCCCTACTGGATTAAATTGTTTGTTCAGATGTTAGGAGGGCACAGAACATTCATGTTATTATGGCACAAAGAAAAATGTGTGAGAATGGAATTATTGTACATTTTATTTAATTCATGCCCCTGCAGGTACTAATTTAATTCATTTTAATTGGTTCGAGGAATATCTTTGAGCTAAAATATTGTGTTCAAAGGCATCAGCAGGAACCAAAATGGGACTGCACCTGTAGTTGAAATCAAAAGATAAAAGGGGAAGAGGGGAAAAAAAAACCCAAAACAAAACAGCTGCTTGCTGTGGAGAACTGAAAGAGGGTGGGAGGGAAAGACCCTTGTAAAAGAGGTACATTTCTTTCCTTTTTATCCTACAAAGTGATAAAAGAAAATAAATTTGTGTTCCAAATCTTGGTTGTATCTTAAGGTCATTATATAAATATGTAATCTTGCAATTTTTCTACAGAAGTTGTTAATGTTGAATTTTGTATTATTATTTTTTAAAGTGGGATTAGAATAACACAGGGAGGAGAAGGACCAGTGGAAGGGAGGCGGGATATGTCAGGATGGAACAAACCTGTATAGTTATTTTCCAATTTTCGTCTCAACGTGAAACCCCAGCATGGCGTTAAGTTTTGACACAAAAGAAACAGGACTTACTGGCCAGTGGCAGCTGGGGAAGGAATTAGATTTTATAAAGTTGATATGGAGTTCTCTCATCTAGCCAGTACATTGTCACCTCCTTCCAGCAAAGAATAGAGCCACGCGTGGATCCCCTGGCTGGATTAGGAGCCGTACACACAACGGGTTGCTGCTGTGCACATGAGATATCCCCCTGTGGCTTATGCTGGCTCAGCTTGTCTGAGTGTGGAAAGCTAAGCAGGGTCAGGCCTGGTTATTACTTGGATGGGAGACCACTCCTCTAGTTTCCTGCATTGAGCAGGGGGTTGGACTCGATAGCCTTGTAGGCTCCTTCCAACTCTATCAGATCTAGTCAAGGGGCAGGCAACCTTTCTGGGCTGCTTGGGCTGCACATTTGCCCATTTGAGAAACTGCCCTAGGCACCACCACAAAATGGCTCCCATGGGAGCTGCGCCAAAGGACAAGTAACCTGCGCGGCCCAAAGACTGAGCACAAGGCAGAGGTGGGGTCTGAGCCCACAGTTTTCAGCAGCAGCAGATATCTGTTTCATTGCAATCTGAGCTGCTGGTAAGAAAATGTGTTAAAAAATTTTTTAAAAAAAGCGGGAGTGGGAGGGCACCGTGGCAAAGACCAAGAAACATGGCCATGGGCACATTGGTGCCCGTGGGTGCTATGTTGCCTACCCCTGCCCTCGTTGGCTGCGGAACAGGATCAGTTGCCTTCTGGATGCATTGGCTAATTTACCCTAAAGAAGAGGGGTGGGTTTAAAGTGTAGTGTGGATAGAGGGGTGAGAGGGAAGAAGAGGAGAACACTACAGCTGCCCATATTCCCCCCCCCTCAAAAGCAACAAAAAAATGCCTCATCCTGGTTGCTTTTCTTCTAGTGGGAATTACTGGGAATGGTATGTTTACTTTGGGGAGCAGGGGATTGGAAAATCAGGGTGGGGAGGAGGGGAAATGGAATGGAGTATCCTGGAAAGGGGCAAGACTGGCTGGCTGGAACCTTGAACATGAGCACTCCGCACTGCAACATTTTGTTGCAGGTACCACTTGTTCATTGCATGGGAAATCTGTTCTTGCTGTTTCCATGTACAGAAAAGAAAAAGGTAAAATGGCAGGGGGTGCATAGATGAAGATAACCATATTTATGGTCTACCGGATCAGCTAAAATGTGTGAAATGGTACTTTTTGTGAAGATGTGTGTATGCCGGGAGCACTTTTACCAATGCCAATTTCAATCCAAATAAATCAATCGCATCATCATTTTTCTAAGAACGATGCATTGAGCTAATTGTTCAGCCTCTTTTCATGTCTCCATTTTTGAAGAAAAGAAAACATAATGGTTTGAATAGCAGGCACCAGCGTGCAAAGTTGTTCCTACATCTTGGAGAGGTGGGGAGAAACTCCTCAGAGGTGATTGTTCAGATAAGGACTATTTATTTACACTGAAATAATGGGGTTGGGGTTTTGGGGTCAATTCAGCTATAGCTAATACTGTATAAATCCGTTCTGCAGCTAACAGCCCTTTGTTTCCTAAGATACATTGAGACAAAGAACAGTACACTGATAGCACAATCTCTCGCATTCAATTCAGGTTGACTTCTTTAGTTAACCCTTTGGTGATGCCATCTATCCAGCTTGGCAGGGGCAATACTGGAAAATGTCAATCATTTTCTCTATCTTGGCAGCTATCTTTCTGTTACAGCTAACATTGACACTGAAATCCAGCATCGTTTGAGCTCCGCAAGTGCCGCATTTTCTCGAATGAAACGTAGAGTGTTTGAGGATCAGGATATCTGTAGGGAGACCAAAACACTGGTTTATGAAGCCATTGTATTACCAACTTTACTGTATGCCTGCTGAAACATGGACTATCTATAAACGTCATTTCCACCTCCTTGAAAGATTTCATCAACGCTGCCTCTAGGAAAATCCTGCGAATTACTTGGAATGATAGACGAACAAATGTCACTGTAGTAGAAGAAGCAAAGACTACTAGCATTGAAAAAATGATCCTTCAACGCCAACTTCAGTGGACTGGTCATGTTGTTCAAATGTCTGACTGCCGTCTCCCAAAAGCAGTTACTTTATTCCCAACTCAAGGATGGAAAGTGGAATATTGGTGGTCAGTATAAGAGGTTTAAAGATGTTCTTAAGGCTAATCTAAAAAAAATGGCAATATAAACATCGAGAGCTGGGAAGCTCTGGCCCATGAACGATCTAACTGGAGGTTGGCCTTTCACAAAGGTTCTATGGACTTTGAAGAAGCTCGAGTGCAAGGCGAAAGGGAGAAACGTGCTAAGCAGAAAGCACATCAAATAAATCCTTTACAGCACCATCTTCCATCTGGCAACCTGTGTCCTCACTGTGGGAAGCTGTGTGGATCTAGAATTGGCCTCCACAGTCACGGACCCATCTCTAGAGTCTACACATTTTTATTTTTTTATTATTATTTTTTTACACTTTCCTCTTTTTATAATTTTCTTTTTGTAATTTTATCCTGGAAGACAATCTTACTCGGTCAAGAGTGATCGCCTCCTCCTCCTCCTCCTCTATGATTGAAGCTGGAAAACTCTTATCTCCCCTCCTCCTTCTCAAAAGAAAAAAATATATTACCGTATTATCTTTGAATGGTGGACACCTTCTTATGTTAATGAGCTGTCACAAGCTCTTGTCATGATTTTTCAGATACCATACATTTTCCATTTGCCAACTCCTGGTATGATCAGAAGTTTGCGCCAACGACCACCACACACACACACACACACACACACAAATCCACTTTGGAAGATAATAACCTATTTAAATAGCAAATATTCTGACTGAAACAGTTTATAAATGATAAGCCTAGCAAATCAGTAAAAAAGAAAAGAAAAAAAAGGTGAGCTGCTTTGGTGATGCTCATGGAATTGGCTTGTTTTACACCAGTCTCAGCATCGTCATGTCTTTTCTTCCAATTTCCCTGTTAACGTAACACTATGTTCTGTAAATATTGTTGCAGCTGACAAGAACATCAATTCATGTTATTCATAGAGCTATTCAGAATTCTTGCCATGAATAGCAAGCAGTGGCAACAATAGCTTGCATTTTGTTTTTTACGTGATGTTTTTAAAAAGAGAGACACCCCTTTTGCATAAAAAGAATGCTCAAATGACTGAAGTTTAGCAGACACAAAATGTGTATGTGTGGGGAAAGGATGTCTTTAATGGTTACTTCAGATGCAAACAGAAAATCTTCTTCTTCTTCTTCTTCTTCTTCAGTTGCCAGTCAACATGGTTGTTAAAAAAATGGGAGAATGGGAATAGAGTTATCAAATGAATAGACAGAGAGGGCAATGCTCAATGTGTAAACCATCTGATACAAAGCCTCATGAAGTCCTGTGCACAAAAGGCATGTATTTATTTATTTATTTATTTATTTATTTATTATATTTATCAATCGCCCATCTGGCCGGTCACCCGGCCACCCTGGCGATGTACAATTAAACAATAAACACAATAAACATAATAATTAAACAATATAAAAGCTCATTAAAAACCTAACCCACCCCATATTCCCGCCTGAACAGCCATGTTTTTAATGCACGGCGGAAACTCATCACGGAGGGGGCATGGCGAAGGTCACTAGGGAGGGAGTTCCATATGAAGTCCTGTGCACAAAAGGCATGTAAATGGGCTTAAAGATGAGTGCTCAGTGGAACTGGAATGGAGATGAAGCAAAGCATTCAGAAATGACCATGTATAGAAGAGGAATGAGGTAGGAACTGGGGTTCCACAACAGCCATTGTTAAGAATAGTCTACACTTTGGTGTTGTGTTGATGATTCCCTGTGTTACTTGGGAATAAAACAAGGTTATGAGGCATTTTATTTTGGGGGCAGTGAGGGTGAACCCGGAGGATTGCGGGCATCCTATGCGGGGCGGGAGGAGCACGGTGGATAGGCTGTCCTCCCTGCTCCCCTTGCCCTCAAGAACATCTGGATGGCCAATTTTGGCCATCCAGATGTTTTTCCTCTCCCCGTGAGGAGGAGAGGCTGAGGCGCCACTTGGATTCCTCGGAATCTGGCAGAGCCTTGCTGCTCCCCCACCCACCCCCAGGAACGCCCCCCCCTGGGGGAACTGAAGATGGAAGACCGTCTTTGGTTCCCTGCCAGTGCAGACAGAACTGCGCCAGCTACGAGGTGGGGGTGGGTGGGTGCTCGCTCGGCAGCACTGAGACCTTGGGAAAGATTTCCGAGGTCGCAGGGGCTTCCAGCCCCAATCCTATGTGTCCCCCCCCCAGACAAAGTCGGAGGGACATAGGATTGTGCCCTCAATCTGTGTCCTTTGAACTTGTTAGACAACTTTCCTCAAACATCTAGGGTTTGGATCCAGATTTAAGCTGGACATACCGCACTGGTGGAAGTAGACATTCCTGCTCGCTCCTTCCCACGGCAGCCCCTCCAGCCCCCTGAAAATGCTACACAGAGAGTCAGGAGACCTTGCTGAATGGGCTGAGCTGTGGTGTGTGTGCGTGTGCGTGTGTGTGTGGGGGGGGAGGGGGAATCTCCCAAAACCAGGCAGAAGAGCTCTCAACAAGTGGAGCCCTTCCTCCTGAGGGTGACAGATCCTGGATCCAGTCCCTGATCTTGCTTCTGTTGTTGGCATCTTAACCACCAGCTGGTCCCTAGGTCCCATCTGCAGCATTTATTTATTTTTTTGGCCCCCTCACTCTGGAGGGAAGAACCTAGTCCAGTGGTTTCCAAACTTGTGTCCCCAGATGTTTTTGGCCTACAACTCCCAGCATGCCCCAGCCAGCTATGCTGGCTGGGGCATGCTGGGAGTTGTAGGCCAAAAACATCTGGGGACACAAGTTTGGAAACCACTGAGTCAAGTCAGGTTTGTTAAGGGTGGTCAGGTGTCCTCTTTTACAGAGGTCAGTCCTCTATTTGAAAGGTTACCAGAGGACTGTCCCTTATTTTGAAGGTGTCCTCTGTCTGAATGGCTGTCCAGGCCAAGTCCAGTATAAAGAACCATCAGGAGGAAGAGCCGGGCCTTGAAGTTGCCCATCAACAGCAGCCCTGGGCACACAGCGCAGGTCCCCTGGTCACAGCCTTCCTCGCTGTGGTGAGAGATGGGCTGTATTTCTAATTAAATTATAATAATTATCTATACATTTGCATCTACACATATAAATTAGAATATGCAAATTTTATGCAAACCACTGTGCTCTTTTCCCTCTTTTTCGGTGATGCATTTCCTTTTTACTTATTGAAAGAAGATCTCCAGATGTCCACTTCCGACTGCCCAAATATCTGCCAATACATTCCTCCTAGCAGTCTCCAAACACACAAGCAACAACCCCTCTCAAGCCCTTACCCCAAAATCTTCCACCCACCCACCCACCCCAGAAAAGGCCCTCTGGGAATAATTTCCATGATCAGAGTTCCCAGAGAATCCCGGAAGCTGCAGACCTGTCCCTCGAAAGATAAAAAAGGCACAGTTACCAAAGGAATTTGTTAGACTGAGAGGAAGCCAGCAGCAGGCAGGTTTTGTGCAACCTACCATAAAGCTGCTTTATGCTGAGTCAGACCATTGGTCCATCAAACCCAGCCTTCCCCAACCTGGTCCCTTCCCTCCAGATATTTTGGACTACAACTCCCAACATTCCTGACCTTTGGCCACACTGGCAGGGGCATCTGGGAGTCAAAGTCCAAAACATTTGGAGATCTCCCTTCTACCCACCCCTGATATACCCCTTTCCTGCAACTAGTGCAATCAAAATGGGATCACTTCATGCCAGGTACAAATAAAGCATAATATGTTCCAATAGCATAGAAGAGGGACAGAGAACCAGTGCCCCCCCCCAGATCTTTCTGGATTACAACTCCCATGTCCCTGACCATTGGCCATGCTGTTTGGACCTGATGGGAGTCAGAGTCCAGCCACAACTGGGGGGTTACAAGTTCCCCCACCCCTGGCCTAGAACCTGGAGTCTGCCATCCCATCTACTGTTGCAATCAAAGGACTCTGCAGATCAATAGAGCGGTTGATTGTTCCTGTCTTTACCATCAGCCAGCTCCTAAGCCCATCCACAACTCCTTCTGTCCCCTCCTTCTGGAGGGAAGAGCCTGGCTAGGGATGTATGGGGATTTTGTTTCTGCCCACAAAACATGCGAGCGTGCCTCCGTTCAAAGCTCCCAGTGCGAGTGCATTGGGAGGAGGGCTAATGGAATGGAGTATCCTGGAAGAGGGCATGGGTGTCTGGCTGGAACGCTGAACAGGAGTACCTCTGCACTTCAACATTTTGTCACAGGTCCCACTTGTCCATCTCTACACCAGTTGTAGAGTCCTCTACCATTGCTGGATCATGCACACTGGCCTCTGCAAAAGCAGACTGAGATGAGCCTTCTCCTTTGGCTACCATCAGGGTTATGAAAACAAAACAAAAATGTGGATTCCAGTGCATCAGAACACTGTTTCAAGACACTCTTTGTACTTACTAGAATTGCAGTTCTCAAGCTTTCTGAGCACAGAAGGCAATTACAAGAGCTCCTTGCTGTAAGCCCTCATCTCTCCCACAGCATCATTGAGTCACTTTTTTTTTTAAAGTAAACAGAGCAAGGATTCTGGAGGAAAGGCTGGATATTACCCCTATCACAGGGCAGATGGTTGGGAGATATAGTGTTGTCCAGAGAAGCAGCTGGTGTGAAAAGCAAGAGCCAGGTGCATCTCTGATCCTGGGAGGGAAAAACAAGCGCAGACACACCCATCTATCTTATTCTGTAAGACCGACAGGGTTATAAATGCCGAATTCTCTTGGTATCACCTCTACTGCTGTCTGATCTCCAGGCTGAGAGAACCTGTGAGGACTCCTGACATTTCGTTGGCAGGGAGCGTGAAAACGGCAAAGCTGTCAAAAGGTTGTAAGACAGAGAGGAAAGGAAATGATGACTTTTTGCGACTTTTGGTGAGATTGCAAGCAACGTTCTCCGGCTAGGGCACTGTCACTGTTTCAGGGAGACATGGGGGCAAAATGCCCGTCGCTCGCTAAGGTTTAAGAAAACAAAATACAAAACTTGGATGAAAATCGTCAGAACGGTTGCACGAAATCCTTTTGCAGAGCGAACCAGAAAGAAGGAGATGAGGTGTTTTGAACAAAGACCACATTCATTTACTCTTAATTAGGATCTGCAGAGGCGGTGCATGTGTGTGGGATAACTCATTCTTAGGGTGCTTGATGCAACTAACCTGATAGCTAATCAGGTAAGTCATACTTCACCCACAGTGAAGAGTGGGGATTTATTCAAATCCACCCCCCTCTTAGGCCACACCCAGTAAGTTCCCTCCTGGGCCCCCACAACTCTGGGGAGATGGAGACATCCATAGCTCAGGTCCCAGAGCCCTGAGTAGCAAGTCTCAGGAATGGCCAGATAAGACACCAACAAATCAGCCACTAAAGACTATAATTGCCCTGGGAAAGTCTCAGTCAGAACAGGCTGCTTTCATAGCCCTTCCCGGTGGGGCAAGTGAACAGTCGGTCTGAGCGGGCAGGCTCGCTCCAGTACTGAGGAATATTTCACTATGCAGAGGAATGCCCTAGCATGGAGAGATTGCCACTAGGGATGGATCAGTGTCTAGAGCACTGTTCTCCAACCTTGGGTGGGGCATGCTGGGAGTTGTAGGCCAAAAACATCTGGGGACCCAAGGTTGGAGAACACTGGTTTAGAGTGTTGGACTGGGACTGGGGAGACCCAGGTTCAAGTCCCCTCTTGGCCATGAAACCCACTGGGTGACTTTGGGCCAGTCACCTACCTCACAGTGTTGCTATGAGGATCAAAAGGAGAAGAGGGTCATGTACACTGCCTTGGGCTCCTAGGAGGAAAAGTAGGATATATAAATGTAACAAATAAAGAAGCAGAATGTTTTCTGCTCTGTGTCACTTTCATATGTATTCATTGATTAGTTTGTTCCACCGCATTTCCACAATAATCTGCAAATTAAAAAAACAAAACAAAACCAGAAACAAAAAACCTGCATAGAAATTCATATTAAAATATGGATATTTGAATGTATTTTGCCACAAAGTAAACATTTCTAAATGTGTTCTATCTCAAGATGCACATTTCTGAATGCATTTTTTGATACATTTGGTAAGCCAAGAAGTTCATCGCAAAATCCAGCAGATGACAGAACCCAAAGGATAGCTACATCACATTAGTCTAGGAAATGCAAATCTGGTCAGTTCATAACAGAATCCCCAAAGATCTAATTCCCCTGGCATCACCACAGAGGGCAGCTCCCGAGACCAAGTTGTGTCAATAAAGCATTCAAAGCAACCATTTTCTCCAATGAAAGGGAGGAAGGAGGAAAGAGGGTTTTTTTAAATAACTGTCCTATTCAGTTAGATCAAGATAGCTGAACTGACAACTTCAAATCATTTAATTCCTTATAGCAAGTGGAATAAACCAGCTATCCCTCCTACAGAAAACGTATGAGGCTCCAGGGAGTAAAAGAAGCTCAAAATAGGCACTCACTGGAGTTTTTTCCCCAAACACCCTCTCCACCAGGTGGCAGTAGGACACCCTTGTTACTCAGGCACTCTGTGACTAATGTCAGCTCTTAGGAGTACACATTCCCACATGCAACCATGGCACTATGCTCTAACCAGAGTAGTGATGGCCTCTTAGGGAGCAATCCTACGCATGTTTAGACAAAGATAAGTCCTACAGCTCCCAGCTGGTCCTGCTGCCTGGGAGATGCTGGGAGTTGTAGGGTTTATTTTGCTCTAAACATGCCTAGGATTGCATCCTTAAAGTAAGAAGTAGCAAAGCTAGAAAAATGTATAGCTTCTCAAGTTTGAAAATAATGTCACCACAAATATCTCTCTACTCATAAGCCTAAGCATAGTGGTTAGAGTGTTGGACTGGGACTCGGGAGATCCGGGTTCTATTCCCCGCTCGGCCATGAAACTCACTGGGTGACTTTGGGCCAGTCACTGACTCTCAACCTAACCTACCTCACAGGGTTGTTGTGAGGATAAAATGGAGAGGAGAAGGAGGATTATGTAAACCGCCTTGGGTTCCTTGCAGGAAAAAAGGTGGGGTATAAATATAATAAATAAATAAGAAACATAAAGCCAGTATGGTTGATGGATTATGCAAGAGAATGATTGCCCACAAGGACTGGTATTAGTTTTGCTGGCACTAATAATGTGCCACTCTTTTTCCTGGCGAGCTTCCAGAGCCTCTATCAGTTGAATGATAGAAAGAAATTGAACAGGTACTGCGTGTTCCTGACATGGAGGTGCTATGACTGAGAAAGTCAGTGTGCTATAGTGGTTAGAGCAGCCTTTCCCAATATGGTGCCCTCCAGGTGTTTTGGACTGGAATGCCCATCAGGCCCAGCCAATCCAGAGTGGCCAATAGTCAGGGATGATGGGAGCTGTAGCACAACACAACTAGAGGACACCATGTTGGGGAAGTCCTGGGTTCAAGATTCAGACTAGGCTTGAGGAATATTACTTGAAATCCCTTCCCAACCATGAAGAACTTGATTTTAAAAAGAACAGGAAACCATGAATGCAGGAGACAGTGAAATTAACAGATTCATCTATCCAGGTGGAGGGTTTTGGATGCTTAGTTCTTCAAAGTCTTTGAATATCTGTGCATTCAGCCATTTGTGGTGCTGAATTAGGATTACCACTTCTTTTTCTGACAGGCTTCTCTTCTTTCACAGTATATGGCAGCATTGTAGATAGGCAAGAATTTCACTTGGTTCATATATATATATATATATATATATATAGTTACCAAAATTTGCAAATTAGGATAGAATGAACTTGAGATTTAAAAATGCAAATGTGGAGGAAGAGAAACTGACAAATGTGTCTGTCCCTATTGAACAGGAACACTCCATTCTGCCACCATTTGTAACAGTTGTTAAATGCACAGGAGTCCTGCCGGGGGAAAGTAGCAGCTCTAAATTTTCCAACATTTAATGATTTCACCAGCATCCTTGCTGTCCTGACCTGCCTCTTCTTGTTGCCTCTCCTTCCCCTCCACCTTCTCATTGTCCCCTCTTAACCCTTCATGCCGGATCTTATTAATTTTAACGTTCATTGCCATTTATCCTATTTCCCTCCTGCTTTTCAGACAGAAGTCATCTCCCAGAGAGTCTCACGGAAATTAAAATTCAATACACAGTGTTGGTGGCGGGCTCTGTACATAAAATAAGACACAGGCTGTGCCCTCAGGCTTGCAAACTCAAAGATAAAACACACAAGGGAAGGGGGAGAGCGGGAGGGACAAGGGAGAGAGGATGGGGAGGAGATCAGGTTGACAACACCAGAACAAGGTGGCAAGTTGTAAAAACAGGCCATTGTATCACTTCGGGTCAGGCTGGTCTTATGCTGGCCTACTGGATGAGATGGAGGTGATGTAATGGCCCTTATTTATTCCTCCGGCTGTTGACAGGACCAGACTGTCCTTCCTCCTGCAACTGAGGTCACAGAAGATTGGCCATTGAAGCATATGTTTAGGAGCTAGGGATCCTACTGACATTCTCCTGGGATGGCCATACGTGCCTTCTTTACAGGGAACAGTCTTCTGTTTCAAGAGCTGTCAGAGGATCACCGTCTACTTGAAGGCAAGGGTGGGGAGACCAGTGGCTGGAGGGGCCACATCTCTGCGGTAGAGCACTGAGAAAGCTCACGAGATCGCTGAGGAATTCTTCTTGAATTCTATTGGATTCATGAGCCTGTGGCTCACGCTGGCTCAGCTGGTCTGAGCGTGGAAAGCTAAGCAGGGTCAGGCCTGGTTATTTCTTGGACTGGGAGACCCCTCCTCTAGTTTCCTGCATTGAGCAGGGGGATTGGACTCGATGGCCTTGTAGGCCCCTTCCAACTCTATAATCTATGAATCTATAAGATCTGGAAAAAAATGATTGGCCCCCGAAGAAGGATAATTTTGAAATGCATTGGGCAATAAACAGTTTTTACAGGCACTTGGGACACTTTTCTTTTCTCTCCTTCTGTTTTTGGTCACACATCGGTGCCTTCCTCTCTCGTTTTTTTACCGATTCAGTATAAGGCAACTTCCTATGCTCCCATATGGCCCTCCAGATGTTGTTGCACTACAGCTCCCATCATCCCTGACCATTGGCCACGTTATCTGGGCATAATGAGAGTTGGAATCAAACAAACCTGTCACAAAGAGACAAACAGGTTTGTTGCAATTAAGCTAGATTTGACCCTTTGGGGTGTTCCGTAGTGGTCCAGACAACATTCTTTTCATTAAATAAATACTTTTTTTCAGGGTGCAGGGGCAGTGGAAGATGCACTGGATGGTGGCGGGGCACACGTGTCGCCCACAGGCCACATGTTGCTCACAGCTGCTGTAACTATTGCCTTGCTCTCCTGTTCTTCCCTCTCTCTTAGGCATTGTCTGTCTCAGTGTTCTCCAACCTTGGGTCCCCAGATGTTTTTGGTCTACAACTCCCAGCATGCCCCAGCTATGCTTGGAGAACACTGTTCTAGCTCATTCTTATCCCTTGCCATATCACTTTCCCATGTGTTTCACTTTCCCATCCTATCTGAAACCATTACTCAGTCATGGACTAGATGCATGCATCAGATTCCACAAAACCGTTTTTAAAAAACTGGATTCTCTGGTGTGCGAAGAATTCTTGAAACTCCCATTGATTTCAAATGGAATTCCCCAAAACGGTGCTCCTGTTGTCACTGGCTTCTACATGTAGACACAACAGTGAAAGAATAATTACGGTATTTATGTATTACCTCTTTTGTAGTCTTAGAATAAGGTCATCATTGTCGTCATCCTCCTCCTCCTCCTCCTCCTCTAATATTTATACCTCGTGGCTACTGTGTATGTTTAAAGCCCTGTTAATCATTGTGAAAACCAGGTGAAGAAAATCGATCCGTCTGGCTCGATCGGGTGGTTTCATCATACAATCTGTAAGTTTAATTAGCTAACTTATTTAGTTTGATTATGTCAAGAGTCATCTGCTGAATCCTTAGCTTGATTTATTTTTCTGCATCGATCTTTCTCGGGTTAGTGGAAACTCTGGGCCATAAACAATGATAATGTGACTCGTTTCATAAGTATGGCAGAAGAAGAAGAAAAAAACTATGGCTATCGAAAGGGCTACCATTCGAACACTCCCCTTCTCTTGAAAGGGAAGATGGCTTCCTTTAGCAGATTTTATGCCTTTTGCGGTGGCCGGTGGGATCAGGGGTTTTGTGTATATGGTGCTAGGCTGAAGACTATGTTCCAATGAACCCCTTGTACAAATATCTATCAGAAGCAGGATATTTCCCTGTACCGATTTGCTGGGGAACATGAGTGGGAGGTACGACTGCATTCATTTCCTGCTTGTGGGCTTCCCATAGGCATCTAGTTGGTAGGGTGGCCACTTATGAATTGCCAAGAAAGAGGACAAAAGAGAAAACCAATTTGCCCCAAATTTACATTTGCTTATTTATGCTCCAGTATCAGAGGCAGTATGCCTATGTACTCCAGTTGCTGGGGAACATGGGCAGGAGGGTGCTGTTGCACTCATAGTCCTGCTTGTGGGATCCCGTGGGCCGCTGGTTAGGCCACTGTGTGAACAGAATGCTGGACTAGTTGGACCCTTGGTCAGATCCAGGCCAACTCTTCTTATGTTCTTATATGCATAGATGCAAACTCTGAAACAATGACTAATTTAAATGGAAATACAATACATCTCACCCAAGTGTGACAATGCTTTGTGTGCCTGCTCAGTCTGCTGTCCAGGTGCCATCGATGGGCACCCTGAAGGCCCCTGATCTCCCTTCCTAGGGTTCTTCATTTTTAAATGGGATTTGGGCTAGACAGCCCTTCAAATACAGGATCCCTTCAAATAGAGGACTGTCCACCAATAGTTTTTCAAATAGAGAACTGTCCTCTGTCAAAGAAGACCCATGGCTACCCTACATTGGCCAGTGTGGGAACAGAATGCTGTACTCGATAGGCCCGTGGACTGATCCAGCAGGGCTCTTCTTACATTTGTAATTTGAGGTTAGATGGATTGTAGGGTTTAGAACACCAAGCATCATCATGCTGGAGAAACCTTATGCCACTGTCCTCTGAAGACCCCGGTAGCTTGTCACATGGCGGCGGTAGAGGTGAACCATATCTATCATCTTTCAGTGTGCTGACACCCCCCCCCCCCCTTTTCAGGAGCTATCTTCAAAAGGGATTTAATGAGAAGCTGTAGGATTCGTAACATCTTAGGAACAGAGGAAGCTGCCATTCAGTGTTGTCATCTAGTCGTCTAGCTCAGTGTTGTCATCACTGACTAGCAGCAACTGCTCCAGTGATCCAGGCAGGAGTTTTTCCAACCCTACCCGGAAATGCTGGGGATTGAATCTGGGACCTTCTCCATGCGTCTATTTCAGAATGAAACTGGGGGAGCATAGGACTAAATGCTCTTTCAGTTGAACAGCGAACAGCTCATTGCATATAGAAAATTACATGAAAGGAAATGAAAGGAAAAAGAGACTTGCCCTAGTCTTACCCTAGTCTTCTCCTTGATAGGCTAGATTTACACACACACATCCCTCCGCCTCCTGCCTCCCAAGCAGGAAGCATCCTTGTGCAATTCCCTACCTTGCAGTCTGGGTCCAGCCTAGGAATAGTTCCATCTCCTCACCCATTTATCTGACAAGTCCTTAATTATCAGTGGAGGCTGCAGACTCCTGTTTCGGTGGGGCTGCTAATCCATTGCAGGGTTTATTTGGAGCTTTATAGGAGCTATCCACTGTGCCGAACTCCACCCCCAAAATAGGTTCACCATGATGGAGCACCGCGGATAGCCCCTATAAAGCTCCACTGTTAATTATCATCCCACGCAAGCATCCCTCTTTTATTATTTCATGCTATAGATCTTATTATTAAGATGTAACAAGAATGGCTCAGTATAAATCAGGGGTGGGCAACTTTGGAGTATCTGGAGGGCACTTTTGACCCCTCCCAGGATCCCATCCCCTTTGTGAGGGTTGCGTTCCTGCTGCCAAATTTGGTGTCACCAAAAAAAATAAAAAAAAAAAACACCCCACGGCAAACCACTACAGAGCACCAGAAGGGTCAAATTTTAGCTTGTTCTGAAACTAAATTTGGCCCTTTCAGCATTCCATAGCTGCTATGGGGTGTGGCAAAAGGGTCAAAGTCAGCTTCAGAACAAGCTAAATTTGACCCTTTTAGTGCTCTGTAGTAGCCAAAACTGCATTTTAAAAATCCCTTTTTTGTTCTTGCCACTACAAAATCGGCAGCATGACAGGGGGTGTATGCAGGTATGTGTTGCCCACCCCTGGTATACATTCTTCAAGAAGAAGAAACATTCTCTGTTTATCTTGCCATTTTCCAGTGCTCTAGAACACGATAGACTGACTATATATATATTTTTGGTCCTGGCAATGAAGCATGTGATCACGGATGATGGTGTTAAAAACTGGTTCCTTGCTCCCATTGTGCAAGTAATTATGAGCATGACAAATTGTCAAGTCAAAATGCCAAGTGAAAACACGGTGGTGATGGGGCGGGGTGGGGGGAAGAGAATATTTGAATGGATGTAAACATTTCTATTGTGTTTTCCCATCCTGGAAGGAGGAGGAGTTTTTGAAGCTGCAAGGAAGAGAAGTAAGAATAAGAGGCAAACTGAGGGTTGACAGATGAGCAATATATTTATAATACTTCCGTTTGAAAGGACAAGGCAGACGAAGAGTAATACATGTGCCAAGCCATTCCCTTCTTGTCATACGGAATGTGTTTTATGTCCTGTGGCTGTTGGGGAAAGGGGCCAAGAATGGATCTGTCTTCTGAGATGCCTTCTGGTTGCTTCCTTTGGACAGATCCATAAGGGGGCTGGAAGAAGGGCCTGGTGTACCACTTGTATCACATTTCATAGATTTCATAGATTTCATAGGTCATAGAGTTGGAAGGAGCCTACCAGGCTATCAAGTCCAACCCCCTGCTCAATGCAGGAAACTAGAGGAGGGGTCTCCCATCCAAGTACGTAATAACCAGGCCTGACCCTGCTTAGCTTTCCACGCTCAGACAAGCTGAGCCGGCATAAGCCACAGGCCTAGATTTTAACATCACAGCTACTGATGAGGGCAGAAGCTGACACATTTAGCTCTAAATATATTTTGAAATTACTCTGTTGTTAGTCTGTCTGTCTGTCTGTCTGTCTATGTATCTATCAATCATTTGTCTATCTGTCTATCTATCTATCTATCTATCTATCCATCCGTCTATCCATCTATCTGTCTATATATCCAGAGAGGTAGCTGTGCGAATCTGTTGCAGCTGTCTTATGGCACCTCAAATGTGTTAGTCCAGGGCTCTTCAACCTTGGGTCCCCAGATGTTGCTGCCCTACAGCTCCCAGCATACCCAGCCAGCATGGCTAATGGCTGGCAAGGGATTCTGGGAGCTGTAGTCCAGCAACATCTGGGGACCCAAGGTTGGAGAGCCCTGTGAGTGTGTTAGTCTTTAACACACTCTTTGCCACAAGACTCTTTGTTGCTTTTAAGTCTGTTTCATTCCATTATTATTTTTTAAATGTGGATTTTGGTATGTTCTTATTCAAACCAACAAACCCATCTGTGTCAGACAAATTCAATACGCACAAGGCAATCTCAGCATGGAGAGGACCGTGTTGGACCTGCCTGCCATGTAGTTGTTGAAGATGAGGAGCCTGTCAGAAAAAAGAGAGGTGGCAACTCTAGTTCAGTACCACAAATGCAGTTGAATACATGGGATTCGGAGCCAGACGTTTAAGAGTGAAGCACTCAAAATCTAATCTGTCAGTTTCTTTTTTGTCCCACATTCAATTAAAAAAAAGAAAGAAAGAAAGTTTCTTTCCATCTTGTTTATGAAAAAGAAGAAGAAGCCATTTTTGGCCAGTTCTTTTTTAAAAAAACAAGAAACAAACAAAAGCAAACAAAATTCTCAACCAATGCAGCTAGAAATGGGTCCCTGAATTTTATTTATTTATTTATTTATTACATTTATATCCCACTTTTTTTCCCCTCTTGGAAGGAATCCAAGGCAGCTTACGTGATCCTCTTCCTCTCCATTTCATCCTCACAACAACCTTGTCAGGCAGGTCAGGCTGAGAGTCAGTGACTGGCCCAAGGTCACCCAGTGAGCTTCATGGCTGAGTGAGGACCAGGCCCCTGAAGCTGCACACAGACCCAGGTTTTCCTAACCCTAACCCTAAAGAGAAGCTTGACCCTAACACACAGGCAGGTATAATCACTCTCCATCTAGGCAGCATGCCCAAATAAAGCACCTAGGGTGTTCTTGTTCACCACTCACTCTTTCTGCCCAGTCAAGGCTAGTTCCATGACCTGGACATGCACATGGACCCAGGTTTTCCTAACTCTAACCTGAGGCTTAACCCTATCACTGACATGCAGATATAATCCCGCTCCTCCCAGAAAGCATGGACAAATGCAGCACTAAGGACTGTTCCTGTTGACCACTCACTCTTTTTTGTCTAATTGAGGCTAGTTCCAGGACCCTAGACATGCACACAGACCCAGATTTTCCTAACCCTAACCTTAACCCCCTAACTCTAACCTTAACCTAACTCTAACTCTAACCCTATGAATGATGCAGTACTACAGTATAATCCCTATATTCAGAAAGCATGGCCAAAACGCAGCACTCAGGGTGTTCTTGTACACCACTCTTTCTGCCCAATCGAGGCTAGTCCCAGGCCCCTGGACATGCACACGGATCCAGGCTTTCCTAACCCTAACCCCAACCTGAAGCTTAACCCTAACACCCAGAATAATCCCTCTCCACCCAGGCAACATGCCCAAAGGCAGCACTCAAGATGTTCTTGTTGACTGTTCATTCTTTCTGCCCAATCAAGGCTCATTCCAGGCCTCTGGACAGGCACATGAACCCAAGTTTTACTAACCCGAACCTGAAGCTTAACACTAACACTAACATGCAAGTCTAATCCCTATACATTCAGGCAGCATGCCCAAAGGAATCACTGAGGGTGTTCTTGTTGACCATTCACTTTGTCTACCCAACCTAGGCTGGTTCTAGGCCCCTGGACTTGCACATGGACCCAGGTTTTCCTAACCCTAACCTTAGCCCTAACATGCAGGTATAATCCCTCTCCATCCAGACAGCATGCCTAAACTTCGCACTCAGGGTGTTCCTTTGACCATTCACACTTTTTGCCCAATCAAGGCTAGTTCCACTGTCTAAAGAACCAATGAGCAACTGTGAGTAAGGAATGATGTGCACACAAGAAATGCCTCATGTAGAACAGCTCATGGTCAGTTCTTTTTGTATTTTATATTTCGTCTGACTTCACTGCTCTCCAGCCCCACCAACCATGTGATTCTTCCTGGAAACATCAAATTGCATGTCACATAGTTGATAAGTGGGACCCTAGTCCCGTCCATGAAAGTTTATGCCATGATAAATTTCTTAGTCTTTAATAAGGCAGGGATGCAGACCTGTTTTGGGGTACATGGCCAGATTGCCCCCCACCCTGCTCCCCATGTGACAGATGACATTCGGGGGCATGGCCCCACCCAGTGACATCACCCCCTTTTCTCTTTGTTGGCAGCAGGGGGTTGGGACTTCCCTGCCTGTGGGTGCTCTTCCCCCTGCACAGGAGAGCCCCGACCCCTCCCACCTCTCATCCCCGTTGCTACCCCTGAGATCAGAGGTCACAGCAGGTATGAGAGGCAGCATGACTCACGTGCTCAGGGGGATGAGCACCCACTCTTTCCTGTACATGGGTGAGGCCTACACCCCACTGCCAGGTGTCCCCACTGCTATCTCCAATCTCTGTTCAGAGATACCAGTGGGGATGCCCTCTGAGGGGTTTCCTACACTGGGGGGGGTCTTGGAGCCTCAGCCCTGCCCCCTGGAGGAATACCCAAGTGGTGGTATGGGCTGGACTGGGGTCCCCCACAGGCCGGATTAGGCCGGCAGGTTAGGGTTTCTGCGCCTCTGCTTTAAGGTGTTACAAGAGTCTTTGTTGGTTTTGCTGCAGCAGACAACCAACTTTATCTTGGAGCAAATGACCATTTCAGAGATGTGGGGTGATAAGAGAGAGAGATACCTAGGAACATAGGAAGATGCCTTTGACTGAGTCAGACCATTGGTCCATCTAGACCAGTATTGTTGACACTGATTGGCAGTGGCTCTTCAGGGTTTCGGGCAGGATTCCTTCCTAGCCCTACCTGCTGGCTGGGGCGGGGCATGCTGGGAGTTGTAGGCCAAAAACATCTGGGGACCCAAGGTTGGAGAACACTGGTTTAAAGGATCAAGGAGCAGGAGGTGGGAAAATCTCTGCCTTGGACCCCCAGAGAGCCCCTGACAGTCAGAAAACACAACACTGGACTAAATGGACAGATATTCGGGCCTGGTATAAGGCAGTTTTCTATGTGGTAAGGGTGGATCACTCCTGAAAATTCTTTCCACAGAACCATCAATGTGGCTATGCAGTGCTCTGATCAGGGTAGTTCCTCCAAATTTCACTGACCTTTTCATAGGCTTCATTCTACCCATACCATGTCCTGTCCTTAGTGATCTGCCTTATTGTTACTGAGTTATTATTGTTACTTAGTCATCTTCCTGTCCTTAGTCATCTGCCTTATTGTTACTGACATCTCTAAAAAACAAAAACAACAAAACCAAACATCAAGTTCTCAATAATATGTAGAAAACTATCCCAAGCGTTATATCAATAAGTGGCAATTTGTTGATTAAGTATTATTAACAGAAGCAGGCAATATATTATTCTCCTCTTGATTATTAATGTCTCCCACCAATAGTTGGTGGAGGCATAGTCGATATGGTTAATGTATCGTTTTCCTCTGAACATTTTGGTCACAATTCATTTTAAGTAGTCACAATATCCAAGATCCTGCTATAGTAAATCTGCCGTTTAGCATGAGCATATTTCTTCCTTCCCATTGCAGTGACTGTCGGCATTGCAGATGTGTGTGTGTGTGTGAGTGTGTGGGATTTATGACAGTAACACAGAGTAGTTATGATAACCTCTAATTTAAGTATTGTTGTGCTGAATTTTCAGCTGTGAAAATTCCAGGGCCAAAATGTAGGGGGTGAGGTCAGGTGATGCAAAATGCATTTCAAATTTCCACAAACCCTATAAACATGGTGTTTAAAAATAATAATAATGCTTATTGCTTTTTGAAGGTCTCACAATGGAGAGACTGGTTTAACATTACATACGTGAGCCTTGGGCTGGCCGTCCCGGTCCCCGCTTTCCTCTCCTCCTCTGCCACAGCTATTGGGAGATTAAAAGCATCTGCTTCCACCTGTAGACTAACCACATTTTCCTGTTACATCCAAACTCAGGGAACTCTGGTTAGTTTAAGCTACCGGTATGTTTTTTAGCATCCAAGCTGGAATAATAAACCATGGTCTGATCTCCAGCTTGTTCAAATGTGACAGTGTTACAGATTTAGATGGTTAGTTTTAAGCCTAACCTCTGGTTAGTTTAAAAGTGAAAGATGCTTGCAATCTCCTCCTTGCAGCTGTACCAGAGGGGGAAAGGGGAAGGGGAGCACACGACCCCCAAGGCTCATGTGTGTAATGTCTTCCTCCTTCCCAATTCCGGATAAGTTTCTTGCAAGATCTCCAATTTTCTTCTAAGCACATGTCCTGTTCCACTGGCACTCATATCTACCCTTCTGGCTTCCCATGGGTAGTATCCCGGGGTGGGGGGGAGTTATGTGCAAGCACCAGCAAATTTCCCAATTTGTTTTACATGAGGAGACATACTAAGGTAGCTTCCCCCACCCTGGCACCCACCAGGTGTTTTGGACTACAATTCCCACCATTCCTGACCATTGGACAAGTTGGCTGGGGCTGATGAGGGTTGTAGTCCCAAACACATGGAGGCCACCAGGTTGGAGAAGGCTGTACACAAGGCCTTTTCGAGAGCCAAGGCAGCAAAACCCCAAAAAATACCATTTGGTAGCCACTGGCCTGGAATCTGAGTGCATGCCACCCCATGATGAAGAGTAAATGCTTTGCTCCTTTCCTGAGCTGCACGGAGGGAGATAGTGCATCATGTCCTTGATCTGTTCTCTGTCCTCAGTGTTTCCCTTTTTCAAGCATAGTGTGACCACCTTGGAAAAACAGATTTAAAAAGCTCTGTTCATAAAGGGAGAAAAAATTAATTGCCCTTTTCATAAAACATTTAATACGTAGCAATGCACTAAACCTCCAAAGACACGGGTTGCCGGCTGTGCCGTAAATTCCCTGCTTATAAACCTACGATGAAACTGGCAAGCATAGCAATATATAGGTTTTACATTTAGGGGCCTTTTAAAGGTACATAAACCACACATCCATGGCAAGAGATGCCTGTGGCACATTTCAGTTATATCGTCAGCTTCCCCCCCCCCCTTTCTTTACATCTATAAATGGGCAGTAGTCATTTTCTTTGTGTGATCTGTTCTATCACCCTTTGCTGTAGCAATCCATATTGCAGCCGTAAAAAGAGTTCTCCAAAGATAATTCTGACCCTCTACTCCTGCACACCGCACACGGTACATCATTCATCTAGCTTTCGAAGGCATTGAATTACTAATTTTACAGCTTGGTTGCATAGGTTTTCTTTTGGATGTCCCACACTTTAAGCTTGGATCAAAAACTGGGATAAGAAGATAACAACTGTGTTCCAGTGAGTTAAGGGAGGGGGAGTCCAGTTACAGCATGGGGGTTGATGAGGTTAGGGATACATCCATTAGCCAGTTTGCTGGGACCCTATCAGGATGTATTCTTCAGCATTTCGTCCTGGAATGAAGCAAACTCAGGGCTAACTCAATTTCTCCACAATCGCTGCTCCTAGTTGAAAGCCAGATGCCCAGGTTCTAATCCGGGTAGAACTCTGCACACAGCATGACTGGGGTGTATTAACATGAACAGTAAGTGCATTGAGTAGGGCAGCTGCCTGCTAGGGATGTATGAGAAATTTGTTTCAGTTCATTTTTGACCAAGATTTTACCCAGTTTGCAGTTACCGGACCAAACAACGACTTGGACGCAATCGGCAAACAAAGTCTGTACATTTCCGAGCTTGCAATGTGATTTGCAGACCAAAAGAAGAAGAAAAATGCCTCCCACAGCATGCATACATTTGAAAAATACGTACTTTTGAAAAATGCATGCAAATATACTTTAATCGATGGGGGAGGAATGTGTACATTTCAAAGATGTGCACAGTTGATGCATACATTTGGAAAAACACAAACAAAAACACACACAGATTTCCATGCAAAGAAAAAAAAATCTCACAATCTGATACATCCTTAGCTGCCTCTGGGTAACCTAGAACTCCACATGTAGGCTGAGAATGGATCAAGGTATCAAGGCTAAGCTGTAAGCCACTGTACAGTGGCCAGTTCTGTATTGCCAAAAATTAGGAAACGCACCCCCGAGAAGAGGACACAGATTGACCTAAAAATTGCACATGCTGATTTGTATGTATAGATGCACAGGCGTAGTGGTGAGGGTGTTGGACTGGAACTCGGGAGATCCGGGTTCTAGTCCCTGCTCGGCCATGAAACTCACTGGGTGACTTTGGGCCAGTCACGGACTCTCAGCCTAACCTACCTCACAGGGTTGTTGTGAGGATAAAATGGAGAGGAGGAGGAGGACTATGTAAGCCGCCTTGGGTTCCTTGCAGGAAAAAAGGCAGAGGTATAAATATAATAAATAAATAAATAAATGCTATAATTTTAAATCAACATTCAGCTCATCTCACTATCGTGGGGCCAACTGTACCCAGGTGACCTGTGCTCAGCCTGCTGCCCAAGTTCACGGGAGGCAACTTCAAGGCCTCTCCTGCTCTCCTTTCTCTGGTGGGTCTTTATCTTTAAACTGGACTTGGACTGGATAGTCCATCAAACAGAGGACACCTTCAAAGAGAGGATTGTTCTCTGGCAGCCCTCCAAATTAGGACACAGGGCCATTCCTAAGCAGAGTCAGAGCTGAGCCAGAAGCTGGGAAGTAGGAATCTTGAATTGTGCTAGGGAGGCAGAGCCAAGGACAACAGAGAAAAACACCAGAAACAAAAAGACCACTGTTGCTCAGGCAAGGTTGTGGCCCAAACAGGAATCCTTTTATGGCCTTTCCTGACCAGATGGGCCCAGTGTGACTAGCTGGGGTGAGTGGAGCCTATCCAGATCTTTCAATGCCAGGGAGATGCTCCAAGCTGCAGTAATAAGAAATTGCTACACAGGACAACCACAAACAGCCCTGACAGCTTGGAGCATCCTGAAACAAGGCAAGGGAGCATCAAAAGAAAACACAGGTCCAAGACACACATCATCCTGATGTTTGACCTCTACGTTTGACCTCTTGAAGTTTGAACTCTTCATGATGAGGCTGGCTCTTATACCCAAGTCCCTCACTCATGACCACCAGAGAGGATCAATTCACAGGCACAGCATTGACACCTTGTGGGCTACTTCACAGTCACTGAATGAAACTGATGGGCAGTAGATCAATCAATCAATCAATCAATCGATGGGCAGTAGATTCAGAAGAGACAAAAAGAAGCACTTCTTCACACATTGCGTAACTAATTTGTGGAATTAAGCGGTGAAGGCCACTGGCTTAGATGTCTTGAAGAGTGGATTAGACAAATTCAAGGGGGATAAGTATATCATGAGCAATTAGCCATGATAGATTAACAAAAATGTATGCTTGTGAATGCCAATTTCTGGGAGCAACAGTGTCTCTGTGTCTGCCCTGATTGGGTTTTTTCTGGAACCATCTGGTTGCCATTTTGAGAAACAAGTGCTGGACCAGGTAGACTTTGGGTCTGATCCATCAGGGATCTTTTTTTGTTCTGAGGAGTGAGCAACAGACTTACCACTCACAGCAGGGGTAGGAAACCTTTGGTCCTGTGTGGTCTACAACACACATCAGCCCCAGTCAACATGGGTTGTATCCTAAAACATCTGGAGGGGTGCAGGTTCCTCACCCCTGATATAGAGAATCTTTACTATGAATGAGAATTCATGCACATAAATGCCTGAACAAGTAGGCTGTATTCATGTGATCCATCCATTACTTTAAAAAAGAAAAGGAAAGGAAAAAGATAGATTGCATGAGCGCCAAAGTGGTGTTGTGGTTAGAGTATTGGACTGGGACTCTGGAGATCTGGGTTCTAGTCCAACACTTGGCCATGAAGCTCCCTGGGTGACTTTGGGGCAGTCCCTGACTCTCAGCCTAACCTACCTCACAGGGTTGTTGTGAGGATAAAATGGAGAGGAGGAGAATTATGTAAGCCACCTTGGGTTCCTTGCAGGAAAAAAGGTGGGATATAAATATAATAAATAAATGAGTGAAAACTGCTTACACAGACATTTATACCCTAGATCAGAGTAAAAGTCATACCTACAAACCACGAGGACACACACAGGCCCGTGGCTCATGCTCCATTGCCCCACCATATGTGCAAACTACCCACAAGGTGTGTGTGTGTGTGTGTGTGTGTATGTATACCAGGCCCCAAGTCCATCAAGAATACCACTCCTTCCAATTTAGATGAGGTCTGATTCTGTAACTTTATAGCTGCTTGTGGCTGAAAGCCTGAGCTGACATTTCTTTTTATCAGCAGTCTTGATGTAGCTTGGCAATGCATGAAATAGCTGAAAGCCATCAAAACACTTTACATTCCACTTTTCATTTATTTAAAGAAAAGCGGGGGGAAACACATTCTCCCTTTAAGCTCAGCATCGCACATTGCCACCCAAAGTTCTTTGTAAACCACGAAGGACAGCAGAGGAATATTAAGCTGTAATTCGAACGGCTGGCCCAACCGCTGATCTGAATGTTTGCATTTTAATTTTTAATAGCACCAGTAATCGTTTTCATCCTGAGGAGAAGTAACTAGAAGAATGATCTAACCCTGATGACCTCATTACAAAGGAGTCTCTCAGCACTTGACTTTTAGTAGGGGTAAAACTAGTGGAGGCTGGTGACTCCAATCCAATGTCAGTGGGGCCAGTGTATCCACTTTGGGTTTTAGTCTGAACTTTAAAGGAGCTATTTGTGGTGCTGAAGCCCTGTCACTGGAGCCACCAGCCTCCACTGGCTAAAACCGGATCCTTGTGTATGCTGCGGTCAAGGTGGAAAGGGGGCTGCCAGGCCTGCTTTGCCTCAGAAGGCATTTGAATTCCTACGCACATTTTTTTCAAAGGTGTGCACTTTTCTTCCATTGACAAAACTATGAAAATGCATTATTTTTTTTGAAAAATGCACGTTTCAAAGTGCATTTAAAATAAATACACATTTTTCAAACATGATCGCAACTTCAGGAATTTGTGGACATTTCTTGGGGGGCGGGGGGCGGAAGTGTTCCTGCTCATGTAGGTGTTGTGAACAGGACATGTTCACATGATTTGTGAACAGAAATGAAATTCTTGTACATCCCTACGAGGTGGTTCATTAGTAGAATCTGCTATGGTTGTAATGCTCGCCTTTATATTGAGCATGGATGACTACTTAGCATACTTTGCTATTCAAATTGTGATTGATTATGAGCACCTACATGGTCTGTCTGACTAAAGCATCTATCTTCTATCTATTTTTTTAACATTTAAAATGTTAAAATGTTGCATGCACGCACGCTTGCTGCGATGATGTGGGTCTTTGCAATCTTCTTCACAGATAGCTTTTCAGTCTGGCAGCACTCCCTGGAATTCGCACGTGACCACACGACATATCATGTGGGTCATACGGGCACTCCAGGAAGTACAGATGGGCCGAAACTTGGCTATCTGCGAAGAGACCCATGGTGTTGTGAATGCATGCATGCACATGGCATTTCAAGGAAGAGGAGGTCGGAAGGAGAGTGATGCGGCCTGGCGCAGCTGGCTGATAGGCAAGGAAGAGATCGGTCCACTGGCAGCAATTTATGTACACACAACAAGATCTCGGAAGGATGGAGAACATTCATCAGAGATCAGATGGAGAGATTGCAACCAAACAAGCCAACAAGTGCAGTTTCTCTTGGGGTAAATTCCTCCATCAGTCGTTGCAAGTGGCGGTGGCAGCAACTGACCACCATTCCACATGCTCTACCGTGCCACAGACCTAGCATTGTTCTGGGCCGGGACATTGTGTGTGGGGATGTGTGTGTGGGGGGAAGGGGGGACAGCCACCACCACAAAAAATGGTGGAGAATATATGGAGAAAATTCTGCAAAGTGGCTTTCTTTTTCGGGGGCGGGGGCGGGGGCGGGGCGGAGGGTGAGAAAAAGCAAAATCTCAATGATTTTCTCAAACAAATTTCAGCTCAATTCTGCTCCAAAATGTACGGACTCTTCATATGCTAAAGTCTATCTCAGCAATTCTACCTGAGCTCCTTTTAACCCCGGGGGCTTTTGTTTGCTTTCAAAACATTGCCACTGGTAACAATAATATACCACCACCTGAAACAACCACTTGTGCAGTGACATTGGCCCAGATCTTGACCTCCTACAAATAAAATACCTGTGGGTATACAGCGGTCAAATCTTGCAAAATGCTGAAGTTATGCTCAAAATGTGGCCAACCTTTTTTTTTTTTTTAAGATAAACCAAAGATGACACTTTGAAGGTCCAATGAAGTGCATTTTCCCCCCAAATGGAAAACTTGAAGGAAATTGATTTTTATTGCTCCCATCTCTGCCTAATCTGCCAGAAATGTTCTGAATACACGGAACCGCTCGAAACAAAAGTCTCAGCGGGGACAAACTTTTTTTGGTAACATTATGAAGTATTGATTACTCTTCCATGTGATCATCAAGACAGGTATTTTCATACTGGCACACACTACTAAATTATGTTTATGCCAAACCTGAGAGAGAGAGAGAGAGAGAGAGAGAGAGAGAGAGAGAGTAACCTGGAGGTTTTCATAATTCAGCAGTGGTCGATACTAGATCAATGAGATGCTTTTGCACATTTCAGAATCCCTCCGGCTGCAGACAAAAGAAACTCAAGCAAAGGACAGCTATCTTTCATTTAATTGGAATCCAATTTTAAAATAACAAGGCAATTCAGTCAACTACAGCAGAGGGAACAGAGCCCCAATGAGATAGATAGATAGACAGATAGACAGACAGACAGACAGAATTATATGCGTATATATGTGTACACTTATAAGTAAATGCAATCATTTGCATTAAAGTCAAAAGATAATTGTATCTGGCCAAAATCAAGCTCAAGAAAGGCAAACTGAGCATGGGTTTTTTTGGGTAAATAAATACCTGAGATGATCGAAACTTCATCAGACCAAACCCCATTTATCTGCCACCTATATTGTTTTGGTAGGGGGTGGGGAGGAGCATTGCAGACAGTGTCTACTGGAGCTACGTATATTGGGACTAGTGAGTTGCTTTTGCATCTGATCTCTTGCTCCTATTTTAACCCCCGGTCTGCAAAAATGATAAGGAAGTGCTTTCCCCTTCAGCACCCTGGTCCTTATCTTTTAATTAAATCAGAAAGCAATATGCATGTTACATGTGCGCATCCCACTGTTGTTACCACTGTGTGGAAGTTGCACGGAGGGCAGTTCAAAAGATAGAGACTGGCCAAAATATGCTAGCAGAGATAAGGGTAATGTTATAGAAGTTGAACCTTTGGCCCGAATTCTTTTCCTCTTTTAAAAGATCCACATCGTGGCCCACTGGAAGAAATGAAACTGCAGGTGCACTGGTGAGTTTACACAAGCATGATTGTACTTGCTTGGTGTTTTCCAGACTCCCAATAGCTGAGGGATGCTTCTCTTCTCCCACCCCCTTCCACTCTAAATCAAATCTGGATGAGCAGTTCCCTTTTCCACCTCCAAAAAATTACTTTTAGAGTATGTAAGAAATCCCTATCCTCAGATGAGTCAATCGAACTGTGTCCCAGTGCAAATCACTATTATTTGAATATGCCTCCTCTGAGGGCAAGTCATTCTGCTTTCATTGTTTTAATTTTGGATTGAACTGAGTTGTACCCTGCGGAGGCTGATGACATATCCACTCCAGACTTCATTCTGAACTTTAAAGGAGCTGTCCATGGTACCCAGCCCCCAAAAGTTTAGGTTCAGCACTATGGATAGCCCCTTAAAAGTCCAGCATGAAATCTGGAGTGGATATACAGCCCCGCTGACATTGGAGTCATCAGCCTCCACTGGTTAGATCAGGGGTTGGGGAATCTATGGGCCGTGGGCCAATCTGGACTTCCTGGGGCCCCAATCCAGCCCTCTGGGTTTCCCTGGATGGCCATGCTCCTTTCAACTGAGCACCAATTGCTTGGTGGTTTCCCAGTTCTTGCACAATTTCCCCCCCATTCTAAGAGGTTGAAATGCCTCTGCTAAGGCTTAGTTACAGACACTTAGAGTTTTAAGCTAAAATAGGTTGGTATTTTTGCCACCAGCCTTTTTGCCTTTGGACCCCTCCCACCAATGGAACGTAGCCTCCGAGAGCTTCTCTGAAATGGAATTTGGTCGTTGGACTGGGAGAGGTTCCACACCCTTGTTTTAGCTGTACTAGGTTGGCCGCTATGGCAACCTGAAGGTCAAAGAGCAGGGATGTACATTGAAATAAACTATTATGTGTTAAACTGCTCCCCAGCTTAAGCGTGTGAGTAATTAGAAAGGAAAAACCCCAGTTCTAAATTCACCCCAGTCACAAACTCATTGAGAGCCAGTGTGGCGTAGTGGTGAGAGTGTTGGACTGGGACTCAGGAGATTCGGGTTCTAGTCCCCACTCGGCCATGAAACTCACTGGGTGACTGGGCCAGTCACTGACTCTCAGCCTAACCTACCTCACGGGGTTGTTGTAAGGATAAAATGGAGAGGAGGAGGATTATGTAAGCTGCCTTGGAGGGAAAAAGGCGGGGTATAAATTTAATAAATAAATAAATAAATAAATAAGGTAGCCAGCTCAGAGAAGCCGGCATCAGCCTCCCATTTGCGCAATATAGGGATAATAACGCAGAGCTACCTTGTGGGGTTATTGTAAAGAATCCTGAGTTAATGTCCAGAAAGTGCTCTGAACAAAGCATTCTCTATCAAGAGAATGGCCCTCATTTTGCATCCTCCACACAGTGCCCCAGACCTAGCATCATTCCAGGCATTGTGGGGGGGGGGGGAAGGGAGCTGCCACCGAAAAACTGTGAATATTCCAATTCTGAGAAGTGCCCTTTTTCTAGAGGGGGAGGGAGAGAAAAAGGGAAAAGATCTCGGAACTCTTCTCAGAAAAATGTCCACTGAGAAATATCAGCTCATCTCTATAAAAATGGTAAAAACAGTCCTTACCGGCGGCATTTGAGTGGGCTAATACTTGGAAGAACTGTGTGTGGTCATCCCCTCGCTCCTTCCATTTTGCCAGTCTGTAATCACCCATAAAGGAAAAGGCTGGTGGCCACCTATGCATCTCCCAAAAAGAGGATGAAAGAAGCCACACACTTACATAAAAAAATTGCATGTGCTAATTTATATGAATAAACTCACATTTAGAAACAGTGAATATTATTTTTGAATAGAAATACAATACAGCTCACCATAGTGGGGAAGACTGTGACCAGGTGACCTGTGTGCCTTGCTCAGTCTGCTATTATTCAGACACTGCTAATGGGGAATTTCAAGGCCCCTGCTCTCCCTTAAGAACATAAAGACATCAGGAGAGCCACGCTGGACCAGGCCAAGGGTCCATCTAGTCCAGCATTCTGTTCACACAGTGGCCAACCAGCTGCCCACGGGAATCCCACAAGCAGGACATGAGTGCAACAGCACCCTCCCACCCATGTTCCCCAGCAACTGGGGTACATAGGCAGACTGCCTCTGATACTGGAGGTAGCATATAGCCATCAGGACTTGTAGCCATTTTACCATATAGAGCTGAGCTGATATTTCTCAGTGGACATTTTTTCTGAGAAATGTTCTGAGATCTTTTCCCTTTTTCTCTCCCTCCCCCTCTAGAAAAAGAAGGGCACCTCTCAGAATTGGAATATTCACCCTTTTTCGGTGGCAGCTCCCTTCCCCCCACCCCACAATGCCTGGAATGATGCTAGGTCTGGGGCACTGTGGAGGATGCAAAATGAGGGCCATTCTCTTATTTATTTATTTATTATATTTATACCCCACCTTTTTTCCTGAAATGAACCCAAGGCGGCTTACATAATCCTCCTCCTCCTCTCCATTTTATCTTGATAGAGAATGCTTTGTTCAGAGCACTTCTCCTCCATGAATTTGTCCAGTCCCCTCTTAAAGATGTCCAAATTGGTAGCCATCACTACATGTTGTGGAAGTGAATTCCATAGTTTAAATATGTGCTCTGAGAAGAAGTCCTTCCTTTTATCTGTCCTGAATCTCACCCCAATCAGCATCACGAAATGACCCCATTGGGCTCCAGTATTATTGAGTGAGGGAGAAATATCATGTCTCCCTATCCATCTTCTCCACAACATGCATAATTTTATACACCTCTATCATGTCTCCCTTTACTTGCCTTTTTTCTAAGCTAAACAATTCCAGATGTTGCAATCTTTCTTCACAGGGGAGTTGCTCCAGCCCCTTGATTGCTTCTTCATACAATCATAGAAAAGTAGAGTTGGAAGGGGCCTACAAGGCCATCGAGTCCAACCCCCTACTCAATGCAGGAATCCAGGTCAAAGCATCCCTGACAGATGGCCGTGACTGCACCTTGAATGCCTCCAGAGTGGGAGAGCCCACCACCTCCCTAGGTAGTTGGTTCCATTGTCTTATTGCTCTAACAGTCAGGAAATTTTTCCTGATGTTTAGGTGGAATCTGGGTTTCTGTAACTTGAGCCTATTATTCCGTGTCCTGCAAACTGGGATGAGCGAGAAGAGATCCTGGGCTGGCCCTCCTCTTTGTAACAACCCTTCAAGTAACTAGAAGAGTGCTTTCATATCTCCCCTCCGTCTCCTCTTCTGAAAGCTAAACATGCCCAGTTCTTTCAGTCTCTCCTCATAGGGCCTTGTTTCCAGTCCTTTTATCATCTTTGTTACCCTCCTCCTCCTCTGAACCCTCTCCAGTCTGTCTACATCCTTCTTAAAGTGTGGTGCCCAGAACTGGATGCAGTACTCAAAATGAGGCCTATCCAGTGCTGAGTAAAGGGGAATTATCACTTCTTCATGCAATTTGGAAGCTACACTTCTATTAATGCAGCCCAAAATAGCATTTGCCTTCTTTGCAGCCACATCGCATTGCTGGCTCATATTCAGTATTCTTATAGTCCTTTATAGTTAAAACAGGCTTTGGCTGGACAGCCCTTCAAATGGAGTCTGCCTTCCTTCAAATAGAGGACTGCCTCCTGACAGCACTTCAGATAGAGGATTCTCCTCGGTAGAGTAGGGTACATGGCCACCCAACATCTTTCCTCTCACAGTGTTTCATAACCTTGAAGGCTTGCTATAGGAAATGCATGATCCACTTCCCTTCCTTCCCACCCCTGCCAATTCCATTGCCCTGTTAATTCTCGAGGCCTAGTCTTCCCTTGTAGTTAATCAGTCGAAAGGCAACATAGAGAAAATCCATATACAGGCTGATAGCATGAAGGATTAAAAACGAAGGTCTTTTCAAGATTAGGAGTTCCACTGACCATAATTATGTTTCTGATTTCAGCAGATAACTACCTTGGCAAGTAGAACAATCCTCGTAAGGCAATGTTAAGAATCAGAAGCATTTCAGGCCTGTGAAATGTTCATATGGTCGCAAAGGAACAAATGGAATTCATTGAAAACATACCTTTTCCTTCTTATAATTGATCTCATGATCTGTAACGGTTGTTTTATATATTTTTTTTAAATGCTTCCCATCAAATACCAACTCATCTTAAATGTAATGATTTGGCTATGTTTATTACCCTGAAGAAAATATTAAGAGAGGATCCAGCAGTCATAAACAGCCATTGATTATATAGGAATTCTGGGATGGATGAGCATTTTGAAAAAGAATCTTAAAATAGCAGTAGTAGTAGTAGTAGTAGTCATGGTCATAGTCGTCGTTGTCGTCGTCGTAGTAACATGGTGCATTTTGAATATCCTGCCTCTTGTAATGAGAAAGAGCTTCAACAAACAAATCAGAGGAATTAAAATCTCTGAGCAGTTATGTGTTATCTGAGTTGATCTGTATTTACATAAAATAGCAGCTGTCTAAGACTGAGGGCTGAGGCCTGGTGAAGGACAAAAAGCTGGCTCAGACCCAGGTACAAAGCACTGTCCAACATTTTGCAAACAAAAATAGGGACAACGCTGGGATACCTCAATAGTCATGCCAACGATTACTATCTGAAATGCTTCCAAAATGCTTCACAATCGCACCCAATCCCCACCCTGCCACCCCTCAGATTTTAGGACTCTGAATTACCAGTGTTTCTTTCTGAAGTTGCATCAATGCATGAGGAAATTTGCCATTATATTATGATTTCTGAATGTGGGAGAAAGGGAAGTTGACAGATTCCTCTGTCCCTAGATCGTAACCAAGGTTTTATTGAGTTTCTTTTGTAAGGTGTTTTGCTAAGGTACAAGAGCATATGTGCGTATCAGTAAAAGATTGGGCAAAAGGAATCTTGATATACTCATGCATAGTACAATCCCGGATCAACCTACCTCACCTACCTCACAGGGTTGTTGTGAGGATAAAGTGAGGATAAAGTGGAGAGGAGGAGGAGGATAATTCTGTAATCCTCCTTGGGTTCCTTGCAGGAAAAAAGGCGGGGTATAAATGTAATAAATAATAAATAAATAAATAAATAATAAATAAATAAATCACCTCTCACCACCCCACACAGTGTTTTATTAATAAAGATAAGCACATCAGTAATGCATGTGTGTGTGGGGGGAGGGGCAATGCAAATGAATTTGAAGAACAAGCATCTGCAATGAACTGTGCATGCTCCATTTATGGAACTAACTTTAGAAATGCTCTAGTTAAACTGGAATTCAAGAGGAGTGGAATACACTCCGCAGAAGCAAATGCACAGAACCATCATTGAATGGAATGGGGGAAATCCTCTCATTCCTAATCACTGCTCAAGCCTCCCACCGTCCCACCTGCCTAACCAGACTATTACACATGGCTGAAGGGTCTACTTTCCCATTGCATCATGTATCCATTAAATTGACTTACTCTGCAGTAGCCTGTCTTCCACCAGTTTAAAAGCCAGAGGGATGTTTGTTCTTAAATGTATGCTAGTAATGCATAAGCATCCTTTCCAGAGAGGCTTGCCTGATGCCTACATTGTGGTCCTTTTGGCACCAGGTGAAGCCTGGATCCAATATGAGAGGCAGTATGCCTATGCACACCAGTTGCTGGGGAACATGGGTGGGAGGGTGCTGTTGCAGTCATGTCCTGCTTGTGGGATGCTGTGGGCAGCTGGTTGGCCACTGTATGAACAGAATGCTGGACTAGATGGACCCTTGGTCTGATCCAGCATGGCTCTTCTTATATTCTTACTTAGACAACATGAAAACCCACATTTCAACAACAACTCATGGTTCAATGGCAACCCACACTCAACCCTTGAGTGTAGGTTCTCATGTTCTCTGAGCCCAGTCAATGAGTCTGGTTCGCAAGAGAGTAATCTGCCTTAAGCCAAAGCAAACTCCAATGGTCCATATAGTTCAGTGTTGTCTACTCTACACACTGCCTGGCAGCAGCTCTTCAGAGTTTCAGGCACAATTTCCAGCTGTACCTGAAGGTGCCAGGGATTGAATCCAGGACCTCCTATGTGCAAAGCATGGGCTCTTCTGCTATGCTGTGATCCTGGCTCCCACTTTGAGGTTTAGCTTCCAGAGACCCATGTGGCTGAATCAATGGATCTTGAATCAGAACCCTGAAAAATGACAACTCTAGCAACTCACATGAATAAAAAGTTAACAAGGCATCAGTAGAGGCAGATGTTACACTGCAGATGTTGCATTGTACATGTGAAGGACTGCTGCTTTCGCCAGCCCTACAAGGTAGGCCACAGTACCAACTTACCCCCGGACTCTCGCCCACCTCCCCGGTTCCCTTACACCAATTTGGTGTAAGCAGCCCAGCCTTACAGACCAAAAAAGGAACACACACAAATCTTAAGATGGAGACTTTATTAAAACAAAAATTAAAAATTAAGCTGTGTAAGGTCTCCAATGGTCCAATACATATATAAAATGATCCCTTATAAGAAAGGGCTAAAAAAAGGTAGGGAAAAGGGTAGGTTGTTGTGAGGAAAGGGGAATGGGAATAAAAAGGGACTCTAAAAGGATATCTAAAACAAACCCCAAAAGTCTGTAAAGAACTGCTTGAGCCAAACCAGGCCTGGCTTCCCCAGCTATCCTGTAAATCTGGCATACCTGCCCAAGATGGAACTCCCACAGCGTCCAGGCCTGAAGGAAGGACCCCGAGCCTTCCCGACCCAACTCCCTTATTCAAAACTAGGGCTCTTTTTCCCGTCCAGTCTCCACCAATCCCATCATCCTGCTCTCTGAAGGAGGGAGCCCCCCGCCCCCTCCCAGCTGCAGGGACTTTCTCATGACTTCATCCCAATTACCTCTGGCCTTGCTATACAGTTCTGCAGATAACTTATTATCTCCCAGGTGCCACTAACTATCTCATACTCTCCAAGGACGCCTGGCGTATTCCAAGGAAGAGCAAGAGAACAAGGGTAAAAGAATTCAAAATCATCTCAGAGGATGGGGAAGGGGGAACTTAGCCTAACCTTCGCCATGTCCCATCTTCACAGTACACACGTTCAAATCCCTGCCCCACTATGAAGCACATGGGAGAAAGATAGCTTTGTGCATATCACTCTCTCTAGGCTGCCTGTTGGGGTGATGTTGGGGCCATCAGTGGCCATATCCAAATTTTGTACCACAGCCTTGCTCATTGGCCAACTTGGTTGTGGACATGTAGTTGAACACATCTGAAGGGCACCAGGTTGAGGAATGCTGCTTTACCCACTACCCTAGGAAGGGCAGGAGGTAGATCTGGGCCTACTGGCTAGATTGGAAAGGCTTTCTGACTCCCAGTTGTTCAACAATATCTATCTATCTATCTATCTATCTATCTATCATCTATCATCTATCTATCTATCATCTATCATCTATCATCTATCATCTATCATCTATCATCTATCATCTATCATCTATCATCCATCTATCATCTATCTATCTATCTATCTATCTATCTATCTATCATCTATCTATCTATCTATCTATCTGTATCTATCACCTATCTATCATTATTTCTAGGCCGCCATTAAGGGTGGAACCCTCTCAAGGCAGCATACAAGATTAAAAACCACACAAAGTGGATACAATTTTAAAAATCCATAAAAATTGGGATTGCCAATTAAGATCAATAAAAACAAAACTCACCGATAAGTAAGGAGCTGCAACAAAATCTCTCCCCAACCACCCCACACACACTGCCCTAAATTATACTACTGAAATGAAGATAGTTTGGTGTAAGCAGGTGTGGATTTGTGTGTGGATGGACTGTGAGCTCTGTTCAATTCTGGTACTCAAAACAAAGTCCTGAGTGCAGAATTCTTTAATTCTAAGCATATGTCTTTTGCAGTAGGCTCTGGTGGCTGGATCTTGGGGTTCTAGTAAACAACAGCAGCAACAACAACAACAGCTAAGTAGATCATTGCTGAAAGCCTGAAGTCTGCCCACCTCTGCACGATACCACTGGATGCCAGTGAAGAAAAGTTCTGCAGATTTTAGTTGGTTTCATAATGTAGATATATCAGGCTTCTTGTATATTCTTCCTCAGCAGCTTGTTATACTTTAATATATGCCGCCTTTACTTACAGTGCAGATGTTTCTAGGAGAAAGTGGCAAATTTTTGGTGAGCCCTTCCTGATCAAATGGCTCTCTTCAATGTACACTCACATTCCTTATCACAATAAAAAAGAACTCTTCGGCTGTACATATCTGGGATGACAGTTACATCCAGATGCTAATTAGATAAGGGACAGATGTTTGCTCCCTATTTCTCTTCCATAAAATGCACAGCTTGGGACCGTCCCCCCCCCCCCCACTGCGTGCAGCCATACCTTGAATTCATATTGGGAAGATATTAAAGGATTCCTCCAGTACAGACCACACTTTTCACCCCACCCCACCCCACGCCCCATGCACACTTTCTCTGATCTGCACATTAATGTTATTTTATACCTAGCTGTTAAGCTCATTCTGTGTGGATGGCAAAAACTTACAAAGGTACTATGACATTGGGTCCACCTTGGATCTTTCCCAAAGTGTGTATGCTGCATACTTATAGGTAGACATCTGCATATTTCTCCCAATGCTTAGCCCAAAGGACATAAGAAGAGCTCTTCTGGATCAGGCACAAAGGCTCATCACAGTCCAGCATCCTGTTTCCCACAGTGGCCAACCAGGTGCTTATGGGAAGCCCACAAGCAGGAGAGGAGGGCCATAGATAGCTCTCCTCTACTCTTGTCCTCTCCCCCATCAACAGCTCTCAAGTGTCATACTGCTTCTGAACTTGGAGCTTCCCCATAGTCCTCCTGACTGATAGCCAAAAATGGCACCTGTGAAGGAACAGAACTGTATTCCGTTTCTGTATTTAGTTTGGTTTTTGGACATTACAGGGTTAAAAAAATTTGGTGTGTGTGTGCTGGTTCATTTCAATCAAAAGGTTAATAGTTTAAGGTCAAATGTTTAGAAAGAATGTAGAATTCAGGAAGTTTGCTCAGGAAGCCAGGAGATTATGAAGTTTGTAGGAGGTTCAATAGAAGGTCAGAGGAAGAACTTAGGCTACAGATATGAACAAGAAACTAACCTCCTGATTGGTTGGAGTTGGGAATGGGGGGCGGGAGAGAAAACCTTAATGTTAAGATATGAAAGCCTATGTCAGAAACAGGGAGAGACAGAGAGAAGGGAAGCATCCCAGAGAGTCCTAGAGGAAAGAAAGAGTCAAGTTGCTGGAACTGGAAAACTGGTTGAAAGTAACTGGTTGCCCATGACAGTAAGATATTGCTTGGATAATGGACCTGGATAAAATAGGGACACAGTCGAGTTAGGTTAGGTGGATGCATTTCTCCCTGGTTGTTTTATTACCCTGTTGTTCATATGGATTTTTGTGTGCTGTGTTTGTGCATCAAATTTTAAAACTTTTTCCTATTAACTATTTTCTGTAATAAACTTTTGAACATTGTTATTTGAAACCTTGGGGTCTATTTTCATTTGGGTTACCCACTCCAACTCCCATCACACCCAGTGAGTATGACCAATAATCCAGGATTATGGGAGTTGGTGTCCAACAACTTCTAGCGGAAGCATAGATTTCCCTGGAACATGTAGAAGGAACGGATTGGCGGTTCCCCACCACTGTTCTAATTACTTGCCTAAGGTCCCCCCTATGAGGATTCTAACATGGGATACTTATGTCTTATTCCCAATATTCGGTCTACTGCACTATGCTACCCTATAACTGTTATTTTTATATTTAAATCTTACACAGTGGTATGACCCACACCTATTCATGTTTTCTTCCCTTTTACCGTTCAAGAGGTATTCTACTGTATAGATGAAACAGAAAAATGATTTTATTGCCGATTTCTTGGACCTAAGGAGTCACTCACATTTCCTTTTTTTTTTTTAAGGACTTGGATGAAGGTAAAGAATGAATCTCACAGCTGGTAGAAGTACTGATTAGAGCCAATTATAGCTTGATTGACCTGTCTTGGCAACCAGATTGATCTGGGACACTTGAAATGCCTAGCAGAATTCTCCCTGTCCTCAAAAGGTGTAAGATTTGTTTATGTGCACATATCATATTTGATCTGGGAAGCCATTTTGTTGATGAGTCTGCATATGCCAATTTGCATCAGGATGAAATGTTCAGGAGTGGGGGTGGGGTTGTCCAAATTAATCCTTTTAGTGATAACTAAATTACATGCTACATCCAACTAAGTTCCAATTAGAGGGAAAAGGCAGAATGCCATAAGAAAAGATGGATTTACAGTTGCAGCTTCCAAACACATACCCAGCAGAGCAATCCTATGGCCCCCTAGAGACAACATCTAGGGGGCCATAGGATTTTTTGGATTCCCATATCCGAGGTCGGAAAGAAAGCTCTGACCTGGGAGCTAGTAGGGATCTGCGCTCCGATCCCCCGATCCCCACCTTGCAGCTGGCGTGGAAAGAACCGCACCCGCTGCTTCTCTGAGGTCATAGAAGCAACCTCAGAGAAGGGGTAAAGGGGGCATTCTGGGATGGGGAGGCGAGGGGAGGAGACTGGGGCTGCCAGGATATCAGGTATCCTGGCAATGCTCCAGCTAGGGATGGGCGGCCTGCCCAGCACTCGACTTGCGGCACGCAAACTGAGCGCAAGCACCAGCTAAGGTGCTCGCCGGATTTCCATGTCCCCAGCACTATGTTGTTTATGTAGAAAACAGCCAAATTTGTGCAAATTAGGCTGTTTTCTACGTAAACAACATAGCGCCGGAACCCGGAAGTTGCTTTCCCCAGCTCAGCTGGTGAGAACGTGAGTCGAGCTGGGGAAAAGGTAGGGCGAGCAGCAGGGCCGGCGCTACCGCTAGGCCAACTAGGCTGTTGCCTAGGGCGCGTAGCGGAAGAGGGCGCAGAAACGCTGCGCTCCTCTTCGCTGCCGGCGCGCTCCTGCCCTGCCCGCCCGCCCGCCTCACCGAGAAAGCCAGGTCAGTGCAGGGGATTGTGCCCGGAGTAGTGGTGGGGCCGAGACTGGGCGCCTCCCCCCACCTTGCCTTGCCTCCGCGCCGCCTCCCCCCACCTCGCCTCGCCTCTGCGCCGCCTCCCCCCCGACACCTACCTTCTCCGCGCTGTTTCCGGAGCCCCGCCCGCGCTCTGTTTTGGCGGGAGGAACCAGGGCAACAGGGCTTAAACAGCCCTGTTGCTCTGGTTTCCCCCGGCCAAAAACAGAGCGCGGGGGTCCCTTTTCGGAGGAGGCGTGGGAAGGTAGGTGGGGGGCGGCAGCGGCAGCGTGTGGGGGGGGTCCGGTGGCGGCGGCGGGAGGTTGCAGAGCAGGGCTGCTTTCTGAAGCCCCCCCCCACGGCATGAGGGGGGCGCTAAATATAATTTAGCCTAGGGCGCCAAACTGCCCGGTCCTGGCGAGCAGAGCTCATGGGGGTGTGAGCCCGATGAGTTTGTTGGATTTCCACCCCCTAGTCAAGCTCCGCGCACATCCCTAGCCAGCCTCTTTCTTCCCTTCTAGCCGAAATCGGCCTTCTAGCTGACTTGCACAGCAGGAAGAGCAGGGAGGCGGAGATGGCCTCCACTGCTTCCCCTGCTCTGCAGAGGATGCTCAAAAGCCTCCTCCCATTGGATTGCACCCTAATGTATTTAGTGTAGATTGGCTGAAATTAGGGATGGAGGAATCTGCCAATTTTGGTTTCTCTCATTTCTAATTTTTCCAATCTTAAATTTGGTTTGTCCTGAACTTTGAATTATTATTATAATAATGAGGGCAACAGAAGAAGCCAATGTGGCTTCACAATAAACTCAAAGATGACCTGAAAACAAAAAAGGACACGTATAGGAAGTGGAAGGAAGGACAGGCTACAAGGGAAGAGTACAGGCAGGTAGCACAGAACTGCAGAATAGTGTCAGGAAGGCTAAAGCTGAGAATGAACTAAGGTTAGCGAGGAATGCTAAAAGCAACAAAAAAGCTTTCTTCAGATACATGCACAGTAAAAGACAGAAGAAAGAACTGGTGGTTCAACTACGCAATGAGGATGGCAAATTGATAACAGAAGACAAAGAAAAGGCAGAAGTGTTCAATTCCTACTTCGGCTCAGTCTTCTCCCAAAAGAGGGTCTATGATCCCCCTGGCAAACCTGAAGTGCAGACTGAAGGGGCAGGATTGTAGCTTGAGATTGATAGGCAAATGGTCAAGGAGCACCTGATTGCTCTGAACGAGTTTAAATCTCCAGGGCCTGATGAGCTGCATCCTAGAGTAATAAAGGAACTGGCAGAAGAACTCTCAGAACCACTGTCTATTATCTTTGAGAAATCATGGAGGACAGGTGAAGTGCCAGACGACTGGAGGAGGGCAAATGTTGTTCCCATCTTCAAAAAGGGCAAGAAGGAGGAACCTGGGAACTATAGGCCAGTCAGTCTGACATCAATCCCCAGGAAGATTTTGGAGCAGATTATAAAGAAGTCAGTCTGCAAGCACCTTGAAAACAATGCAGTGATTACTAGAAGCCAGCATGGATTTGTCAAGAACAAATCCTGTCAGACTAATCTGATCTCATTTTTTGATCGGGTAACCTCCCTTGTGGACTGTGGGAATGCTGTGGACATTATATATCTGGACTTCAGCAAAGCTTTCGACAAAGTGCCTCATGATATCCTGATTAGCAAGCTAGCTCAGAGTGGGCTATATGGAACAACTATCAGGTGGATCCACAATTGGATACAGAATCAGACTCAAAGAGTGCTTATCAATGGTTCCTTCTCAAACTGGGGAGAGGTAACGAGCGGGGTACCACAGGGCTCGGTCCTGGGCCCGGTGCTCTTCAATATTTTTATTAATGACTTGGATCAGGAGGTACAGGGAATGCTTATCAAATTTGCAGATGACGCAAAGTTGGGTGGAACAGCTAATACTCTGGAAGACAGAAACAAAATTCAAAGTGACCTCGATAGGCTGGAGCGCTGGGCCGAAAACAACAGAATGAAATTTAATAGGGATAAATGCCAAGTGCTGCACCTAGGGAGAGGAAACCAAATGCAGAGTTACAGAATGGGGGACACTTGGCTCAACAATACTACAAGTGAGAAGGATCTTGGAATTGTGGTAGATCACAAACTGAATATGAGCCAGCAATGCGATGTGGCTGCAAAGAAGGCAAATGCAATTTTGGGCTGTATTAATAGAAGTATAGCTTCCAAATCACGGGAAGTGATAATTCCCCTTTACTCGGCACTGGTTAGGCCTCATCTTGAGTACTGCGTCCAGTTCTGGGCACCTCACTTTAAGAAGGACATAGACAAACTAGAGAGGGTTCAGAGGAAGGCAACAAGGATGATAAAGGGACTGGAAACAAGGCCCTATGAGGAGAGACTGAAAGAACTGGGCATGTTTAGCCTTCAGAAGAGGAGGCTGAGGGGAGATATGATCGCACTCTTCCAGTATTTGAAGGGATGTCACACAGAGGAGGGCCAGGATCTCTTCTCGATCATCCCAGTTTGCAGGACACGGAATAATGGGCTCAAGTTACAGGAACCTAGATTCCACCTAAACATCAGGAAAAATTTCCTGACTGTCAGAGCAATAAGACAATGGAATCAACTACCTAGGGAGGTGGTGGGCTCTCCCAGTCTGGAGGCATTCAAGGTGCAGCTGGACAGACATCTGTCAGAGATGCTTTGACCTGGATTCCTGCATTGAGCAGGGGGTTGGACTCGATGGCCTTGTAGGCCCCTTCCAACTCTACTTTTCTATGATTCTATGATTCTATTATTATTGTTGTTGTTGTTGTTGTTGTTGTTATTATTATTATTATTATTATAGATCACATGAAGATTTTTAATGTATTTTTGTGTGCATTTCTTCTAGCACATGCATTTTCATGCAATTTTCCCAATACAATGCATTTTGAACATTATTCACTAATATACTAATTTTTGTGTGCACTTTTCCCTAAGCACATTTTTGTACCCATTTTTGTGACTGGAGAACTACCTTGAACCATTCAGAGAAGTGCAAATTGCAAAGGATGACTGAGTTTCGATTCGCATACTGGTTCAAAAGTGCAAAATTAGGTAAGTTCTTAGAAACAGATGAACCAAATGGTTCCCCCCTCCCCACCATCTCTATGTGGCAGATAGTGCCTTTTTATGTTACGTTTTTCTCAACCTTTGAGTACCAAGGTCCCATTCATGAAAAGATGCCCATGAATCCAATTTCCTCTTGTATATTTACTCAGTACTTGATTCACATCTGGGTATGTGAAGTGTTTACCATTGCATTTTGGGCTGACCCAAAATCCAGCTTTCATTTTTGATGCCTTGTTCACATGGCCATGCTTGAGGAATTTGATCTTGGCAAATTCCTAGATGAAATAACCTGATCCACCCTTGCCAGACTAATATGTATATGGGTCAGAAATTAACTGTCTACAGGATGTCACATTTCCCCAAATGTTCTGATGCAGTTCTCAACAATTTAAACAGAAGTATGGGGATGGGGGATAGAGAAGCAGGGGAGGTTTTGGATTAAGTATGGATAAATCTGTCAATTTCAGTTTCTCTCAATCTCTTATTCTTCCCATCTTAGATTTGGTTGTCTCAAAATCTGAGAATTTCTCCAGTCTTAAGTTCAGTTTGTCCCAAATTTAAAACTTTTTAAAAAGAAGAAGTGTGCATTAAAATTCATAAGCCCTTTTGTGCGCATTTCTCCCTAACACATGTGTTTTTGTATGCATTTTTGCCCAATCATTTTTTTGCAAGCAATTTTCCTAACATAACACATTTTTGAATGCTATTTTCTCTTGATAAACACATCTTGGTAAAACGTCCCGTCCCCCCGTCCCCCATTAGAGAACACCATTGCAAAATTCAGAAAAGTGTGAATTTCAAAGAATAACTGAGTTTTGGTTTGCATAATGATTTAAAAAACTGAAATTGGCTAAGTCTGCATTAAAATGTGAACTGAACTAATTTCTCCCCTGCCCCTGCTCTGGATGTTGCACTGCTTCTCTACAGGATTCCACCACCACCACATAACTGGCCCATCATCTTTAATCCAAGTACTTCTGATAACTGCAGATGACAAGTACTGTCTTAAGAGAAGAACTCCCCCTTTTCTCTGTCTCTTCTAAGATGGTGCCTGTTATGACACATATTTGTATCATTTAAAAACAACAGATGCTTCCTGCTCAATCATTATCTTCCCGCATGCAAATTTAATCAGCTGATTAAATGTCTAAAACTCATATGTTTCATCAAATACAGTTTCTTTAATTGGGTGACCACTCTAAACTGGCTTATGCAGCAAGATAGCAGTGTCTTATCAAAATCTGATGTGTTGGTGTGCGAATGCTGGTGATTTGTCTCTGTAGTGACAAATAAAGTTGTCTATTTTAGGATGGCCTTCCACGATTGGATATGTCCAATACATATTGATTTTGTCTTTCTGATACTATGCATCCTTACTCTTTGAACGAGTGAGCCAGCTCTTTGTAAGACCTCAGAGGAAGGATATCCCAAAATCGCCGAAGCAACTCAGTGAGCATCTCCCTCCATCACTTCACTGTTCTGACTTCTTGTGTGGAAGGTATTTTTAGACAGTTAACCTCCACTGGCCACAGAGATCATGGCAGGATGTAGGGAGCACAGCTCCCAAATTATTGTCTCCACTTAACTCTGAATGCCTTTAATAGGACTACTCCAGAGTAAATGGTTTCGGGATTAGCCACAGACAGGATGTATAATAATCTCAGATGGTTCCTGGAGAGGGAAGAGAGAGTGGGGAGAGAGACAGGGAGAGAGATTATGTTTTCTGTTGTGTACATACACTCTACCGGCCAAAAGAGCTCTTCAGGAGTGAAATCCATTTCCAGCATCTCGTTCATGCAACAGCAGTAGTGCCTTTAAGAGCACTCAGATTTCTTTTCTTTCTTTTCCTTTTTTTTCATATTCTCCTCTATATAGACAGTTGCCATAAAAAGCCTGTTTACTGTGCATGATGAGTGCTCTGTCGCAGAGACTGACCTGCTCAACAAATGGTACAGGGAACAGCGTATGGGGTTCAACAAGAGATGTCAGAGAAATCTGCAACAGATTCAAATAGGTTTGGATTTCTGAGAATGCAGCCTGTGGATTCCACAGCAGAACTGGCTTTTTCATGGACCTGTGGACTGATTTTTTAAAAAAAACTTTTGGTGGGGATTAGTGCAAATTTGCACTTGTGCTAATGTGCATTCATGCTGATAGTAAAGTGCACTTGCACTCATGTGCATTAGTGTTAATAATGCGTACTTGTGCAAGTGGAGTGAAATTTCTTGTATATTCCTAAAAAAAAAAAAAAATCTGATTCAGACAATGAGCAGCTGACAGAACAAAAGACTCCTGACAATCTGTGAAGCAAGAGATGGAATGGATTTAACACAATCCCTACATTGCTGGGTTCAACAATCTCATCATCTTTTTTCAAATCATAACAATAGCAGGAAATGCTCCAGGATATCCCACTACTGGCACCACAAATGCCTTTTCTCATTTCTATTTCTTGTGGGTGTTTGTTTATTTATTTATAAATAAGGAACCCAAGGTGGCTCACATGGTCCTCCTCCTCCTCTCCATTTTATCCTCACAACAACCCTGTGAGGTAGGTGAGGCTGAGAGTCAGTGTCTGCCCCAAAGTCACCCCGTGAGCTTCATGGCCCAGTGGGAACTAGAACCCAGATGTCCCTAGTCTCAGTCCAACACTCTCAGCACTACAGTAGATAGACATATTCATTGGAATGGAGGAGAAATTTGTTTGGTTCCCATTGTATTACCAAGTTACCTAATCTTACCATTTTAAAACAATACGCAGAACTGAAACTTGGTTATCTTTAGAAATTCTGAATTATTCGATGCATACAAAAATGCATATATTAGCAAAAAGGGCACAGAGAAATGCATAGATCAATGCAAATAACATTCAAAAAGGCATTGCATTTATTTTTATTTATTTATTTATTATATTTATACTCCACCTTTTTTTTCCCTGCAAGGAACCCAAGGCAGCTCACATAATCCTCCTCCTCCGTTCCATTTTATCCTCACAACAACCCTGTGAGGTAGGTTAGGCTAAGAGTCAGTGACTGGCCCAAAGTCACCCAGTGAGCTTCATGGCCGAGTGGGGACTAGAACCCGGATCTCCCGAGTCCCAGTCCAACACTCTCACCACTATGCCACACTGGCTCTCCGTATAGGAAAATTGTTTGCAAAAGATGTGTACATTAGGTAAAACCGCATACAAAGATGCATGTATTAGGAGAAATTCACACAAAAAATGTATATATATGGATTTTCCTGCAAACATTAAAAAAAATCAAAATATCTCAATGTTTCAGATGAACTGAACTTAAGATTTGAAAAATTCAGAACTGAGAGAAATGAAAATTGACAGATTCATCCATCCCTATAATATGCTTCACATTTTTTCCAGGCATGGGGGGGGACAGGGTAGGAAACATAAAATGGGAGACAGACAGATAGAAAAGGCTTCACTTGAAATGTAATGGCAAGGCTCAGGAATATCTTCAAGTTAAATCTTGGCCTTGGAAGCTGGAGAGACAGTGTGACGACGTAATGGTTAGATTATCAGACTAGGACTGGAGTGACCCAAGTTCAAATCTCCATCCAGCCATGAAGATCACAGGGTGACTTTAGACCAGTCACTATCTCTCAGCCTGGCCTACCTCACAGGGTTCTTGTGAGGATAAGGGGGGGTGAGATCTATGCATGCCACACTGAGGCTCCCTCACCTGCAGTTACATTAAAGGAGGGAAAAGATCCTCAGGAGATCTGATCACATGAACATACTGTACAGTTCAGCCCTTAGAGTGACAGGATGATCGCTGCCCATGGTGTGTACATACATCCCAGTTTCATCTCTGGTAAACAGGTTTGTACTGTTTCAAGAACCTGAGAAACATGATTGACAGTAGCTGTCCAGAGTCAGGTATGTCTCATTCTCTTCCAGTCCCCCACCAGCAGTATGCAACAGCTGAAGGTGCTTTACTATGACAGGCTGTAGGCAGAAAGCGAATAAGAAACTGCATGGTCAGCTGCCCTCACTAAGCCTCCCAGGAAACTATCGGGCTTTCCCCGCCCCCATACCATTTTGAAAACCTGCTGAATGAATATGCCAATCTGAAAACTTTAAGCAATGGGACGCCATTTTCATAATCAGGAAATATTACAGGGCATTTCAGGTCCATTTTGTGCCCCTTGTCCATGTTATATGTGGGACAGGTGCCCCTGTCTCCCTACCCTAGCTCTTCTCTTTACAGAATGCTGCCAGTGACGAGCTCCTGAGCAATCCTGTTGAAATGGCAAATACATTTCTACAGCAATTTCTTTCTAGATCTGCGTAATCCTCAACAGCCACATCCTTCTATTTAGAACCTCTAGATCAGGTGTGTAGAATTTCTGGCCAGGGGCCAAATATGTGGCCCACGTGGGGTCCCATTCTGGCCCTCCAGTTCCCCTAGATCAGTGTTCTGCTATGCTATGCTGGCTGGGGCATGCTGGAAGTTGTAGGGCAAAAACATCTGGGGACCCAAGGTTGCAGAACACTGGTCTAGATGGACACACCCCCTGCCCCTGTTTCCCACCCCCTTTTCCCCTATCACTGGTTTCCCAGTGTTTGCATGGTCCCCCCCCCCGATTCCAAAAGGTTGAAATGCCTCTCCGTCCGTAGTCTTACTTATTGGCAGTAAATGCATTAAGCTAAAATACGCTGGTATTTTGGTCCCGTCCCCTTTTGCTTTCAGCCCCACCCTCCCTTGTCATGTAGCCCCCGAGAGCTTCTCTGAAATAGAATCCGGCCCTTCGGGTTCAACATCCCTGCTCTAGATCTCACGCCATACAAATACTGCTGAATGCGTAAGTGCCTTTAAGCTATAACAGACACATTCAGTGGGCCTCACTGCTTTCCAGCTCCCTAACACAACCTAGAAAACAAGATGAACAAGATGAACAAGTCATTTATTTACTTACCATTTATTTCTAAGATTTATCAGTCACCCTATAGGTAATAACTCTCAGGGCGATGTACGATAAAAGCGACAGCTGAAATCCATCTCAATTAAAATCGGAAACATTACAACAAAACAATTGCCTAAAAGCGAGCAATTAAAAAAAGAGCAACCAGTTAAAAGCAGCAGAGGCTTAAAAAAAAAAAAAGGCATCACAGGAAAATCTAAAATGTCACAGAGATAAAACTACGTAAAAACCCAACATAATCCTAACAGTGAACCTACTCTCGCAAGAGAATTCCATGAGTAAGAACTGACCTCAGTTTCTACTTACGTAAGAGGACCTATTAAAAGACTGACATTACATTGTTCTTTTTTTCTTATACTCTGTGTCCCCCTTCCTCCCCCCCTGCACTACAGATTTTAAAAATAAATCCCACCTGGATGTGTCATATTAGAGAGGCACCACTTCAGGTTCTATGACTCATGGCAGGAATGACTGAAGTTATATAATATAGGTGGAAGCAAGAAACAGTAGTCCCAAGAACACACACACACACACACACACACAACAACCACCTTTTCACCCAGGTAGAGATTGCCCTTCCCCATCACCCTTGATGGAATAAAACTACAGATGCTTGCAAAGGGCACTTATACCTCCAACTACAACAGAAATCACAACGAGGACGTTATACATATTATACATCTATCTGGAAGACACCGGATAATAGGGCTATGGAGCGGCTCAGGCCCTACCCGAATAGGCCCAATCGGACCGCGCACACCGTGTGCTGTGCTGATGCTCTGCCGCCGCCGCTATGGAGGAGAGGACATACGGCGGACCCGCGCTTTTTTTGGCAAACTGTTTAATCTCGCCAAAAACCAGCGGGGCTGGACACGACGTGGAGAGGAGGCGGGTGGTGGTATGGGGGGGCGGGGGCGCAGCGCAGTGAGCTAGGGGAGCTCAGCGGAGGAGGGTGGGAGGGGCGCAGCGGTGCGGCGGCGGGGGGTGGGGAGGGGAGGCCTGGCGGGGCGCCAGCGAGGCAAGGCTGGCGGGGGGGTTATCCAGCGCATAAAAGGAGAGATTTGCGCCCTTGTCAGCGCACGCCTCTCGTACCAGATCTATCGGCCTGTGAGATGCGGCGGTGCCTTAAAGAGGGGTGCTCCTTTTATGGACAAAGGAGGGGGGGAGGATTGAGGGTGAGGGTTGGACTGGATGGAGATCTGGGTTCTAGTCCCCACTTGGCCATGAAGCTCATTGGGTGACTTTTTGGGCCAGTCACTGACTTTCAGCCTAACCTACCTCACAGGGTTGTTGTTGTGAGGATAAAAATGGAGAGGCACAGGAGGATCATGTAAGCTGCCGTGGGTTCCTTGCAGGAAAAAAGGTAGGATAATAAGGAGGAGGGTGCTATTGCCCTCATGTCCTGCTTGTGGACTTCCCCTCCCCCCTTCCCCTTTCCCCCAACTGCCAAATATTTGGTGGTTTCTCAGCTTGTGTGCATTCCTCCCCCCTTTCTAAATGGTTGAAATGCTTAGTTACTGGTGGCAGCAAGAGCTTTAAGCTAAGATATCCTACTATTTTGGTACTTGGGGTATTTTTCTGGCTCCACCTCTTTTCCCTTTGGTTCCACCCCACCACTGAAATGCAGCTCCCAAGACCTTCTCCAAATCTGAATCCAGCTCTTGGGCTGAAAGAGATTTGACAAGCCTGCCTTAACATGAGAAGATCCCTGCTGGATCAAACCAAAGGCCTTCCTCATCCAGCATCCTGTTTCCCACAGTAGACAACCAGATGCTTCTGCGTAGTCCACAGGAAGGACATGAAGGAAATGACTCCTCCTGGTTGTTGTTCTGCAGCCTCAGCACACCTTGCCTCAGACTATACATGGATGTGAATGTCACTCCATGTGACTTCACATGGAAAGCCAGTGTGGTGTAGTGGTTAGAGTGTTGGACTGGGACTTGGGAGATCCAGGTTCTAGTCCCCACTTGGCCATGAAGCTCATAATTCATAAACAAATTCATAAACATTTTTGTGCACATTTCTCCTAATACATACATTTTTGTGTGCATTTTTGCCCTAATGTACACATTTTTTTGCAAACCATTTCTCTAGTGCAATGCCTTTTTGAATGATATTTCTGCCTAATACATGCATTTTTGTACACTTTTAAAAATAATAATGAAGAATTCCATTGCAAAATTCAGAGATGTAAAAATTTTTTTTGAAGGATTACTGAGCTTCAGTTTGCATGGTGGTTTGAGAAAGTGCAAAAATAGCTAAGCTTGCGATTAAAATGCAAACTGAATGAATTTCTCCCCATTCCCTATCCCTACCTCTTACTCTGCTGGACAGCTCCCGAGCCCTATTTGCTTGATGGGGAATTTAGCCACTCTGGAGAGTTGCAGGGGGGGGGGAAGGCAGGTTTTCTGTGAATTGCATATATGTTTGTTTGTTTTTTAATCTGAAACTCTGTTTTCTTGTGCAGGATGGCTGCTAACCCCCAAAGGGTATGGGGAATAGCTCAAAAGTGGCAATAGGCTGTGAGATTTTATCTCCAGAGAAATTGTCTTGGGTAACAATTTCTCTTTGGCCATTAGTGGTTAAAAGCCATTTCTCCAATTCATCAAGGCAGATCTGCATGGAGATGCAATCCTTCCACTCATTGTTGCATGCAACTAGTCGCTCATGTGACTAGAGCTGGATTGGGGCCTTTGCTAATATCTTCCTTGGGGTGGGACCTAGGGATGTCCCTGACAGAAATAGTCCCATGAAACGACATAAACGTAAGCAGTCATTTCTAAGAGCAAGAAGGTGTTCATATCTATATCTACACACACACACACACACACACACACACCTACTTGCTCTTGGAAATAAAATCCATTATCCAAAGCACTTTAGGTTTGCCTGATATCACTCTAACACACATTACTTTGATTATGAGTCTATTTCTAAAGCCAGTCACTGTAGTAGCTGAACCATGTATCAGACTAAAGACCTATTCACGTTCCTAAGGAAGCTTTTCAAGGGTCAGCCTGCCTTTTGGTCAAGGAAGTAACGCACCACTAATGCTGTGGGGTTGTGCCATCCCCTCATAACAGTCCTTCGCAGACTGGATGCTTTGCCGATTTAAGGAGGGGGGGAGGGAAGAGACAGAGCCGGGCAATGCTAGCATGGGGAAAGAACCATATGGTTTGCTCATCCGGTATGATTCATCTTTACAGATACTGCAACAGCGGTTTGGCATCCAATATGTGGAAACTGCTCCCCACACACCACTTTGGTATTGGCCCACCATCTTCCCCCAAAGTGTCACACCTGAACAAGCTTTTGTGGCCCTTGAACTTGGCAGTGTGTGAGGACTAGCAATATGGAGACAAATTAGGAAGCGGGCAGGTCAAGAGCTTAGTCTGAGGAGCTAGGCAAAAGAATACATAACCCAGCATTTTTTCCCCCACACCGTGATCAACCAAATGCTGGTATTCTATTCAGTGGCACACTACCTCTGAAACATGTAAATTCTACCCAGATGACATGGCCAACAGCCATCTTCCACAGATTTGCCCAATCCCCTTGAAAGACATCTGAGTTTTACAAGAAACTTTCAGAGCTTGATGGTTGGGGAAAGACCACCACAGAACACAGACACACAAAATACACATCTGACCTCCCTCATGTGAGAACTGAAATTGTGATAGCCTAGATGGGAGGGGGTGATTATTCATAAGCTAATGACTGTTAGACCAGACAGGAATTAACTAGTGATGCAGCCAAGTTTTGTAATTGGTTGGCTCACTGGTCAAAACTCTTCTAATGCTCACTTTTGTAGTGAGCCTGGAGCAACATATTCTACCACTGAACCACCAATGCAGAGCAACGTATTATCGCTTCTCGGCCTTTTGGCTAAGATCAAGTGTGGAGCAACATATTATGAATTCATGATTAAGTTCAGAATTGCTTGCAACCTTTGGAGCATGCACAGTCTGCATCTAAACAATGCACTTTCTGCACATGTGCTGAGTGGTTTGGTTCAATCTTTGAATGATCTGGTACTTCCATCATAATCACCACAGCTCCGGCTCCAGGAGGAGGAGGAGGAGGAGAAAGACTCTATGGGTCCATCTTCTTCTCTCCTCTATATACCAGAAATCAGTGGTGGTGAGTAAACATCACATCATAAGCAGACCATGAAAAAACAACCAATCAAGAAGGAAGTACACAACATGGTGACACATGATGTCATGCGATTCCAAACATATCTTCTCTCCACAGCAGCCCACTGTGTGTGGAGGAAAAGGGAAAGGGAGAGAAGTGCATGTCAGAGAAAGAGGGTGGAAACAAGAAAGCGGTTCCCACTCTCGTGGTGGCCCCCCCCGCTCTGGAATGCTATCCCAAGGTAAGCTTGCCTGGTGCTCACGCTGCTATATTTTCACTGCCAGGGTGAGAGTTTCCTGTTCCCCTGGGCATTTTACATCTTCTCAAGTCTTTTAAAATATTTTAGTATTTCTGTGGTTTATTTATTTTAGCCCCTGCAATGTGGTTTTACCTCTTACACCTGATATTGTATTTTATGCTGTGTTGTCAGGTTTATTAGTTCCATATTGTTGATTTTACTGCAATTTTATAGGTATTATTATATTATTTTGAATTGTAAAACACCCAGAGAAATATATTTAATGATGTTTTAATGAATGAATGAATGAATGAATGAATGAAATCTAGATAGAGAGAGGGTGGGGAGGCAGGGAGAGGGGGTGGGAGAGGGAGGTGGCCCTGCCCACTTTTGGCTCAGGTTCCACCCACAGATCACTTTGGCTCCACCCACTGCCAGAGGCAGCCCCCGGCAGATTACCCTCAAAAGAATGCAGCCCTTGACAGGGGGAAAAAGAGGACTGTTCCCCTCCCCCACTCTTGGTGTATAGGATTGAAGCCTAAAGGCGCAATCCTATGCATGTTTAGACAGAGAAAAGGCCTACAACTCCCAGCATGCCCCAGCCAGCCATGGCTGGCTGGGGCATGCTGGGAGTTGTAGGCCTTTTCTCTGTCTAAACATGCATAGGATTGCGCCTTGAGTTATCATAGGACTGCTATAGGCAATCCAGACACAGACAGTAGGAAAGCCTTATCAATGCAAGAGGCAGGGTCATCAGACATTTTATACAAGACATGATTAAAGAAGGAATTAATAGGAGTTCGATGAAAGCCAACGAAGGAACCAAGCTGAAGACGTGTCCGTTTCCTTTCCTATATTATCGGTTTCGTGAACCAGTCTTCTGACTCCATCACAAACCTGCCACTCCGGCTAGCTCATCGCTCATGCTTTATCACCAGCTGAACTTAAAATACACAGTCCCATGAATGCTTCAAGCCGGGGTGAAGGGCTATGCTGTGTAATAAAGATAGCTTTTCTAGCTCTGGACATAGTTATTGCTCTGCATCAGACAATGCAAATCATTGGTTTTTATTGCAGGCTTCCTTTTATTGGCCATTGGGGAGAGAAAGGAGACCGCACACTCTCTTCCTATTGAGCAATCATATTGATATTTCATAAAGGGTGGCCAGATGAGTTGTCATTACACAGGCCGGCTGCCATATTAGTTACTCAGGTCCCATTGAAATCCCTTCCCTCAATATTCCTCCGGTGGCCATCAAGGTCTCCTTTTACTTAGTGCCTGGCAATTTTAAAGTGATAACTAGAATTCCAGTTGCCATGGGGCAATCTGTAGTGATCTATGAAAATAATAAATAAGCCAATACTTAATGCAACTGTGCATAGTACACTATGCTTTGTTGTTTACCATATTAAACAGCTGTCAAGCAGCCATATTTTATTGTGTTTCAGTAGTTCAATTATACTTTTATTAGACACTCGCCAGTTTTGTTAGGCAGGCTGTAAATTACCAGGAAGGGAGAAGAAAAGGAATGTGGTGGGGGGGGGGCGCTACCACCTTTCTGAAATCACCACCAGAAATTTGATCGCAAGGCAGCAACTAACATTTGTTGTCATGCTTGACACTTGCAACATCAGCAAAGAGTTTTGGATGGAACGTAAGGCACCCTTCAGTCAAATTTTAGCATGGTAAAGCCCCAATGATTTAAGAAAGAAAACCAATAATCCACTTATCTCTTACTCATTGAAATCAGGGAGATGCAAATCTGCTTATCTATGGCTGGATTGTGGCCATACTCCTGCTATTCTTGGGGTCCCCTGAGCATGTTAATACCTCCGTCTCTTTTTCTTGGGGGTCCTGTTTTGGATCCATTTCTATTGGCATTAGGATACACACACACCCAAGTTCTTACTTGGCTCAATTAATTAACTGTCATACATTAATTACATGAAAGGGGTACCATTAAATTACTGGGGAGATGTGCCACGCTGGTGGCTCCACTCCCAGCATTGGGCACACCATTCACCCTGCCCTCTGGACTTCCATGCTCTGGTGAGGAGACCAGCAAGTAGGATGTACAGCTGCTTTGTCTTTGCAAGTGTCCACACCAATGTGCAAACATCCAAGGAACTGAGCCAGTAGCATGCCTTATGCCAGGGAGAGGGATAGCAGTGTGCCCTGCTCCCTGGTAATCACATGAATGTAAAGTGCAAGATTTTGCACAGATGCAGTTAGCATTCAACAGACCAAGCATCCGAAGCAAGCCACTTTGTAGATATATGTGCAGAGGTCTTTAATAATTAAATCCATTGCTCTAACGGGAACTCTCCTTCCTGTGAAGTGACATGACATGAGTTATCAAATCAGCTACTTTGTAGAACGACATAGTTCTTGTCCCATTCTCTAGGAAAGCTGGTAGCAAGATCAAGGGAGGAAGGCAGATCAAGGCAAGAAGAAAGTAGGACCTTGGATAGCTCCATGTAGGCCCTGCTGGCTGAAGCTCTCTCCTACTAGGACAATAGGAGGATGTTGTCTCAGGAGGGAGTTGATGCCAACTGAAGCCTTATATAGGCTGAAAAGACCTGTAGTGTGGTTAGCTCCACCCCTCCTGGAGAAGCTGACTGGACTGTTAAAGGGCCTTCATGTGATATTGTAGCTTGAGACTTGTGCAAGGCTGGGGAGATGGAGGTTCTGCCAGAGACTCATCCTCTGAGCCAGAGGATGATTGCAGTGTTGTGTCCTCTGGCCAGAAGGGGCCTGAGTAAGGCACTGACTGTCCTACCCCCAAGGAAGCAGTCTGTGTCTCATCCTCATCATAATCTTCTGCTGCACACTGGAAGGTCGAATAGCTCTGGGTTGTGATGCACTTTACAATTTATTGTGTACTTTCCATGCAAGTCTCATTGATCATCATGAGCCTTTATTACCATACCAACAAAGCATGCAGTATTTGCAGGAAGTAATTTATCTACCTGGTGTGAATCTTATAATTGTTGCTTGCAAGCATTTTGTGTGGTTGATGCCCCTCTTTCCACATCTAAAACCCTTCTCTCGATCCTGGTATTTCCTTGAACTCCCAGCAGCTCTCAGCCATGGCTAGTGCAGGGAATTACATTTCCCAGGGAGCAACATGATACAGTGCATGTCAGTGGCATCCACCAGTGCACACGAGGCATCATTACAAGCCAGAAGAGAATGCTCAGAAACTCAGGATGTTGGAGACATCCACAATGTACTCAAATGAGTTCAAATGTCTAAGAATATGGCCCATGGATTCCACATCAGATCAGCTTTTCCCAAGTCACACAGATTCTACAGACTTATGGAATGTTTTTTTTTTTTGTTTTGTTTTTTACTTTCCATAATTTTATGCAAATTTAGTCATAGAAAAATCTGGAAAATACACTGACCAAAATGCACATTTTCCCCATAGGCTGAAACATGAAAATACACATTTTGGGGGGATTCACAAATGTTGGCAGGATTTGCGCATTTTCAGAAGTGCAAATGTGCGCAACTGTGAATTTGTGCAAATGCGTACAAGCGCATTCATGCAAAAATCCAATTCTATCAATGAGTGGACGATGGAACAAAAGGCACCTGACAATCTGCAAAACATAGACAGAATGTATTTTACAATGTCCATACATCCCTATCAGAAACAGATGAGTGTTGTTGTTATTTTTTGTCCTGAGCACTCACTGAGAAAGCTCATAATTATTACTGAGCCAATTCAGAATCAACCCAAGGGAGTTATTCCAGCACAACAAAAACAGAGACCATTTTAAAGCCAGCTCTTCTGGCTTTATGAAAATTGTTCATTGCCCTCACTGCTCCCCTTGTATATAATGGTTAGAGCAGGGCTCTCCATCCTTGGGTCCCCAGATGTTGCTGGCCTACAGCTCCCAGCATACCCAGCCAGCATGGCTAATGGCAAGGGATTCTGGGAGCTGTAGTCCAGCAACATCTGGGGACCCAAGGTTGGAGAGCCCTGGGTTAGAGTAACCTAGCATAGCAAACAGGTGTTAGTTGTGTTATAAAGTGTCAAAATGTGTATATTAACCATCTAGTACAGCGTAGCTGGCTGGGGCATGCTCCGAGTTGTAGGCCAAAAACATCTGGGGACCCAAGGTGGGAGAACACTGATCTAGTATCTTTCAATTAGTTTGTAGCCACTATCCCTTCTGTACCCAACATGCATCTTCCAATAAAAGGATTAGTCAATGTCATTGTCATGTTTCAGCTCTCCGCTATTATTTTACTGTCCTATCATCAGCTAGTGATGACTTCGCTTCCATTCTCTTGTGGCTTTTTCCTTGGTAGCTTATCTGAGGTTTGGAAATGGGTTGCCATTAAATGCTCTACATGTAATACTGTGCCTATCCGCTCCCACAAACTGCCTCAACTAGCTCTTAGCAAAGTTCACTGTAATAGTAGTGGGATAAAAATTATTTAGCCATCATTAGCCCCAATGAGAGAGAAAGCTGATTAGTTTCCCCCCCCTCTCCCCCTCTACCTCCCTCCCTCCCTCCTTCTCTTTTTTTTTTTTTTAAAAAAATGCAGTAAACATGATTTAGGGTAATGATCACTCTGAGCTTGATTCTTTACTCAGCACTGCAGAATCAGTCTGCCCTTTCAGCCAAAGTTGAGATGGAGAGGAAGAGGTGAATATAATTTATATGCTGTCCTGCAGTTTAAAAAAAAAATCAGATGTTTCTGTCAATTCTTGCTTCCAGGATTTTACAAGCTGTGTAAATTAAGTGCAATAGATGCCAGTTGCTGCCTGCTTGCTTCTGACAAGGGAATCTGAGTTGATGGACATCAATATGCCACCGGGAACTAAAACCATTAATTGAAGCCCTGGTGACTAATCCATTACCTTGCCCTGCTTCATGGATCCTGACTTAATAGCTGTCCCAGCAACCAAAACCTTGTTCATGCAGATGTGGTCTGAGCTCCCATTACGATCAAAGTAATTTATTATTATTATTATTATTATTATTATTATTATTATTATTATTATTATTATTATTTTCTTTAACTGGCTGTGTGCATAGGGGCCTTGGGATTATAACCAACAAAATGTACAGGCCAATGAATTTCCTCAAAACAATTGTCTGAGCCATAAAATCACAGTCTGACAACAAACATTATGCATGGCACCTGATCTTTGAGGAGCATAAAACATGAGGTTGACCAGCTGATTCTGGAAAGGAGTGCATGACATTAACTTTATTAGACAATTTAATTCTGCACTTTATTGGATATATTGAACATGCATTATGTCAAGATAATTTTGAAAATAAATAGATAAATAAATAAATAAGAAATGAGTCCATAATGCACCAGGCACTGACTGGGTTTACACAACACGATAAACCATGGTGGCTTATAAGTCATGTTTGTTTCAGAGTGGCTTGTCGTGTTGTCTGAACCCAGCAGCATGGTTTGTTAACCACACACAAGCCACACTGTCTTGGTTCAGACAACACGGCAAGCCACTCTAAAACAAACATGGCTTATAAGCCACCATGGTTTATCATGTTGTGTGAACTCAGTGACTGTGGGCTTGGAGAAAACTTGATGACCATGGATCATGGGCAGCAGAACTGAGAGGTTTAGCAAGCCCCATGATGGGTAGCCAGAGTGTGGTAGGTACCAGAGGATGATCTGAAGGCACATGATGCAGAACACTTGCTGAATCTAAGCAGGGCATGGGTCTAGTCTAGGGGCGCAGAACCTTAATGCCAAGGCCAATACAGTCCTCTGGAGGTTCCCACATGGCCATGTCCTCTCCCCTGGGCCCCATTTGCTGCTTTCCTGGCTTTTGTGCAGTATTTTCCCCATTCCAAAAGGCTGAAAGGCCTCTCTTAAGTCTTAGTTACTAGCAATGAGAACGTCAAGCTAAACTATGCTGGTATTCTTGGTGTTTGGGCTCTGCACCTGTGCCTTTGGCCCCACCCCCCACTGGAATTCCCCCCCCCAGAGCTTCTCCAAAATGTAATTGAGCCCTCAGGCTGTAAGAGATGCAGCACCCCTGCTCTAGTCAGCGGCTGGATGAGGGACCATCTGGGGATCCGATCATGTATGCTGTCCAGTGTTCCAGTATGGAAGAAAAGTGAGGATCTCTAAATGTATTTCCAGGAAGGGGGGGGGAACACATGTGGAGGCCTGACTGATGTATACACCAGAGGCTGAGGAGCCTTCATATTCACTTCATTTACTTATTTAAAGTTTTTAGAAATCACTTTTCCACCCACCCACCCAGGCACTCAAAGCAATGCACAATTTAGAACGCCACAGTAACGCCACAGTAGAATAAAGACAGAAATAAATTGCTCTTTAAAACAGGCCAAAAACAATATTGGAAGCCATCAGTGGCCTGGTGAAACAATACAGTTTTTACTGCCTGTCTAAAACTCAGTAGGATGGAGCCCCCCCGTGACCCTCCCTCCCTAGGGAGGGAGTTCCAGAGTTGGGATGCTGCTACAGAAAAGGCCCTGTCTCATGTACTTGCCCCCTTCCTGGGGGCACATAAAAGAGGCCTTCTGATGAAGACAACAGATTATGATCAGGCTCATATCATATGGGAGGTGGTGGTCTTTCAGAACTTATTTGTTTGTTTATTGATTTTTAAATGATCTATCCTGATTTTCTTCCACTAGAGGAACTCAAAGCATAAACAAGACCAACACAGAAAATGTTCAAGATAATTTCAATAACAGCATAATGCAATAATCGAATCAGCAGTTTGAACTGATTATTATTAGAATGGATTATTAGTTCAGCATCCTCCAAAGTCTTTCTTTAAAAAATAGGAAGGTGTCCTCTACCAAGTCAGACCAATGGTCCATCTAGCTCAGCATTGTCTACACTGACTGACAGATGTCTGGAGATGCCTGGGATTGAACCTGGGACCTTTTGCATCTTAAACAGGTGCTCTACCACTGAGCTACACTTCCTCCTTAAAGAAAAAGGCAGTCTGAAATCTAGGAATGTGGGAAGGTGCTTTATACCAGGTCAGATCATTTGTCTAATCTAGCCCAGTATTGTACACTTTGACAGTCAGCAGCTCTCCAGGGTCTGAGGCAGAGGTCCTTCTCATCATCTGCTATCTGATCCTTTTAACTAGTGATGACATGACTTGTACTTGGTTACAGAGCTATGGCCATCCCTTTAAGAGGCAGGTCTTAAAACCAGGTTCCACAAAGGCATACAGGCCTCTCCAAAGAGACCATTCCAGAGCATTGGCACCACAACCAAAAAGGCCCCGTTCCTTGTGCCAACCCCCTCAAACTGTAGTCAGAGGGGGAACCCAAAGCAGCAGATATTAAATGGAGCATTCAGGAGGGCAACATATATGGAGGCTGTCTTGTACATTTTCACCAGGTGCATACTCACCATTTTGAAGAAGCACCAGAATAAAAAGCAGGGCAATTTTCATGCAGCGCCTATCTTCACATGACAGTCCAAGTGGCTGCAAAAGCTCACTGTGAGCTCCAAGAGTCAATGACTCAGTATAAATTATGCTAAGCAAAACTGTCATGTAAAGTTTACATCAAGGGTAAGCTTTCAGAAGAAAAAAAAGGGGGGAAGAAACAAGGTGAAACATTAGCATAAGGAGGATTAATACGCATGCATCTTTAAAATGGCATATGCATTTCATGTCCGTTAGTGTTGAGACTTATTGGAGAGGAGAAAAACAGGAATTCATTCTGCAGCCCAAGGGCAAGCCACGCCACCTGATTAGCAAACGTTAATGTTAAGATAAAGGAGGTCTATGACACAAGACTAGAACATTGATCATGGCTTTGAATTAGTTTGGCATTGACTGGGAGAGCAAATGTAGAATTGTAATGATTATGAATAATGGAATGTGAAACTGGTCACCTCTCCCCAAAGTGTAGAGACTGAGGCTTGTACCAAAGGCAAGATGGTGGATCAAACAGAATGTGAAGGGCAAACACCAGGAGCTGGAAGAAAGTAGAGTAAAAAGGAAGTGTCGAGGAGCAGAAAGAGAGATGTGTCAACTCTCCATCTTTGAGGGAAGAGGCCATGGATTTGGAAGTGGCATTGGATTGGTAGAAGGAATTGCAGCGAACCAGTGTGGTGCAGTGCTTAGAGTGTTGGACTAAGACTGGCGAGCCCTGAGATCTAGTCCCCTGGTCGGCCATGAAGCTCACCAGGGTGACTTTGGCCCAGTCACTGACTCTCAGCCTAACCTACCTCACAGGGTTGCTGTGAGGATAAAACAGGGAGGAGAACGATGCCTTGGGCTCCTTGAAGGAGAGGCAGGATATGAATTTAACAAATAAATGAGTATAGCAAAGAAATAATTGCTCTTAGAGCCTGCCTTGGGCATTCCCACTGCCCAGGAAGCTCTGGCACAAGACCAGAGCATCTCTCCCACTGAGGAGGTTGCATTGCCTTCCTCTGACTCTGAGGACTTCTGTCCAGAAGTCCCAGTGGAACTCTACCACCTTCCTTGAACCATCAGTTTCGACAGCTGTTGAAACAGGTTAGGCCCCTTTAACTGAAGTTGAAGACGCTTCTTTCACAGGAGCCAGAGCTAGCCACGCAGACTGAACCATAGCTCTCTTTAAGGCTCAGTCTGGGACTGCCTCTTGCTGAAGCAACATTTGAGGCTTGCTTCTATGAGTCTCCAGCTTGAGGAGGTCCCTGTGGAGCTCTCTAGGGTGCTTTCTCCTCCTTGAACTCTTGCCTTGTCTTCCTTTGCCTTGTCTTTTAACTGATCTTGCCTTGCTTGACCTTTCTTTGCCTTGCTGAAACCTGGACTTTGCCCTGTTCAGCCTCACCTGTCTCTGCTTCGCTGGACCCCGAAGTTTTGCTGAGAACTCCACCCGCTTGGGCCCGAAGCTTCACATTGCTGTGGCCATTGCATGAAACAGAACAAACCGACATGTTACATTTGTTGCATGAGATCATCTCCAGTAGGGATGCTTCCAGAATTCTCTTCATCTAAATTGATCCCTGGAATTTGCAGTGCCAACTAGGAATGTATGAGCATTTTGTTTTTGCTCACAAAACACGTGAGCATGCCCCATTCGAAGCTCTGAACGTGAACCCTAGCATGGGCACATAATATCCACTGAAAATATTCGCAAATTGTCAGACATGTGCTGGTGTTCATCTTATTCCCGATTCCCAGTTCGATTTGCACAAATTTCCTAATTTGCGGAAATTTCCTCAGTAGACTGAATCAACTCCATTTTAGTCTTTGGAGGAGATTTATGCAAATTTGTGGAGATTTACGCAAAGTTGGGGAGTTCTGTGCAAATTTGGGGAGATTTATGCACATCTCGCATTAGATTGCTGCTCAGTTTGTGCAAGTTTCCCATTCATGTAGAGTGAGCAATGATCGCAAATGGGAATCGGGCATGAGACAAGTGGTGAGACGATGTTCAGAGAATCCTGGTGATCTTGAAAATCGCTCATTCACCCATTCCTACAAATTACCTGTTTGTGCACCAGGACAGAGGAGCCTTCTACCTTTGCATGGGAATAGGCTATTGCCATTGAGAAAGAGTAAACAATGTCTAATGTGCCTGATATTGCATATATTCACTGAACTGTGCATGTGTGTGTTTACTAATAAATGTTATTCTATTCAGCAGCACCTTGGGGTTCTCCTCTTTTCATTGTTTGGTTCCTGATTTTAGCCCCAACAGGTCCTGAAACTATCAGGACAAGGAAGGGGAGCACCACAAAAAGGCCAAAATCTGGCTATAGCACAGAAAAATTGACATGCCTGAACTAGAAGTAGAGATGTGTGAGGAATCCAATGGGGGGTGGTGTGAAAATCCAACAGATTTTCACAATTCAGCCCCTCCGATTCCAGTTCACCAGCCCTGTGCTGGTGCTGACTCACTATGGTGTGTGTCAAGCCAGCTCCCAGACTTCTGTCTCTAAGACAGGCCACAATTTTCATGTATGAAAAAGAAAATGCTCAGGAAATTTGTGTAAATTTATGCAATTTCTGCAAATCGGCACCTGAAAAAGCATGTCGTTCCCACGCAATTTGCGCAAATCAGCTGATTTCACACAAAGCGCACTAGATTCAGGTGCTTTTCAGGTGCCAATTTGTGGGAAACATGCAAAATCCTGTGACTGGAACAATTTGTGTAAATCTGCGCAAATTGTGGAAACTTTACGCAAATAGCACGATCTGCGCAAATTTCCTTACTGTTTTTTTAAAAAAATGTGCAAACTGCAGACCATAAATTAGAGATGGAGGTCCACGGAAAAACCCCTGACTTGGCCAACTTATCAGATTGGAAGTGGGCAGGAAGTCCATCAAGCTCAAATGAGCCGGACTTCCCAGCGTCAGCACATCCCCACCTAGAAGTCTTTATAGCCAGCCTAGATAGTGGTAAACAAATGGATGCCTTGTGGGGTGAAGCCATGCTAGAATGTGTGGAAGGACAAAGCTTCCCCATCTTCTTCCTTTCCCCAACACTGAAATTATTATTATTATTATTATTATTATTATTATTATTATTATTATTATTATTATTATTATTATTATTATTTTCCTGCCTCCTACGGGAGCCTAGGCATGAATCTAGGCACAAGGAGTTTCAAGTGCCCCCAGTTCAAATCCTGATTATAGTTGAGCTGATAATCATCACCAACTGCCCTCCCACCAACCCCCCCCCCCAAAATCCCCTTACATGTCAACTGGCTTTCAGGTTCCTCTCTTTGTCATTTCAAAGCCCTCTTAAATGGGCAGCTCTATTTGGAGGTCAGAGTCTTACACTGAAAGTGTTGTTAATGCATCTAATATTTCCACATTTTCCTCACCACTTTCTGGTTCAAAGAGTGGAAGGTTGCTGGGGGAGGTGAAGGGGGAAGGAATCAGAAAACATAATCAAATTAATCTGAATGCATTTGTATGCCTATTAAAATCCACCTGTCCCAGGCTTTTCATTTATCATGATTATGACTGAACAACCAAATGGAGAAAGGTGCTGCTTCTTCACTCAGTGCAGAATGATGATTTATTACCCTGAACATCCTTAGTAATGCTTGAGATCTAATGGACATCACTGCATGACAAATCCTTCATCCTTCAAGTAAAATTAGACACGTCGTCCTTTCATGTAGAACATTTCACAGCAATTCGTGAGAAACTGATTTTGTTGTTGTTGTTGTTGTTGGAACTACTAAGTAATTTCCCACAGTCCTTAACATGGGGTGAAAATTCAAATGAACGTATGCTAATATTAAGGTTTTAATGAGGTGCAGTGACTATGCCATTTGGCCCAGCCTGTGTGTAACCCGTGTCAATCTATGGTTTTGAGATTGTTAAGAATGCACCTTCATTTACTGGTGCAGGATAGGGGAGGCGTGGAGGGAATCTTCTCGCATTTATTTTGTGTACATAGGTGCAATGTTCCCATTCTAAATGGAAATTAGTATTGGGAAATGCGTTCACCGGGAAACATTTCCTTTAGCATCCATGGACTTGTGTGATCTTTTACAGCTTTCTGACTCCAAATGTATGATTCTCTAATGGACACACATCAGACATTGGGAAGGACAACACCGTGGGTGAAAATGTCAGTCTCCCAAAGCATTCTACTTCTGACCTTAAGGTCATTTTAACTGGGGCAAAACAAAAACAGACAAAAAACTGCTTAGGGTGGACCACACATGAAACTGCTGAACTAGAGTTCATTTGCAGATTTACACAATTTTGCCAGGCCTTAATTGTGTCTTAGGTTGTCTGCCTTCCTATGAGCAGCAATCATATCGCATGTAGTATCATGCAAATTGAATCCCAGTCCACAACGTTCAGTTTGCTAGATGCTTGTTACTGAGCTTGGTTTACATGAATTCAGGACCGGTGCAGGGCAGTTTGGCGCCCCAGGCGAAAAAATATTTAGCCCCCCCCCCTCCAAAGCAAAAAACAAAACAAAACCCTGCGCCGCCACCACCAACCTACCTTCCCCCCCGCCCTGGCTGCTGCTGCTGCTGCTGCTGCTGCTCCTGAAGCGACGCGACGAAGGTAGGTGACGGGGGGGTTGGGGGGGCTGGGGGGGTGGCGATGGCGGTGGGAGGCGCAGCGGCAGCGAGCGGGAGGGCGGGGGGAGGCGCAGCGGCGGGCGAGCGAACGAGCGGGTGGGCGGGGGAGGCGCAGCGGCGAGCGAGCGGGCAGGCGGGGGGAGGCGCGGCGGCGGCGGCGGCAGGCAAGAGGGTGGGGAGGCGGAGGCCTGGCGGGGGCGGCAGAGGCCTGGCGGGGGCGGCGCAGCGGCGGCGGCAGCCTGGCGGGGGCGGCGCAGCGAAGAGGAGCGCAGCGTTTCCGCGCCCTCTTCAGCCGCGCGCCCTAGGCAACCGCCTAGTTGGCCTAGCGGTAGCGCCGGCCCTGCATGAATTGAATGATTCATGAATCAATTAGGGATGCTTGAGGAATTTGATCTTTGCAGATTCCTGGACAAAATGATGCGATCCGCACCTCAAAAGTGTGGATCGGCACTTGGCTATCTACCAGATTGTTGCACTTCTCCAGATGATGCAGTCTAGTCCTTTGGCAGTTTCGCAGTGCAATCCTCCACATGTCTATCAATTGGGCTTAGTCCCTAGTAAGCATGTATAGGATTGCACACAAAATGTATCAAAATAGATGCCTTCTGAGGAAAACAATGTGCATTTAAAATATGTCTCGATATATTTATATACTATTTTGATAGGAATGTATTTTGTTTTGTTTTCAGTGTGCTTATTAATGGAGAAATAGAACAGAATGGAATTGAGTGTAGTCATGTGAAATTGACACAAACAAACAACCAAACAAACACAGATGTCTTCATCCCTAGAGTGAATTGATTGACGTGTATGCTCTTCATGAGTTTAGAATGTGCATACTCATGTTTTAAATCTCATTGAAGAAGGGCCTCCAACAATGATCTCATCTGTGGGATAGAAGATTGTTAGAGTTGTCAGCTTTTTTTCCTGATAGGTCTCTATTGCCTTTAACAGCTGGCTGGATAGCATTGGAGTTGCCATCTTTTATTTTATTCCCCTGGTATGGCTCTTGTGTATGGAGGACAAAAATTCAGTAGGCTTGCCACCATCGAATTTCCAGCCCATGACTTGGGACTATTAAGGGTCCAGATATGGTGCTTCATCCACAGGTGTCTTCAGCTGAGCATTAACTTGTCCATCAATGGTGGATCAAGACCAATGTATAGTTTCCTGAATCCAAATAGGTCCAGGCAGGGCTTCTTTAATAATGGCCCTGCCATCGCTTCCTCTGAAGGAGTAGGAATCATCCTTTTTCTCAAAGAGTGCTTTAAAATTTATATGCTTCACCAGCATCACCACCACCAAGTAAGCTTTAAAAATGAGCTCTAACTCATGTTTGGTCTATTTTGTCATGAGTTTTTTCTCCCCTTATGCTCCAGCTGCCTTCCCGCTGCTTCATGGACCACAGCTCCCTGTGACCTCCTTATAGTATTATTAGGTTCCTTGGAGGGATAGTAGAAAACACCAATTTCAAATGTATTCTAGGTTTATTAACTTGTCCTAAAGTAACTGTTGTGCACAGCTGGAGAAAAAAAGAAGAGATCAGCACAGCAAATGTGTAGGACTGCTATACCATGATACGGAATATGGTGGTAAATTTAACTAACCAGGTTCATACTTGTAAAGGTTGCCAATAGCAGGACAGGTTCATCATGAGCTGGGCTTCACATGCCATGCCCATTCTTGAAATGAACACTGCTGTGATAATATAGAGCTCTAATTATGATGCTCTCTAATTTTAAACAGAACTGTAAAATTATTCTGGTATATTTATTTTATTTATTATATTTATCAATCGCCCATCTGGCCGGTCACCCGGCCACCCTGGGCGATGTACAATTAAAATATAGTAAAACACAATAAAATATAATAATTAAAACAATATAAAAAATTCTCATTAAAAACCTAACCCACCCCATATTCCCGCCTGAACAGCCATGTTTTTAATGCACGGCGGAAGCTCATCACGGAGGGGGCATGGCGAAGGTCACTAGGGAGGGAGTTCCATAATGTGGGGGCCGCCACAGAGAAGGCCCTCTTCCTAGTCCCCACCAGCCTGGCTGCTCTGGCTGATGGGATAAGGAGAAGGCCGTCCGTGGCAGACCTTGTTGAGCGGCCTACTTGATGTTGCTGGAGGCGCTCCTTGAGATAAGCTGGGCCGGAGCCGTGTAGGGTTTTAAAGGTCAAAACCAACACCTTGAATTCGGCTCGGCAAGCAACTGGTAGCCAGTGCAACTCATTAAGCACTGGCGTGATGTGATCACGCCGGCGGCTGCCCTTAATCAGGCGAGCCGCTGCGTTCTGTACCAGCTGAAGCTTCCGGACCGTCTTCAAGGGTAACCCCACGTAGAGCGCATTACAGTAGTCTAGGCGAGAGGAGACCAAGGCATGAACCACTGATGGGAGCAGGTGATTAGGAAGGTAGGGGCGCAGCTGCCGTATCAGATGGAGTTGATACAGTGCCGCCCGGCTCACAGCTGCCACCTGAGCCTCCATGGACAGCTGGGAGTCTAGAATGACCCCCAAGCTGCGGACCTGGTCCTTCAGGGGTAGATGTACCCCATTCAGCACCAGGTCAACATCCCCTAACCTTCCCTTGTCCCCCACCAGAAGTACCTCGGTCTTGTCGGGGTTCAGCTTCAGCATATTCCTTCCCATCCAGCCAGCCACTGACTCCAGGCACTTGGACAGGGTCTCAACGGCCAACCTCGGTGAGGACTTGAAACAGAGGTAGAGCTGCATGTCATCCGCATATTGATGACACTGCACCCCAAACCTCTTGATGATAGCTCCCAGCGGCTTGAGGTAGATGTTGAATAACATCGGGGAGAGGATGGAACCCTGCGGCACTCCACAAGTGAGCAGCCGAGGGTCCGAAGCCTCCTCCCCGAGAACTACCCTCTGATACCTTCCAGAGAGGAAGGACCGGAACCACTGCAATACAGTGCCTCCCAAGCCCAACCCCTCCAGACGGTCCAGGAGGATACCGTGGTCAACGGTATCAAAAGCCGCTGAGAGATCGAGGAGGACTAGAAAGGAGCATTCGCCCCTATCCAAAGCCCTCCTCATATCATCCACCAAGGTGACCAAGGCCGTCTCCGTCCCATGTCCAGACCTGACGCCTGACTGGCACGGATCCAAATAATCGGCTTCATCCAAGTGTGCCTTCAACTGAGCACCCACCACCCGCTCGATCACCTTGCCCAGAAATGGTAAATTGGAGACTGGGCGAAAGTTGTTTAAATCCTGGGGATCCAAGGAGGGCTTCTTTAGAAGCGGTCTTATTACTGCCTCCTTGAGGGCTGATGGCATCACTCCCTCCTCGAGGGAGGCATTCACCACCGCCTTGATCCCCTCACCCAGTCTCTCCCTGCAGCTCATGATGAGCCAGGACGGGCAAGGGTCAAACAAGCAAGTGGTCGGCCTCACAGATGAAAGCACCTTGTCCACTTCATCAGAAGGAAGAAGCCGAAACCGATCCCACAAAACCGGTCTGCCATTGGCCTCCTCCCGCTCACTCCCTGTGTCCACGACGTACGATATCCCACTCCTAATCCGATCGATTTTATCTGCGAAGTGCTTCGCTAAAGCCTCACAGGAGGCTTTAGACTGTTCCAGTGGGTCCGGAGCGACTGGACCGACCAGACTCCGGACCACTTGGAACAGCCTCCTGGGGCAGCACTCTGCAGACGCAATGGAGGCAGCATAGAAATTCTTTTTTGCTGCCTTCACCGCCACCCGGTAGGCTGAAGATGCAGCTCTAACCCGTGTTCGAGCGTCTTCGGAGCGGGAATTTCGCCATCGGCGCTCTAGCCTTCTCACCTCTTGTTTCAGAGCTCGCAGCGACGGAGTGAACCATGGCGCCGCACGAGCTCTGTTTAGGTGAAGAGGGCGCTTCGGGGCAACTCGGTCTAATGCCCTGGTGATTGCAGCATTCCAGTCATCCACCAGGGTCTCGACCGAGCTACCGTTTGTGTGCTCCAATTCCCCAAGCGCGTTCAGGAATCCATCTGGATCCATAAGACGCCTGGGGCGGACCATCCTAATAGGTCCCTCACCCCTGCAGAGGGGTTGTGGCACCGAGAAATCCAACCCCACCAGATAGTGATCCGACCATGACAAGGGGGTGGTGGATATACCCCCGATCTCCAGATCACTTCCCCCCTCTCCGGAAACAAAAACCAAGTCCAGTGCATGACCGGCTACATGGGTAGGTCCAGTTAATACAGGGTGCAGCTCCCAGGAAGCCATGGTCTCCATAAAGTCCCGAGGTGCCCCAGTGAGGGAAGCCCCCGAATGCACGTTGAAGTCCCCCAGTATAACTTTTGTATATGTTAAAAAAAATCTTTCCTGTTTGGCTCCAGGGGAAAAAAAAAAAAAAGCATTCCCCATATTTGCAGCACTGCATAGGGATGTGTGTGGAGCTCGATTGGGGGGTGAACTCACCGGGCTCGACCCTCTGAGCTCCACTTACCCTACCTGCTTCCCTGGCTCGACTCAACTTCTTGCACTACGTTGTTTACATAGAAAATCACGGCCGCTTTTAACTTATCTTACGCCATTTCCAACGGAAAAAACGTAGCACCAGGAACCCGGAAGTCTGGTGAGTGCCTTGGCTGGCGCTTGCTTTCAGACCAGCTTGGCAGGTGTGGCGGCAGTGCTCGCTGAGCGTGCCACGAGTTGGGTGGTGGGCGGATCGACCACCCCTAGCAATCTACAGCAGTGTTCTCCAACCTTGGGTCCCCAGATGTTTTTGGCCTACAACTCCCAGCATGCCCCAGCCAGCATAGGTTGGAGAACACTGCTCTACAGCATTATAAAAAATGCTGCTTGTAAAAACTGGAAATAGAAAAATATGGAGATAGGGGGATGGAGGGACAACAGAGGAAAAAGAAAGGAAGACAGTACCGGCTCCAGGTTTTGGAGAGCCCATGAGCAAGGCATCCTCAATGGACCCACTCCCTCAGTGAGTCAACCTTCTCACCACCATCGCCAACAGCTTCTACCACTTCACTTCTCCTGTTCTTCCTCATCATTCATTGCTACCACTTGCTTGCTTGACGGGCAGAGAGCCAGTGAACAAGTAGGCAGTGGCATCTCCTGCTCCTCCTTCTCACTGCCACCACCATTGTTTGAGCCAGAGTGAGAGGCAGGTGAGCAAGCAGTGGGCCCCTGCTGATGTGTGAGCCCATGGCAGATGCCAGACCATGCCTACGCTTGATGCTAGCCCTGTATGTGTGCATATGAGTGAGTGAGAAAAGCAACCAAGAGCACATTTGCTGGTGAACACTTTTTCAACTTGTTGGTTGGCATGCTTGTTGATTGGTTGGAGAGGTTAAAATCTCGCCAATGAACTGTCTATCCATTGTTTGTGGGAGCCTCCAAACTCTAACATTTTACCAATGCTAGGATTTGACTGTAATGAGCAGCTTTATGACCCACTTAAATGTACAAAAACTAAGGAAGTCAACCGTACCCTGGAAAACAACACGATTCTCTGTGAGATGCACTCTGTCCATTATTGTTTCATGCAGTTCTGTGGTGATGGGTACAGCAGAATTACATATTTAAAAAGACTGTTTCTTAACCTCTGGACATCTTACAATGTGACCTAGAAAATAATTCAATACAAAAAAAAAAAATCACATTCAAATACGCCTCGACAGAGCATCCTCATTGTGTCCGTCATTACTCATAACCGTCCCAATGAAGTCTTCATATTGACATATTTATCAGCCATAAGAGCATGACAAAATAATTGCACCATCTCCCAAACAGCCTACTGCATGCATGCGCTGATAAATTCCATTCATCAGAATGACAGAAACATTTCATCCTATGTGTTTGCTTGCCATGCTTTGTGAAGAGTTTAAGCTACGAGAGTTTCAACTTTTTGAGAGAAATGGCATTTGGGAAGAGGAATTATCCTTGCTTAATTCCTGAGCATTAAAGCTTGCTGGTGAAGGTTCCATGGCCTTGAATAAAGGGTAGTTTAACCCCCAGGTCAAAGCAGCCCATGCCACCGATTCCACATCCTTGTCTTAGATCACATGTTGGGGTGTCCAGCATGTTGCCATGGGCACCAATCTGCCTGTGGACACCTCTTTTGGTGCCCACTGGGCTCTCTGCTCTTCTTGAACTTTATTTTATTTAAGATTGTAAAATGTATTGTTATTTTTAACTGAGAGGCTGGCATGCTACAAAGTGAACTGCTACCTGCCAGTGTCACCTTTATTTGAATTCAAAAGAGCAGTTTTATGTTTTGGAGCTCAGACACCACTGCTGCCTTGTAGTAATTAGGTTCTTGGGCAAGTTGCTTTTCTTTTAGTCTCACCACCAGTTTGCCTTCTAGGAAATGAGTGTTTTTGTGATTGGCTGTGCTCACCATGGCAGCCATTTTGCGAGAGTGCTCACAACACTCTTTTCAAAACTCCAAATGTGCCCACTGACCCAGAAAGGTTGGGTACCCCTGTCACAGACCAATGCAACAGAGTGAAATGGGGGTTGGAATGGAGTGGGTAAGCCAATCCACTTCCTGAGTTTGGAATGATGATAGAGCACAATAGCAGCGGCAGAGTTCACCTAACACACACACACACACACACACACACACAGGCTTGTTTCTAAAGTAGATGCTTTTAAAGTAAATTAAGTAATAACAGTAACATAAGATTTCATATAGGTATTTTAAGCTTGATGGTTACAGATTTCTAATAAGCACTATTTCTTATATGTTACTCATACTGTGAGGTAAGGAAAACCACAGAACTTGTCTCCTTGCTAAATCTTAGCAAGCATCAGTTATGTCTGCTAACTGTTAGAACCTGGCCTAACTGTCAGAGAGAATGGAATTTCTAACCTGTTGCTAGGCAACATCCAGCATTCCCTCCCTCCCCTGATACCACTAAGCGGTTTGCTCCACTGAACCCTGCTACCTGACTTCTCAGAGAAGCTTGGTTCCTGCCTTTGCCCTTCAACTAGACTATAACAGTCTCTCCTAATCCTTTACAGGGCAGTCAACTTAAAAACCCTCCCTGCAGAGTGGACATCTTTTCATCATATACTCCAACATGGCATTGATGCCATTTCTAACTGCTGTGTCTCCTTGGTATACTTTCAAGATGTGTACTGGCTAATCCAGCAGGAAGGGAAACTGCTGCTGAAAGATGCATCAGGAAAGAGAGATGGGATGATGAAAGTAAAGAGGGGAATGGAGACAGTGGGACTGTTGGAAAAGGAAGAAATGTAGTATCTGAGACATAGGAATGGTGGTGGGTTTAGATTTAGGCCAGTGTTCTCGAACCTTGGGTCCCTAGATGTTTTTGGCCTACAACTCCCAGCATGCTTTAGTGGAGACAAAAGGAGAGGGCTGGAACAGAGGAAGAGATGGATCCCGTGTCACACTTTCAGTGCACTATGCGGGACCCGCTCCTCTATGGTCACCTGCTCAATGGTCCCACGTTGCTGCAGCATGCATGTGTGAATGCACATACCTAGTTCAGCTCAGTAGGAATAGGTGGGAATAAACCCTACAGCCATACCTGAGGGCCTATCCCACCTGTTTCACATCCTGTCTCCCGACAGGGTGCCAATTGGGTTGAGGAAAAACAACAACTGCATGAGGCCTGCCCACATGATTTCACAATATACACAGACAGATGCCACAGATGCATGGAATTGCATCACATGGATTCCTACACAGCTGGACATGGATCCATGAAGAGTGTCAAGGCTAGGCAAGAAAGAGGGCAGAACTGAATTGAGAATGGATGAGAATTTTGTTTGGTTCATTTTTTGGAGAAGAACTTTCCAAAATTTGCAAATATATATATATATATATATATAGAGAGAGAGAGAGAGAGAGAGAGTGCATGGGAGAAAGTGAAACTGACAGATTCTCCATCTTGGCAGAGGCTAGCTGGCTGGGGCATGCTGGGAATTGTAGGCCTGTTTTTCTGTGTAAACGTGCATAGGATTGTGCCTTATGTCTCCGGACCCAGCCCAATATCTTTTGGATGATGACAATATTCCGCAGTGAATTATTTCTTTCCGTATTGTGATTTGGTGTTGTTGTTGTTGTTGTAAAAGATTCACTCACAGACCAAAACTGTTATTTCAAAACCACTTACTGTTTGCTCTCTAGCCAAGAGTTACTGGAGTAATGCCTTGTTACTTCAGTAAAGAGGTTTTTTTTGTTTTTTTTTAAAGGAAAAGAAGAGCCGTTGACATCTTATTGAATTTACAGGTGAGATGTAAATGGTGCTGAATTAATAATGGAGAGAATCTATAGCAAGTGACAGATTTCAGAAGTAACATGCAGCCGAAAGAGATTTGAAAAGCTTTCTCTGCTTGCCTGTTGCAATGATCAAGCTGGTTTATGCTTTGCACGGCAGTTAAATTAGGGATTGGAGACTACGGGGTGCGAGGGTGGGGGACTATGGATGAGAATCAGGCATTCGCCTAAATGTCTCCCTAACAGACCTCACAAATCCAGCCCTCACATCCCATGTATTTATTATCTCTTTGTTTGTTATATATACACACACCTCATCCCAAGGAGGCTTAAGGATGGACTAAAACAGATAGGACAAGTTCAACTGCAAAAAGAATGCCATCCAGAAAAAGAAAATCATCCCAGCATAGGGAGGGGAAAGGGCGAACAGCGGCAGGAAAGGATTGTGGCGGCAGTAGCATCAATTGCCAGCAAAAAGGACCTACTGTAAATCAAAAATTGTTTATCAGCGATCCTAAATGCTCCCTGGGAGGAAAAGACCCAGCCACTTTGCTGGTCACCTAAAGACAAGTAGTGAAGAAAAAGGCAAGACACCCTTCAAGAAGGAGTTACTTGATCTGGTTTTATAAAATACAGTAGATAAAATATTACAGTAGATTATATATATATATATAAGCACAAAGGACTTGCCTGCTGCTTTCTCTCCCTCTTGTGGCCTCAACAATGGCATGTGGAGGAAGTGGGAGTCTCAGCTGGAGCTGAATCCAAGCAAGGCAGAGGGATGCTGTCCTGACTAGGTGTGAGGCCCAATGGAAGCAGACCGTAACACACCACTCAGTGACTGGTTCAGACTACACTCAAGCGCAATGCACAACATAACAACATAAGAACAACATAAGAAGAGCCCTGCTGGATCAGTTCAAGGGTCCATCTAGTCCAGCATTCTGTTCACAAAGTGGCCAACCAGCTGCCCACGGGATCCCACAAGCAGGACATGAGTGCAATAGCACCCTTGCACCCATGTTCCCCAGCAACTGGAGTACATAGGCATACTGCCTCTGATACTGGAGGAAGCATATAGCCAGTCAGGACTAGTAGACACCGATGGCCTTCTCATCCATGAATTTGTCCAACCACTTGCACAAATGTAACTTTAGATGTATTCTCCTCTTGCGTATAACTCAGAACCAAGTTTCCACTAGCGCAAGTTCATTTGCATTTTTATAGGGATGGGCGACCTGCCCAGCACTCGACTCGTGACACACAAGCCGAGCGTTCCCACCGCGTGAGCCAAGTTGAGTGTAAGTGCCAGCTGAGGAGCTCACCAGACTTCCGGGTCCCCGGCACTATGTTGTTTATGTAGAAAATGGCAAATTAGGCTGTAATTTGTGCAAATTAGGTCATTTTCTACATATACAACGTAGCGCCGGAACCTGGAAGTCACTTACCCCGGCTCGGCTCATGAGAACGTGAGCTGAGCTGGGGAAAAGGTAGGGTGAGCGGAGCTCAGGTGACTTTGCCAGACTTCCACCCACCCCACCCCCAATCGAGCTCTGCACAGATCCCTAGCCTCACTACATTTTGTGGTAGCAAATTCCATTGTTTAACTATGTGCTGTGTGAAGAAGTCCTTCCTTCTGTCTGTCCTGAATCTCCCACCACTCAGTTTCATGGGATGACTCCAGATTCTACTACTGTGAGAGAGACCACTTTCTCCACACCACCCATTTTATAGACCTGAACGAGTCATCTGAATTTTTTTAAGCTAAGAGCCCCAAATGAAAATGGCTAATATTTACACACATTTCTTTCTGTATCAGCCAGTCCAAAGTTCTTGTTCTTTAGGAGGGAAATGTTAGAGATAAAACTTGTGTCCTTAGCATGATTTGTGAAAGCACATCTTTTTTTCTGTAGCACTTAGTGGCATGGAAAAAAGAAATAAGCTGTGGGTGACTTTAGTACTCTTCTGCTGTAAAAACAAGAGTGAGAAATTTCAAACTAGCTAAAAAAAGAATATATCCAAGAGGAATGGCCAATTATGATGCATGCCTGAAGCAAAGCATGTCCATCACAGGCCAGTAGAATGTGTAGCCCCCTGCAGTTAAAATTCTGAAGACAATTACTTGGGATCTTGAAAATGTTAAAGCTGAGACCTGCTTTGGTTGCTCTGGAGAAGTGGAAAAATACATTGGAAACCATGAGAGCCAGTGTGGCGTAGTGGTGAGAGTGTTGGACTGGGACTTGGGAGATCTGGGTTCTAGTCCCCGCTCAGCCATGAAGCTCACTGGGTGACTTTGGGCCAGTCCCTGACTCTCAGCCTAACCTACCTCACAGGGTTGTTTTGAGGATAAAATACAGAGGATGATGATTATGTAAACCACCTTGGGTTCCTTGCAGGAAAAAAAAGGGCAGGATATAGATAAAATGAATGGATGAATTAATTAATAAATAAATAATATATATTGCTTCCTGTTAGGGATAGGAGAATGAGCAATGTTTGAGCTCATTGAGGTTTTCCATTTTCCACCTCAATGCTCGTCTCACCTCATTCTATTTCCCGAATGCAAGCATCTTCCCCCCCCCGACAGAAAAAGTGCACATTTTCAAACAGGAAATGTGTGCACATTTCCAAACATGCACCCCAAATGCACACTTCTCCGCCCATAGGCAAAAGCATGAAAATGCAGATGGGGGGGAATGTGCATTTTTGGAAGTGCACACTTGCGCAAGTGCCCATTTTCAGAAGCGAGTGCTTGTGCAAGTGTGCACTTTCAAACATGAATGCAAGCTCAGGACATGGTGGAAAATTTCCCCAGAATTACACTCTGTCCTGCGCGTGTTGGCTTTCGGGGTTGTAAATGGGTCATGTTTGCATGATTTGTGAACAGGAATGAAATCTTGGTACAGCCGTACTTCCTGTGTTTCTTGATAACTGTGTGGGTATTGTTAAGTTTGTGTAGTGTCATTGGTTTTATCCTTGCTGTTGAGCAGTGGTATAGTGGTACATTTTGAAATGCAGGTGCTCATCCTCACAGTCCCCATAGCCACATGCCTCCAAGGGGAGTCCAAAAACACAGGCAGCTGTGAGGATCTATATCAACAAACCAGTTCTATCCGTTTTCATCCCCACCAGGAGCAGTTCTTCTGTAAATTGAATGGGTCTTAATTGCCCATTCAAGACCGAGCTACCCCAAAAGACTTTGCATTACAACAGGGAAGAATATATATTTTGCTGGGGAACTTTATTGTCCCCCAGCAACTGTCAGGATTGAAGCTAAGCTCAGGGGGAACACGGAATTCTGATCAAAAGTCCCTACTAATCCAAAAGTGACAGTGCTGTGTCCAGGGGAGGCCGGTGTGACTTCTATTTTGGTGCGGCTCCTTTTCCATTGCGTGTTTTGCAACATATATTTGGATCTTCATGGCAGCTATCCATGGTGCTGAACTCCACCCCCCAAATAGGTTCACCACCATGGAGCACCACAGATATGACACTGGAATCATGTGAGTGGGGTAAGAGGAGCAATGTTTGGTTGCTCAATTTTCTTTTCTTTTTTTAAAAAAAAATTGATCTGGCAAACAGATTTTATTAAAGGAATATTTCAGATTTGATTACTGTTCTCTTTGACTGACTGCCTAATTCATGCATGCAGTGTGCCTTGGGAAATTATACACAGTAGTTTGGTAGCTTTATTATGTCACTGTCTGAAAACATTATTTTGCTGAGAGCGTAATTAGTCACATACAAAGCTACAGGCCTTTAAACTAATCTCTGCCATCTTCTCGTGTTAATTATGTGGCTTTCCCACCCCATCCCACATCCCGTTTAATTCCCCCCCCCCATTCCTAGCTATTTTCTTTTTTAGTGAAGTCAGAATTTAAAAATAAAACAGATTTATCCAGAACCTTGCTAGGAAAAAAAAATCAGTTACCAGCTGCAGCTCCAAATATTAATTGGAAAGAAGGTTATTAATTGGAAGAGGCTTTGCAATATATTCTCCGGGATTTGGCTGAGTTGTTTTTCTACTCACCTTTGAATTAGTAACCAGCAGTTCATTGATCTTTTTTATTTTGGTGTGCAGGGTAGAGAAATAGCTTATTGAGGTGCGGGGGGCGGGAGAATTATCACAATCATACGGGGCCTGGTTAATAATGCAGCTCTTGCCCGCTGTTGGGAGCTTTGTTTGGTAAAAGTTTATTTGAAAAGTGTTTTTCTGCGATCAAACTCACTTCACTGTGCTGCTCAGTTTAGGACGAATGTTATTACAGCTTCCCTTGAAATTACAGGATTTTTCAGCCCCCTCAGGCTATAAAAGACCCTGCTGGGCAAAATGCCCCAAGCTTTCTTTCATCATAACTCTACAAGGGCATTTGCTCAGCGTTTCCTATGGTGTTTTTTTCACAGTTTCCATGTTCTCATCAAGGGAAGGAAGGAATCGGTTTACCTAGCCTTACCTCTTGATACTCTCATCTCTTAGTATCATCAGCTGTTTACATGAGAAGGGTACTAGGGAGGAATATTAGCCATGCTGACTGGCTTACTATTTCTGATCACTAGCTGATCTCTGTGATCATGTGAACACCACCAAATTCTGTCCCCACAGTACTGACCATCATGCTCTTTATGATAAAACGTGCACAACTGGTGACCTGCCAAGCCAAATGCAGCTTGCCAGCCAAGCCAAATGCTGCTGGTGGAAGGACAGGTGCTTGACAAACCCTCCAACCTGTTCCACAGTCCCAGAAATGTAACGATAAGGAAGGGGACATAGCTCAGAGGTAGAGCACCTGCTTTGCATGCAGAAGGTCCCTGGTTCAATCCCTGGCATCTGCAGCTGGGGTTGGAAAAACTCCCGCCTGAAACCCTGGAGGGTCCCTGCCAGTCAGTGTTGACAATACTGGGCTAGATGGACCAGGGGTCTGACTCAGTATAGGCAGCTTCCTATGTGCCTATGTTGTAAATACAGCCAAAGTGGGAAGCTTATTCAGTTGGATCCAGAATCTGCCTTCTGCAAGAGGAAGGGGACTTCTGCAAGAGGAAGGGTTCTCTCTGTCCAAGTTTAGGGGATCCTGCCTCCCACACACACCACAGCTCACCCCATTCAGTAGGGATGTGCACAGAGCTCGATTGGGGGGTGGAAGTTCGGCGAACTCGCCGGGCTCTACCCCCCCAAGCTCCGCTCGCCCTAACTTTTCCCTGGCTCGACTCACGTTCTCGCAAGCGGAGCCGGGGAAAGCAACTTCCTGGTTCCGGTGCTACATTGTTTATGCAGAAAGCGGGCTACTGTGCAAATTAGGCCATTTTCTATGTAAACAACATAGCGCCAGGGACCCGGAAGTCCAGCAAGTGCCTCAGCTGGCACTTGTGCTTGGCTTGACTCAGCTCACGTGGTGGGAGCGCTTGGCTCGTGCGCCACAAGACGAGTGCTGGGCGGGTCGCCCATCCCTTAAAACAGCAATGTCTCCTGACTCTCCGTGTAGCATTTCCAGGGGGCTGGAGGGGTCGCTGTGGGAAGGAGGGGGGGCAGAGAAGTCCACTCCCATCAGCACAGTCTATTAAGCATAAATCTGGATCCAACTCACTGAAACCCCGCAAGGCCACAAGCTGTGACAAAGGAGCTGCAGTCAGGCGAGTCACACAGCTTTTGCAGCCTCACAAATCCACGTTCCTTGCACTTCTAAGTGCATGACTTGGAGATGCTAATGGGTTGTTGTTGTTTTTGCAAAGTAATCATGGCACTGCAAATGGGTGCATGGAAGACTCCCATGCCAACACTTTTCCAGAACTGCACGATCTTCAGTCCGTCACTTCTCAAACCAATAGCCTCATTTGATGAGAATTGCAGCTTGTCTCCAATTGCAGCTGGATGCACAATAGCCCAGTAGCCACCCGTAGTGATATATTGATCCAAGTCTCCTTCTGACTGCTGTTACCAGAGCAAAAAAGGAATCTGTTATTCGGAACGCAGCATGGGTCGCTGTTGGAAATATACTGCAAATTACTCCCTCTCTCTTTTTCCTGTAATGTCATGTGAGGTGCACCACAGAATTCCAAGAGGTCTGTCAAAGCTTCATCTCTGAAAATGCAACCATTTGAATAAAAGGAGGATCCGGGTTTTGCTGTCAGAACACCGTGCGCAAAGTAAGTCGATTTACACCCGCTTTAATTTATGCAAATGATGAGGCTTTGCATACCTTTGCCAAATCGGAAGAGTTTGTTTGCAAAAACAAGGGGAGAGGTTGCAGAAGTTGCAGAAGTTGCTTGGTTGTTTTTGCTTTTTTAAAAAATGTTTTAACAGAGTGGATGAATTGTGAGGGGAGAATTTATGCAAAAGAAGAGACAAGGACAGGTGCATTGTGGGCTAGGACATTAGAGTTTGTTTCATGGTGTACCATCAGGAGGAAGCAATAGTAAGTCCGCCTGACTCCTGATCCCCTGGCAGTTCTGAGCTGTTAGGGTGCAGGGACTAGAGCAGGGGTGTTGAAAGACTTTCAGCCCAAGGGCCAAGTTCAATTTGGAGAAGCTTTTGGTGGGTGGGGCCAAAGGCAAAGCTGGGGACTTGCTAAAAATACCAGCACATCCAGGGGAGGCCGGTGACTCCTATTTCGGTGGGGCTCCTTTCCCATTGCAGGTTTTGCAGGTTTTATTTGGAGCTTCATAGGAGCCATCAATGGTGCTCCGTGGTGGTGAACCTATTTGGGGTATGGAGTTAGGCACCATGGATAGCTTCTATGAAGCTCCAAATAAAACCTGCAACAGAAAAGGAGCCCCACCGAAATAGGAGTCATCACCAGCCTCCACTGAGCATATTGTAGCTTACAGCTATTACTGCCAGTGACTAACCCTTAGAAGAGGCATTTCAGTCTTCTAGAATGGGGGAAAACTGCAAAAGCTGGGAAACCACCAGACAATCAGCAGTTAGGGGAATGGGTGTCAGGTTCCCAGCTGCCATGTCTGACCCAGGCTGGGATGACTGGTTGGATGATGATTTGGAGATCAGAATCCAACAGCCGTCTGCATTATCCTGACTCCCCTAGCACCTCAAGGGAAGTTACACCAAGTCCTTCAGTACTGGTGGACACTGAGGAACCCCTGGATGGGGCCCCTGGCCCTGAGGACCATACATTCCCCCCATAAAATCTGAGTAGGAGGCCGAGCATCTGCCTAGAACTAGAGTGCACCGGTGCCAGATGGTGGAGGCACAGGCTGCCACCCAGAGGTGAAGCAGGCACCTCAAGAACAGCCACAATCTGGCTCCTCAAGAGTAAAGGCTTCCTTGTGAGTAGGGCTGGTGCTAGAGGGCCTGTGCTGAACTGGAGCTGAGCCCTGGGATGGGCTCTGGCTAGTTCAGCTCCCAGGTGAAACTTGAGAGCTGCTGGAAACAACACCTTATCTCAGCTTCTAGTTTCTTGAATCCTTGTTTCTCTGACCTTGCTCCATGATGGAACCCCTGTGCTACTGACCTTCAGAGACCCCTGCTTGACTTTGCTTCTTGGAATGGGTTTGTATCTGACTGTTTGCCTGTCTTTTTGGACTTTGACCACACCTCAGACCTGTATATTTGAACTCTCCCTCTTGCCTGGTAATGGTGTGCTTGACCTTTTACCTGTTCATTGATTTGCCATTGCCATTGCCATTGAACTGTCTCAATGCAGAGTCTGACCCAGCCTAAGTGGGTGGGACCAGGGGAAGGGCTGTGGCGACCTGGGGAACCCAGAGGGGGTCAGATTGTAACCCCAGGCGGGCTGTATTTGGCCCATGTGTCTGAGGTTTGATATCCCTGGACTAGGGTGTTGGAATGGGGAGGCCCAGGCTCAAATCCCCCTGCACAACCTCATGATGGCTACATATAAGACTTCCGGTACTGGACGCAGAATGCCTCTGATCGCCTCTGGGGAACACAATTGGGAGGGTGCTATTGCACTCATATCCTGCTTGTGGGCTTCCCCAGAGGCATCTGGTTGGCCACTGTGGGAATATAATGCTGAACTGACTTTGGTCTGATCAAGCTGGCCTCTTCTTATACCTTAATAAACCTCACAGTATTGTGAAGATATAACATGAGAACCATAAGTACTGCTCTGAGTGCCTTGAAGAAAGAGCAGGGAAAATACTTGTGCTTGCAAACATACATTTATATATTTATTTGCATTCAGATTTTTTTATAGGGATGCGCAAATCTCTATTTTGCTTTCTCACTCGTTCATTTTTATTTTTTATTTTAGTGGAGTTCTTTGAGTCCCAAAGATGAAGATTTATATATATATATATATATATATATATAGTTAAATTCTTATCAAAAATAAACTGAAACAGAATTCTCACCCATCTGCACCAGCCAAATTGGGTAGGTACAGCTACTCCCAGCATAGCCAAGACCATTCTAGAACTTCCTGCCCTGTAGCTATCAAAGAAGAGGGTGGATTCCCACCAGGTGTGCTGAACATCGTTTCTGGCTTTAGGCACACTGCAGACACTGCCATATCCTCCTGCATGGATGTGGATAAAGTCACATTCACTGGTTGCACAGAGGTTGGGCATCAGATTCAGAAGGCAGCAGCAGCAAGTAATCTGAAGAGAGTGATGCTTGAGTTTGATGGAAAGAGCCCAAACATCATCATGTCTGATGCTGAGATGGACTCTGCTGTTGACCAAGAATAAGAGCATTCTGCCTTATTCTTCAACCAAGGGCAGTACCGCTGTGCTGGATCTTGGACATAGGTCCAAGAAGATATATTTATTATTTATTATATTTGTTATATTTATATCCTGCTTTTCTCATGCAAGGAACACAAGGCAGCTTACATAATCCTCCTCCTCTCCATTGTATCCTCACAACAACCCTGTGAGGTAGGTTAGGCTGAGAGTCAGTGACTGGCCCAAAGTCACCCAGTGAGCTTCATGGCCGAGTGGGGACTAGAACCCCAATCTCCCAAGTCCTGGTCCAACACTCTAACCACTATGCCACACTGGCTCTACATAGCATGAGTTTATGGAGAGAGCCAAATCCAGAATGGTTGGAAGAAACCCATTTGACTTCAAAACAGAACAGGAAATTCATATAGATGAGACTCAAAGAAGAGGATCCTGTTCCTGTCTGGGAAAAAAAATGAGGTGGCAACCCTAATTTAGCATGAACATGATTGAATACACGGGGATTCAATCTCAGACTTTTTAAGAACAAAGCCCTCCAAGCCCTGGGCCTGGATGGATGAATTCATCAGTTTCAGTTTCTCTCACATTCATTTCTTTTTTAAAGCTTAAGTTCTTTCCACCGTGTTTCTGAAGTATTTGAGAATCTTGGTCAATTCTTATAAAAACTAAACAAACAAATTAAATGAAATTCTCACCCATCCCTCATTCAGAATGACTTAGATTTACAGATGGCACTTAAGAGAACTTCAGTGTACTGTACCACTTTAAAATGTAATGTGTAACGCGATGCAAGGAAAGAGGGATTATGGGTGATAGATAATGACAAAAAGCGACATGGGGTGCTAGCGAAGTCTTCACCTCTGATGCCTGCAAGCCTCACTAATCTTTACTTCTGTAGAGCTACTGTGAGCTTCTCAGTTTCACATCTGAAGCTTATTGTCAATGCCTAAGGTTCAGCTTCGGAATATGTAAAGCAGGGGTGGTGAATATGTCATTGGACTGCAACATCTATCAGCCCCAGCCAGCATAGCCAATAGTGAGGATAGATTGCAACTTCCATCATCCAGCATCCGGAGGGCCACACATTCACCATCCCTGATGTGAAGTAACACTATGAAAATTCACAGACCATTCACCCTCCTCTCCCAACTGCCCACTGCATAAATATCTGCCAGCAGGTTCCTCCACAGTCTCCAAACACACAAGCGACAACCCTCTCAAGCAATAATAGTAATAATAGTGATGATATCATCATCATCATCATCCCCAACCACACAGCAGAAAAGGCCCTCTGGGAATCACCTCCATGGAGACAGTTCCCAGGAACCTAGAAGCTCCAGCCCCCATGCCTCTCTGTCAACGGATAAAAGAGATACAGTTACCAAATGAATTTATTAAACTGGGGAAGGGGAGGGTCTGGGGCTCAGTGGTAGAGCACCTGCTTTGCATGAAGAAGGTCCCAGGTTCAATCCACAGCCTCTCCAGGTAGGGCTGAGAAAGAATCCTGCCTGAAACCCTGGAGAGTTAGTTACTGCCCATCAGTGTTGACACTACTGGGCTAGGTGGTCCCATGGTCTGACTCAGTAGTAGACAGCTTCCTATGTTCCTAAACAGAGGAGAAGCTGGAGGCAGATACTTCTCCTGTAATTTATCATAAAGGTGCTTTATGCTGAGTCAGATCAGTGGTCTATCTAACCCAGCCTTCCCCAACCTGGTTCCCTCCAGCTGTTTTGGACTACAACTCCCAGCATTGCTGACCATTGACCATGCTGGCTGGCGCTGATGGGAGTTGAAGGCCAAAACATCTGGAGGGATCTGGGTTGGGGAAGAGTCATATTACTCCCTCAAAGGAACTAAATAAATAACTTCACACCTGAGGTACCTGGCTCATTGCAGGTGGCCCTTATGAAACCCTGGTTAAAGCCCTGGGAATCGTTGTCATCATGTGGCTTAAAAACAAGTTGATGTTATTAACACTGATTCAGCCTACTTGGTATTATCAAGCAGTGGGATTTCTTACACATCTGAAAAGCCACAGATCTTTCCAGGCTCTTGTTGCTTTCACGACATCAAAATTAAATTCTACCCAGACAACTTGCAAAAACAGATGTTCTTGAAAAGCAGATAACGCTGAAGTATTTGCAAAGGCTTGAGGAACCAGACTCCTCCAGTATGTTTAATGTAAATGTCTGGAGGCTCATCTTTCAAATATGTCTGATTTCCATTTCTCTTCTGACGAATGCTGAATACTGCTCAGTGCCTCTGTCTTTATTCCTAAAGGTGAGCCACTGTGATTTCCCACAGCAGTGGTGTACAAGCAGCTCCTTCTGCTGGGGGAGCATCTCTCCCTTTAACGGTGGTCCTGCCAACTCTACAGCAGAAGAATTTTTAGGGATGTATGAAAAATTCATTTGTTCGTTTTGTTATCAGGATTTACCAGTTTGCACCTTCTGGACTGAACATGGACTTGGACAGAATCTGTGGTGGAAGTCTATACATTTCTGAGCTCGCAATGTGATTTGCGGACTGAATAAAATGCATTCAGCAGCATGTGTACATTTGAAAAATGTGCATGAAAAATGCATACTTTTGAAAAATGCACACAAATATGCTTTAATCAATGGAAGAAAAATGTGTGATTTCATAGATGTGCCCAACTGATGCTTACATTTGGAAAAACATGCACAAAAATACACAAGGATTTTCATGTGAAAAGAAAAGAAAAAAGCTCGCAGTTGGATACAGACTCGAGTTGGAATGAGCTTCAGGATGGAATTTGGAGAACTTTGTTGAGCTCACGTTTTGTTGTTTGTGTGACATCCCTATCAGGACCCCGCCTAATTCCTCCATTGCATTTTTGTGAGCTTGAAAGTATTTCCATCATATCTCCATATGTCTGCAATTTAGGGCTACTGCCTAATTATTAGTTGAATAATCTTAGTTGAATAATCAAATGAGTTTTAATTGAGTTTTTAATTGATTTACTGATTGATTAATCAATTAAAAGAGCAATCCTATGGTCCCTAGGAGGGCATCCCAGGGACCATAGGATGGTGCAGATAGACACAGCTATGATGACCTGGGGGTTTCCCTCTTTCACTCCTCCCCTCTCCCAAGAGGAGCTCAGCACTGGCTCCTCTTCCAATGTTGCAGCAGTGACCTTGCACCAGGGTGGGGGAGGGAGAAAAAGGGGGCATGACAGTGAATGGGTAGGGGAGGTGGAAATAGAGAGATGGATAGCCAGTGTGGCATAGTGGTTAGAGTGTTGGGCTGGGACTCGGGAGATACGGGTTCTAGTCCCTGCTCAGCCATGAAACTCACTGAGTGACTTTGGACCAGTCACTGACTCTCAGCCTAACCTACCCCACAGGGTTGTTGTGAGGATACAGTGGAGAGGAGGAGGAGGATTATGTAAGCCACCTTGGGTTCCTTCCTTGCAGGAAAAAAGGTGGGGTATAAATATAATTAATAAATAAATAAACTACTGGATCCATGAGCCTATCCATTCCAGTTCCTGCCCACCAACAGGTAAGTTAGCTAGATGTGTAAGCTAGCTAAATACACTAAAAGGTAAGAATGGGATGGGGAAATGACTCTGGCTGGCATTCCTCCTGTCCTGACTGCTAGGACTTAGGATAAACAGAGAGTTCTGGTCTTGGAGCCCTCCAATTATTGAGAAGTAATCCCATAGGATTGCATTGTAAATCAAGCATAAACGTGCACATGACTGTCTTTTATCAATTTGTATTCTACCCTTCAAAGTAACACCATTCCCAGGGTGGGTTACAAAAAGATTAAAATAATAATTTTGAGGAAAATGTTTACTTCCTTTGATGTTAGGCAATGTACCTCTATGTTGCCAGCTTAGGGTCAAAGCTGGCATTATGTTAAAGTCGTAGCTTTCAGCTCTGTGTTTCTTTTTGGGACACAGAGCTGCAGGCATGTGGTTCCAATTGCTTAGCGTGACATGCAAACCAGGAAAGGGTGGATTTTTGCCGTGGTTAACAAATCACCCGCAACCCATGGGCTGTTTTGGATTTGTGGGTAGTTTGTTGACCATGGGAACAACCCACCCTGTGCTGGCTTTGCACATCACAATAAGCTGTGGCAACTGCCCCCCATGGCATGAATATTCACAATGGCTGTCAGCATTCATCACAACCCAGTGTGGCTTAAATAAGCCATGGTGGGCTGCAGCGATCATGCAAACCAGCCCATTAAGTAGAGGTGACTGGATCCTCCCCACACTCTGATCTGGAAATAATCCAGAGTACATTGATTCATTTCCTTGATGTCCGCTGGTCACCTACAAAATTAATCTGGACTAGATCCTGGAGACTGGAAGACCTGCTGCGGCCCATATGTGGCAAATGTGTCCTTCCCTGTGCATAATGTTCTAGAGCAGTGATGGCGAACCTTTTTGAGCCCAAATGCCCAAACTGCAACACAAAACCAACTTATTTATTTCAAAGTGCCAACACTGCAAATTAAACCTGAATACCGAGGTTTTAGTTTTAGAAAAGCAACTCATACAGTTGTTTGAACTAATTAACATCTTTTTGTCTTAAAAGAAAAACACAATAACAGAGCTTTCAATGATACAGTTTTTTGTTGAAAAAAAAATCAACTCAAAAAATTATTATAGTACTACATTGTACACATAGCCTGAAGGGAATTTATTTAAACTTTTTAAATAATTAGGCACATGTATTTTTGGATAAGGGATTCTCAACTTGTAATATGATTATATGCCAGACTGAAATTGTATGGGGCAAGCTTTACCCCAGGTCCTTTCCCTGCTTCTACAGGTGTTGGATTAGTAAAAGTAAAAGTCAACCTGTACTAGGATGAGCAAGATAAACAAGAAAACTAAACGTGCTTAACACATTTTAAACACTTTATGTTTTGGACTGCAAACACTGCATTAGGTAAAAGTTTGCATTGGGCATGCTTTTGCACAATTAATGTGATTTTTGCTATTGCATGCATGCTGATAATTTGTCAAACCTTGGCTCATACTCAGTTAGTTTGAGAGCAACACATGCAGCACTCAGGTCAACTGTTAGGGCTTTACATCCAAGCCATGCTCTTTTAAATGTGATAACAATGTAGAAAAGAATTCTGTAACAGGAATTGTAGAATAAAATCATTCTGTTCCACACTGTGAGAAAGAACAAAATCATTAGTGTTTTGCAGAAGGGGACAGTCTTTTTGCAATCTGGTGACCCATGGCTCGAGTGCCCACAGAGAGGTCCCTGCGTGCCAGCTGTGGCACCCGTGCCATAGGTTCGCCATCACTGTTCTAGAGAGAGGGGGAGGATGGCTTGGAGTGCTCCATCCCTGGTGATGAAGGCTGAACAGGGTCTTTGGCCCTAGTCTCTGCCATGCATCTGCTATGCATCTGGAGAAGCCAGGGCCTAAGGGACGGCTTCCAGCATCTAGAGCAGGGCTCTCCTCCAACCTTGGGTCCCCAGATGTTGCTGGCCTACAGCTCCCAGCATACCCAGGCAGCATGGCTAACGGCAAGGGATTCTGGGAGCTGTAGTCCAGCAACATTGGGGGACCCAAGGTTGGAGATCTCTGATCTAGAGGGTCTGTGTGTATGCAGGACCAGTGCTGCAAACATGGAGTTTCATTATAGAGCACAATCCTATGGGTTTGCCAGTTGATAGACAGAGGGCTCCAAGATCAGAGCCCTCTCTCTAGTATGTCTTGCTGGCAGGAGCCTTCTGTTCCTTCTTTTTACATTTTTCAGCTAGACAAGCTCCTCAGCTAATTTAGTTGACCTACTTGGTGGGCAGAATGGGTGATGGAGGGGCTTTAGCATCCTATGGATCCTGGCCTCTCCTTCTCCATTCCCTCGATGTCCACCATCCTGCTCCCTTTTCCTTCTCCTTGAGTTCTTCCACCATCACTGTTGTGACCTCGGAAAGAACAGCCACCACATTGCTTTCTGAGGCTTCTGTGAAGGAGATGGGTGGAAGGATCAGATCTTGGATTAGTACCTCTCTTGAGGTGACAGCAGTGTCTATGGCCTCAGGAGGGGGAGGTCCGCCATACCCTATGGTCGCTGGGAAGCTCTCCCAAGGACCATAGGATTGCTCTGTCCATGAATCAAAGTGAACATGGAACTTGGATCAGATAGAGCCAAAGGCTTCAGCTGTTGTGATTATTATCCCCCCCCCCATTTCATTGTAAAATATGAGGAATTTGGCATTTCTGTTAGAATAACAGGTTGGGATGACCAACATTCCCCCCCCCCCCAGGTGTTTTGTTGAAAGCAAGCCTATGGGACTTGTTTGCTTGTAGAAGTGAGTTTATTGACAGTGCTAATGGTATTTAAAGGGAGACAGAGATGTCAGTATTACTGTTCAAATGCATTGTAATTAATCTGAAGTATGCTTGAGGGAAACTAAGCTGATGGGACCGTAGCCATAAAGTTTGTTTATTTGTTTACTGAGAGACACATTGTAATTATAATTGCTCCCGGATCCCAAGTGGCAAATAGATGGAGGACACGGTAGGGTTTTTGTCAGCGTTGATCCCTCGCATACAAATCCACACTCTGCAATTATACCTAAATGTACTAATGTATTCTGGTCCCCTCTGTGGGGACTTTCTGAGTATTTATTTATTTCATAGTGAAAAACATTCTATAACCACTGGCTGTAACAGTAATGGGTCATACTTAGGAATGTGTGAATCAGCAGAACTCATCAAGGTTCTCGTCACAGGCCTGTGGCTCATGCTGGGTCAGCTTGTCTGCGTGTGGAAAGCTAAGCAGGGTCAGGCCTGGTTATTACTTGGATGGGAGACCACTCCTCTAGTTTCCTGCACTGAGCAGGGGGCTGGACTCGATGGCCTTGTAGGCCCCTTCCAACTCTATGATCTATGAAATCTATGAATTCCACCTGGGTGCTAATTCTGATTCATGTCTGTATCAGACAGACTGCAAGCATTTTCTTTTTTACACGAAAATTCGTGCAGGTTTTTCATGCATATTTCCCCAAATGTATACATCAATTGCGTGTCCTTTTCTCCCTTTGATTATAGCATATTTGTGTGCATTCCCCCCCCCCAATTAGCATGTTTTCTGTGCAAATTTTTCAAGTGTACACATTTTCAAGTGTAAAAATGTATTAAATAAAATAAAATAAATTTTTCCAAAACATTTTGTTTTTGGTCTGTAAATCACATCACAAGCTTGGAAAATGTACGGATTTCAGTCACAGTTTGCATTCTGGTCTCTGTTTGGGTTTAGGAGGTGCAAACTGGGTAAACTCTGAACAAAAACAAACTGAAATGAATTTTTCATACATCCTTTGTCATACTATAGGTTGGTTCACACATGCATTACCCAGCGTTGACCCAAGACATTTTTTTCTGCCCGAAGCAGAACCCAAATGGTAATCCCCATAAGGGCCCACACTTAAAAAAAAAAAAAAAAGTGCAGCTGCACCATTCAGACACTAATTTCAGCCTTCTTATATCCCCCCTCTCAAGGTGCAACCTGAAACAGGTTGCCTCACCCCACTGCATGGCAGGGCTGGCCTTGTCAATCACTTGTTGACTGCCATTATCAAAGGGCACCTTGCATATGTGAACAAATAATCAAAAATCCAACACCATGGAAAGAACTTTGGTATCTCCCAGTGTTACCTTAAACCAGTGTTCTCCAACCTTGGGTCCCCAGATGTTTTTGGCCTACAACTCCCAGCATGGGGCAACCTGTTTCAGGTAGGCCAAAAACATCTGGGGACCCAAGGTTGGAGAACACTGCCTTAAACACTATGCATTTCACGTATTCCGCTAACAGCCACCAAATGTATTCAAATGATGTACAGCAGAGGTGAGCAAACATCAGGCTTGTGAATCTACTTAGTTTTTTGTTTTTTTGCAAGGATCTGGAGATTCACTTCCCAGAGTCTGTTGCAAAAGACATATGCTTAGAATGAAAGAATTCTGAGCCCCAGGAATTTATTTTGAGTACCAGAACTGAATGGAACTCACATAATCCTTCCACACAAAATGCCATTTCTGGATACCCAAAATTTTCTTCCTCCAGCAGTATAATTTTGGAAGGCTGGGGAGAGTCATTTTGTAGCTGGTATTGTTAAGCAATTGAGAGTCAGAAATCATTGCTGATCTTCTGCAATCCACCTGGAGATATACCAGTAGATCCAGATCTACCTTCTTCCCGCCCCTGATGAACAGGCATGTGTGGACATGTCCCTCCTCTGATTGGATCTCTAATTCATCTCTGATCTGCCTATAACTGGGACACACCTGTTGCTGCTGTTCACATCTCCTTTGCCTATGGGGAAACTGAAGCCCATCGTGCCAAAGCGGTTATGAATTATTTATTTATTAAAGTGATATCCCACATTTTCCCACTACAAATGGTGCTCAAGGCACCTAACAACAATAAAATGCACGATAAAATACAAAGTTATAATCAAAACAGGAAAATCAATCACTTAAAATTGCATCAGTACAATAATAATAATAATAATAATAATAATAATAATAATAATAATAATAAATCAGTACCCTCCAGTGAGTTGCTGAAATATGTTTAACAGGTTATCTCAAAGTCCAGAAGCCTGTCTGAATAGGAACATTTTGTCTGCTAATGGAAGGACATAAAAGATGAAGTGAGCCTGACCTTCTTATTCAGGGAATTCCAGAGCCTGGGAGCAGCCACAGAGAAGTCCTCTCAAGTTACTGCTAAATGTAATTTAAAAATTATTATATATTAGAAAAACACAAGAGGAGCCATGCTGGATCAGATCAAGGGTCCATCTAGTCCAGCATTCTGTTCACACAGTGGCCAACCAGCTGCCCACAGGATCCCACAAGCAGGACATGAATACAAGAACACCTTCCCGCCCATGTTCCCCAGCAACTGGAGTACACAGGCACACTGCCTCTGATAATGGAGGAAGCATATAGCCAATCAGGACTAGTAGCCACTGACAGCTTTCTCCTTCATGAATTTGTCCAATCCCCTTTTAAAGCTGTCCAAATTGGTAGCCTTCTTCTGGAAGTGAATTCCATAGTTTAACTAGAATAATGGAATCATAGAATCATAGAAAAGTAGAGTTGGAAGGGGCCTACCAGGCCATCAAGTCCAACCCCTCGCTCAATGCAGGAATCCAGGTGAAAGCATCCCCGACAGATGGCTGTCCAGCCGCACCTTGAATGTCTCCAGAGTGGGAGAGCTCACCACCTCCCTAGGTAGTTGGTTCCATTGTCTTATTGCTCTGACAGTCAGGAATTTTTTCCTGATGTTTAGGTGGAATCTGGGTTCCTGTAACTTGAGCCCATGTCCTGCAAACTGGGATGATTGAGAAGAGATCCTGGCCCTCCTCTGTGTGACAACCCTTCAAGTACTGGAAGAGTGCTATCATATCTCCCCTCAGTCTCCTCTTCTGAAGGCTAAACATGCCCAGTTCTTTCAGTCTCTCCTCGTAGGGCCTTGTTTCCAGTCCCTTTATCATCCTTGTTGCCCTCCTCTGAACCTTCTCCAGTTTGTCTACGTTCTTCTTAAAGTGTGGTGCTCAGAACTGGATGCAGTACTCAAGATGAGGCAGGGCCGGTGTAAGGCAGTTTGGTGCCCTAGGCAAGATCAGATATTTAGCGCCCCCCCTTCCCACTTGAGCCCTCCCTCCCTCCAGCCCTATGCCCATTATGAAATAAAAGTCAATTGGCAAAACCTAAAAAAATTATTATCATAATAAATTATTATCCCCCTCCTTAGCATATTTGATCACTGGGATTCTCTGGTCTGTCTTCCCTCTCTTTCTCTCCCCCCCTCTCCTTTTCTTTTCTTACCCCTTCTCTCTCTTTCGTTCTCTCTCTCTCTCTTCTTTTTGTTCCCCTCCCCCTTTACCTTCTTTTTTGCGTGTATGTGCAAAATTTATCTCTCCTCCCCCCCCACACACACACCCCATCTCCTCTCATGCAAGCTCCTCTTCCCCCCACCCTCTCCAATTTCTACTTTTGCGTGCATGCAAAATTCTGGTTTATTTTTTGCTTCTGATATTTATTATTAAATAAAAATTTATTATTAATTTTTTTTTTTGCTCCCCTAGCCACCCTTTCCTCCTCCCCCCCCACTCCTTTTATCATTCTCCCTGGCTAGGGGTGGAGGCTCCTCAGCTTGGGTAGAGTTCACTATGTTTACCCCCCTCTCTCTTTCTGCCTCCCTCCCCCCACCCACCTTCTCCGGCGCCGGCGCCATCTCCCTCCCTAACCGCCTCCCCCCTCTTCTCCTCCCCTTATCGCCCCATGTGCGGTACGAGAAAGCAGCTTTGCTAAAGAGACCCACTTGCGAAAGAAACAGGAGCGGCATAAGGCTCGAGCAAGCAGCAGCGGCAGCAGCAGGAGGACGGCGAAAAAAAGGAGAGAGCCGATGTAGCTGCAGTGGGGAAAGAAAAGGAGGAGGGGGAGAGAGGGGGGAAAGAAAGAAAGCAAGCCTGGGGACAACAAAAACAGAAGAAGAGACCGGCACACTGGAGAGAGAAAGAAGCGAAGCGAAGGGGGGGAAACCAGGGAGGCTTCTGATTTGGTGTGGTTTCTGCGCCCCATTTAGCCATGCACCCTAGGCAGCTGCCTAGTTGGCCTAATGGTAGCACCGGCCCTGAGATGAGGCATAACCAGTGCTGAGTAAAGGGGAATTATCACTTCATGCGATTTGGAAGTTATACTTCTATTAATACAGCCCAAAATAGCATTTGCCTTCTTTGCATCCACATCGCATTGCTGGCTCATATTCAGTTTGTGATCTACCACAATTCCAAGATCCTGCTCACTTGTAGTATTGTTGAGCCAAGTGTCCCCCATTCTGTAACTCTGCATTTGGTTCCCTGTCCCTAGGTGCAGCACTTGGCATTTATCCCTATTCAATTTCATTCTGTTGTTTTCGGCCCAGCGTTCCAGCCTATCGAGATCGCTTTGAATTTTGTTTCTGTCTTCCAGAGTATTAGCTGTTCCACCCAACTTTGTGTCATCTGCAAATTTGATAAGCATTCCCTGCACCTCCTCATCCAAGTCATTAATAAAAATGTTGATGAGCACTGGGCCCAGGACCGAGCCCTGTGGTACCCCACTCATTACCTCTCCCCAGTTTGAGAAGGAAACTATGTGCTGTGTGAAGAAGTACTTCCTTTTATCTGTCCTGAATCTCCTACCAATCAGTGTAATGTGATGACCCCAGGTTTTAGTATTATGAGAGAGGGAGAAAAATGTCTCCCTGTCCACTTTCTCCAGACCATGCATAATTTTGTACACCTCCATTATGTCTCCCCTTACTCGCCTTTTTTCTAAGTTAAACAATCCCAGCTGCTGTAGTCTTTCCTCATAGGAGAGTTGCTCCAGCCCCTCAATCATTTTAGTTGCCCTTTTCTGCCATTTTTCCCCAATGCCACAGTGTCATTTTTAAGGTGCAGTGACCAGAACTGTACACAGTATTCTAAGTGCGGTCACACAATTAGATTTGTATAGATTTGTATAAGGGCAGCATGATCTTGGCAGTTTCATTTTCTAATAATGCCTAACATGGAGTATTATTAGATAGATATTATAATATCTATCTAATGAACTTCTACAGTTCTTCATTTTCTTACAGTGCAATTCTATACATGTCCACTCAGAAGTGAGCCGCATTGCATTCAAGGAGGTTTACTCCCAGGTAAATGGTTATTATGAGATTGCCGCCGTACCTCATGCCCTGCATTTCATCTAGATAGCCATTTTTGGGAGTCTAGATCAGGGCTCTCCAACCTTAGGTCCCCAGATGTTGCTGGCCTACAGCTCCCAGCATACCCAGGCAACATGGCTAATGGCAAGGGATTCTGGGAGCTGTAGTCCAGCAACATCTGGGGACCCAATGTTGGAGAACCCTGGTCTAGCTCGAGCTCTTCTGAGGGGGAGGAAAGTATGCTGGGGCACCATTTGGATATGGCATAAGCCAGCATCAGCCCCAGACTCCTGCCTCCCCACCCCCCAGCATGCCCCTTTTCCCTCCTCTTCAAGGGTGATTTGCGACCTCGGGGAGGCAACCAGCACGGTTCTTTCTGCACCGGCTGCGAGGGTGGTGGGGCGGGGGCTCGGCATTCGGAGTCCCAGGTCCAAGGCAAAAGGACCTCAGAGCTGCGTCTCAAAGTAATCCTATGGCCACCCAGAAAAGGTCGGAGGGCCATAGGATTGCACCCTATGGCTGCAATCCTAAATACACTTCCCTGAGAGTTACGTCCCATCGAACTCAGTGGGACTTACTTCCAAGCAGATGTGCATATAGGATAGTTCTGTAATTTTATGAGCTTTACAATGCAATCCTATGCCAGTCACTGAGAACTAGGCTTCACTAAGTTGGATTAGGTGCATTAGGGATAAAACTTCAGAGCATCCAGGACCCGAGTTCATTACAACTGACTTCATTTTGAGAACAGCCTTGCTAAATAAGAGAGAAGGGGAGGGGGGATGCCCAAATCCTAAAGCATCAACTTCCTACTTTGTATCCATTACAGCTGAGAGTATGCTCTGATTGCCACATAGTTGCTTTATCAGTACATTTCCATCATGAGCTTAAACTTCGATAATGCCTTGGAAGGGTTGTTTTAAGTGCTTAAACATATTATGGGATTTTTCTTCTTATCTATTCTTGATTAAAATGCAATCAGGTATTGATTTGCTTAAGGCTTAATAAGCACTCAAGGCAGATACGTATGTAATTTAGTGACAGATTAAACATCATCGTTCATTCGAACTACCATCCCAAGGCTTGTATGTAATGAGTACAGAGGAGACAAATTATGTCTCCTCTGTACCAACGTAAATTACGTTGGTAATTTTGCTTTGCAAGTTTTGGTTATGCAGCTATTGAAGGGTCAGGAGAAACGTTTGCCATTTCATGAAAATGGAAATGCCAGGATAGTGATTCACCCTTTAATGAGACGGGGGGGGGGGGGGAACCCAACACTGATTGATCAATTCTATATGGTTGCACCCCATTGAGATAAAGCAAGTGCTGCATTATACAAGCTTTTTTGGGAGTATCTTGTAGCAGTAGCGTTTATGTTGCTCCTTCCTTAAGCACGGTAAGGAGCACCACAAGCCAAACTGGAAACCAATCTAACATTTCAAATTTCAGCAGGCAATCATTTATTTATTGGACTTAGTGATCAATTGCTCCTCCACCCACTGTGCGCTTGAGGCGATGTACAAAATTCAGATAAAAAGAGCAAGAAAAACAGAATGAAATGAATACATCATGACAATGAAATCAAAACAGGAGCCAGAACATCCATTGCATCAGAACATCAGAAAGCAACATTAGAAACCATTAAAAGCTCAATGGAACATCATCATCATCATCATCATCATAATCATCATCATCATAATCATCATCTGAATAATAATAATAATAATAATAATAATAATAATAATAATAATAATAATAATAATATCTAAGTATATTTCAGAGCAGCGAACAGTAAAAGGCAAAAACAGATAAAAGGAACAAAAAACAATACATTAAAAACAAATCTCAGTTCATTTTTCATGAGGATTCACCCAGTTCACACACCTTTCGGAGCGAACACTGACTCAGAAGTAATCTGCGATCGAAGTCCATACATTCCGGAGCTTTCAATGTAATTTGTGGACCAAAAAAAAAATAAAAATGCATTTGACAGCATGCAGACATTTGGAAAAAGTGAATGAAAAAAGGAGTACTTTTGAAAAATGCACACAAATATGCTTTAATCAATGGGAGATGAATGCATACATTTCAAAGATGTGCACAACTGATGTGTCCATTTAGAAAAAAATATGCACAGATTTTCATGCGAAAAGAAAAGAAAAAATGCTTGTAATCTGGTATGGACTCATGTCAGAACGAGCTTCAGGGTGGTATCTGGGAAACTTTGGCAAGCTCAGGTTTTGCTGATTCGCACATCCTTATTCAGAAGTACAAAAAGGTGGGAGAAAACATAAGAGAGGGGGGAACTGAAACTGCCTAATGAGGACTGAGCATGCTCAATGGACATGGAATGCTGAGTGACTGCTGGAAAGAGGGAGGAGAAGAAGAAATTGAAAAGGAGGCCGGGGAGTTGGGGAACAGGATGGAGTATCCTGGAAGACACCAAAGCTGGTTGGAACCCTGATCACAAGCACACCACATGGTGACATTTTGTTGCGGGTCCCATTTGCATTCTGGAATTCTTAAGTTAACCTTTAATGAATAATAGAATCATAGAATCATAGAAAAGTAGAGTTGGAAGGGGCCTACAAGGCCATCGAGTCCAACCCCCTGCTCAATGCAGGAATCCAGGTCAAAGCATCCCTGACAGATGGCCGTCCAGCTTCACCTTGAATGCCTCCAGAGTGGGAGAGCCCACCACCACCTACCTAGGTAGTTGGTTCCATTGTCTTATTGCTCTGACAGTCAGGAAATTTCCCCTGATGTTTAGGTGGAATCTGGGTTCCTGTAACTTGAGCCCATGTCCTGCAAACTGGGATGATTGAGAAGAGATCCTGGCCCTCCTCTGTGTGACAACCAAGTACTGGAAGAGTGCTATCATATCTCCCCTCAGTCTCCTCTTCTGAAGGCTAAACATGCCCAGTTCTTTCAGTCTCTCCTCACAGGGCCTTGTTTCCAGTCCCTTTATCATCTTTGTTGCCCTCCTCTGAACCTTCTCCAGTTTGTCTACATCTTTCTTAAAGTGTGGTGCCCAGAACTGGACACAGTACTCAAGATGAGGCCTAACCAGTGCTGAGTAAAGGGGAATTATCCCTTCCTGCGATTTGGAAGCTATACTTCTATCAATGCAGCCCAAAATAGCATTTACCTTCTTTGCAGCCACATCGCACTGCTGGCTCATATTCAGTTTGTAATCTAACAAAATTCCAAGATCCTTCTCACTTGTAGTATTGTTGAGGCAAGTGTCCCCCATTCTGTAACTCTGCATTTGGTGTGAAGACACCATATCCTTTGACTTCTAAGCCCCCCTAGGTGGTGTACAGATAATATTTTTTGGGGAGATATGAAGGCAGTATGACAGAGCCATCATTGGCATGCATGTTGATTCCCAGCACATGGTCTGAAGGCACAGGATGCAGCCAACTTGTGGATGCCAAGCGGGTCTGAGCCTTTGTCTCTGGCTTGCTTTGATTGAAGGAGTAGACCTGTGTCTGGGTGCGACCACTTTCATCTGCAAATGGGGGCTGGTATGATGGGATACCATCTATCATCTATCAGTCCACCCTTTCATATAGAAAGGTAGCTGTCTGTGAACAGGCCAGGCTCCCTGATGTATAGTTTGCTGTGTGGAGGGAATTATTTTCCAAAGAGGAACATCCCCTCAAGGGAGCTTGGGGTTTCTTTAAGCAAACAAATTACAAACAAACCAACAAACCTTGTTTATTTAATTTAGCTTCATTTAACTTTTTGCATTGGTGTGTGTGTTTCCATTTATTTCAGTGGAGACCCATTTTGTTGTCTGCTGAATCTAACTTGCTTGTTTTCCATCCAAAGGGTATGACATTTACAGGTATTGCGCTGCTCCCTCAGGATATCCATTCCTCTTTGACATTGTGCAATGGTCACCCATGGGGGGTGAGCAGTGCCAGCAGTGTCAGTTCCAGGTTTTTGAGGCAAGGCAGCCAGAATGCCCCCCCTCCCTCAGTGAGTCTACCTGCTGACTGCCACTGTCACTCACTGCTATTGCTCCTCATCCTCTTTCTCCTCACTGATACAACTTCCTTGCTTGGCAGGCAGAGAAACAGACAGTGAGCAAGTAGGCCGTGGTGGCATCTGCTCCTCCTCCTTCTCACCACCACCGCCATTGTCTAGGCCAGAGGTAGCTGCAGGTGAACAAGCAGGTCTTAATGGAGAAGAACAGGAACAAGTCCAGGGGGGCCTAGGCCATGGGCCCCTGCTGGGGTGTGTGTGGGCCCTTGGCAAGTGCCCAACCATGCCTACCCTTGGGGCCAGTCCAGAGCCTGAGAGTATTTCACTACCCAGGAAGGTGCTATAACCCGCTGTTCTGCATCTCACCAGGCATCAGGCAGCTGCACACAGAGGAAAGGGTTCCCGGTTCTATCCCCCGGTGACCCCTACCGCGTAATAGCAGGGGGAGGAAGTGGGGGGAAAAAACAGATCACAAGATAAGTTGTATTGCACATTACAAAGGAAGAGGGGGGTATTCAATATGCAGGTCACCAGCAGCCCTACATGACTTATGAAATGAAGTTCTGAGCTGTGCTTTCAAGCTGCCAGAGCAACTGTTCTATAAGCTGAGAACTCCCACTTGTATTTTTGAGTCGCCACCATTCTTTATGCGCAGCTGCACTGCATTAGTTCTTTAACGTCTCGTGAAAAACGAAGATGGCTGCATTCTGATGCCCTTCAGTGATAAAAAAAAATTTGAGTTTCTCCAATGTGCCATTAACTCAAGCCTGCTTCTTCTTCTCCTTTTTTTTTTCTTTTTTAAACCCAGGCCAACTCTTCCTGACTGAGCACAAAACAATTCACTTTAGTGGTGCCTGCTTCCCTTATGAATGTGCCGTTTGTTTCATGCATACTTATTTACTGTGAATAGTAAATTGCAGACGGCATTTTATTTGCTGAAACGCATGAAAATGTGGATGGACAAAACTGCTGATTAGCTCAAATTTGTGAAAGGCAAGTGTGTTGAAAGGAAGGATGATAGCAATAAAATCTGTGCATTTACATAATCATTGGTAACACAGATGTAGTATCTTCAAAATAGCAAGTAATAGACTTCCCATCTGTGTCTCTGTTGTAAAAAAAAAAAAAAAAAAAAATTATGTAAGAACTCCATTGCTTTGCTTTCTGGCAGCTTGATTTGTTACTTTTGACCCTAGCCATGGTGTGGCTCAAATCTGAGCATCACACACACAAGTAACAGGAAGAGAGTTATTTCCTGAAGTAGTTTGGGCAATCAATGTAGATTCAAGCACAACGCGCCCAGTCCCCCGGATGGAAATGGGAAGCCATTTCCTATCATCTCTCTGCAACTAAGGACAGCCGTGTATGCCATTGACAAGTCCCTGTGCAAAACTGGCAGTGATGGCCATCCAATCCTCATGCTCCAAGGGTGCAATCCTATGTGTATTGAGACAGAAAAAAAAAAGTCCTACAACTCCCAGCATGCCCCAGCCAGCCACGCTGTCTGGGGCATGCTGGGAGTTGTAGGACTTTTCCCCCCCTGTCTGACCACACATAGGATTGCACCACAAGTGTCCCTCTTTACCAGGGGATATGCCTATTTTTCTGGTGTAATGGGGAGATAATGCAGGCACTTTTTGAAACCATTTTGTAGGCATCCACATGTAAGACCTGCAATGACATGTTGCGGTGTGGAGTGCTGTTTTTCAGGTTTCCAGCCATTCCATTTCCCTTCCCACCCAGAGTCTTACACACACACACACCACACAACAGTCAGTCACCAGGCCTATGGCTCAGTACAGGCCTATGGCTCACGCTTACATGAAACCGCTGGGAGAGATCATCCGGAGGCATGGGGCGGGGTGTTATCAGTATGCTGATGACACCCAAATATATTTCTTTATGCCTTCGGTAACAGCGTCAGCTAAGGATAGTGTGTCTCCTCTGAATGAATGCGTGGAGACAGTAATGGGCTGGATGAAGAAAAATAAACTGAAACTGAATCCAGACAAAACGGAGGTGCTTGCTGTCAAAGGCCACAACCTGGGTTTGGAGGTGTGTCAACCGGTTCTGGATGGGGTTACACTCCCCCTGAAGGACTGTGTTCACAGTCTGTGGGTGCTTCTGAACCCATCGCTTCAAATGACAGCTCAGATAAATGCGATGGCTAGGAGTGCCTACTATCAGCTTCGGCTGATACGCCAGCTGTGCCCCTTCCTAGAGTTGGAAGACCTAAAGATGGTAGTGCACGGGCTGGTAACTTCGAGGCTTGACTTCTGCAATGCGCTGTACATAGGGCTACCTTTGTACCTAGTTCGGAAACTTCAATTGGTGCAAAATATGGCAGCCAGATTGGTCACCGGTACATCTAGAGGTGCCCATATTACACCAGCTTTAAAAGCATTACACTGGCTGCTGATCAGTTTCCGGGCAAAGTATAAAGTGTTGGTTATCACCTTTAAAGCCCTACATGGTTTGGGTCCAGGCTACCTACGGGATTGCCTTCTCCCATACAATCCAGCCCGCACACTTAGGTCCTCTGGGAGGAATTTACTCCAGTCAGCCAAGACTAGGCTGGCGAGTACTACCCAGAGGACCTTTTCTTCTGCTGCTCCCAGACTGTGGAATGGCCAGTCGGAGGAGACTCGTCAACTAGACAGTCTTTTGGCCTTTAAAAAGGCCATAAAGACTGACCTCTTCTGACAGGCCTACCCAGTGGAATTTTAAGCATTTTAAAGAATTTTTAGGATACTTTTAAAGGTTTTTAAGAATATTTTAATAATATTTGTTGTGTTTTTAACTACTTATGTATTTTATGTTTGGTTGTTCCCCCCCCTCAATCTGAGTGGAGAGGCGGGTAAGAATTAAATAATAATAATGATATTATTATTATCATCATCATCATCATCATCATCATCATCTGAGTGTGGAAAGCTAAGCAGGGTCAGGCCTGGTTATTACTTGGATGGGAGACCCCTCCTCTAGTTTCCTGCATTGAGCAGGGGGTTGGACTCGATGGCCTGTAGGCCCCTTCCAACTCTATGATCTATGAATCTAAAAAAAGCATTCCAGGGTCACTGAGCATGTTCAGTCCTCATTGGTCTATTTTAGGTTCCTCCACCTCCTGAGGGTTTGGAAGCCACTCCGAAAGAAAAAACAGGGGAAGGCCTGTTAACTTGTTAACTTGTTGGGACACAATGAAGCCAGGACTTGTGTACGCCAAGGGAAGGAAGGCAGTCACTAAAAGAAGAGATGTATACATGATTGGTTTGATGTTCACACTTGAAATTGTAGTATGTTTATTGTTGAGCATTTAAATTTGTATGTGAATACTTCTAATGGGTTAAAATTTTGGGTAAGTTGATCACGGTGGCATTTGCATTTTTTCTAATACAATAGTTATACCGTGATTCTCCTTGGTTGTAGCCTCCAGTATCTGAGGCCGTATGCCTATGTACACCAGTTGCTGGGGAACACGGGTGGGAGGGTGCTGTTGTACTAATGTCCTGCTTGTGGGATCCCATGGGCAGCTGGTTGGCCACTATGTGAATTGAATGCTGGACTAGATTGACCCATGGTCTGATCCAGCATGGCTTTTCCTGGTGGTTCCACATGGACCTATGGCCCGATTGGAGTCCAGCAGGAGAAGAGCCTTCAGTGTGGTGGCTCCATTTCTGTGGAACTCCCTGTCTCTGGAGGTCAGACAGGCTCTGACTTTGTGCTGCTTTCAGCACCTGCTGAAGACCTCCTTGTTCCATGAAGCCTTCTCTGCTCTCCAACCACCATTGTAATGTTACTTTGTTTTCAATGTATTGTTTTTGTTTCTTTTATCTGTTTTTATCTTTTTATTGTTCACCACTCTGGTATCTACTTAGATATGGAGCGGTATACAAATACTGTGGTGATGATGATGATGATGATGATGATGATGATGATGATGATGATGAGCCCCACTGACATAGGAGTCACTAGCCTCCCCTTTTTGTAAGGGTGTGTTGCTGGCTTGTGAGATTGTTTCTAGGATGCTATTTTAAATGGTTGTTAGCATTGAAGTGCACTATTATATTGTTATATATTTAGGTAAGCCACCTTGTGGGGGCCCTCTGCTATAAAAGGTAGTTTAGATATATGTAAATAACTACAGACAGAAACTTCAGATCCCCGCTCCAAGCAGCCTACAGTCTAAATTTCAATGGACAAGAAAGGAAGGGAGGAATAGAAATGAGGAGGGAAACAAGAGAGGAATAATGCTAGCAGTTGCAATGCAGATTTTCATTATCTTCACATAGCTGTGCAAGGTACTAACTCTCTTCTTGTTTGCAACTAAGGTGAGTTAAGATTTCCCGCCATCTAGTACAGATGTGGGACATATGATTGCCTAGAGGGAGACACATTAAAAAAAGAAAAGAAAAGGGAAGCACACACAAGCTGGTAATATAAAAGGTATGTGACTTTCTATTATTTATTTATTTATTTATTTATCTATCTATTCATTCATTCACTCTGTTTAGCTCTGTGCCTGAGGGAAATAAAAGACCAATAATAAAAGTGTATGTGGAGGGGAATGTGGGGGGAGTGAAACTTCTCTCAATAATAGGAAGAGATCAACGGAGGCAGACTCTTATCATATTGATGCAAACTCATGGCGGTAAAACTGCACAGAAACTCCATTTATCTCTTGGCAAAGAGGCAGTCTTTGAAGAGACAGTCTTACCATCCATACTTATGCACCCACATGTTTAAGTAATGCGCCTTGCTGGGAATATGCCACTACGTCTTAAATCATCCCTAATCAACTTACGTCTGAAACCACAAAGAGACCTAATGATATCACTGCAGCTGACACTGGAGCCTGAAGATTTGTTTTAAGATAAAATAAAAAAGATTGTATGCTACGCATGACCCGTCTGCTTCTCTGGTTCAGGAGGTGAGGATTTTTGTTTTGCTTTGTTTAAAATGCTCAGTGTGTCCTCAGATCACAGGGAAATAATAGACATTTTGGAGGTGGCAGAGTGGCGCCGCACTAAGGACAGACAGAAAAGGGGGCATCTGTGAGCAACACCCAGGTTATCTCAGGCTGACTTGGCAGCAGTGGCGTAGTGGAACCTGGGTTCAAAGGGATGAAGTGCCAGCATTATTATTTTTTTTATTACCAGGGATGCCGAAGTCATCTTCTACCACGCGCCACCCCCCCCCCCGGACTTCCCCGTTCCCTCTGAGCATAGTTGCAAACCTCACAGTAGCTGGGGGTGGGGATAGATTTTCCCAACAACAATATCTTGTTCCCTGTTGTAACGCTCAGTATTTTGGGGTGGCGGCTTGGTCTTGAATGGGCCGTTAAGATCCATGAGCTTTATAAAAAGACCTGCTCCCGATGAAGATGAAAACTGCTCGAACTGGTTTGCTGATATGGATCAACAAAGCAGCCAGAATTTTTGGACTCTTCTTGGGGATGTGCCTGTGGGGACTGTCGTGATGAGCACCGGCACTTCAAACTTTGCCACTACACTACTGCTCTGCAGTTCATTTCCACCGCAGGGCCACAGCTCTGCGGTAGAGCCCCTGCATCGCATACAGAAGGACCCAGCTTCAGTCCCCAGCATCTCCAGGTAGGACTGGGAAAGACCCCTGCCTGAAACCCTGGAGAGAGGCTGACACTGACAGTCAGTGTTGACAATACTGGTCTAGATGGACCAAGGGTCTGACTCAGTATATGGCAGCTCCCTATGTTATTATTCAATCTCATGGTCCCTAGTAGGGTCGTCCAGGAGCCAAACCATTTCTCAGATCTCCCCCTCTAAGAGGGAGATCCAAACTTTGATATACCCTCCCAGCCCACACAGAAACCTCTACAGCCCTTCCTCTCTGACATTAGAGCTCTGAGGTCCAAGAGGGGAGAAAGGAAGTGGACCAGGGATCAGTGGGACAGGGTGTGGATCTGCAGGATCCAGAGCTTTCCTCCTGGCCTCCAGACCCACCCTCAAACCAACTGCTGATCTACAGCAGTCCTAGATAATTTCCTCCCATTAGTTTCGGTGGGAGGGAATTTACAAAAACAAAATGCCCCCCCCCCAAAGAAACCAATTGCAGAGGAGAGGAAATGCTGCTCCTTCCTCTTTTCCATCCTGACAGGCTCACCCCAGCAGGGCTTTTGATTTCTTAGAGGTTTCAATATCAGGGTTCTCTGGGACAAAAATGGTGGGACTGATGTGCCCACCACTGGTCACTCGGGCGGGAGGGGTGATGGCAGAGCACAATAGCAGCAGCAGACTTCACCCAAACAAACACACGCACACACACACAGGACTTGCTTCCAAGTAGATGCTTTTAAAGTAAATAACAGAAGTAACATATGAATCGATTTCTCAGGTACTATAAACCTGATGATTACAGACTTTGTACGTTCAGTTTCTTAAATGTTACTTATTCTGTGAGGAAAAGGAAAAACCACAGAACATGTCTCTTTTGCTAAACCCTAGCAAGCATCAGTTAAGTCAGTTAACTGTAGGAATAGTCTAACAGAAGAATTCTAAACTGTTGCTAGGCAACGACCAGCATTCCCTCCCCTGATACCACTAGGAGCTCCACTGAACCCTGCCCCCTGACTTCTCAGAGAAGCTGGGTTTCTGCCTTAGCCCTTTAACTAGACTATAAAAGTCTATCTTAACCCTTTACTGGGCAGTCAACTTAAAAAAAAACCCTCCCTGTAGAAGGCAGGTCCTTGTATTTCAGGAGTGCAGAACCCTTATCAGGTCAACTGCTGAATTCCATTTTGGAGAAGCTCTTGGAGGCTGCATTCCAGGGGTGGGCAGGGCCAAAGGCAAAAGGAGGTGGGGCTCTGGTGCACAGGACAAAAAAAGCACAAATTTGCATATACAAATTTACATATGCTCTAAAATCTGTAAAGGACCCGTTCTCTTAAGGACACCCCTATTTGTAAAAAAGGATGTATGGATCTTGATCTTGTTGAAGACAGGCCTGTGGCTTACGCTGGCTCAGCTTGTCTGAGTGTGGAAAGCTAAGCAGGGTCAGGACTAGTTATTATTTGGATGGGAGACCCCTCCTCTAGTTTCCTGCATTGAGCAGGGGGTTGGACTCGATAGCCTTGTAGGCTCCTTCCAACTCTATGATCTATGAAATCTATGATAGGGGAGAGGAGGGCATTTGATTTCAGAAAAAAAAAACCTCAGGTAGAAAGATTCAAGGGAAACAGCAGGAGGTGAAGCAGATGTGGGCAAGAAGCCAGCTAATCCAGGGGGATAAGATGCAACAGAGATCCTCGGGGGCCCTGTCCCTTTATTTCAGCAAGTGCCCATGGACAGCAGAGTGGTGGGGTTTCAAACCTTTTCATATGGGATGCAGTTTGGAATAATTGAATATATGCATCAGCTAATAAACTTCACTAAGAGAAAGAACAGGACATGGAGATATCTATCTATCTTCTTCTTCTTCTTTCCATATAGGCCCTGTGGAAACAATGTACCATAAATATGTGTTGCCTTTTCCAGGGACAATTCCAGCCCCATTTTGAAAACATATGGCAGGAGCTGCACTTACTAGTTTTTACCTCTAAAGAAGGTTGTAAAAATAAAGAGGATTTCTTTTCTTTTCTTTTTCTTTTTAAAAAAGCCATCAGACCATCTTGGACTACTGTAATTTTACTAAGAACCTTGCCCACCCTCCCACCCACCCATTATAAAGACCATGCAGGGCAAGTGCAAAAAATAGAAAGTAACTCATTTTGATTATGATTAAAAAAAAAAAAAGTTCACTGGATCTAAGCCAGGGCTCATTATATATCTGAAAATCATGAACTTGCCAGATTCAACTTATAAATGGACTATTTTTGAGTTTTGGCGGCATTGCTGTCCCCCCCTACACACACTTAGTCCGCTAACATTCTATGTCATTGGTTTATGATGGGGCTGTGTTGGGTTATCCCACCGCTTAGGGGTTCCCCCCTTTAGAGTATTTTTTCCCCTAAAGGTTTTTTTTTTTTGTTTTTGGCATAACTGCAAACCATCTGCTGATATCCCTCTTTTGTATACGGATGGTGCAGTTTTGGCATCAGCTGCGTGAACCCAGGAAGACTGAAATTCAGTATGAATATATATGATTATGTATTATTCAAATCATTAAAAAATAATAATAATCCTGCTCTTTAGTCAGAAGACTCCCAGAGTAGCTTACAAGAACTAACAACATGCATAGGATTGTAACCTGAAATAAGCTATTTTAATATAGATTTTTCCAGTGAACACTGAACACAGGATAAACATAGTCTGAAGAATTCTGAGAAAGCAGTTAACTGAACACAACTGAGTTAGTTAGGATGCCCGGAGTACACAATCACAAAACCTTCAAATTCTAATTATCATCTCTTAGTAAGTCAGCAACATCTCATAATGAGAGGGGGGAAGTTGTATCTGTGAGGTATGATCAATGTGCCCCCCAAATCAAAGACCGTTCTGCAACTGGGGCACACCACACCAAGAAGGCCCACTCCTTTTCTAGGCATTATAATAGTTGTTCTTGCTGATGCTGGAGAGTCTAAAATATAACCCTATTTTTGATCTTACGTAAGAGGGTTAATAACATAGGCTGCAATCTAGAGAACCAGTGTGGTGTAGTGGTTAAAGTGTTGGACTGGGACTCAGGAGACCTGGGTTCTAGTCCCCCACTCATCCATGAAGCTCACTGGGTGACTTTGGGCCAGTCACTGACTCTCAGCCTAACCTACCTCACAGAGTGGTTGTGAGGGTAAAATAGAGGAGGAGGATGACTATGTAAGCCGCCTTGGGTGCCTTTCAAGAGGGAAATGAAATGTGGGATATAAATGTAATAAATCAATAAAATAAATACATAAATCTAGCCCCATCAGTAGCAAATTAGGGTCTGAGGACTCATCAAACCTTTTTGTAGATTCCCCCTGCTCCATAAGCTGCCTAGGTGAATTACAGGACAGTTGAGGAGATAAAAGGACATCTGGGCAGAGCAGGAATGAGAATGACACAAAAGACACCTATAAAGGATGAGAGGGAGAGAGAAAGGAAAAGATTTCAACGAGAACAGCTGTGATCAAACTGCAGGGAAATCAAGGACTTTCACAATTATCCCAGACTGATGGATAATGGGGTGCGTCCAGACATACATAATCTGGGTAGTGATGCTTGAAGCGCAACTCACCACGTTTTGGGAAGGCATGCAAATGTATCTCCTGCATCAAGTGCGACAAAAAGTAGGACTACTTCATCAATGGGATGGAAAGAACTTGAGACAGAAAAATTTAAAGTGGGAGAAAGCTGAAACTGACAGATCCATCCATACAGGCAGGGAGCTTTGAGTGCTTAGCTTTTGAAAGTCTGGGTTTGTAGTCAACCATGTTTGCAGTCTTGATTTAGTGTTGCCACCTGTTTTTTTGGGGGGGTAAGGCTCCTCATCCTTAACTGCTACTTGGCAGGCAGGACTAACATGGTCCTCTTCATGATGAGAATAGCTGTACCTATTGACTTTGGCTGGTGCAGATGAGTAAGAATTTATGTTTGGTTCATTTCTTTGAGAAGAACTTTCCAAAATTCACACATTTCTTTATGAACAGGAAAATGTACATGTGGGGGAAACTGAAACATACAGATTCATCTATCCCTACCCAGCCTTAATGTGCCTTTACAGGACACGATGGAATCAGATTGGTCGCTGAAGTTCAGCTGACTGAGTGAAAAGCAGCCAGGCTTTTGGCAGAAGCACAGCTCTGATGGGACAGGAGGTAAGAGACTTCTTAATCTTCTTTATAGGGGGAGCCAAATGAACACACACACACACACACACACACACACACACACACACTGCTGGAAGGGGAAAAACAAGGGTAAGAGGCTATAGGAATGTAGGAAACTGCCTTATACTGAGTCAGACCATTGGTTCATCTGGCCCAGTATTGTCATCACTGAATGGTCTGGTAGTAGCTTTCCAGGGTTCCAGACAGGGGTCTTTTCCAGCCCTACCTGGAGATGTCAAGGACCTTCTGCATGCAAAGCATGTGCTCTGCTACTGAGTTATGGCCCTATCCTCAAATGAACAGGAGAAGCAGCTTCAGCAGAGGAAAGTCCTCAGGGAGGTGAACATCATCCCTTTAATCTCCTTTAACATCCACCACTCCTCCTGCAACGACAGGGAAAACTCCCCATATCCTTGGCCCTTTTCCTAACTGGACTTGCATCGCTCAATGCCACTCCCATTACCTGCTCCCTCTTGCCATGTTTGTCTTTTCCTAATCTCCAGCCTTCCATTCCCAGGCATGGTCTTCCATTGACATGGGGCCTTGTCCAGTTCCCTTCCCACGAGTCGACGTGCTGCTCATCAACCGTCCCGCTATGTCGGGGAAATGAGATCTCACACCACTGCATAAATAAGACTGCCTCTCTGAAAACCATAGCTGTACCTAATCCTCAAACCCTGCATAAAGTTCTCCCTGTTCCAGCGCTGTCCATGATGACACTGAGGACCTTGAAGATGTGTGCTCAGAGGTGCGTGACTCTGCTAATGCATTGTGAAAATGAAGTGGAATGTTTTAAACAGAATACAGGTGTTTATCCAAGAGGTGTCAAAGTTATTTAACATGAGATAACAGACTTCCCAGTGTAAATTGACAGTGGCACTTGTTGTTTGGGTGCAGGACACACACATCTTTCCTTGAGAGTCCAATTAGAATGAGGAGTCCCTTTGCTTTGCAAACCAAGTCATCTGGGCTTGGTAATCAAAAAACATGTTTCCAACATCAGATTCCTCTCCAGAAACAGTCAAGCATGACCTTGGTTGCTTACAAATATTAGCCACTTTATAAGGGGCTCTTAAAGACAGTTGCATTAGCATACAGCAGATATGATTTCCTTTGGGAAAGTGTTAGAGCAAATGCCAACGATCAACCCAAGATATATAAGCAAACCCGGCAACTCACCTGCCTCCCAATGTTACAGTTCCACCATCCTGTTTTGGAAGCAGGAAGCTGTGCCCACAATCAGAACAGCAGCAGTGCTGGAACTGGTAGACACATACAGCTAATGGCAACTTCTGCAATCAGGCTTGACCTCATTGTTGGACAGCTACCAGGGCCCACTACTGACTATGATGCCTGCTGGGGCTCCCATTCTGATGGGCAACTGTGACTACCACCATCTTAGTTTTCCCCAAATGCAATGTCACCAGAAGTCCTATCATTCTGGGTGAAAATAGCATGCCAGCAGCTATAAAACAAACAAACAAACAAATGTGATGGCAAGCAGTTGAGGCTGCCTACCATGCTTTTGTTGTGACCACCATGTTGTCATTTTACCAACAATGCTCCAAAATGATGGAACTTCAGCACTTAGGGAAAACTAAGATGGCAGCCACAACTGCTGTCGCTGGGAGTCCATTGGGTGGCTCTCTGCCAAGGGCACCCTCAACCCTGGAGCTGGCCCTGTTTTTTTTTATTGCATCCCCCCACCCACAGTTGTCCTTCACGAAATCACTGTGACTGTATCAGTGTACAGTACTCCTCTGCCTTGTCATTATCATCATCATCCCTCATCTACAGGAATAAATACTCAAACGCCTGGCAGATTGAGGTCCTGAAAGGAAAAGGGAAAAACAAATGGTCTTCAATAACCCATCACATGACACTGTTGGACAACAAACATTTCAGGTTGGATTCAGATTTAGCTAGAGTAGAGGTGAACTCATTGAAATTAATTGGACTTAACTTAATAATGATTTCCATCTGTCTATTCTAAGTAGGACTAAGTCTGGATCTGACCCTCTGTCTCCCAGGGCCAAAAAAAAGGCATTACTTCAAATCTGTAACTAGCAGATATGTCTTTTTAAAAAATGTTTACACTAGAGTAGGCACAGGGGACATGCTCTGGATTGGGATCCTTGCTTTATGAGGTGGTAGGAGGCTTTAAAGATCTGGAGTGGGCCTTCTGAGTCCACTCTAGAGTTAAAAAAAAAAAACATAGCTGCTAGACACGGATTTAAAGTAATGTCTGTTTTAGCCTTTACCATGTGTTTTGGAAAAAGAACATCACTTACAACTGGAAAAGATCTTTTTCCCCCAAGCCAGTATATAATTTCAAACATTACCTGACAATTTCAGGTAATTCCAGTCGTGTCACTGAGAGACTACAACTCTTGAACTAGAGGTCAGGCATCCATTTTTTAAAACAGCAGAGCCTCAACATATCCAGATGTGTTGTCTTAAGATGAAATTGCTGTAAGATTGCTCTCTACTTGTAGTCCTACTCATTTAAGAATGATTTGGAGGGCAGGGGGAAGAAAGAAGGGAAGCTATTAAGAGAAACCACTATTTTTGTAAATGTGTTACTTGGTGATATGCAAATTTATGGAGATAAAATGTGCACAGTATGCAAATGAAGCACCTTGTATTATAGAATTCTGGCTTCAGAAAGCCTGCCTGGATGACACCGTTGGTGTGCTAATGAGTCTTCTCTTTTGTTCCTCTGTTTCACTGAGCATACCTCTTTGCAAAGTGGGTGCGCCTTGCGCAAAAGCTGCATCGGAGGGGAAATATGGAAAGGAGCTCTTCTGTGAAAGCATCCAGTAGTCTTACCACTCCGGTTGGCACATAATTTTATTTTATTTTTAAACAGAGGGCATATTTTAAATTTAACAAAGGCTGAAGGACCAGCAGCATCAACTCTGCCTGCTGATTCACTCCTTTGTAAACAAAGGCATGGGTGAGGGTCCTTTTAACCCCAACCCACCACCAGCAGCACAGTGACAGCACAACTGGGGCCTTAGCAGAGCCATCCCATTGTGCTATCAGCTGCCTACACCTGTTTCTCTGTGTCAGGACCAGGAATCATGCCGGAGTAAGGAGATCGTGCTGCCATGGCCTCCGTTGCTGCTCAAGAGGGAAGGAGATAAAAAGTCCCTTACTTCTGTGTCGGCTCCTCAGAAGGCAGCATGGGAGAAAAGCCTTGAAACACAGGAACCTCCCTTCTACCAAGTCACAATATTTGTCCATCCAGCCAAGCACTGATTACACTCTGACAGGGATGGGTGAGAATTTTGTTTCAGCTGAGCTGGGGAAGAGGTTTGTGTGTTGTTGGTGGGGTTTGGCCCTCTGCTCCTTCCCCCTACCAAACAAGCCTGCTAGAACTGCTCCACACCATCTACAGCTGTATAAAAGAAGGCGTGTCCAAGGCTGCACTTGGCAACGCACTTAGCGGAGCAGGGGGGGGATTATAGCAGTTATTCTGTTTGTTTTACTGATTTTCACTGCTGCGAGTGAGTTGACTGTTGTTGTGGGGCCAGGTTGGAGGGGGTAAGCCTCTTCCAAGGGTCCTTTCCAAAGGACTATCATCATTAGAGGGCAACTTTCTTTTGTTTACACTTTGCCCCCTGCCTTGTTGCAGGTTTTATGTAAAGGGAAGAGTGTTAATAGTGTATGAGAAGTTGAGCAGAGAATCTTTTAAACTTAGGATAAAGTGCTGGATTGCCTTAGTTTGCTGGGGCCAGGATTATAGTGTGTACTTTATTGCAGGGTTATGTTTTGATGCCCTCTAAGATATGGGGGTGGTAACAAGGAGACAAAAAGGGATTCTAGCTCAGAACACTACAGATCAGAAACAGCTCTTAAATTACTTTAGTTCTAAAGGTAAGAAGCGAGTTAAACAGAAAAAGATTAGCCAAGTGCCTCAATCTTTACAAAGCAAGGAGGAATCTATTAGAGAGCTGCCTGTTTCAGAAATACAAGATCAACAAGCAATTTTTATTGATGATTTTATTGATGATTATGTCCATGATTTGGGTATTGCATCTCCAACTCACCATGAACAAGTCTCAATTTTTGAACACAATGGGAAGCTAGATTCCTCAAATTTAGATTTTGTTAGCTCACAATGCTTTCTACAGGGGTGATTGGTAGAGAAACTGTTTGATGAACTGGCAGATTTAAAGTCAGCATTCTATAATCTGTTCAGGGAACTAACACATGTAGTGGAAGGGGCTTTGGTTCAATTGCAGGATAAATGCTATTTAGAGGGCACCCTTGCAGAGCAGCACCCAGTTCAGGAGGTATACTCCAGTAACACACAGAAGTCACAGGTGCTGAACTCTACTTCTTTGATTGCAGATAAGAATAGCTTGAAAAGCTCAAATGATCCTAATCATAGAACTGAGAAAGTTATTCCTTCCGACCTAAGTGAAAGAACTAGCAAAATGGAAATTGAAAGAAGAAATGTTAATAAACAAGATAGGAAGTGTATGAAGTATAAAAATATAAAAGCCAATAAACATAAGAAAGGTAATAGCTTAAAAAAGAAAAGTAATAAGTTTAATTTTCACAATTTATTTAAGCTATTGGATAATAAAGATGGGGACATGAAAGCTAACTGTAAGGAAAAGAATAAAGCAAGGGATAAAGATACACTAAGCCTCAAGCCAAATGCCAAAGGCAAGAGAGAGGATATTAAACATCAACTTCCTGTTCTCCCACCTCTCCAGAAAGATCTTAGTGCTCAGGATGCTATACAAGATCTTACCTCACAACAGGTTCCCTTAGAGGACAAGATGATACCTAGACAGGATCAACTTTATCACAGGAATGAGCAGAACTGTGCTGATCAATCCTTCTCCCTCACTTTAATGAAACATCAAGTAGTCCTTTGCAATTATCCCAAACCTAAAGGCCTACTAAATCAAGCTGAGCGTAGGATCCATCTGATAAAGACCCTGAAGTGGGCTAAGGTGGATTCTATTGTTGGAGATGATATTGTAATGGTGGAATATTTATTCTATAACTATTGCAATGCAAGAGCAATAATAACATGCATCAATCCACAAGCTGTAAATAAGATTCTCCATTCTAGAGCCCTACTAAGTAAAAATGGTATTGAGGTCAAACACTACTTTAAGCAGTTGCATCCCCTGATTATCCATCCCCAGTCTCAGCATTTGTCACAACAAACAGTGGTACCCCAAATTATACAACAGTCATTGCAGACTATGCACGTGAGTGGAACAATTAAATGCTCTGAGAGTCTGTTAATTGATTTAGATACTTAGCTCAGCCCAATAGATGGACAAATGCAGGATCTAGTTAATATGGTCTCACATAAGACAGATATACTGTGTAATGAGGCCCCTCAATTTTTATTGCAACAAGTTAATGACTCAGACCAGGAGATAGCGAAGCAATTCCTAGCCCAGGAAGTAGTGTTGGGGTCCCCATTAGGCAAGGATTCATCAAGTGCAGAAATTCTGCAGAAGATTAGGGAAGCAGTAACTGGTGCTCCATTTGTAAACCGAACTGTTGAAGAGAAATTTATAATTTTTGAAAAATTAAATGCTTTTCAGTTAGCTATTTTGGGAAATTGTAACCATATTGAACCACAAGTCGTGCAGAATCAGCTTGAAGAATTTGAGGGAGTAGCTGCCCTGGTGGCATCTTTTGGCGCACTCCCTTAGTTCAGAGGAGGAGCTTGTAATCATTAATAACTTGAAGATTCTGCAGTTTAGACTTCTAAATATCTGCCTGCAGAGTGATCAAACAAACCGGGAAACCTGGGCCGATAAAGAGGATATTCAATATGTACCAACAAATTCAATAAGTACCCATGACCAAATTGAATTTGACCAACCTCCTGCTTCTGTATCATGGTCACAAGTTCAGCAAGAACCAACATTAGAACAATGGCAACAGTACCTAAAACCAGGCTGTTTTACATTAAAGGGACCAGTGCATAAATTTGATACATTATACCCTGACATAAGTATTGCTAAAATGTCTTTAGATGGTCAAGTCATGCCACATAAGAGTGAATTTATATCTCTTAGAAAATCAGAGCTGGGAAATGACAGCCACTTAACTAAATAATGCTTGATTCAACCAAGAAAGGTCAAGGATACACCATCTATAAATCCTGCAGCTTTTAAGGGTGAGTTGTCTTTAAGCCCGCTGGGGGAAACTGCTCCCCCTGTTTCTGAAGTTGATCTGAGTATCCAAAGGAACCCTTTGCCCCCTAAGAACTGACCAAGAGTTAATGGGCATATATTTAATACAAAACACCCATTGTCATATTTAGCCCAAAAGGTCGCAGTTAGAACCCCCTGTTGAATCACTTAAATTATTGTCATGGAACAATCTCTGGATGGGGGAACAAGATGAGGGATCTGGGTTTCCTAGAGTATCTGTCCCACTTTCATATATTTAGTTTACAAGAAACCTGGACACAAAAAATTGAGCTAGAAGGCTTTCAAATATTTTCAGTTCCGGCAAAAAAGGACCAAAAGAAAGTGAGAAGCATGGCGGTCTTGCTTTTGGGGTGTCTACTAAGTTGAATGTTGAGACCCAGGTAATTGAAGTTGACTCACCACACCTACAAACTATTCTCATGATTAGTTTATCAGGGGTCAAGATGATATGTATAAATGTGTATATTCCCCCAAAGGATCAAAAAATTATGATTTTAATATATGGGATATTTTAGAGTCTCACTTGGATGTAGTTAATCAACAGTTTCCTACATGTCCGATTATTGTAATGGGAGATTTTAATGCAAGAATAGGCGATGAATATATCATAGCAACACAAAAGCTAGCCTTATGCATGGAGGACATTGCGTATCTACCAAATAGGAAATCCAAGGATAAGTTAATAAACAAAGATGGAATCTGCCTATTTGAGTTGGTGTATAAGTTTACAATGATCATATGTAACGGTACTGGTCCTGATGAATCAACAGGAAACCTTACATACAGTGCCCTAAAAGGAGGAAGTGTTATAGATTACTTTTTGTTAAATAATTTAAGTGCTGCTTATGTAAAGAAATTCTCAATTGAAATCAACCCACGAGTGACCATCAACCACTACTCCTGGAGCTAGTAGGGTTTCAGGAGATTGAGAAGGGAATGAACCAAGATCCCCCCTATGTACAGCAAGGGAAACGTAGGCTGAGATGGGACTCTAATCTTCAGCTAAAGATAAATGATACCTTACTGAGCAAAGTAATGTTGACAATAAGAACTGGATTCCTTGGGGCAGATACTGAGGATCTTTTCCCCATGTATCATACCATTGTAAAGCATTTAGGTACCATTTGTTCAACCAACCTGCCCTCTAAGCCAATGAACCACCCTTCTGGCTGGTTTGATTGGGAGTGTAGGCTAGTGAGACGGGACCTCTGCTCCTTGAGCAGACGGATTCATGGTGGGGCCTCTAGTCCTCTGCTGAGGGAGCTGACGGTGAAGCGTCGCTCATATAAGAAATTGCTGAAGCAAAAGCAAGGCTCCTATTACACACAGCTATGGGCAGATATAGAACTGGTGGCAACTACTAATGATTCAGCAAAATTTTGGCAGTTGGTTGCTTGCAAATTAAAAGAACATATATATGGATTAGATGCACATATTATGCCTAAACATGGGAAACTTATTTTAAGCAAGCTTTTAACTTCGATGCTGGCTTTGATCAAGGCATGAATTACCTGCCACCTTCTCAGCTTCCTAATATTATAGAAACTGATATGTGGCCGGCAGTATCAGCAAGTGAGGTGAAGCAATTAATTTTAAGCCTACACAGGCAGAAGGCACCTGGGGAAGATATGCTTCCCCCAGAGATATATTTGGACAATCCATTCTGTATTGGTGGGCCCCTATATTAGCAAAGCTTTTTACATATATCAACTCAGTGGGGAAATTTCCCAATGGTTGGAGACAAAGTATTGTGGTCCCCATTTTTAAGAAGGGGGACAAATCTTCACCAGCCAATTATCATCCCATTAGCCTGCTGGATGTCGCTTCTAAATTATACATGCGTTATCTTTTATCAAAGGCTGAAGTCTGGGCAGATCAAAATAATGTTATTGGTGAGGAGCAGGCTGGTTTTCATCATGGTAGATCAGCTACTGATCAGTGTTTCATACTAAATCATTTGAGAGAGAAATACGCAAGCTCCCCAAAGAAGTATCTATATGCTATTTTTGTAGATCTAACTTCAGCCTTTGATAGAATAAATAGAGGCAGGCTTTGGCACAAATTATGGAGTCTAGGGATGGATAGGCGCCTGTTGATTTTGATTTGATAGCTATATGCTACCTCCAGTATCGGAGGCAGTATGCCTATGTACATACACCAGTTTCTGAGGAACATGGGCGGGAGGTGCTGTTGCCCTCATGTCCTGCTTGTGGGTTTCCTGTGGGCAGCTGGCTGGCCACTGGGTGAACAGAATGCTGGACTAGATGGACCCTTTGCCTGATCCAGCAGAGCAGTTTTGATGTTCTTATGTTCCTTAGTTCTATCTAACTGGAAGGCTGAGCCATATGGCTCAGGGCAGCTAAAGGCTATCAGATATCACCACTTCTGCACGGTGCATGCAAGAAGTAAGTGCATGCTAATTATAGGTGAACACTGCTTGATGGAACTGGCATCACATATCAGAAAGATGTTGTGAATTTAGGGATGCTTGCAGTGTTCTTGTTTTCCTCTCTCTGACAGAGCTGGCTGCAGTCCAGACTCAAGAGGGCCTTGGCAAAGTGCCCTCTAGTGGGGGCCCTTCCTACCTCATTGGGCTCCGTCCTATTTCAGTGAGCCCTGTCAGGCTTAATGGAGGTGGTGGTGGTGGGCAGCAGTGCTCTAATCGGCGCAGGCCAACTGGGTGCTGCCATTTTAATTTCCCACAATGCCCCAGAGCACTGGGGGTAATTGTGGGATATCTGAATGGCTGCTGGAAAAAAAAATTAGCTAGGCCCAGGGCAGGCATCTGCGGGGGAGCCTTGGCAGTTGCCTGCGGGGCCAGCACAAGCTCTCACTGCACCTCCACTCACCCACACCCTCGTGCCACATCTCCCTCTCACCCTGCCAGGCCGCCCATCTCCCGCCTACCTCCTCATTTCTATTGCCACCATTGTTGTTGCTGCTCCTCTCTGAAGAACTTTATTGGCTGTGAAGGGCAGCCTGTATTGGTAGGCCAGGTCCAAATGCCTGGCTCTGAGGGGTCCTTCTTTAGAGCCAGGCACTGTTGAAGAGTTGTCCCCGGAGATCACCCATGGTACAGGCAATCTCCAGGGACACACCTCCCACAATGTCGGGCTCTAATGAAGGACCCCCTCAGAGCCAGGTATTTGGACCTGGCGGAGCCAAGGCAGCCTCTTTCTACGGCCAACGCAGCAGCTCTTCAGACAGACAGACTGTCCACTCACCTTCTGGGTCGCCCTGAGAGGATCCTCAAGTGGAGCCACAAGGTGGGCGGCTGCTCCAGAGAGCCCCACTGGTTGCTCTCCCCCCGTGGCATTTGCTGCAGCAGGAGACCAGGGCTGTCAAGATTCTGCGAAACACCCACTGTTGTTCCACCGGGCCAGGCAGCAGCTCCAGAGAGCTGTGTTAGCGTTGCTATCAGCGGAGTTAGTGGGGCTCTCCAGAGCACCCGCCCAGCGGCTCGTGGCAGTGGGGAGCGCGTAATTCCCCTTTCCTCCCACTCCACTGCCTGAAGTGGGGGCTTCACTCTGCTTCATGGGAGGGACAGCCCTGGTTCACTGATGGTTCCGTATGTTGACATAAGACCTGGTCTCTGATGTTTAATTCAGAAGAAAGGTATGAATTAACTATCAGGAGTCTCTTTAAAAAAACAACAAACTGCTTGGATATTTAATATTCTTACACTTGTATGTCCCACTCTTTCTCCAAGTAGCTCAGGTCAAAGTACATTTGTGTTCTCTGAGCACCACCTGTTTTTTCTTCACAACAACCTTGTAAGGTAGATTTGCAGTAGAGAGAATCTGAATGCGGATTTGAACCTAGGTCTCCACAATCCTAGTCAGACACTCTAACCCAGAAGCGTTGAACCTTTCTTTCAGCCCAAGGGCTGAATTCCATTTCAAAGCAGCTCTCAGGGGTTACATTCCAGTGGTGGGTGGGGCTGGAGGCAAAAGGGGAGGGGCCAAAATATTTTAGCGTATTGTATTATCTGTTTATCATATTTATATCATGCCTTTTTCCCTGAAAGGAACCCAAGGCGGCTTACATAATCCTCCTCCTCCTCCTCCTCCTCCTCCTCCTCCTCCTCCTCCCTGTTTTATCCTCACAACAACCCTGTGAGGTAGGTTAGGCTGAGAGTCAGTGACTGGCCCAGAGTCACTCAGTGAGCTCCATGGCTGAGTGGGGACTAGAACCCAGATCTCGCAAGTCCCAGTCCTCCACACTAATCACTACGCCAGACTGCTGTACCAGCATATTGTAGCTTAAAGCTCTTATTGCCAGTTACTATTTATTTATTTATTTCATTTTTATACCACCCAATAGCCGAAGCTTTCTAGGTGGTTTACAGCAATTAACAAGACAGTCCCTGCCCGCAGGCTTACAATCTAAAAGGACACGACGACACACAAGGAAAAAGGAATGGGGAGGGAAGAAGGGGGAATATTAATAATACTCCTGGCAGGGCTGGTGGAATGGCCCTGCGCTCCCTCTCTTCTCCCTCTGCACAGCCTGCTGGAATGGCTGCTGGTGGTGACAGTAGAGGGAGGAGGAGCCTTCAGGAGGGCGGCCTTTCAACGGGGCTGGTGGAATGGCCCTGCGCTCCCTCTCATCTCCCTCCTACTAGGCCTTAGGAGAGGCATTTTGACCTTTTAAGGTGCAATCCTATGCATGTTTGGGCAGGAAAAAAGTCCTACAGCTCCCAGCATTCCCCAGCCAGCAGGCATAACGTGGTCTCTCATTACCATTCACTGTTAGCCTCATATATTTCTCTTCCCCCCCCCCCCCGAGACCTCCCTTAGCAAGCATGCACAATGATTTCCCATTCTTGCCCCCTTGGAGTATGTAGAACAGGCGATTATAGGAGGGGGTACCACGTATGCAGTCGTTATTTTTATTCCTGTCACAGCCCCCAGCACTTACAACAGTGTTACTGCCTTTTCAGTTAATTTCATCAGCGCAATTATATTTCTGAAGCATCAGCATAGTTTGATTTGATTTCGTCCGTAAACCCCTGTCTTCCCCTTTGTGCTAATGAACGCTGCACTCGTAAGAGGATTTCACCCAGGCAGCTGCACCTTAATGTCTTCCAGCAGGATTTACAATTTTGTGCAGCCGAATCGGGATTATTGTATACTTGATTGAAACATGACCAAATGGAAGACAGATGAAAGCAGAAGGGAATCGTGTCATTTTTTTATTTTTTTTTGGAGCAGCAGCGTACATTTTGTCTTTCGAAATGTGATCAGTTTGCATCAAAAATGAGGGCCCCCAGGAAACTGCATCACACTCTAAGGGGAAGTCGTGTCCCTTGTGAGTATGGCACATAAAGCAGGGGTGCAGAACCTCAGGCCAAGGGAGAAAATCTGGCCTTCCGAGAGTGCAAATCCCCAGATGGCCACACCCCATCCCTCAGCCCCACCCCCTTTTGCTTGACCACAGGTTGCTGGATGGTTTCCCAGCTTTTGTGCAGTTTTTTTTTCCCCATTCTAAAAGGTGGAAATGCCTCTCCTAAGGCTTAGCTACTGGCAATAAGAACTGTCAGCTAGAATCCGCTGGTATTTGGCAGGGATGGGGACTCGGACTCCAGGACTCGACTCGTGAGTCGGACTGAGTCCCCCCTCTGACTCGAGTCCCAATATTTTTAATGGGACTCGAGACTCGACTCGGGACTCGAGACCAAGTACTTGTGTTCCAAAATCGTGTTCCTCAAATGCAACATGGATAGGTTTTAGGAAGTACAGCAAGTTTATTTTTTAAAATCATTTTCCTAAAATGCAACCTTTCAGACATTTTGGGTTTGGCTGCCTCTGCCTGCCTGCTTTGGGGTTCCCAGCCTCCTCTGCCTGCCTGGTCTCTTCTTGACCAGTTCCACAGTTTGAATTGTCCAAGACAAAGGCCTCTGCCTGCCTGCTTTGGGGTTCCCTGCCTCCTCTGCCTGCCTGGTTATTTTGGGTTTGTCTGCCTGGTCTGTTCTTGTCAAAATCAGTGGCAGAGTTTTGAGATAAAAAGGCACACTTGTGCCTAGAATTTATTTAAGCCACACATCTGAAGTAGCCTTATTTTGTTGGGAAAAAACCCCATTGATTTTAATAGGGACTCGTGGAGTCAGCTTTGGGAGTGACTCGTGACTTGTGACTCATGAGTCACCATTTTGGACCAAGGATTCGGACTCGAGACTCGGGTCCAAAGACTCGTGACTCGACTCGTGACTCGAGACCAAGGACTCCTCAACATCCCTGGTATTTGGGCCCCAACCCTGCTGCCAGTTTGCCCAGCCCCACCCACCCGCCCGCTACTGGAACGCAGCCTTGGAGAGCTGCTCTGATATGGAATTCAGCCCAAGGGCAGAAAGAGGTCCAACACCCTTCGCATGAAGTAGGAAAGGGAGCTGGCGGGATATAGGAACTCTGAAATATTTGTCCACATGGCCTAGGATTGGGGAGACTGTGGCTCGGGCTGTTGGAGAAAGCCACAATGGACTCAAATGAGTTTGGATTTCTATGGATCTGACCCACAGATTCCTCAGTGGACTGGCTTTTCCCAAGTCGCACAGATTCTGTGGATTTGCAGACCATCTTTTAAAAAAACTTTCTATGATTTTATGCAAATGTAGTCATAGAAATATATGAAAAATAAAAAAGCACTGACCAAAAAATGCTTATCCCCCCCCCATAGACTATAGTGTGAAAATGCACATATTGGGGGGATTTTGTCCTCTGAGTACAGAGGACATTGGATCATGCCCCAAGTTCATGTTCTTAGTGGTGGGAGTTAAATTCCACATATATTGATTTGAACTAACCAGCCAATTCTTGGGCTGCAGGCTTCTGGTAAGTTTCATTATACTACAGCCGTAGTCCTTATTGAGAGAAGAATATCTGAAACAGTGTTCCAGTTGGCAGCATCCCAGTAAAATGACTATATCGTTAATCACACAGTGGCTGTATCATCAAAGATTAAGCCAAGTGATTTAAACAAAAACAAAACAAAACAAACAAAAACACACCAAACCAGGGCATTCTTCGGATTCACATTAGCCATCATGCTGTTAGGAAACCCACCGTAGAAGCAGCAGTGACTGGTGGCTCCAACGTCAGTGGGACAATTTTAGGGGATAGGGTTCAGCACCATGGATACATCCTTAAAAGTTCTGACTAAAACTCAGAGTGGAGGCACCACCCCACTGATATTGGAGCCACCATCCTCCACTGCCTAGAACAGGGCTCTCCAACCTTGGGTCCCCAGATGTTTCTGGACTACAGCTCCCAGAATCCCTTGCCATTAGCCACGCTGGCTGGGTATGCTGGGAGCTGTAGTCCAGCAACATCTGGGGACCCAAGGTTGGAGAGCCCTGCCCTAGAAGCAGGGGAAGCTGGTGGCTACTATTTTGGTGGGGCTCCTTTTCCATTGCAGGTTTTATTTGGAGCTTCATGGGAGCTATCTATGGTGCTGAACTCCATCCCCAGAATAGGTTCACCACCATGGAGCACCATGGATAGCTCCTATGAAGCTCCAAATAAAACCTGAAAAACCTGCAATGGAAAAGGAGCCCCACCGAAATAGGAGTCACCAGCCTCCCCTGCCTAGAAGGTAATACCTAGTCAAAACTTACTTTTAGCAAAGCATATCAACTGGTAATATTAATTAGGGTGCAATCCTATGCATGTTTAGGCAGAGGTGGCATGTTTAGGAAGGTAGCTTATACGGAGCTAGAAGGGTAAGAGCTAGAAACCCTAACCTGCCTGGAGCCTAATTATGCTTTCACTAGGCTCCAGGTCTTTGGTGGAGCAACATCCTAATATGATGCTCTTGGGTGCCTATATTGAGCCTGTATCTTTCGCAGCTCCAAGCAGAGCTGGAACATAGGAAGCTGCCTTATACCAAGTCAGAGCATTGATCCGTCTAGCTCAGTATTGTCTATACCAGCCTTCCATAGCCTGGTGCTTTCCAGATGCTTTGGATGCCAAATCCCATCAGCCCAAGCCAGCATGGCCAATAGTCAGGAATCCTGGGAGCTGTAAGTCCAAAACATCCCAAGGTCACTAGTTTGGGGAAGGCTAATCTATGGCTGTGGTTCACCAGGCTTTCAGACAGGACTCTCTTCCAGCCCTATTTGGAGTTGCTGCCAGAGATTGAACCCGGGACCTTCTGCATGAAAGGCCTGAGCTCTACCCCTGAGCTAAGGCTGCCCATGGAACTCACTTCCTTACATGACATCTCATCCAGCTCTCCCTGCACACTCCAACTGAGACAGAATATGAGCTCCCTAGAAGAGAGATTCATGTATCAATCTATCTATCTATCTATCTATCAATAAAATAAAACTGCTAAATTCATCTTTCTGGATTGCTAATGTGACTGGTTCTTCTGGTTAGCCTTCTGGAAGAGAGCTGAAATCCACCTAGCCAGTTCAGAGGGACTAGAATTATACAACCAAATGAACACTTCTAGATTAATTGGGGGAAAGCTTGTCCTGCAAACTTTTCCGTACACTTGAAATTCTAGTCAATATTGCATCTGAAGTGTGTGTGTGTGTGTGTGTGTGTGTGTGTACGTACGTGCATTTACAAAGGCATGGCTAATTTTCAGGGAAACCACACTGTTCTCAGAACAACTGGATGTTGAGGAGTTTATCTGACACCAATCATTGGGGCTGTTTTCTGCTTGGATGCTTTTGGCTTACAAATAGCTATCAGCGACAGACTTATTGTATACTAATCACTAGGCCATTTTGGATGATACCGCTAGCAAATGTCATTTGAACTGCGGGTCATGGATAGCAATCTTGAATTTCCACCAGGCAGATGCAGCCCTGATCCATTGGGTGGGGGAAGGTGGGATGATTTATTTATTTATTTTTTTGGCAAGAGTATATTTTGTCCCAGAGCATCAGAGGACCTTGAATAAAGATGAGAAGGTTCCATGCTTTCTTGCAAAGCTTAGCATATCCGTGAGTGTTCTCACATTCAATCAGAGAGGTCAAATTCAAATGGGTTGAAGAGTAGGCATGGGTGAATCCGTCAACTTTGCTTTCTCCCGCATTTGAATTTTCAAAATCTCAAGTTCTTTTTCTCCCCAATATGAAGAACTTTCCAAATTTTGGAACATTCCTATCCAACACAAACTGAACTGAAATTCTCCCCCCATCTGCACCAGACAAATTCAATAGGTATAGCTGTTCCCGGCATGGAGAAAACCATAGGACATAGGGGGAGACCAGCCTGACCCCATACATCAGCCAGAGAGGGAGCAGCTAAAGGGAGCTTGTTTTGCAGCACTTCCCTGCAAGAAAAAGAAAAGAAAAAAGAAAAAATATTTAAGAACCTTGTAACTAAGAACTGGTGCCTGAGTTTTGCTTTCTTCCTCCTCCTTCTTAATCCCTTTTCCTTTTGTGTCATGTCTTTTAGACTGGAAGCCTGAGGGCAGTGACTGTCTAATATTAATCTTTGTAAGCCACTCTGGGAGCCTTTCTTGGCTGAAGAGCGGGGTAAAAAGGCTGTAAATAAATAAATAGGAAGCTGTCTTAGGGATGTGTGCGGAGCTCGATTGGGGGGTGGAAGTCCGGCAAACTCACCAGACTTGACCCCCCCCCCGAGCTCGACTCGCCTTACCTGCTTCCCTGGCTCGACTCGCGTTCCCACGAGCCGAGCCGGGGAAGCGACTTCCGGGTTCCCAGCACTACATTGTTTAAGTAGAAAATGGCATAAGATATGTTAAAAACGGCCTCAGTTTGTGCAAGCTACGCAAATTGTGGCCATTTTAAAATGTATCTTATGCCATTTTCGATGTAAACAACGTAGCGCCGGGAACCTGGAAGTCCGGCAAGTGCCTCAACTGGCGTTCTGGGGCTCGCTTTTGGCCTGGCTTGGCCGGTGCAGCAGCGGCACTTGCTGAGCATGCCACAAGTCAGGTGGTGGGCGGATCGCCCACCCCTACCTTATAGTGAGTCTGACCATTGCCCCATGTATCCCAACATTGTTGACAGTGACCGGCAGAGGCTCTCGGGAATTTCAGAAAGGATTTCTTCCTGCCCTACCTGAAGATGCTGGGGATTGAATTGAACTTGGGACCATCTACATGCAAAGTGTGTGCTTTACCTCTGAGCTATGGCCCTTCCCCCTAGAGCAGAACACTCAAAGCTCTGAGTTTAGATGTACAAATTTGACAGTTTTGGTTTCTCCCACATTTGATTTTTGTTTTTAATCTTCAGTTCATTTTGTCTTGCATATGGAGAACTTTCTTTGTGAATTTGAGTAAATTCGTATCAAAGTCAAATGGAAACAAAATTCTCGTCTATCCAACATGAGTGAAATTCTTCACCTAGCAGGTGCCTGGAGGTCATGCTGGTTCCATCAAAAAGCTGGTTCAGAAATGTATGTAGGGTTCACGGTTGGCATTAGAACCGCACACCCCACCCTCATGGCCTGCTATGGGACCTAGATCTTATGCACACATTAAAATGAAGGGAGAAGCTGCTCCAGTCAGAAATGTGCCCTGAAGAATAGACTGCTGTATTGGGAACTAGGAGTCTGCACAGCTGAACAGCAAGCTATCCATCAAAAAGTCAAATATTAATCATTATTAACCAACATGACAGGGAAGCAGCCCATTCATTCTTTTTGTGAATGTATGGAAGAGCATTCCAAAAAACAGAATCAAAGTCAAAGTCTGCTTTTAGTCATTTTCTGACTCGATGATTCTAGGTGGCTAAAGAGCCGCACTTTTTTTGTGTGGCCGAAGATGCATGATGGAGTGAGCTGGCCAGTAGCAGATCTGCTACAACGTCCGACTTCCAAAGACCACCTTTTACATCTGGATGACTAGAGACAGCGATGTTGATCAATTTGTCCTGTTTAGCTTGGATAGGGAATAATGGTCTAAAGTTGAAAACTCCAAAAGTCTACAAAGTCCAGTTCAGTCAAAGAGGAGGCAATGTAGCAAGGTCAAGTCAGTCGAATGTCAAAGCCAGCAAGTTCTCATTCTCATAGCCCAGTGACAGACAAGGATTTAGCAAGAAGAGTGGTCAAAAGGCAGTCCAAGGTTGCTTACAGGAGTCCAGGTGTCAGCAGCAAGGGAGAAAAAGGTCAAAGAAGAGCAGTTTCAAGGCACTGTGAACTGAGGTAAATGTTGTTCCAGCAGCTATCAGATCTCAGCTGAAGGTTATAAGCTGGAGTTTCCAGAGCCCCACCCAGGAGTTAGCTGCATCTCATTGGAGGCTTCTGAAAGAAGTATTCTCCATTAGGAGGGTCCTACTCATGATGAATTCTTTACTCATGAAGAGCCTTCCTTTGTAAACAGGCACTCCTCTTTACGGAGGTTCTTTCTAGCCTGCTTCTTAAAATGCTGCCACTCTCGGCAGCTACAGAGTCCCAATAAAGATCTCTGTGGGACCCCACTGTTTACATGCCTCCTGCAGCCTCCATTGGGAGAATTTGTTGTCATTCATTCCTACTCTCTGATTTCTGTTCTTTAACCAGTTACTGATCCATAAGAGGAACTTTTCTCTTAGTCCTTGACTGCTAAGTTCGCTCCGGAGTCTTCGGTGGTGAGGGACTTTGTCAAAAGCCTTTTGGAAGCCAATTTGTCAATAAGGTTGAGAATCTCACCTTTTGTCACCACTATTTGCCTCAATTCCTCAGGCTCCCTTCCTCAAAACATCAGTTCAGGCACAGTTCTGTAACTTCTGCAGTGAAGGCATATGAAAAGAATTCATTCAGCTTCTCCACAATCTCTTTATTCTCCTTTAGTACTCCTTTAACTCCACTGTCACCCAACAGTCCAACTGCATCCCTAGCTGGCTTCCTGCTTCTGATATATTTAAAGAATTCTTTATTGTTGGTCTTGATGTTGTTAGTGATGCAAACTACAAAGCCAGAATTCCTTTTTTAAAAAGATTAAAATTGAAATTCAACCCCCTAGAATTTGATGCTCGCTCTGAATTTCCATCCATCTTTCGTTCTACACCCAAGGATCATCGCTATTTGGCTCACACCATACAAAGCACGTCTGTAGTCAGAAGAGCATTTTGAAAAGCTTGTGAGTTGAAAGGACACCTTCAAAAAGCTATTTTCCTTTTTGTTTTTCTTTCTCCAATAGCACGCTTTAAACCAGCATTGTGTATAAAGTGAAAAAAATTGCATTTCATGTGCCCAAAGTAGACCAATTCACTCTATTTTTATTTTATGTTCACACACACACACACACACACACAGGCTTACAGTAATGGAAAATCATTTTGTAAAAAAATAAATCATTAACTTTCTTATTCCTTTTTTAAAATGGGATTCAATATTTCTAGAAACCTTTAAGTGCTCCGATCAAGAAGGCAGCCACCATAAATTAATACAGTGCAGTGTCGTAATTAAGTTCAATAATCTCATTAAGGCTTTTAATGAAATTGATTCATTTTAAAAAGAGTTGGCTGGTGATCGAGCACCCTTTTTTTTAGCATAAAAGACAATGCTGTAAGATTCCAAGCTAACTCAGATACAAAATTATTTGAAGCTATAGGTCTCCATCAGTTTTTCACAGCATGTGGACATATAATGAAATGCTCAAGGGGATGAATGTTTTGCTTTTAATATTCATTTTTGGAAAGCAATTTTGATTGCCTTACAGGCAAGCTCAACATTTGCATTGTATTTTTATCCAGTGGATATTGAGAAGTTGTTCTGAATGGACCATATATCTGCACAGATTTTCAATACGTTCACAGATATATTACAAAATAATTGGCCAAGGAAAACAAGACCATCAATTAAACAGCCATTTGGCATTTTGCATGTGGTGTTTGTTTGTCCTATACTAACTCTGTTGAATGCAGAGATATTGTAACAGAAGTTCTGGGTACAAACATTAATGGTACCATTGTATATTTTGAGAGTTGAACTCCTAACTGAACTCCATTCCCTGGGCTTGGATCCAAATTTAATCATATTTAGAGCAGACCCATTGTAATCAATGGGACTTAAGTTAGTCATGAATAACCCACTGATTTCTGGATCCAACCCCTGCTTTTTAAGATGATGTGGAAATCAGCCAAATACATTGCATTGAAATATCCCCAATGAAGAGAGAGGTAAGCACTAAAGTTGGTGTGCACGTACAGGACACGATCCTCCATTTGGAGTTAAATATCAGCTTGTTCTCCATACGTGTTTTAAAAGAAGGAGAAGCAAATTTTATTGTAAAGTAAGGCCGCTAGAACACTGCGCTTCAGTATTGCTACTACTTCTATAATTTAAATAACAACAGCAATGTCTCTTCAGTTAGTTAGGGTGCAAAACTATGTTCCCCCCAACCTTGTCTGAAGGGACATAGGATAGGGTCTGGAAGGCACTGTGACCTTGGAAATCCCTTACAAGGTTGCAGCACTGTGGAACGCCCACGCCCCCCAGCCAGTGTGGTTCTTTCCATGCTGGCAGGGAACTGAAGACGGTCTTCTGCTTTCGATCCCCCTGTGTGTGTGTGTGTGTGTGTGTGTGTGTTCCTGGAGGTGGGGAAGGGAGGAGCGAGGCTCTGCCAGATAGAGTTGGACAATCGAGCCTTGCCGGGGCAGAACGAGGCTGAACGAGGCTGTTTCTTCAGGGCGGCTCACGCACTCCGAGGAGAGCCACCCCAGCCGCTCGATCCGGCGGAGAACCGCCCGCGCTCCTCGATCGGTCCCTGTTGCATCACTTCCGGGACCGGAAATGACGTGACGGGACCGTTCTGCACCTGCGCAGGGGTCCATTTCCGGGCCCAAAAGCATTGGACGGGGTAAGGAAATCGTTTAAGCGGCGCACAGCGCCGCTCAAAAAAACGAGGCGGGGCGGGGGGTGGGTGGGGGAAATAAGGCTCGGGCGGCACGCCCAGCCTTATTTGCAACGCTACAGCCAGATTCCTTGTGAGGAGAGGAAAAACATCTAGATGGCCGAAATCAGCCATCTAGATTATTTTGAGGGCAAGAGGAGCACAGCAGATATCCCATCTGCCACACTCCTCCTGCCCTCAATAGGATGCTCATAATCCTTCCAAGTTCAGAGGGTTACGGGGCAGCCTCATAGGATTGTGTTGCCCCTTGGTTGGTTGGTTAGTTAGTTAGTTAGTCAATTAAAAATACAAACCTAACAATTCCCATGCTAATTTCTGCCACTTAAATGTTCGCTAGAATGACAATATGCTGCATCAGTGCTAAGCAACACTCAGGTTCTTCCGGGGGTTCCAGAAGTGGGGAACATCCACCTCTAGACTACCTACCCGTTTTGCCTGAGCTATGTATTGACGACACATCATGCCATCCATGAGCTATCCTGGCTGGCTCGCATCAGTCATCGTGATATGGTGCTCCAAGTTGCAATGCCATGAGGATTCTCAGTTAGTACATGGGTGGAATTCTCTCTTAACGTTTGAGTGGATGTATGGATTTCTATATTGATTTGTTATTTTTCTCAGAACAGGTCTTCAGTGTATGCTTGAAATTATATAACTGTGAGGAGAAGAAGAGCGTTTGACTTTGACAACTGAAAATGCTGTTTCTCTCTCAGCATACTGCTTGCCTTAATAGAGTTCCCAACGCGCACACACACACACACACACTCATCAGTGTCAACTTCAGCTTTTGGGAGTTCGTTGGAAGGTGCCATTGGCATAGGAAGTATGGTGCCAAAAAGTGGCTGCTAGAGTGTGTCAAACTCTAGTTACACACACACACACACACCATCAGCACCTGGCATCCACCATGGCCTAGTCTACACATGCAATACAATGAGGTGGTAGACTGACGAGATAGAATTCTGGACTGTACCACTTTAGGTGGGAGCTACCAGCCTTGAATGCTTCTCAAAGTAAAACAAACCAAAAAGAGTATACTTTAAAAATTAGCACATAGGCTAATTAGCACATTACCAATTTCTTTCTGGTGTGCTACTTTACATTCCCCCCCTTTCTTTTCTTTTTTCTTTTTTTTACAAAGAGGAACATTAAAACGTTCCTCGGGGAGGAGGCTTCGGACCCTCGGCTGCTCACTTGTGGAGTGCCGCAGGGTTCCATCCTCTCCCCGATGTTATTCAACATCTACCTCAAGCCGCTGGGAGCTATCATCAGGAGGTTTGGGGTGCAGTGTCATCAGTATGCGGATGACACGCAGCTCTACCTCTGTTTTAAGTCCTCACCGAGGTTGGCCGTTGAGACCCTGTCCAAGTGCCTGGAGTCAGTGGCTGGCTGGATGGGAAGGAACATGCTGAAACTGAACCCCGACAAGACCGAGGTACTTCTGGTGGGGGACAAGGGAAGGTTAGGGGATGTTGACCTGGTGCTGAATGGGGTACATCTACCCCTGAAGGACCAGGTCCGCAGCTTGGGGGTCATTCTAGACTCCCAGCTGTCCATGGAGGCTCAGGTGGCAGCTGTGAGCCGGGCGGCGCTGTATCAACTCCATCTGATACAGCAGCTGCGCCCCTACCTTCCTAATCACCTGCTCCCATCAGTGGTTCATGCCTTGGTCTCCTCTCGCCTAGACTACTGTAATGCGCTCTATGTGGGGTTACCCTTGAAGACGGTCCGGAAGCTTCAGCTGGTACAGAACGCGGCGGCTCGCCTGATTAAGGGCAGCCGCCGGCGTGATCACATCACGCCAGTGCTTAATGAGTTGCACTGGCTACCAGTTGCTTGCCGAGCCGAATTCAAGGTGTTGGTTTTGACCTTTAAAACCCTACACGGCTCCGGCCCAGCTTATCTCAAGGAGCGCCTCCAGCAACATCAAGTAGGCCGCTCAACAAGGTCTGCCACGGACGGCCTTCTTCTCCTTATCCCATCAGCCAGAGCAGCCAGGCTGCTGGGGACTAGGAAGAGGGCCTTCTCTGTGGCGGCCTCCACATTATGGAACTCCCTCCCTAGTGACCTTCGCCATGCCCCCTCCGTGATGAGCTTCCACCGTGCATTAAAAACATGGCTGTTCAGGCGGGAATATGGGGTGGGTTAGGTTTTTAAAAGAACTTTTTATATTGTTTTAATTATTATTATATTTTATTGTATTGTTTTATTGTATTTTAATTGTACATCGCCCAGGGTGGCCGGGTGGCCGGCCAGATGGGCGATTAATAAATATAAGAAATAAATAAATAAATAAATAAATTAAAACGTGGGTTCCATGCCTGCACTTTGAAGTGATGCAGTCTATTCTATTGTCTCATTCCCGCTTCATTCTGTTAAATGTGGCATGCCCTACCTGGAGACGGCTTCATCTGCTGAAGAAGAGGAGGGGGAGAGCAAGCACAATGGGCCCCAACCAGAGCCAGGTGAGGAACTGGAGGCTTCGACAGACAGCCCTCCCCTGGAGCCATTGGAAGAACAACCTGGCCCTTCCCATGCTGTTCCTGAACTCCCCCAAAGGCAGGAATCAGAGCCTGAGATACAGTAATACCTTGGATTGCAAGTAACTTGGTTTGAGAGCATTTTGCAAGACAAGCAAATTTTAAAATATTTATTTAATATTTTTTTTTACTTGATATACAAGCGACGTCTTGCAATATAAGTACTATAGTACGGCTTAAATTAAAAATTCTGTACAAATTTTTTGGGGGGGATTTCGTTTTGATATAAGAATGTTTTGGATTACAAGCATGTTTCCGGAACGAATTATGCTCTCAATCCAAGGCATGACTGTATTTCATTGCTCTGAACGGCATAGGATCAAATGCAAGCAGCAAAAGAACAAAAGGAAGCCACAGCACGGGGCCTCCCTTAAAAGCAACATAGCAACCTAATTAACCAGCTATAAATTATCCCAGCTGCAGTCAGCCTGTTGCTGCAGACAACAGCGTTTAAACCTCCGTGCTTTGCCTTGCTATTCTGGACCTGTCAGATTCGCCTGGACCTTTTGGACACCCCTTGACTGGCCATGATCCTTGATACAACTGGCTCCTGTGAACTGAAGTCTGGACCACTTTGACCTCACCTCTGCCTTCTCCTGCTAACTATACTGGAACTCTTGTGTATGACCCTGGCCTGGCCGGATTTCTCTCTTTGTTATTCCTGAGACTATCCGAGCCTGGACCAGGACACTTGCCAGCCTAGCAGCAGGACAAAATGTCTACAACAGGTCTGTATTCATTGGCAGGAGGGAGGTATGGTTTGGAGTGTCTCAAGCACCAGAACATCTCAGGCTGGCCTTGTGAATACTTTGCTGTGTATATATTGATGTTGAGACAACAACAACAAAATTTAAGCCAGTGTGATGTTAAGTTAAAAAAGAACACCAGGAGTCAAGAGGAAGGGCTACATTCACAGAAGGTCTCTCCCCTTGATTTTTAGAGATCCCTCAGCCCCATCCATAACACCCCTCATCACATTCAGCAAGTTCTCCTGACTCTGTAGCATTTTCAGAGGGCAGAAGAAGCTGCCGTGGGAAGGAGGTGGGGTGGGGAAGTCCGCTTCTGTCCACACACAATTAATTCAGCATAAATCTGGATCCAACCCCAGTTTGTGAAAAGAGGTAATCAGGAAACTAATATGGAACTTCAGAACCCTCTTGTGATGTCGCATAGAAGGGGAGGAGTACGCCATTCAAAGAAAAGGAACATCAATCATCCCACGGATCATGCAGCCTTGGGCACACTGTAAGGAGCTCTATATACAACGGCCAATATTTTTTAATATAAAGTGCTATTTAAAGTATTATGTGCTAGATGATGGCTCAGTGCTTCCATATATCCTATGAGAAAACCCAATTCAATTATATTTTTAAAGAATTGTTTAACGGGCTATTAGTTTACAACATGGCATGCTCTCTTTAGGGGTTTATTTTATTTATTTATTTGTTTTGTTACCATGATGACAATTTTTAAACTAATGAGCCTGTGGGGGCAGGGGCGTGGGGACCTAACTATTGTCAATATGATGCATATTACCCACAGAATGACAGTATTCCATCACTGCTGTTGCTTAAGATTAGGTCTGTAGCTAGTGCAGATCCTAGCATTGTGCAGCATTATTCCTCATCTAAAAGCACAGAAACCTGGCTTAATTGTATATGGGTCCCGATTGAAGGGTATAGAGACCAGTTAGCTATTGCACATCCAGTGGGTTTGACTAGTTCACATCATAGTCCCCGACTCACAGAGAACATACCACTTATTCATCTAACCTAGTCTTGCCTACTCCAGGGTAGACAGCCTGGTGCCCTCCAGATGTTTTGAACTACAACTCCCATAAGCCTCAGCCAGCATGGCCAATGGTAAAGGATTATGGGAACTCTAGTCCAAAACATCTAGAGCACTTCCCATGGACTACTTTGACTTCCTCCAGAGTAACAGGCAGAGGTCTTCCATACCACTGCCTGGTCTTAGCTGAAGATACTAGGGACCAAACCTGGGACCTTTTCAATGCAAAGCATGTGCTCTACCACTGAGTTAGGGCCCCACACAGTTACTGATCAGCTTACTATTGCGTATCCTTTCCTACCTGGTGCATCTTGCTGACTTGCACTGCATATTGAACAAGTCACACATTCCCCCCCCCCTGGTGGATTCATGACAACTATTCAGAAACGTATTGCTATATGTGGTTCGCATATCTTCTGCTGAAAATACATGAGTTTTCATACTCTGAAAATTATAATAAAAACATAGTTATTTGCTGCACCCCTAAACAAAAAGTTTGGGGAGGACCCTCGAAGACTGCGATCCAGATGCAGTAAATCTGTGTAATGGCCCCTGTTTGGAAAGTTAATGAGCTGCTCTTAATCATAACCACCTGTCCTTTGGAAGAGTTACTTTTTGATGCAGGCTGATTCTAAAGGACTATAGGTAAAGCATTAAATTGTTTTCCATCATCACTGATGGGCAATTATTTGCCCTGTCACATTGGCAAGCCTATGGTCTTGCATGAATTAATGTGACCTGACAAGGTGTTATGACATTGCAATAATTAAAATATCGATGAATATGCAGCTAATTTCATCTGGCACCACCATCTATCACATCAGGAAGCAAGTCCAAGGGGCCTAAATCAGAGTCAATGGATGGAAATTGTGTCCAGTGATTGCCAAAATATATCTTCTTCAATGAAACAGAAAAGAAGAAAAAAGATTATAAGTGAGCTGAAAGCCCATGTTAAACTGAATGAAAGGGAAAGGATCCAGAAAGGAAAACTGAAAGTGTACTGTAACAACAACACATCCTCCTACATGTTGCTCTTTGGATGGTGGGGTTGCCAAAGTGTTGAAAAAGAGTTAGTCACAGATGGTGTCTGAACATGCATAAATTCACTTCGCTGAAGAGCAGATGGATTTCTTTCTTTTTTTTTTAAGTGAACATCTGAAATAGCTGCTCTGGGGAAATTACTAACTCACTTTTTGAGTGCATGCAATGTCCTTCAGCAACCCATCCCTTGACAAACTTACTCCATAATTAAGTGCAGGAAGAAACTTCAGGGTAAGGTTGGATGAATCTGTCAGGTTCACTTTCTCCCATATTCATTTTTTTAAAAAAAAACACAACAACACATTTTTCCCCCTCTGTCCCATTTATGAAGAAATTTGCAAATTTTGGTAAGTTCGTTTGCTTAAAGTATTCTCATCCCATTCTGGCTCCTGGAGCAGCTTACATACAATCAGTAAAACAAGGGAAAGGGGATGGAGAGAGAAGAGCAATATATATATATATATATATATATATATATTGTTTTAACAGGACTAGTGGAATGGTCCCACTTCCTCTCTCACGCCCCTCTGTAAAACGTGCTGGAATGGTTCTTTTCAAACAATAAACTGAACGAAATTCTCACCTATCTGCACTGGCCAAATTCAATAGATACAGTGATTCCTAGCATGGAGAGAACCATGTGATACCTGCAGCCAGAGTGGCTTGCAGCCAAGAACCAGCCATCGGACTGATTGTACTAAGCTGGTGCTGCCACCCATGACTGTGTCACCCCTGCCCCACTCGGCTGCATATGAACATCATCTCCCTCCCAGGCCGCTGGAGCTAGGCAAGAGGCGGCAAGCCCTGCGAAGTCCTTAAATTCTGTCTTAGAATCCCTACACATTTCAGCAAAGAAACATCACCAAGCTTATCCATTGACTGATATATTTATATCCTGCCTTTCAATCTTCCCTACTCCGAAGTTGTTCCCAACAGCAATTATAAAACAATCCACAAAGTAATAAAAACTAAACAAACAAGCTCAAACTAAAAACCAGGGGGCAGATATTAAAATCATAGAAAGGGGAGAAAAATCAAGGCAAACCAAAGGCACTGCAAAAGAAAACAATATTTTCACCGTGAAATGCCAAGGGAGAGGAGGTCAATTTGGCCTTCTGGCACAAGATGTTCTACAGCCTGGGTGCCACAGCTAAAAAGACCCTGTTCCAATTATTAGACAACCAGATTTCCAGTGGCCATAGGATGTAAACAAAGCCACTAATGATGTTCACATTGTGCAGGCAGTCCCATTTGGGAGAAGGCGGTCCCTTCAATTATTTCAGAATAGACTCCACAGTATATCAGTTTTCATCACTTGATAACACCTGAAAACCAAGTGATAACTAGTGATGAGAAAATTGCCCCGTCATAATTCATAATCTGCTTGATGAGTTATGAATCCAATAGTATAAACCTGGACAAACATTCTCTATTCATATGAGATTTTGAAGTATCTTGAATTTTTGTGCATGCATTGCTTGCTTGCCACCAAGGTGCATCTTGGGAAAGTGGCATGAATACTATAGCATTCCTTTCTGACCCACATGCATCTTAACACTTTCCTTCTCTTGTTGGCTGATACCACATATGCCTTGTTGACAATACTAGATCAACATGGCATCCCAGGGGGGTTGTGGAAACAGCAGAAGTGGCAGTAACAAAAATGCCTCTTCCGCCATGATTGATCATTGCATGGTTTCCAGATCCAAACTTTTAAATTAGTTCCTTTGGCAAAGAGTAACTAAAGGGAAATCATTCTGTGCGTGTGCATTGCAAGTGGGACCTTTCCCTTTCTGACAGAAATAAAAGGTTTACGGCCACAAACAACCGAGCATGAACAAAGATGGCAGAGTCTGGTTGCTGACCCATGCTAGCCATGCAGACTGCACAGAAAAGTAATCTTGGTTTGAATTATGAACTTATTAAGGTTTGATGGAACAAAGTAAGGGCACATTGTATATTTGAGAATTACAAACCTACGAGATTCGATTTAGGAGCTAAATAATTTGAGTTTTGGCAGCCTCACGAGCGATGACTTGTTGCACATGTGATGTAGGGGTTGTCACTCACAGGTGTAGTGTGAACTGACTCCTCCATAGTTGATCACTGTTCACTTGATGGCTGTCACTGAATGCATGAACTGGCTCCACTGAACAGCTCTGCATCTGACATGAAATAAACTCACGTAAAAGTATCATCTGGTAGCCCATTCACACAGTCATCCAGTGATTAACATGATGCAAACAGGAATCAGCCATGTGTAAACAATGATCCCTTCAATCCATACTCAATTTCCACAGTGTTCAAGCTGTTCATAGCAGCATCCAGAGCAGTACAGCAACCTGGGCCTTGCTTCATGAGATGATCACATGTGGCTGTCCTCCTCTAGCTCAGCTTAGGACTTCCCGGGGAGACTGGGTCGCAGCAATGGTACTGGAATGTCCAGATTGCCTCTGGTAAAGTAAGATCATGTCCAATAAGGCCAGGCCTATCAGGACCCTGGAGAAAGATATTGACTGGAACACACTCAAAAGAACAGTTGTCTCAGCAACACACAGAGGCCTTCTGAATCCTTATGAAGGCCAGCAGGTCTGGATCTGCTGTTAACACCACCCCTTCTAAGGAGCTACTTGTTTCTTAAAAGGCCACTGCCTGATTCTGCAGCCACTGCCTCCTACAGCATGGGTGAGGATTGCACCGGAGGGCTGCTCTATGGGTCCAAGGAGTCTGGTAAAGCCACATCCGCTGGCCTGGAAGCCCCTGGAATAGCAGATGATGGGTTACTGGATGGCACCACTTACCCCTCCAGGTCCTCCTCTGAGTCAGAGAGGGGATCGATGCTGGATAACATGACACTGGTGACATGCAAAATTTCATCACCAAAGCAGCTAAGGGTTTAGGTGAAGATATTCTAGCAAAACTGCTGGTCTACCCAGTTTGTTTAAACTCATTTTAGTGGATAAATGGTGGAGGAAGTAGCAATTGCAGAAATAACAACAAAATCACTTTGTCTACTCCATGCAACTCAGGAAAAATGGCAGAGAGGTCAACCATGCTGCTGGCTGGTATCTGAATCTAAAGGAGAGGAATAAATCTTGACAGGAACTCCTTAAGATTCATTCTTGGAAAGGTCATCTCCACTCTATTTTCTGGACTTTGGAAAGGCTCGTTCATTCAACTGCAGAGACACTTGCCATATAAAATATGTGCTTAGGCCAGGGGGTCCATTAATGGATGCTTCATCATCTACAGCCGCTTATCTTCTCTCACAGGTAGTTCTTCCATGGGATGAGATATTAGGATTGTCTCCATGCTTCATGCCATCCGCAAAAATGGACAAATGCAGTGTGTAGTGATGCATCAGCACCCTGCTGAGTCTTCATTCTAAGAAGGTCTTGGAGCAACTCGTAGGGGATGTATAAGAATTTCGTTTCAGTTCTCAAATCGCTCAAAAGTGTCCCAAACACAAGTGCATGATCTCCCCAAACGTTCACAAATTCCCAAACTTGTGTTTGGATCCACAAAATGTGCACTTTCAAAACTGTGGTGTGTTTATTGTAAAAAATGCACAGCTTTAAAAATGCACAACTTAAAGTTGTGCATTTTAAAAGCTGTGCATGTTTAAAGTTGTGTATTTTCATGCCTTAGTGGGGGAAAGTGTCCATTTTAAAAATGCACACGTTAAAAATGCACAACTTTTAAAATGCATATCTTAAAGTTGTGCATTTTTTAAAATGATCAGTTTTTAAAAATTCGCAGCAAAGTATGTAATTTTGAAAAACTCACACTGTCCCATTCGAATGAACCAAAAAAACCCAAACCCCACCACAACCCCAAACAGATTGGAAATGTCATCAGGAGTGAGCCAAACCAAGCTCTCAAGTAAAGTTCAAAGAACTTCAGCGAGCTCATACATCCCTGAAATTTCTCCCACCACTAGGAACAAGGTTGCTGTTCCTTGTCTTAATCATGCCCAACTGGACTCCCTCATCCAGAACAGTCTTCCTTTCCCAGATATCTTAGGTACGAGATCTTAGGTACAAGATATCTTAGGTACAGTCTTGTTCCTTTCCCAGATATCTTCGGTACAAGGAGTTGAAAGCAGAAGAAAACAGCTGATCTTACCCCGGGTTCCATCTCCCAGCCCCTTCTTCTTGTCTCATCTCTGTTCCTTTATATCTGGGGTGGGGGACATGGGGCTTTCCAGATGTTGTTGGATTCCCATTAGTCCCAGACAGTATAGTCAAGGGTTGGTGATGATGGGAGTTGTGGTCTGACAACATTTGAAGGAGTGCTGGTTCCCCATATGTACTTTATGCTTAGCAGCTGTTGCTCCATGAAACAATGAGCCAGCATGCCCAGGCTTTACGGAATTGGGCAAGCCACTCCCAAAAAAGATTTGACCAATCTTTAGAGGTGTGCAAATATATCTAAGAACTTTTGTGTGGGGGCATGCTTAAGTTAAAGATGAAGTGGCCAAGGCTTTTGGAGAGGGGTTTTTTAAATTTATTTTTTATTTATTATATTTATACCCCGCCTTTTTTCCTGCAAGGAACCCAAGGCGGCTTACATAATCCTCCTCCTCCTCTCCATTTTATCCTCACAACAAGCCTGTGAGGTAGGTTAGGCTGAGAGTCAGTGACTGGCCCAAAGTCACCCAGTGAGTTTCATGGCCGAGCGGGGACTAGAACCCGGATCTCCCGCATCCCAGTCCAACACTCTAACCACTACGCAATATCTTTGCCTCTATTTCATGCAGCACCTTGGCTACTCTCAGTAGACTGGGGGCAGAACTGGGGAGAAAACGCCCCTGGGAATGATGCTACAACATGTTATACTGTCATTCTCAGGGGCGTTCTTGGGAGTGGGGAATGGCTACGCCATTATCCAACAGGGACAGAGATAGCTTCGCCACAGTGATACAGGCCCTAGTAACCTCAAGAGTGGATTACTGCAATGTGCTGCCCTGAAGGCTGCTCCGGAAGCTGGAGCTAGTGCAGAATGCAGCAGTTTGGCTGTTGTCAGGAGTTGCATGCTGAAAAGTTGCATGCCCTTTTCAGCATGCAACTCCTTTGCGAACTGCACTCGCTGCCTACTTGTTACCAGGGCCAGGTTTAAGGTTCTGGTACTAATGATAATGGGAATTGTAGTCTGACAGCCCTAAACAACTTGGGACCAGGATACCTGAGAAAGCACCTTCTTCCTTACTAACCAGCCTGGTCACTGAGGTCATCAGAGGACATTCTCCTGATGGTTCCACATGGGCCTAGGACCTGATTGGAGTCCACCAGGAGAAGAGCCTTCAGTGTGGTGGCTCCACTTTTATGGAACTGCCTGTCTCTGGAGGTCAGACAGGCTCCGACACTATGTTGTTTTCAGTGCCTGCTGAAGGCATCTTTGTTCTGGGAAGCCTTCCTCGCTGACCAGCCACAGTTTAATGTTATCCTGTTTTTCAATGCATTGTTTTATTCTTTTATCTGTTTCATCTTTTTTATTGTTTGCCACACCAGCATCTATCTAGGTATGGAGTAGTATACAAATGCTGTAAATAAATAAAATAAATAAATAGGCACATCCATGTTTTTTCCTAAGTATGCCCCTGGGAAATAGGGGTAAAAGGATGGTCAATTACATGGCTTTCATTAAAACCAATAAAAAGATCAATCTGGAACACAGATAATGGAAACAAATCCATACAGACCTCTAATAATGTAAAACTCACTGTCCTTGGAAATCTGTAGAGCTCTCTCTGTGTGTTTCTGTGTTTTAATGCAATTAGATGTTAAAATGATTTCAAATCCCCTGACATTCCCATCAAATCAACTAGGTTATATATACAGATTCCCCCCTTTTCATGCTTTGCTTCAGATTCCTGCAAACTAGCAAGAATATTTTAAGGCAAAAGTTCACGATCCTTCCAGTGAGTTCACCATGTTCCTTGATATTAGCCTCAAGCCCTCGTGAGAACGGTGGCTGAGAGCAACTTTTTAAAAATCAGTACTTATTCATCCTAAAAATAAATTTTAAAAAAGGAGAGAGGCTAGGGTTAGTTCATATTTAAATGAACTATGTAAGGACATCTTAAATTTCTGGAGAGATTTAAAGGGAACAGTTCCAAGATGGCAGCTGGGGTTTCTACAGAAATCCTGGAGGCATAGTTTTGCCCTTTCTTATGCTGTTGCTTATAAAAGCATATTTGTGGAGTTTAATCAGCTAGCAGACTTCAAGATGTACCAAGGCTTTAATTCAGCCTTCCCCAGCCTGGCACCATCTAGATGCATTGGACTGCATCTCCCAGCATCCCCTGGAAACTGCTACACATAGAGTCAGGAGTAGGGATGCATGAGAAATTTGTTTTAGTTTGTTTTCGATCAGGATTTACCCAATTTGCAGTTTCTGGACCAAACATGGACTTGGACACAAACTGTGGTCAAAGTGCACAGATTTCTGGGCTTGCAGTATGATTTGCAGACCCCAAAAATGTGTTCGATGGCATGCACCCATTGGAAAAATGCACATGGAAAAAAATGTGTACTTTTGAAAAAAATGTGCATAAACATGCTTCAGTCGATGGGAGAAGAATGTGTACATTTCAGAGATGTGCACAACTGATGTGTACATTTGGACAGATATGCACAAAAATATGCATGGATTTTCATGTGAACAGAACAAAACAAGACTCACAATCTGATATGGACTCGAGTGGGAATGAGCATTGAGATGGAATTTGGAGAACTTCAGCGAGTTTGCTCATTCACACATCCGCAGTCAGGAGACCCTGCTGAATGTGGTGAGCTGTGGTGTGGTGGGGAGCGGAGGATCCCCCAAAATCACGTGAAGGGACCTTGCATGAGTGGAGCCTTACCTCCCACGGAAGGCAGATTCTGAATCTAGCCCAATCTTATTTATGTTCACAGATGGTATGCAGCAGCCAAATGAGTGGTGCATCACTAAATTGTGGAGAGAGAGACTCAGTTTCTTACAACCTGGGAATGGTTTTGGTCAGGTCACCAGGGGCCCAGCAAAATTGCATATTCTGGGGGACACTTCCATCCTGTGAATTGCCATTGAACATCCATGGCTATAATCAAGTTTCGTACCCCGGTCTATACTTGTAGTAGAATGAGGTGGGAATGAAATGATTGAGTCCTGAGGCAGTGCAAAGGATGTGATGGGGAGTGTTAATGCTCTCCTGTGAACAAAAAGAGACAAAAGAAAAGGAAAAATGGGGAGAAAGATCTTGCAAGTAGAAAACTAGCAGAGCGTGGAATGAATGGGGACAAAATCTTTCTCCACCAGTGTGCTAGATTTTTACCTGCAGGGATTTATTTATTTATTTATTTTACATGGGGACATTATAAAATGGCATTCTTCATCTGTGGCAGGCACAGTTCACCCTACCACCTTGGGATCCAAACCTCGTTCTGCTGCATGGATATACAAGGCCTCCATCAAAGATCTTTCCCAGCCATCCTGCTTGGGATTGAACCTAAGACCATCTATGCACCAATTAGGGATGTGTACGGAATCTGATAGTGGGGTGAAAATCTGACGGATTTTCTGAGCTCGGCCCCACAGATTTCCGTCAACCCTGCACTGACACCAACTCAATCTGATGCGAGTCGAGCCAGCACGTGGACTTCCTTTTTTAAAACGGGGCATGATTTGCATAATTCTTTTTTTTTTTTTAGAAAGCTGGGAAATGTGTGCCAAATTCAGACCTCCATGCCGCAATTTGCGCAAATGTGTTGCAAGTTGCAGAGTGGAGGCCTGAATTTTGCACAACTCTGAAACTAAGTGTCAGAAAATTCAAGGTAGCCAAGGTGAAGTGTGCACGTATGCAGTGAGAGGAGAATGCTTCGATATGTCACATGTTAAATGCTACAAGAACAACAACAATGACTTGAACATAATGAGTCAGCCCCAAATCGCACTAGAGATATGCAGTTCTCAGCTCCAAATGCATGCAAATATTTCAAGCAATTTCATGGAAGCTGGGGAGGGACCAACTCAGACCACTTTTAGCCATTGGGTTGGAAATGTGTCAAAAGTCCATCGAGCTCAAATGGAATGAGTTTTGCAGTGCTGCACATCCCTAGCACCAACTGAATATTTGAAAACCAAGCTGTGTAGCTTGCCCTTGCATTGTCTTCTTGATCCCAGATCAGAGTATGGAGAAGGTACCATCACTTAATGGTAGAGCTTTGCATGCAAAAGTTCCCAGGTTCAATCTTTGCCAACTGCCAACTCCAGGTTGAGCTGGAAAAGTTTCGGTCTGAAATTCCAGAGAGCTGCTGCAAGTCAGTGTAGACTCAGTTTAAGGTAGCGTCCTAGGGACAGAAAGTGACACCTCTCTTTAAAACGTCATGCTTAATATAATTTTGGAAGGAAAAACAAAACATTTGTGGGTGCACCAACATGGAGGAATTTCTCCAATAACTGCATCGTTACCCTTTGACTCTCCCCAGGAAAGTCTTGGATGATATTCCATCAAAGAGCAGCCCAGCATCTTGAATCTTAACTTGCACGCGTCGTGCAGGTACATAGGAGATGGATGGCAGAAAATGTGAATTATAGATTTCAAAAGCCTTTTCATCTATCTATGTCCCAGGAAAGGCTGTCGGAGAAATGGGAAGTTGTTGTTTTATATCTTTAAGACGTACGTCACTGTCTTCTGATGACAGCTATCTTTTCCAAAGTGGGTAAGATTTGGAGCACCGTTGAAATTTATCAGTAACATGCTGAAGTTTATAAAACGCACACTCACGTAAGTAGTTTTGAAAGATGATTAAGTTTATTTAGAACACCTTCAATGTAAGATAAATGCAATGAGGCACTGCTGAGTTAGGAATATCAGCACCGAACAGATTGTTATGGGAACCACATTTCCCAGAACAGTGAGAAGTTCCAGGGGTTGGATCCAGATTTATGCTGGGTCAACTGTGCTGGTGGAAGTGGACTTCCCTGCCCCCTCCTCCCCATGGCAGCCCCTCCAGCCCCCTGAAAATTCTACACTGACAGTTAGGAGGCCTTGCTGAATGGGGTGAGCTGTCGTGTGGTGGGGAAGGGGGATCCCCAGAAATTGGACAGGGGGACCTTCGATGAGTGGAGCCTTTCATCTCACGGAAGCCAGATCTTGAATCTGACCCAAAGGGTGCAACACTTACCTGGGTGTGGTTTCCTTCAGAAGGAGGGATATCTCTGGAGACTTCAGGAATTTTGCAATATTTGAGTTTATTTAAACAGCTTGCAGGTGGTGTGGAGAGCACGTAATGTAGGTCACATGCTGAAGCTAAGCAGGCATGAGCCGGGGTGGGTCAGTGTTTGGATGGGTGACTGCCTGGGCTGCCCACATCTGTTCTCTTGCATTGAGCAGGGGATTGGACTTGATGGTCTTATAGGTCCCTTCCAACTCTACTATTCGAATGATTCCAGGTTGCACATATTTATTTATTTATTTATTATATTTTATCCCACCTTTCTTCTACCGTAGAACTCAAGGTGGCTACATGCAGTTCCCAGATTGTTTCCCCCTCCAACCAATTACCAGACCCAGACTTGCTTAGCATGCTGGCTGCCACATGTGCCTTCAGACCATACCCTGGGACCATAGGTGGGGGTGGCCACTTAGACAAAGCAAATCGACTGCTGCACAACAGATCTCCAGAGAGAGATGCAGCACCCCTCCCTCTCCCAGACACCTTCCAGAGCTCAAAACTAACCCTCTGCCCTTTTCTTATCCTCACTCAGAAATGGTCAACCCTTTGCTTTGTTTTGTTTTGAGGCAGTGGATCTCCTCCTTCTGCATGTCTGCTGCCGGCTTCTGCTCTATTTATATGTTTGTAAAGTCAGATATTACAAAAACTCCTCCAGTCTCCGGTGCTCTTTAGGGTAGGCAGGCATCTTACTTTAGATAGGACAGTCCTCGGTTTTGGAGAGCTGGCAGAGGACAGTCCTCTGTTTGAAGGTGTCCTGTATTTGATAGGCTGTCCAGTCCAAGTTTGGCTTAAAGTGAAAGAACAGTAAGGAGAGAGAGAGAGAGTAGAGGGGGCCTTGAAGGTGCCATCAACGGTTAGCATCTGGACAGTAGACTGAGTAGGCACACAGGTTATCTCAGTCAGTCTTCTACACTGTGAGGAGATGTATTTTATCTCTATTAAAGTTGTTATCATTTCCCTACCATTAGGCAGGGTGAAGCAGCCACCTTTGGCAGCAGATGCTGGGAGACCTATGCATTTACATATGCAAATGTTATGCAAATTGGTGTCCTCTTTTGCCCTCTCTTTTAGTGATGCATTTCCTCCTTTTTTGGCAATGTATAAGTGGCCATCCTCGTGCTCCCTCACCATAAAGGAAGGCACACACATTTGGGTAGCACGCTGCCCCTGCAACTTATCAGCCTTTGCAGACATGAGGTGTGGGTAACAATATATTCACAGGCTTAGCTATATGGATTTTCTTCCTCCTGCCTTCCTTGTGAGCCATAAGGGCTAGAAGCATGTGGAAGGTTTTTTGTTTTGTTTTGTTTTAAATGAAAGCTACCGTAACATTCCCCAGAAGCTCAATTTTCAGTCCAATAGCACAGAGCTGCAGTATACACGTGGCCCTCGCCTGCTGAATAATATGCTTTACTTTCTTCAGGATCTAGCACAGATTCTCTCACTCCAAACAGCCTACGTAATGTCTATTTCTGAGCCAACATGCCTTTCTTTGACTTCTTTCCTTTATCTTAAAAAATAGTGAGGCCCTGTACTTAATTCACTAGAGTTCAGTTTCAGCTCAGCAGTAAAAAGTGTTTTAAGGCCTTTAATTACTTTTATGCGCTAAACCACAGGGTTTAATCGTTTTAAAGTTTTACCTGATTTACCAGCAACTTCTCAACCTATTGATTATGAAATCCACTTGTCTCGCAATGTTAGCAATCACAGCTCCTGGTCAAGTGGTAGAACCATGCTTATTACATATTGCTCTTTTTCTAGGTTATCTGAAGTGCCAGTCTTGATATGGAGGGGGAGACATACACACACACACACACACACACACACACACACATACCACTGAAGTATCCCTTCAGACAGATTTCATATACAAGTGAGTTCCAAATATTATATATTCTCTGCTAATGACATCTATATGTATGCACGACTGGACTCATAATTCCCCTTCCTAATTTTATAGCTCCATTCACAGACTGAAAAACTGAAGGAAGTATATAGACCATCCTTCAGGGGGGAGGGAGGTACGTGACTTTCATGGTGGGCGTGGGGACTCACTGGAGCTCCTTCACACAGCTCTGATTGGCCTATTCGAGGGGGGGGAGGCAGTCTGGTAAAAATGGCAGCTGCCACCAACAAATGAGGCAACGTCCACTTTTTGTGATGGCTGCCATTCCCCTCCAAGAATGCCTCTCACAATGGGGCATTTTGAGGGAGAAAGGAAAGTAGCCAGCAACCGATCAGAGCTGTGAAAGCGCTCCAGTGAGTTTAAATCCTCCCCACTCAGAATGGCAAGTTATTATAATTATTTGCCTGCCCTGCTGCCCCGCCTCAGGTTCCCATTTAGAGCATTTTCTTCAAAAGAGGCTCAATTTGGGCTGAACATTCATCAGTGTAATTTATTATAATTATTCACTTAGGAAGAAGAACCCGCATTTCAGGCTGAACACATATTGAAGAGGCAATACCAGGGTAAAACTAGGAGCCCCAGGAAATTATAGAATCACAGAGTCGGAAGGTACCTCAAAGGGAACGAAATCCCACACACCCCTGCCCCCTCCCCCGGTGATGCAGGAAATCCACTGCTACAGCATCCCTGCATTAATTATAACAAGTAACTTGCAACGGTGAAAGCTGCGAGGGCCTTGCTAAGTTATCTAAGACGGGTGAGCCTGACCCCACCCTGAGGCCAAAGGTAGTCAAATGGCTGTCCCCACCTTGTAACCCAGGGGTGCCGAACTATATTTGGGTCAGGGCCAAATTGCCCCCACCAGGCCCTCTGCAGGCTGGATGGCATCAGTTGGTGCGGCCATGCCTGCTGATGTCATTGGCCCACCCTTGGCATGTTTTTTTTTTAAAAAAAAATTGGCCTTTCTCCATGCTGAAAGAGGCACAGAGTTTCACACCTCTCCCAGCACAGAGAAAGAAAGGGACTGGTGGCTTCACATGGCACACATCATCACCACAAGGGTGGCAGCTGCTCTTCCCAGCACCCACATCCTCACCATTATCGCCAATCTCAGATTGGAGTTAACACATTGGGATTCCCCTGCATGCAGCTCCCCCTCCCAATTGGAGAAAACAGCAAGGATTCTTCCGGGGGGGGGGGTCATCCAGAAGGCAGGCCTGGGAGGCCAAATCCCACCCCTGGAGGAACCCAAGGAGGCTCCACAGTTCAGATGTGGAACCTCTGCAGGCCAGATTAGGCTGGCAGGCTGGAGGTTCCACATCCTAGTTCTAACCCCAGCTTTAAGTGTTGAGGGGTTTCCTCTGGAGTCCCAGGCCCTCGACTCCCAAGACCCATGCAGGCCTCAAAGGGGACGTGTCTGGGGAATCCCCTGTTGCCTTAAAGGTTCCACCAGATACTCATCAATGATGCCCTCCCTAGGAGCCCTTCTTGCACTACCTGCCACTGTTGTGACCAATTCTGACCTACGTAAAAACACCAGACCCCTAACATCCAGTCACCCACATGGTAGTGTTGGGTTTTGCATAGGCAGAACGAGATTACCACCTGACCTGGTGGGTGTTACTTGAGTTCAAGTGTACAAGGCCTTTGGTCAGGAGACATGGTCTCGAGGTGATGTGACTCAGCAGCCTTGAACAGGTTTTAGCAGATCAACATGTTGATGAATAGGTTATACACTGGAGTGAGTAATATCCTATTTATAGGTGCAGGGTCTGGGGTATATAAGCTAGCACACTTGCTGATAGCTTACACTTGCTTCCGTCATTCCTCTTCATCTCTCTTCTCTGCTGCTTGCTCGTCTCGACACGACATGTCTCTTGTACTTCACTTCATCTAGCCTTACCACTGGGGTATAGGTTTTGAGTCTGCTATGATGTAGTGAGTAGAGATGCATTGATTGCCTTAATCCCATGTAATTGGGTCTTACAAATAAACTCTTTAATCTTTATTAACTGCTGTTATCTCCTCCTTCCGCTTGCGTGACTGGGACTGAGGGTCATTGGCTAGGGGAGCTTTTGAACCCGAGTAAGTCCAGCTCTCACATCGGTTATGGGCCCAGATAACGATCTGATGGTTATCTGATGGGCAGATAAGCCACAGAGACGCAGTTCGGAAAAATTCAGCAGTTATAGAGTTAAAGGAATTTGTTTACTATTTGTAAGAACGGTTTGTAAATAACCGGGAAGGCGAAGGTTTGTTGCTAAAGCTGGGAGCTGATAACAGCGGCTTGGAATGCAGCACAACTGAAAAATGCAAACAGAGAGACGGAGGATTTTTCGTTTTGAAAGCAGCTAGAACGGAGATGCCAGGCTTGGCAAAATCCAAGGCTACAGACTGTGAACGGGGGTGCCGGTTCGGGCAGCTACTAGGCTGAAAAGTGAACAATGCTGGACACAAGGATTTCGTATTCCACAGCTTGCTGGAGTGATTGGAAAGGAGCTGTATCGGGCAAGGAAATAATCTTCGGGAGGCTTTGTGTCAACTCATTTGAGTCAAGGCTACAGGCAGGAGGATCATATTTCATTTACAGTTTTCTTCACACAGCAGCGGATCAGCTATCTTTTGCATTGTATCAACAAGTGGCTTGGATTACAAATGCGTGGATTACGTCTGACGTGGGTAAAGCGTCTGGAGCGTCATGTCGCAGCAAAGCAAGGTCACGTGTGACAAACGTATCTCGGGAAACTTGATACTACAGCGGAGGCTGTATCAAACCAGCGGAGGCGTGGTTTTAAGCAGGGAAAAAACAGCGCGACAGTTTTGAACAGAGAAAGCTGTGCTTAAAATGTGAAGCTGTTCTTCATTTTCTTCATGTGGGATCACAGAAGAAAGGAGCTTGAAATCAGCAGGGGTGCTGCTGATGGAACAAACTTTGTGTTTCAACCCTGGACATAACAAAATGGACATTATTTTGTTGTGAGCAGAAAACAGTGGATTGTTTAAACGAAGCTTTCTGTGTTGGACATAAATAAACAGGAAGAGGACTATGCAAATGGTCAGGGGTTTAACAGTCATGTTTTTTGAAACTGTATTTCTTGAAGGTTGGATAACTTGGACTCAAGAAAGTGTAATATATGCTCTGAAATGTCAGGAAATGTACTGAATGTATATATGACTTGAGTATATTGTGGATTTTTCTGTAGCAAAATGTAAAATACTGAATAAGTAGGTATGTTTATATGGCAAAGCTAAGAGATGGATTATTTTCTTTCATACTGTAATGGTGTAATAAAGAAATGGAAAGTTGTACTGATGCAACTATAAAAGGTTAAATGCTTATATGTATGACATGTACATGCATGCATATCACATGAATGTTTGATCATTTAAATTCACAGGCTTGTGAAAGAAAATGCAAACTGTTGGTGGGGAAAGCATTTGGGAAATTGTAATTTTCACATGAAAGGTAATTTTGTGCACATAAACAAGGGATGCTAGCTTCAACAGGTAAACTGGAAGGCAAGCTGAAAAAACAGTTCATTTCATTTAAATTTGTTCTTGGTGATCTTGTGGATACTCTGATGGTCTTTAGAGGAGAGAAGCACGTTATTTCATGATGTTAAATACACGAAGTACAGGTTGTGTACATGTTAGATAGAAAGCTGAAGTATTGAACAAAGTCAAGGTGTTTTGTGCTTGGGTGGGAAACAAGCATATTACCCATGTTACCTATTTTCTTTTCAGATATGGGGAAGTTCAATTCAGTGCATGTTTTGATGCATTTCTAACAGGATGTGATATTGAACACATGGATTGTGTGGAAGAGTAAACAAACACTCAGAAGAGGTGATACTAATTTGGATAATGAAGTTTGAGTAGAAGCTCTTAAATGTTTTGATTATGTACATGATAGAAGTTTTAGTTCTGTGTATTGAACTGTACACCTTATAGAAAGTAGTGTAGAAGGAAGAATCTTCTGGAGAAACATTTCAGGATCTTGGATCTGATATGTAGGTACATACACCTCAAAGTTAGAAGAAATCTGTAAGGGAGCTTACATGAGATTTTTCTAGAAATGAGAATATTGTGTTTTACATGAAAAACACTTGGATAATGAGATTATCTAGAAGTGTTAAGTATAATGCTGGATGAAAATGTGAGATCATTTTTCAAAATTAATTCTGTTAATGCAGGGGATGCATCAAGTTCAGAGTCAGAATAGAAAAGCATTTGCTGAAAGACAGTCAGGTAAATTTGACAAACTTTGATACACATTTGGTTTGGTGGAGACTAAACAAATGATTGTTCATCATTGGTGCAAATTTCATTGGAACAGGAACCTGATAACTGATGAGATAAGGAACAGGTGAGTCAAACAACCTGTGAGATATCAGGATGAATTTGCAGGGGGAAAGCCATTTGAAACTTCAAAATTTCAAAGAGGTGAAAAATTGTCTGTTAAGGAAGCTGAACCATAGCTTCAGGCTATGCAAGCTGAGTTGAATTCTTTGGATAAAGAACAAAACATGGAAGCTGGGTGAAACAAACAGCAGTCCATGGAACTCATTGTTACCAGATAGATTTTTAAATGAAAACTAACCAGATTGAAAAAGGTTACATGACAAATAGCAAGATTGGTTGCTTGTGATTTTGCTCTAGTTAAAAGGAGCTGGATAATCATAAGATGAGTGCAACAACAATTTGCTTTGGAACAGTTAGACTGATGTTTAAGAATGTGGAAGATGTATGAATATTTTCACAATTGGAAATATTGGAACATAAGCATTTTAAATGAGAGGAAGTCTTTGGAAAACTGTCTGTGAGATTTTCTTTAGGAAAGCTAGGAATCAGCTGGAGGCTGGAATTCTGTTTTGAACTCAAACATTGCTGAAGTGAGATTTGCACAGAGAGGCAGATCAATGTTTGTTTGTTGAACAGGAGGAACAGGGACATAGACTGTATGTACTTTGTTTAGATGGGTGATCTATTGTTTTTTCTGGACAGATAAAAGCAATATGATATAATTGATCCAGGGTTTGGAATTTCATTGAATTGAAACTGCTTGGTGGTGGATCAACTGTTTATTTGTAAATAGAAGTTGAGGGAGAACCAAGAGAGCAGTACTTACTGCAACAAACCAGAGAAATATCATGGATGTGATTGAGAATTTTGGAGAAAGTTAACTCAGTGAGAGACTCCAAATAATTGAGGATTTTCAAGCACATGCTGATGGAAAAGCAGTTTGAATGCTACACAGGAGCATTGGGCTGTTGAGCTTTACTGTACAAGCAACAAGGCCAGGTATTGCTGTCAGTGTAATAGGCAGACTGTTAGACCAACAGGACATGCTTGGAGAGCTCTTGAAAGGAGTTGAGTGTTATCTGGAAGGAACATCACACTTCAGACTAAGAGTTACAAGTCAGAGCACAGGTGGCTTACAGATTCACAGAAAATGCCAGTTGTGGTTGTGATAGTAAGAACAACAAGAACACACCTGAAGTTTGTTATTTTTATAACCATACTTTGATTGATTTTGTAGAAACAATCATCTAAAAGTTGGAGTTCAACTGAAATTGAACTGAATGCATTGTATTATGTATTGTGCTATTATGCTATTGTAAAGCTAGAATAGTTAATGCATTTGTTTAAATAGTTTAAATTGTAAAAAATGTTTAAATAATGCTGGGATTGATGTGAAAAACCTATTACAGTTTTTTCAGGAAGCCAAGGCAGGATTGCTATGCTGCAGGCAGATAGCAATACACAACGTTTTGGGTTTGCAAATAAAACTGTGTCATAAGGAGGGATACATCAGAAGTGATTTGATAGTGGTTCAAATTTCTGACAGGTAAAGTCATTCCTGCAGAAGTTTTTTTTATCAAAGTTCATAGATGAAGGAACAGCATCAGATGTCAACAAAGCTGTTGCTGTTGTATGAAGTAAATAACCATGTTCTGTGCAAATGCAAAAGCAGGGGGATGTTGGGTTTTGCATAGGCAGAACGAGATTACCACCTGACCTGGTGAGTGTTACTTGAGTTCAAGTGTACAAGGCCTTTGGTCAGGAGACATGGTCTCGAGGTGATGTGACTCAGCAGCCTTGAACAGGTTTTAGCAGATCAACATGTTGATGAATAGGTTATACACTGGAGTGAGTAATATCCTATTTATAGGTGCAGGGTCTGGGGTATATAAGCTAGCACACTTGCTGATAGCTTACACTTGCTTCCGTCATTCCTCTTCATCTCTCTTCTCTGCTGCTTGCTCGTCTCGACACGACATGTCTCTTGTACTTCACTTCATCTAGCCTTACCACTGGGGTATAGGTTTTGAGTCTGCTATGATGTAGTGAGTAGAGATGCATTGATTGCCTTAATCCCATGTAATTGGGTCTTACAAATAAACTCTTTAATCTTTATTAACTGCTGTTATCTCCTCCTTCCGCTTGCGTGACTGGGACTGAGGGTCATTGGCTAGGGGAGCTTTTGAACCCGAGTCAGTCCAACTCTCACAGGTAGCTCAGTGTGGAGTATGTGGGGGGGAACACACCCCAAACACTCTCGGCCAGTTGGGGTATTTGGCAAAACCCTCCTACTTGGCCTGAAGTGACCAGCATTGCCCACAGTGAAACTTACCCCAGGATGGGAGAGTTCATGCGGACAAATAAACAGCATGACTTCATGGGGCTGACTTCAAACACATGGGCTAAGCCCTGCCTCTGATGTAAAGACACTGTGTATGTCCACACACCGCATTGCGCACCTGCCTTCTTGTGGGGCCAGCTGCAAAGTTGCAAACCTTCCATGGTCTCTCCATACTGTGGGGTGAGCATCAGGCTTTAAAAACATACTTTACTTTTCTTTTTTTGAGGGAACGTCACCGGAAGGGTGAAAGCTGGTAAATAACTAAGTTCCATTCCACAAAGTACTAGTCCTGGAGTTATGGATCAGGTTGGTTCATATCAGGATTTGCAAAGATAAAATTCCCCAAGCATTGCTATCAAAATAAAGGAGAGAGTCATAATCAGTCAAGCAAAACTTGCATGTTTTGCGGAGATTCTGTCATCCTCCAGGCTGCAATTCATCAGCCTGATAACGAAGGAAACTTTCCACCTGTGTGGGTGGCAGATTCCAGAGTCCCCGACAATCACAAAAACCTCTGTCTTGGTATTGCATCGTGGATCCAATGCTATGCATTTATTGATATATTTAGGGCACGATCCGATCAGGGTTCCAGCCCTCCGAACGTAGAGGATTATGGGCACCCTATGCAGGATGGGAAGTGCACGGAGGTGAAAGTCACCTCCACACTCCTCCTGCCCTGGGGGGGAAAAAAAACTTAGATGACCGATTTTGACCATCTAAGTGTGTCACCTCAGAGCATGAAGTGCCACGAAGATACCTCGTATCTTGGCAGTGCCAGTCTCCTTCCCCCCCCTCCTCCTAGAACACTTGCTCAACCCCTTCTCCGGGGCCATATTTGCAGCCTTGGAGAAGCAGCCAGCATGGTTCTTTCCATGCTGGCTGTAAGGGGGAGGAGAGAGGTCGGAGTCCCAGCTCAGACCTCAGAGCACGTTTCCAAGGCGGCTGCAGGAATTCTGTATAATCCTATGGCTGTCTAGACCAGTGTTCTCCAACCTTGGGTCCCCAGATGTTTTTGGCCTACAACTCCCAGCATGCCCCAGCCAGCATAGCTGGCTGGGGCATGCTGGGAGTTGTAGGCCAAAAACATCTGGGGACCCAAGGTTGGAGAACACTGGTCTAGACACTGTCTAGTGGCCATAGGATTGTGCTGTTATTTATTTAAAATTCTTACCTATCCAAAGGACCAGGCTAAGCCAAAATTCTAAGAATAGGCTAAGCCAAGACGGTGTCTCTCTTATGTACACCATCAGCTCTGTCTGGCATTATCACAGGCCAATATTCAAAGAAACTATCTGACACATACATCCCAAATCAGGACATATTTATACTCTTTCTAAAATATTACTTCACTGTCAATACTAATGGCTGTTTCACAAATCTCGGCTCACAAGTGTAAGATCTTAATTATGAAACGAGTTGAGTTTATTAAAAATCTTCATCATCACCGTGTCAAGATACGTTGTATTTTTGGAATAATGAATAACAATAGATTATAGAGATAGAATGTATTCTTTGGTCCCGTGGTGATGGGAGCACTATATAAGTTGTATGTTTGTTATTTAGTTGTTTTACATATTGCTTGAAAAATTTTAAATAAAAATTTGAAAAAAATATATATTAAAAAAAATCTTCATAATTGGCACTTCTCATTTTGCGTTCAGTCTGGTTTTGGTGGTTACCTTCTGTTTTTTGTTGTCTTTCCAAAACTGAAAACATGAATAAGAAGAACTAGAGAAACAAGTTCTAAAACAAACTGACTAAAAAACATCCAGAACAAACGCCACTAAATAAATACAGCTAAAATCAACCAATCAAATGTCTTTTTATTTACATATTTATTTATTCATTCACTCGATTTATGATTTGACCTATAGCCAAAGCTATAAATAATAAACAAAGTACAATAAATCCAGTTGAATACATTTTTTTTAAATTAAGAGAAGCCATAAACACAATTTCAAATAGAGATGATATTATTTTTTAAAGGTATCTCTATGACACAACAGAGAACATTTGTGCCTCTAGTGACATAGACAGACAGATCCACAAGCACCCCCAAACTATGAACTTGATCCTTTTGGCAGAGTGCAACCACTTCCAGTAAAGTTGAACACCACCATCCTGGAGAGATGAGCCACCACCCACCAACAGTACCTCCATCTTATTTGGATTGAGTTTCAGTTTCTTGGCCTTCATCCAGTCCATTACTGCAGCCAGGCACTGATTAAGCACTTGTGCCACCTCACCTGGATCTGATGAAAAGGAGAGATAGAACTGTGTGTCATCAGCATACTGATGGCCCTGCACTGTAAATCTCCAGAAATATCAGGTGTTTCCTGTAGAGGTTGAGGTTGTATGGCATGGGAGACAAGATGGAACCTCAAGTGGGGGGTGAGCAGATATCCCCAAGCACCACCTTCTGAAAATGGTCATCCAGATATGAACCAGAACTAATGTAAAGCCATCTCACTGCTCCCAGCCCAGGCAAACTTTCCAGAAGAGGGATAGCATGGTCAATGGTATCAAAAGCTGTGGAGAAGGAATCATCAAGGTTGCACTCCCCCTGTCCTACTCCTGGCATGTCATCCCAGGCAGATTCCATGCCTAAACCAAGCCTAAACCCCAATCCAGAAAGTCAGTGTTCATCTTGTTCCTGATTCCCAGTTCAATTTGCGCAGATTCCCTCATTTGCACAAATTTCCTCAGTAGACTAAATCAGCCCCACTTTAGTCTATAGAGCAGTGTATAGCTGGCTGGGGCATGCTGGGAGTTGTAGGCCAAAAACAACTGGGGACCCAAGGTTGGAGAACACTGCTATAGAGAATATGTGCACACATCAGGAAATTTGTGCAGATTTAGGGATATATGTGCAAATTTCCCATTCACGCAAAGCGAACAGTGATCGCAAACACAAACGGGAACCAGGCACAAAATGAGGTGAGATGGTGTTCAGAGAATCCTAGTGATCTCGAACATCACTCGTTCATCCATCCCTAGACTCATCTGATGGCTTGGGTGCATGGGAGCAACAATGACAACAAAATGTTAAAATAAACAAATGAATAAGAAATTATTATTATTAGTACGCCCTATATTTCTATACCGACCAATAGCCAAAGCTCTCTGGACAGTTTACAAAAGATGAAAACCTTAAAAATACAATTTAAAGCATATTATAAAAACAACAACAAACATAAATACAATTTTTAAAACTCAGCAATAAACATCCTGGGACTGGTTAAAATATCATCATATGCTGTCAAATGCCTGGGAGTGGAGGAAAGTCTTAACCTGGTGCCAAAAGTTGGCACCAGGCAGACCTCAGTGGGGAGAGCGTTCCACTATCGTCGTTCCGCACTTGTGTGATGCAGTCTTTGGGGAAGTGGGGTGCTAACCTCACTGCAGTTTAGACAACAAGGGGGATGTCAAGTCCTGTAATCAAAATCTCCACCTTAGTTTCTGATCTCACTTTCAAGCCTGTTGAAAGCTTTGCTTGCTTGTGTGTGTGTGTGTAGTATATATATAGTCGGTATATATATATATATATATATATATCAACCTCAGGGAGCTGTATTTCTCTGGCAGCTCCCTTGCACTTTTTGAGGCATATAGCAGAAAGAGAATACCAGCAAACTAGGCCGACTGTGAGCGTCACCCTGAAATGCGTCCTCAAAGTATTGGCGATAAATTATGGGACTTCGGCAATGCTACAAATCCTGTACTTCAACATGTCCAAAAGAAACTATTATGCTCCCAACCTGGTATAAAATAATCACAGTAAAATAGGTGGACTTGTCAAGTGGTTAAAAGATAGCACTGAAATACACAGTGCTCGCTTTGCAACGCGGTGATCAAAGGCAGTAAATACTGGTGTAGAAAGCAGGAAAACAGGCCAGTGCATTGTTATTGTTGTGGAAATAATTTGCCTTTCGATGGTCCAACCAGAAATGCTAGTGAGAATCACGGCAAGTATAAAGGCTGAAGGGAACCTGAAGGTCATGTGTTCTAGCATGGATCTTGGAGGATTTCTTTTGGGGTGCATAATTTTTAAGTGAACCAACCTAATCCACATTTCCAAGACTAATAAGTGGATCTGCACGGAGGCATTCCTCAGATTGTGCATTTCCCCAAATTTTGCAATGCAATTCTCTGCTCCACCAGTGTGTGCAAAAAAAAGCATATTTTAAGGACAAATACAGTTGGTAACAATGGCAGTGAGAAGGTGGATTCATTAAGTGAGAGGGGCATTGAGGGTGCCTTGCCCAAGGCCCTCAAAAGCTTGTTAGATCCATTAAAACAGCTGACATGTCCCATCATATGCCATTAAATGCCTGGGAGTAGAGCACAGTCTTAACCTGGAGCTAAAAATATGACAATGTTGGCATCAGGCAGGCCTCAGTGGGGAGATCATTCCACAATTGGGGGGCCACCACTGAGAAGGCCATCTCCCTTGTCGCCACCCTCCGAGCCTCCCTTAGAGGTGGCACTTGGAGAAGGGCCTCAAATGTAGATCGTAGTGTCTGCGTAGATTCAGGTCGGGAGAGGTGTTCCCTCAGGTATTGCAGTCCCAAACACCTCTGGTTTCCCCCAAGAGCTGGAACCTGTCAACCAGAAGCCCCTTGAGCCAGAGCCCACCACCTCTGCACAAACTGGGAAACCCAAAGAGAGTGAGCAAAGGAACTGTCTTGCTTTACACTAGGGGCCTCATGCTTCTCAATGCCTGTTCGCCGGCACATACGGTGCACAAGACAGGAGCTGACCCAGAGGCAATGGAGTGTTAGTCTCCAGTGATAGGAATATGTAGCTGAGATTATGGGGCGAGATGCTGACTGAGACTCAAAAACCCAAATGCAATTTCTAGAACACCCTTACTTAGACAGAATGCAGTTTAATTCCAGACACACTTTTCCACATTCACTCAGATAGTTACTAATGCTGGCACAACAGAGCCCGGGGGGCAGCTAGCTTGTATACACAGAAGCAGGAGGTGTGCTGCGAGCAACTGCTACTTTTGGTGTTCCCATCTTCTTTAGAGTTGTGCTGATTTGGGCGTATCTTAAACACTCTTTCTCTCAAGTCTTTGCACGATGTGGAAAAATATGCCTGTTGACTATGTATTTTCATTGTACATTAAATGGTCCAGTCCTGATTGGAGGGGAAGGGAAGATACAAATCAGCTGAAGAATAAGAAAACTGCAGCAAGTTGTGCATGCTCCAATTCTGGAATTAAATTTATAAATTATTTTAGTTAAACCAGAGGAATGGGGGGGGGGGATCCATTCAACCCTAACCTTTTATCATTGGGGATGAGAACTAAAGATACGGTGGCCCTATCACCCAGATGAGGACATTCCACAATGAATCCACATTGAGCAAATTCCAAGATGCTGGAAATGGCCAAAGAATAAAGAGTGAGTTTGATAGAATACCAAAAAGTCAAATCAATGACGACAAAGTGCTTCCTGGACTTTTATTACAGAATGATGGAGAAACTGTGTTTCTGAACCTCACAAAAAAAAAGTCATTCTGGCAATATTTTCAGCAAATCTTCAAGGTTCATTTACAGTGCAAAAGCTTAGCAGCCCAGGGGATCTGACAAGAAGGAACAAAAAGTTTCAGGCTCATCTTTCCATAAAATTACAAAGTCACCCTTTCCATAATCAATGGCCATAAATCTCTCTCTGGTGCACTTCGCAGGCTTGGTTCAACTATACCAGACCAAATGCAAGAAAGACAACCAGAAAGAAAAAGAACAAGGGCAAGAAAGACAAGAGCCCTATTCAGACATGCAGGATAGGGGTAGAATCCCCGTCGGCAGGGAACTGGGATTCACAGCAGCATACTCCAACCTGCCCTGATGTCCATGCATTGATCGGTTCTGTGCGCAGAAAGGTGATCCGCCCACTAATTGGTACACACGTAGGCTCTCTCTGCTCAGTCAAGAATGTATTAATTGTATTGTTATTTTAACGTGCAGGGATTGTTATATTTTAGATTGCTTTTTCCATTTGATACTGTGGTTTTTTTTTCCAATTTCCAGAGTGGTAGCTGTGTTAGTCCATTGCAGCAAAAACAGCAAAGAGTATTGTGGCATCTTAAAGACGAACACATTTATTCTGGGCGGGTATAAGCTTTCGTGGACCATGCCCAGTGTTGTGCCTCCAGTAGGTCAGACAGAGACCAGCCGGGCCGGAGTGTGTTTGGGGTGGGGCCCGGCTACGTGCAGCCTGACCCAGCTGGGCAGCCTTACCAGTCAGCGCCTGCTCAAAAGGCAGGTCCCAAACACACTCAGATGCTGGAAGCAATCGTTTGTTACAGCTACTGCCAGACACTCCTGATATTCCTGATCTCAGACCTCTGTACCTTTGATCCTCGGAACGACCCTGACTACGCCTGTGCCTGACCCCTAACTGGTTTATGTTTGCTGTATTTCGGAATGATATATTTTGCCTTTGACCCTCGGACTGTGATAACGACTACAGCTTATCTTGGGACTGGACGGATTTACGACACCCACTTCATCAGACGTATGAGATGCATCTGATGCAGCCGCAGCGGACAGTGTTCACCAGAGTTTTTGTTGTTTTTAAAATGTGAACCAAACAAATTTATCCCTCCCCCTTCCTAGTTGCTCAGGGAAGTAAACGGGAATGGTTTAGAATACCTTCCTCACTGCCCTGCAGTTTCCTCCTTTGTCCAGGGCTTCAAGCTGATGCATACATGGAATGTTTCGTTTAATTTTATTTTACTTTATTTATTTAAAATTATTTTTAGCTCACCTTTAAGGATGAAACCCTCTCAAGGCAGCATACAGGATAAAAACTATACAAAAATATACAAAGAAGCAATAAACATGCAATACAAATACTATAACATCTTTTTTAAAAAAATTAAAAAAAGTACACCAGTAAAACCTGCAGCCCACAGATTATGGGAAAGCCAGAAAAAACAGGTGGGTCTTCAGAACTTTCTTGAAGACCTGCAAAGAAGGTGCTTGACAAACCCCAAATGGAAGCTGATCCCAGAGGTACGGGGCCACTGCTGAAAAGACCCTCTCCCTCGTACTCACCAGCCTAAATGCCCCTGGTAGCAGCCAAGTGAGAAGGGTTTCTGTTGATGAACTCAAAGTGTGGGGAGGCTGGCATGGGAGAAGGTAACTTGAGCCCAAACTATTTAAGGCTTTAAAGGTTAAAGCCAGCACCTTAAATTGGGCTCAGAAACACACTGGCAACCAATGCAGTTGGTGCAGTCCCAGTGTCATATGAACACTCCCAGCTCCCACTAATATCCAGGCAGCTGCATTCTGCACCAACAGATGTTTCTGAGCCATCTTCAAAGGCAGCCACATGTAGAGCACATTACAGTAGTCAAGCCGGGATGCCACCAGAGCATGACTGACTGAGGCAAGATCCTCCCTCACTAGGTAGGGTCACAGCTGGTGTACTAGCCTTATCCAGTAAAAAGTACTCCTTCCTGGCTTCTGCCACCACCTGAGCTTCCTCAGTTAGTGCTGAGTCCAAGAGCACACCCAACCCATGACTTGGTCCTTCAGGTGCAGTGCCACCCCTTCTAAGACCAGATGTATTCCTCTGTTGAGATTGGTTGGTTTCCCTACCCACAGTACCTCCTTCTTGTCTGGAGTAAGTCTCAGCCTGTTTGCTCTCATCCATTCCAAAACTGCACCCAGACACCGGTTCAGGCATTCAACATCCTCCCTAGGATAATTAGAAGGGAATGAGAGGCAGAGCTGAGCATCATCCACATACTGATGGCACTTCAGCCTAAACCTCAGAATGACTTCCCCCAAGCTCAGGATACTCTGTGCAAGCACTAGCGTGCCGTGCGTCAGCATTGTGATGGTGCCCAGCACAGCATCCTCTGGTAGGCCCCCTTTCTTGACCTCACGGGCTTCCATGGCAGTCAGCAGCAGCAGTGCTGAAATCTGTGGAAGGCAGCTGCAAGATATTCACCATTTTAATGGCCCACAGTGCCCTGATGTAGCATTGTTCTAGGGCAATGTGGAGATTAAAAATGGCCCACACTGTCTTTCTCTGCTGCTAGGTAAGCCTGAACATGTGAGTGGGCATGTGCGTGGATGCCCAGCTTCTGCCCAAGGATTCCCGGTGTTGATGATGACAAGTCTTGAGAGAAGCATCAGACATCAGTTTTCTTGGAAATTGTAGAAATAGGTAAATGGTATAGTTGTGTGTGGTGGTGGTGTGGGCGGGGTGAACACACCTATGAGAAATCAAGGTGTCCCCAATTCACCAATCTAACCAACGGGGCAAGAAGTCCATGATGGCATGTGTCTGCCGTTATATTTACTGCAGAGATATTCTAATTAGATAGCGTGGTAATCTCCCATCACTTTGAATCGGATCAGATGGTCTACTGATACAAGAGCAAAGCCAAATCAGACTGGGAATTGGGTCATGCCAAGATATTCTACATCACATGGTTTCCTTAATCTGATGCAATTTGCTCTGCACAGATATGGGGGCTGCAGGCAGCCTCATCATACTGCCGCACACTTCTTGAAAAGAGACCTGCTTTTGTAACAGAATATAAACCTCACAGCATATGCCAAAAACACTGTTCTTCTGATCTTTGCTTTCTGCATACTCAATCCTATTTACCAGCTGGAATCAAAACACACAAAACAAAAAGGAAGAAGGACATGCAGCGCATTGTGTATGTGGAACTTTGGCAAGGGCTGTCAGGAACTCCCCATCCGAGTTGATGCTGGAAGGCAGTTGGAGAAGCCCTTTATTTAAGACAGGTTACAAGAAGAACAATATTCACCATTCTGTTTTTAACTTGTTTTGTGAAAAGCTGTGTACAAAAAGAAAGTGTTATGATGACTGTAGATCATCAGCTGGATATCTGAATATAGAAATCTCCAATTTCACAATATCATCTACAATAATGAAATCCCCCTTGAAAGCTAGTCTGGTATGGGGCTTAGAGTGCTGGACTATGACTGGGGAGACCTTGAGTCAAATCCTTACTCAGCACTGAAGCTCACTGGTGTTCTTTTTGGGCAGCAGTCATGAATTAGAAGTGAATAGCACCATGGAGAGCATCCAAGAGGGAATGTTCCAGAAGTGTAACCACAGGTCTGAGGTCAGGTCTTGGATAGGCAGAACAAAAAAGAGGATAGCACCAGAAGGAACTCCAAGTGGCACCAGAAGCCAGATGAGCTTAACTTGAGCTTAACTTGCTCCAACAACTAGCAGACTCTAAATGAGCCTTAAGTAGGGTTTTGGCTTCCAAAAAGGAAATGTCCATGGATCAGAGGTTAGGCTACCTCCTCAGACACATTGTGTGCTGACAGTTCTGGTGCCTGGGCCTGCTCTCATTTTGGAGTGTCCAACAAGGCAGGTGTTCCTGGGGCTCCCTTTCAGTGTGGTTCCTGCCCTAGTCTGCATGTCCTCTGTCTGGGGTTGGCCATGGTACACACCACTACCATTAGCTATTTGATGGTTCCCAGGAAGGACCCACATGAGGGGCAGTATTGTAGGAATGCTGGGCCTGAGTAATTTCAACATATGGCTAAGCATTTTCCAAGAAGGAAGAGAATGGTATAGCTCTTGCTTTCATGGCACTCTATGATGTGCATACCAGACTCCCCATGTGAGCACAAGAGCCACTGCATCAGGGCACATGTGCTGCCCAGGCTTTAATGGTGTTCATAGGTTGAGAGTCTAGCTGTTTAGAAAACGGAAAGAGATTACTAGCTCTCTAGAGAGCTGTTTGCTAGAGGATCAAAGGACTAAAACCTAGATAATCATTTTGATTTTGATTCCAATTATGGAATGCATTCTCTCTTATTGGTTTATCTAAATGCGATGGCATGGCTTTCTAAAGCTTGTTATCTGCATTTCATATCATTTCCCCCCCCTGTATCAGCATGACGTATTTAATCTGAGCACTTTTATCTTTAGATGCAAATTCCATGTCAGATACATCTATTAATTAGAGTGTTCCCAATTTGGTGGTGGAGAGTGGGAAGAATGCTGTGCTGTAATTCCAGCTTTCCAGATCTGGAGCACCAGCTTCCATAGCTGCTGAGAATATATATAAAGTGCCTCATGATATCCTGATGAGCAAGCTAGCTAAAAGTGGGCTGGATGGAACAACTATCAGGTGGATCCACAATTGGCTACAGAATCAGACTCAAAGGGTGCTTATCAATGGTTCCTTCTCAAACTGGGGAGAGGTAAAGAGCGGGGTACCACAGGGCTCGGTCCTGGGCCCAGTGCTCTTCAACATTTTTATTAATGACTTGGATTGCAGGGAATGCTTATCAAATTTGCAGACGACACAAAGTTGGGTGGAACAGCTAATACTCTGGAAGACAGAAACAAAATTCAAAGTGACCTCAATAGGCTGGAGCGCTGGGCCGAAAACAACAGAATGAAATTGAATAGGGATAAATGCCAAGTGCTGCACCTAGGGAAAGGGAACCAAATGCAGAGTTACAGAATGGGGGACACTTGGCTCAACAATACTACAAGTGAGAAGGATCTTGGAATTGTGGTAGATCACAAACTGAATATGAGCCAGCAATGCGATGTGGATGCAAAGAAGGCAAATGCTATTTTGGGCTGCATTAATAGAAGTATAGGTGGTATAAATCTCAAAAAGTAGGGAGACTTGGTCTTCCAAACATAAAATGGTACTATATAGCAAATCAACTTAGATATATTATGGATATTATTGCTAGGAAGGATCTCATGTGGTGGGAAATAGAAGCATATGAATTGGGAAATAGAGTAGATATTTTTTTATTTGCAAAGCAAGGGTATAATATGATAAAAAGATTAGAAAACCCCTATTTAAAAAATATGTTAGAAAATTGGAATAGAAACAAGAAAATATTTATACCAGGTATATCACCGCTTACTCCAGTGGTGGTAATGGAGGACTTTCCAGAGAACGTTAGACATTTGGAACAAATTTATAGAGAGAAAAAGGTAATTAGATTAATGGACTGGCTGGAAAAAATGGAGATAAGGCAAGAAATAATTGAAAGGGTTGGACCAGGAAGAATTTTGTGGTTAAATTTAATCCAGTTAGTTCAATGGGGAAAGAAATGGAAGAGGAGACAGGAGCATGAAAGAGAATTCACCGCATTTGAGCAGTTGGTTATGTCTAGAGAACTTATAGAAGAGAATGTATCAGCTAGAGATATTACAAAGATGATATATAAAATGATTCAGAAATCAGAAGAGCAAGCGGAAAATCTTAAGATAGTTTGGGATACAGAGTTTGAAGAAGAAATAGCAAAAGAAGAGTGGAATAAGATATGGGATAGGAGAATATTGAAAAATATGTCAATAAGGATAAAAGAGAATTGCTATAAGTTAATTTGGAGATGGTACCTGACTCCGGTGAGAATGAACAAAATAGATAATAAATGTTCTCCAATGTGTTGGAGAGGTTGTCAGGAGCTGGGTACGTATGCTCATATGTGGTGGAGTTGTAAAAATGTATTGGATTTTTGGAAAATGATTTTTGAAGAAGTATCAGAAATTATTGATATTGATTTAGAAGTTTGTCCTAAATTAGCATTGTTATCAATAACCAAAAAGGTGGCTGGTCCTCAAAATGTTAAAGAATTAATTGTAAATTTGTTGACGGCGGGTAGATAAATGATAGCAAGAAAATGGAAAGTTCAGCAAGTTTTCTCTATCACTGACTGGTATAAAGAAGTATGGGATATGGCTTTAAATGATATGTTAACTTGTAATATCAAATGTAAAGGGGGACAATTAAAGAAAAACTATTTTAAGGATATCTGGGGTTTATTTTTGGATTTTGTGTTAAATAAGGGGAAAGGGAGCATGCCATGTCAAGATATGTTGTATTTTTGGAATAATGAATAACAATAGATTATAGAGATAGAATGTATTCTTTGGTCCCGTGGTGATGGGAGCACTATATAAGTTGTATGTTTGTTATTTAATTGTTTTATATATTGTTTGAAATTTTTTAAATATATATATTATATTTAAAAAAAAAGAAGAACTATAGCTTCCAAATCACAGGAAGTGATAGTTCCCCTTTACTCAGCACTGGTTAGGCCTCATCTTGAGTACTGCGTCCAGTTCTGGGCACCACACTTTAAGAAGGACGTAGACAAACTGGAGGGGGTTCAGAGGAGGGCAACAAGGATGATAAAGGGACTGGAAACAAGGCCCTGTGAAGAGAGACTGAAAGAAGAGAGACTGAAGGCTAAACTGGGCATGTTTAGCCTTCAGAAGAGGAGACTGAGGGGAGATATGATCGCACTCTTCCAGTACTTGAAGGGTTGTCACACAGAGGAGGGCCAGGAGGATCTCTTCTCGATCATCCCAGTTTGCAGGACATGGAATAATGGGTTCAAGTTACAGGAACCCAGATTCCAGCTGAACATCAGGAAAAAAATCCTGACTGTTAGAGCAATAAGACAATGGAACCAATTACCTAGGGAGGTGGTGAGCTCTCCCACTCTGGAGGCATTCAAGGTGCAGCTGGACGGCCATCTGTCAGAGATGCTTTGACCTGGATTCCTGCATTGAGCAGGGGGTTGGACTCGATGGCCTTGTAGGCCCCTTCCAAATCTACTTTTCTATGATTCTATGATTCTATGTATGCATATGGGGGGGGGAGGTGCTATTTGGGATCTACTTCAGGTAGCATAACATCTTGGGATGGCATGGTGAATTTTACTCTTTTTTAAAGAAAAAAAATCCATCTGCAAATTAGAGAAGTACAGTCCAGAAAAGATTTGTTTGTGTATTTGTTGATTTATTCATTTATTTTAAAATTTTACAGACCGCTTCCCATTTTTAAAAAAATCCCAAAGTAGCGTATAACAAATTCTAAAACAATGCATCATTACAAGTACATAAGCACAACAATATTAAAACAAATTAATGGTTGGCAAAGACCAGGGTAAACAGGATTGTTTTTAATAATAGCCAAAAGTGCATGATCATCCATACCTGACATGTCAATAATAATACCTTGAACCTAGCTCAATAGCCAGTGCAATTCTTTCAGCACAGGTATTTTACGTGCATGGCAACACACTCCATTCAGCAACCTTGCTGCAGCATTCTGCACTAACTGCGGGTTACAGTCAGTCAGTCAGGCGATCACTCGTGACCGAGTAAGATTGTCTTCCAGGATAAAAAAAGAAAAAAGAAAGAAAAGAGAATTTACAAAAAAGGAGATTTTAAAAGGAGGAAAATTCTAAAGAAAATTGTGTAGACTCTAGCGATGGGTCCGTAAGTGACTGTGGAGGCCAATTCTAGATCCACACAGCTTCCCACAGTGAGGACACAGGTTACCAGATGGAAGATGGTCTTGTAAAGGATTCATTTGACGTGCTTTTCACTTAGCACATTTCTCCCTTTCACCTTGCACTCGAGCTTCTTCAAAGTCCATAGAACCTTTGTGAAAGGCCAACCTCCAGTTAGATCGTTCATGGGCCAGAGCTTCCCAGTTTTTGATGTTTATATTGCATTTTTTTAGATTAGCCTTAAGAACATCTTTACACCTCTTATATTGACCACCGGTATTCCGCTTTCCATCCTTGAGTTGGGAGTAAAGTAACTGCTTTGGGAGATGGGAGTCAGGCATTCGAACAACATGACCGGTCCATTGAAGTTGGCGTTGAAGGATCATTTTTTCAACGCTAGTAGTCTTTGCTTCTTCCAGTACACTGACATTTGTTCGCCTATCTTCCCAAGTAATTCACAGGATTTTCCGGAGGCAACGTTGATGAAATCTTTCAAGGAGGTGGAAGTGACGTTTATAGATAGTCCATGTTTCGCAGGCATACAATAAAGTTGGTAATACAATGGCTTCATAAACCAGTTTTTTGGTCTTCTTACAAATATCCCGATCCTCGAACACTCTATGTTTAATTCGAGAAAACGCGGCACTTGCGGAGCTCAGACGCTGCTGGATTTCACTGTCAATGTTAGCTGTAACAGAAAGATAGCTGCCAAGATAGAGAAAATGATCGACATTTTCCAGTATTGTCCCGCCAAGCTGGATAGATGGCATCACCAAAGGGAGGGCAGCCCCACATAGAGAGCATTACAGTAGTTCAGTCTTGAGGTTACCATGCATGGATCACAGTGGTTAAGCTATCCCTGTCCAGGAACAGGCGCAGTTGACATGCCAGCCAAAGTAGGTAATAGGCACTCCATTCCACGGAGGTCACCTATGCTTCCAATGTCAATGATGAATCTAGGAGCACCCCCAAGCTGCATACCCATTCTTTCGGGTATATCCATCCCATAGGTTTTCTGGTTGCTTCTGATTTAATGTGCGCTCAATTATTTCAGCTTTCAGCCCTCTTTAGATGCTTTATTAGATTGTGTTACTTTTTTATTATTAATTTCAAGACAAATGGTTTAAACTGTGTTTGTTTGTTTTTGTTTTTTAAATCCTAAACAAGTAAAGGCAACGCCTTTTATTTTTAGATTAAGACATGATGTGCCAAGATTCAGCCTTGAGCAAATTTTTACGAGGCAGTTATAAACCCCTGCTAATAGAGGTTTATAATGGAAGTGCTGACACAACCTTATGCACTACTTTAATAAAAAAAAGACCAAGCATGCAGTAAGGTCTGGAGTAGGGGATTGACCCATAACTCATGAGAGACAGAGCATTAAGGGAATTATAAATGTCAGTCCCTTATGATTTTTCTGTATCTCATAAAAACTACCATCTATTCTTCTAATATCTGTTTTCCATTTCCTCTTAAATTAATAGAATAGCCAGCCTACAATATTGATTTGATATTTTTTTTCTAGTAATGCTTTCAAAAAATATCTCAAAAGCTCAATGCTTTACTACAGCTGTTGATTTAGTCCCCTCTGTCTGGTCTAAACTCAGTAGCTCCTTGCCCAGCATGGGCTTTCAGACATGCATTTGCTAAGTGGTACTGTTATCCATTTCAGAAACAATGGTATGCAGAGTGGGGGGGGGGACGACCCATTGGCCATACCACTAAGAGCTGACCTAGGATGGCATTCTGCCAGAGTTTATATGGGGGAATACAAGGGTGCCTGAACCACTGTGGCGGATGCTGTTGTGACTGAAAGATGAAAGAAGAGAGGCAAACTCCCATCTGGTTGGCAGCTAAGGAAATGGAGGGAATGGGTGAATGAGGAAAATGGAGGGAAAGGGTAAATGAGGGAAATGGAGGGAAAGGGTAAATGAGGGAAATGGAGGGAAAGGGTAAATGAGGGAAATGGAGGGAAAGGGTAAATGAGGGAAATGGAGGGAAAAGGTAAATGACAGAAATGGAGGGGAAAGGTAAATGAGGGACATGGAAGGAAAGGGTAAATGAGGCCTCTCCTAGCCTAACACTAACAATGACGGAAAGTTTTCATCATTGTTTATTGATTTATCACTATTTACATTTAATTGTTCCTTCAACATTACAACAGAAATGACCTTTCGACCCTGCCCCCTCCAGCACATATCCATACATGTTTATATATTACATAATCATTCGCCCAAACACATACAATCACATACCCACATTTAACAACAGTCACACAAATGGACCAGACAAATTTTTTAAAAGGGGGTAACAGACAAAACAGAAAAGGATTGAGGGAGGAAATAGAAGAACAGGGTGATGGCAGGCGGAGTTCCAAGCCCACCCATCCAACAGAATCATTAACACACCTAGATCACCCCAAAGTTCCAAAAATGGAATCCAAACGCATCTGTATCTTGCTGTGGCCTCACAGCAACAATAGGCAATCTTCTCTCTTTCACCACCAGATCTAACAGCTATGTGGGGGAGAAGTAGCTCAGTGGTAGAGCACATGTTTGGCATGCAGAAGATCCCAGGTTCGATCCCCAGACCCCAGCATCTCCAGCCTAAGCAGGTAAAAATCCTGCCCGAAACCCCGGAAAGCCACTGCCGGACAAGGTCAACAATACTGTGCTAGATGAACCAAGGGTCTTTGACTCCGCGGGCCAGTTTGCACAACGTCACGATAAGCCACACGATAAGCCACACTGAAAACAAGCCATGGTTGGTTGGTTAATTGCTCAGAAAGCCATGCTGCTGCAAACAGATGATCAGGTGCTTGCCAGCTTGCCATGGTCTGTTTCCCCCTTCATCCTCCTGCTGCTCCCACCATGTATCCCAGGGGCCTTGTGGCACAACTCCTCTATACTCCTGCTGTGATGAGATTCTCCCCCCCCCGCCACCCCCAGCCTGCCCTTTCTTGCCTTGCAAAGCACCTGCATTCATACACGCATGCACTAACACACACACACACACACACACACACACCATATTTTCAGCAAGGGCTTACCTTACTTTTTTAGGATGAGGTGGCTTTATTTATTTTCTTTCTTTAACACTTTTTTTTGGCTGCCTTCTTCTTGGCTGCTCCTGGCAGCCCGTTCCTCTTCTTAGCACAGCTATGCCTATATGCGTGATTGATTTACCCTCTGGGTAAGTGTGTGCACCCCCAGTTCAGGACCATGGTGATTTGGGAGGGGGATTTAAGCTTTCCTCCTCCTGTTTTCATGCCAACATTCCCCCCTTCTGCAGGAAATGGTTAAACAGAGAAAAAATGAGGGGTTTCCCCCCTCTTTTATTTAACCCCCCCCCGGGTAGGGATTTCAGCATGAAAACAGGAGAGGAAAAGCTTAAATCCCCCCTCCCAAATTGCCCTGGTCCCAATTTGGTGGGGGAGAGGGGCATGCGCATCCCAGAGGTAAGTCAATCACACATTCAGGTATAGCTGTGCTAACTCGGCTCACAAGGGGATAAAGCTGGTTGATTTTTACTATCAAGTGGTATATAAATATTATTAATAAATTGTAAAAAAAATAAAATAAAATACTGAGTTCATGGCAGAGGCAAGATCATAGTTCATTCTCTTAGCCACCATGCTGTGCCAGCTCTAAAGGGTGTTGCCATTTTGGTGGTGAAGCTTTCTTGTGAGCGCACCTCCACATGGCCAGTGCTTAGAAGCCTCTGGAAGGATGACCCCCGCACATTCCCCAGACTTTTCTCAAAACCGGATCACATCGGGCAAAGTCACAGGAATGCTTTCCTGTCTTGTATAGTCTGCTTAGGAGGGCCATTTTGGTCAAAAGGAAGCACAGAAATGAACACAACACAACATGTGCCAACCAAAGATGCCCAACTAGGAGCAGCCCCTGTTGTCATCCCCCCCCCCCTCCGGCCTCTTTTAGCACCATGTTGGGCGGAGAAGCAACATGTCCTGTACTGTTTCTGGACCACTGCTGTGTCAGGCAACTCAGCCACAAGTCCAAACAAGGTTTACTTTTACGATCCAGTTGCACTGTTGCCGTATCACTCAGCAAGTAATTCTACTGGCTGAGTGAGGAGAGGTCTACGTCTAGGCCCAATCCTCCCTTTCACTTCCTGTTTCCTATACTGTCGGCAAACAGTGTCTTAACTCTGTTTCAAGCAAGGGTGTTGAACCTCAGGCCCATGGACCAAATCCAGCCAACCTGGGGCCCCTCCAAAGTTCCCCACACGGTCATGCCCCCTTCCCCTAGCCCCGCCCCCTTTCCCCCAACCGCCAATCATTTGGCGGTTTCCTGGTTTTTGTGTGTTTCTCCCCCCCCCCCGTTCTAAAAAGGTGGAAATGCCTTTCCTAAGCCTTAGTTACTGGCAATGAGAGCTTTACACTATGATATGCTGGTATGTATGGTATTTTGGCCCTGCCCCTTTTGCCTTCAGCCACTCCCAGTACTGGAACGCACCCTCCCCCCCCAAAAAAAAGCTTCTACAAAAATGGAATTTGGTCCTCGGGCTGAAAGGGGATCAACACCCCTGCTTTAAAGGCACCGAAGGACACAGCCACCATCCGGTGTGAAAGCTGGCATGACGTCCCGGGCTCCGGCAGGCCCAGTGCAAGTGCTCTTGCTGCCTGAAGCAAAAGGACTCGCGCATCCCTGCCACAGCCACAGTAGCCTCCCTTCTTCCCCGCCACCGCTGTCCCCAGGGATGAGGACTCGGACTCCAGGACTCGACTCGTGAGTCAGACTGAGTCCCCCCTCTGACTTGAGTCGCACTCGAGTCCCAATATTTTTAATGGGACTCGAGACTCGACTCGGGACGCGAGACCAAGGACTCGTCAACATCCCTGCTTGACGCCACCTGCAGGTGCTGTCTGGACCTAGTTGCAGTAACAATCCAGGTTTATTTTTTTAAATCATTTTCCTAAAATGCAACCTTTCAGACATTTTGGGTTTGGCTGCCTCTGCCTGCCTGTTTGGGGGTTCCCTGCCTCCTCTGCCTGCCTGGTCTCTTCTTAACCAGTTCCACAGTTTTAATTATCCAAGACAAAGGCCTCTGCCTGCCTGCTTTGGGGTTCCCTGCCTCCTCTGCCTGCCTGGTTATTTTGGGTTTGTCTGCCTGGTCTGTTCTTGTCAAAATCAGTGGCAGAGTTTTGAGATAAAAAGGCACACTTGTGCCTAGAGTTTATTTAAGCCACACATCTGAAGTAGCCTTATTTTGTTGGGAAAAAACCCCATTGATTTTAATAGGGACTCGTGGAGTCAGCTTTGGGAGTGACTCGGGACTCGTGACTCACCATTTTGGACCAAGGACTCGGGCTCGGACTCAAGACTCGGGTCCAAAGACTCGTGACTCGACTCGTGACTCGAGACCAAGGACTCTTCAGCATCTCTGGCTGTCCCATCGCAGCACTCTCTCCCTCCCGGCTGCCCCCTCTGCCGGCTTCTCTGAACAGCCCCACCATGCACATTCTCACTGTGGCAAATCCAACGGCAGGAAAGCAGCTGGTGAGGCTCTCCAGAGCAGCCGCTGGAGGCGGTGGTGTGGGCTCGCCGGGCTGGAGCTTGGGTGGAGCTGGGCTGGGGAGCAGTGCCATTTGCCACTCTTCCAGCTCCGCCCCCTCGTGCGGGTGCCTCACACTGCTTCATGGGAGGGCTGGCCCTGTGTATTTTTTAGATTGGGCTGCAATCAGTCAGGGGTCAGTAGGAGGCCTTAGGCCCCCGAGCTGCTTATATGGAGAACATATAACTTTGTTGTTGTTATTATTATTAAGGTACGAATGCCATTCATTTTCTCTCAGCATTGTATTACAAATGACTCTGTGCTAACAAGTTCAATGTGACATGATCTGAGGCACAATTCCACACCTAACAATAATAACCCCGTAACTATCATAAAATCAATCTCTAAGTGTTGATGGCAAATATGGCTCTTCCGAATATTAAGAATACAAGTAATCTTCAGAAATAAGTTCTGTTTTTTTTTAAAAAAAAAAGAACAATCCAAAACTATAAACTCAGAAACAAGAAATATTGTTTACCTGTCTCATAGATGAGGAATCTCTTGGCATGTCTATCATATTCTTCACCATCCCTAGGAAGCACTCTGAGTATTGAACAGCATTAGGAAACAGTGTGAATAAGATATTGACACCCACATCAAGGCAGTCACTGGATACAGCCTGGAACACACACACACACACAAAACCTAGCAATCTATGAAAATCCTCAGAATTTCCACAGTGGTTACCCCATCCCCTTTTCCACCTGACCTCAATTTTAACACTTGAAATCACAGGCAGTCCACAAAAGGGTCACTGTGAAATATTTATTAGCTTATTAAAGTAAATGCAGACTCTGTTTTATGGGAACAACCATAAACCCCATAAGTAGTATGTAATGGAGGCTGGTGGCTCCAGGTTGTGTATCCACTTTGGATTTTACTCCAAACTGTTAAAGAGCTGCCCATGGTGCTGAACCTTATTTGCAAAATAGGTCCATCCAGCACCATGGATAGCTTCTTAAAAGTTCGGAGTAAAATCCGGAGCAGATACACAGCCCCACTGACATTGGAGTCATCAGTTCCCACCAGTTAGTACAACATGGGGGTCCTCTGTAGAGCTTCAGTTGAAATCCAGTAAGAGGAAAAATATTTTATTCCAATTGTTCCTAGTACTAATTCTATCTTATCTATCCTACATCTAACTGTATATCATCTCTCTCTCTCTCTCTCTCTCTCTCTCTGAATTTCCCCAAAGTTTTCAGACTGTTCGGTTGCCTTCAATTTAATGAGGTGGCTGCAGGAGTGCCCTTCTTATTTTGCAATTAAAAAATAGTCCTTGTGGAATAATCTAGGCGACTTCCCAACCATCTTTCCTGGACCAGAAAGTCATGAAAATGATCTTAGAACTTCCAAGAGCCAGATCAGTTTGCTTTGGGGATGGAACTGGCTTACAAGCTACCACTTTTTGACTAACACTGCATGAATGCACTGGATTAGATGGTCAAATGAACCACAGTAAGATGCAAATGCTGATTGGCTGATATTAGCACACTGGAAGGTCTATAGCAAAGAGGCTACATGGGAGACAGTGCTCCCTAATCCGATGATGGTGATGATGACTTTGCCCATCCAGAAATGCATAGAAATAAGACATGCTCAAGATTTCTGCCCTCAGCTTCATAAGGCCAGTGGCAGCATAACATATTGTACCCCATGGATTAATGCTCATGCGAACACTTGGCCCAAATATGTCATCCATGCAATTTGTTCCAGGACAATCCTAGCTGAATCATGGACATCTGTGACAGCACTTCAGAGGGCTGCAACTTTGGAGGTCATTGTTGTTGTCTCAAACAGTTTTGGCCCCTGCAGTCTGGATACATGTCGTATTTCAGCCTAGATTATTCACCCAGTAGTCAACATGTCATGGACTATAAAATGTGTTAAATGAATCTATAAGGTGTTTGTGAAATTCATTATGATATGATTCACACATCCCACCTAGATTGTTGATCTCTTTTTTTTTCCCCTTCAGACTGAGTTCCTTTCCCTTTGCTATTTCAGCTTACTTTGGACAACCCAGCAGTCTGGGTCCACATGGCATGAGACCAGTACAAGCTACAATATTTGCACTGCTGAATTCCACTAGTGAGATCAGGGAATGTTGTGGAGAAACTTGATGCTGCCCTTCCATAGGTGCTTTCCATTCTCCCGCTTAGCTACCACCGTGTCTAATCAGCAGCACAGGAAACTGCCACTCTATTGGATTCAGCTCACGGGATTGCTCGTTGGAAAGATGACACGTGTGCCCAATGCATAATTTTCATGCTTTTACATCCATAGGGCAGCTGACTTGAGTTGCTAAATGTCTCCTAACACAGTTCACTCACATTTTAGTGCTACAAGTCAGGAGCGTCAGTGTGGCGAGAACTGTTTACTTACAAGTGTAAAATTATAGCCACATTCTCTAAGGACAGTAACCTGAAGAACGGAGCTGGCGTGCTCTCTGAAGGGGTTCCATAATTGCTCCGGCTGTGTGGATTCCCTACACCCAGACCTCTTTTCTCCCAGTTTATAGCCCATTTATTGTTCTTCTTCCCAGAGTGCGTGCCACCGCTGAATGGAAGTCCTTGTACAAGATGAATGGCACCATTCCCCCCCCCCCCGCTGAACAATTCTCGTGTTGAAAACAGCCCTCTTCTGCCCTCTTTCTCCATCCACAGAATTCAATAGCATGCCAGCTTTTCTGTTTTGGCTGGTACATTCTGATCCCTCATCCCAAACCTTCTCAGATCCCCCAGCTAGGCCGACTGAAGTTGCGATCGGCTTCCTGCTTTTCAAAGGGCAGCCAGTGACATTGCACCTTGCATCTGCTCTGTTTCCATCATCCTAGAGCTTCCGCTCTCCAGCTGTTCACCAACTCCATGCTACTGATGCAGGGACGCAAAAATTCAAGCCACCCTACATTGCCACATGAAGCGAAGTTGGGTAGCACATTAATTTTAGATGTGGTTCTGGAGGGTGTGTGGTGTTTTTTTTTAGCACCTTATTATAGTAAATGAAAACCCACAAGCAGTGATTAAAGCCTGCTCTTAAATAAGCAGGCAAGTTATACTGTATGAAATGAATATTTTTTAAAGCAGATAAATATGCTTTCCGATGCAAAAAAGGGGGTGGGTGGGATAGGGGAACCATGAAAAGATGATGATATTATACTTCTCCCACACACACACACACACATGCTCTACAAAACTAAGTTTCAGTGTTGACAGTTCATTTTTTATTTCATTTTTTTCCTTCCATAGTTTGCTGCTTGAGTTCCTTATGAAAAGAAGTTAATTGATTTATTTTTGCTCGGTGAGGGGAAAGGGGAGTCACTTCTGAGTCTCAGAGATTAATGTGACCTCGGTTCTATAAAGTCCGGCTACATTGTTTCATTCATCGCACTTACAGGGGCACAGAGAGCCTGCGGGGAGAAAGCATTGTCATTCAGAAGTCAATTCTGCTAACCCATTAGGAGAAGCACATTCCATGGCCCTACTACAGTCAATCAGTAACTGAAGAAACCTATGGGAAAATAGACCTCTTTCACAGTTCAATGCCCCTGCAATTTGATCAATATTGTTTTTAAATGTGTATTTTCTGATTTTATGATGTCTCATTCTGCTCGAAAGTAGTTCTGAACAAGGAATTATTATTGGGGAGAGGGGGGGGATCTACTTAATCCCACAGTGCCTCTCAAGGTTATTTACACATAAGCAACTTGAGAGGGGAAAATCCTTATTCTGCTGCTTTCCAAAGAAACCGCAGCTACATCCGCCTAGATAGAGGGACATGGGTGTCATCTCTATGGACCGCTTTCCCTGTCAATGATTCCAAGAATATTTGGGCAAGTCACGTCTGTGTCTAAGTGAAAGGATTTGTGCTGGTTTGTTTGTTTGTCTTAGATTTTTAAAGCCACCTTTCAGTACAGAATCCTCAAATGGCAGCTTACAGAATGTAGAACACAATAAAATCTCAGTTCTAATACTACAAAAAGGCAGATTTGGTTCAGTCCATCCAAGTGTTGCAAAACTTTTAGTAAAACTGCTGTAATTCAGCAGTGTTGGAATGAGTTGGTCTGCCATACTGCCGCGCTGTAGGAAAAGGCATTAAAACCCACCAATAGTAGTGTGAGAGTAGAAGTATGTAGCATTTGCTTAGAACCCGTACAATGTTAGGCAGTGGATAGGAGAGGGAAGTGACAAGCAGCAGCACATAATTTCTAGACCTGCCATGTTTGCATCCAGCCCTGGTGTGTTTACTCTCAGCCAGTCCAATCATGAATGGAAGTGATAGTACCCCCGCCCCACCTGCTGCAGCATAGCTATCAACACAGTCAGGACATGAACATCAGCAATGAATGGCAAAAACATTGTAGGTATGGATGGGTGAACCAGCAAAACTCGAGTTTGCCAAAGTTCTTCGAATGCGATCTCAAAGCTCATTCTGACTCAAGTCCGTATCAGAATGCGAGCTTTGTTTTTTGCTTTTCGCATGAAAATATGTGCATATTTTCCTGCATATTTTTCCAAATGTGCGTGCCTCAATTGTGCACATCTTTGAACCGCATGCATTCTTCTCCCATTGATTAAAGCGTATTTGTGTGGATTTTTTCAAATGTACCGTATGTATTTTTTCATGTACATTTTCCAAATGTGCACATGTTAACGAACACATTTTTTTGGGGGGGGGGGGTGTCCGTGAATTACATTGCAAGTTCAGAAATGTACAGACTTCATCTGCAGATTGTGTCTGAGTCTGTGTTCAGAAGGTGCAAACTGGGTAGACCTTGATCAAAAATGAACTGAAATGAATTTCTCGTGCATCCCTAAAATTTTAGCAGAGGAGGAGGAGAAAATCAGCTGAGTTGTGGCTTTGTGGAAAGGAAGAAGAGACCAAGTCTTGCGATTCTATCTGGGGGTATGGGAGCACCTCTGTGAAGTATTTCATAGAATAATACAGATGGAAGGGATCTTAGAGATACTTTCCAGTATCAGAGGCAGTATGCCTACATACACCAGTTGCTGGGGAACATGGGCATGTGTGTGTGTGTGTGCTGTTAAACTCATGTCCTGCTTGTGGGATCCCATGGGCAGCTGGTTGGCCACTGTGTGAACAGAATGCTGGACTAGATGGACCTTTGGTCTGAGCCAGCAGGGCTCTTCTTATGTTCTTATGTAGAGGTCATCTAATCCAAACCACTGCTCAGTGCAGGATCTGCAATGTCGGATGTAACAACAGCATTCCTGACAGATGGCCATCCACAGTCTTTGCTTAAATGCCTCCAGCAGAGGAAAGCCCACCTCCTCCCAAGGCATATGGTTCCACTATCAAGCAGCTCTTACCATTAGGACGTTTCTTCTGTAGTTGAGGCTTGAGCCAAAATCTACTCCCCTGGCCTGGAGCAACCAAGCATAAGTCTGCTCCATCTTCTACATGACAGCCCATGCAGATATTTGCAGACCACTTTTGTGGCTCCCCCTTAAACTATTTTCTTTTCTGGGCTACACACAGCCAATTCTTTCAACTGTTCCTCATACGACTTTGTTTCCAGAACCCTCACCATCCTGAACACCCTCCTCTGGACATGATGCAGTTTGTCACTGTCCTTCTTAAAATGTGACATCCAGAACTGGACACAGTTACTCCTGATTTCCCAGGCTTTCCACTTGGAATGTTCTAATTAATAGTGAAATGACGGTATTCAAATATAAAACGTCACTGTGCTAAATTAAAAATAATTTGTCAGAAGGACCATTAATAAAAAACAGAGGGCATAAATAAGTGCTATAATATTTGCTCCATAAAAAGAGGTCCAGCCAAAAGTGCCATTTGACTAATGTATTAAATTCCCCTTGCCTTGCAATTCATTTGAGAAGGATTTTTATTATTATTATTGGTGTTTAAAATAGGCACAGCATATTGGCTATCAGTTACACATAAGAGTTAAATATAGGCTATTGATTCTTGAAGATCACTTAGTCAAGCTGAGATTCTCTGAGAAATATTTTTTAAAAAAACCTGGGAAAAGGCAAAGGAACATTTTTTCTTGCTGAACCTCTTGCTTTTTTAAAAAAAACCTGTATATTGTTTTACTCCCATTTTGTGGCTGCTTTACTTTACTGTTTTAAATTAGGATTTTTAAAAAGATACGTCCAGGGGTGGGTAGACGTCAGGTTTGTAGGGTATATTTTCATTTTGGGTTTTTACTGAGATTCACCGACTGAAATCTGGTGCAAAAGACATATAATTACTTACAATTAAAGAAATCTGAGACCAGACATTTATTCTGAGTACCAGAATTGAGTGGAGCTCACAGTACTTCCATACCCATCACCCTTCAGATTACCCCAAGCTTTCTTAATTCAGGTTTGGGAGTGGGATTCATTTTGTTTATGCTATTGTTAAAAGATCGGGAGTCAGAAAGCCTTGCTGATCTATTGCAAATTACTCAGAGATCTACCAGTAGATCCAGGTCTACCTTCTGCCCACCCCTGGATTAGACACATTAATGTGGGAGATAGGTATATCCATCACTATCACTGGCCATGATAGCTGTGGAACCTTCACGTTCAGAGGCACTATCCTACATATTGAGTAAACTCATTCCCCCAAAGTGTGGATCCTTCTGTAGCCAAAATGGCACCATCCATTCACAAGGAGGTGGCATCAGCAGGCTTGGGGGAACTCCAAGGTTTGCAGAAGTACAGAAAACTTTAGGAAGGAAAACCCTAAAAGGAGGGACCAAAATCAGACCAATGAGGACGGAGAATGCTCAGCAGCTATGGAATGCTGGCTGACAATTGAGGGGGGTGGCAGGGGAATGTAATGGAGTGACCTGGAGGAGGCCCAGGCTGGCTGAGCTGATTGAAACCCTGAATAGGAGCATGAGTTGAGCCAGCACTTAGACTTCCATTTTTAATGCCATGATTTGCATTTTATTTTTTTTAAGCCAGGGAAATTTGCACAAAATTCGGGCCTCTGTTCTGCCTAGGGGCTGTAGGATCACTCTGTTAGTTGTTCAGACACTTTAATGAATTAGCATAAACTTTCATGGGTTACTTACAACCCAATTTACAACTCAGAAAAGAGCACAAAGAAAGCACAAGACATTGGCACGTATCCTGCTTGTGGGATCCCGTGGGCAGCTGGTTGGTCACCGTGTGAACAGAATGCTGGACTAGATGGACTCTTGGTCTGATCCATCATGGCTCTTCTTATGTTCTTGGAGGTGATATGACAATTGTGGGGGGGGTGTTAACTATAAACCTGCAATTGATGCATAAGTACACAGTTGTGGGTGGCAGCACAAAACTCGGGATTTGTGGCACAAAACTGGCACAAAACTTTGGCATATGTTTGGAGGAGATACTAGTTTGTGGGGCTCATAGTTAACAGAGCCACTGTGTTCCAATCCACAGATTAGACTGAGAAGTGTGAATTAGATCAGTTCACTTAAGAATTCAGAGCAAAGAAATTTCTCCTCAATCCCTAGATATCCGTCAATCCTGTCTCAGAGAATGGTAATTTGTGGACATGCTGTATGATCACATGGGTCTGTAGCTGTAAGGCTACTGTACAAGCTGTCAAGCAACTCTGCAGATTAAAGTTGTACTTTATGGCAATCCTCATTCTGTGGTTTATATTTATGACTCAAGGTGGTCAGAAGAGGTGAATGAAGAGAGCATTGAAATTGTCTGGAAGCTAGTGTTTAGATATAAAGCTTGTAATGGAGAAAAAGTGAACTGTTAGGGCCATATTCTGCAAAGAAGATTGCACCTTGTCTATTCAGAAGTGAAGCACAAATGTTTTCATGTGACAGGAAGCAGTTTGGGGAAATGTAACTTTTCTTACTTTCGTATAAATAGCAGTTCCCATAAAAATAGCACTCTGGATGCAAATTCAAGGTGCTTGTCCTCACATCTATGGAAAGGCATTGCCTCCAGGGATTAGTGCGGGTTTGAAATTTCACTAGCATTCAGTGAATCAATATTTTTGTCCACAATGAGTCCATAATTGGTCCATATAGATTAAAATTAATGGTACATAATTTAACATTAATTGCAGCTCTTGAGGCATGCTGATTCGCAATCAATTAACACTTACTTCTTAAATTTACCAAGAGCCTCTTGGCAATTGCTCCTAGATCTGCATACTTAAAAGACTCTGTATACCATCTGAAACCCTCATCTTCATAATGAAGCATATAAGCCCTTTCAAGTGCTTTGGCTGCCTTGAGCATGGTTTTCCATGTTCGGTCTGGACTTAGGTATGGGTGAATGGGCGATGTTCAAGCTCTCCAAGATTCTCCAAACATCAGCTCACTGCTCATCTCTCCTTGATCTGTGGTCATGTTTGCGATCGCTGTTCCTTCTATGTGAACGGGGAAATCGCACAAAAATGATCAGCTATTGAACATGAAAGTTGTGTGAACAATTACCAAATTTGTGCAAATTTCCCTCATAGACTAAAGCATGGGTGATTTAAAATGTGCACGTTCTGAGGAAGTTGTTCGTTTTGAGGAAGTTGTTCATTTTTCAAGTACACATTTTGCAAATGTGAAGGCAAGTTCATGAATTTGTGAAAAAATTTGGAGAAAATACACCCCTGTTCCCATTCAGGATTGCAAATGGGGCATTTGAAAAATACGCAGATTTTGACAAGAAAAAAGTTCTCAATTGCATGACTTTAAAAATGCGCCATTTCATGCTGTCAGTCTATGGGGGAAATTTGCACAACTTTGGAAATCCGCACAAATTTGAGAATTTTTTTTTTTTTGCTGCAACTTTCACATCAGATTGCATTTGTTTTCCTGTTTGCCCAAAAGGAACTGTGAGTGATCATGAGTGCGAGCACAAATCGAAGAGAGATGAGCATTGAGCCATTCAGAGAATCTGAGCGAACATGAACATCACTTGTTCACACATCGCGACCTGTTCAAAATATTTGTCCATCAACCCTAGTATTGCCTACTCTGACTGGCAGCCACTCCCCAGGGTCTTTCACATCTTCTACTTTATCTTTCTAACTGGAGATGCTGGAGACTGAGACATTTGGTATGCAAAGCATGTGCTGTAGCACTCAGCTACAGTTCCTCCCCTAACTGACTGGACAAAGGAGAGGGTAGGGTGGCAGCAGGAAGCACTGTGAACTGGGGCATTCTATCATTGCAAGAAAGATGCATTCCCATTGTGCTGGGACTTGATCTTTAAAAAGAATACATACACATCAAATGTAAGGATGAAGGATGCCTTTGAATATGGGGTTGGATCCAGGATCTGCCTTCCATGAGAGGAAGGGACCTACTGTCCTGCTCCTAGGCCACCAAGTGCCCCGGTCCAGGGTTGGATAGTCTCAGGAATAACAAAGAGAGAAATCAAGCCAGTCCAGGGTCATACACAAGAGTTCTGGTATAGTTAGCAGGAGAAGGCAGAGGTGAGGTCAAAGCAGTCCAGAGTTCAGTTCACAGGAGCCAGTTGTATCAAGCATCAAGGCCAGTCAAGAGGTGTCCAAAAGAGTGGTCCAGGCAGACAGCCAAGAGCCTCAGAATCTGACAGGTCCAGAATAGCAAGGCAAAGCACAGAGGTTTAAACACTGTTATCTGCAGCAACAGGCTGGTTTCAGCTGGGCTAATTTATAGCTGGTCGTTAATCAGCACAGCTGGTTAATTAGGTCCACATGCTGCCTTTAAGGGAGGCCCCATGCTTTGGCTTCCTTTTGTTCTTTTGCTGCTTGCATTTGATCCTACACCATTCAGAGGGATGAAGTATTTCAGGCTCTGATTCCTGAATTTGGGTTCAGGAACAGAATGGGAAGGGCCAGGTTGCTCTTCTAAACCCTCCAGGGGAGGGCTGTCAGCCAAAGTCTCCCTCATTTGGCTCTGTTGTGCAGGCTCTCCCGCTCCTCTTCTTCATCAGATGAATCTTCCTCCAGGTAGGGCATGGCAACATCCATGAGAGGATGGGCTCCACTCATGGAATGTCCCTCCATCCAATTTACACACCACAGCTCACCCCATTCAGCAGGGACTCCTAATTCTCTGTGTAGCATTTTTAGGGGGCTGCTGTAGGATCGAGGGGTGAGGAAGACCACTTCCTACAGTGCAGCTTAATCTGTATCCAACCCTTGATCCGGGGGGGGGGGGATGTCCCCAAAGTATCAAATGTTTACAACTTTTAAGCTTAAGTAAAGTTCAGGGATTGCTCTCCCAGGCTGACTGGTTGTGTAACTAAGTCCCAGATCCACCATTTAGATGGGAGAGGAGATCTGAGCAGGACAAGTCTCTATTACCCTTGCCATCATCTAGCTTTCTGGGAGAGCTACTTTGAGGATGGAATGGAGGTTGCTGCATCTTTCTTCAACCCCCAATGTCATGAAATCCCCTTCCTGCAAACTATATTCCATTCATACAACCTGTTGCCTCTGCAATGGCAATTGGGGAACCAAGTAGTGATACTCAAGGGGCTGGATTTGGTCCTTGGGCAGGGATATCTATTTGTCTGTCTGTCTATCTATCTATCTATCTAATCATCTATCTGAAATTATTTCTAGTCTGCCTTTTAAGGGTGGAAGCCATTGAAATAAGTTTCAGTAAAATCCATAAAAGCAGAGGTTGCCAATTGAAATAAATAAATGGAAAATGTATCCATAAAAACCAACAGCCCAGACTTAAGGGAAGGCTAGCAAAAACAGGCGGGTCTTCACAGCTTTCCTGAAGGCCTGCAAAGAAGGGTCCTGACAAGTCCCTGATGGAAGTCGATTCCAGTGGCATGGGGTCAACAATGAGAAGGCCCTTTCCCTTGTACCAGCCAGCCTCATCATCCTTGTTGACAGGCTGGTGAAAAGGGCCTCGGTTGATGACATCAGAGTGTGGGCAGGCTGACAAAGGAGAAAGCAGAAAGGTTGGGCCAAAACTATTCCTTCCAGAAAGTTTGGGCCAAAACTATTTAAGGCTTTAAAGGTGAAAAACAGCACTTTAAATTGGGCTTGGAAATACACCAGCAACCAGTGTAGCTGGTGTAATATCTGTGTCACATGAGCTGACCACCCGGCTGCTACCAATATTCTGGCAGCTGTATTCTGCATGGATGATGGAAGTTGTAGTCTAACAACATATGAGTGGGGCACAGGCTCTCCACTCCTGCCCTGGGTCCTCTGGTTACTGTGCCCCAGTGTACAAGCATGCTAAGAGGTGCTTTTACTTTTGTTTCTGTTCCCTTTCTTGAACTGACGAGGAATCCCAAAGCCACAGTTTGTCCACTGCTGGACTGAAAATATTCCTTCAGCTTCTGCGCTGAACATATTCATTATTCAAGAGCTGCATCAGGGCAAGGCCAGAGGCTGCACTGACATTGCAAAATGTAATCCTAACAAGATGCTTCGGAGTAAGTTAATATGTTTGTCAGAGTCAAGCAAGTATTTTTAGCCTTGAGTGAAAGGCTGTAGCAGTGTCATAGATCATAACAGTGAACTTCTAGTTTTGGGGAATGACCCATTGAGGCACCCCCTTCTGTGGCTGAAGTCAGTTATTTAAGGGCTTGAACCCAGTGCCAAATGGACGCTGCATACACCAGCAAGCAGATTATGCAGCTGTGTGCGCGTATGAATATGGAAGTGTCTGCAGTTCTGAAGGTACATTTCAGGAACATAAGAAACCATTGGCTCAGTAAAAGGCAGCTTCCTGTGTTCCTAAATGTGTCCAATGGTCCATCTAGCCCAGTAAAGTCGACACTGACTGGCAGTGGCTCCCAGGGTTCCAGGTTCCAGGAGTCTTTCCAGCTCTACTTGGAGATGCCAGCAATTGAATCTAGGATGTCCTGCATGCAAAGCATAGGCTCTGCCACTGAGCCATGGCCCCTCCCTGCTTTTCAGCCCCAAATGGGTCAAATGACCATCAGGATTCTATCGGTGAGAAACTGCTTGCCCCAGTGAGTCTTCTGCCTTTTGAAAGGTGAACACTAAAAAAAAAAACCCTCCTCATTTCCCGATGTATCGCGTGGCAAGATGTTTTTGAAATGCAGTAACATCACTGTTTCTACCAGTAGTGGGGAATGTGTGATTCTGTACCTGCCTGAAACCCTGAAGAGCTGCTGCCAGTCAGTGTTGACAGCTCCCATCAGCCACGGCCATCATGGCCAATAGCCAGGGGTGATAGGAGTTGTAGTTTAGCAACATCTGGAGAGCTGCACATTCTCCACCCTGTACCTTTCAACGCCACCCAGTTTTAAAAGGCACCTAAGTATTTCCACTGATCTCTCTAAAATATATTTTGCTTTAAAGGATCAGCACAACATGGGTATTACAAATGAAACTTTTAGCAGTTAGAAAGATTTCCTGCCTATTGTTCTGAGCGTTTATTAATTAGATCTTCGAAGAGCCTAATTGAATCTTCTTTTAGTGCTATTCAGACTTGCCCACGGCTTTCCGTTTGGTTATATAAGAAACCTGCATTGTGTCACTTAATTGCATCAGTAATGCTGGTTATATTATGCCAACTTTGTGCTGCTTATGCTGGGACCGAACAGTAACCTAAGTGAGCATTGCTTCTTATTATTCTCGTAACGTGTGCGCTGAGGTGTGTGCCGTTCTCCCGTGATCATCTGTTTGGTGTTTCTGGGTAATTACCCCAATTTAACATCCATTTCAATCAAAACATTACATTTATTTTAATAAAGCCAAGGAATGTAGTTTCTTTCAGTTTCTACTCTGAACGATTTGTAGAAGCAAATGAATTTTCTGTTTTCACTTAACAACATGGTTGAGTCAAGTTTCCATCACACACAATTCTTTCTTAATATAGGGGGATTCACAGAGATAGTTTGGGCCTGTGGTAGAACACATTTCACTGTCACACTGATCCTTTCACCTTTATTTATTTATTTATTTGCAAACATTTATAGCCCAACTTTCTTCCTGGGAGCTCAACAGAATCAGGCATTTGACAATGAAAAAGCAGCCTTACAGTTTAAAACAAAACCCACTAAATATTGAAACACAACAACAGCAGCAGATGATACAACTATACCAACATTCAAAATATTCAAAAGACAGAGACAGATTAAAACAGCACATTTAAAAGTACAAATTAAATGCCTTCCTAAAAAGGAAGATCTTCACCAGCTTCTGGAAGGTCATCAATGAGGAAGCAAGATGGAGCTCTATTAGAAGGGAATTCCACAGCCTAGGTGCAGTCACCAAAATGGCCTTTCCCTAGTCCCAGCTAAGCATAGTGTTGGTGTTGTTGAGATATACAAGAGGGCCTCCAAAGATTACTTTAATTCAGGGGTCCCCAAGCTTTTTTGGTCAGTGGGCACATTTGGAATGTTGAGAGAGTGTAATGTGCACTCTCACAAACTGGCTACCATGTTGGGCATGGCCAGTCACAAGACACACATTTCCCAGAAGGTAAACTGGAGGCAGAAAAAAACCTAACTTGTCCAAGAAACTGAGTACAAGGCAGAGGTGAGGTCTGAGCTCCAAAACATAAAACCACTCTTTTGAACACAAATAAAGATTGTGCTGGGGGCAGCCATTCACTTTGTATCATACCAGTCCCCCAGTAAAGTAAAGGGGGGGGGGAACACCTTAAGAAATAAAATAAAAATCAAGAGGGGCGGGGAACCTGGAGGACACCAAGAAAGGTATCTACAGGGATATTGGTTGCCATGTTGGAGACCTCATCCTTAATAGGTGGGCAGGCTTTCATGGGAGAAGGTAGTCCTTCAGATATCCCAGTCCTCAGCCATTCAGGGCTTCGCCATTCATCACCAGAATTTTGAATTATACCCAGAAACAAATCGGAAGCCAGAGCTGCTGTTTCAATAAGTGAGTGACATCCTCTCTGTAGGTGGCCCCTGTTAACCCTCAGGCTGCTGCATTCTGAACCAAATGAATTTCCCAGATATTATTCAAAGGCAGCCCATTGTAGAGTGCATTGCAATCATCCAGACATGATGTAACTGAGGCATGTGTCCCTCTGACCAGATCTTCATGCTATTTACAGTTTTACCTTTAAACCTTTAGAACTTTTACCTTTCATTACGTCTATAATATGCTGTCATAATTTTAAAATTTCACTTGATCGGTCTATCTCAAAAGGTGCCAGAAGGTTATACAATTCAACCACCATAATAATTAACAGCAAAAAAGAAGAAGATGTCATTTTAGTTAAGATTGCTGTATGTGTTCCTTCCCCCCACCCCGGATGGAAGTACTGCTGTTCTTATAAGGATGATTCACCTGACACTAAAATGCAGCAAATTATTCAACAGAGCCACTGTGTTTGGGTTTCTTCTAGGTAACCTGTGAGTCAATGTAGTAGCATTTCTGTCCCAATAGCATCCATCTTAGGAGGTCTTTTGGAGAGTTTACAGTAGTGTAGAAACCTGCAATTTCCACCCATAAATCAATAAAGGCAATCCAATTGTGCATGTATGTGGTTGGATCCTGGCAAGGAATACAAGCAGCCAACCATAAACAGTCCACCTGGAAACTGGACTCCATCTGTACATCTCACTAAAATGGTGGGGTGATGACACAAACCTTCCAACTGGAGGAGCTAGATAATTGTATTTAATCAGGGGGAACGAATGCAGGGTTTCCAGGTCTCAGGGTCTGGGCTGAATCTCTTCATGATGCTAGAATCAAGGAAGAGATCTATTTTCTGCTGAGTTTAAGAAGCTTTGTCATTTGTACTGATGCATGTCCATGATCCCATTGATCCAGACACCCCCCACCCCTTGGTCAGAGGAGAGCTCTGTTGAAAGAAGCTCCCCAAGTGGTCGTTTCCAAAGCGCTGACCCCAGTAGAGGCTTCTGCTGAGGAAGAGCTTCAGCAAAGGGTGAGGTCTACAACCCTGGTGTTAGAGGAATTAGGTCTTACCTATTTTGAAACATGCACAACTTCCTCAAAATGCAAAACTTCCTTGAACTGTGAAAATTTTGAAAAATGCACAATAACTTTTGTGATGAGCAGTGAGAGGATGTTTGGAGAATCTTGGTGAGCCCGAACAGTGCTTGGGGGGAAGGGGGTGGGACCAGGAGAAGGGGGCGTGTTCATCTGGGGAACCCCAGGGGACCATATTGAGACCCCTGGATGGCCAGATTTGGCCCCCGGGCTTGAGGCTCTGCACCCCTGACCCAAAGCATGCTTCACAGGGAGCTCTCTGTGGTCCTGGCCCTTATCTGCCTGACCTGCACGTTGTCACATCGGGCAAGAATACACTATGGGCTCCAGCCTGAAACAGGACTGACACGCCAGGCATGGCCATGTTCTTATACTCACTCACCAGGTGCTATGTTCTACCCCCACAAATTTGTAAACAAATACCATGAGCACCAGTCAGTCAGTGCACCGAGTGCACCAGCCAATGTGCCTATCATTATGGTGTCTGTCTGTCCACACACCCTACTTTGCTACATTCATTCATTTGTTCATTCATTCTTCCTCACCCTACTTTGGTCTTAAATCTATACAAGCACACCGTGTCACCAGGGGCCCACTTTACACAAAGCACACAAAACTCTGCCTAGAGTTCTATTCCTGTCTTGTTTGCTGGGTTTATTATAACCTCCAAAAGCTTCTTGATGGGCCCCTTGGAGAAAGCTATAAAGTAAATTACTTCATGCCAGTGCGACGCTTACTTATCACAGTGTGGTGGATCACCTCCTGCACAGCTAAATGTATATCTCAACATACCGATTTCTGAGCTTTCCTGTGGAATCCCAAGTCATGGTAAGGAGTACAGGCTGAGGGATAGCCGTTTATGTCATGAAAGAGTAAGTAAGGTGTCCTGGACAAGCTAAGTCACTGTTACCAGCTTGGCAGGGTTGCTGTTTCTTTTTCTTCCCATTGTGGAAGCTCAACACAAAAATAAAAATAGAATACCTGCTATATCCCACAGGGAAAGGGGAGCAAAGCATAAATATTTCAGTCAGGGGTGCTGCTATATATAATCTGTATCTATGTCTATGTATGTATCTATAGTGTATGTATGTATGTATGTATCTCTAATTCCAGGGGGTCCCATACTTATATTTCTCTTTTGACCCCCATCCCATTCACAGAAACTAGGGATTTCTGGAGCTGATATCCAACACTCAATAGGTCCTTATTTCCCCCTCCCCAGACCTCATAGGTTTCCCTACATCTCATCTTGAACGCTGCAGAAGGAAAAGGTTTCTACTGTTGCAGGGTCAATTTTTCTAATTGTCCCCTCTCCCACTCCAACACGCACACACGTGTGGGGAGAGGCACTAACCAATTCTCCATTTCCTTTCTCTGTTCAATAGGGTTCTCCTTCAACATCCTACAGAGCTCCACCTCTTCCCATTCCATCTGCTTATTCCTCCTTTCTCTACCAAATAGAGGTGTTTATCTGTGTTTTATGGTCTTTATGTTTTGTAAGCTATTCTGGGAAAGTTTTTGAAGGGTGCGATGCAAGTTCACTAAGTAAATAAATAGGCATGGAGCAGGCACTCTGCATGCAAAAGGTCCAGCAATTTTTCCACGGTTTCAAAGGTTCCCTTTCAGTTCAGTCTTGTAGCCCAGCTTCACTGGGGATGCTCCCCAAAATCGTGAGTCTGATTCTTTTCTCCCTCTCCCCTCTTATAGCTTTATTGAATAAGCATTACAGACTCAATAAACAGGCCTGCTTTATTGCCCCTTCCAGTTTCACAGGACTCTCTCACTGCCAATCTGGTGGCCTGCACAGTAGGGAAATACTCCAACAATCCTACAAATAGTTTATTCTTCCCTTCCCTACCCCTTGCTCCCAGATTTAGGGAGAAGGTACCTCTCCCTTCTTTCCACACCTTTATAGACCTCAAGAAGGAGGAAATCCCCATCTCCCCCCCCCCCGAAATTGGGGAGGCTCCTGAACTCACAGGTTCAGTCTTCTCTTCTCTACCAGTGTGTGCAGTGGATAGACGCCTGACATTCAAAGGGGTCAAGCAATTCTTTCACATTTACTCTTTTTTTTTAGGGTCCAGATCCACCTTTTTTTGAAATCCATCCTCATCCCATCAGTCTGTTTCTTCTTCCCTTCTCCTTTATGTAGGGCCAGGCAGCCCATACTCTGGTATAAAGAAGTCAAGCATCCCCTGCTAACACCCTAATCTCTGTAGAGTGTCATTGAGGAAAAGTTCTTCAATCCTTTAGAATGGGAGTAATCCACCTGATGCCTTCTAGATGTTTTAGACTCCAGATGTTTTGGACGGCCATCTGTCAGGGATGCTTTGACTTGGATTCCTGCATTGAGCAGGGGGTTGGACTCGATGGCCTTATAGGCCCCTTCCAACTCTACTTTTCTATGATTCTATGATTCTATGATTCTATTATTACATTATTATTATTGTTGTTATTATTATTTATTTCATTTCTATACCACGTAATAGCCGAAGATCTCTGGGCAGTTCACAACAATTAACAAAACAGAATACATAAAAATAGCATAAAAACGACATACAGTAATACCTTGGATTGCAAGTAACTTGGTTTGAGAGCATTTTGCATGACAAGCAAATTTTTAAATATTTATTTAATTTTTTTTTACTTGATATACAAGTGATGTCTTGCAATACAAGTACTGTAGTACAGCTTAAATTAAAAATCTCTACAAAATTTTTTTGGGGGGGATTTCATTTTGATATAAGAGTGTTTTGGATTACAAGCACGTTTCCGGAACGAATTATGCTCTCAATCCAAGGCATGACTGTATATATATATATATATATATATTTAATCAATGTACAACAACATTAAAAAAAATAGTTCAACATCCAAAATAATTCCAGTACAACCAGACCTGTCAAAAGCAGCTGACACAAATGCCCCCTCATGCCATCAAACACCCTTACGTGCCATTAATTACTATTCAATGCCTGGGAGAAGAGGGCAGTCTTAACCTGGTGCCGAAAAGATGACAGAGTTGGCACCAGGCAGGATTCAGTAGGGACATCATTCCATAAACAGGGGGCAGCCACTGAGAAGGCCCTCTCTCTTCTTGACACCCTCTGAGCCTCCCTGAGAGGTGGAACTTGGAGGAAGGCCTCAGATGCTGACTGTAGTGTCTGGGTAGACACAGGTTGGGAGAGGCACTCTGTCAGGTATTATAGATAGATAGATAGATAGATAGATAGATAGATAGATAGATAGATAGATACACACATATAATTGCATTTTATTTTGTAAAAATTGTAGGGAACTTGAATACAAATCTGAATTGGATGGATGTATATAGTGCCACCAGCATGCATAGTGTTTACAGCAGCAGGGATAGGCAACCTGGTGCACCTCCAGGTGTTTGGGACTACAACTCCCATAAGTTCTACCTAGCCTAGCAAATGATTAAGGATTATGGGAGTTGGAGTCCAAAAGATATGGAGGGTACCAGGCTGCCTAACCCTGCTTTACAGAATAGCAGAGGCTAGGTTCCTGTTCCGAGGAGTGTACAATCCAAAATTTGACACAGCTGAGAAACAGAGAAGGAGGAGGGAAGTTGTGAGTGACTTCTGGAACATAGTTCAGGTCCACAGCGATGCTGCTCACCCATTTCCACAGTATATTGATCACTTCAGAAGGTCTGGAATGGAAGGGAAATTCAGTTTGCAGTGAATTGGACAGAGATCATTCTCTTATTTTAGGATTTTTCAAAGAAGCTTTTTTTTAAAAAAAAATAATAATTAAAAATCCATTGATGTGTCATGAAACACTGATAAAATAATAGGCTTGCTCTACCTGTGGCTCATCAAGCCAAATGCAGCTCATTGGCCATGACTTGTAATCTACCAGTTGCTTGACAACACATCCCCTCGCCTCACCTATTTTTTTCAGTCCCAAGAAGAAATTGGAAATTTACTGAGCCTCTGGTGGGGCATAAGTGATGCAAGCCAGTTTTGATTTTTCAAGATGGAGACAGACATCTTTCTGTCTTTATATTTCTGCATCCAGGGTTTTGTCTTTGACTCAGTGATGCAAGTTGAAAATCCATCCATCCACTGAGAGAGAGAGAGAGAGAGAGAGAGAGAGAGAGAGAAATCCTGCTAGGATGCTGGAGCTGTATGAATAACCTTCTTAAGACTGAGCTGCTTAGGGTGCAATCCTATGCATGTTTAGACACACACACACACACACACACCTTATAACTCCCAGCATTCAGCTCATATGGCTGGAGAATGCTAGGTGTTGTAGTTGTAGGACTCTTTTTGTTTAAACATGCATAGGATTGTGCCTTTAAAGACTTGTCCTCTCTCTCTCTCTCTCTCTCTCTCTGAATTGTTAGATCTAATTAAAAACACTAGGGAAAAAACATCCTTTGACTATGAGCATTATGGATATATTTGTGACTTGGACTCAAAGAGGATGAGGCATACACAAAGATATGGGTTTAAAGTAGGACTACACATTTAATTATTTCATACAAGGAGTATCTGCACTGATGGAAGCTGTGTGGGGCAAATGAACTGGAGCAACCAAACATTGTGGCAAAACCACACATGCTCAATGCTTGGTACAAAATTCAGAAATAAAAACTGGAGCAATTGATAATTTCTAACACTGAGGTTCCACAAGGGTTAGATACAAGATCTGCCTTCCTCAAGAGGAAGGGCTCAACTTGTGGACGGTCCCTCCCTCTAACATATTTTGGGGAACTTCCTACCACACCACAGCACACTCCATTTAGCAGGGTCTCTTAACTCTCTGTGCAGCATTTCAGGAGGTCGGAGGGAGCAGGGAAGTAAGTCCATTTCTATCAGAACAGTTGATCCAGCATAAATCTGTATCCAACTCCAAGTATGTTGGAACTCAAAAATGCAGTGAGAAAATCAGATGAGGAGAATCTCTGTAGCATCTTTAGGGATATCAAGACACCCTTTTCTATTTCTGTGACTAGACATGAACTCTGGGGTCCATATGGGGCAAGGATGGGGAACCATTTTCCTGTCGAGGTCTGCATTGCAGTGGCTGAAAGCTGTCAGAGTCTGCATTCCAGCAGTGGGCATGACCAGAGCCCAAAGTGAGTTGCGGATGTGACTCTTACTTTTGTTCAGTACACAATGGAGCGGGCTGGGGGTGGGGAGACATTGCATCCAGGCATTCTCATTCTGCAAGATGTGCAAGGTCTTCTCCATCAGTTTTGTCATTGGGGGACAAGGCAGGGTGGGCTAAATGGAATCCATAACCCAGAGAGGGACCAGTAAGGGGGCGTGGCCTCCCAGGGGATGTACGTTTGGCCCAATCAGTTTTGACCTTCAAAAGGACTTTGAAGTCAAAGCTGTTTCGAATGGCTTTTAACAGAGATGATCTGACTCATTATGCTGCTGGCTTATTGGCTTTTAAATGGTTACTGTGCTGGATCGAACTCTGTTTTAACTTGGTTTATCAACTATAGCTATTGTTGTTGGCTGTGGGGTCATTTGTCTGTTTGTCTTGTAATCTTCGATATTTGTGATTTGTGGTTTTGAATTGTGTTGTGTTATTGACATTGTGATTTTCATGGTTCATATTTGCTGTGAGTTCCCTTGGGAGGACTGAAACACAGCCTTAAAATATGTAAAATAAATAATGGTCCCCCCCCCCATTCTAAAAGCTTGAAATGCTGCTCCTAAGGCAGTGTTCTCGAACCTTGGGTCCCCAGATCAGATGTTTTTGGCTTACAACTCCCAGCATGCCTCAGCCAGCATAGCTGGCTGGGGCATGCTGGGAGTTGTAGGCCAAAAACATCTGCAGACCCAAGGTTGGAGAACACTGTCCTAAGGTCTACTTACTGGCAGTAAGAGCTTTAAGCTAAAATATGCTGGTATATTTGGTATTTTGACCTCACTTTTTTATCTTTGTCTCTCTGCCCATTTCGCATTTGGTCCTGCCCACCACTGGAATGCTGCTCCCAAAAGCTTCTCCAAAATGGATTCTGGCTCTTGGGCTAAAAGAGGTTCAACACCCTCAGTGTATACAATTTCAGCATAGGTGGGAGAAGGTGAGATCTCATAACTCAGGGAAAGGGGTCACACAGAAAGTTTTGTAGGGGGCTACAAAAACCTGGAGCAAGCAAGTATTAAGCCAGCCTCCATGTCCCTACATGGAGGGCTTAATACTTCTCAAAGTATTAGGATTTTGCTTGTAGTAATAAGTAATGAGAGCCAGTGTGGCGTAGTGGCGAGAGTGTTGGACTGGGACTCGGGAGATCCAAGTTCTAGTCCCCGCTCAGCCATGAAACTCACTGGGTGACTTTGGGCCAGTCCTCTCAGCCTTACCTACCTCACGTGGTTGTTGTGAGGATAAAATGGAGAGAAGGGGAGGATTATGTAAGCCGCCTTGGGTTCCTTGAAGGAAAAAAGGTGGAGTATAAATATAATGAATAAATAAATAAAATAAATAAATAATCCCTCATGCGATGCAGTATTTAGCTCTACTTCCCTTTTCTGCTGAATGTACCACATTGCCTTGTTTTAGCCTAAGTCTGAAATGAGGCCTTAATCTCTATCAGCACAAAATGGCCCCACAAACCACCAGTTTATTCAGTGATATGTCAGAGTGTGAAGGGGGAAAAACTCACATCCCCAACACTCAGCATTTACCCATAACAGTACAATTGTGTGTAATATCTTGGATGCTGCAATATCCATCAGTAGCACAGGTTTTAAAAAAACTGACCACTGTAAACAAGATATATCTGGCACAGCTTTTGCTTTATATTCTGCCCAGTGCTGGTAAGCTTCCATGCGTACGTTTGCTATACAAAAATGTTGCACTGTAAATAACATTTGGCATGATTTAACAATGGCAAAAGAGAAACTTTCTATCTGCCACCACCCACACAAAACCCCAAGCTCCAGAAATCATGTCCAAAGTGAAATTTGAGCCATAATGAAAATTTAATTCAGATCTCACTCGGGTACAGGAATAACCTCGGCATTGCAATCAGCTCTGAAAAAGAAGGTCACTTCTAAACCCTGAAATATCTGTTTTTCTAAAGCAGTGTTCTCCAACCTTGGGTCCCCAGATGTTTTTGGCCTACAACTCCCAGCATGCCCCATCCAGCATAGCTGGCTGGGGCATGCTGGGAGTTGTAGGCCAAAAACATCTGGGGACCCAAGGTTGGAGAACACTTCTAAATATATTGTCGTCTTTCACCCACACTCAGAGCATACCAAGCAGCCAGTATCATACTCCTCAAGGCACAGTAAGATGTCCCTGTAGACCAGGGGTGCATAACCTGAGGCCTACGGGCCAAATCTGGCCCACCTAGAATCCCAGAGGGCCACACCCACTTCCACTGCCCCTACTCCCTTCCTTCTGACCACCAGTCACTTGGTGGCTTTGCAGCTTTTGTGCAGTGTTTCCCCCATTCTCGATGGTTGAATTGCCTCTCCTAATGCTTAGGTAATGGCAGTAAGAGCTTCAAGTTAAAAATATGCTGGTATTTTTTTTGGGATTTTGGCCCCACCCCTTTTTCCTTCAGCTCGACCCACCAGTGGAATGCAGCCTCCCAAGAGCTTCCCTGAAATGGAATTCTGCCTTTGAGCTGAAAGAGGTTCAACACCCCTGCCACAGACTGCTGATATTTTTTCCCATAATGGGACACATGAGCATTGGCTGTTGGCTTCTTTACTTGAAATAAGATCCCATACACTGACAACCTCAGCCTGTGGGAACTTCTTTTCATCTAGTACATGTTTAGTAAGATGATACACAGTAGATGGAGTGCCGATAACTAACTCACACTGTTGTGCACTGATGGTGTGCACTGATGATCTTCAGAGTCAATCCATCACTTCTTCTTCTTCTCTCCTACCAGAGGTTGGACATCATCATGGCTAAACAGTCTTTAGCTATGGCCACTCCTAAACGATATTGTATTGCCCCCAACCCATTCTTTAACATTTTCCAGCCAAGACGTTCGTCTTCTTCCTACACTTTTCCCATTTATTTTCCCTTGTATAATCAGCTGCAACAGTCTATATTTTTTCATTTTCATTATATGACCAAAATAAATTGGCTGTTGGACTTGGCTACCATCAGATGTAGACTAGAACCCCCTTCATTTGCTTGCAAATGGAATTTATGTACCACACTTCCTTACAAAGCAAAACCTAAAATCCCAGAACTTGTCTATGTACACTAGAAGTGTGGAGAAAGGAAGGTGAAACAGCGCCACTGGCCCTATCCCCAACACTGTACATGCCACTGGCCCTCAAGCTACTTGAGTTCAGCACAATGTCTACAAAGGGGCACCTACATACAAGGAATGGGGGAAATCAGCCCATTGTCTTTGCTTTGGGACTTCACTTCGCAGAAACTATTCTGAAACTTCCTTTGTACTGGAAAGTAACTATTTCAGTCTGTTAGTACAAAGGAATACATCTGTGCCTTTAAAACTTGTGTGATCTATATGGGAATAGACAAATCCAATTTCAATAAAGGAGGAAAGCAGAGAAGAAAACTGCAGTAGGAATAAGGCATTTAAAAAAAAATATCAAGAATGTTATGATTTTAAAAAAGAAAACCAACGTGGCAGGGTCATTAAATCCTCCAAGCCAGAGAAACAACTTCCTTTGAGATCTATGTTTGAGTGCTTGTTCAATATTTTCAGCCAGTCTGCTCTGAGTTACAAACATTCAGCTCCTGACTTTTGCTTGAAGTTTTAATGGTGTTTTTTGATCGCAAAATTGCTTTGCGGATTACCAAAGAAACAGTAACAATTTATGAAATATGTTAACATGTTGGGTGGGGGCGGGGAGCTCTTCTGCAAACAGCTACCTAGAGAAATTAGGGAAGTTCTGGAAACTCTGCTTCACTCAAAATTTCTTGGATGTTTTGCCTAAACAGGAACCTACAAATGCACCTGAAAAATTCATATTTGGCAAAATTGGGTGACACAACTACAGACACATTAGTACAATAGACACATTAAGGGCCAAAGTTCACATACCACAAGAGATGCATGATGAGTTCTCCCCATGTCTTCTTCTTTGATTAAAAGTGGCTGTGGAGGAGAGGTATTTAGATCAGAGATGCAGTACAGCAGGGAGCTAGGTGTTGGGGAGCCATCTGGATGGACTGCAACCTCCCTGTCTGGATGTCAACAAAGCCAGTCTGGAAATGCCATAACACCATTGGTGCCAGGAGGAGCCTGGGCTGATGTCACTCCAGGAGCCTGCATCAGGCCACATTATGGGTTGGGTGGAAGGGAGGGAGATGCAATGATATGTGGGACACCCACATGATATGGGGTGGGTGGGAGCTAACAGCAAGCAGTAAGAGAAACTGTCTCCTGTGATGCTGCACTGGGAGGCAGGCAGAAGTCATGCCGCAAGCTCAGTCTCATGGGCATTAAGTGAAGGGATCAACTCCCTAAAGGCACCCTAGTCTGCTCCCAAAATGATGGCGAAAGGAGATTAGGGTAGGACTGGACATAGAAAGTTCCATGGGCCGAAGGTGAGGTGAGTCTTGTCCTAATACAAATTTGAGAGTGTGGAAGGGAAGTGCTTTAACCAACGTATTTCCCCTGATTTAAATCCCATTCCAAAGCTGCTATTATCCATTATACAATGATTACCCATTTGGGGCTGCAATTTAAATTGAGGAAATAGCATGGGGAGAAAATATTCATCTGTACTGCAGCCCAAACCCCAATGGCTGCCTTTAAGCAAAGGGGGAGGGAAGACGTCTGGAAATCCAATCCCCAAATCTCCCACATCACAAGTTTGGCCCTAAGGGCCAGTCCACATGACATTTTTTCAGCCCATAGCATGGCTGAACTGATGACATGGGCAGGTTTTCGGGCTCATTTGGACCTACCAGTTTTGTACACCACCATTGGTGGATTCAGATAACCTGATGTAGTATATTGGCTGCCCATGCATTCCCCACAGGGTAGCTGCAACTGCATAGAAACCCCATCATCTGAAATGTCCAGCCACGGAACAAGGCAAACATTACATACTTCCATCTCCTGGTCATTGGATCCTCCTGGACAGGAAATAGTATAAGAGGGCTTCATGTTCCACTTGAGCCTTGCTTAAGCAACAAGGTCTTCCTGAGCTCTTTTGTGTTCCCATATCCTTGGTTGTTCTTAGGTTCTGCGTTCTGGCTTGCTCTCCATTCCTACTTAGTTTGAACTTTGATCTTGACTTGCTCTTTGGTCCTGGTTACTGATGGATACCAATGCTCCTGGTTCCCTCGCTCACGCCACACTGCTGCCCATGGCCCAGATTTGTTCAATCCTGTGTATTTCCCAGAACAGGAAAATACCAGAACTGGTACAGGACTAGAGCTGGAGGTGAACTGAAGTCTGATTAATCCCTCCATCTAATCTACCTCTCCAATGTGCCTCCTGAAGAGTCCTTAAAGGGCCAACCCCCTGGCCTGAAGGTGAGTGCTTCTCATCACCTCTGTGGCCTCCCATCTGGCCCACTCCTTATGCAGTTGGGGATATTTGATTCCTCATCTGAATCAGGCTTGGGGAAAAGAAGTCCTACAGTCTCCTGACCACCAGCCTCAGGTTCAGTGTCAGGAATTCAGCCTGGTTCCTCAGCCAGTGGTACAGCAGCCCTGGACTCAGCCAGCTCATCCTCCTCTGACTCGGGGCTTGAGGCTGGGGCCATGATGACAGAAGATGGATTCCTGCTCTGCAGGCCTAAACTGGGCTAAACTTCTGAAGGTTCCAAATTCCAGTCCAAATCTCTTGGACTGAAAGAGGGGATAAAACCACCTCCCCTCTTTTTTATTCCAGATCAAAAGGCCTGCAAATGTGGAGAGGGTTGATGCTAAATCAGGCTGTGGCTGCCATTTTAAATTTCCCCTAATGCACTATTACAAGGGGCATATGGAGCAGGAAATGGCTTCGGTCAGTGCAGGCACTCATTTTTTGTGATGTCTACCATTACCCCCACCCACCCAAATGCCCTTTGGAATGGGTCATTTTGTGAAATGTAAGATGAGGTCAGCCAGCCCAATGGGACTTCGAGAGTTCCAGTAAATGTCAACCCCCCCAGACACTCCCCAAAATTCATCTTCCACCCTCAATATTGACAGAGGTGGAAATAATAGTGGTTGGGGGGGTCAGGAAAGGATGGAGATAATGGGAAGAAGGTGGGCCCAGTGGAGGCTGGTGGTGACTCCTGTGTCAGTGGGGCTCCTTATCCATTGCACCTTTTTTGTTTGAGCTTTATAGGAGCTATCCATGGAACTCCATGGTGGTGAACCTATTCTGGGGATTGAGTTCAGCACCATGGATAGCTCCTATAAAGCTCCAACAAAGCGATGCAATGGATAAGGGGCCCCACTGACACAAGAGTCAACAGCCTCCCCTGGGTGGGCCAACACGGTGACATCCACTTAAGGCACAATCCTGTGCATGCTGGCTGGGGAATGCTGAGAGTTGTAGGACTTTTTTCTGTCTAAACATGCATAGGATTCTGCCCTTAGGCTTGGTGTAGAATTCGGCGAGATGTGGATATATAGATATAGATATAGATATATGCATGCATCTCGGGAGGTGGTGGGCTCTCCTTCAATTGAGGTGTCAACTGTCAGTAATGATGTAATTGCATTCCGCATTGCAGATCCTGCACCGAACAGGGGCTTGGACTGCATGACCTCCAAGGCCCCTTCCAACTATGTGATTCTATAAAGTTATTCTGTTAAATATTTTAACTTTGATTTTACTGCCAAGCGCCAAAGAAAAAGGGTGGGTTGTTTTGTTTCTTCCCCACCCCGCCCCCCTTTGGCAAATGCATTGACAGAGCATTGGCTCCATACAGAAAATGAACCCTGCACCAGTAACGGAAATATCCATAGCAGTTTGTGAAAAATCTAAGGCAAATAGCAGGAGATGAGGCAGGAGCAGCTGCCCAATGGCCGGCACAATAACGGCTCCTCTCACTAAACATTCAGGCAGCCCATTTCAGGGGCAGCCAAATAGATCGTTAGCCACTAAATAGGCTATTATGAGCCATTGTGCAGATATCTATTTGTGTAAATGTTGCCACGTGGACTACTGCCGTTGAAACTCCTTGGAAAGAACAGCTCCTGGGCATGCATGCTAGATTTACTTGTGCAAAGTTCAGTGTTTCAGCTAGCTGAATGATTTCCCACCACACACACACACACACACACACTAAACATCACAGAAAGCAGTAAGACTACGCACTCCATTTCCGCAAACATGTGTCATATTTCATTGGAATGATTTTTAAACCATATGTCCCTGGGAACCCAAGAGCTCCACTGTGAGAAGATCAGTAATGGAGGATGTGCATCCCCAAAAGGCAGCTGAACCAACCACCAATGTTAACCTGCCATGAGCATCCGCAGGGGAGTGTTGGGCGTGTGACACTGTCAACTCCTGCAGGTTGACTAGGGATGAAGGAGAAAGTCATTCAGTTTGCATTTCAATGCAACCTTACCAAATTAGCACTTAAGCTGAACATGAACCAGAATGCAGTTAGATGTCAAAATCCAACATTAGTGATGCAGTTGACAAGAAGAAAATGCCTACATTTTCAAATGTGTACATTTGAAGAAGTGCACTCAAAAACGCATACATTTATAAATGTGTTCAAAATACATTGTTGTTGTTTTTAATGGGCATGGAAATATGTAAGAATTCCTGTGTGGATTTTTTAAAAAGGCAATTTGATGGAAAAAATGAGAACCAGAGCAAAAAAATGAGTTTGACTGATTCACCTATCCCTAGTTGACAATAAAGCCCAACAGTTCTGGCAAACAGGGGCCTAAACCAAGAACCTAAGTACCTATGTGTACTGCTTTCTCACATGGTGAACCCACTGAGGCTAGGAGTGAAAGCTTTCCCAGGGCAGGATGGGTTTCCTGGTCTTTGGAAGAGACTCTGCACAGTCCAGTTGGCCACTGGCATCTCCTGAAGGGGAAGGACTATTACAGTCATGCCTTGGATTGAGAGCATAATTCATTCCGGAAAGGTGCTTGTAATGAAATCCCCCCAAAAAAGATTGTACAGAGCTTTTTAATTTAAGCCGTACTACAGTACTTGTATTGCAAGACGTCACTTGTATATCAAGTAAAAAAAATATTAAATAAATATTTAAAAATGTGCTTGTCTTGCAAAAACGCTCTCAAACCAAGTTACTTACAATCCAAGGTATTACTGTACAGACTTCCTGTTTAGGGTGGGACTTTCCTTGGGAAAGAACTGTATTCACTAGTTCTCTTCTTCCCCCCACCCCACCCCATTTCATGATTTTCAGCACCAAGATGAAATCTCCCCTAGCACAAAACCAACCCCCCCCCAAAAAAACATTCCATTCACACATGGATAAAATTGGGGGCATTTCATTGATTTTTTTCAGGAAAGAAAAAAAAAATCGGCAGCAGGAGAACTGTGACAGTTTTGTAATGTTTTCCATCCCCTTTTTAAAGTTTTGCCACCTGCTGTTGCCTTAAAAACAAAAAAGAGAAACTACCACCTCTGCCATACTGCTCATAGTGACTCCTGAAATGTTGCATATATATACACCCTAAAAATAAATAAATAAATAAATAAATAATAATGACACACACACACATTCCCAAAATTGAAGTAAAAGTTCAACCAAGAACTAGCTAGAGAATTTGTCCTTTCCCTGATCATTCCCCCCGCTCCATTTATTTGCACCCAAAGAGGGTGGAATATTTTGATAGGCCATTTGTTTTCAGCTTGAGATTGAGAAAACTGAAATGTGAGAGAAAGCGAAACTGACATTCACCCATCCTCACATTCATGTTTCCAGTTGCCCTTTGCTTTGAAATGTTTTTAAAGAACCACTTGGTCAACGTGACGGTCAGCGCTATCCATTAAGGTGGAGGTAAGTCATCACCCAGAGACCATTTCAAGCATTCCCGGTGAAATGTGTAATGTGCAGACTGGCTCCGTCTATTCAGGCTGCAGGCCAGAGTAATGATCAACATTTTCTCATGTAATGCATACTTACCACATGCCCTGTATTATCCCCTGTGATAGTCCATTCCATTAATGTCCAGTCGCTGCAAAAAAAGGAACAGACTTAAGTGAGGGTGAACGGAGTGTTTCACCTTGGAGCAAAGTTTTCATTCCACATTCTCATTCCTAGAAAACTGGGAGTGAAGAGGGGGGTTAATCAAATTGTAGGTGTTGACACAGCATTCCCATTGCCATAAAGAGAGCAAGATGCAGCCTTTATTGTAACAGCTTTTGATTGCATGGCAAAGAAATGCATAATGAATAAACATTATTTTATAAAAGACTGCATGGCACAATGAATTTTTCAGTGGGGAAAAAAGAAGTTGAGAAAGTATTTAAAAATACATGAATTTCATATTTGATTATAAGTCGAGAACCAGCAAAGAAAGAACAAAGAGAGAGAGAGAGAGATAAAAATGGCACCAAGCATCAGGCATTCTGTGTTGAATTAATGAGGTTCTTCATAATAGGAAGGGAGTGACATAGTGATTAGTTAATTACTGTGCAGAAACATATAATTAATGCACAACTGAAATGGGTGTACAATGAATTAAACTGCCACATAATGCCAGCTACGAAAATGGAGAAGCAAACCTTGATTGCTGATGGAAGTTGTTATTACAGCAGCTAAACTATTGTGATTTTAATAGACTTGCTATCAAACAACATGCTATTTAGCCAGCAAAAGCGGAATATGACATTGGTAATAGCAATAACACCGGGGGGGGGGGATAATAACACTGGAATGTCATCGTCATTTGCATGCAAAATAGGTCAAAATGGTGCCCTCTGTTAGTCTGGTGCAGAAGAAGCAAACTAAGTAGGAGAAGGTCCCATTATGCTAGAAGTCTTCTATTAGAACAGAACTCATGTATACTTACCAGGTAGCTTGAATTGTCCAGATATCCTTCTTCCCAACCAGCTACAAATGCACCATCCCGCCCCCCCCCCCCGCCACTACCTGAGTTGTTTTGTTTCATCTTTCTCTATTCTCCACTGTCTTGGTTTCCATTCTACCGTAAAACCTAACAGGATGTGAAATCATTGGGAAGAATTTGGGATTGGTTAACACATCTAAGCCCACCATTCAATGAATCCAGTATCAAGCACAAAACTGAACATGTGGATGAGCCATCCAACAGCAAAATGTCAGAAGAAAACATTTCATATGACCTCAGATGCAATCAGTTGTGTGACTCATCGGCAGTTGTGTAATTTGGTCCAGGCTCATACTTTTGCCTCTTAACAAGGCACTACATGGAAAGAAGACTCCCAACTAGTTAGTGGTTTTAGTTCCCAAAGCAGCTACAGGCATCTGCGCCACACAAGTTCCAAGTTCCAGCCCTTTCTTCACCTTGTACCTCATACAAGGGGAGACTGGGTTCGCACAAGACACTAAGCCACGGTGGCTACAGACAGTGAACCCTAAAACAAGTTGTGGCTTCGAAGGGTGACTTCGAAGCCACGGCTCATAAACACTGACTGTGTTTGCACAACATGCTAAGCCATGGTGGCTTAGTGTGTTGTACAAATCCAGTCAGTGTTTCTTAGCCATGGCTTCGAAGCCACCCTTTGAAGCCATGGCTTGTTCTATCTAGGGTTTACTGTAGCCAGCATGGCTTAGCGTGTGTTGTCCAAACTCAGTCAGTGAGTTGTTGCTGACTTAGCTTGAATGAATATTTTATTTATGGTCTACCGACCACACCAATACATAAAACAATACAAATAAGATACACCAGCTCTTAATTATACATTCAAATAAACACCTAGAAAATAAAAACAGAATCAGACAAGCATAGAAGGTCTGGTCACAATAGCAATATTCAAAAATTTTGCAACTTTCTTGGTAATTGAGCTGTTTGAGCCGTCAAGCAGAGTGGACAGAAGAAACTCTAAGGATCATCCAGGTTGCTGACTTAGCTTATGGAGGTTTTTGGGGGGAGGGGTTGCTAGATGGGATAAGGAAACTGAGATGGTGACAGTGCCAGTAACTATTTGCTTCTACAAAACTGTTTTTTAAAATTTTTAAAAGAAAAAGAAAATCCTCTCTCTTTCTTTGCATCTGGTCACCCTTCTTTATATTTTTCTCTCTCTCTCTTGCCATTCTCATTTAAAAAGAAAGAAAGAAACCCAAACCACATAAAAAGAGAAACTCATGGTGATGTCATTGGTGAAGCCTAACTTAGATCAGGGGGTGAGCCACTTGTGGGTTCCAACCCACCAGTTGGAGACCAATAATTTCTGGGGCAACTGCCAAGTGTTACTAAAGGAAACACTGTGATCGTATAACCTACATGCACACATACACTCAGAGATCACTAATGTAAGTTGAATCTGAAAGGACGTAGCCAATTAGCCATTGATTGGTCACAGCCTAGTGGGTTGGAAATCATGAACAGTGACAGATTGAATCAATCTAAACAATTACAATTTCATCTGTTATTATAGTTTTAGGAAACAGAAGGAGGGCTGAAATGGACTGAAGATATACATGTGCTCCTGTCTGATAACATCACTCTCCCCCCACCCTATTATTATAGATGGGGAATAAGTTTGAGATATGAGGGAGCAACATCAATCAATCTTCCATCTCTAGCACCCTCGTTTATCACTTTGTCCTTTAATCCAATGTTCTGGGCAGTTAGGTTGGTAGGAACCCACACCAACCACTTCCCCAGACTGTTTCTTATCAGCAGCCTTTGGTATCCATTCTATCCTAGCAATCTTGCTGATTGATTGAGAAAGGTAAAGGCTTTTGCGAGACATTGAAGGATCGATCCTCTAGGCCTCTGTGCCTTAACCCTTATTGTGCTCTATGATTATTTTAACAGGCAGGGCCTGCCATCATAAACCCAGAGGGGCCTGCAGATGTGCAAGAGCCAGAGAGGACTAAGGCAGACCTCGTAGAGCAGAGGAGGTAGTTTGAAACCACCCTTGCCACTTTCAGTAGAAGGACACAATCCAGTTCCGGGGCAAAAATAGTGGTTCTGCAAGTATGCAGCAAAAGTCCGCTCTCTAACAAAATCTGGTTGATAGGCTAGTGGCTGTGGTGTCACTGAAGCAACACTTTTCCCAGTGCTCGAAGCAGTTTTGCAACTGTTTTTGAACTGTTTCACTTTAACCAGTGAAGGATGAAAAGCCAGGGGGAAAGAAAAATGGGTACATGTATATGTACTGGAAGCATGAAGTGGAATATGGAATGCACACATGAAACCTGGGGGAGGGGAAATCCAGACTGACTGCTCTGCTAGCTCAACGTGATAGAATGTGTGTTTGTCATGCAACTTCCAAAGCTGGGAATAAACTGGGTTCAAGGACAGACACATCAAGCCTAAATTCTCTTTGAGGTTCTTCTTTTTTTCACCACCAAGCTCGTTTTATCCCCAGTTCCATACAAGTATGGCTGGCTGGGGCATGCTGGGAGTTGTAGGCCTTCATTTCTGTCTAAACATGCATAGGATTGTGCCCTTGAAGGTAAAAAAAAATGCCTTCATTTTCTGGCACTAAGAGCTTTAAGCTAAAATATAATGATATTTTTAGTATCTTGGCCCTGCCCCAGTGGGGGATGGGGACTCCTATTCCGATGGGGCTCCTAATCCATTGCAGCTTTTATTTGGAGCTTTATGAGAGCTATCCATGGTGCTCCATGGTAGGTGAACCTATTTGGGGGGGGTAGAGGTCAGCACCATGGATAGCTCCTATAAAGCTCCAAATAAAACCTGCAATGGATTAGGAGCCCCACCAAAATAGGGGTCACCAGCCTCCCCTGCCCTGCCCCTTTTGCCCACCACTAGAATACGGCCCCCAAGAGCTTCTCTGAAATTGAATTCGACCCTCAGGCTGAAAGAAGTTCAACACCCCTTGGGCAGTTAATAGTGCCATGTCTTACCACGGGCAAGCAATGCTCAAAATGTAGACGGCTCATTCTTCACAGATGACGTCTGTTGCATTAGTTGCTTCCCATACACACACACACACACACACACGATTTGCTAAAAGCAGGATGTGAAAGACATTTCTGCATTAAAACAAAAAAAAAAAAAGCACTTAGATTTAAAGGGAAGTGATAGTGAGTATTATGCCTTTCTTTAAAATTGAAAGTTAAAAGTAGCTATAGATGTGCACATCTTTATTTTAAACTGCAAAAGAAACTGAGGCTGAGCTCTTTGAAGCATCTAAAACATCTTACTAGAGCCTTCTGAAGCCGGAACTGAATGCAAAAAAAAGGAAGACATTCTAATTTTATAAGGATCTGTGTCCTAGGATGCATTGGAAATAATATGGAACATTGCTCCTAAATATGTTACCTTGGAATGCTCTCACCACCTGCTCCATACTGGTGATTCTGTTTTGCCTCTGAACTTTTTATGTGCTGACTTACCCGTACAACCTGCCATTTAAAAGAAAAAGGGGGGGGTGGAGAAGTAGTGCCCGGCAAACTGACAAGAAGCTTTAAAAGCTTGCTCTGTTTTTGCATGGTCACCTGAAGTCAATACAATAAAAGATATTACCTTAGCATGCTTTGTCTCAAGAGAAGAAACAGAAAAGCATAGAGAATGAGAATCCTGGAGGGCTGAACTCGGCTTTTACACTGGAAGCTGTCATACCACGTCAAGTTGCCCATCTAGCCCAGGATTGTCTGCTGTGATTGGCAGCTGTCCTCCTGGGCAGTGGAGGCTGGCCTGGTGGCTCCAATGTCAGCAGGGCTGTGTAGTGTGTATCCACTCCGAATTTTCACTCTGAACTTTTAAGGAGCTCTCCATGGCGCTGAGTCATTAACCTGTTTTGTGTTTATGACTCAGCACCATGGATAGCGCCTTAAAAGGTTGGAGCGAAATCTGGAGTGCATACACGGCCCAGCTGACATTGAAGCCACCGACCTCCACTGCTCCTGGGCCTCATACAGAAGAATAGGTCCTTCCAGTGGTGTGATCGGGTGCTGGCCAGTGGAGGCTGGTAACTCCTATTTCAGTGGGGCTCCCAATTCATTGCAGGTTTTATTTGGAGCTTTATTAGAGCTATCCATGGTGCTGACCTCTATCCCCCCAATAGGTATGCCACCATGGAGCACCATGGATAGATCCTATAAAGCTCCAAATCAAAGCTGCAATGGAACAGGAGCCCCACCGAAATAGGAGTCAGCAGCCTCCACTGGTGAAGGTGGGTCATAGATTCATAGATCATAGAGTTGGAAGGGGCCTACAAGGTCCATCGAGTCCAACCCCCTGCTCAAAGCAGGAAACTAGAGGAGGGGTCTCCCATCCAAGTAATAACCAGGCCTGACCCTGCTTAGCTTTCCACGCTCAGACAAGCTGAGCCACAGGCCTGTACTTTTTAAATTATCATCATCATATCATCATCATCATCATCATCATCATCATCATCATCATCATCGATGCTGATGTCATTTGCCACCCACCCTCCCTCAGACTTCCCTGTTCCCTCTGAGCTTAGCTGCAATCCTCAAGTAGCTGGGAGGAAATGAATTTTCCCAGCAACAATAGATTGTTCCCTGTTGCCGTGCAAAATAATCTGGGGTGGTCTGTGGTCTTGAATGGGCAATGAAGACCAATGAGCTTTACAAAAGACCTGCTCCTGGTGGGGAGACAAAACTGCTAGAACTGGTTTGTTGATATGGATCAACACGGCTGCCTGCAATTTTGGACTCTCCTTGGGGTCATGGCTATGGGGGGAGTGTCATGATGAGCACCTGCACTTCAAAATTTACCACTACACCACAGGAGCTAAGCCTGTGGAGCTGGTGGTGGAATACGTGCGGCTTTGACTGAGACTTGGGGGCGGGGAAGTGGACTCTATCCCAGTGGGACATAAGAGGATTTGTGGATGTTTTGCCCAAATTCTTTTTTTTTTTAAAGATGTTTCTGATGTGCAAATTGTGAAGAGCTAATTGTGTTTAAGATCTATTTCTGAAATGGAGATATTACTTGATTCAGTGCGTCCCTGAAGAGTAAGAGTCACATCTGGATCTTTCAAAATTATTAATAGCACAACGGTGTTATATAAAATGCTAACAAAATAGATTAATTAAAACTCCTTTTTTAAAAAAAATCCATTGCTTTTACATGTTAGCTCTTCAAGTTGCAATCCATCTGTGTTACATTTAATTCAGTTGGCTGGTTTTAACAGGGGCAGTACTGCAAGCATAGGAGGGAAAGCCTGTTTAAAAGCACGGAAGGGGGCAATCCTATCAACTGCACCCTCGGTGCTCTGCTCGTCAGCCTCTGAACTCAGAGACTGATGAGCATCCCGGGCAGAGCGGGAGGAGCAGCGGAGCAGGAGGCAATCTTTGCCTCCCCACTCCTCCCACTCTGCATTTCAGCTAGACAGCCAATTTCGGCCATATAGCTGTGGCCCTTCAGAGGGAGAGAGAGCGCCATCAGGATACCTTGCATCCTGGCGTCCCCAGTCTCCTCCCCTCCCCTCCCCACCTCCCTCCCTGCCCCCTTTACCGCCTCTCTGAGGTCGATTTTCTGACCTCGGAGAGGCAGCCAGCATCATGGTTACTTTCCACACCAGCTGCAAAGGAGGGGAGAGGGGGAATGGGGCACTGACGCCCAGCTCTGATGTCAGAGCTTTGTCTCTGACCTTGGATCTGGGAATCCAAAGTATCCTATTGTCCCCTAGATGCTGTCTAGAGGGCCATAGGATCGCTCTACCCACCACCTTTTCCCAACCTGTTGCTTTCCAGAAGTCTTGGATTTCAACTCCCATCAGCCCCAGCCAGAATGAGCAATGGTCATGAGTGCTGGCAGCTGTAGCCCAAAATATCTGAAGAGCATCCAATTAGGGAAAGCTATCCTAAGCACACTGGCAACTTGGGGGATCTACCATTAGTTGACATTCACCCTTCAGCCCTGGAGTTTCAAGCACATTTTGCACCAGCTGTCCCCCCCCCCCCAGGACTTGTCCCAGGACATCCTCAGGAACAAATGACGAAGTTTGCACCTCAACCTAGTTGATGTGCTTCATCAGAAGTCCACTTATTTGAGAAATCCAGGGCTTCATTAAAGAGATACCAACATTCCCACAACGTTTGTCCCACTGACAATGTGTCATGAACTTACTGAATTCACTACCACAAGATGTGATGATGCCCACTGATGTAGCTTATGGCAGCATTTACATTTGAAAAGGTTTCTGCCCAGCTTACAGAAAAACATAAGAAGAACCGTGCTGGATCAGACCAAAGCCCATCTAGTCCAGTCTTCTGTTCACACAGTGACCAAACAGCTGCCTGCAGGAAACCCACAAGCAGGACATGAGTGCAACAGCACCCTCCCGCCCGTGTTCCCCAGCAACTGGTGTACATAGGCATACTGCCTCTGATACTGGAGGTATCATATAGCCATCAGGACTAGTACCTAGATAGCCTTCTCCTCCATGAATTTGTCCAATTCCCTTTTAAATCCATCCAAAGTGGTGGCCATCACTACATCACTTCCTTCTACATCTGTCTGTAGAGCATAGCAGCATTACACAGTCAACCCATACTTCCATTGATGTGTCACATAATGGATCAGATCATATGGGTGTAGGCTATAGAAACTGCTGATCTTCACACACAAAGAAAAAGTTTTGGCTTGAGTCATTTGCACTTATATACACTTTGATGTGCTTACGTTTATTTTTATTGGAACAATTGCACCCTGTTATATGAGACTGACCCAAAACAATCACGCATCAAAGCACGTTCTATTGAAATCAATGGGTCTTACTCTTGAGTATGTGCCTTTAACCTTTCAGCCAATATTTCCTTCAACACTTTTCATGTGTGTGTGTGTGTGTTTTCAGATGGGTTTTCTTGGCTGTTTGTTCCCGCCTGCCCCCACAAGGAGCACTTGCATACCCAGGATGATCTCTGGAAAAATACTGACAAGAGACATGGAACGCTTTGGCAAATCAAAAGTTAGCTGTTCCTGTTGTGTAGGTTGGCATATGAATCTTAAAAATATTTCTTGCAATCCCATGTGCTTTAGAATTATAACAGCTTGTCATAAATAGACGTCTGGCAATGCATAGCTGTACAAGACAGACTGACACACACACGATGAGTCATATCTATCCCTGGTGGATGACTATTGACATCAGTGTACCAGGGAAGAATTTTTGTACAAAAATGTGTTGAGCAGAAAGGTAACAAGACTCCCCCATCCCCTTCACCTGAATGGAAAGCAGTTTACTGGTGCTGAAATAAAGCTGCATTACCATTGCTGGTGAATTTATCAGTTGACAGCATTTCAAGTAGGCCGATATGGCATGTACATCTGGGTATCCATTAGTCTTGTTCCGTTCAATACAGTTTTATTTGTTGCAACTAATTGCCTTCACAAAATATACACAGCCCATCATTTGATGTCTCGCACCACATACAGTAATCCACAAACACTTTTGAACAAAACTGTGGCTGATCGTAGAAATAGCCGCTGCTAAAGGGGAAATGCTGGCCGGGTTCGTTCACTCATTGGACCAGTTTTCCAGTTTGCATAGTGGTTGATCAGCATACCCTTCTCAGGGCCTTCTCAGTTGTGGCACCCCAAGGAGGTGCGCCTGGCGCCTACCCTCTGTTCTCTCAGGTGCCAGGTAAAGACCTTTTTATTAGCCCAATATTTTAATGGTTGATTTTATTCCTTTTATTATTGCCACTGTACCTCTAGATTCAATTTATTTTGGCTGCTTGTTTTTATCATGTTATATTTTAATATGTTTGTGTTTTTATACTATTCTTGTTGTTATTTTTGTGTTGCTTTGTTTTGTAAACTGCCCAGGGAGCCTTTTGGTTGATGGGCGGTGAATAAATAAATTAATTAATTAATTAATTAATTAATTAATTAAATAAAAGCCCACCCTCTGCTACACAGTCTAGCCAGAGTGATCCATTTATTTATATTGATTGATCCATTTATTGGTAAGCTCAAGACTGGACTCTTGCGATGTGCTTTATGTGGGACTGCCCTTGAGATTGGTTTGGAAGCTGCAGCGAGTGCAGAATGTGGCAGCTAGATTGCCCAGTGGATCTTCTTACTGTGCAAATATGGCTCATGTGCTGAAAGCTGCCAATTAGCTACGAAGCCATGTTGAAGGTGTTAGCTGCAGGTTGATAAGCTATTAGCTACCAAGCCACATTCAAGGTGTTACTGCAGGTTTAAAAGGCCCTAAAACAGCCAGGCTATCTGAGGGCCAGGTTATCCGAGAGACCACCTTCCCGTGTATAGGCTGCTCCAGTCTCTATGTTCTGAAGGGGAGGCCTTGCTTACCATGCCACAGCCTACCTATGTTTGTTTGGCCATGGTGCAGAGGAGGGCCTTCACTGATGTGGCACCCACAACGTGGAATGATCCCCCCATTAAGAGCAGGTGGGCTCCTAGTTTGGAGTGTTTCCGCTGACTGCATAAGGTGCATGTGCTTGGCTGGGCATTTCCCTTACCATAATCATTGCCAGCTACCTCTGGTTATTTTAATGAAATAGTTTATTGTTTTATTACTGTACTCTTCTTTTATTGATTGGGTGTTCTGGTATTTTATCATGATTTTGTCTTGTGAACCACATTGGGATTTTTAAAAAATAAAATAAAAAGTGGTATAGAGATTTTCTGATATAAATAATATAATATAATATAATATAATATAATATAATATAATATAATATATATGTCCTAAATGAAATGGCTGTCATAGGGTTGTGCCAAAACAGGGAAATCTGGCTCATTTGAGTTTGACAGTCTTCCTGCCTGCTTCTGATCTGATGATCAGAAGTGGGCCAAGTTGGGGTGGGGGTGCTCATGGACTTCCGTCTCTAAGACAGGCTGTGATTTGCACATTTTAAAAAAAACAACTGGTAAGGAAATTTGTGCAAAATCGGGTGATTTGCACAAAATTAGAAGCCAAAAAATGATGTGGTTTTCAGCTTCTGATTTGCACAAATCTCCCCATTGTGTGTGCATAGTGGACGGGAGGAAGATGAGTTGCTCCTCCACCAACCAAAACTGATCACAACAAGTAGTTGACCACACGCTGAATATGAATCAGCAGTGTGATATGGCTGCAAAAAAAAAAAAAGGCAAAGGCAATTTTAGGTCGCATCAATAAAAGTAGAGTTTCAAAATCACGGGAAGTAATGGTTCTACTCTACTCTGCGCTGGTCAGACCTCACCTTGAATGCTGTGTCCAGTTCTGGGCACCACACTTTAAGAAGGATTCAAAAATATTACAGCATAGTGGAGCTGAAAGCCCTGGCTGCCAGGAGCTAAGCCTCCAGGGAGAGCCATTTCAACCTTTAAGAAAGAGGGGGAAACTGTGAAAAAGCCAGGAAACCACCCAGCCATAAGCAATCATGGGAAAGGGGCCAGAGGAAGCGGGCATGGCCATCCAGGAATCCCAGAAGGCTGGATTGTAACCCTGAGCCTGACATTCAACACCCCTGCATCTAATCCTTACTTCTGGTCCATGAACAAGACTTCTGGTCTAGAATACCAAGTGGCCCTGAATGTAGTAGCAGGCCACATGCTGGAGTTAGAAGAAAAATTCTGCTCACTCCTTTCTTAACCATTTCTTCCCAATTACCGTATTAGCTTTTCATCCTATTTCCAAGCTGTTAGTATGATGGGAGTTGCAGCCATGATGTCTGGAAGAGACCAGGGTAGGGGACACTACACGAGAACTTTAACGTGGAGTCTGTTCTATAGTCTCATTTTCGCATTACTAATAATTTTGGGGTCTCCCCAGACTCACCCCACATTATTTTACTGATATAGCTTTCCAGTTTATTACGAGATGTTAACTTAAATGTTGGGGGTGGGTGAGGGTGTTTTTTCCCCTTTGTATTCTCAGAAAATATAACATTCTTCCCTCACATTTCTGACTGCATGCATTTGTCTGGCTGCTTTTGCCTGAATATTTCATAAAGGATTGGAAGCAATCTGGCATAGTACAAAAAAGGGGGGGATTTATGTAGCTGTTTATCTTGTATTCCTTAGCAGTAGACTTGTGTAAATATATCACCAGTAAAATGACAAACCAACACAAAGGATAAAAAGACAGGAAGTTTTCTGACACACATACACAACAGTTGTGATATATTATCAAGGCTGTTTGGGATTTTGGGGTTTTTTTTTTTAACTAAAACGTCACCTGGGCTTGGTTTACATTTTCTGCCTCCTTCCCTATCACCCATATGAGGATGCACATTTTTTGTAATGTGTTCCATCTGTGTTTTGTGGATTCTTAGGCATCTTTTGTTCCATCATCTGCTCATTGACGAAATCAGATTCCCCCCCCCTTTGGAAAAGTACACAAAAAAGTCCATCAGGATTTACATAACTTTCAGTGGCATGTAACATTTTGTATATATTTCTTAGTCCAGTGTACAATCAATAAGCAGAGCACACTGAAGAGAGATCGGAGATGTATAAAATGTTGTGTCCTTTTTTTTAAAAAAAAAATGCTGTATATCTTAGCATATTTTCCAGTAATTTTCGTACTTTCATGCAACTAAATTTGCATACCTTTCCAGAAAGTGTTTTTTTTTTTTTTTTAATGGTCCTGAAGTCTGTGGAATCAACATGACTCAGAAAAAGCCAGTTTGCTGCAGAATTCATAGTCAGATTAATATAAATCTGAAGTAATTTAGATCCATTTCAGATTTCTCTGACATCCCTAAGTGAGGCATGTGTGTGCAATCTTTGTTTTTTGGTACAGGACAGACTACCCCATTGGGTGGGGTCATTACATATGACCCCGCCCAATGGGGTCATATGTAATTACCCCATTGGGCTATTGGGTGGTATAGAAATGTAATAAATAAATGGGGTCATTACATATGACCCAATGGTGTGTGTGTGTGTGTGTGTGTGTGTGTGTGTGTGTGTGTGTGTGTATATATATGTATGTGATACTTCCACAAATCTCAGGCTTCTCTCTTTGGGGCATGTGCAAAGAATTCCCTCCTGTTTGATGGTATGGCTCTTTTGGCCTGCAAAGCCACCAGCACAGCCAGCCGAAGCAAATTCAACATTAGCGTAAGCAAGAAAGTACCGTAATCATACGTAGTTTGAGTATTATTGTTCCCTTCAACAGATAGAAGTAGTATCAGACCACTCCCCAGCATCAAGTTCCGGCATGTCTGGAGAAGCTGGAGACTGACAGACAGGCACTTTGTGTCAACAACAGAAGTGAAAACAGAAGCCAAAAGCAAGAAGAATGCTCATGGAGGGGTCTGTCAAAAACCCTCAGCAGGTCACAAGGAAGAGGCTGCTTGTTCCAAGAAGTGCTGGGTGCTAACCAAGCCCTTACGTACTTCATGAGTTTCATTGCCTCTCTCAGGCCCCATCTCCTCCCTGGAAAATGAAGATTCTTAAAGGGGCAGCCCCCTTGGCCAGGAACCTGGTGATCAGTCACCTCCCCATCTGTCACATCCAGGACATGAGCAGCAGGGGAGATGGAGGCACAAGAAGGTCCGGAGGCAAAAGCACAGTCCAGGAGCAGGTGAGGGTCAGAGCCATACAAGGCACAGCAGGGCCAGAGGCGTAGCCCAGGAGCAGGTGAGGGTCAGAGCCATACAAGGCACAGCAGGGCCAGAGGCGTAGCCCAGGAGCAGGCAAAGGTCAAGCATTGGCAGGGCAAGGACCAGCATTAGTAGCAGAGAATCAGGAATGACTTGTGTTGCTGTGGCAAAGGCTTGAGGGAAGAGAAAGCCCTTATGCAGGGCTTCCTGCATCTCCCAGCTGGTCTGCATTAGCAAGCCTGGGAGTGGCTGGAAATTTGGGGCTGAACCCTGCAAGTAGTGCAGCGTAGGCAGGGCTGCCTTCTGAAAAGCAGCCACCAGATGGAGCTGTGGCACTGCACTGGCTGAGCAGATCCTGACACCATCATCTCTTCTTGCTGGCCACATTGCCTGCTAGGGCGCCCATGTGTCCTACATTACAGAGGACAGTCCTCTATTTCAAGGGCTGTCAAAGGACAATCCTCTGTTTCAAGGAGTTCTGTTTTTCCTGGGTCTCCAACATGGCGCCAGTGGGCACCTCCTTGGTCAATCTCTTTTTGAAACAGCTGCACTGGCTTCTGATTTGTTTCTGGGTGTAATTCAATGTGCTGGTGATGAATAGTAAAGCTCTGAATGGTTTAGGACTGGGATAGCTGAAGGGCTATCTTCTCCCATGAAATCCTACCCACCTATTAAGGACAAGGTCTCCAACATGGCACCCATGGGCACCAATGTGCCTGTAGACACCCCTCTTAGTGTCTTCCAGGTTCCCCGCCCTGCCTGATTTCTGTTTTATTTCCTAAGGTTTATTTATTTATTTATTTATTTATACTGTGAGGGTGGCAAAGGTGCAAAGCAAAGATCTGCCATCCAGAGCCATCTTTATTTCTGTTAAAAAGAGAGGTTTTGCGTTTTGGAGCTCAGCCCCCACCACTGCTTTGTAGTTAGGTTCTTGGGCTCATTGCTTTTCTTTTAGTCTCACCAGTTTGCCTTCTGGGAATTGAGCATTTTGTGATCGGCTATGCCCAACATGGCAGCCATTTTGTGAGAGTGCCCGCAACACTCTCTCAAAATTCTGAATGTACCCACCAACCCAAAATAAGTGGGGGAGGGGCTGATCTAGACAGACACCATCTGAAAAGACAGAATAAGTTTCCTTACAGGGTTTGGAGGCTTTTCCTTCTTCCTATTGTAAATTATGGGAACTGGAGCCAGGATGGCAAAAAGAGAACTAACTCATTGGCACTGATTTGATCCCACAGCAAACACCGACTCCTTCTGATGCAAATGAATAGACCTATTCTCCTTATTGGTTCTTGCACTGAGCAGGAAATCCTCCACTGGAATTTAAACTTCACTACATCGGGGAATGGTAAAAAAATCTATAGTTTTGGATGCAATTATGATTTTACAATTCAAAGTTTGCCAAAAGCATTTTATTATCCCTTTCTTGCACTGGATTTTTGTTTGTTGACTATCTCTTCCTGTCACATTGAAACCAACTTCTCCAAGTTTGTTTGCATCTTTTTCCTAAAAGATTTAAACAATGATCTCCCATTGTCACAGGGATGTAGAATTTTATTTTATTTTTTATCAGTGCGCATTAACCTTTAATTTTCTTTTAATGCTTCTAGACATTTGGGCACTGAAGCGTGAACTTTTGCATTAAGCACTTGGGTTGTGTAACACCAGCGAAGACTTTTAAATTTGCCTTTTAACACTTTTCCCTGCTTCTCAGTAATTGCCGTTTCATTGTTCAGCTTTCTCCCCAATGCTCACTGGGACCAGCAATATGTTGTCCAAGGCTTAGCAAATCCTAGGCATGAAGCCATTCTCTTTGCACTTAGGCTGTGCATTTCAAAGAGTCAGATGCATTATGAGCAAGCATCATTGCCCAGAATGCACATTTTCTCTCTCTCTCTCTCTCTCTCTCTCTCTCTCTCTCTCGTGTGCACTCTCTCTCGTGTGCACTCTCTCTTCTGACATCATCTCTGGTCAAAGGGGTGTTGCTGGGTTTTGTGGTGCTTCAAATTTGCTTGATCTGCATAATTTATACAGGTTGCACTATTCAGGTTTTCTGGAAATAGAATGTCCCATTTTGTATTTGTTTTGTTTTGTTTGCAGTACAGAGTATGAAGTGTCATGGATATAAACCAGGGGTGGAGAACGTCAGGCCTGGGGGCCAAATCCATCCCTCCTGGGGTCCAAGCCATGTCCTTCCCAAGAAGGTCATGCCCCCTTCCCTTGGCCCCACCCCCTTTCCCCCAAACACAACACACCCAGCTTATGTGCAGCCCCCACCATTCTAAAAGGCTGAAATGCCTCTCCTAAGGCACTGTTACCGGCAGCAAGCACTTTACACTACAATATGCTGGTATTTTATTTATTTTCTCATATTTTGGCTCCACCCCTTTTGCCTTTGGCCCTGCCTACCACCAGAATGTGGCCCCCGAGAGCTTCTCTGAAACTCTTGGGCTGAAAGAGGTTCCCCACTGTTGTTATGCATCATCTCTGGTATTGTCTCCTTTAAAAGTGTGTTCAGTAGTGATGGTCAAACCACCATCATCATCACACAACACCACTAAGTCCTGGTTCTTCTTCAATTATCTTGGGAAAAGATGGCCCATTTCCCCCCAAAAGCTGAGAAATACAAACACTATTTGAGTTCTATCAGACACCCTTGCACCTTTGATCAGGGGCACAATGGGATCCAGTCATTCCCCCCCCCCTCCGGTCACTCAAGTAAGCCTCTGTACCAACTCCCTCCTCTGCACATGAAGGCCTTCTTTCCTCCCTCTCAGGGCTGGCCCTCCCATTAGAGAGCAATGAACAAGTCGGGGTGAGATAACTGGTGAAAATGAGTAAATTTCCAAAAAGGTCTGATACAGTGAATTTATCTATACAAGCTTCAGGCGTTCACAATAGAAGAGAGTGCAAACATATTGTGCAATCATTCCTTCAGTACCAGGCATAACCAATACCAAACGCATTTCGACTTAAGGTCTTCTTCAGTGGCCTAGTGTGTAAAATGTTATTGGACAGCACGATCCTATGCCCCCCCCCCAGACAGTGTCTAGAGGGCCATAGGATTTTTCGGAGTCACAGCTCCGACATCGGAGCTGTGACTCCGTGCTCGGAGCGCCTAATGGGCCAATTATGGGCGTGCAGCGGCTAACGAACAAAAGCTTGTTCACTTACAAGTGTGTGAACAAAAACTTGTTTGCTTACACTTGCAAACAAGTCTCTGTGGGGGGAAGGTGAAGCTCGTGAGCCATCTGTGAATGCAAAAAACACAGAACTGTGACATCCCTAGTCACACACCCCCCCAACCTCACAGCTGAAATTGAAAGAACCATCTTGCCTGCTTCTCTGAGGTCACGAGAGCAACCTCTGATAAAGGGTTTAAGGGGCAGGGAGGGGAGAAGACTGCCGCCAGCAAGATATGAGGTATCCTGGTGGCACCCTCAGCCTACTTCCTTCCTGCCTGCTCCAAAGTGCTGCAGTTAGACAGCTGAAATCAGCCATCTAGCTCAGTGTTCTCCAACCTTGGGTCCCCAGATGTTTTTGGCTGGCTGGGGCATGCTGGGAGTTGTAGGCCAAAAACATCTGGGGACCCAAGGTTGGAGAACACTGAGCTAGCTGCTTTTCAGGGTGGGAGGAGCATGAAGGCGACCTTCACCTCTGTGCCCCTCCTGCCCTGCATAGGATGCCCACAATCCTCCGCGTTTGGAGGGTTACACGGCGGGCGGCATCCCCATAGGATTGTGCCCTAAAATAATAATATAAATACATATATATATATATATATATATATGCACGCACGGGCATATTTTACAATCCTCTCACATCAATTGACAAATATAAAACACTGTAGTATCACCACCTGCAATTTAAAAAAAAAACAAACAAACACCACACACACATTTATTTTATTATTAAAAAATTGTTAAGAAACCCTACTTCCTAAATATATAATAAAACATATGAATATATTGTGTGTGTAAAAACAAAAACAAAGAAACAAACAACAACAAAAAAAAACCTTGCCAATTCAAGCACAAGTTCATGGACCTGGCCAAAGCAAAAATAATGTAAACATATGCCAAAGCATATGAATGTTATAAACCTGGAAGGTGGGGGGGGGGCATAGGCTCCACTACGAATATATAGCTCTGGTAAAGGCAAGGAACTGCTGTGGTCCTGAAAACAAATTTACAGAAAGGGAAAGGTCATTCTCAAACAAATTAAGGGCGCAATCCAGTTGGGATGCCCACACTCCGACGGCCTGTGGCTCACGCTGGCTCAGCTTGTCTGAGTGTGGAAAGCTAAGCAGGGTCAGGCCTGGTTGTTACTTGGATGGGAGACCCCTCCTCTAGTTTCCTGCACTGAGCAGGGGGTTGGACTCGACGGCCTTGTAGGCCCCTTCCAACTCTTATGATCTATGAAATCTAATAAAACTTGGAGGCTTGCGGGCAAGGGAGGCTGGTGACTCCTGCTTTGGTGGGGCTCCTTTTCCATTGCAGCAGGTTTTGCGGCTTTTATTTGGTGCTTCGTAGGGGGCCATCCATGTTGCTGAACTCGCATCCCGAAAATAGGTTCACCACCATGGAGCACCACGGATAGCTCCTGTGAAGCTCCAAATAAAACCTGCAACACCTGCAATAGAAAGGGAAATGGAAGCCCCGCCCCGCCAAAATAGGAGTCACCAGCCTCCCCTGCATCCACCTCCCCACTCCCCCCCACTCTGCATTTTTGCTAGATGGACATTTTTGGCTGTCTAGCTGGGGTGCTTCAGAGGGGGAGGGAAAGAGGCTGCAGGCCTGTGGCTCATGCTGGTTCAGCTTGTCTGAGTGTGGAGAGCTAAGCAGGGTCAGGCCTGGTTATTACTTGGATGGGAGACCCCTCCTCTAGTTTCCTGCACTGAGCAGGGGGTTGGACTCGACGGCCTTGTAGGCCCCTTCCAGCTCTATGATCTGTGAAAAGAACACCAGATATGATGTCTCCTGGCTTCTGCAATCTCCTCCCTTCCCCACCCACCAGAAAGCTCCCCTTACCCCCTTTTACGAGGTCGAGGTCCTCATAGATCATCACCAATATTGGCTATTTGTAGAGTCAGCTCTAGGATACCATAGCAATGAACATGGATTCGGGGAAATAGGAATGGCCATAATCCAGGTTGTGTTGGCCAAGTGTTTTGTTCAAACTGCATCACTTACCTGGTCTCGGTACTCCTTAAGGTCCTAGCCCTGCTAAATAGACCAATGTAATTATCTCCATTTTGTAGTTTTGGGGTAGAGCTAACTGAGAAAGAATACCATACCAGTTTGCCCAAGACAGCTTATTTATTTTATTTTGGTTAGAAACATAGGAAACTGCCTAGCACTGAGTCAGACGATTGGTCCCTCTAGCCCCGTATTGTTGACAGTGACTGGCAGCGGCTCTCCAAGGTTTCAGGCAGGCAGGATTCTTTCCTAGCCCTACCTGGAGAGGCTGGGGATTGAACCTGGGGCTTTAGGTATGCAAAGCATGTGCTCCACCACTGAGCTATGGTCCTTCCTCTGATTTATTGATTCATAATACCTACACCTCACTTTTTGGCCCCCAAAGGGCGATCAAGGTAGTTTACCGTACTCTACTGTTATTAAAATACAACAAAGAACAGACCCAGCAATAAGTGAATGAAAACCCTAAGAAAGAATGCAGCAGCCACAGCCAGCTGAGATAAAACCACAACAGTTGCAAAGATGAGCCAAAGGCCCGTCTAAACATGAAACTAGTGCTGTGCCAAATGTTTCTCCCACATATTTTTTTTGACCGTTTTCATTCAATTTGATAGAAAAGGGATTTTTTTTCCCCCGGAAAGAAATTCAAAGGAGAACAACGTTTCAGAGAAATTATCATTGGTTGGGTTGGGAGTTCTTCTGCTTACATTACTTATGAGGTGGCTGAGGAATGTGTGAGTGTCTTGTCCTTCCTTGGACACTCACCCATCAGAGCCTGTAGTGTAGCCTCCTTGACTTCCTGCATTTCCCTTAAAGCCCAGGGGTAATTCCTCCTCAGATCAGGAAGTACAGGAAACCTTGGAGGCTGCAAAGCAATGGAGAGATGTGCAATAGAAAGAGAAAAACACACACACCGAAGTGAATTCAGAATAAGCTGTAGAATGCCCCAAGAATGAGGCAGAACAATGGAAACTTCTTTAATGAGAGAGAACATCTGAACAGCCCTGAACAGCCTGATCTCGTCTGATCTTGGAAGCTAAGCAGGGTCGGGCCTGGTTGGTAGCTGGATGGGTGACCGCCTTGGAATACCAGGTGCTGTAGGGAGGGACCATAATTCAGTGTGATAGAGCACCTGCTTTGCATGCAGAAGGTCCCAGGTTTGATCCCCGCGCCTTCAGGTAGGGCTTGGAAAGAATCCTGCCTGAAACCCTGGAGAGCCGCTGCCAGTCAGTGTCGACAATACTGAGCGAGATGGACCAATGGTCTGATTCAGTATGAGGCAAAGCTTCCAAGATAAAAACGTTCAGGAAATTGGGGAACACATTTTGGCACAGCACTAGCTCCACCTCTTCCCTGGAGCTGGACACAACACTGCTGGATGCACCCTTCACACTGACATTGTGGAGGATGCAAAATTGGGGCTAGGCTGCCAACACCATTGATGCTGTTGCCACTTGCAGGGGCAACAGCAGAAAGCAAAATCCCAGAGGAAACAAGAAAGAAGTTGTGCTACACAACAACCCCTGCCAATGGTGAGCCCCACATGTGAGAAACTGTTGGAGGGTTTCTCTTCCCCCTGGAGAAAGTCAGTGAAATTGTCCCCTGAATTTCCCTGCACACAAATAGAGTGGAGAATTTTGAGAGGCTGTTTGCACACAGCTCTACATGAAATGTTAGGGAACTGCATTATACCAGGTCAAACTATTTGTCCATCAAGACTTGCACTGTCCACTCTGGCTGGAAGCAGCTCTCCAAGTTATCAGGTAGAGATCTTTCCTGTTACCTGCTACCTGATCCTTTCCTTAACTGGAGATACCAGGGGAATCTCCTGGGACCATCTCTGCAATCATGCAGAGCATGTGCTCTAATACTGACCTATGGTCCCATGATCAAGGAGGCTTTCAGCAGCTCTGAAGAACAGGAAATGAGAAATCATGATAGGCCTTTCTTTTAAGATAGTTCCACAAATTGAGTTCATTGATGAATTGAGAAATGGACCAGAGATTTCCCTAGCCCACTATTTTAGCCTTAGCCACTACACTACAGAGCCCCAGATACACATATTTTTTAAAAAAATCAAGGCCTGCTCCCAATTGAATGTAACCATGGTGTAGAGAAAGTAGATGGGGAGACATTTTTCTCCCACTCTCATAATACTAGAACCCAGGGTCATCCCACGAAGCTGATTGGTCAGGACAGATAAAAGGAAGAACTTCTTCACACAGTGCATAGTTAAACTATGGAATTCACTTCCACAAGATGTAGCTATGGCCAACAATTTGGAGAGCTTTAAAAGGGGATTGGACAAATTCATGAAGGAGAAGGCTATCAATGGCTACTAGTCCTGATTGGCTGTATGCTACCTCCAGTATCAGAGGCAGTATGCCTACGTACACCAGTTGCTGGGGAACATGGGAGGGTGGTTACTGTTGCACTCATGTCCCGCTTATGGGTTTCCTGTGGGCAGCTGGTTGGCCACTGTGTGAATAGAATGCTGGACTAGATGGACTCTTGGTCTGATCCAGCATGGCTCTTCTTATGTTCTTAAGTATGCTCAACCTTGGAATCAGGTTCACATCAGTCCCATTACTTTGGTTGTCCTTAGAGCTGCATTTTTCCAACACTTCACCCCACCCAAGCTCCACCACTATCACAAACATGTACACATGCCACACATGCAAATACACAAACACATGCACGCGCACACTATTACAGGTTGCTGAAGGGTATACTGCAACTCCTATATATGCTGTATTAATTCTGTCTGCAATCTCATAGAAAAGCAAAACCAGTGCTCATTCTCTCGGTTAAAGATCTGTTAGAAAAACATCATTATCTGACAATGTGTTGTGCGCAGTTCCAAGCATGCCTTAGTGGCTGCTGTGTGTAAAACAGCAGGCCATGCACTGCATGGTGCCCTAGTGTCCATGTTCATGCATTGATATGAGCTGCCTTGAGGGACCCATTAGGGACAACAAGGCAGGATCTGAATGCTTTATTTAATAATCAGTCAAAATGCATGTGTGCCAGAGACAAGATGCATCTGCTCTTCTCAACCACCCAGAGGTTTAACTTTTGGAGAGCCCTGGAGAGCCAGCTCTATTCTGAAGAAAGGCAACATTAGGTATTCATATAAATAATATGTTAAGAAGGCATCCCAAACTGGCAACAATATTCACAATGGACTGGATCCAGACTAAATTATCTGCACTTACTTGCCATTGATTGAAATTAATGGGACTTAAGCCATGACCAACTTTTCAAATTGATTGCAGTGGGACCTAAATGCAAATAACTTAATCTGGATCCAACCCTAAATAAATAAAGTCTGTGATGGATAGAGCAACCCTAAACGGGGCTGGAAGGGGAATGATGATCTACTTACACTAGCTAAGACGGAAGGTGGAGGGATTCCCCCCCCCTTTTTCCCCTGGTGGAGTAGGCTTTTAAAAAAATCTCAATAACTCCTCCAGAGCATGAATGGGCCCTGCAAAATATGGGGGAATGTTTGGCCCCACTTTGCCCATATCACTAATGCATGGATGTTCTTGCAATGCAAGGCATGGAGCCAGGAAAGAGTCACAGTATATAATTTATGCAAGCACTGTGCTCCCTTTAGCCTCCTCATTCTTCTTTAAGAGCACTGTGATCCCAAAAGCTTTCACACCTCTACCAATAAAAGGTGTCACCTTTTCTACTTTGTTTCTCCCCAGTTTCCCATGGAATAATAAAAAAGTAAGATGCCACAGCAGAAAAATGCAAGAGCAACATTGACCTTTCCCAGTGAAATAAATGGCCTAGAAATTGGCCCAATTAAAGGGATCTCTTCCCTTCTTACTTATAAGGTGGGACAGCCTTCCCCAACCTAGTGCTCTCCAGATGCTTTGGACTTCAACTCTCATCATCTCCAGCCAGCATGGCCAATGGTGAGTGATCCTTGGAGTTGTAGTCCAAAGCATCTGGAGAACATCAGATTGGGTAAGGTGTAACTCAGAGATGGGGCATGTGTGGCCCTCCAGAGTTTGGTGGATCGCAACTCCCATCAACTTGTGCTCTCAACTGATTTGATTTGCAAGTTACTCTGTAGCTTGCCTGTTCTCCATCACCTACACCTTGCTTGTATTTCTAACAATCGGGAATAAGTATCATTACTTGCATAGCCAAAACAACAACATCCATGCACAAGAGGGAGGGATCAGCAAGCTTAGGGGAAGCCCAAGATTTGCAAAAGTGGGGGGGGGGGAGATTATTAGGAAAATAATCTGCTAAGGAGGATGGAAACTGAAAACAGCCCACTGAGGACTGAGCCCATTCAATTACCAAGGCAAACCAGCTGCAACAATTTGACAGGAGCATTCTACATTTTGTTGCAGGTTCCACTTGTATTACAAAGAAAACCCAAAACACCGGTAAGTCTCCACTGCTCTCGCATCTAAAGGAAGCTACATCCAGTAGCATTTCCCATGGAACCACTCACCATTCAGGCAAGTGGGAAGAAGAGCATAACATAATCTTTTTCATATGTAAGGTCTATGTGATATCCTTCAGCATCTCCATTATGAAAGGATGTGAGGTAACAAGTCCAGGCAGCATGAGAAGTAATTGGGCCTGGTTGGATCCCTACTTATGTAAGTGTTTTGAAAGAGAATGCCACATACAATACATACTTGTGCCCTCCTACTTGCCATAAATGTCTTCCTTATACTCAAGCACATATTCCTGTGTAGAAAAAAGCCCCTGAGAACAAATCCCCTTGACCAGAGGTAGACATTATGCAGAATCATCCAGTTTTCTTTTAACAGGGGTTTTGGGGAGGAGGGGGATTGAAAGAATGAACCAAAGGCAGTGTTAGGGGATGGCCCACTAGGGCTGGAGCCCCAAATCATTCATTTGGTGCCCTGAATCTCTTCACCACCCTGCTGTCCAAGGACATTTGCCGAAATAAAGGTACAGGGCCCTGATGATCTCTGTTGCATCTGGTCCCCTGGATTAGCTGTGTTTTGGGGTACATGTGCTTCCTCTCCTGCTGCCCCCCCTTGAATCTTTCTGCCTGAGGTTTTTTTTTCTGAAGTCAAATGCACTCCTCTCCCCTGTCCATACACCCCTTTTACAAATAAGGATGTCCATAGGAGACAGGGTCTTTTAAAAACACACACGAGCATGCACACACACACACACACACAGAGAGAGAGAGAGAGAGAGAGAGAGAGAGAGAGAGAGATTCAACCATTTTTTCTAGGCAGGAATTTTTTTACTCTCCTTTTGTATTTGGGAAGAGGGATCATGCTTGTATACAGTTAATAATGCACATTTTACATCTCTTGCTAACACACCTTCCCTCCTACTTACATACACTCACACACACACATCCTTTCATTTTCTATTAGCAATTGTACTCGCTCTGATTGCCTTTGTGACTAAGCAAAAGAACTCCTTGTAGAGCAGTCTTTGATGTCAGTTTGGAGATTTCTATTAATCTTACAAATCTTAACTGACATGTGAGTTCCAGGAAACAAGTTCATAAGACTCTTTGGAGACTGCTAGCACAGAAACTTTGTGCCACTTAACCCCAAATCATAAAGAAACTTTCACTCAAGATAAAAACCTAAATAAATAAACTCCCAAAAAAACTTACCAATGACAGTTTTTATTTGAGAGGGGATGTACAGGGAAGTGGTCTCACAAGCATATTGTCTTGCCAGAGCTTCCATTAATCCCAAGAGTTAGTTTGCATTCATAGAAGATAGGCAAGCTGCTCTGCAGGTCACATGGACCAGATCCCAGCAGCCTCCAAGTTCTCTACTTTTGAGAACAGTATGAGGACGCAAGGAAAGTGGGCCTACCATTTAACATTTAGGGTAGAAAATTAATTCCAGCCTTGGCTGTCAGGTAATGTAAGCACAAAGCAGTAAATTATTACGATTCTTGCTTTTGAAACCTCCAAGAGGGTTTAAGAGACAGAATGGATTTGGGACTACTTGTTGCCAGTCATTCTGTCCTTCCTTTCCTTTAGTATATTTGTCTCAAACATAAACCAGTATGAGGACTAGAAACATTTTAACAAATGAAAACAACATCCTCAGGATCCTAACGAGCCATCTCAGGCCACTGAGAAATTCTACACATAGCTAAGCACAGGTCAAAATCGCCTTCCTTTAATACTGTCAAACCTATTACCTCTCTGTCTAATTTTCCATGAGAGAAGAGATCAATTTCTCTCTTCTTTTTTTCCCTGCAGAATCTTTGTAAAATGTTTTTAGTCATAATCAAAGACCTCCTTTCATCTTCCTTGCCCTAGTCCACCCTTGAAGCCCGTCCTTTAACCTTTCTTTATGCAACATACTTCTTCAAGTCAAGAACACCTTGTCAGTTTCTTAAAATGTGGAAACCAAACTGAGTCACAGTACCCCAGCTGTGTGATAACCAGTGCCAGTTAGGGCAATCTTATTACTTCCAAGGCCTTGAGTGCTGTTTCTGGTAAATGCATTTTAGTACATCTATTTTGCTACCATATCCTCCTGAGGATACAAGAGGGCAGCAGAGCCATTGCACCCTTCTCCACTTCAGATGGCCACTGACTATTCCTCAGGGGATATCTGCATCTCTAGCCATCACACTGCTTCTACATCATGAGTGACTATTGTGTTAAACAATTAAATGGCTGTATGTGCTAGATCAGTAGGCACATGGAAAGCACAACAAATCCCTTTGCTTTCTCAGTGGCTCCCGTGAAAAAGTAACCACAACAAATATAATCCCCAGGGTATTCTAAAGAAACATGTTGCAGCAACTTGCTTAAGCTAAATGGGGTTAAATCTGGACAGTGCTTGGATGGGGGTCCATCTTGAATCCTATCATGGGAAACCAGTGGGGAATAACCCCTCCCCCTGGGTTTTTGTTTTGTTGTTTTATCTTGAATCTATCCAAGCACGGGCCTTTCAATCTTGCTCTTTCCCATACAGAACCCTAACTCTGGATTTCTTGCACTGATCAGTGAGTTGGACTAGATCGATGGTATCCAACATGGTGCCTATGGCAGAGTAGGGACTAGAACCCGGGTCTCCTGAGTCCCAGTCCAACACTGTAACCACTACACCACACTGGCTCTCATACACAGGCATTCTGTGGTGAGGGGTCCTAATTTATTTATTCCACCATGGAACTCAAGGTGGCTACATGTGGTTCCCAGGTGGTCTCTCCTCCAAGCACTGACCAGACCCAGACCTGCTTAGCTTCAGTCTGGTGGCTGCCAAATATTCCTTCAGACCATGCCCGGGGACCTCCTAAGAGGCTATGTTATCATCGCAGAACAGCCAGAACACAAATACAGGTAGCTAATATGTTTAAAGCGATGTCACTGTATTACCATTTAGTGAGAAATTGGGCAGAGTACTGCCTTTTCCTTATAATTCCACAGGTTTAAAAAGAAAAAGTGTTTCTTTTAATGAAAGCTGAAAATCCAGGGAGGCCCGGAATATTCCTCACTGCATCATCATTTCCCTGTTTTCATGCAGAGGTTCCCAGGTTCAATCCCTGGCATCTCCATTTAAAGGGACCGTGTAGCAGGTGAAGATCCTAGACCTGGGCTCTCCAACCTTGGGTACCCAGATATTGCTGGACTACAGCTCCCAGAATCCCTTGCCATTAGCCATGCTGGCTGGGTATGCTGGGAGCTGTAGGCCAGCAACATCTGGGGGCCCAAGGTTGGAGAGCCCTGTCTAGACAGTTCCTGCTGCTACTAGTCATAGTCACAGTAGACCAGGGGTGCAAAACCTCTTTCAGCCTGAGAGCCAAATTCAATTTCGGAAAAGCTTTCAGAGGCTGCATTCCAGTGGTGGGCGGGGCTGAGGTCAACAGGGTGTGGCCAAAGGCAAAGGGGGCAGGGCTAAAATATACAAACATTACTAGCATAGTTCAGCTTAAAGCTCTTGCTGCCAGTCACTAAGCCTTAGGAGATGCATGTCAACCTTTTAGATTGGGTGGTGGGGGGTGGGGGGTGGCACAAAAGCCGGGAAACCATCATCATCATCATCATCATCATCATCATCATCTATTTGCATGCTGCTTTCCCACAAAAATTGTGTCCAAAGTGGCTCACAACATGACAAATAAATAACAGTAGATATAATTGACAAAACATCAAAGAACACTAAATATATAATATTCAAAAAATAATTTACAAAATATCAGGGAACAGTAAATATAATTTACAGAACATCAAAGAACACTAAATATAATAATATTCAAAAAAATAATTTACAAAATATCAGAGAACAGGCCTGTGGCTTACGCTGGCTCAGCTTGTCTGAGTGTGGAAAGCTAAGCAGGGTCAGGCCTGGTTGTTACTTGGATGGGAGACCCCCTCCTCTAGTTTCCTGCATTGAGCAGGGGGTTGGGCTCGATGGCCTTGTAGGCTCCTTCCAACTCTATGATCTATGAAATCTATGAAATATAATTTACAAAATATCAAAGAACACTGAATATAATATTCAAAAAATACAATAGAAATCATTACAGATAACCATAAACAATTCGATAATAATTATACTAAGATCCAAAAAAAGGGGGGGGAAGGCAAAAGCAGGAGCAGCTTTTGTAGCTGGAGTCAGTCAAGCCCCACCCTCCCTGGCCAGGTGTAATGAGCCAGGGAAGCAGGGACCAGGTCTTGCAGGACTCAAATGATTGGTGTTTGGAAGAAAGGGCGTGGCCAACTGAGGACCCCAGGAGGACTGAATTTGATCCCCGGGTCTGAGGTTCTGCACTCCCATGGTAGACAATACAGTACTAGGCTAGGAGGACAAATCACATCTGACCTGGAATAAGGCAGTTTCTTCTCTTTGAGTCTGATGTTGCACAGCAGGATTCCTTTCCTTCTTTGCCTAGAAGGGGTTATGACAGGGGAGGCTGGGGACTCCTATTTCGGTGGGGCTTCTAATCCATTGCAGCTTTTATTTGGAGCTTTATAGGAACTATACATGGTGCTCCATGGTCGTAGCGGTGTCCGTGAACCTTTTGGGGGGGCGCCTCGATCTTCTGAGCGGCGCAGAGCAGTTCTCCGCGCCGCTCCAGCTGCCCACTCCGGTCCTGTCGCGTCACTTCCAGCACTGGAAATGACGCAACGGGACCCTGCACAGGCACAGTATGTGGCACGGGGGCCCAGCGCACCTGCGCAGGGTCCCGTTGCGTCATTTCCGGTGCCAGAAGTGACGCGACAGGACCGGAGTGGGTGGCGCGGGCAGCTTGCCGTGGAGAGGCAAACCGCTGACAGAATCAGGTAGGTTCGTACAAGCCTCGTGCGGGCGTGAGCGGGCCTATTTCAGTCCGCTATGCCACACGAGGCTCGATGGGACATCGGTAGGTGTACCTATTTTGGAGGGTGGCGTTCAGTACCATGGATAGCTCCTATAAAGCTCCAAATAAAGCCTGCAATGGATTCGGAGCCCCACAGAAACAGGAATCAACAGCCTTCCCTGGTTATGGGTCTGAAGAACACACATCCCACAGTAACTCACTAAGCTAGGTTCTAGCCTCTGGTTCTCTGATATTCTGGGTTCCAGCCCAAGAATCCCTGCTCACCTTGCTAAAAATGTATTTGTGGAGTTTAAGGAAAGCTCTCATGTGCACTAAGACTCTGTATTCCTGGGGGGAAATATAGACCATATTTGAGGTGACTTATCCTGCCAAATTTTCCCCAGCAGATAACATCAAATACTCCAATAGATTACAGGAACTTCATAGACTGATTTCCAGATTTCTAACTGTGAGCTGGGTGGCTTACTGTCCTGGTCAGAGGCTGAACCTTACAGTAAGCCAAAATGTAACTGATGAGAATTCTTTGTGTAATCTTTGGGAGGGGTGATCATAGAAGAAGAAGAAGAAGAAGAAGAAGAAGAAGAAGAAGAAGAAGAAGAAGAAGAAGAAGAAGAAGAAGAAGACATCATTGTGGCATCTTTTAACTGTAGGGAGATCTCGTGAGCAGTCCAGGAAAGCAATCCCCAAAGTCTGAATCATTTCTCAGATTTAGATTTTTTTTAATGACTTTTTATATTCTCAAAACATATTTACCATAATCCCCAAAGCCTTCCAGAATCATCCGCCTATGCATACAACAGACTCTATTATGGAAAATGCCAAGCAGTTTATTTTCTATTCTTAGCTGGGAGACAACTATTCCAAATAGAACAAGTTTTGAAAGTTCAGGCTAGTTTGAATTAATGTGATGGGGATTTTTGTTTCCCATTCAAATACCCTTCGGAAACAAAACTGCAGCCTTTTCCATCCATGTAGTTTGTTCCTTGTGGAAGAGAGCTTGTTCCTCCCTATATTTGCCAAACAGCCATTTCTTTTATTGGACTTACCCCATTGTGAACTGCTGGAATAGCAGTCTTCAACTTTTTTTTCGTTCCCCCTGGACCCACCCTGACCCCAACTTGAAATATGAGATCAACATCCACTTTTCCAAATATCTGTCTCTCTTTCTCCTTCTCTGTCTCTGTCTTTCTTATGGATATCTTCACCACCAACATGCAGGAATAGCAGCCATTCCATCTCCCTGTGGCAGGGGTCGGGAACCTCAGGCCATTCCACCTTCCACTGGCCCTACCTTCTTTCCCCGACCACCAATCATTTGGTGGTTTCCCAGCTTTTATGCAGTCCTTGTAAATGGTTGAAATCAGAGTTGTGCACAAATAGCCTCTCAGAATTTCCCAACTTATTTGTGTGCAGAGAAATTGACGGGGGGGGGGGGACAATTTCACAAAATTTCTCCAGGGGGGGAGGAGCAGCGGTGGCTGCCTCGTCCACCACCCAATGTGCCACCACAGCAATGTTGGCCTAAAAATCAGTGGTTTGGGAAGAAAACCAGACATGAAAGCAGTGTGCACCTTGTTTAGAAGCAGAAATGCCTTCCCCCATGCCCAGCTTGTCTGGGTGTGTGTGTGTGGGGGGGGATATTACAGGTGGGGTGGAAAGGAGACAGGAGGGCCAAGAGGCAGGCTCTTGCACGCATCCTGTATCACGCATCCTGAAGGAACTGCATTGGCTACCTATTTGCTACTGGGCCAGGTTTAAGGTTCTCGTACTTGTGTACAAAGCCTGAAACAACTTGGGACCAGGATACATGAGAGAGCGCCTTCTCCCTTACCAGCTGATAGGCAGAGCATATTACGGGGCGATATTAGCCTGTGGAGCCCTGCCCTCAGCCTCTTCGAACTTCTAGCTACTCAGTGTAGGCTTTGCTGGCCACGTTTTGGGGCTGAGTAGGAATTTTTGGCCTGCTGTCTGATTGGTTGTGGGCAGTAGGCCTTTTCGCCTACTCTACCCTATAAACAGGGATGAATTAGTGTTTGGCCTATAGGTTAATCTGGTGGTTAGGTTGATTTGATCACATTCTTTCAGCAGGTAGGTGCGGGCATATTTAGCTGGGCTTAAGGTTGGTGTGCATCCGAAGGCACCTTTATGGTGATGATAGGCAATGCCTGAGGCTTCCCACTCAGGGCTTCGAGGCCCAGTGTAGAGATACAGATTGCCTTTGAGGCTAACTCACCTCACCCGCTCAGAGTTTTTTGTGGCCCTGGGAGCAGGTGACAGGGGAAGGCCTCCCAACACTGGGATCGCACAGACACCACTCTGCAGGACTAAGATGTCTTGCCCAATACACTTACAGGATAGCTGCCTGTATAGAGTAGAAGCCGGCACTATTCCCCCTTTGCAGATCTGTTTAAATAAGTAAATGTGGCCCAAGTTTATACCATACATCTCTGTGTCTCATCTCTTTATTTCCTTTTTTTAAAAAATTATTTACTTTTCAAAACAAAATATAACAAAATACAAGATTAACACAAAAATATAACCTAAACTACATACAATAAATCATAAAGTGCACCCCCACCCCACCCTCCAAGGGACCACTTTATATACTTCCATCCCTTTGATCAAATGAATTCCAAATTCCAATAATATAACATATCCTGACAAGGCATGCTCCCCTTTATTAATACATAGTCTAATAATTGATTCCATATATCCATAACGTTATTCTTCTTTAATTGTCCTTTTTTGCATTTGATACTACAAGTTAGTTTATCGTTTAGGGCTATGTCCCAAACTTCCTTATACCAGTCAGTTATTAGGAAAACATGTTGTTCTTTCCATTTTCTCGCTATCATTAGCCTAGCCACAGTTAACAAGTTTACAATTAATTCCTTCGTATTATTGGTCGCAAATAAGTTTCTCCGTTATTGATAACAAAGCTAGTTTTGGACAGACCTCTAAGTTAATACCAATAATTTCTGATATTTCTGTAAAAACCACTCGCCAAAAAAACAGTACATTTTTACAACTCCACCACATATGAGCATGCAAAAGTCCCTTTTTCCTGACATCCTCTCCAACAAAATGCAGAACAATTATTATCTATTCTATTTAATCTTACTGGAGTTAAGTACCATCTCCAAATTAGTTTATAGAAATTCTCCTTTACCCTAGTTGACATTACTTTCACAATCCGTCTATCCCATATGTTGTTTCAACCCACCTTCGAGGTCACCTCTTCAAATTAATTATCCCATACTGCCTTTAGCTGGTCCTCTTGTTCTTCTGCTTTTTGAATCAATCTATATAAATCCCTTGTTATACCTCTTGTTGATGCATTGCCTTGTAGACCATCTCTAGACGTAACAATCTCTTCAAATTTAGTTAAATCTCTCTCATACTCAGTTTTCCTTTTCCACTTCTTCAACCACTGTTCTAACTGTAATAAATTTAACCACAACACTATTCTTCTACCAACAATTTCCATTATTTGGTCTCTAGTCCCCATCTTTTCCACCCAATCGGATAATCTAATAATAACCCTTTCTTCTCTTAGTTTACCCTCCAAATCCAATCTTAAATTTTCGGGGAAATCCTTTAGAGCCACCACCGGAGTTAATGGAGAAATCCCTGGTATAAATATGTTCCTCATAGTACTCCAAGTCACTAACAAAGTTCTTAAAAAAGGGTTGTCTATGTTTTTTATCAATTTATTATTTTTTGAAAGAAAAAGTATATTCTCCAAAGTATTTCGTAATTCAGATGTTTCTAACTCCAACCACATTATTTCTTTAGGCCGTGCTATAATATCCACGGTATGTCTTAATTGATTAGCTATATAATACCATTTTAAATTCGGAAGACCCAAACCTCCTACTTTTTGTGCTTTATACCATCTTGTTTTGGTAATCCTAGACTTTTTCCCTCCATTACAATATGTATTAATAATTGTTTGCCATTCTTTAAGTTCCTTATCTGATATCGCACTTGGTATCATCCTAAATAAAAAATTTATCTTGGGCAGAAAGAATCTTCATTTTAATCAAAGCGATTCTACCAAACCAGGAAAGTCCAATTTTTTTATACTCCTCTATTTTATTCTTAACCTCATTCTTTAATTTCCTATAATTCTGTTTGTTTATTTATTTATTTATTTATTATATTTATACCCCGCCTTTTTTCCTGCAAGGAACCCAAGGCAGCTTACATAATCATCATCATCCTCTCCACTTTATCCTCACAACAACCCTGTGAGGTAGGTTCTCCCAATTTATCTATATCTTTTGGAATTACAATTCCTAAGTATTTAATTACATTATTAATCTTAACATAACTTTTTTTCCTACACATTTCCATCTCTTCTCTTTTACTATAATTGAACAACAAAAACTTAGATTTGTCCCAATTAATCTGTAGCCCCGTTACTTCCCCGAACTCCTTTAAGTGATTTTCCATTCTATCCATATTTTCTATAGGGTTTTCAATTGTCAAAAGAGTATCATCTGCAAAAAAAATTATTTTAATCTTCTCTCTAATCCCTATCCCACATATATTCCTATCTTCTCTAATGTCTCTTTATTTCCACTCCCTTTGGCTCACACTTGTACTCCCAGAAGCCATGTGGGAGCATGATTCTGTTTGTAAACAAGGTGCATGCTCCCATGTGCCTTGTTTCTTTCTAAAAGCACTGAGGGGTGTGTGTTTTTTGCCATTGTCGCCTCTGTGGCACGGGTGTATGAGAACATCGTTACTGTTCACAAATCATGCAAACATGTCTCATTTGCAAACCAATATGTGAGCAGGAGTGTAATCTTCGGGAAACATTCACAATTTCCTGAGCTTGCATTCACATTTAAAAGGGGCACACCTGTTTTCAAAAGAGAGCATTCCCACCACCAAAAAAAAAAAAAGCATTTTCACACTTTACCCTATAGGGAAAATGTGCATTTGGGGTGCGTATTTGGGAAAGTGTGCATTTTTCGTGTTTGGAAACACATACTTTTGCCTTTCCAAGGGGAAAAAAAGGATGCTTGCATTCGGGAATGAGAACGACATGAGATGAGCATCCAGATGGGAAACGGGGAACCACGGTGAGCTCATCCATCACTCGTTCTCTCATTCCTACCCTGCGGCAGCAGTAAATGATGAGGTTGGAAGAGGAAGCAGTAACACTGGCAGAGGAAGGGTACAGCCCCCAGTGGGCTCCAGTGGGCAATGCGGACCCCCGCCCCCCAGATATTGCTAGTTGAAGAACAATGATCTACATTAAGGTCTACCTCTGGCTAGTCTTATAGGTTGTGTAAACAGTCCACCGCACTTGCATTTCTCATTGTGACCCAGAAATGCATGATTCCTGCGCTAAAAAGAACCGTCAATTGCCCCCTAATTTCTGGGAAATTATTTTCGTTGGAGGAAAACCAGACCAAAAGAGCCCTCTAGAGGGGGTGTAAATGAACCTCCAGTCTTGTGAGGAAAAACAGGAGGCATAAACCGACAAAGATCAAGAAACCAGAATGGAGATCTTATTAAGCCCCATGTCCAGGACCTGTTAAGGGGAATGCTTCTTATCGTGTACGCAGAGTCCTGAACCTCATCCACGAGTCACAAGACTCAAACTCTGTCTCTCTTGCATGTAAGATGATGTTATGAGCTCAAAATCTCCGTATCTCCTGGCCTCCTCTTTGGCTTCTCTCAGCAGCTGACAATCTGGCCAGTCTCCAATAATTTATAATTAGTTAAATGTGAAAATCAATTGGCTCCATTTACACAATTAAATTAGACTGAAGGCACACTAGCATGCTTAAATTGGTGGCCCTGACTCCCCCTCACTACTGTGGCTTAACCCTCTTCATTCGGTCTCATTAAAAAAGGATTAGCAGCCTAGGAAACCTCCTTTAGAAACCGGCATATTATTTTAATTTTTTTTTCCTTCCACAAAAATGGATGCTTGGAAGCATGGACAGGACTAGGAAGAAGTAGTTTATGTGCAAGGTAAGTGGTGTTTGGCCTCAAGCATGTCATAAGATGCACTTGTTTGAAGGCTCTTTGTCCCAGCTAACATGTAGATCTATGCAAGCAAGTTAAAATATCCTGACTGTCAAAGACTGCATCCCTTAAAGATTAAGAACATAAGAAGAGCTGTGCTGGATCAGACCAAGGTCTATCTAGTCCAGCATTCTGTTCACACAGTGGCCAACCAGCTGCCCATGGGAAACCCATAAGCAGGACATGAGTGCAAGAGCACCCACCCACCCATGTTCCCCAGCAAGTGGTGTACATACGCATACTGCCTCTGATCCTGGAGGTAACAATTAGCCATCAGGACTAGTGGCCATTGATAGTCTTCTCCTCCAGGAATTTGTCCAATCCCCTTTTAAAGCTGTCCAAATTGGTGGTCATCATGACTTGTGGAAGTGAATTTCATAGTGTAACTCTGCACTGTGTGAAGAAGTACTTCCTTGTCTCTGTCCTGAATCTCCCACCAATCAGCTTCATGGGATGACACCGGTTTCTGGTATTATGAGAGAAGGAGAAATATGTCTCTATCCATTTTCTCCACACCATGCATAATTTTGTAAACCTCTATCATGTCTCCCCTTACTCACACCTTTTCTAAGCTACCCAGATGTTGTAACCTTTCCTCGTAGGGGAATTGCTCCAGCCCCTTGATCATTTTGGTTACCCTTTTCTGCTCTTTTTCCAATTCCTTGGCATTATAGTTTTGCGAGAAAGTTTTGTTAGAGGCCCCTGGACTCTTCATAGAAGTATAGATCCCAGAACCCCCTAGTAGGTAACCATAATAGTTAAATGATGTTCAAACTGGATTAAAACCATAGGGTAGACATACCAGATAGCATGGCTCAGTTGACTGGCAACAAACCACCAATGCATAAGGACTGTATTTGGAGATCTTTTTTTTCCACTGACAGCTTGTTCTCTAGAACAGTGTTCTCCAACCTTGGGTCCCCATATGTTTTTGGCCTACAACTCCCAGCATGTAGGGCATGCTGGGAGTTGTAGGCCAAAAACATATGGGGACCCAAGGTTGGAGAACACTGCTCTAGAACAAGTTCCATCAGCCATGAACAACCATAACAGCAGACCCTACACCACAAAGTTATATCAATTTTATGCCCGTTTAAGGATCATGGCTTCTCTTGAAGATTCCTGGGAATTGTAGCTTGGTAAGCATGTTGAGAGAGGTCCTTAGTTCTGCACTTCACAGAACTACATATCCCATGGGGAGACAGGATGAACATTAAATCAGTTTAAGCGTATTGTAAGGATCTGCAGCATAAATTGCCTGAACACTCATACATTCATTGCCTTTTACTCAGACTCAACCATTCCCCAAAACCACTAAACCCCAAATCTGCTGGGAGATATATTTTGACACACCATGTATAATAACTTTGACAGAATTAAATCATCCGTTCCTTTTGGTCACAGAAGTGTCCCCGAAGTAAAATCTTTTTGGTGCCAATATTGAAACAGGAATAGCAGCTTAATATGGGGCTGAAAAGAAATTGCAGGAGGTTTTAAGCTTCAGTAAAATCTTAACTTTGATGAGGTGTTATGTAATTCAAAAGCGGAGTGTGGTTTTTCCCTCTTCATCAAAGTGCTAATCTTCAAAAATTTCTATATTGGTTATCGGACAGCTGTCAGCCCAAAAGATAAATTGTTTCTGCATTTTGTTTGTTCCATTAAACATGGCACTGCATATTTATTTCCCCATTATTAATTGCAGGTAGGATATCTCCATACAGAATAAGATCACTAAGGGGTTCTTCTCTTTTCTTAATACGAGATCTTCCAAATACTTAGCTCTCGCCTTCTTTTCAGATTCTGAAAATTATTTTAACATGCTTTGTTGCTACCAATAGCAGTCTTTATAGGCAGCCTTTCTCAAAACCTGCAACTTAGCATACATGTAGTACAGGACACCTGATTTTTCAGAGATTTCTGGTCTTTTTTGCTTTTTCTATTTGCAGTTAATGATTGGAACAGACAAGTGGGAGTCCTGCGATAAAATGTTGCAGCGTGAAGTGCTCCTGCTTAGGGTCCCAGCCAGCTACGCCCTCCATTCTACCTCCATTCCTCCTGCTTTTTCTCCCCTGCCCCCAACAGTCCATCAGCATTCTGTCCCCACAGAGTAGGCTTAGTTTTTTCATTAGGTTGTCTTGGGGTGGGTGCCCACTCCCCACTTTTTAGGGTTCTTTCACCCTAAACATTTCTTGAACTTCTACAAGCTTGGAGTTCCCACAAGCATGCTCATATCATTCTGGAACGGAGTCAAGGCACTTCTTGTTAGCGTGACTTTTTAAATGGTTGAGATGTTTGTTATGGCCTTTGAACATTGTTTTTAATGTTTGACTGTGCCTTTTTCTTTGATTGTGGTTTTTATTTTCTGGAATCTTTGTAAACCGCCTTGGTTGGCTTCAGAAAGGCAGTAGAGAAATGCAATGAATGAATGAATGAATAAATAAATAAATAAATAAATACTTTTGTTCTTCCCTGCCCCCCAGAACTTCCCCACCCACCCAACCTTTCCCTAGAGGCCCGAACAGTGCAGCCGGAGCCCTGAACAGAAGCACTCCTTTTAAGGGATAAGGAAGGTGTGGAATTTATTCAGAGTGGACTCACCCTAGAATTCAGGGTGGATCCAGGTGGGCCCAGCCTATTTAGTTACTTAGGGTAGCAATCCTGTGCATGTTTAAACGGAAAACTCCTACAACTCCCAGCATTCCACACTCAGCATGGCTGGCTGGGGAATGCTGGAAGTTGTAGGACTTTTTTCTGTCTAAAATAGGATTGTGCCTCTAGTTATTTTCAAAAATGGCCCAAGCCTACCTAGTTAGAAATATGTATATTTTTCAAATGTATACATTTTTGCAAGTGATGTTTCCCATGGAATACTGTATTTTTGTGTGCATTTCCCCAAATATACACTTTTTTTAAAAAAAATATGTATGCAGATGCATCCACACTTTTTCGAATGTACACTTCTAGTACTCATTGGGGGGGACTGCATCACAAACTCCAAAAAAAGTACAGTTTTTGATGTCTAACTGCATTCTGGTCCATGTTCAGGATGTGTGAAATTGGTAAGTTAGTATTGAAATGTGAACTGAACGAACTTCTCACCCTGTCACCCACCCATCATCTCTAGATCTGACATCAGGCGAGGCTGGTGACCCCTATTTTGGCGGGGCTCCTAATCCATTGCAGCTTGTATTCTGAGCTTTATAGGAGCTATCCGTGGTGCTGAGCTCCATCCCCAAAGTAGGTTCACCACCATGGAGCACCATGGATAGCTCTGATAAAGCTCAGAATAAAAGCTGCAATGGATTAGGAGCCCCACTGACATAGGAGTCGCCAGCAGCCGGCCCTGTCTGACCTCCTCTCCATCTCCAGGGTGACTCTATGCTCCAAGGCTCTATGCTGTATTGACCTTGTATGGCTACAAAAGCTTCTGGCTCAGGATTAATGTTTTGCTGGGCAACAGTCAAGCTTACCTTTGCCTGCCTGGCTCCTCAATATAATGCCAGCCTGCCAGGTTCCACTCAGGCTCTGGTCCTGGGGACTCATGCTTCCTGCTTCTCACCCTGCCAGCTCTCCAGGCTGCCCACCACAGCTCATCATCATGACATACAGGAGAGAAAGGACATTTGGGGTGAACTGTGCCCACTGGCCAAATGTAATTAGAATGCATCAGGAAACTCAAAGCAGGGTTAACTCAAATTTAACCAACCACACAGTGCCAGGATAATACAATATACCACAAAGCTCCTTCCCATCATGTTTAGATGAAATACCACACGCACAGCTAGTTCCTAAATAAAGCCATGCCTTAACTGTTACTTTCCTCTGTAAACAAAATGGGTAATACATTTTGCACCTGCAAAACATTCCAAAGCAGGGGGTGCAGAACCTCCTTTCAGCCCAAGGATTGAATTCCATTCCAGAGAAACTTTCAGGGGCTACATTCCAGCGATGGGTGGGACTGAAGGCAAAAAATGGATGAGGCAAAGGCAAAAGAGGTGGGCCCCGAATTTATCATTTATGCATTTTATTTATTTATCACATTCCTATATTGCTCAATAGCCAAAGCTCTCTGGGCAGTTCACAACAATTAAAACCATACAATACAATACAATACAATACAATATCATATTAGATAGCCCTAAAACACCAGCATATTTTAGCTTAAAGCTCTTACTGTAAGTGACCGAGCTTTAGGAGAGGCATTTCGAGCTATTATAACGGGGGGGGGGAGCTGCACAACTTTTGGGAAGCCACCATATGATTGGTGGTTGGGGTGAAGTGGGTGGGGCCAGGGGAAGGGGGCATGTCCATCTGGCAATCCCCAGAGACAGGACTGAGATACCAGATGGGCTGGATTGGTTCTGCATACCTGAGCTAAAAGAATCAGGTTAGTTAGCATGTAATTGGGAGAGATCTCTGCCAGACAAGGGAGACTTTCCTGGGCAAGATAGATAGGCAGATAGCCTGATATGATATAAGTCAGCTTCCTAAGATATTACCATCACATTTTCTTCTTCATGAAGCAGCCACAGTCACTGCTAATGAAGTTTAAGAGGACTGCCAAGTAGCACCGCATACTTTGCAAGATGCAATCTAAGGAACGGGTTTTTAAGTGACACCAATACTTGAGCGAACAATATGACAGTATACTACACCACTTGACCACTTTTAGGCAAGCAGCAATAACTGCTTTTGCTCGCGAGCCTTTCTGACTTTTGCTTCCAGAAACCAGTTCACTTAATAAGAAATGAGGTTAATGCATCCTGGCAGTTTGATGGAATCTCTCTTCTTTGCTACTCACGATGTACCGGTAACTCATAAAAATGCCTTGCACCATTTATGCACAGTCTTTTGTACTTCACATTTTTTAACATTTAAAAAAAAGTGGAAAGAAGTTGTTTCAAAGTGACTACAGCACATTTCCCTAGGAAATGAACAATTCCATTTTCCTTAGATGTAATTATTAATAACAGTTTGCCCATTATGAACGTAACGGAAATCTACATAACCCCAAAGAGAGGCAGGCACGATCAGCAAACGTCTTGTGGCCTGATTCATTGCAGAAACAAGTTCATATATTTAGAAAATGAATTGTGGCAAGGTGGACTAATAACTTACGGCCAGGGAAGGCAACCTGGTTCCTTCCAGGTGTTTTGGACTACAAATCCAATAATCCCTGACTATTGGCCATGCTGGCTGGGCCTGATGGGAGTTATGACTTAAGACATGGGTTGGGAACTTGTGCTCTCCCTGGCCTTAGGTGTGGCCCCCAATTCTCACTGCCACTGAATTTACGGCAAAAAATCAGAGGTTTGCCCACACAACGGCAGCATAACAACCCAAAGGCCAATTTTGCCTTTGTTTTGCTGTTACCACAGAAATTCAGCTACAGCGGTGAAGGTGCAGCCCCTAGGGGGTTCTGGGAGGGTGAGCCCCCAAAGTTGCCTACCCCTGAGCAACCACATCACTAAATGTTTGACAGACTGTACTACATCCCCCGATTTCCTTTTAGGGCCAATTGACAACTCTTAGAGAAGAGCAGGCCTACAAAAACTTGTTCCTCACCAAGCTGTAAGTGGGCCATTAGCCATATATAACAACCCAACACTAGCTTGATAAACCTCCTGCTTTTGTCCCCACCCCACCCCAGAAATGGTGGAGCCGCCAAGCACCCGGAAGCCCATGATATGTGGCTGGTGGGATGCATTTCGTTTGGTGGTTATCATTTTTGGAAGCCTGTATTCAAGCAGGGCTGGTGCAAGGCAGTTTGGTGCCCTAGGCAAGATCAGATATTTAGCTCCCCCCCTTCCCACTTGAGCCCTCCCTCCCTCCAACCCTATGTCCATTATGAAATAAAAGTCAATTGGCAAAACCTAAAAAATTTATTATCATAATAAATTATTATCCTCCTCCTTAGCATATTTGATCACTGGGATTCTCTGGTCTGTCTTCCCTCTCTTTCTCTCCCCCTCTCCTTTTCTTTTCTTACCCCTTCTCTCTCTTTCGTTCTCTCTCTCTCTCTCTCTCTTCTTTTTGTTCCCCTCCCCCTTTACCTTCTTTTTTGCGTGTATGTGCAAAATTTATCTCTCCTCCCCCCCACACACCCCATCTCCTCTCCTGCAAGCTCCTCTTCCCCCCCCCTCTCCAATTTCTACTTTTGTGTGCATGCAAAATTCTGGTTTATTTTTTGCTTCCGATATTTATTATTAAATTAAAAATTATTATTAATTTTTTTGCTCCCCCAGCCCCCCCTTCCTCCTCCTCCCCCACCCACATTCCTTTTATCATTCTCCCTGGCTAGGGGTGGGGGCTCCTCAGCTTGGGGAGAGTTCATTCTGGTTACCCCCCTCTCTCTTTCTGCCTCCCTCCCTCCCTCCCCCCACCCACCCACCTCCTCCATTGCGGCAGCCGCCACCACCTCCCTCCCTAACCGCCCCCTCTTCTCCTCCCTTTATCGCCCCACGTGCTGTACGAGAAAGCAGCTTTGCTAAAGAGTCCCACTTGCGAAAGAAACAGGAGCGGCATAAGGCTCGGGCAAGCGGCAAGCGGCGGCGGCGGCGGCGGCAGCAGCAGCAGGAGGACAGCGGAAAAAAGGAGAGAGCCAAAGTAGCCACAGCGGGGAAAGAAAAGGAGGGGGAGGGGGGGAGAAAGACAGAAAGACAGAAAGAGAAAGCAAGCAAGCCTGGGGACAACAAAAACAGAAGAAGAGACCGCCACACGGAGAGAGAAAGAAGCAAAGCAAAGGGGGGGAAACCAGGGAGGCTTCTGATTTGGTGTGGTTTCTGCGCCCCATTTAGCCATGCGCCCTAGGCAGCCGCCTAGTTGGCCTAATGGTAGCACTGGACCCTGTATTCAAGGTACAGTTGGGCACTTTATTTCTCTCTATTTATGGCTTCCTTTCCCAGAGGAAGCTCAAGGATCACACAATGTCCAATCCCAAAGAAGGTCCCACTTTTTATGCTCCTTGAATGATCAAAGCAGCAGCATCTGAAAATAAAGGTAGGATGTTTTGACCTTCATATCCTTAATCCTATTACTAAAAAGAACATTTGTTGTTGTTTCTCCCCTTTTCCCCTTGTTCCTGAATGTCAATGTTGTCATGGAAAATTCCAGTCTCCCATTTCCCAGTGTCCAAAAAAGCTCGCAGAACTCAGTACTGGTTCTGCTTGTTTCTAGGTGGTTTTCTTTCCATGGATAAGTCCATATTACCAGCATATTCAGGGCCAGCATCAAGGTTGGCATCACTGAGCACCTGCTGAGGGCCCACACTTCAGCAGGGCCCTCAGCATTGACAAGATCTCCCTGGAGTTGCTCCTCATCTTCGTCATTGCAATCTGCTTGATCATCTGCCTTTCACTCTGTCCCAGTGGCTGATGACAACGAGGAGGACCAGCAGATGCCACTGCCTACTTGCTCTCTGGTTCCCTGCTTGCCAAGCAAGCAGGTGGTAGCAATGATGAGAAAGAGGATGAGGAGCAATAGTAGCTGGTGACAATGGCATTGAGAAGGTAGACTTGTTGAAAGAAGGGGCCCATTGATGGTGTCTAGCCTAAGGGCCCTCAAAAACCTGGAGCCGGCACTGAGCATATGAGACCCCTTTCCAATCTGAGCAGTGGTTTCACTCACATGTGCCACATTTCCAGCTATCTTCCTCCATCAACTAGCACACAGCTTTTCTCTCCCCCCCCCTTTCCCTTGCATTCTCTCCTTTCTCTGTCTCTTTCCTTTTCTAAAACCAACTTAACCAAGAAATTGGCCACAAGGTGCCACAGATGCAACTCACATTAAGTCAAGGCATGACCCAGTTGTGGACCACACAACCCACCACCTGGAGATGCTTGCAGCACCTTTTTAGATTGGAGATGAGCTCAAGAAGGTCTATGGTAGAAAACAGGGATGTGAGGCATTTTGAAGGCATTGAGGATGCCTTATATTAGGCCCTCTGGATCTTCCATCGCTATCCTCTCTGTCACCAGGGTGCATCTTATTCACCCCACTCAACAACATGAGCTGATTGTCAAGCATCTCCTGTATAGCAAAAAAACATGATTTGATGTGCCTCGAAATTAAGCCAGAGGCAAATTAAATAGTACTCATGTGTGTTTAATTATCAGACACTTGCAGGTAATTTTTACAAATTAGATATTTAAGTTGCTCAGAAAGCAGTAAATTAATGCATACGGCATGATTTGCCATATTTTGGTCTATTAATCTTAATTCTCCTTTCCTTAATTATATTTCCTGTGCTTTTTCTGTTGACTGTGAGCTATGGAACTGCTTAATTCCAGCAGTGGTGGGTCTAAGAGAATAATAATAATGATAATAATAATAATAATAATAATAATAATAATAATAATAATAGTAGTAGAAGTGGTGATTGGGAGCCAGCAGGAGGTGGCACTTTAAAATGACCTAATCTGGAAGCATGTAAAGGTAGCTGTGAAAAGAATCCAGAATATGGCACATATAAAGGAAAGGAGTTGGAGAGACTCCCATGGCATAATGGAGAGCAATTGCTCTCAAGGTTCAGAAAGTGAAGAGCGCATGAAAGGAATACGTTGCATGCAGGAGAGAAGTACCCATGAGGTTCTTGATGAATACTTCATGAAATGGAATATGCCTTTTGTTAAACATCAAATGGGAACATGCTTAAAAAACAAAAGAAGCCACAAGAGCTCTCCTGTCTCACTCATGTAGTAGATCTATTTCCCCATTCCAACCAGGCAGATGGGGGTTTCTGGGAAGCTGCAACATGGCTGGAATCATGTCGTGGGGGAACTCAGGACCAGCCCAAGACATTTTGATACCTAAAGACAAGATGGCGCCCCTCCCCATTCCATGGACAGAAACCAGCAGGACTGGCAGTTGAATTTGAGAGCCAGTGTGGTGTAGTGGTTAGATTGTTGGACTGGGGCTTGGGAGATCCGAGTTCTAGTCCCCACTTGGCCATGAAGCTCACTAGGTGACTTTGGGCCAGTCACTGACTCTCAGCCTGACCTACCTCACGTGGTTGTTGTGAGGATAAAATGGAGGAGGAGGAGGAGGAGGAGGAGGATTATATAAGCTGCCTTGGGTTCCTCGCAGGAAAAAAGGCGGGAAATAAATAAATAAATAAATAAATAAGAATTATAGAATCATAGAATAGTAGAGTTGGAAGGGGCCTATAAGGCCATCGAGTCCAACCCCCTGCTCAGTGTAGAATTCAAGTTAAAGCATCCCTGACAGATGGCTCCCCCCCCCCGCCTCTGCCACCTGAGGTGCTTGCCTCACTCTGCCTAATGCGGGGGCAAGCCCTTAGACCAGCTTTTCTCAGGGGAAAAAAGACATAATCAGAGGAGGAGGCTGATTTACCAGAAACCTTGCATCCCCCTCTGAATGCTGCAGTCACAATGCCCTGGTAGGGACTCTGGAATACCTGCTGGAGAGGATGTCTGCTTCCTGGGATTCCCCCAGTGTATGGGCATGCCCCAGTGATGACCCTTAGAAAGAGGGGGCTCAGATCATCAGTGGGTTCTCTTAAATCACTCAGGGTGCAAGTTTAAGGGATTCCAACCTTGTCTGGAGGGCCATAGTATAGGTTGGAGTCCCTGGTCCAACCTCAGAAATGCCTTCCGAGGGGAAGAAATAGGTTGAGGGGAAGAAATAGGGAATTGTATTAAATAGAAGTAGAAATATTTTAGACTGGAAGAAGAATTAGAAGAATTAACATATATGTTTATTGTTTATATTACTATTTTTTGTACTTGTGAGGTGGATGAATAAGAAGAAAAATGTTTGACAATAGAAAAAAGAGAAATGTATTTGTAAACTACAGAGTAGCGTATATAATGTTACTTATACTTTGTTGTGGGGAAAATCGGAAGTCCATTTTAGTTTTATGTTGTTGTGTTTTTGTGATGTTTGTCTACGTTTCATTTGGGGGGGAGGAAATGCCTTCTGTTCTGAGGTTGGGGGGGGACTCTGCCTGCCAAGCACCCTCCCTCCCGGCCCTCACAGCTGGCTCGGTTCTTTCCGTGCCGGCTGAGCTCTGAAGCCAAAAATCTGTCTTCAGAGCCGGTACAGGGGGGTGCTCCCGGGGGCAAGGAGGGGAGGAGCAAGGCCAGGGATGTTGAAGAGTCCTTGGTCATGAGTCGAGTCCGAGTCCTTGGTTCAAAATGGTGACTCATGAGTCACAAGTCACTCCCAAAGCAGACTCCACGAGTCCCTATTAAAATCAATGGGGTTTCCCCCCAACAAAATAAGGCTATTTCAGATGTGTGGCTTAAATAAATTCTAGGCACAAGTGTGCCTTTTTATTTCAAAACTCTGCAACTGATTTTGGCAAGAACAGACCAGGCAGACAAATCCAAAATAACCAGACAGGCAGAGGAGGCAGGGAACCCCAAAACAGGCAGGCAGAGGCCTTTGTCTTGGACAATTCAAACTGTGGAACTGGTTAAGAAGAGACCAGGCAGGCAGAGGAGGCAGGGAACTCCAAACAGGCAGGCAGAGGCAACCAAACCCAAAATGTCTGAAAGGTTGCATTTTAGGAAAATGATTTTAAAAAATAAACTTCCTAAAACTAAATAAACTTCCTGTACTTCCTAAAACCTATCCATGTTGCATTTGAGGAACACGATTTTGAAACACGAGTCCTTGGTCTCAAGTCGCGAGTCGAGTCTCGAGTCCCATTAAAAATATTGGGACTCGAGTCTGACTCGAGTCAGAGGGGGGACTCAGTCCGACTCATGAGTCGAGTCCTGGAGTCCGAGTCCCCATCCCTGAGCAAGGCACTGCTGTCCCCTGTGGAATCCAGATGGTGCCTCAGCCTCTGCTCCTTTCAAGGAAGGGAAAAACATTTAGATGTCCAAAACTGGCTGTCTAAATGTTTTGGAGGGTGAGGGGAGTGCGGAGGCAATCCTAGCCACCACAGTCCTCCCGCCTTCCATTGGATGCCTGTTATCCTCCAAGTTCGGAGGGTTACGGGCGCCCACATTGGATGGGGCTGTGATCTACACATCCCTGAAAACCAGAGGTGCACAACCTCAGGTCTGGGGGCCAAATTTGGTCCTTCTGGGATCCCAGTCTGGGCCTCCGGGTGTTCCCGGATAGCCATGTTACTTTCCCCTAACTTCTGAGTGTTTGGTGCTTTTCTGGCTTTTGTGCAGTTTTCCCCCACTCTGAAGGGTTGAAATGCCTCTCTACACCTTAGTTACTGGCAGAAAAAGCTTTAACCTACAATATGCTGGTGTTTGGGGGGCTATTTTCATTCCTCCCCTTTTTGCCTTTGGCCAGTGGAGGCTTGTAGCTCCAGTGTCAGTGGGGCTGTGTATCCCCTCTGGATTTCACTCCAGACTTTAAAGGAGCTATCCACGGTGCTGAAGCCTGTCCCCCAAAATAGGTTCGGTACCATGGATAGCTCATTAAAAGTTCGGAGTAAGATCGGGAGTGGATACGCAGCCCCACTGACACTGGAGCCACCAGCCCGCACTGCCTTTGGCCCTACCCACTTCTGAAATGTTGCCCCTGACCGCTTCTTCAAAATGGAATTTAGCCTTTGGGCTAAAATAGGTTCTGCACCCCTGCTCTATGTCTTCCTGCTTCTTGGGCTGAATCCAGACTGTTTTAACCTTCACCTCTGTTAACTTGCTCTGCTTCAGACTTGACAGGAGCCAGGCCTGACAGCTTGTATATAGCTGCAGGGCTTACCAATTAAAGAAAATAATTCAGGTGAGCAAGCCGGATCCAGCTTCCAAAGCTTGAATCTTTGGCTCTTTTTCTTCTACTGTAAAAATCTGCACAATTGCCCACACATTAGAATTCCTGCAGCTAACACCTCGGCGGAATTTTTCATTGTGACAACGTATTCAGGGAACATGGCTACAGCAGGCAACAAAATCAGGCTGAAAAATGTTCCCCTCATTTCTTTGACACCCCCGCCGCCCCGTTAGACTTCAAAGAATTTGCGAAGCAAAAACAAACGGCTTTTCCTTTGTTTGCTTTCCAGTTCTTTTGATGCATGAGGCTTCGTCTTGGCTTTTTTCCCCCCACACACAAAATAAAAATGACCCTGGCTGGAGTTCCATATTAGTTCTTACCTGCCTGGGCTATCCTTCAAGAAAACTTGTAATTTCTCACAAACCGTATCTCAAAACTGAAAGTAAGATTTCCCTGCAATTGTTGGAGGTGCTGAGATCATGGACTGTGACGGTAGGTCAGAGAGGCAAACTGAGGTCAGTTCCTAAAGGTGGTATAAGTAGACATGGCTGGTAAAAAAAAAAGAGAGAGAGCACTAAATAGCAGCATAAGTGGGATTGAGGAACCACATATGGCACTCACCATTTTCTCCCATTGTGGTAAATGGCATTCATTCACTCATACGGGAAAGTAAGGAGTTGCATTTCAGTACACCATTGGGGTAAGACCTAGTCCTGCTTGTCCTTGTTGAGCAGCAGTGATTCAAGCAGTCATGAAATAGACCCAGTAATTGGAGGAGAGAATGTTCCTTCAAATGCCGCCCCCGCCAGCTTTGTTGTGCCGATACATTTGGCTGATCTTCAGCACATTTACGTGGAAGTGAGTCCCATTGAACTCAATGGGGCTTACATCTTATTAGCCATGCGTACGATTTCACCATTCATCTCCGATCTCCTCTGCAAATACAGCATGGGGAATCTTTGGCTCTGCACCTGAATAAAGCATCTTTGGGTTTGGGGTTGGGTTTTTGTTTGTTTGTTTGTTTTGCTTTGTTTTGTTTTTGGCAAGACATCCTTAATCTGCCATTTTGCGGCAAATGGATGAATCGGGGGTGGAAAAAACCATTTCAATATGAGTGAAATGGCTATGAAATGATGGTTGTCATTTTGAGCAGCCCTAGTTGACTCCCAGTGACTCCTGCCATGGAAAATCACACCTGGGCATATCTCCAAAGTCCTACAACTTTGTATGAATAGTACCATTCTGAATTTGTTTCTTTGTTTCGGTATTTGTATCCTGCCTTTTCTTTTTCTTTTTCTTTTTAATTTTTCAAACAATACATAAAACAACTAAATAACAAACATACAACTTATATAGTGCTCCCATCACCACAGGACCATATAATACATTCTATCTCTATAATCTATAGTTATTCATTATTCCAAAAATACAACATATCTTGACGCGGCATACTCCCTTTCCCCTTACTTAACACAAAATCCAAAAATAAACCCCAAATATCCTTAAAATTGTTTTTCTTTAGTTGTTCCCTTTTACATTTGATATTACAAGTCAACGTATCATTTAAAGCCATATCCCACACTTCTTTATACCAGCCAGTGATAGAGAAAACTTGCTGAACTTTCCATTATCCTGCCTTTTCTGTGTGTGCCAAATGAATCTGCAAGGTGGCAAACACCTTGGTAACCCCTGAATGTTGGAATAGGACTGGGAGGGCCCAGGTTCAAGTCCTTACTCAGTTGTGAAGCTCGCTGGGTGACCATGGGGCACTCACTCAGCCTAATCCTCCTCACAGGGTTGTGGGGAGGGTAAAAGGAGGAGTTCCTTACAACAGCTTAGTGCCACTGTTGAGAAGGCCCTGTTCCAGGTAACTGGTAGGGCCAGCCCAAGACATTTTTCTGTCTGAGGTGAAAGACAAGAAAGCACACACACACACACACACACACACACACATGACATTCCATTTATACAGTAGCTGACAGGAATTGCCATTAAGGCTGCAATCCTACACAGCCTTATCAAGGAGTAAGCCTCATCAAAAACAATGGGACTTACATCTGAGGAAACGTGTATAGGATTGCACTGTAAATCTTACTTCAACACTGGCAGCAGGACAGAATCTGCCACCACACCCAAAGGGCATCAGGCTAGTTTTGGGGGGTACAGGGCAGGCCGTGTGTGTCACACTCAAGCCCTGTCCTCCAAGAGAGAGTGCCTGGGTGGGGGTGCTCAGGAGAAAAGGCTGGTGCAGTTGCTGCTGCTACTGTTGCCCGGTATCTGCTGCCTAAGGTCGTTTTCTCCCTCTGCCTAATGGTAGGGCCGGCCCTAGTAACTGGCCACTGTATTTCAAATGTCAGGAGGACCCAGAGCAGGCCAAGCAGTTTCTGTGTGTGACAGAATATTGAGGAGCATTTCCCAGTCTTGCTGTCATCCTGAATGGTTGCATTTTTAAAAAAAATTGACCTGTGGGCCTGAGCCCCAGATCTTTTCGGTACCTAGCACCTCCCCTGCTTTAAGGACATTTCCTTTTTAGACTGTTGGATCCACCTTTATTCCTCCATTTCAGTCCTGATCATGTACAGCTCGGGGTAGTGCATGAGTTGAGTTAATAAATAAATAATAAATATTATTATTTATAATAATAAATAATGAAAGTGAATATACTTTTAATAGCCCATTGATCACTTGGAGTGTGTGTGTGTGTGTGTGTGTTTTGGTGTGCTGGAGTATTGATGTTCGTTTCTTCTGTGGGTTAAAACTAGGGAGTGTTTCTTTCGCGCCTTCCTTTATGAATTTTTCTGCCCCTGGAAAGTTGAGAAATGATACATTTTAGTAGAAATTGCCGACTGCATCCCCACAAGGCCGCACAGATGGCTCTCCTATATATATATATATATATATATATATATATATAAATTAAAATATCACAAACAGATCCATTCATCCACATTTCACAGTGATAAGCTGGAGAAGGAAAAGTATATTTGCAAGATGAGAGAACAGGGCAGGAAAACATATTCAGCAAATACCCAAACTGAATCCAGGTCAACATCTTACTTAAAAGCGATGGTGTAATAGTCTTGAAAATGCCTAGCTGAATCAGAATGACAGATGCACAGCCTGATACTATGCAAAGCTGCAGCAGTGTAACATAGGATCAAACTCAAGGGTCCTAGCACCAGTGATAGGGGATAATTCTTCCCATGGTCCATTACAACAACCTAACTGTACAGAGTGTGTGTGCCCGGCTAGTGACAGCCGTGTCTACTGCTGTACCAGCAATCCATGGAAGCTGATGCTCACTCGCTACTCTTCTGGCAACTGTGGATTTCATAGATCGTAGAGTTGGAAGGAGCCTACAAGGCTATCGAGTCCAAGTCCAACCCCCTGCTCAATGCAGGAAACTAGAGGAGGGGTCTCCCATCCATAGATTTCATATAGAGTTGGAAGGAGCCTAAGGCCATCGAGTCCAACCCCCTGCTCAGTGCAGGAAACTAGAGGAGGGGTCTCCCATCCAAGTAATAACCAGGCCTGACCCTGCTTAGCTTTCCACACTCAGACAAGCTGAGCCAGCGTGGAGCATGGTTGTGGTGTGACCCTTCATTCTCTCTCTATGAGAATCTAGAATTGGCCTCCACAGTCACTTACGGACCCATCGCTAGAGCCTACACAATTTTTTAGAATTTCCTCCTTTTATAATTTTCTTTTTGTAATTTTATCCCAGGAAGACAATCTTACTCGGTCACGAGTGATCGCCTACTACTACTATGAGAATAGGTGTCTGATATGCAGAAATCAGCTGGTGAAGTTTCCTCATGTTCCATCTTTTCCTATTTACTGGGGAAAGTCCCATTTTTTATAGATTGATTGATTGAGTTTAGAGTATACACTTAAGTGGTATATTTATATTTATATACCACTTCCCATTTTAAAAATCCCAAAGCAGTTTACGACAAATTGTGAAACAATGCATCATTATTTATTTACAGTATTTGTATGCCACTCCGTATCTAAGCAGATTGAGGAGCAGTGGACAATCAAAAGATAAAAACAGGTCAAAGAATAAAAGCCATGCATTGAAAACAAGGTATCATTAAAACCATGCATTATTAGAAAAGCACAACAACCTTCAGACAAGTTAATAGCAGGGAAAAGCCAGGGTAAACAAGTACATTTTTAACAATCAGCAAAAGCACATGGTTGTCAGCATTACTTGTCCCTGATAATTCACTGTCCCAATTTTCTCTCTATTGTGGGAGACAAGCCATAACTCAGTACTTGAGCACATGTAATGATGGGGGCAGCCATTCTTTCCCCCATATTATGTCCCTGTGAGAGATGGGAGCAGTCATCATCACTTGCTGAACCTTTCTGGACCCATTTACAGGAAGCGGCAGCTGCTGTGCTCCCTTCCCTAGCTGTTCCAAGTGACTGGCTCCTGGGACAGAACAAACGCGATGTGCAAGATTGTCATGGACCACATTGAGCTCGATCTGTCCAGCCCTAAACTAGCACCAGAACTTTATTTGCATTTACAAAGGAGATCTGCGATGAAACTGAACTGCAGAGTGGGCAAATCATTGCAGGGAGGCAAGGGCTGCCTAGAGAGCCTCTGCTCCATCCTAGTTATGGTCAAGCTTAACGTCCCCGACTCCGATGCTGAGAAACAGCTCCTCCCCTGCTTCTGACTCTTCCCGCCACATGCTTGCTAGCCCCAAAGCTCTGGGGATATGTGATACTAGCAAGCCACAGAGCGTCTTCCTGATCCATCATGATCGCCATCAAGAGGACTCATCTGGACAGGGACAGAGATGTTAGTTCAGAGTCCAGTGGCTAGAATTCGGCAGCTGAGACGGAAGGAGCAAATTGCTCCAGCACTGGCCTGGAGCAGCTGCTGGAGCTTTATAGTCCAATCGAGCATTTCATGGCTAAAGCCAAGCCCTCTGAGTGCTGCATCTGGCCAGTTAACGTTCCAGGGCCCTTTTATGCAACCGTCAGCTTCTTCTATGCAGCAGGATTTCAAGTTGTGACTTGTGAGGACCTATTTGGGGGATGCTCCTCAGGTTTTCCTGGTCCCCTAAGGAGCCCGAGGTCACTTTATCTGAGTCCACTGGAAGAGGTACTGCCTGGGCGTCCAGTGGGCAGTGTAGAGAGCCCGGTACTGGTGAATCTACCTGGGAAGGGCCAAGTAGTGGATCCACCTCCTCCTAACTACTGTTCCCTGAGGGCTTTTGGTTCAGAGCCACGGCACAGAGAGGTTCTGTTCCCTGAGTTATAGATCTCTAGAATCTTCCTTTACTTTCTCGGTGCCTCTTGATGCTCATCATCATTAATTCTCTTCATTCATTTCATTTCCCACTCTGTCCTGCCTGTTGTGACCAGGTATGCCCTATCTAACAGGCATGTGCTGCCCCTTCAGTTAACTGTCCTCACTCCTGACTACAGTACAGAGTAAAACACACACACACACACACACACACATACCCCTCTCCAGTTCCAATCTGAGATAAGGAGGGAAAAAATCCTTCTTGGCCCGTTTGCAACCAGCTCATCTTGCACTGAATATGTGGTGCACATGACAAAATGCAGCTGACCGGGCAAGGGACCGGCGGTGCAATACTTATACCGCTTCCACTCACCTCCTTCCTGATTGACTGGCACCATGAGGGATGCATGCGTCCAGTCACTGGCCCACATATGCACTTTGGCCCTCCCTTCAAGCCAAGCTCAAACCTGCCCCCACCCACGTACTCCTCCAGAGGCCAGGGAAAGAAGCAGTTTTACCCTGTAGTGCAGGGCTCTCCAACCTTGGGTCCCCAGATGTTGCTGGACTACAGCTCCCAGAATCCCTTGCCATTAGCCATGCTGGCTGGGTATGCTGGGAGCCGTAGGCCAGCAACATCTGGGGACCCCAAGGTTGGAGAGCCCTGCTGTAGTGCAACATGTCCGCAAAACAAAGCATCAAAGTGACACAGTGATCAGAGCTGTGACCACAATAGTCATTTTAACTATTGAACTCCAGACTTATTCATTCTCCCACTCCTTTAAAAAAGAAGGTTGGATTTAAGAAAAGAGAGCGGGGGGGGGGGCTTATATGAGGAATGTCAAGCACGTCTTGTGTGATTTCTAGAAGCAAGTAAGGGATCAGCTGATGGGTAAAGAAGGATCACTTATAATTGGTGTCAGTTTTAGACTGCAAGTTATCAAAGAACCAAACACTTGCTTGACTGTGTAGATTTGGACATATCCAGCTTGCTTGACTGTGTAGGTTTGAATTCTGAAGCCTGTCTAAGGGAGACCTTCTTGGTACCCCTGAAACCTCAGAGGGATGTATGAGAAATTCATTTCAGTTCATTTTTATTAGGATTTACCCAGTTCATACCTTCCAGACTGAATATGGACTCAGATGTACTCTACAGTCAAAGTCCATACATTTCTGAGCTTGCAATGTGAGTCACGCAGACCAAACAAAATGTGTTCAGCAGCATGTGTACATTTGAAAAATGTGCATGCAAAAGTTGGTTCTTTTGAAAAACGTCCACAAATATGATTTAATCAACGGGGAAGGAATGTGTACATTTCAAGGATGTGCACAATTTATATGTACATTTGGAAAAATATGCTCAGAAATATGCACATATTTTCACGTGAAAAGAAAAAAAAAGTTTGCAATGTGATACGGACCCGAGTCAGAATGAGCTTTGAGGTGGAATTTGGAGAACTCTGACAAGCTCCAGTTTTACTGACTTAGTATCTGCATGCTAAAGACTTACTTAGCAGTCATTCTGTCTCCTAAGAATTGTTGTTCTGTGGTGGAAATCAGGCAAGTCATGTCTATCTGAGAATTCACAGCACCCTCTCCACACTACAATTAAGATTGTAGGCAGGACCGGTGCAAGGCAGTTTGGTGCCCTACGCAAGATCTGATATTTAGCGCCCCCCCTTCCCACTTGAGAGCGCTGTATTTTTTTTTCAAGGTGTTTCTGGCGCCCCCTTTAGCCTTGCGCCCTAGGCAGCTGCCTAGTTGGCCTAATGGTAGCACCGGCCCTGCCATTTTTATGTATTGATTGTTGTATTTTTAACTTGCTGATGACTGCCTTCCTTAAGAATTTTTTTTTAAAAAAGTAAAATAAAATAAAAAGTGTTATTCAAACATTTTAAATCAATAAAATAAAATACAACATCAAACCGACATTTTCCCTTTTGTTTATTTACGTATTTAGTTGAACTTATGACTGGCCCTATGCCAGACATTCCAGGTGAGTGTCAACATCTTAATTAAAATTAGCAAAATAGAAATGCTGTGTATATGGCTGAAGAACCTCACCCTTCATTAATTCCCAGACACCAAACGCTTGCTGCTCACAGCGGATCATAACTCCAGACTGAAATCTTGATCACCTCCAGCAGATTTGGGCTGCAAAATTGAATTATGTCTTTTACACAATTGATAAACCATTTATGTCGCAAAAAGATGGTGATTGCACTATCTTAGGTGTGTTTTTGTTTAAGGGATTAAACAAAAGAGGAGTCTATCAGTGGATGTTACCCATGATAGCTCAATGGAATCTCCTTAGACAGAGAAATATATACTAATAGCAAATAGTGTGTGTGTGTATAGTATGCATTGCATATACAGTAGTATATACTATCGAGCTGGGTTTTCCCATGGACGTCAGTGTACCTGCAGACATCTCTCTTGGTGCCCACCATGCATGCTCCCTGCCCCTCCTGATTTTATTTTTATCATATATATATATATATATATATATATATATATAATTTAATAGCCAAAGCTCTCTGAGAGGTTCACAACAATATACATATTAACTGGGAGGCTGACATGCTGCAAAGTAAAGGGCTACCCTCCAGCACCATCTTTATTTAGGTTCAAAAGAGTGGTTTTGCATTTTGGAGAGTGCTGGACTGGGACTCGGGAGATCCGGGTTCTAGTCCCCACTCTGCCATGAAACCTCACTGGGTGACTTTGGGCCAGTCACTGACTCTCAGCCTAACCTACCTCACAGGGTTGTTGTGAGGATAAAATGGAGAAGAGGAGGAAGATTGTATAAGCCGCCTTGGGTTCTTTGCAGGAAAAAAGGCGGGGTATAAACATAATAAATAAATAAATAAATAAATAAATAAATAAATAAAATGGCCAATAATCAATGCTATCTATGGCTTAGGTCCTCCGAAGCCCCTTTCACGTGTTATAGCAGTGTTCTCCAACCTTGGACGCTGGCTGGGGCATGCTGGGAGTTGTAGGCCAAAAACATCTGGGGACCCAAGGTTGGAGAACACTGTGTTATAAAGATGTTTGGGGTGGGGACTTCACAGGCTCCATCTCTGCCTCATTCTTAGGTTCTTTGGCAAGTTACCTTTCTTTTAGTCTTACCAATTTGCCTCCTGGGAAATTAGTGTTTTATGACTGGACATGCTCACCATAGAAGCCATTTTATACATTGGAAGCCCACCCCCTGCCGCAGCCATTTTGTGGGAGCACCCACAACACGTTCTCAAAATCCCAAATGTGCCCACTGACCCAAAGAGAGGTGGAGACTCCTGTTATAGAGGACTATGTGTGCTAATAACAAATGTGATGTTTGATTCTTGCGAAGCCAAAATGCACCATCTACACAGAACAGGGAGGTATCTGCAGGCTTCGGGAACCCCAACGTTTGCAGCGATACAAGCAACACTTAGAACACATGCCCTTGAGGGTGGGGACAGCTCAATAATGACTGAGCATGCTCAGTGTGCAGTGACACTTCGGGGAGGGGGAATCGCAACGTGGCAGGAAGGGGCATAGAATAGGCTATGCAGGGGAGGCTGGCGACTCCTATTTCGGTGGGGCTCCTAATCCATGTCAGCTTTTATTTGGAGCTTTGTGGGAGCTATCTATGGTGGTGAATCTATTTGGGGGTGGGGGTGGAGTTCAGTGCCATGGACAGCTCCTATAAAGCTCCAAATAAAAATTGCAATGGATTAGGAGCACCACCAGAATAGGAGTCACCAGTCTTCCCTACTCCTGGAAAAGGACATGGCTGGCTAGAACCCTGAACGGGAGCGGAGCACTCCACAGCGCAACTCCTTGTTGCAGGTCTCACTTGTCTCTCTAATGAGCAAAGGATGGGGACAAAGAAAGGAAAGCCATCACTTTCAAATTCTAGTGGCATCCTTCTTGTCAGATTCTGGAGGCATCCAGCTGGCGGCTGTTGGATACAGGAATAGATGGACCTTTGTTTTATCAGGCAAGGCAGTGCTTTTGTTCTGAATGAAAGCTGGCAAGGAAGCCATACCTGAGCTGTTACCTGTTTTGCGTGCGATTGTAGATTTCCTCATATATCAGATTTATTTTAAAAGGGGAGGGATAAAGTAAGCATCCTTGCTCCAAAACAGTAGAAGCAACGTCCATATTTATTTACAGAGATGAAGTAACCCATTTATGCACAAACGTCCCTTACAGAATCCCCAAGGTTTGGCTTCTTTCTTTCCTCTTTTCTTTTCTTTTCTTTGCGATTTAAATGTGCATTCACTAGGGGTGCTAGGGGTATATTGCTGCCTCCTCACGAGGTGCAGATAATGTCAAGAAAACAAATGAAACCCAGTGCTGTCTGATTGAAAGCAAATACTTCAGGGCACTTTCGGTGGTCCTTGGGGTGGGAGCTAATTTAAAAATGCTTAGTAAATCAGTAAACAAGTTAGAATGTGCACAAGGAAGATAAAGAGGCAAGAAATGGAGTCTGAAGCAAGGGCTCCAAGGATATAGAAGGCAAGCGAACAAGTATCCGAGAAGTTGCAAGGAATCTCAAGCAACTTTCTGCTTTTATGAGAAAGATTCGGCTTCTTGTTGTGAGAAGACTCTGTCTTGATTAATTTTGCTGGCTGATTGGTATCGATCGTAAATATGGTGCAATTAGATTCAGGAGATGTGACCAGTGCTCACTGGCCAATATGCCTTGACTTCAACCACCCTCCGTATGATTGAAGATAAATTAATAATCATTATTAGCATTACTGCAGATAATGAAAAGCCAATGTTTGCCTGCTGTACCCCTCATAGTGGCAGTTAGTTGCTTTTGTTTTGTCTTCAGAAGTTTGTCCTTTTCGAGGTTCCATCCTCTGGCCCTGAAGATGAGATTTCCCAGGCTGCTTGGAGAAAGAGGGCAGGAGAAAAACAAGGTGAAGGATAGAGGAAAAGGTGGGGGGGGAATGAAAAGTAGGTATGGGTGAATCTGTCAGCTTTCCTTTTTCCTGCATTTGAATTTTTAAGGTCTCACATTCTTTCCCTCCCAACTTAGCAAATTTTGGTACATTCTTATCAAGAACAAACTGAAATAAAATTCTCACCATCTGCACTACCCATATTCAATAGGCACAGCTATTCCCAGCATGGAGAGGACCGTGATATACCTGCCAGCCATGTAGATCTTAAAGATGAGGAACCTGTCAGAAGAAAGAGGTGGCAACCCTAATGCAGACACCAACATGACTGAATACACAAACCCAGACTTTTGAGAGCAAAGCACTCCAAACCCTGGACTGGGATGGATGAATCTGTCAGTTTTGGTTTCTTCCACATTTGACTTTTTTTTTAAAAAAAAAAATTAAAATCTCAAGTTCTCTTTGTCCCAGATATTGAAAACTTTGCAAATGTTGGTAAAATTCTTATCAAAAATGAAATTTCATCCAGCAAGGAAGAGTCATGTGTGTAAGATGGCTTCTGGGGGCATATCTCTATTTTATTGATTGATTGATTGATTGATTATATTTATATCCTGCCTTTTTTTTCTGCAAAGAACCCAAGGCAGCTTACATAATCCTCCTCCTCCTCTCCACTTCATTCTCACAACAACCCTGTGAGGTAGGTTAGGCTGAGAGTCCGTGACTGGCCCAAAGTCACTTAGTGAGCTTCATGGCCAAGTAAGGACTAGAACCCAGATCTCCTGAGTCCCAGTCCAGCACTCTAATTTACTTTATGATGCGGCTCCATGCCCCATTGGGTGTGTCTTTTGATGTACATGGGGATGAACATCCCCATGCAGAGTCACCAGTTGTTACGTGTGACTCATTGTTATGTGGTTAGGGAAACTGGTTTTGTCTTCTTTCCCTCTTTCATACAGAGAATATCATTTGAATTATTAAATTCCACTTTTTCCCCCCTGTACTACTCCCAGGGTTTTTTTCCCCAAAAAAAGAAATGCAATATATTACAGGGGGTGGTGGGGGGAGAAAGACTTGTTACATATATGCAACTACCAATTATTTTAATGGAGGTTGCTTATTTACATGCTCTGACTGGGTTTTGATCCTGTGATTAAGAGCTCAGCAATGTAGGTCAACAAGGAGAATTTAACCTAAAATTGCTAATTTGCAGTGTATGGTGATTATGCGTAATCTGATCTTTTGGCATTTGTTTATGAGAGCCAGACAAATAGCTTCTGCCAAATAGAATATTGAGCCATGTGACTTTCAGATATGTGGTGCATGCCTAAACCAATCACATTCCCAAATCTACTGAAGTGTTTACAAAATACACAATTTTAGCCCATAAGTAGTACAAGGCCAACTATGCTTTATGTCTGCAGAGCTGAAATGAATTTGACCGAAAAAAATTATCCTCAAAATTATCCTGTGCAAATTTTTATGGTGAATATTTTCCAAGTATTCTCTCGGTGTGTGGATAATTCAGCAAATATTTGGCATTCTGTATCTGCATTTGACACATGAAATATTTGGGCTGCTATTTTAAATGGCTATAGGTTTTATTGTACTGTTTGTTTTAAATTATATTTATGCCAATTTATTACTGTAAGCCACTTAATGAAGGCTTTTTGCCTTGAAAAAAATGGGGTATAAGTACCTAAATAAATGAACTTGTCACTATCTGACAGCTGGCATGTAGGAGGGGTCAATTTTTTGACAATATTTGATGTGTAGTAGTCAGTATTTGACATTGACGTGTAGCACTCAATGTCTGACAGTATCAGACAATAGCCATGCTGTAACTGTCAATTTTTGACAGTATCTCACTTACAGCAGCAAATGTTTCCCAAGATTTGACAGATGACAAACACCATCTGACATATCCCAGTCAAGAACTGACTGTATCTGATAGCTGACATAGAGAAGCCATCAGCATTTGCCAGCATCTGAGAGACAACTTGCAGGGAGGTTTAGTTGATGTTATATTCATTCATTGAACCCATCAAAACAGGCAAATTTCAAATGCTGCTGCCAAATTTCAGTTCTGAGTAAATGGTGGATTTTGTGGCACAATTTCACGGGCAAAATCCAAATTCAGATGTTGAAAACAAACCAGATTTCAAAACTTCACAGTTATCAACTGAGTCATATCACAGTCATATACAGGCCTGTGGACTCACGCTGGCTCAGCTTGCCTGAGTGTGGAAAGCTAAGCAGGGTCAGGCCTGGTTTTTACTTGGATGGGAGACCCCTCCTCTAGTTTCCTGCATTGAGCAGGGGGTTGGACTCGATGGCCTTGTAGGCCCCTTCCAACTCTATGATCTATGAATCTATGGGCATATATGTATGAAACTGTGCATTCTCCAGGACTGGAATTCCTGTGGCATCCATGAATCTGAGCATCTGAGCATCTTTTCTAAAATAATGTTTGTTAAGACCTTCTTATTCAGGTAAGGTTGTGTGTGTGTGTGGCTGAGGTTTGATGGTGGATTGTGCCCTTTGGCTGTATGTCTTCAGTGCCCTCTTAGCCTGAACCAAAGTATCCAGAGCAAGGTAGCTCAGTGAAGGTCTGTGGTAAGCCTGAGAGGTCATATACTGTCTGTATTCACCAGTTGCAGCTTGGTCTGCTTCTACAGTGGTTACAGCTGGGCCTAGCCAGGAGGGTGTACTCCTCACAAGTAGACTCTTGCTCCTGAGTAGGCCTTTGATCCTGAGTAAACCCTGGGTGAAATTATCTTCTGGCAGCTAGGCAGGCAGTCTGATGACAAGTCTGAGCATCCCACCTCATCCGCCGCAGCTGGTGCTCTGATGGACCATGGCATGTGGGAGGAGAATCTGGAACCATGACAGTGTTCTGCATGGGGTTGAAGGTTTTCTTTGGAACCTCAGGTGAGGCATCCCTGCAACGGGACTCCTCAGGTTGCCCCATGTCTCTTGTGGGAGAGAAGTGTGCTGTGGGATCGAAATCTCCCTCCTCCAAAGTGGTCTCCCCTGGGCTTGGGTTGGCCAGGAGCCTGTCAGGTAACCATATTTGGCCAGGGAGAAGAACCCAAGTCTCCTTTTGGATTGTCTAGCGGTATTTACAAGAGTCCTGCTGGGTCATCCCAAGCATATATCTAATCCAACATCAAGTTTCCCACAGAGGCCAGCCAGATGACTTTGGGAGCTGACAAGTAGCATATGAGGGCAATAGCCCTTTCCCATGATTTCCCTACCTGTATTTGTAGGTTGCAGGTATGTGTGTAAAGCAGCTTTCCCCAACCTAATGCCTTCCAGGTGTCTTGGGCTACAGCTTGGGCCATTCTTTCTGGGGATGATGGTAGTTGTATCCAACACATCTGGAGGGCACCAGGTTGGGAAAGGCTGGTATAAAATATCTGAAGGAATACCGCTTTTCACATCATCAAGAAATCACCCCTTTTGAAAGGGTACTTGTTTGAAGCCATGCCCATTCTTTATAGCCACTTTTGTTTTTATGCCCGGTGGGCTCAGAAAAGCCAGCTGTACATGCCCTGTTTACTCAGAAGTAAGTCTCACTCAGCAAAACAGAGCTTGCTCCCAAGTAAGTCACAAGGACACCAGTGGAGGCTGGTAACTCCAATGTCAGCAGGACTGCATATCAGCTCTGGATTTTACTCTGATCTTTTAAGGAGCTATCCATGGTTCTGAACCTATTTTGGGAGTATGGGTAGCTCCTTTAAAGTTCAGAATAAAATCTGGAGTGCGTATGCAGCCGCCGCTGACATTGGAGTCACCAACCTCCACTGAAGGACACGTGTCCATCTAGCACCAGGAGCCAAATCCAGCCCTCCAGCCCTCCAGGGTTCACCAAATGGGCACACCTCCTTCACCTGGCCTCCCCCTCTTTCCCCCAACCACTGATCATTGGTTGTTTCCTGGCTCATGTGCAGTTCCCCCCCCCCATTCTAAAACACCAAAATACCCCTCCGAAGGCTTAGTTGCTGGTAGTAAGAGCTTTAAGCTACAATACGATGTATTTCTCTGCATTTTGGCCCCGCCCCTTTCACCTTCAGCCCTGCCCACCACTGGAATGCACCCCCCCCAGAGCTTCTCCAAAATGGAATCTGTCCCTTGGGCTGAAAGAGGTCCCCCCACCCCTGATTTAGCAAAAGGAAACCACAAATATTTCACTGGTTTGTATTGTTCTGCTCTCACCTTATCTATTGCAAAACTAATCCTGGTTTTCCCAACAGACTCAGGTGCAGTCTTCTGACATACATACAGCATCAAAGTAATCAACAATTCATACATAATCCACTTTGTTTGTAGGCCTGATAGTCAATAAAACTCTGAATGGAAAGTTGGGTGTTTATAAAACAACAACAACAACAAAGTTCCTCTTGCTCTCCTTACTCATCCATCTCCTTTATTATTTTAATGAGGATTCTGTGTATGTATTTGTTGCCCCTTAGTATTCCCAGACATATATACACATCCATGATCGCACTTAATTTCTCCTCAATGGAACTCCCCCCTTCTTTCTGCACTCTCCATCTTAAACTCTAATAAGTCGCTTCGCTGTGTTTTAGACCCCAAACGGAGGTGAGAAGCGCAGCCTACTGCTGATACAGAGCTCTTTGTTTTGCCCTGCCACTATAGCTATGCTTGATGGCTCAAGTCTTTAGAAATGTTGGCGTCTTTAATCTTGATCAGATTAATGTGGTCAAATTAATAAAGGACTTAAAGACGTGGAGGGAGGGAGACAGAAGGGAATTGAAATTAGGGGAAGAGAAGAACAAAGCCAGTTCTTAAATGAACATTTTTAGCAGTAGCTTAACATTACAAAGATTAATAGGAATTCATTTGCATATATAATGTGATGGACAGAACACAATTCAAAGTGACTCTGGGTTTGAATGGCATTACTATTTGTGCTGAAGCAGAGAAGTGGAAAGAAAGAAAATGTCTGGTTTCCCTCATCACCACCACTACCACCATGTATTACAATTCAACTTAGATGATTTCAAATGCTAGCTTAACTAATACAAGCCCAGCATTGTATTTGTATTTGGTGTTGTATCTGGTGGCTTTTGTCCGGTTCACACATGCATGTGAATCACAGAATTTCCCACCCTTGGGTTTATCTGACACTTGATGATTGGCAGCTGAATGTGTGAACTGACCCCACTGAAAAGCATGGTGTCTGAGGTGAGGTGAAAGAAGCTCTAGCTGTGGTGTTTGATGTGCATTCGCACATGCAAGTAATGTTACAGGCCAGGACTGAACACTGCAATCACCTCGTGATGCGTGGACTTCTCACCTGAAGCCGTTGCTCATTTGCAGTGGCCTTGTTCACACTTAACACTATCCCATGGTTTATTTAATCCATGGTTTGTTGCCCTACGCAGGGTTTGTCTGGAAGACGATTGAACAAACCATCGTTTGTTTTCTCAATCCCTAGGTTGTTTCCCTCCTCCTTCATCTGCTCCCTCCCACTCCTTATATATATCCCAAATACCCTTGCAGCACTGTAGTACTGGTATGTAAAGTGGCTGGGTTTGTTTGTTTTTTGTTTGTTTGTTTTTACTGCTCTTACCTGGTGCCTATGTAGAATGGCAAAACAACCCATGAGCAACCTATGGTTTTGAGCCCATGGCTTAAACAAGTTAACAACCCAACATAAACCATGGTTTCTTTTTCTGGGTTAGTTATGGTTAATAAACCATGGTTAGTTAGTGCAGCCATGACAACCCATATTTCAATAACCCATACCATGGGTTAACGTTATGTGCATGTGAGCCATTGTGTGTCACATCCACACACCATGTTGAATGTCCCGCTTTTTCCATCTCAGGAATTCCATGACAATTCTTATTTGCATGGTACTGTGAACATTTACATTGCATTCATGCGGGACATGGCTTGGATGGAAATTATTTGCCCGCCTGAACAGCTTGTGACTAATGGCCTTTTCACATACATGCATGTTCAACTTAATTACTTTACTATGACAATACCAAAATAGCCGTGGACTAAGCCTACAGCAGAATCAGATGAGGATGAAGTAGTAGCATGAGATTGAGCTGTATCGCCTCGGACTACAGGTGAGTGGGGTGCCTTGTTTTGAATATTTCCCTAGGTACAAATAACTCCCGACCTGCAGGCAACCAGCAGAACAGGGAAAGGGCTAGGCTAGGGCTTGTATCCTTGCTGCGCTAGTTTTTGTTTCACTAAGAAACCAGTACGTCTCTCTTCCCCCCCGCGCCTTCAACATGGGGGAACATTGAAAAAGAAAGCATCCCAAAAATTCAGTCTGAAGTGGTACAGTCCCTCCGGATTCTGCCAGCACATTCCATCACTTTCTCCTTAATGGATTTTCTGCAGTAAGAAAAAATGACAGAAGAAGTAGTGTGGAAACATAGGGCTCCATGAATGAAGCAAGGCAGTCACAAGATCTGCATTGTGATAAAAGCCTCATCTGGAAGCACCCTGGTAGTGGTTCTACCCAATATTAAGTTGTCATTTACCAGTATATTGTGCCTTAAGATTGCGACTGGGTAGTTTAGCACATGAATTCATTTACATCATATTCTTCATAAAACAGATTAAAAACAAAACATTAAAAGGATGAATCATGCTATCTTTTTGTCACTTGGTGGAATGAGAGCTGGTTAGATCTACATTGAAGTTTGGCATATGGTGAAGCTGATGGCTGCTGCACCATGCGCCAAAATTCAATGAGAGTTGAATCAGTCCACCTGAGCCAATGTGTAATGCTCAAATTATGGGGAAAGTGGGATGGCCACATTAATGGAATCCACAAACCCCACCCACTGATTCCCTTCACTTCCCTTCACGCCCCTCTGCCAGCTGCTAAAAACAGTAGCTAAGCCTAAGAGGCTAGCCCCTCATATAATTCGTGTTGCCACTGCACCTGAAAAGGCATGTGAACTGAATTTCCCCCTAGTGCATTTTTGTAGCCATGTTTTCAAGGCAAATTCTGTTGTGTTGGCAAGTTCTCATCAGCTTGCAAGGTTTATCTTGCTTATGTTCTATTAACGGACCTGGAAAAGGGCCACAATCTTGTAAGGTGCTCTGCTGTGTGATCTATCTGCTTAGCTCTTGCAAAGCTTATCTTGTTTATTTCATAACTTGGCTCAAGCACTTTATAATTACCTTAGATAAAACTGTACAAAGCAATCATAAACTACTAGAGCTTATAATGAGATGCCTTAGACCTCAGGCCTGGGGGGGGGGGGTCAAATCCAACCCTCTGTAGTTCCCCAGAAGGCTGAGTCCTTTCCCCTGATCTGACCCACTTCCCCCCAACCACTGTGCATTCGGTGGTTTCACAGCTTTTGTGCATTTTCTCACATTTCTAAAAGGTTGAAATCAGGGGTGGTGCTAGGTACTGAAAAGATCTGGGGCTCAGGCCCACAGGCAAAAGAAAAAAAGAAAGAAAGAAACCCCACAAAATTGCATATGCTAATTTACATATGCTCTAAAGTGTGTGTGTGTGTTTAAAGGACCCTGTCTCTTAAGGCACCCCTATTTGTAAAAGGGGATGTATGGACAGGGGAGAGGAGGGCATCTGATTTCGGGGGGGAAAAACCTCAGGCAGGAAGATTCGGGAGAGGGGGCAACAGGAGGTGAAGCCCCTGTGGGCAAAAGCCCACTAACCCAGGGGGGTTCGATGCAACAGAGATCACTCAGAGCCCCTGTACCTTTATTTCAGCAAGTGCCAATGGACAGCAGGGTGGTGGGGCAGAGGGCATCCCAGAGATTCGGGGCTCCAAATGCAAGATTGGGGGCTCCAGCGAAAGTGGACCGCCCCCTAACACTGCCTCTGGTTGAAATGCCTTTCCTCCAGCTTAAATAATGGCAGTAAGAGCTTTAAGCTAATATATGCTGGTATTTGGGGTGTTTGGGACACCACCCCTTTTACCTTTGGCCCCTCCCAGAACCGGAATTCAGCCCCTGAGAGCTTCTCCAAAAATTGAATTTGGCTCTTGGGCTGAAAGCGGTGCAATACGGTCTAAGAAATGCCTCATAAATGCCTTAAGGGCACAATCCATGTTTAGACAGACAAAAGTCCTGCAACTCCCAGCATTCCCCAGCCAGCATGGCTGGCTGGGGAATGCTGGGAGTTGTAGGACTTTTGTCTGTCTAAACATCCATAGAATTGCACCTTCAGTTGCAGCAGGTAGGGCTTGGCTATAGATAATGGACCGGCAGATACAAAGTTAGTTACCAGGTTCAATTCCTCGCGTATCCAAGTAGGCCTGGGGAAAACCCCAGTCTGACACCCCAGAGAGTCGCTTCTAGTCAGAGTCTACAATACGGACCAAATGGACCAACAGGCTGACTGTGCAAGGCAGCTACCGATGTTGTATTGTACCTTTCCAGTGATAAGATGTTATTTTAAACGGCGAAGCACCTTGAGCGAAATTGGCAGAAAGGCACTATATATTTGTGTAGTAAATGAAGGAATGAAAGTGTCAGCGTGTGGCGTAGTGGTGAGAGTGTTGGACTGAGACTTGGGAGATCTGGGTTCTAGTCCTCACTCAGCCTGGAAGCTCACCGGATTACTTTGGGCCAGTCACGGACTCTCAGCTTGACCTACCTCACAGGGCCATTGTGAGAATAAAATGGAGAGGAAGAGGAGGAGGAGGAGGAGGAGGAGGAGGAGGAGGATGAGGTAAGCCTCCTTGGGTTTCTTGCAGGAAAAAAGGTGGGATATAAATATAATAAATGAATGAATGAATGAATGAATCAATGAATCAATGAATCAATAAATAAATAAATAAAATGAGGTCCAGAAAAGGCAGAGCAGCAGACTTCACTCCTCCAAAGGTAACATGGAGAGGCCTGAGAAATACCCAGGGGAGGCTGATGACTCCTTTGTCAGTGAGGCTCCATATTGATTGCATTTTCTGGTTTGAGCTTTATAGGAGCTACCCATGGTGCTGAACTCCACCCACCCACCCCAAAATAAGTTCACCACCATGGAGCACCATGGATAGCTCCTATAAAGCTCAAACAAAATGATGCAATGAATAAGGATCCCCACTGACACATACTCCTTGCCCCTGTCATCTCGAAAGATAACATCCCCAGACCCAAATGAGGAATAATCCTGCATGGATAAACCTGTTGTAGTAATACATGCATCCAGTTCTGCACAGACATCGTGTGCCCGCTGAGGCAGGCATTACTTTCTCACTCGCAAGACTGTAGCGTGTAATTTTGCTCACTGTGTCACATTATTTGTCAGCAACTGCAAGCTGTCGCCTCTCTAGGCAGGAAGCGCCGCTATGCCGATTCCTAAACCATGATGTTCATATGGAAGATAATGAGAATCACCAAGGCGTGTGCACATGGCGAATTCAGATGGAGCATGCCGGAAAGCAAGCAGTGGGTCTGCTATTATTTGTCTTTGGCCAGCTGTGATTGTGTTGGTTAACAATAATATCCCACTTTCAAATCATTGGTTCACCGAGGGGTAGCAATCAATTTGCAAGTGCCGTCAGAGAACACAGTGGAGGGACTTTTTTTTTTTTAACAATGCATCACATCTCCTTTGAAAGGCAATATTTCTCAAAATATATGCATCAAGAAGTTCTGGAACAGTAGGGGGTTGGGAGATTTTTACGCAAATAAGAACTGTGGGGAAAATGAAACAAAACAAAACAGCATGATCACATTGAGAAATGAAGGATATAAGAATAGCCTTGCTAGCTATTACAGGCACATGTGGTGGACATGTCCGAATATCCAGGAATTGGGCTCACGTGTGTTTTATTCATTATTGTTTGCCTTAACATGTATGTCACATATCTTAGTCTTTTAACTGTTTGTAATACACCATGAAAAGTTTGTTATTCAGTGGATTAAAAATAATTTTTTAAAAAAAATTGCTTCCATGTTATTAAGTATGAGAGTTTAATGCCTTGGCTGCTAGGCATGCAAATAGTTCTGAGAGGTGGGTGGGGGTCATCTGTGTTGACAGCTGTTGATGTCACAAAGGCAGGAATGGATCTCGGAAGCAATGATATTCCCCTTTCTCAATCTGGGTCTAGAATACCTTAATATATGAACTGCTGACACATTAACATCTTCTTCAGAGGCCCTCTTCTATGTGCCTTTGCTGTCTGATGGCTACCTGAGAGGCATGTCCTTTTCTACAGTGGCACCAAAATTATGGAACTCCCTTCCCTGGGAGGTACATTCTGCTCTATAATTATTGCCCCTTTCATAGCAGGGTCTTTTTCAGAGCGTTGTGTGGATTTGCTGACTTCTGATCATCACTCACTGACTGCTTCTGATGTTTTTTATGGATTCTGCTGCTTTAGATGGATTTTTTAAAAAAAACAAAAAAACCAACCTGTTTGTTATTATTTAATGATTTTGTTTTGATTAGCTATTATGGCTTCAATGTATCTTGTTAGCCACCTTGTGGATGTATAGATTGAAAAGCAGGGTAAGAACATATTTACATGAATTGAATTAAATATTCCATTCCTAGGGAGAAGGGCATTTAGAGTGGAGGGCAATCTTCTTTCTTTCTTTTCCTTCCTTCTTTCCTTCCTTCCTTCCTTCCTTCCCTTTGAATACTTTTATACTACTTAATATATTACAATCCCTAAGCTGTTCACAATAAAAAATACAATATATATCAATATAAAAATAAGATTAAAATAATACATAATTCAAAACATTAACCCATTAAAAACATTGCCATGAACAATAAAACAGGGTAGTAGCAGAGTTCATCACAGGTAAGGGAAAGCCTGTGTGAACAAGTGTGTTTTCAAGAGGTGTTTAAAACTAGCCACCATTTCTGCCTCTTGAACTACACATGGGAGAGTATTCCAAGGAGTGGGTGCCACCACTGAGAAGGCCCACTTACATGCTGCTACCTGGCAACATTCCAGACTGGCCAATACTGGCCAATAGGCCAACAAGGCCTCCTCAGAAAGTTACAGGTTCCCCAAACACACTTCGCTACCTTTCACCTTTCCCAACTCCCAACCATACGTGTAAAGCTGTACAGGAGGAGAAAGCAAACAAGCAAGTCAAGTGCACAGATGTGTCCGATATTGTTTTATAGAAGATTAAAACCAAAAAGAAAGAAAGAAAAACCAAATAAAATAAAACAGGGGGAAATAATAAAGGGAATGGTTAATTAGCCATCTCAAAAAGCCGGCAGAACAAAAGGGTCCTGATTGCCCTTCTCAAAGTCTGAAGCAAAACCACCTGGTGGATCTCCGTTGGGAGCAAGCATGATGGAAGCAAATAACTGAGTTAGACACATCTAACACTCATTTAAATGTATTCTTGAATTATTTGGAGGGATCAGTTAGGCGGGGGGCACAATATCGGAAGAGTATTTTAAATATTTTGTCAGTAGCATATGTGAACAAGAGTAAATCCTGGAATTCCCTCATAGTTGCTGTCAAGTCAGAAACAGGAATAATTTTACTGCTGTGCATATGCATGTGCATGTGTGTATTGAGGGGGGAAATGTAGTAGTTGATTTATTTTCACAGATGGGCAACTGTGAGAAGCAAAAATGCCTTCCCAGGTGGTCTGGCTTCTCACCGAAAACAAACAAACAAACCTCTCTGTGTGAAGAAAAGTAGCAAATCAGGGAGAAGACTGTACTTCTACTACTCTTTATGGGTAGGGCATTTTCCATACAAGGGACAATCAAGAATGCTGCTCCCTGCCTCAAGCCTGATGCGGTGCAGTCCAGGGAAATCTTCACCGCCAGAGTCCTCTTCACACGCTACTTGCATGAAGGGGCACTGTGTGATTAAAAGGGCTGTGGGGCTGATGGCATGTGGGCAGCTGCCTGTGGCTCTGCCCCACCATCTTCCTGTGGGCATGGATATCTGGGAACAGGGAAGCCTACATGTGTAGACCTCTATGGCATTCCAGCAGCCCTGCTGAAAGACCACCCCCATGAAGGCTCTTCGTGGGTTCTGCTTACCTGGCACAACCTCGCCTGCCTAGACTTGACTGTTCCACCTAGACTGGACTCTCTTTGCTCAGATCTGACCGTGTCAGATTCCAGTGGCTTCCCCGGTGAGCCTCGTGCAACTGTGGGATGGGACGGTGCTCATAGAATCGTGTTACACGGCTCCTGCCACTGGCTGCCAGTTTGCTTCTGAGCATAATTCAGAGAGTTGTTGATTAGCTTTAATGCCCCGAGTACCTTGGGTCCAGGATGCCTGATGGATCACCTTCTCCCACACTAGCCTGCCCGCTCCCTAAGAGCAGGAGACGCCCTTCTCCGTGTCCCACCAAGAGTGGAGACATGGTGGATGGTGATGAGTTATCAATGTCGACCTTCTCCGGTGGCTGCACCAATACTGTGGAGCACCTCGCCCTGCTGAGTGCCAGTGCCCCCCCCCCACTGGGTGTCTTTTGCCAATTGGGGAAGACATTTCTATTCCAGCAGGCTTTTGCCTGCTAAGTGTTTGCTTTGTTGAAAGGTATATTTTGTCTATGGTCTCTGCCTCCATATTTGGTGTGTGTGTGTGTGTGTGTGTGTGTGTGTTTTACTGAATGTATATTTCTTTATATTATATTGTGGTTTTAAATTATAGTGAGCCAACCTGAGAGATGGACAAGCGCTAGAAGGGTGTGCTATCAATTTACTTATAAATAAACAATTTAGGCTGTACAGAGGGAGATGAGAGGGACAGGAGGGCTATTCCACCAGCCCTGCTGAAGAGCCTCCCCCATAAAGGCTCTTCCTCACTCAGCTGTCACCACCAGGAGCCATTCCAGCAGGCCGTACAGAGGCAGATGGGAGGGGGAGGCAGGGCCATGCCATGAGGCCTGGTAAAAGACTACTTGATTTTTTTTCTCCTCTTCCCTCCCCATCTCTTTTTCCTTGTGTGTCCATGTCTTTTCAGACAGAGAGCCTATGGGCAGGGACTGTCTTGTTTTACTGATCATACGTAAGCTGCTCCAGCAGCCTTTTTGGCTGAGGAGCAGTGGGGGGAAATACTATAAATTCACAGGGCTTCCCTGGATCCTGGAACCCTTATTGTGACCCATGCCAATGCTTGGAGAGTGGGGGAAGAATTGGAGGAGCTGCTCATCATGGGGTTCGGGGCCAGAGGCAGGACCTTTAATCAGGTGATGCCCAGTGGTGTATATTGGTCAATTTTTGAAGGGCGGGCACTCATCATGACAGTCCCCAAGGAGAGTTCAAAAATAGATGCAGCTGTGTTGATCCATACCAACAGACCAGTTCTAGCAGCTTTCCTTTCCATGGCAGCAGGTCTTTTGTGAAGCTATTGGGTCTTAATTGCCCATTCAAGACCGGGAAAGGGGAAAACACTTTGCATTACAATAGGGAACGATATATTGCTGTTGGGAAAATTCATTGCTCCCATCACCACCAGCAGCAGCAGCTACTAACTGACGGGGTTTGCATGATCAGAAGCCACGTGGCTTCTTTTCCCCGCCCCACACGTGCCAGTCATGCGCTGCACAATTTGCATAATTACCCACGCGTCATCATGCAGCTTCCCGTGTCATCCGAACCCAGGCGAGATGTGCAGCGGGGGGTGGCTTCAAAGCCCCCCCCCCGAACCCTACAACAAGCCATGGGTTCTGGGGTGGTTTTGAAGCCACCCCTGCCACACACCTTGCCGGGTTCGCATGACACGGGAAGCTGCTCAGCGCGCAGGTAATTATGCAAAGTGAGTGGCATGCAACCAGCACATGCAGGGCAGGGAAAGGAAGCCACAGTGGCTTCTTTTCCCCACTGATCCTGCAAACCTGGCCATTCTGAGGATTGCGGCTAAGCTCAGGGGGAGCAAGGAATGCACAGAGGGGTGGCACAATTACTTGTCTTGCAAGACCTTGCTCGTTTATCAAGTCAAAACAAATTTTAAAATTTTTTGCTTGTCTTGCAAAACGCTCTCAGACCAAGTTACTTGCAATCCAAGGTATTACTGTATTTTTTTTTTCTTCAGTGCCTTTCATTTCTACATGCCAGGTCTCTTCACAACTTATTCATAATCGCCCTGATTCTGCTAGGGGACATGTGTGCATGGCAGTAGGACCGTGTGTGTGTACGTTCCTAGATAGATGATGGGCAGCCCTTTATGAAATCCCACCAGTCAGCTCTTCTGGACAGGGCGCAGGGAGGTGGATACAGTCTTCCACTGCTTCCTGTTCCTTACCAGTTCAGCCAATTGGTGCGAGTTTGGGCTGCTTTTGCATGGTCCCAGCTGCTCCATACGCAATATGTTGGATGAGAACCACACTTTGTGGAGGATATTGAAGAGAAAGCAGAGTCCCCTTTAATGAAAGTTACAAATAGGACTCACAGGGAAGCTTCATCATAAAACACATGGAAATCATCTTAATATGGACCCAAACTCTGAATGGACTAGGAAGTTATATCCGTCATTTACAGGCCTTCAGCTGGAAGCCTTTATTTCATTACACAAATTATTTCTCTGAAAGCTGTTAAGAAGGATTGTGGTCTATAATTAGAATAATACCCCCACAGGATTACATTCACAAAAGTAATTACATAATCATTTGGGACTCCTATTATGCCACAGAACTGTACATTTCGAAGTATATCTGCTGTGATTTCTTTTTTAAAAATAAACATTTTTTTTTCCTATTTCAACACAATTGAAATATATTAGCATATTTTTACACTCAAGTGGAAAACAATCATTGGAGGGTTCCCCCACACCACACATCATGAAGGTTTGAGGCTAACTTTGGGTAGTAACCATCACATCCTCGTGTGCCATCAATATTACTTTTAATTGCTTCCAAATTCTAAGTGTCCCAGCCTGAGCCTCATGTGTACTCCAATGCACCTGCAGAGCTCATATCAAACTATATCAAACTAGTTTCCCCATTCACTTTGATGGAGAGGTTGGCGCTGGACTCTGAGGAGAGGCAGAATTACTGTCCACTGTAAAATGTGCCTTTACTCACTTCCCTGAATCATCACCTTGAACTGTTGCTCTATAAGCCAAGATTGATACTGTCATACTAACCCAAATCCCTTTGCGACAAGTCTGTAAGCATCCCGTTTTGTTTGTTCTCAAAATTACATGTATTGATCTAGCTTGTGGGCTCATAAGACCATAAGAAGAACCATGCTGGATCAGACCACATCTCGTCCAGCATTCTGTTCACACAGTGGCAAACCAGCTGCCCGCAGGAAACCCACAAGTAAGACATGAGTGCAAGGGCACCCTCCAGCTCATGTTCCTCAGAAACTGGGGCACGTAGGCATATTGCCTCTGGTACTGGAGTCAGACAGCGTATAGTCATCACGGCTAGTAGCCATTGATAGCCTTATCTTCCATCACTTTGGGGCAGAGGGTTTGGCTAAGGAAGGTTTTTGGACTTTTCCAATTTTATGATTCTGTGATCTGGTCCATGATATTGGTGCACCCAACAACACCCTCCCCCAGCCAACTCTCACTGCCCGCCCCCCCCCCGACCAGCATGTCCTGAGTATAATGAATAGTACAACATTACTCACTGAATCCAAGACTGAGCTGTCACAGAGTAGCCCGCCCTCAGGACTACTCAGGCTCCGGAGGGATGAGAGACTGTAATAAAGAATACTGCATAATGCCGGAGAGGTGTGAAACTGAATAGTACTCGGAAGCTTCCACATCATGCATTCCTCCAAGAATGCAACCAAATGGCTGTTATGGGTAAGTGTTTCCCTATGGTTTGCTGAGCCCGTTCCTAAAATCTTAGTGTGGCTGGTGACATATTGTTACATCATATCCTATTTCACATCCTGGTTCCTTTCCCAGTAAGCTGTGCCTTCTTCCTGTATAGCTGTCATGGACCAGGACCCTGAACCTTCATCCTCAGAGGCTCCAGAGTTAATGGTTCAGGAAGAACACTTGGCTACAGAAAGACATCATGAGGCTACCACCTCCCTGGGACCAGAAATAGGAGTCAACAGCCTCCACTGGAGCTACTTATCCACTATGGATTTTACTCTGAACTTTTAAGGAGCTATCCATGGTGATGAACCTATTTTGGGGATAGGGTTCAGCACTGTGGATGGCTCCTTTAAAGTTCAGAGTGAAATCCAGACCAGATAAGTAGACCCACTGACACTGGAGCCACCAGCCTCCACTGCCTAGATCATTGAGATGTTTGAGGATGGCCCTATCATGAGGCAGGGGGAGTCAGCTGCCTCAGGGCACAGATGCTGAGGCTAAGGAGCAGCTGTAGGGTGTGGTAGGCCCAAGCTGTGTTTGTGCATGTCACGTGACGTTCCCTGTGTCCTCTAGGCTAGCCAGATGAGCTCAGGTGTGGTGAAGGACACTGTTCTGCCACCAGTGTCCACATAAGGTCCAACTGCCACTCCAGTTGGTTTCTGTAAGTGGAATGGGAGAGGACACCATCTTGTCTGTTACATCAGGCAGCAAAGTGTCTTGGGCTGGCCCTGGAATGGGAACAAACAAAGATCTGATCAGGCAACCAATGGGCAATGTAGTGGATTGCATATTACAGGAAGCACATGCATGCCTTTCATGCTACTCGGGCAATGGGTGAAGAGGGAAGGGGCACATCTCCACCTTGAAGAGGTGTGCAATTGGTAGCTATAGGTGATCTCTGCTCATGGATCTCCACCACGGGAGAACCTTTTGCACCATACCCAGAAAACACACACACACACACACACACACACACCAGATGCGCAACGCACTCCTGCATCCACTTTTTCATGCTCCCTGCAATGCACAAAACTGTGATTGAAATGCCAAAAAAGGCAGCTGCTTCACGGAAGACTCTAATTTACATCTGGGTAGCTCTTATGGCCCTAATGTGTGCCGAGCAATCAGGGTATCACTCATAATACATTAACAGGAGGAGTTTAGCATTCCCCAGCATCCCTGCGGTGAACTGACATATGGATTTAAGAAGATAAATAAAGAGGTTATCCACCAGCTGCACGGGTAACATTTGGGACTGCTGAGGACTGCGGGCTGTTTCCTTCTCCCTGCTCCCCTTCTATCTGCCACTTGTACTTTGATGGACGCATTTGAATTTTTAACTAACAAGACAAAAGAAGTGGCTCTCAGACAGAGACGAGATAGGTAGCACAACAGCCAGCAGGAATTCCTGATGGCTCTCCACAAAAGCACTTGCCTCCTTGAAGGCTGCTAATTAAAATGCAGCCATCAGAATTGACTGAGCCAGTCCTGCATCCAAAGAACCCCCACTGCCTGGAAGGCAGGCAGCAACCACGGACTCTGCTTCCCTGCGCCCATCCATAGGGAAGTGAGAAACCAGCATCGATGGCATGCTCTACATAGCTAGCTTTCATTCGCTGTCGGCACAGCCAGGTCCCAGGAAAAGGTGCGCCTGCATATGTTTCATGCGTTGGATTTGGCACTAAAAGGTCTGCTCTGAAAGCACAAGAGACTGGGGTGACTGGGAATTGACCTAATAGATGGAAGCCCGACCTTCCATTGCACCTGGCACTGACTGATCCTGCATAGTACTGTGGAGGAATGGCGTCCAAGCATATGAGAGAGCTAATGCTGAAAGCGTGTGCCATGCGCTGCAAACGAAGCCCAGCCATGAATTCACTGAGCCGCTAGCTTTCAGCCTCCTTGCCCTGTGTGTAATTGGAGGACAATTGTCATATATATTAATGGTGAATCCATACTCCAACAATTGATCCTTTTAAAGCCAAAACAGCACCATCCGTAAACAAGAGGGAAGTATCACCAGGCTTGGGGGAACCTTAAGATTTGGAGAAGTACCAAAACAAACAAAGATTTGGAGAAGTACCAAAACACCTCTGGAATCAGCTTCCATCAAGGGTTCATCAGGCCTCTTCTTTGCAGGTCTTCAGGAACTGGAGAAGTACCAAAACAAACAAACAAACAAACCCGTTTGGAAAAAAACTCTACGGGAGAGGGAACCCCCAAATGGTACAAATTGGGACTGATAATTTGGGCCTGAGTTACTTGAAGGATCACTTTGCCCAGGTCCAGACTGTCTGCACTCTGAGGTCATTAGCAGAGGTCCTTATCACCTGCCCACCACTAAGGGTAGTTAGACTGGTGTGTAAAAGGGACAGGGTCTTTTCAGTGGTGCCCCCACACCTCTGGAATCAGCTTCCATCAAGGGTTCATCAGGCCTCTTCTTTGCAGGTCTTCAGGAATGCTTAGAAGACCCACCTGTTTTTGCTAGCCTTTCCATAATTCATGGGCTGAAGGTTTTCCTGGTGATACCTGTTTTTGTTAAATATTTGTTTCTTGATTTTATTGCATTTGTTTTGCATTATTTTGCACTGTTTTTTATCTTGTACTCTGCCTTGAGAGCATGCTACCCTGCAAAGATCACTGGGTGTGTAGCCTCCCTTTTAATTTCCCACAATGCCTCAGAGCGATGCTAGGTCGGAAGCACTTTGGGAAACTGAAATGGTGACTAGATCCAGCCACCTGGCACAGTGCCAGCCAGGAAGAGTGGCCACTTATGCATCGCCAAAACAGAGGAAATGCATCACCCAGAAAAGAGGACATCGATTTGCATAATATTTGCATATGCTGATTCATATGTATAGATCAAATCAAGAAATAATGGCTATAATTTAAGTAGAAATGCAATACATCTCACCACAGGCTGTGGGACTCCCCCACTAGGGAAGCTAGGTTGCTCCTCTCTGCTGGCTGGCACAGACCGCTTTAATTGAGAAGGCCTTTGGCCTGTAAGTGGGTCTGTTGGGTGAGGTTTTTCATTTTTTATTCTGTAATTGTCATGTTTTTATTGTATGTTAATGTATTTTATTGTTTTAGGGTTAGGGTTAGGGTTTTGTGACCAGCCATTCCGACCATGGCGACCACTGTGTGATCCTGCAAAGCAGCCATTTTGTGCGAGTACTTGCGACATTCCCCCCAAAATTCCAAACGTGCCCAATGACACAAAAAAGGTTGAGGACCCTTGCACTAGAGAATCCCAAGGTGAATCCTAATCCCAAGGTCCCAAGTTTATTTATAATAATAAACTCACCGGTTGCACGTGCAAAATAGTGACTCTAGGGTGAAGGTGGATGCAGAATGGTGGTGTATCAAGGGGCAACTCAGCTTACTTTGCACCTGCACCTCCATGAGCTGTATTTATTTATTTATGTATTTATTATATTTATACCCCGCCTTTTTTCCTGCAAGGAACCCAAGGCGGCTTACACAATCCTCCTCCTCTCCATTTTATCCTCACAACAACCCTGTGAGGTAGGTTAGGCTGAGAGTCCGTGACTGGCCCAAAGTCACCCAATGAGTTTCATGGCCGAGCGGGGACTAGAACCCAGATCTCCCGAGTCCCAGTCCAACACTCTCACCACTACGCCACACTTGTAGACTCATACAAGTACAAAACTACTCCTGAGTTACTACAGCTCAGGGATTTGAACAGGCTAATTGGGAGGGGGGGAGAAATCTTGTTTGTGTTTGATGTTAAACAACTGGAAATCAAAAGCCTTTGCTGGTCTCATGCAGAGCATCCACCAACCTACCAGAAGATCCCAATCTCCATTCTGCCCTCACCCAAGACAAGCTGCAGCAGATATTCTACAATGGACATGAGTTCCATGACAAGAATGTAGGGGTTACCTAGCAAACAAGACAATCAGGGCTGGTGTCAAGGGAAGGCATTGTTGGGAATCGGCTGAGGGCACACACCTGAGCCAGGTTCCACTAACAAGAGAGACCCCTGGAGCTGCTCGTCCTCTTCACCATTACAACCTACTTCTTCACCTGCCTTTCACTCTGGCCCAGGCAACAGTGGTGGTGAGAAGGAGGAACAGCAGATGCCATGGCTTACTTGCTCCCTGGCTCTCTGCCTGTCAAGCAAGCAGTAGCAATGATGTGGAAGAGGATGAGGAGTGGTCGCAGATGGTGACAATGGCAGTGAGAAGATAGACACAATGAGGGACCAGGCTAGATTCTTCCTCCACCCCTCAAGGGTTGATCTTGTGCCACTGAGATGAACAAAGGTTGTCCCTTTTTGTCACTAAGGCTACAAGTTTCAGAAAGTTATGTAGAATTGTTGCTCTCAAACAGAAACTTGGAAAGGAAAGAGGACACGTGTCCAACAATCTGTTCCAAGAATCAATCAATTTAGGAGCAGATGTTTATGGAAAAAATACCAGTCACTTAAAAAATTAAAACTGACAGCCAGTTGCATCTTCTAATTCCCATAACTGTGCTGAAATATAAACTTCCATTTGTTGTTTGAAAGGTTCAAATAGGAGTGTTGGGGGAAAGACAGGATGGCTCTGAGAACTTTCATGGATTATTAGGCAATGGGCAGCGCTCTGGGACCCTAATCGGCACAGATTTGGCTGGAACTGGGTCTTTCAAATCTGGATTCCACCAGAAATGTTTGGCTTAAATTCTGAAACCTGAAACTTTAACACCTACCATTGCTTGTTGGACCTGCTGAAAGAATCTGCTTAGTCATGGCTCCAATCCGATCCAGTTTGGATCCAATTCCACCCTCACTGGAATCACAGCAGAAATTCTGGTAGGGGTAGAAATTAGCAGTATCCCTCCTGCTGTACAGTATGGTAAAGACATCTGCTAGCTTGACTCTCAGAGCCTTTCTACACAAGGCATTTATTGTGCGCTCATAATTCCTCATTCATGGTAGTTTGCGGGTGCTTTACATGATGTTGTCATCCTCCAGGGCCTCTCCCGTGCTTTGCAACCATTTTAGTGGGCAGGGGTTTAGCTCAAGGATCTGGTATTATCTGTGAATGGCGGCATGCAGCCCTCGACTATTTGCGCAGTTCTGCTATACTACTGCACTACCTAGAACATATAGAAAGGCAGAAAAAGAAAGAAAGAAAGAAAGAAAGACAAAAAAGGAGCCAAACTTAATTGCACAAAGAATATGGAAGCAGAAACCTTGGTAAAGTGGCGGGTTAAAAGCCTCATGTAGAAAAGTCCTCAGACTTATCACAGCTAACTTTACCTAGTCCTCTCTTCCCTAACTACTAGGGAAGATTAGCTTCAATTTAAAAAAAAAAATTAATAAAGAGAGATACGGTATATAAGATTTATTATGCTCATATGACCTAAATATAACAAATCAACCACAACGTTCACACATAACTCACAGAGTATACATCCAAATAGAGATAGAACAGCTCTCAATTTTTTCCCAATAAAAAGACCCTCTTTGCATGACAGCTAAAAGGAATTTAGCAACTTGGGTGGTAACAGTTGGATTCTGGTCACGTAAACAGTAAGTAACCAGCCACTTATCCTTGAAACATCCTCAAAAGGGGAAGAATTATATCGTCCCTTGGCTCTGCATAAAATCTGTAGTAAAGTAAGACGTCGGTCAACGATTCAGGGCCCCCAACCATGCACAGGCAATGTCTCTGCTGGTAAGGGATACCCAAGAATCTTCCCTGGAGTATTGCTGAAGGCAAGATGTTAAATCTGGCTAACATAAATGCTGTACAGGCCTGCCGGGCTCTAAGAAATGACAGGTAAGAAGCGGGAGTTCCATATGTTGGCAGCACACCGTTTGCGATAGGTCCTGATAAACAGCTATAAAGAGCTGAAGGAAATACCCCAACCAGCAAGTCCTCCTTTCCTATGATGATGACTTCAAACCTCTACTAGCTCATTTTGCCTTAAGGGAGGATGCTTCCAAATGTTCTGAACAGGCACAGCTGCACTCCTTTTCTCATGGTAAGCATGACCGGTGGGACGACTCTTGGAGGAGAGATGTGTTGAAAATAAGGGACTGAAAAAGAAGGTGCTATGGCTGAATTGAACACCACCTCTCTATGATCACTTGCGGAGGGGAACACCATCCCAGTGACCAGCCTCATCGCCAAAATCTCAGTACATCCATGCAGGGCTGTAACATTAGACTACAACCTATGCTTGGGGTGCAAATGTTGCAGCATGCGGGCCACAGACCTCCAGGGGAAGGGAAAGGGAAAATGCTCGAAATGGGCTCTGTGGCTCCTGCCATAGAAGAAGCCTCATTCCTAGAGTGCCCCTGGGGCATCCTTGGAAGCAGTGCTCAAAGCCTTAAGGCTCCTAGGAACACTCTAGGAACAGGGCTTCAGTGGCAGCAGGAACCATCAAGCCCGCTCCTAGAGCATTTTTTCCAGGTCTTCCCACACACACACACACACACACACACTCCTGTGGCCAAAGGTTCCAGGTAACAGAGTGTGGGATGTCAAGAGCCTTCAGCAAGAGAGTGGGTTACCAAGAGCCAGGATCCCTGGACAGCCGAGTGGTTTGAGAATTGTGGTCTCTGGGAGGAGTGTTGGTTTTATCTGATGAAAGCAGGTGCCAGGCCTCTGAAACACAACCACTCTTGGGAAAGAGATGGGTGGGAGGGAGTTGCATCATGTTCCATGTGAATGCATGTACATGAATGTGTGCGTGCACATGCACCAGCACCCACCACCTCAGCAGCCCTGACCTATGTGTATAACATCCAGTGTGCATCGGCTAATTTTGCACAGTCAATTTCCTGGATAAAATCCAGAAATCAACCTCATGGTCTGGGCCTATGTATGTTGGATTTTATGCATGTATGTTGCATTTGTCAAACGTCATGACCCTGTACAGACATCCCAGAATGCTGGAGATGTGCTCTTGCTCCCATCCACACATATGGACTGGGCGGGGGGGGGGGGGAGAAGTATCTACAGGCCTGTGGCTTACGCTGACTCAGCTTGTCTGAGCGTGGAAAGCTAAGCAGGGTCAGGCCTGGTTATTACTTGGATGGGAGACCTCCTCTAGTTTCCTGCATTGAGCAGGGGGTTGGACTCGATAGCCTTGTAGGCTCCTTCCAACTCTATTCTATGAAATCTATGAAATCATCCTCTATCCAGCCCCAGCTTTTCAAGTTACACAGCAGCCTTCAGTGGGCAGAAAAGGAACTTTCTAATAGCAGCATGATGCCTTCCAGATGTGATGGGCTCCAAGTCCCACGATGGACAAGGCAACCTTCTAAAAGAGACTGCAAGCAACTCCCAAGATATCACTGTCTGTACTCTTCTGCGTCCTGACTGGCAAATAGGGGGACAGATGGCATCCCTCAGGAGGTGGCTTTTTAATTATTTTTATTTTATTTTATTTATTTTTATTTTATTCATTTTTACGTTTATATCCTGCCTTTTATCTCTTCCAAGGAACCCAAGGTGGCTTACATAATCCTCCTCCTTTCCATTTTTATCCTCACAACAACCCTGTGAGGTAGGTTAGGCTGAGAGCCAGTAACTGGCCCACAGTCACCCAGTGAGATTCATGGCCAAGTGACGACTAGAACCCAGATCGCCTGAGTCCCAGTCCAACACTCTCACCACTACGCCACACCGGATCTTTTGACCCATAGCAACCAGTTGCTGACCTGTGCTATAGCTTGCTTCTCATTGAAAATGCACCAGGGAGGGGGTTAGCAATTATTAGAGCCAGCCCTACCATAAGGAAAACTGTACAGCAGCCTTCCCCAACCTGGTGCCTTCCAGATGTGTTGGACTACAACTCCCATCATCCACAGCCAGCGTGGCGTAGTGGTGAGAGTGTTAGACTGGGACTCGGGAGATCCAGGTTCTAGTCCCCGCTCGGCCATGAAACTCACTGGGTGACTTTGAGCCAGTCACTGACTCTCAGGCTAACCTACTTCACAGGGTTGTTGTGAGGAATAAAATGGAGAGGAGGAGGAGGAGGAGGAGGAGGAGGAGGAGGATTATTTAAGCCACCTTGGCTTTCCTTGCAGGAAAAATATTTATTAATAAATATAATAAATAAATAAATAAATAAATAAATAAATGAAGGGGGGCCCGGCATGCTGGCTGGGGTGATGGCAAACCATAATATGGCACATTTGGAAGGCAGACAGTTGGGGAAGCCTGTTCTGTGGCTGTCAGAAGGGCTGGACCTAAATAGACTGAATCCAACCAGAGTGATGGAGACAAGGAGACAATACAGCAGTGTTCTCCAACCTTGGGTCCCCAGATGTTTTTGGCCTACAACTCCCAGCATGCCCTGGCTGGGGCATGCTGGGAGTTGTAGGCCAAAAAACATCTGAGGACCCAAGGTTGGAGAATGCTGCAATACAGGAATGAGCAGTACAGGTCAATGGCTGTCAGTTCCACCTAGGCTTCAGCTACAAGTCTAGCCTTTCTGTCCCCAACACTTATTCCTTTATGACTCCTTTGCAGTGTAATCCTCTGCATGTCTACTCAGAGGTAAATCCCACTGAGCTCAATAAGACTCACTCCCAGGTAAGTGTGTGTGCCTAGGACTGCAACCTGGGTTATTATTTTCCTCTATTCTGGATTTATGGAAGGCATACTTTGGTGTTAAGAAACCAAAGTACATTTCTCTCTCTGGGTCGAAGTGGGCTCTGCTCTGGGAAAAACTCACGGACCTAAACTACTTGCGGTAATGAATATGCTGCCTCTTGCAAGGGTATGGTTATTCAATCTCTTCTGTAAACAGAGCAATGAGTCCTGACCATCATGAAACTTCTTTAATTGTGCCTATCAATCAACAAATAAATATGTTCAAGGAATAGCCATTTGAGGCTTTTCATGGCACAGCAACAGCATTAGAATTTATGAACAGGCCTGTGGCTTACGCTGGCTCAGCTTGTCTGAGTGTGGAAAGCTAAGCAGGGTCAGGCCTGATTATTACTTGGATGGGAGACCCCTCCTCTAGTTTCCTGCATTGAGCAGGGGGTTGGACTTGATAGCCTTGTAGGCTCCTTCCAACTCTATGATCTATGAAATCTATGAAATTTTTCGGATGGCTCTGAATTTAAACTAGTAACACTACAGAGAATATTTGTTTGTTGTAGTTTTAGCCCATCTTTCCTCCAGGGAGCTCATGGGGCCATCCATTCTTTTCCCCTGGTTTTTCTCCCTTTCCCCCACTTTTTATTTTCCTTCCCCCTTTCCTTCTTCTTCACAACAACCACAAAAGGTAGGCCAGGCTGAGTCATGGCAACTGATCCAACATCACCCAGTGGGTTTCATGGCATAGCAAGGATCTGAATCCAGGTCTTTGCTGACCAAAGTCTAAGGTGGCATCCATTGCACCACACTGCCGCTCAGTACTTGTGAAAGGGATATCGGAATTGCAGTGGATCACTGCAGGGTGATGTGGCTGCAAAAAAGGCAAATGCATGCAATTTTAGGTTACATCAGCAGAGGTACAGTTTCAGAATCATAGGAAGTAATAGTTCCACTCTACTCTGCACTGGTCAGACATCACCTTGAATACTGTGTCCAGTTCTGAACAGCACACTTTAAGAAGGATTCAGATAAACTGGAATGAGTTCAGAAAGGGCAATGAAGAGGATCAGGGGACTAGAAACTAAGCCCTATGAGAAAAAATGGAAGGAACCGGCTGTGTTTAGCCTTGAGAAGAGAAGACTGAGAGGAGATATGATAGCACTCTTCAAGTACCGAAAGGGTTGTCACACAGAAGAGGGCCACAATGCATTCTCGATCATCCAAGACTGTAGGACACAAAATAACAGCTTAAGTTACAGGAAGGCAGATTTCGGTTGAACATCAGGAAGAACTTCAGACAGAGCAGTCAGGCAATGGAACCAACTGCCAAGGGTGGTGGTGGCCTCTCCATCGCTGGAGATATTCAAGCAAAGATTGGACAGCCATCTGTCAGGGATGCTTTAAACTGTATTCCTGCACTGAGCAGGGGGTTGGACTCGATGGCATAAATAGCTCCTTCTGACTCTTTGATTCTATGTATATGGTGGCTTTCATTCGGGTGTTTATGCTTGACTCTGTACAAATGAAAACACACAGGCTGGATCTACAAATGCAGCAGTCTAAGTTGGGTGGAGTTTCCCCTGATAGCCAGTAATTTGTAGCTTTCCCAGCTTTTCCTTCATTTTTAAAAGGTTGAAATGCCTCATAGTAGATTTCATAGATTCTAGAGTTGGAAGGGGCCTTCAACAAGGCCGAGTCCAACCCCCTGCTCAATGCAGGAAACTAGAGGAGGGGTCTCCCATCCAAGTAATAACCAGGCCTGACCCTGCTTAGCTTTCCACACTCAGACAAGCTGAGCCAGCGTGAGCCACAGGCCTGTATATAAGCCTCTCCTAAGGCTTAGGTACTGGCAGTCAGTCCAAAGTTCGTAGGGCTGTGTATCCATTCCAGGTTTCAGTGTGAACTTTTAAGGAGCTATCTGTGGTGCTGAATCCCATCCCCAACATAGGTTCAGTACCATGGATGGTTCCTTTAAGGTTCAGACCAAACCCTAGAGTTGATTCACAGCCCCACTGACATTGGAACCACCAGCTTCCACAGAAAATAGGCTGGTATTTTTGGCCCAACCCTTTTGCCTTTGGCCCCTCCCACTGATGGAATGAAGCCCCCCCCCCCAACAGCTACTCTGAAATTGAATTCAGCCTGTGGGCTGAAAGAGACTCAACACCCCTGTTCTGCAAACAACCTGAACCATATTTGCAGCCTAACTGGGCAATCACAACTCCATTTGAACTCTACGTGGGGCTGCCCTTGAAGACTGTTCAAAAGCTTCAGCTTGTGCAAAAATGTATCAGCCATATTAATAACTGGGACCAGAAGGTCCAAGCACATAACACTAATTCTGGCCCTCTTGCATTGGCTACCTCAGCGTTCTCCAACCTTGGGTCCCCAGATGTTTTTGGCCTACAATTCCCAGCATGCCCCAGCCAGCATAGCTGGCTGGGGCATGCTGGGAGTTATTGGCCAAAAGCATCTGGGGACCCAAGGTTGGAAAACACTGGGCTACCTGTATGCTTCCGAGCCAGATCAAGGTGCTAGTTTTAACCTAAAAAGCCTTAAATGGCTTAGGACAGCAATACCTGCCAGAGTGCCTCCCCCAACCTAAATTTACCTGGACACTACGCTCTACAGCTGAGCCTTCCTCCGAGTGCCACCTCCAAGGGAGGCTCGGATAGTGGCAACAAGGAAGAGGGCTTTCTCTGTGGCCACCCCCCAATTATGGAACAATCTCCTCACTGAGGCCCACCTGGCACGAACTCTGCTATCCTTTTGGTGCCAGGTTAAGACTGCCCTCTACGCGGAGGCATTTAATGGCTTTAAATGGAATGGGAGAGGTATGTCCACTGGTGTGTGTGTTTTTCCTTTAACAGGTCTAGTAGTATTGAACTTGTTTTAGCTGTTCAAATTGTCTTAAATTCTATTTCAAATTTTGCATTGAAATGTTATGCTGTTTTTATTGTATTTGTATATTGTATTTTATTGTATAGTATGAACTGTTGTTAACCTCAAAGACAGCTTCAGCTATTGGGCGGTATAGAAATGAAAATCATCATCATCATCATCATCATCATCATCAACAACAACACCAACTTGTGTTGTGTCTTTTTTTTAATGTAAAAAGTCCTACCCCAACATGTCCATCTGAAACCCTACTTTATGAGATAAGTTTCAGATTTTGAAAGCTAATCGTATGCAGTTTGAATAACAATTGCTATAATTAAAATGTCTCCTTATCCAAAGGCGCTGAGGATGGCATAACGGGAGTTTCCCCTTGAATTTCAATACACTGGATCCTTAGCCCTGATTTTGCAATGTGGGAAAACATGTCATCATCATCGGGGATTTCATCTGGACAAGTTGTCTGATGTTGCAGCTTGTCATGAACTGGAAACTGAGACGGCGTGCAGTTGTAACTCATCCCAGGCATTGATAAAGGAAGTTCTCTCTCTTGTTGAGAGGTATTATGAAAAGGGAATTAATTGGGTCAGCAAAATGGAAACAACAGCAGTATGTCAGCAGTTTAAGGAGCCATGGAGGAGTGACATGAATCTGAAGCAAAGGGGACTTTCTACCCTAGATGCCTGTCTCAAGCAAATGCATGCTTGTCACACTGATGCCAATGGCTTTGCCCATTGCATCCATCTGTATTTAAGCAGATCTAAGTCTGGGAGTGGGAGTAAAAAACGGGATGGTTTAAAAAAAAAAAAAGTCCTCCAGGAGCACCATGATCCCGATCCAAATCAGGACCACATGTGTTTACTCAAGAGTAGTAGTAGGCGATCACTTGTGACCGAGTAAGATTGTCTTCCAGGATAAAATTACAAAAAGAAAATTATAAAAAGAGGAAATTCTAAAAATTGTGTAGATTCTAGCGATAGGTCCGCAAGTGACTGTGGAGGCCAATTCTAGATCCACACAGCTTCCCACAGTGAGGACACAGGTTACCAGATGGAAGATGGTCTTGTAAAGGATTCGTTTGACGTGCTTTTCTTACTCAAGAGTAAGTAAAAATCTCTCATGGTTAGACAAATGTTTAGCTTGGCTCTAACATGCTATAAGGCAGCTTCTTATGTCTTGGGGCATCTTGTTGACGCTAAGTAATTATGGATCTGGTCAGTGTTTGGAAGGGAGATTGCCTGGGAACCCCATTGTACGCCATTTTGAATCTCATGATGAAAGGAAGATTGGGTAATAAGATCAATTTAAATGTGCTACTTTCACAGCAATAAGATTTAGAGAATGTTCTTCAGGGCCCTGTTTGACTCCTGTATGTCTGGGGAGAAAAAACAAGACTGAACAGATTTTTTTAAAAAACAAAACCCCAACAACAGCAGCACAATTATTGACATAATCTTGGATGTTTTGACCTAGTTCGTTTCACAAAGGGAGAAACCAGCAGGTCTCCCAATCCCCCTCCTTTCCTCCCTCTCTCTGACTCAATCCTATTACTTCTACGTTTCCTTTTTCTACAACAAGTCAGGGGTGGAAAGTGGTCTAAAGGCCCCATCAGTACATCCATGACTTAACAATATATTTCGGTGGATATAACCAGTAAAGCTCCCTGCCTGTCACAAGGCTTAATCCCACTGCGTTCTGAAACAAGATAAAAGCTTAAGTATTTCCTCACCTCACGCTTGCGCCTCTCGAGATGTGTGTGCTGACCTTTCTCTATTGCTTGAGCCAAAGTGTGCCTCGAAAATTCCGCAGCAGTTTAGCGATACAAAAGGCTTAGTTCAACTCATCCTTGGGAATGCATTTAGGGCAGCATCTTCTTTTCCCCCTTCTGCAAGAGGGATTCAGTATGCTGTGTCTATGTAGTATTTATCAATAAATAAAGTGGTGACGATGACGACGACGACGACAACGATGATGATTGATGATGATTTTAAAAACTGACTATAGTTGGAGGAAAAGTAGGCCAAGCCCAATTATATACCACCACCTTGATGGCTTTTTTGCAGGTAAGGTGGTACAGAAATGTTAATAATAAATGAATTATGTGTAGATTAAGTAGGGCAACTTTAGGTGTTTTCGCATGCCTGTCATCCACAAACTTGGCCATCTCACTGCTCACTAGGGTGGCCACTTAGTCATTGCCAAGGAAAGGGGCTATAGACTTGCATAAAACGTGCATCTGCTGATTTATATGTCTTGATACACATTTTGAAATAACGACTGTCATTTAAAATGGGCAACTTGTGGCCCTCCAGGTGTTTTGGCCTACAACTCCCATCAGCCCACACTAGGCCGCTGTGCACAAATGTGTAGGTTTCTGCTTTTAGCCCAAGCAGCTCTACCCCATGCCTTGGTGACTTTGGTCCAGTCACTGACTCTCAGCATAACCTACCTCACAGGCTTGTTGTCAGGGCCAGTGCTACTATTAGGCCAACTAGGCGGCTGCCTAGGGCGCCGGGCTAAAGGGGGCGCCAGAAATGCCTTGGAAAAAAAATACAGCGCTAAAGAGTTGGAAATTGAGCCCACTTTTGAAGCAAATCGATCCAGACAAAGGAGAAAGAGAAGGCAGTTAATAATGTCCCCCCCCGCCCCCAGTGACGCGGCAGGAGAGGAGAAAGAGAGGTGGCTGGCCAGGGAAACAAAGTTTGATATGAGCGTGCAGGCAGCGTGGAGATAGGCGGCAGGCTGCGAAGCTGGCAAAGAGCTGGAAGAGAAGCGACAGGGGGACGGCAGCAAAGAAACGCAGGTGAGAGGAGGAGTGGCGGTGGACAGCCGACGGGGGCACTGAATGAAGCCCGTGGAAAGAACTTGCACGAAAGTAAACCCCCTTGATCTCGATGGAGCTGGAAACAACATGTTTAGGACTGGAGAGGAAAAGTGTGTGTGTGTGTGTGTGTGTGTGTGTGAATGCGGATCATGCATAATAGGCATAGGGCTGGAGGAAGGGAGGGCTCAAGTGGGAAGGGGGGGCGCTAAATATCTGATCTTGCCTAGGGCACCAAACTGCCTTGCACCGGTGCTGCTTGCTGTGAGGATAAAATGGAGAGGAGGAGGTCCACATAAGCCGCCTTGGGTTCCTTGCAAGTAGAAAAAAAGGTGGGAGATATAAATGTAATACCCAATAAATACAATAGAAGATAAAGAGGAACCCTGGCCCAATCAGCCCCATCTTCTTGTGCGGAGGGGCTCTATGTGTGTATATTGGTCCACACGTGCAGCCCCTTACACTGCGGTCTGAACAAACAGAGAGTAGGAGAGTGTGGTAGCCAGTCAGAGAATATCTCTGCCAGGCTCATGTTTGGCGGGGTGGAGTTAGCTCACAAGGACCTATGACACCCTTCACACGTGTGTGTGTGTGTGTGTGTGTGTGTGTGTGTGTGCGTGCATGCATGCACGCATGGGGTAAGTTCCCCTGAGTTCAAGGGGACTTACTCCCAGGTAAGTGTTATAGCATTGCAGTCCTCTCAGTGCCAATCCTGCCTTTCACTCTGTTTCCATCCTTTGACATCTCTTTGGCTTTTCCCCCCAAAGAGCTCAGAGAGTGGCATACGTGGTCTCCCCGCTTTTATCCTCACGACGACCCTGTGAAGCAGGGTTTATGTCCGACTTCTGTAAGGATCCATTCTTTATGAATCTGTGCCTTTCCTCTCAGGAAGAAGAAGAAACATGAGGCGAGTCAGGCTGTCTTTTGTGGTCCCTGTCACTTTCAATTGCCTGACCTTTTAACTAGCTTTAAACCTCACCTGTCGAAGTCCATTATTCCTAGGCCTTCATACAACCATCACATTTTCAGGATACATTCAGCCGAAAAAACTAATTGACCAAAGTTGGAAGAGAGTGCTTCACGTTGGAGGCAGTAAACTTGGAGGAGAAATACATCGGTGTCGGAAGCGTGTTGTTCATTTTGTCGTCCCTTCTCACTTACAACATTCATGCCCTAAAGGAGTTCTTTTATCTTCTTTATCTCTCTACATCCTACTAGTTCTTACAGCATGAACAAAAATCCTGGAAAAGTAATTAAACAGATTCATTTCCGGGGGGGGGGGGCCCTCCGCCCCATCCTAATTGAATGGCATTCCTTCGCACAAAGATTGGCCAGTTCCTTCAGCCTCCAGAAAACAGCAACAACTCTTTCCTATTTGGATTCGATTTCTATTCATCTTTGTACAAAAAGAGAGAGAGAAGGAAGACAAAAAGTGGCATTTTACCTTGCACGCTTAGTTCCCAATGGGGTTTTCCATGCTTGCATGCCACACAGATGCATTACCTCTTTCTCAGTGGCAGCACTCTGAGCAGAGAGAGAATATATACCTTAAGAGAGCACTGAGTCTGGAATGTTTTGTTGTCGTCGTCGTTGATTCCATTAAAGCTACTAAATGCGGTAGGTCTCAATGAACCTTAGGCAGGGCCTGCTCCAGGTTTGAAGGAACGCTCTGCAAAGTGGGGTCCTGCCTATGTGGCTGCCCCCCTATGCTTTGTGAGGCAGAGATGGCATTAAGAGGTGGCCCAGTCTAGGACTGGAGCCCCGGATCTTTCATTTGGAGCCCCCGAATCTCTGGGAGGCCCTCTGCCCCTCCACCCTGCTGTCCATGGGCACTTGCTGAAATAAAGCTACAGCCAGGAGCCCTGATGATCTCTGTGGCATCGGATCCCCCCAGATTAGCCGGCTTTTTGCCCACATGTGCCTCTTGCTGCTCCCTCCCCTTGAATCTTTCTGCCTGAGGTTGCTTCCCCCCCCCGAAATCAAATGCCCTCCTCTCCCCTGTCCATACATCCTTTTTTTACAAATAGGGTGCCCTGAGGAGACATGATCCTTTAAAAGACCACATGCACACACAGAGAGAGACTTTAGAGCGTATGCAAATTTGTGCTTTTTCCCCCTGTCCTATGGGCCTTAGTCCTGGATCTTTTCAGTATTTAACACTGCCCCTTTTGTGAGGGGCTTACCTTGTAATGCAGCAGAGCAGTGGGCATGTTTTCTTTCTTTCTTTCCTGGGCATCTTTTCTTTCCTTCTTTCTTTCTTTCTTTCTTTCTTTCTTTCAAGTTTAAGGAATGACAAAGCTCCTAAGAGGGAATCTCCCAGTTGGTGCCTTTTTGTGTTTCTCATGATTCAGGCCTGTGGCTCACCCTGGTTCAGCCTCAGCTTGTCTGAGCGTGGAAAGCTAAGCAGGGTCAGGCCTGGTTATTCCTTGGATGGGAGACCCCTCCTCTAGTTTCCTGCATTGAGCAGGGGGTTGGACTTGATGGCCTTGTAGGCTCCTTCCAACTCTATGAAATCTATACATCTGGCAGATGCAACATGCTGTGCATTGTGGGGGAAACGAACTGGCGGAATTGTGACTCCTGAAACTCATTCGTCTTGGGTATTGGTCCAGCTAGGGCTGGACACGGGGGCCAAAGTCCAGGTCCCTGCAGCCCATCCCCCATCCCCAGTTGACTACCCTGAGACTGGCAAGTGATGGAGGCAGCAGCAAGCAGGCCTAGCGTCAGCACGTGGGCTGGCATGGGAAGGCCACGGCCTAGCCGAGCTGACGCTGTTCACCGCAGCATCCTTTTTTCTTCTTATTTTTAAGACAACATTTTATAGCCAGGGAATGACCGGCTGAGCACGTACGTGCTTACAGATGCTCATTTTACTACTTTTGCTTTTAAAATATATTCTCCTTTTCGACAACAAAATGGCGCTTATTTCCCAAGTAAATGTGTTTAGCAGCAGAGGCAGCAGAGGCAAACTTCGTTTTATTCCTGGAGTTGTGACAGCGCTATGGTCTGAGTGAGTTTAAAATGCAAAACTGCGCATGCTCAGAGTTTTTCTTTTTCTTTTCTTTCTTCTTTCTTTTTAAAAGCAGGATTGTTGAACAGCTTGTTTATTTGTTTGTTTCTGTTTTGTTTTGTTTCTGCTCAGACATATGAGGAGTGCCGAAGCAGTGGTAAAGCACGGAATGGTGGCAGGGCGGGGAGAACAGAAGGGTTAGTTCTGTGCTTCACAACTGAAGTAAGACACATGACTGACTGAAGGGCTCCTCTGCCTCATCATGAGGCCATTAAATCCAGAGTTTAAGATTACCACTGATCTTGGGATGTGGGGGGAGAGAAGCTGAGGGAAACAAAACATTAGTACAGTCATGCCTTGGATTGAGAGCATAATTCGTTCCGGAAACGTGCTTGTAATCCAAAACACTCTTATATCAAAACGAAATCCCCAAAAAAAAATGTGTACAGAGATTTTTAATTTAAGCCGTACTACAGTACTTGTACTGCAAGACGTCGCTTGTATATCCAGTCAAAAAAAATTAAATAAATATTTAAACATTTGCTTGTCTTGCAAAACGCTCTCAAACCAAGTTACTCTCAGACCAAGGTATTACTGTATGGTGTACTCTGCAAAGGTAGCCCCAGCTAGTCTCTAGAGCAGGGGTGTGCAACTTGTGCCCCGCTGGACGTTTTGGCCTACAACACCCATCATCCCGAGCCAGCATAACTAGTGGTGAGGAATGATGGGGGTTGTAGGCCAAGACTTCGTGAGGGTCACGCGTTGCCCAGCTGTGTTCTAGGGGATGCCATGCCCTGACGCTGGGCTTTACTTTAGGAATCCTGTTGATCTCCAGTGCAGAGCGGCCTAGTGTGGTGAGCCAGAACTAGGACTGCGATTTGATGCATCTCCTCAGGCAGCACAGGGGTCCCAGGTCCTGGAGGGAGTGACTATGCCCGTCGTGGCTGGCTGTTGGCTCACTCCAACAGGATGGAAGGGCTACAAAAGTGCCAGCTCCAGGGTTGTGAGAGTCCTCGGGCAAGACACACTCAGTGGGGACCCCTCCCTCAGTGAGCCCACCTTCTCATTGCCATGGTCACCAGCTGCGTGCGATCGCTCCTCATCCTCTTCCTCATCATTGCTACTCTTGCTTGCTTGACAGGCTGAGAGCCAACGAGCAAGTAGGCCGTGGCATCGACGGCTCCTCCTCACCCTCACCGTTGTCTGGACCAGAGCGAGAGGAGGACGGTGAACAAGCAAGTTGCAGTGGTGAAAAGGAGGAGCAACTCCAGGGGGCCCCTGCTGGGGTGTGGGCCCTCAGCTGGTGTCCAACCATGTCTACCCTTGACACTGGCCCTGGGCTATAAACGTATCCTGCTCAGCCTGGAACTTTATCTGGGCAGCCATAGTTTGTTTGTTTGTTGTTTATTATATTTATATCCCACCTTTTTCCCCCTTTTGCAAGGAACCCAAGGTAGGTTACATAATCTTCCTCCTCCTCTCCGTTTTATCCTCACATCAACAACCCTGTGAGGTAGGTTAGGCTGAGAGTCGGTGACTGGCCTGAATGTAACCAAGGGATCTTCATGGCCAAGGGTGGACTCGAACCCCGGTCTCACAGGGTTGTTGTGAGGATAAAATGGAGAGAAGGAAGAGGAGGATTGTGTAAGCCGTCTGGGGTTCCTTGCAGGAAAAAAGGCAGGATACAAATATAATAAATAAATAAATAAAGTTAATACCTTACGAGGGCTAGAGATTCCCAACTACTGAGAGACTCTCGGATTAGCTCCCTTTGATGTAACCTCAACCCATCACGCTGTCCAATATTGCCAGCCATCAGATTTTTTAAAAAAATTAAAAATGGGGGGAGGGAATGGTCAGCCAGTAGCCATAACACTGTATTTGAGATGGTTCATGTAAGTGTACACGGCTGTGCTACTAAGGGGAACTGGGTATTCTCTCCCAATGTCGATCAACAGCAAAATCTAGCGACCTGAATGAAGCATTTGCTTCTCTCCATATTCTGAATTAATCTAAGGGGCCATAAATCTTGAATAGTCGTGAGGAGAATGACAGCCGTTATATTATGGTATCAAAAGTAGAGCTGGCTGGAAAACAATTGCAGCCAATAATTCATTTGGCTGTTGTAGTTGTTTATCACCTCCCGATGGAGGCTGCCTGATACCCTTAAAATAGGCGCGGCTGGCTCTACTTTTATGGACAAATCATTGTGCTCTGTATATTACAACACTGCAGAGTGCCGAGACGCCAGGGACCCAAGGATCGGTGCCTGTTTCGAGTCAGAGCAGGCGTCCTGAGGGCCATGTTCATTCCATTTCGGGGAGGCTCCCGGGGGCCATATTCCAGCAGTGGCTCCGGCCAGAGGCAAAACAGGGAAGGGCCAAAGACAAAGGAAGCCAGGCCAAAAATATACCGCAAATGCCAATGTATTCTAGCTCAAAACTCTTACTGCCCATACCAAAGCCTTAGGAGGGCGCGGTTTACTAACCGGGGTTTTAAATCATGGTTTCATCTGATTTTACGATCCTCTAGTTAGTAAACAACAGTGTAGTGAAGCCTGAGCTCTCAGGGACGTAGGCACTTCTTCATTTGCAGGGATGCTGATGTCATCTGCCATCCCATCCCTCCCTCCCAGACTTCCCTGTTTCAGCTGAGCTTAGCTGGCAATGCTCACACTAGCTGGGAGGGGAGGGGGGACAATACATTTCCCCAGCAACAATATATTGTTCCCTGTTGTAATACAAAGTATTTTGGGGTGCCTTGGTCTTGAATGGGCAATTGGGGGCTGGTGACTTCTATTTGGGTGTGGCTTCTGATCTAGTGCTGCACCTAGGGAAAGGAAACCAAATATGGGGTGGGTTAGGATTTTTAATTGTGTTTTATACTGTGTGTGTGTGTGTGTCCCTGTATTTTATTGCATTGTACATCGCTCAGAGTGGCCGGATGTCTGGCCAGATGGGCGATTCATAAATATAATAAATAAATAAATAAATAAATGCAGAGTTACAGAATGGGGGACACTTGGCTCAACAATACTACAAGTGAGAAGGATCTTGGAATTGTTGTAGATCACAAACTGAATATGAGCCAGCAATGTGATGTGGCTGCAAAGAAGGCAAATGCTATTTTGGGCTGCATTAATAGAAGTGTAGCTTCCAAATCGCGTGAAGAAATGATAATTCCCCTTTACTCAGCACTGGTTAGGCCCCATCTTGAGTACTGCATCCAGTTCTGGGCACCACACTTTAAGGAGGATGTAGACAAACTGGAGAGGGATCAGAGGAGGGCAACAAAGATGATAAAGGGACTGGAAACAAGGCCCTACGAGGAGAGACTGAAAGAACTGGGCATGTTTAGCCTTCAGAAGAGGAGACTGAGGGGAGATATTATAGCACTCTTCCAGTACTTGAAGGGTTGTCACACAGAGGAGGGCCAGGATCTCTTCTCGATCATCCCAGTTTGCAGGACAGGGAATAATGGGCTCAAGTTTACAGGAAAAATTTCCTGTCAGAGCAATAAGACAATGGAACCAACCACCTAGGGAGGTGGTGGGCTCTCCCACTCTGGAGGCATTCAAGGTGCGGCTGGACAGTCATCTGTCAGGGATGCTTTGACCTGGATTCCTGCATTGAGCAGGGGGTTGGACTCGATGGCCTTGTAGGCCCCTTCCAACTCTACTTTTCTATGATTCTATGATTCTAGTGCAGCTTTTAGTTATAGGAGCTATCCATGGTGCTCCATGGAGGTGAGCCTATTTGGGGGTGGGGTTCAGCACCACGGATAGTTCCTATAAAGCTCCAAATAGAACCTACAATGGATTAGGAGCCCCACCAAAATAGGCGTCCCCAGCCGCCAATAGCTTTGCAAAAGACCCGCTCCTGGTGGAGGGGAAAACAGCTGGAACTGGTTTGTTGATAGGGATCAGCACTGCTGCCTGCAGTCTTGGACTCGCCTTGAGGTCATGGCTATGGGGACTGTCATGATGAGCATCTGCACTTTAAAATTTACTACAGCGCCACTGTTAGTAAACTGATATTAAGCCAGAGTTGATGTTTCTGATGCAATGGGAACTTCTAGTTTAAACTAATGAGGATTGAGGTGCTAAAGCTGGCATGGGAGGGGAAGGGAGGGAGGGGAGGAGGCGGAGCATGAGAGCCTGTCAATCATTCCCAGCTGGCTATAGGGCCCAGAGAGTGAGAGAGAGAGAGAGAGAGAGAGAGAGAGAGAGAAATCTCACAGTCTGCTTCAGATAGGAAAAATATGCTCCATGAAGAGCACACAAAAAGTTATGCCTTTACTAAGAAATACACCGTGTTCAATGGTGTGTGGGGGGGGGAAATAGCGAGGTAAAGGAGTTTGTAAAAATAATACAACTATGAATAAGTCACTGTTACAGAAATTAAAGCTTTCTTTTCTAGTTTTGCGGATAATAGGAGCCGTCTTTCTCTAAGAACTTAATCTAGCATATTAAATTAAGCGAAATAATCCTCTTGTATGTATAAAAAATAATTGGCTTACTTTCCCACCCCCACCCCACCCCACTTTAAAAAGGAGCGTGGAAAGGAGGGGAATAACTTAAAAGTTGTTTTTTTTTTTAATGCATTTTCCATACCAATATTTTTTTTTAATAAGCTAAGCCATGGTGGATTTAAAACTGCAATTAAGGGCAATTATAAAAGCCAAGAGTGCAGAAATAGCCAGTTTTAATTTTTTAGACCCCCATCTACAGAGTGAGCATTCCTCTTAACCACCTTCATGGCCATCAATATTAATTGGCTAGGAAGAATAAGTTGATGTTGGATTCAAACAATAAGATCTCCATATATTATGAACAGGGGTGCGTGCGTGCGTGCGCGTGCGTGTGCGTGTGCGTGTGCGTGTGCGTGTGCGTGCGTGCGTGCGTGTGTGTGCGTGTGCGTGTGTGTGTGTGTGCGCGCGCGCGCGCGGTATCCTCCCCTACAGTGTGTCAAATCTATAAAGGACATATAAACAAGACCAGAAGGGCTGGGTTCATCATTTATGTCAAATACTCTGTTGAGTACAGCCACAAATTCAGATGTATGATGCAGTGTCATTCTCTGGACATTCCCAATGCAAAAAAAGAAAGAAGAAAAGTCATTCTTGGGGCTTCTCTACATGAGGCGTTTATCCCATGGTTTTACTGAGGCTTCTTCCTCCATTTGCATTGCGGAAGGAAGAGTGCGTCTTTCACACAGGGTATTTTCCGGGGGGGGGTGTATTTCTCTGCCTTTCTATATATTCTATGAACCAACCACAAGGTAGCGCTGCAGTATAGCATTGTGCATTGCGTCAATACAGGAGGCTTTTGTTCTGGTTTGAAATTTAAAACTGCACTTTCCTCACTCTAAAAAAAAAAAACCCACAAAACTGGCTGGAAAACACAGGAAAAGCCCTGGAGGATGCTTTTTGAAAAGGCCCCGCAAGCGACCTTCCGTGAGTGAGGGATCACGAGCGCAAAATAAATGCCTTGTGTAGAGAAGCCCTTGTTCCTGCCTCGAACTTCGCAGAAATGCCATAGTGACTGCATCTCTTTAATCAAAGAAGGAAATAGTGGCTTCCCCGCTGCCCCCCCCCCCCAGATGTAGGCATGTTTTAAATCTGTCCATAGATCAATGCACGAGATATGGCCCTGGGCCCAGGAAGAATCTGGAATGTAAGTTGGGTCAGGAGGGCCGTATTAATTCTGTTTATAGCAGTGGGCATGTTTCATAGGATGGGTAAAAGAACATTGGAATCAAAGTAAGGATGGCCTACATCGGGGTGGGTTGTGTTGGTGCTGGGCACATTTGGAATTTTGGGAGAGTGTCGTGGGTGCTCTCTCAAAATGGCCGGTCACAAAACACCCATTTCCCAGAAGGGAAACTGGTGAGATTTAAAGGAAAAGTAAATTGCAAGAACCTAAGTACAAAGCAGCAGCAGGGTCTGAGCTTTAAAGAACAAATCGCTGTTTTTGAACCCAAATACAAATACTGCTGCTGCAGCACAGCCCTTTGCTTTGCAGCATGCTAGCTGCCTGGTTAATTAGAACAAACAAACAAACAAACAAAAACCTAGGAAACAAAATAAAAATCAGGAGGGGCAGAGAGCATGGCAGGTGCCAAGCAAGACAGGTGTCTGTGGGCACATGGGTTCTCGTGGGCTTCCTGTGGGAGACCCCAGGTCTACAGGGTGCAGCCGAGAGCCAGAGAGAAGAATACGGATCCAATTTCTATGTGGTGTGTGTGTGTGGGATTTTTATTTATTTATTTATTTCTTATATTTATTAATCACCCATCTGGCCGGTCACCCGGCCACCCTGGGCGATGTACAATTAAAATACAGTAAAACAATACGATAATTAAAACAGTATAAAAAAATTCTTTTGAAATCCTAACCCACCCCATATTCCCGCCTGAACAACCATGTTTTTAATGCACAGCGGAAGCTCATCATGGAGGGGGCATGGTGAAGGTCACTAGGGAGGGAGTTCCATAACGTGGGGGCCGCCACAGAGAAGGCCCTCTTCCTAGTCCCCACCAGCCTGGCTGCTCTAGCTGATGGGATAAGGAGAAGGCCGTCCAGTGGCAGATCTTGTTGAGCGGCATACTTGATGTTGCTGGAGGCGCTCCTTGAGATAAACTGGGCCGGAGCCGTGTAGGGTTTTAAAGGTCAAAACCAACACCTTGAATTCAGCTCGGCAAGCAACTGGTAGCCAGTGCAGCTCCTTAAGCACAGGCGTGATGTGATCACGCCGGCGGCTGCCCTTAATCAGGACGAGCCGGGCCGCCACGTTCTGTACCAGCTGAAGCTTCCGAACCAGTCTTCAAGGGTAACCCCACGTAGAGCGCATTACAGTAGTATCAACAGAACCATGAAGCTTCCCAGTGGTGACTGGTATAACGGTGGGAGCACATGTTTTACCTCCATTGGAGGCTGGGGGCTCCAGTGTCAGTGGGGGGTGGTGTGTCCACTCCGGGTTGTAGTCTGAACTTTTAAGGAGCTCTCCATGGTGTTGAACCTATTTTGGGGGTTAGGGTTCAGTACCATGGATAGCTTCTTTAACGTTCAGACTGAAACCTGGGGTGGATGCACAGCCCCACTGACACTGGCGCCCCCCAGCCTCCATGGTTTGCTTGCTTCCCATGTTCACACAATGTGCCACTGTTCACAATGACTCTTGGCACTTCCTCCTAGGTCTCCCACAGTCATTTGCAGTGCAATCCTATACTGTGTCTGCTCAGAAGTAAATGAGATTGAGTTCCTCAGGGCTTACTCTGAGGCAGCTGTGTATCAGAATGCAGCCTTAGGGCACAGTCCTATGCATGTTTAGAGAGAGAAAAGCCCCACGACTCCCATGGCTGGCTGGGGAATGCTGGGAGATGGAGGAGGGGTTTTTTTTCTGTCTAAACATGCATAGGATTGCGCCCTTAGCTGGTTAATTAGTTAGGTTAAGGGTTTTTAATTATTGATTGATGGACTACATTCAGGTGCTGCCTAATAACTGTGTGCTCTGTATGCTCTATTTATTAAAACTGTTAAATAGAAGTATGCAGATGGCAAGTATCTTAAAAGAGGTCATTCCCACACTTTTCTTGTGCGCAAGAGAGAAAGCTTCTTCCAACTCACTGCCCTGCTATGACATTTACATCATCTAAAAAGAAAGTTCAAAAGGACGTGTACTGTGTGCTCCCAACCTACTGTTTTTATTTGCATGCAGTTGTCTGCAAATTTACCCTAGTAATTAATTAGCTACAATTCAGTGGACTCTGATTCATCAGCCAGGGTGACAACCCTATAAACCCTCCACATAACCTATGGCTATAAGACCACTCTGCTTGCGGGGGTTGTGGTACATATGAACTGAGCCGTGGGTTCAAATTCCCATTCAGCTACAAACTTCCCTGTGAGCCTTGATCAGTTGTTGTTACAGCCTTCCTCAACCTGGCCCGCTCCTAGATGTGTTGGACTACAAGTCCCATCATCCTATGCTGGCTGGGGGTGATGGGGGTTGCAGTCCAGCACATCTGGCGCTGGCCAGGTTGGTGCAGGCTGAGTCATTACATCTCTCAGCCTGGCCTGCTTAACATGTCGTGACACGGAAAGGCTTCTGATTCTGCTACAAACACCAAGTGGGGAACCTGTGAGGAAATATAGGACGGCGCCCACACCCGGCACCCTTGGGCAGCTGCCAGGGTTCCAGCCCTCTCAGCAGGGCCAACTGCTGATGCCTGCCCTGGCATGCCCCCGTTCTTTGGTGTTGTTTTTCCAGCCAAACACTCCAAGCTATGCCAGACCACAGGGTCTTTCCTCCATTGTAATTTCCCACAGTGCCTCTGGGGCATTGCAGGGATTTCAGATGGTGACTAGACCCAGCTGCCTGGTGCTGCTCAGAGTGGTGCAAGTTACTGCCACCCACCCACCACTGCCACGTAAGCCTGCCAGGGCCCACTGAAAGAGGAGGGGCCCACCAGAGGACACTTTGCCCAGGATCCCCAGGATACCTGGACTCCCGTCTCTGGATGAGCTGCAGGAGTAGGTCCACTTCATAGATCTCATCAAGAGGCTGCAGAAGAGGGAGAGGAAATGGGAAATATGACTTGCTCTTTTCCTCTTCCCTCCCCCTCCATTTTCCTCTTGTGCCTTTTTTTTTAAAATGTAATCTCATGGGCGGGGACTATCTTGTTTTTATTGTTTGTATATAAGCTGCTCTGGGGTCCCTTTCTGGCTGAGGAGCTGGATAAAAAAATGTTTAAAATAAATAAATAATAAGAGGGAGGCACGTGCATGCTAGCTTGTGGGCATTCTTATAGCTGAATCACCAAAAGCTGCTGGACCAGCCCTCTTCCCTGGAATATTCAACGCTGCTCTGGGCTGGGTCTTGAACCAGGTTAGGAGCTGAATTTATTGCCAAAATGGTGAACCACCACCAGACACCTTTTTATCAGCAACACACCTCTGCTGCGTACTTGGATGCCCGTGCACCGGCCTTGATGAGAGGGCTGGCGCAAGACATTTTGCCGCCTGAGGCGAGGAACAAGATGGTGCCCCCTCCCGTTGCCTACACAAAAGCTGACTGGACTGGCAGGATGAATCTTTCTTCAACGCTGCTGATGGGACAGCATCTTCTGCCACACACAAGGCAGCAGGCTGGCTTGGGGAGCATAGGGCAAGCTGCATGGCCCATACCTCTCTCCTCCAACATGCCTTGATGCCGCCCCCTAGAATCTGCCGCCTGAGGCAACCACCTCACACTGCCTAATGGTAGGGCCATCTCTGCTTGCAGAACTTGAAACAGCTCTTAAACATCAAATAGTTTTGCTTTTGAAAAAGAGAAGCTCTTCCTTCTTTCTGGGTTTTTTTCTCTCTCCTGTTTTTCACCGAGGACATATCTGAAAGCATGAGAGGATCCTCTCCTTCTCTTCCTCCCTGTAACAATGGAAACAGCTTTGCAAATTTAAATAATTTTATGTCAAATATGCCTGTCTGAGGCTGTAATTTGCATGCCGGATTTCTACTCAATGCCATATGAAACAGCTGAGATACCTTATCTCACCCTGAAAGCTGGCATCATGAGGAACTACTAAAAATATTACATAGACTTTGCATAGCAAAGAGTAGCTGGTGAGCACCGTCAGGAACTGTTTTATATGGAGGTGTCCTGGCCGTTTGCTAAGATTTGCACATGATGTGGGGGCGGACATCTGATCTCTCTGAATGTAATTTATTTTTTTATTTTTTTAAGAGCAGCTTTATTTAAAGATCTTGTCCAAATAGAGGAGGTTAAGAAAGCCCAAGGCTGCAATCCTGAACTCATATGTAAACTTGTTCATCCCACTGGCCTCAAGGAAACCCTGAGGTTTTAATAAGTTCAAGAACTAAGTTTTCATGATGTGTTTTACCCCAAGGAGCAAAATGCAAATACCCATGAGTGTGATGGCTGTTCCAGAGTGTGCTGAAGCCAGGGCTCTGGCATGGATGTGGTTTCTCTCTGCTTTCACACACACACACAAAAGAAGATAGGAATTTTGGAAACAAGGATGCTCCTGAGATTGTCCTCATTCAAATTTCTCTGCAGGTTTTGGAGTTTTGAATTAGCTGCTCTTGTTTCTGAAGCGGAATCTATGCATTCGGGATTCTCCCCATTTTGTTATAGACAGGGGATTAGAGAAATTCATGGAGGAGAAGGCTATATCAATGGCTATATGCTACCTCCAGGATCAGAAGCAGCATGTCTCTGAATACTGGTTGCTGGGAAACAACAGCGGGAGGGAGCCATTGTGCTTATGTCCTGCTTGTGGACCAGTGGTGGAGTAGAACATCTGAACAGTCCTGAACAGCATGATCTCATCCGATCTCGGAAGCTAAGCAGGGTCAGGCCTAGGTTAATACGTACTTGGATGGGTGACCACCTTGGAATACCAGGTGCTGTAGGGAGGGACCATAGCTCAGTGTGATAGAGCACCTGCTTTGCATGCAGAAGGTCCCAGGTTTGATCCCCAGCCTCCACGTAGGGCTTGGAAAGAATCCTGCCTGAAACCCTGGAGAGCTGCTGCCAGTCAGTGTTGACAATACTGGGCTAGATGGACCAATGGTCTGACTCAGTATAAGGCAGCTTCCCATGTTCCTAGAAGGTAGATCTGGATCTCCTGGTAGATCTCCCAATTATTTCACAACAGCAGCAACAAAATTACTTCCCACTACCCTAAATTATGCTGCTGGATTAAAAAAAAAAAAAAAAAGCTTGGGATAACCAGGAGTGTGTGCTTTGGGGTGGAAGGACTTGGAGCTCCATTCAATTCTGCTACTCAAAACAAATCCTTGGGTTCAGAATTCTTTCATTCTCTGTGTATATCTTTTGTACCAGGCTCTGGATGGTGACTCTCAGGACTCAATTATATATAGGCTAAATAGGCCTTTGGTGTAATCCTGCATGACTCTTCTTATGTTCTTCAGTGATTTCCCAATTTTGTACAGAGTATTTTACATGCACAGTTTGCTGCAGTTTTCAGTTCCATCAGTTCATTTGTCCCCCCCTCCCCTGCCGATGCAACGTATGCATTGATAAAACCCTGTGAAGAAGTAGAAGGAGTTGTTCCTGATGTGGTCATATTATAGGGTTGCTTTAGCAATCCACGGAAGTGCATGCGTGCGCGTCAGTAAAGCACTGCACAAAAAGAATCTTGATGCAGACATACATGCAATCAGTCCAAGATTGCTTCTTTGTGGTGTTTTATCAATGCGCTCATGTAAAGAAGAGGGGGAGTAAGATATGGCAAACTGCACATGCTCCAATTTAAGAACTAATTTTAGAAATTCTCCTAGTTCAACCAGCATTTAGGGGGGATAGAATGTAGGGCAGAGCAAGCATGCATAATAATAAAGAAATGGAATGGAGGCAGTCTGCTCCCCCCTCATTTGGAGCAGAGAAGTGGCAGGAGGACAGGAGACTTCTCCTATCCCAAACCTGCCTTTCTTTTCTTTTTAAGGCACCAATCCCCTGTTCCACGTGTTTGCATGTAACATGCACTTAGGACTTGTGGGTGCATTTAGGTCTAACTGGGAATGGCTTCTAATCGTATGTAAATGAGCATGAACCAAAGCTGACAAAGCACATTTGTATTCCCAAATCGTGGCTCTTTGGAAAAGCCCATATATATGTCAGAGTAACAAGAGCTGCTACTTATAAAGATAATAATAACCCTGAAGAAGCTTTTAAAAAATATAAAAATACAAGAAGCTATTTTTAGATCCAAATGCAAGAAGTAAATGTTGGCCCAAGCTAGCTAAGGAAATGAAATTAAGTAGCATATTGTTATTCTGCCAAATGCAGAATATTGCTTCTCATTTTTAATTGTCACCTGAACAATGAGCACACTGCTAAGAAGATTTGCTGAAAGTCTAATGGGTTTAAGCTCTGTGTTGAAGCAAGGAATGTGTTTGTGTGGGGGGCCCTTTAAATTAATTGTCCTAAGATTTCCTTGGTTCTGGAAAACATGCAAATTAGGACAGCTGTTCTAATGTCCTGTGGATCGGAGGTTGGCAACTAGCAGCACTTGGGCCAAAATCAGCCCCCCTGAGAAAGTGCTGTCTAATAGGGATGGGGGAGAAATTCATTCAGTTCGCATTTTAATGTGAACCTACCCAATTCATACTTTCTGAACCAATATATGGACTGGCAAGCAGTTATCCTTTGGTATTCATATGTCTCCTAATTTTGTGATGCAGTTCTCCAATCAAAAAAATTCACACACACAAATGGGTATGCTAGGGGGAAAGTATGCACAAAAATGTGTATATTGATGAAAGAATAAGATACCAAGATGCATTCTACCAAGCAAATTTACTCACAAAAAAATACATACTGTACACTAGGTAAATTTATATACAAATGCAGATTTTTTTAAAAAAGAGAAAAAGATCTCAAACTGATGCAGAAATGGTATGAAATTAATTTAAGAGAGGGGGAAATGAGAAACTGGGAGAAACTGAAATGGACACATTCATCCATTGCTAGTAGATTGTGCCACGTGGTTGCTACTGTAGGAGAGCTTCACACCTTTTTAGTGAGGCACTTGTTTTCACACACACCATCAGACTTCTGTCAGCATAGAAGTCAGCTATTCGGAACAGCACACACAGTGACGTACAGCAGGCATCGCAGTTGACTTGCTGTATTTTCTGAGAGAAACTGTGCCAAAAAATGGTAGCAAGCGGCGTGGCTTTGTCCACGACCTCTTGTTTCCCCGTTTCCCACATGCAACAAGAAAAAGGGAGTGGTCTGGACCCAGCTTTAGTCACATGCAACTGGGCTGCAGAAGCAGACCTCAACCCCACCCCTTCCTCCCCACGGCAGCCCCACCAGCCCCCTAGAAATGCTATGAAGAGGGTCAGGGGAGCTGTGATGGGTGGACACCCAAAAACTGGGCAGAGGCACCTTCCAACAGAAAGCAGACCCTAGATCCAATCCAGCATTATTATTTTTTGAAATGTTTAACTATACCAGCCTTCCCCACCATGGGAAAGCATGGCTGGCTGGGGGTACAGGGAGTTGTAGACCAACACATCTGGAGGACCAGCTTAGAGATGGCTGATTTATACAGTGGGCCAGTTTGCACAACACAAGGGTGGTTAATAAGCCACAGTGGCTTGTTAACCGCCCTGCACATGCCGGTCATGTGCCAGCCCGGTTTACATAATTACCCGCGTTGGGCACAGCTCATCATGACACCCGAACCCAGCAAGGGTGATTGGCTGGGCTGGCTAACAAACCACCCGGCAGCCCTACCACAGGCCACGGGATCTGGGTAGTTAGTTTCGGACATCACGACAAGCCGCGTCCGATGACGGTAATTGTGTAAATCGGGCTGGCACGCGCAGAATGGTTAAGAGTGGCTTATTAACCACCCTCATGTCACGCAAACTGGGTCAGTGCATGTGGTTTTCTTTAGAGTAATGTAAGCAAAACATACAGACGGGACTGTGCCCCGACGAGGAACTTAGATAGTACATTTTGGCAGTGGGGTGGAGTGGGAACAGAGTGAGAGGAGTTACTCTGTAATATGCAATACTTGCTCCGGGAGCTGCAGAGACTTATTTATTTAATTATTTATTTATTGTATCCAACACAGAGGAATGCAAATAGGATTAATGCCCACATTTTTATTTTATTTTTCGGTGATCAAAATGCAACACAAAGAATTGGTTGCAAGTGCGATGTGTGCATTGTAATAAAAAGTGAATTACAAAGCTTTTGCCAGTCAGTGAAGTCTGCTTAGCCCTTTTCTTTCTTTCTTTTTCTTTTCTTTTCTTTCTTTTCTTTTTTTCAAAATCAGCTCCTCATTGTTTGCCGACAAATAAGCACACTGCAAAAATGCATCCAGAGAAGGAGAGGTTGGGAGCAGGAGCGGGAAAGAGGTTAGCATCAAAAGAATTGTCTGTGGGAAATTGCCACACGCATACAAAAGTACTTGATAATTACTCTGAAGTTTGGTGAAATTAGGCATTATATTTTTATGCATTCCAGTGGGGATTAAAAATACTCACAACTGATGGTCATGGAGCAAAACATAACAAGGCATATGATTACAGCACAATGCATAATGCATATGTGTTCCTTGTTCATTTACAAACAATATTACGTTAATATTCCAGCAAACGTCAGCCTCCATCTAGCTAATTGCAGCCGTAAAGATTGCTGTGTGGAAAGGTCGCACTCGCACAAATAGGAAAAGGGGATCCTGAATGCCAGCTCAAGGACTGATCTTGTGGTCTACTGTGCAAAGAGGGCAAAGTTGCTGTTAGGTTGCAGCCCACTAGGGCTGGAGAGCACAGAATCTTTCATTTGGAGCCCCGAATCTCTAGGAGAGACCACCCTACTGTCCATGGGCACTTGCTGAAATAAAGGCACAGGGGCCCTGAGGATCTCTGTTGCATCGGATCCCCATGGATTAGCCGGCTTTTTGCCCACATGTGCTTTGCCTCCTGCTGCCCCCCACCCTTGAATCTTTCTGCCTGAGAGTTTTTTTCTGAAGTCAAATGCCCTCCTCTCCCCTGTCCATACACCCCTTTTTACAAATAGGGGTGCCCTTAGGAGACAGGGTCCTTTATTACACACACACACACACACACACACACACAGAGAGAGAGAGAGAGAGAGAGAGAGACTTTAGAGCATATTAAATTAGCATATGCAAATTTCTGCTGTGTGTGTGTGTGTGTGTGTGTGTGTGTGTGTCCTGAATGCCTGAGTCCTGGATCTTTTCAGTACCTAGCACTGCCCCTGAAAGAACGGATGTCAGGAGCGATTGGGGACTGAATCAGGAACGCTTGGCTCCAGAACTGCAGACTGGCGTATTCTCCTAGGCAGCGAAGTATTGCCTTATTCTGGACTGGCCCTCTCCACCGGATCTGGCCACCATCACACCCTCCTAGACAGGAAGAACAGTAAAGGGTTTCCTCCTGGGGCTGAGCAACAACAGCCCTCCTAGCTCTAGTATGTTTTGGTGCGTCTCTTCTTGGTTCTGACTCCTGACTTGGATCCTCTGCTCTGGCTCCTGGCACTACTCCTAGCTCCTGGCTCCCCCACTAAGAGCTGCCTATGGCTCAGCTAGCCCTAGCAGTGAATAAAATCCGGGCCCCAGAGCAACATTACAAGCTGTGTGCTATTGCACTGGGACTGAAGTTCAGAACTGGTGATCTGGAGGAATTACAGCAAGGCAGAGAGAAGACCTTGGCCGGGCGGTGAGCTGGCCAGCAGTCAGGCTGGTGTGCCAGTAGGCAGGGGAACCCGGTGGCAGAGAACAAGACAGGGGCCCTTGGGTGGCAGCTTGGCCTTTATCCCAAAAACAATTTGCTCAGAGCGAGAAGCCACGCCTGAAACCCACTGGCATTCTGTGTCATCTGCCCGCTCGTAGGGATGAGAGAGAAATTTGTTCAGTTCGCATTTTAATGTGAACATACCTAATTAATTTCTCACTTTCAAACCAATATGTGAACTGAAAGTTCACCAAACTTATCCTTATCACCAAACTTTTTATTGGAGGGTGTTTTTCCCCGTTATTTTTATTGAGTTTTAAATCACACGTTTTCAATGTAATCAATGGGTGGGTATATAGAAAATATTACAACTTTTTCAACTAGCAAAACAATGCATGCAGAAGTGTATATATCAGAGAAAATAGTGTTGAAAACGTATATAAGGAAAATTGCTTGCAAAAGATGTGTATATTAGGCAAAATTGCATAGCAAAAATGCATATATTAGGAGGGATGTGCATTAAAATGCTTATGAATGTTCATGCAGATCTTTTTTTAAAAAAAAATGCTGAAAGTTCAGGATGAACCAAGACTGGAAAAGTGAGAAACTGAGAGAAAATGAAAATGAAATTTATCCACCTCTAATGGCAATTTCCTTTAGCTCCCTCCTAGCAGCATTGAACTATTAAATTCCAGCAGCAAATGCTTAAGCTTCTAGTCTTCATTGACTGGGTCCGCACAACATGACAAGCCATTGTGGGTGGCAAGCCATGGTGGGTTGTTGTGTCGTGCCAACCTGGACCGTTTCCCGCAGGTTGGCTTGTCTGTGGGGATCTCCACACTTAAGGGGACATGATAGCACTCTTCAAGCACTTCAAGGGTGTAGTAGATCACAAGCTGAATATGAGTCAGCAGTGTGATGTGGCTGCAAAAAAGGCAAATGCAATTTTAGGTTGCATCAATAGAAGTATAGTTTCAAAATCATGGGAAGTAACAGTTCCACTCTATTCTGCGCTGGTCAGACTTCACTACTGTGTCCAGTTCTGGACACCACACTTTAAGAAGGATTCAGATAAATTGGGATGAATTCAGAGAAGGGCAACAAAGAGGATCAGGGGACTAGAAACTAAGCCCTAAGAGGAAAGATGGAAGGAACTGGTTGTGTTTAGCCTTGAGTAGAGAAGACTGAGCGGGGATATGATAGCACTCTTCAAATACCGAAAGGGTTGTCACACAGAAGAGGGCCACAATGCATTCTCGATCATCCAAGACTGTAGGACACAAAATAGCAGCTTAAGTTACAGGAAGGCAGATTTCGGTTGAACATCAGGAAGAACTTCAGACAGAGCAGTCAGACAATGGAAGTTATGGGACCAACTGCCTAGGGAGGTGGTGGGCTCTCCATCGCTGGAGATATATTCAGGCAAAGATTGGACAGCCATCTGTCAGGGATGCTTTAAACTGTATTCCTGCACTGAGCAGGGGGTTGGACTCGATGGCCTAAATGGCCCCTTCCAACGCCATGATTCTAATACTAAAAAATCAGGCATTGTAAACCTGCTATTTTGCACACTTTTATCTACTCTCCAAATTTTCCAGGATGATGATGAGCTTCGTATGAGATTTAAAACCTGCTGCTTGTATCACTCATCTTACCCACCGCCTCAGTCAGTCAGTCAGTCAGGCGATCACTCGTGACTGAGTAAGATTGTCTTCCAGGATAAAAAAAGAAAAGAAAAGAAAAGAAAATTTACAAAAAGGAGATTTTAAAAGGAGGAAAATTCTAAAGAAAATTGTGTAGACTCTAGCGATGGGTCCGTAAGTGACTGTGGAGGCCAATTCTAGATCCACACAGCTTCCCACAGTGAGGACACAGGTTACCAGATGGAAGATGGTCTTTTAAAGGATTCATTTGACGTAGTTGGCTCAACAATTAAAAGGGGGGGATCTACTCAAAAAGAGTCCAAGGTAGCAAGGAGGCATACAGTGCGGGGGAAATGACGGAAGAACAAGGTGGGAGGGACATTGTCATGAAGGTCCCATCAGGTGTCAGATAACAGAGAACAAAATGAAAGACAAATTATAATATATATATTTTTAGTGTTGCATCTTAGCATCCTTTAGTTTTTCGGATGTACTAAAAATTGCCAAGTAACCATTTGGTGTCTAAAGGATGAATCACAGTTAACGACCAGCTGTGTAAACAATAGTTTCATTACTGTTCATGATGCTGTAAAGCTAGGGATTTTCTTTCCTCTTGGTAAAGTTGCAAAATATGCAACTTGAGAGAAAACAGCCTTAAATTGATACTTGTAATGTGTCCAGGGCAACAGGGAGCATCAACTGCCAGTGGCAGGCTGCCTTCCATTGCTATCACTGGTGTTGTTGATGCCAAAGGGAACATCAACTACCAGCAGCTGTGGAAGAGGCCTAAACCTTCTAGACCAGGGCTCTCCAACCTTGGGTCACCAGATGTTGCTGGACTACAGCTCCCAGAATCCCTTGCCATTAGCCATGCTGGCTGGGTATGCTGGGAGCTGTAGGTCAGCAACGTCTGGGGACCCAAGGTTGGAGAGCACTGCTCTAGACTGTGGATCTATGTCCCAGAGAAGCAACCAGAAATGAAGCCTTACTGATTCATTTTTTTATTTTCTTTTGTCCTGGCCAATCTGTTTGGGGTAAAAAAAAAAAAAAAAAATGCAACAAAAACTGATCCACTGAAAGAGATTTAGGGTGCAATCATATGCATGTTTAGACATAAAAAAGTCATATAATTCCCAGCATGCCCCAGTCAGCATGGCTGGCTGGGGCATGCTAGGAATTGTAGGACTTTTGTCTGTCTAAACTTGCATAGGATCATTCCTTTAAGTGCCCATTTCTAAGAGAGAGAGAGAGAGAGAGAGAGAGAGCATGGGACATACTCCAGGATATCTATTAATTTTAGCCATTAGGATTTTTTTTGTCCTAACCAATGGAAAATGTCCGGGTAAAAAATATCCCCGTAACCATTAATGTCAGTTTCTTTGGGTTTGTTCCATGAAGTTTTAACGTGGCAATAACCAGTATTAATTTTAGCCAAAGGTCCAGGCAGGGGGTGTAACAACATCCTTCTCCAACCAAGCTGGTGTCTGAGTCCCTAGTTGAGATCATGACACACACACTGCTCTGTGAACATCAGCTCCAGGATGTGGAAAATATGGGCTTTCTGTTTATGCTCACAATCTAGTATTCAATTGATAGGACATAGGTACCTAAAAGATTCGGTGGCCAGGCCCATGGGACACAAATATGCTAAATAAATAAATAAATAAATAAATAATACATTTGCTCATTTCTATCTGTACATGCAAATTTAGAAATAGTTACTAGGATTTCTTTAAATTTCACACAAAGCAAAGCTAGCCAATTAATTTCCCAACCAAATCATACCAAAGAGCATGAATTATTTAATTAATTTGCACGCACACGCAACCCCCCCACCAGATCAACCTAAATCAGTCATTTATTTATTTGTTTGTTTGTTTGTTTATTAAATTGATATCCTGCCTTTTTTCCTGCAAGGAACCCAAGGCAGCTTACATAATCCTCCTCCTCTCCATTTTATCCTCACAACAACCCTGTGGGGTAGGTTAGGTTCAGTGACTGAGCTTAATGGCCTTGTGGGGTCTAGAACCTGGATCTCCCGAGTCCTAGTCCAACACTCTTAACCACTATGCCACACTGACTCTCCAATTCTCTCCTCTCCAATGACAACTACTTTGCAGCGGCTGTGAACAGGTGTAGGAAAAATGCACACACAAAAAGAGTGGCTGGGAAGTCTAAATGGAGCAGCCATTTCCAGCAGGCTGTGCAGAGGGAGATGAGAGAGGGAGCGCAGGGCCATTCCACCAGCCCTGCCAGAAGAATTGATCAATTTTTTCCCCTTCTTCCCTCCCCATTCCTTTTTCCTTGTGTGTCGTGTCTTTTTAGATTGTAAGCCTGCGGGCAGGGGCTGTCTTGTTTAATTGATTATATGTAAGCCGCTCTGGGAGCCTTTTTGGCTGAGGAGGGGGGATTGGGAGGGGTTGGGGGTTGCAGCATGTGAGCTTGGTGGGGTTCACCCTTCCCTCTCCAGCTGCAAAATTCCACTTGAAAATTGTCCCTGCATAGCAATTAAGCAGAGGGGAACAAACCTTCCTTTGGCACCAACTGGACACCCAGGGCTCAGGGGGAAAGACCTGGAGCCAGATCCCTGTGAGCCAGGCCTAGCAACACTCCTCTAACCAGCCTACGAAATGTGTAATGGGAACAGTAACGACAATGTGTGCGAATTGAGCAAACAGCCACACAGATGTAGGAAAAGGTTGTCCTTCCGACTTGCTTTTTTTAAAAAAAAAAAATAAGGCGGTGAGTAATCTATTCAGACAGCCTTTAGTAATTCGTCATTTATTCATTACCGCATGTGGGCGCTTCCTCTTTACTTAGCTCCTCTAGTGTAAGAGCACCCGTACAGATGCAGAGCATGGGGGCATAATGCTCTCAAAAAGATGGCTTGCGGACAGATGGTATCCTAGATTTGCAAGAAGGCCTTTGTATAATTAACAGTGGACTCATTACACTGAAAAACATTCACTCATCTAATGTGCTTTTGTATATTATCAGTAATATACTAAAACCCCTCAATTATGGTACTAAATTCACAAGGAGAGGGGTGGGGGATAAGCTGGCTTCATAAGCGGAAGAAGTACAAGCTATTTGCTCCAGTTCTTAATTTTGATGAGTCCAATTTTATAAATAAGGAAGGATACATTTTCCAAGGCTATCATTGCTAATTATGCATTTCCATAAATGCATCACGTTAGGCGACTGATGAAATGTTCTACCAAAGGCGACTTTCTGTCTCTTTGTGGGGCATTGGAGGGAAGAAAAAAAAACTTGGCACTCAGCGTGTCTCAATAGCACTGGATATTTTAACCCAGCGACATGCTCATGTTTTGTTTTGCTTTGGGTTGTTTGTAAGTTGTTCTCGTTGAAGGAATCTGGCTATTTTTATATGTAAAGACTGGAGTCCTGCAGCTCAAATGAAATTAGATGAACATCTTGGCCCTTGCTTAACCTTGACCATTGGAGAAGGAGTCTGGAAAATCATCAAGTATTGTTTAAGAAAAGGTCAGAATGAGCTGCCAAAAATACTGAACTTCTCTCGTTGCTGGGCATCAAGGCCAGTGCAAGAAAATACACTCTGAAACCAGAGGGACTTTGGGCAAGAGGTGGGGGAGCCAAAAAGAAACAAGAGGAATGAAAATGCTAATGCAAAATACATTTTTAAAAAAAACTCGACCAGATCATTTAAAGGAGAGAAAACGTGGCAGGGGCAACAAGTTTCATAAACTTGAACAACTTGATTCTGTTTGTACTGTACCTTCAGAAATGGTGGACCTAAATCTCAAGAGAACCTTTATAACAGAACTGCGAAAAGGGCTGGATTAATGTTTATGCTAAGTATGCTGCAGAGCTGAAGACCAGTCCAGCTGAGGCCCTACTGTACTGTTGCACCTTGCTGCTTTTTCAGCAGCTCCACTTTATGGCAAGAGTGACTTTTTTTCAGCACCACTGAATTTTGCAACACTTAGAACCAATGGGTCAGTTCACATGATCAAACCAGGTGGCTTGTTTTACTCCCTGGCATGTGACGGGCGCCATCTTCCTAGTTTCCTCCCCAGGTGTGGCTTATTGTGTCATTCAAATCCAGGTAGCATGGCTTGTTTGAGGGGAAACAACCCTCAAATAACCCTACGGGGGTTGTTTCCCCCTCAAACAAGCCATGCCGCCCGGGTTTGGATGACACAACAAGTCGCGCCTGGACAAGTAATTTCCCTAATTTCCTCCAATTCTGACAACACAATATAGGGTAGTGTCAAGGTTCTGCCTTCCTCGAGAGGAAGTGCTCCATTCGCAGAAGGTCCCACTGCCTGATTTTTGGGGATCCCCTCTCCCAACCGCACCACAGCTCAGCTCACCCCCTTCAGCAGGTTCTGCTAACTCTCTGTGTAGCATTTTCAGGGGGATGGAGGGGCTACCGTGGGAAGGCAGGGGCAGGAAAATCCAATCCGGCCAGCACAGTTGATCCAGCTTAAATCTGGATCCAACCCACAGAGTGTAACTGCTCAGAGTTTCTCTGTGGACATGGACTTATTTTGCTTCCTGACTGATGCTTCTTTACAATGTCCTACGTGACACAATATTTCTTGATTTACTTATCATGCTTAGATTCCTCCTTTCCATTAAAAAATCTTTGAGGTGGCTTACGACAACTTTTAAAATAAGAAATGCACAATATAAAACCACAAGGTAAAAAGAGAACAGATAAAAACTATAAACACACACACAGAGAGGGGATTTCAGATATCAACTGAGGCTACAAGTTGTTTGATGAAGGGCAAGTCTAGACCAGCATAATTGTAAGCCATTTATTTAATTAAAAAAAATAGTTTAGCTGCCAAGACTGCCATCCAAGAAATGTTGGAATCTGTAGCTCAGTGAAAGGGCTAGGACAGCTTTCCCCAACCTGGTGCTCTCTGGGTGTGTTGGACTACAACGCCCTTCATCCCTGGCCAACAAAGAATTCCAAGTTTAAGCTCAACAAATTATAGCTCCCAATGTTTTTTTGATTCCATATGGAGTGCTGGCCAGGTCTGCAGGGCTTTAATATCCAGGGGTGTTGAACCTCTTTCAGTCCAAGGGCCAGATTCCATTCCAGATAAGCTCTCGTGGGCCGCATTCCAGTGGTGGGTGTGGCCAAAGGCAAAAGGGGCAGGGCCAAAAATACCAGCATATTTTAGGTTAAAGTTCTCAGCTAAGCCTTTCAGCCTTTTAGAATGGGGAAGAAAACTGCACAAAAGCCAGGAGATCACCAAATGATTGGCAGTCAGAGGATAGGGGTGGGGCCAGGGTAAGATGGTGTGGCCTTCTGGGAAACCCTGGAGGGCTGGATTGGGATCCCAAGTGGGCCAGATTCTGCAGCCCTGCCCTGCACAAACCAAGATTTTACTCGGGAAGGCATTAAACTCACCCCAGACCTGTGTGTTTCTGGGACGGCTGGTTACAGTGAGAATGTTGTCTTCCAGGGAAGCCTGTCCACTATTCAGCTGGTTTGCACATGTAATGACAACCCAGAGTACGGATTGAGTACGGGTTGAGTATGAGTTGTCGTTGAATCATGGGTTATTGTTGAATCATGGGTTCTTGCTGAACCATGAACAACCCAAAGTTCACAACCCAACAACAAAACCATTTATTATTATTTTATTTATTAGTAATAATTAAATACCACTTAATAAAATAAAATCCCTAAGCAGGATTCTCTTGAGTTCTCTTTCTGGGTTGTTTGTGGTTAACAACCCATAGTTAAACCATAGTACAGGGTTCACATGTAATGACAACCATGATTCAACAACAACCCATGCTTCAATGGCAGCCCATACTCAACCCGTACTCAGGGTTATCATTACATGTGAACCAGGTCATAGTCTCATTGAGGAACCCGTGAAAAGCTTCCATGGAACCCCAGCACTCCCCAATATTGATTTATTTTACACTTTTTAAAAAACAAAAAACCCCACAAATCCCACTTTTCAGGGTGTCTACCCTCATAACAACCTCAAACTGTATAACAACAATATGATAATATTCCAAATTATTAGAATAACAGCTAAAACAGCTAAAACATTAACAATATCTTCAAGCAGATAAAACATTTGCTAAAACACAGTACCATGAAATTACACAAATTTTAACCAGTTTACTTTTAACTCTTTAACGCTCTCCTAAACACCAACAAAGAATGGGCCAGACATATTTCCTTGGGAAGGATATTCCGAGGATGTGAGGCCACCATTGAAAGGCCCTGTCTCTGCTACTCGCCAACCTGACAGCTCTCACTGGTGGACCACTGAGAGCCAGGACATCAGATGCCGATCTTAACACTCAGTCAGACTAAAATAGGTGCAGGCAGTCCTTCCAAGAGCCTGGTCCCAAACTATTAAGGGTTTTAACGTACATTGTTTGAAACCCACAATTAGCTTTTAAAAACTGCTCCCTGGTTTTGCCATCTGCTCCTGCAAAGGATACTGCTGCAGAAATATTCAATACATGCTTTCCATATTGTGCTTCTGTGTAAATTGATAGAAGTGAAATGTTGCTGGTGAAGAAGCAGAGATCTCCACAGCCGTAACACAAACACTCATTTTGCACAGTCGGAAACCTCTGATAGCTCTCCTCTTTCGATTTCTGCATGTCGAGCTCACCTGCTGAATAATATCACAACCACTGGGTTAATTCTGGTTATCTCGGCCATTGGTGTCTTCGTCAACTACTTCCTGGTTTCTTCCTCTCGTCTTGACCCCTAAAGACCAAACTGCTGTCACTGCAGGATCTACCGCTGAGCATCGTCAGGATAATAATGTCTATGCACCAATGGCTCAAAAGGAGGAAAACTTGCCACCGTGAAGTTATACAGGATTAACAGGCTTATCTCTGGAAACAGGCCATATAAGAGGGATTCTTTTGGATGAGAAAAAATATATCTTCGTCTCTTGACAACTGGATCACAGGGAATGTATAAAGATCAACACTCAGGTTTGTTGATGCTCAGTCAACTTTGTAAGAGATTTTTGGGATGGAGGAAAAAGTGTTTGCCTTCAATATTTGGATGTTGATGCAAATTATTGATTGCCCAATTGTATGAATTGACTTTACCTGTATGTATGTGTGTGCCTAGATAGATAGATATCTATCCAGTATCAGAGGCAGTATGCCTATGTACGTCAGTTGCTGGGGAACATGGGTGGGGAGGGTGCTGTTGCGCACATGTCCTGCTTGTGGGTTTCCTGTGGGCAGCTGGTTGGCCAGTGTGTGAACAGAATGCTGGATTAGATGGACCCTTGGTCTGATCCAGCATGGCTCTTCTTATGTTATGTAATGATAACCCTGAGTATGGGTTGAGTATGGGCTGCCATTGAAGCATGGGTTGTTGTTGAATCATGGTTGTCATTACATGTGAACCCTGTACTATGGTTTAACTATGGGTTGTTAACCACAAACCACAGAGAGAGAGAGAGAGAGAGAGAGAGAGAGAGAGAGAGAAGATATGCCATATACATTCATTATTGCCTGAACACATGAATGGAAGAGCGAGGTCATACACCTAAGCCCTGCCCCCCCCCAGTGTCCACACACACACTTACCCCGATCTTACCACTATCAGTGAGAGAGTTTGCAGGGGGATTCTACTGAACATGTTCATCTGAACATCCAAAGAATCCTCCCCATGATCGGGAGCACTGCCCATTCCCCAGCAGCTGGTATAAAGAAGCATATAACCTTCAATACTGGTGGTAATAAATAGCCATGAGGACTAGTAGCCATTGATCACCTTCCCTTCCCTGAATTTGTCTAATCCTCTTTTAAAGCCATCCAAGTTGGTGGCCATCACCACATCTTTTGGTAACAAATTCCACGGTTTAGTTAAGTGCATAGAAATTGCAGAGCAATGTCATGGCATGTCTCCTCTCCACTATCACCCATCAGGTTGTTGGTTTTATTTTTACATTCCACAGGATCAAGTGATGAAGCTTTTCCTGAACTGTGCCTCTTCAAAATGCCAGTAAGAGCATATTTGAATTCAACACAATAAGAAATCCCTACTCCTTCTATATATAAAACTAGTATGTTCATGCAAAGCATTCAGTCTAGCTGTCTCCCTGACATGCTCCACACAAGTAATTATTTAGATTCAAATATGTGCTCTCCTACAAGCTTGAAGTGGTACAGTCCAGGAAGAGTATTACCTCTTTGATTCTGCTGAATGTATAAAACTGGGCCAGACCTAGATATATGATACTGTTCAGGTGCATGATGCTGCTTCTCCCTGTACCATCATGTCCATGAATTGAGATCTGTCAGGGATGCCCTTCTGGTTATACCATAACAAACAAAGTCCAGTCTTCCGGAACTCATAACAGGGCCTTCTCGGTGGTGGTACCCTGACTGTGGAATACTCTTCCCCTGGAGGTTAGACTGGTGCCAAGATTGGTCAGCTTTCGGCACCAGGTGAAAACAATCCTTTTTCAATGGGCCTTTTGATTAGACGGGGTGTGCCTATGTGTTACAGTGAGATAGCTGACAGGCGATGCAAGAGAAATTGTTGATGGTGACCCAGTTGCTGTGCATTTTTATTGGTTGTATTGGTTTCATAATGACATATTGGGCATAGTAGTGACCTACCCTGGGATCATTTGATCATGTGATGAAGGGCAAGTTATAAATTTTATAAGTAAATAAATTGTTGAAGCTAAGCGAGTGTTACACGGCTCTGAGCCTGGATGGATGTCTATATGGGAGCTCCATGTGAATCCCCTCTAAGGAGCAGGGTTCAAGGACAACAAATCATGCCTCATTCATTTTCCTATCAATCATCAATTAAGAGCCGTACTACAGAAAGCTGGGCTGGTAGCATATGCTATCTGATTGCCCCATTTCCAAAGCCATGCCTCACCTGGATGGCATCTATGCTATGCTGTAAGGCTCATCTTGAAGTTTTCTCCCTCCTCTCCTGCCGCTACCCCCAGGGACAAGCAACAGCATTGATTAAGGCATCGCAATGCTAATGCTCAGCCACAGCAGGTACTTGCTGTATTCTCAATTCCCGAAATAGACAGCAGTTGCTGCAATAATCCCCTTGCATTTAATTATGTCTTCTCCAACTGCTCTCGTCTCCATCAGCGCCATCCTCATTCAGTTGCACTGCTTTTATTTAAGTTATTACCTACTGGCTTGCTTTATTTATTTATCTATTTTATTATATTTCTTTCCCATTTTTTTTCCTGCAAGGAACCCAAGGCAGCTTACATAATCCTCCTCCTCCTCCTCTTCCCCATTTTATCCTCACCACAACCCTGTGAGGTCGGTTAGGCTGAGAGTCAGGGACTGGCCCGAAATCACCCAGTGAGCTTTATGGCTGAATGGGGACTAGAACCCGGATCTCCCGAGTCCCAGTCCAACACTCTCACCACTACGCCATGCTGGCTCATATTTATTTATTTATTTGGAAACCTATAGCCCCCTTTTCTCCAAAATGAAACTCAAAGCAACTTACAATAAATACACAGACAATAAAACAAATCCACCAAATGCAATAGACAGCCCCTTTCTTTCCCCTGACCACTGACTGTTTGGTGGTTTCCCAACTTTTGTGCAGTTTCCCCCCTTTTGAAAAGGTTGAAATGCCTCTCCTAAGGCATGGTTACCAACAGAAAAAGCTTTAAGCTGCAATATGCAGGTATCTTTGGCATTTTGGCCCCACCCTTTTTGCCTTTGCCCCACCCCTCATCAGAACGTGGCCCCTGAGAGTTTCTCTGAAATGAAATCCAGCCCTCAGATGGAAAGGGGTTCAACCGGTGGAGGCTGATGGCCCTAATGTCAATGGGGCAGTGTAACCACTCCGGATTGTAGTCTGAACTTTTAAAGAGCTCTGGATGGTGCTGAACCTATTTGGCGGATAGTATTCAGCACCATGGATAGCTCCTTTGAAGTTCAGAGTAAAGCCGTGGTGCTGAACCCTATCCCCCAAATAGGTTCAGCACCATCAAGAGCTCTTTAAAGGTTCAGACTACAACCCGGAGTGGATACACCACCCCACTGACACTGGAGCCACCAGCCTCCACTGGGTTCAACACCCCTAGTCTAAGAACTTTTTTCAGAGTGCTTCTGCATGTCCCATCACCAAGAGAGGCCAGGTGGGTGAGAACACGGGAGAGAGCCTTCTCTGTGGCAGCCCCCCAGCTGTGGAATGCTCTCACTAAGACAGTTAGATGGGCCCCTTCTTAGTTCAGTTCCAAACAGGCTGTTAAAACATTTTTGTTTTGCATGGCTTTTTCGGTAGTATTTTAAACGTATTAGCCGCACAGCCCATTTTCATGATTTTCTCCTTCTCTTAGTTCCATTCCATGTGATCGTTTAAACTTTTAACATTGTTTTAATTGTCATTCACCTTGGACAGCCCTATTTGGGTCGAAAAGAGACTTATAAATAAGGGTTCCCGTCCCCCATTCTAAAAGGTTCAAATGCCTCTCCTAAGGCTTAGTCACCTGCAATAAGTTGTTTTTGATAGTTTGCTGTTATTTGGGGCATTTGGGTCCCATCTCTTTTGCCTTTGGCTGGCCTCACCCACTTTGCCTTCAGCTCTGCCCACCATTGGAATGTGGCCCCCGAGAGCTTCTACAGAATTGAATTTGGCCCTCAGGCTGAAAGAGGTTCCCCACCCCTGCCATAAAAAAAATCTGCCTTCTCCCATGGTTTGCCCCCAACATCGGTTATTCAGAAGTATACTGCCTCTAAGCAGGGATATTATAGGTTGGATCCAGATTTACAGTGGGTCAACTGCACTGACGGAAGTGGACATCCCCTCCTTCTCCCCTTCCAGCCTCCTGAAAACACTACTCAGAGAGTCAGGAGACCCTGCTGAATGGGGTGAGGGGTGGTGCGTCGGGGAGGGGAGATCCCCCAAAATCGGCGGGCAGAGGGACCTTCCACGAGTGGAGCACTCCCTCTTCAATAAGGTGGATCCTGGATCCAGCCCGGGGGCTAAAAGCGGTTGGTGGGCCTATCCTTCCTCCCTGAATTTGTCAGTTTCTTTTAAAGAGCCATCAAAGCCATGGGTCGTCACCCTCGCGTTTGGCAATAAATCCCTTAAGTTAATTACGCATTGTTTAAGCATTTGTTCAATCAAGTCAGAAATGTGTCTCACAAAAAAGAAAGTCAGGATGCCAATTTCATTGAAACAAGCCCGCCCAAAAAAAAAAATCCCACCCAAGTCTATTGGGACCGTGGGTGCGTGGGGGGGGGGGGATTCAATTTCTGCTGAAAGAAAAGGAAGAGATCATCTAATATAAGATTTAAGATGCTATTCATATCATGTCTATTTTGATTATTTCATTGGTACATTTATGTCCTGCCTTTCTTCCGAGGAGCCCAAAGGAGCATGCATGTTTCTCTCTTCCTCTCCGCCCCATTTTATTGTCATAACACAACCCTATGAGATGGGTTAGGGGAGAAAATAGTGACTGGCCCAGCTCACCCAGTGGGCTTCATAGCTGAATGGTGTTTTGGATCTGGGTCTCCTGCCAGTCCCAGGACAACGCACTATCCTCTGTTCCACAGATTTGGAACCCCCAACCCACCAGCTTCTCTCCTGAACCATGCCTGTTAAAGACTGCCTTTTTCCAGCGCTGAGCAGGGAAAGACAGCCCCCCCCCTTTCTCCATGCACAGAAAAGCACTGGGGGAAAGTCTGATGGTGTTGCGGGGGGGGGGGCTTTGGGTGAAGAGGTTGGGGCTCTGGGAGGGAGGGGCTTGTTGCATCTTCTTTCATGTCAAGCCTCTAGGGAAGGGCTCTCCAACCTTGGGTCCCCAGATGTTGCTGGCCTACAGCTTCCAGCATACCCAGCCAGCATGGCTAATGGCAAGAGATGCTGGGAGCTGTAGGGCAGCAACATCTGGGGACCCAAGGTTGGAGAGCCCTGCTCTAGGGGGCTTCTGCTGGCTCCGTATGGAACATGCATAGCAGCAGTGGAGGCTGGCGACTCTGAGCTTTCAAGGAGCTATCCGTGGTGCTGACCCCATCCCCAAAATAGGTTCGGCACCATGGATAGCTCCTTAGAAGTTCAGAGTAAAATCTGGGGTGGATATGCAGCCCCTCTGGCATTTTTTTTTAAAAATTATTTATTTATTTATTTATTTATTTATTTATTTATATGCCGCCCAGTAGCCAAAGCTCTCTGGGCAGTTTACAACAATCAGTTAAACACACACACACACACACACACATAATACAGTATAAAATATACACAATAAAAACATAAAAAAATTAAAACCAAATTTGAAAATTGTTAAAATTTAAAATGACACAAATACCCACCCTCCACTGAGTAACAGTGCACACCCCCTGATATCATGAGGCCCCTCGGGGTGTCTAGGAGGCAATCCAGCCCTTGGGGCCAGAACTGTTCTCCACCCTTCCACCACACCAGCTCTTAAAATGATGGCGATGAAGGTATTGGAACAACAGCCCTGCTAGAGCAGACCAAAGGCTTATTGAGGGAGACAGGAGCAGGCAAAGGGACCACCAGGGTCTGCTCCACTTGGATTCTCCCTGCTCCCCCAGGAGATGAGAGGGGGAGTGGGGCCATCCCATCAGCCCTGCTGAAAGACTACTTAATTTCCCCCCCCCGTCTTCTTTGTGTGTTTCATAGATCAAAGAGTTGGAAGGAGCCTACAAGGCCATCGAGTCCAACCCCCTGCTCAATGCAGGAAACTAGAGGAGGGGTCTCCCATCCAAGTAATAACCAGGCGTGACCCTGCTTAGCTTTCCACACTCAGATAAGCTGAGCCAGCATGAGCCACAGGCCTGTAGTGTCTATTTAGATTGTGAGCCTGCGGGCAGGGACTATCTTGTTTTATTAACTGATTGTAAGCCACTGCGGGAGCCTTGTATATAAAATATCTTGTGTATAAAAGAGGTGTAAAAGTGTATCAGAATAAAATTTTAACCACATCGTGTCAAAAACATGACCAATCCATTTATGAGACCTCTCATGCTCCTCTTCTCAGCCCCCCCCCCCCCGAGACAACTTTGCTTATTACTTGCAAATGGGGAATGGGGAGGAAATAAATAAAAAATAAAAATCTTTATATCGAAAACAGTGTTCACCCTTTGAACCTCCTGCATTCGTGGCCTTTAGCAAACTTCTTATGGGGATACAAATATCCCGTCACGTCGGTTTGGGTTTGATTGGAACTGAAATCCCACAGGGAGCAGGTGGGGAAAGGGGAAAAAGGCAATAAAACCTCCCAATTTCATGTTAAACCACTGACATTTTAAAAAGAACTAAACTGGCAGTTGCCAGTCTATTGTTGTGAGCTACACTGAAGCAGAAACTCCTCCATGAAGGTCACAATGCTGGAAGCAAGGATGGGAGCAATTTAGAAACACCTGACATGTTGGTAGAGGTTTGGCAGGGAAGAGTGGCCCTCTTCCTTTTTCTGAAGGTGATCCTATTTTCTGAGAGACTCCGTCATAGAATCATAGAAAAGTAGAGTTGGAAGGGGCCTACAAGGCCATCGCGAGTCCAACCCCCTGTGCAACGCAGGAATCCAAGTCAAAGCATCCCTGACAGATGGCTGTCCAGCTGCATCTTGAATGCCTCCAGTGTGGGAGAGCCCATGGCAGGCCTGTGGCTCACGCTGGCTCAGCTTGTCTGAGTGTGGAAAGCTAAGCAGGGTCAGGCCTGGTTATTACTTGGATGGGAGACCCCTCCTCTAGTTTCCTGCATTGAGCAGGGGGTTGGACTCGATGGCCTTGTAGGCTCCTTCCAACTCTATGATCTATGAAATCTATTAAACCTCCCTAAGTAATTGGTTCCATTGTCTTATTGCTCTAACAGTCAGGAAATTTTTCCTGATATTTAGGTGGAATCTGGGTTAATGTAACTTGAGTTCATTATTCCGTGTCCTGCAAACTGGGATGATCGAGAAGAGATCCTGGTCCTCCTCTGTGTGACCACCCTTCAAGTACTGGAAGAGTGCTATCATATCTCCCCTCAGTCTCCTCTTCTGAAGGCTAAACATGCCCAATTCTATCAGTCTCTCCTCACAGGGCCTTGTTTCTAGTCCCTTTATCATGTTTGTTGCCCTCCTCTGAGTCTGAACCCTCTCCAGTTTGTCTACATCCTTCTTAAAGTGTGGTGCCCAGAACTGGATGCAGTACTCAAGATGAGGCCTATCCAGTGCTGAGTATAGGGGAATTATCACTTCTTCACGCGATTTGGAAGCTATACTTCTATTAATGCAGCCCAAAATAGCATTTGCCTTCTTTGCAGCCACATCGCATTGCTGGCTCATATTCAGTTTGTGATCTACAACAATTTCAAGATCCTTCTCACTTGTCATAAGGTGTCCATATGGCCTACTTTACAGAGAACAGCCCTCTATTTGAAGGCATCCTCGATTTCAGGGGTGTTGAGCACCTTTCAGCCAGAAGGCCAAATTCCTTTTCAGAGAAGCTCTGGGGGGGGCACATTTGAGTGGTTGGTGAAGCCACAGGCAAAAGGGGTAAGACCAAATGCAAAGGGGGCAGAGACAAAAATGTGTTTATTTTATTTATTATATTTGTATGCCACTTTTCTTCCTACAGGGAACCCAAGGCGGCTTACATAATTCTCCTCCTCCTCTCCAGTTTATCCTCACAACAACCCTGTGAGGTAGGCTAGGCTGAGAGTCAGTACCTGACCCAAAGTCACCTCACTGAGCTTCATGGCCAAGTGGGGACTAGAATCCCGGTCTCCTGAGTCCCAGTCCAACGCTCTAACCACTATGCCACACTGGCTCTCATGTCCACAAATGCCAGCATGTTTTATCTTAAAGCTCTTCTTGCTGCCAGTAACTAAGCCTTGGGAGATGTGGCGTTTCAGCCTTTTAGGATGGGGGTAAAATGCACAAAAGCCAGGAAAATACCCAATGATTGGTGGTCGGGGGAAAGGGGTGGGGCCACAAGAAGGGGGCATGGCCAGATTGGGACCCTCGGGGGCCTGGATTTGGTCCCCGGGCTTGCAGTTCCACACCCCTGCACAATCGAATTATAGGGCACTTAATCTCATGCTGTGTTACTGAGTTGCGGTGCTACTCACCCACTGAGTACGTGACTCAATGCGGAGGCCCTCATGGCCAAACTGCTCCCTAAATTGTCCTGCAAAGTCTCTACTCCTCTGTTCCAGGCTGAGTTTCTTAATGTTGACACGACATATTCTGCCAAGTACTGGGTTGGGCCGTCTGTGCATGCTCTTGTGACAAGCTGCTTTGCCAACGGGAGCTTGATCTGTACACACACACACACACACACACACATTCATTTAATGAAGTTATGTTTCATTTGTGTTCAATAAGAACAAGGGAAAAGTTACTGATCTGAGGTCACAACTTGCCCACAAGTTTATTTGATTACATGTACGTTAAATAGGTTGAGGATAAGGGAGGAGGACTTGAGACCTCTGGGGGGGGGGGAGCTGTTGCTCTAACTCAGTGTTCTCCAACCTTGGGTCCCCAGATGTTTTTGGCCTACAACTCCCAGCATGCCCCAGCCAGCATAGCTGGCTGGGGCATGCTGGGAGTTGTAGGCCAAAAACATCTGGGGACCCAAGGTTGGAGAACACTGCTCTAACTCATCAGGGACTTGCCCCAGTTGCCGATGCCACAATTTGTCCCTCAGAGACATTCAGCTCACGCCTGAGCTTCCTACGCCGGCTGAGGCCTTAGTAGGTTCACCATGTCGCCCAAATTCTGCTGGATGGTCCCCTTCTGACTCCTGCTGCTACCGCCAATGCTGGCTTTTTAAAACTTCCTTACTTATTGGCCTCAATTCCTCCCCACTCTGTTCTGCACCGCCAAAAGTTGTGACAATTACATGCAATGACATTGTCGCTCGTATGTACTTCCCTAAGGTCATACCCCAGGGAAGGCAAAATGTATGCCAACTCCTTAGCCAATCTAGTTACCATGAAAAAAAAGTTCCTTCTTGGGTCCCAGAAGGACAACCAGCTAGTCCCCAGAGTAAGGGGCTACCTAGGCAGGGAGGGTGTCTGTGCTGCCTGCCCAGCTGGACTGAGACCAAGGCCAGCCCCCACCCTGTGAGACAGATATGTTTTTCCATGTCTCACACGACTTTCTGACAAAAATCTCACAATGACCGAGATTTCAGTGTCGCTTGTGAGCTGGGCCATGGCTGCAGCCATGCGGGGTGCGGCCTCTTTTTCATAGATCATAGAGTTGGAAGGAGGAGCCTACAAGGCTATCGAGTCCAACCCCCTGCTGAATGCAGGAAACTAGAGGAGGGGTCTTCCCTCGCCGCAATCTCCCTCTTCCACTAATAGCACGGTTGGGAGGGGGCTTTTTTCTACAGAAATTCTCAAAGCGTTGTTGTTGTTTTAATGGTAGTAATAATCAGACGCAAGATCCGGAAAACACAGCATTAAAAATTCTTACACAAAATAAAGCACCCGTTATTAGTTTGCACAGGGTTTGTTGCCGTTCACGGGAGTGGGGAGCTGTTCTGCTTTAAATTATTCAAAACTTTTGAAAACGGAATAAAAATCAAGTTCACATGGTTTAAAACCAGTAAAATGCAAGTATCATCAAATAGGATGCAGTACTTAAATAATTTTGTTCTCGGTGAACTTGTGCCCTGAGTTCCTGATGGAAGAGAAACATTCTAGCAGCTCTCCGAAAATAAACTAATGGAGTGAGGTGGTATATTGGCTTTAGTGGGGAATTCCATATACCGGGGGCAACCACCCAGTTTTATTTTGGATGGTGGCAGCACTCAAGTAACAGCTGTAGCTCAGTGGTCGAGCATTTGCTTTGCATGCAGAAGGTCCCAGGTTCGATCCCTGGTGTCTTCTGGTAGGGTGAGGAAAGAATCCTGCCTGAAACCCTGGAGAGCCATGTGTAGAGTGTCCATGTGTCATGGGGTGGGGATATGTATAAGAGAAGATGATTCTACCATCATCATCATTATTATTACGTGCCCGGACACTAAGATCTTCATCAGTAGTCCTTCTCTGAGAGACCCTGCCAAAGGAAGTGAGGCAGGTGGCTACCATGAGGAGGGCCTTTTCTGCTGTGGCACCCCTGGTTGTGGAATGAGCTCCCCATAGAGGCTCGCCTGGCGCCCACATTGTACTCTTTCTGGTGCCAGGTGAAAACCTTTTTATTCTCCCAGGCATTTTAATCTTTTTAATCATTTTAATCATCTTAATCATTTTTATCTGGTAGTTTTTAACTGTTGCTGTAATTTGAACTGCTGCTAGCCTTGCTGTTTGTTTTAATCTATGGTTTTAAATTTTATAGTTATATTATATTGTATTTTATGGTTTTAACTGTTGTAAACTGCCCAGAGAGCTTCGGCTATTGGGCGGTATAAAAATGTATTAAATAAATAAATAATATTATTAATATTAATTTTATTTCTATACCTTCCAATAGCTTACCTGTACAGTACAATGGCCATCTGAGGTGCTCCTCCAGGTTTCTCCTCCAAGGGAGGCTTGGGACATGGCAACAAGGGGGACAGCCTTGTCAGTGGTGGCTCCCTGATTATGGAACACTCTCTCCAGTGAGGCCCACTTGGCGCCAACATTGTTATCCTTTTGGCATCAGGTTAAGACTTTCCTCCTCTCCCAGGCATTTGAAAGCATATGATGAGGTTTTAACCGGTCCTGGGATTCCTGTGGTTGATCATTTTTAATTGCTTTGGTTATTAAATGGTTTTTATACTATATTTTATACTGTAATCTTAAGGTTTTCATCTTTTGTAAACCGCCCAGAGAGCTTTGGCTATTGGGTGCTATAGAAATGTTCATCATCACCAGATCATCAGTCCCTCAGACATCTTGGACCTTGGCCATGTGGAGCTGTAAAGATTCACACGGAAATCTTGTATTTGGCCTGGAAACTAACTGGTAACCTATGAAGTGTTGTGATATGTATCACATTACCAGCTGTGGCACACTGTTTACACATGGAAGGAACAGAATGGCGGGTAAACAGGTTTATTATGTCTTTCTAGAATCTCGTGTTTTCGCAGGGGTTACTAGAGTGTGTGAGAACAATATGAGCTAGTCACATGGTTTGTATGTTCTGATGACGTGTTAACTTGTTGTCTGTCTGAAGCCATTTTAGAGAGAAGCTGAACTGTTTCTTTCTTCTTCTTCTTGACCTTCTTGGTAATGCATGCTGGACTTGTTACTGCCACAATGTAACGTCTTTGCTGGAGTGGAGTGAGCTCCACTGAATGTAATGCTTGCTATGCATTTATACTCTGCAAATGGACTGTAACTAGGAAATGTATACTCTGTAGAACTTTACTTGCTAAGTGAATAAACAGGTAGAATTAAACCTGTGGTGTTTACAGAGTGTTTCCTGATTCCATGGATTAATCTGCAATGGAGCAGCCAGGCTGGTTCACTGGCACACACGCTGCACGCTGCACGCTGCTGCTGGAGGAGGGAGACAGATATCTGGTAGCTCTGTGTGTGGATTGTACAGGCGAGTGCAGGCACACTGACAAGGATTATAAATCTCCTAACCCGCACACACACTCTGCTAAAGTCAAGTTCCATCATGAAGATCCTTTCATGTGGGTGTAATATACTCTGTGTGGTCCCCTGTCAGCATTGGACAAAAGCTGATCACACCATATTCTGGAACACTACATTTCCAAACCAGATGAAGCTGTCTGAGTCAGACCACTGGTCTACAGGGCTGGTGCAAGGCAGTTTGGTGCCCTAGGCAAGATCAGATATTTAGCGCCCCCCCTTCCCACTTGAGCCGTCCCTCCCTATTTCTGGCGCCCCCTTTAGCCCTGCGCCCTAGGCAGCTGCCTAGTTGGCCTAATGGTAGCACCGGCCCTGCTGGTCTATCAACCTTGGTACTGTCTACACTGACTGACAGCAGTTCTCCAGGGTTTCAGGCAGATGTCTTTCTTAGCCCTAGCTGGAGAATCCAGAGATTGAACCTGGGATCTTCTGCACAGGTTGCCAAGCAAACTGAGAAATTTCATAAGAGAGCCAGTGTGGCGTATTGGTTAGAGTGTTGGACCAGGACTCGGGAGATCTGGGTTGTTCTAGTCCCCACTCAGCCATGAACCTCACTGGGTGACTTTGGGCCAGTCACTGACTCTCCATCTAACCTACCTCACAGGGTTGTGGTGAGGATAAAATGGAAAGGAGGAGGAAGATTATGTAAACTGCCTTGGGTTCCTTGCAGGAAAAAAGGTGGGATATAAATATAATAAATAAATAAATAACCCCCCCCCCCCGCATGCCTTACAATGATGCTACATCCAGATCATTCTGGGGTGGGGGGGATGGCCTCTAGCTGAGAAAGGAGCTCCATTGACACCTCAGACATTGTGGGAGGGGGTGGTAAACAAAAAAGATGCACTTCTACCACTGCCATCACAATAAACCTCTCCTTCCCCAAAAAACACATTGCAAAGTTTTGCTTCCCCCCAACTCAAAATCACCCCCCTAGTTTTTCCCCCCAGAAGGCGAAGGTTTGAGAACTTTCAATTCAGAAAATTCCATAACCCAAACTGTGCCTTAATCGGCTGGTGCCGTCTGCATGCTGACCCCTGTGTGAGCACAAGAACTTCTCACCTTTTAAAACCGATGAAGCCAAATTATTGACCGCCAACCTGTACTCAGCATTTTCTTGCTTGACAGCCAGGCTCTGATATTTATGGAGATGCTCTTAAGTAGCTGTGTTGCGGCACGCTTGAAGGGTTATTTTTTTGCATAGCTGCTAGTCAATATGTTTCCCTTCGGTGATACAGTAAGTATTAAGAAGCAAATAACTGCAGGCAAGTTCCTATAATAACTTGGGTAATGATGACAATATCTTTGGCCCAACAGCAGCAACAACTACAAAAACCCATACACACACCTCTGGCCTGGAGCTTATTGCTTAGCTGGGGACCATTAACACCAACAACAAGGGGATGGAGATTGCCAGGGTGCTTGGATCAGATCCACATATTTCTAATTAAATTTTGAAAAGTAGAATGGGATGACCTCAGTGGGACATGGAACAGTAATGTGGCAGTGTGTCCTACTTTACTGAGAACAGTCCTCTATTAGAAGGGCTGCCTGGTCCAAGTCCAGTTTAAAGATAAAGAACCACAAGAAAGGAGAGCAAGAAACCTGAAGTTGCTCATGGACAGTTTGCATCTGGACAGTGACAGACAGAGCAGATACACAGGTCACCTGGTCGCAGTCTTCCCCCACTTTACTGAGATGTATTGTGTATTTCTATTTAAAATTAAAGCAATTGTTTCCAGCTTTGCATACATGCATACATACACACATATTAGCATATGTACAATCTTCTGCAAATTGGTGTCCTCTTTGTCCTCTTTTTGGTGATGCATTTCCTCTTTTTGTTGTTGTTGTTGTTGTTGAACTTCTTGCCTGATGAATCGTTCTGGAGAACTCAAAAGCTTGCACAGTACTTTGTGACTTTTGAGTTGGCCCTGTAAAGGTATGACAGTGATCATGGATTTTGGACATTTTTTGCAGGAATTTTTCCTTTGGTCTGTGCTAGGGATGTATGAACCAGCAAAACTCGAGCTCGCTTAAGTTCTCTGAATTCCATCTCAAAGCTCATTCCAACTCGAGTCCGTATCAGATTGCGAGCTTTGTGGGGGGTCTTTCGGTATGAAAATCTGTGCATATTTTCATGCATATTTTTTTCCAAATATACACATCAGTTGTGTGCAGCTTTGAAATGTATGCATTCTTCTCCCATTGATTAAAGCATGTTTATTAGCATTTTCCAAAAGTACACTTTTTTTTCAAGCTCATTTTTCAAATGTATGCATGCCGTTGAATGCAATTTGGGGGGTCCGCAAATCACATTGCAACCTCAGAAATGTACAGACTTCAACCGCAGATTGCATCCACGTCCATGTTCAGTCCGGAAGGTGCAAACTGTGTAAATCCTGATCAAAAACAAACTGAAACAAAATTCTCATATATCCCTAATGGCTGGCTACCTTCACTTTTTGTATGACTTAAGCAAGCCGTTTGTTAAAGCAATTGCAGCAACGTGGTGCACAAACTCCTGTCTAAAAGAGGAGAGAAATCCCCTGAATGGGACCATTTGTAGTGTTAAAATGTTCTTCGTCTACCCTTCACCAAGCCTCCTTTCATCCCATCTCCATTTCAGCAACTGGCAAAATCATAGTGACCAACACACACAACTGACTCCTAATAAAATGCACTGGAGTCCCCCGCACTTTATTAAAAGCTTTGGGAATCATCAACAACAACAGCAACCACAAACCCTCCCGTGTTTTAATTTACCTGCCCCCAAGGCCAGTGAAATATAGGCTGCGTGCCACTACGTGCTTCGGGTAGCAACAACTTAGATACTGAACATGACATGATGGGGCATAGGGGAACTGCCAGATGAAAAGCTATCAAGTGTGTGTTTCCTCCATATGAAGCAGCCATCCATTTCTGGAGTTAATGAAAACTCCCACACAGATCCGGCTGTTGCACCAACATGGCTATTTCTTTTCGGACTCCCCGGGGAACCTGGAGGCGTTTCCAGCTTTTGACTGCTGGCTTAGTCCCCTCTGGCAGCAGTCTACTCATGTGAGCAGTGTAATGTCAGAACTGCACATTCACACGAGATCTCTGCACCCTTCCGTGCATAAAAACATCAAAATGTACAGTTTGTTTGTTTTTCCGGTCGAGGGGGGAGAAGATGTGAGATCGTGTGAGCTCACTGAACCCGCTAGAGCAGCGAAGTGTCCTCTTTTACATAGGAGAGTCCTCTCTCTGAAGGCCTGCCAGAAGACTGCCCTCTATTTTGAAGGTGTCCCCATTTGAAGGGCTGTCCACTTCATGTCCAGTTTAAAGATAGAGTACCATCAGAAGGAAGACCTGGACCTTGAAGCTTCCCATCAGGAGCACCTGAACAGCAGACTGAGCAAGGCACATGGGTCAGCTGGTCATGGTCTTCCACACTATGGCGAGATGGGCTGTATTTCTATTTAAATTATAATTATTATTTCCACATTTGCATCTACACATATAAATTAGCACATGTAAATTTTATGCAAATTGGTTTTGTGAAGGACTGCCAACCGGTCCTTTACTCAAGACCAGAGATCAAAGGTGCAGAACTGCCAGCCTTAGCTCTGCCGTCTTGACCTGATTCTCTCAGGGCCTTGCCCTGGGTCTAGACACTGGATTTAGCACTGAACCACAGAGGAACCACACACACCGTGTGGGGTAAAACCAGGAAAGTTTATTTAAGGTAAACAGATTACAATAAAAGGTGGGGAATGAGGGAAGAGGGAGAAAGGATGGGGAGACACTTTGGTACATACAAGTAGAGCTATAAAACAACAAAACTAGTTCTTTTACTATAGAACTACCCAGGCACTCTCTTTACCTGGCGGCTGGTCCTCTTCAGGATTTGCCTCAGCAAAAAAGCCCTACTCCCGTGAAAGTGTGCAGGCAACAACAACCCAAACCAGAAGCCACAGCAGCAGTATAGATTCTTCCCCCCACCCTTCCTTTCAGTAGCCCAGGTGTCTTTAGCCAATCAGGATGAACTTCATCTGGACCAGGCAGGGGAGGGGTGGCTCTTTGCCACATTTTCATGCAAATAGCTGTGGCACCGGCCATCAAAGACACGTGGGAGACTCTGTGGCCTCAGGAGCCATCAGAGAAACTATGTACATTTTGCATTTCCCAGCCCCCAGCTGGGATTATACTTGTTTACACCTGTGGAGGTGTGTGTGTGTGTGTGTGTGTGTGTGTGTGTGGTGCAGGAAACTCTGATGCTTTTTCTCCACAGGTTCCCTCTTTTGTGTTTTGTCCTCTTTTTTGGTGCTGCATGTCCTCTTCTTGGCCGTTCATAAGTGGCTACCGTAGTGTCACACACACACACACACACACACACACAATATTACACCAGCGAGCACATTGAATGACCTGGCAGCTGAACATGGGGGACCAAATCTTTGGGACACTTCTCAGGCCTCCAAAATCTTCTCAGCATGATACAGTTGCGAGGGGAGAGTCCATAGCTCAGTGAGAGAGCACATGCTTTGCGTGTCAAAGGTCCCAGTTTTAATCCTTGGCTACAGTGGTGCCGTCAGGACAGGGCTTTGGGGGAGTCGTCCAGGGCCCCATTCAACTGAATGAGCAAAAGGGCCCCTGAACAACGCAGAGCTGGCTGACTACATTTTGAAATATGTGAAATAATACCCATCGCCATCTAAACGACATTCAATCTAGTGCCTAAAATTGTGTGACTGCACCGTGGGTGTGGTGTGGCATCTCCAATGAAAAGGGTCAGGTTGCAGGGGACGGAGGCTGGTGGCTCTGCATTGTTCAGGGGCCCTTTTGCTCATTCGGTTTTTAGGGGTAGGGTTCAGCACCACGGATAGCTCCTTCAAGGTTCAGACTGCGACCCAGAGTGGATACACCACCCCACTGACATTGAAGCCACCAGTCTCCACTGGTTGCAGGCAATGGGAAAGTTCTTTGCCTGCCCTGGGCCCTGGAGTCATACACCCTTCCCCTGGCCCCACTTCCTTCCCCACCCACAAAAAAACCCCACTTCAGGCCTGTGGCTCACGCTGGCTCAGCTTGTCTGAGAGTGGAAAGCTAAGCAGGGTCAGGCCTGGTTATTACTTGGATGGGAGAGTCCTCCTCTAGTTTCCTGCATTGAGCAGGGGCTTAGACTCGATGGCCTTGTAGGCCCCTTCCAACTCTATGATCTATGAAATCTGTGAAATCTATAATGACTGACTGAGATAGAGCCTGTTGGCAATTGGTGGCCACAGGGCTAAATGCGGCTCCTTCTGGCTTGCTAACAGTCCAGTTGGAGAAATGAAAAGATTGGCCCATGACCTGTCTGTCAAACTAGTTGCTGGTCAAGCAGGGCTGTAGCTCCTGGGAGGGGGCCCTCCGAGGGGGGGTGTCTGTCCCATCAGAGATATTCCAGCTCCCCTCCCTGAACATTCAGTTGCTTTTTAAAGTAAATTTCTAGCCATTTTACTTCCAGAGATATAAGAAAAAGTGTGCAGGCAGGATTCCATCCGATTGCTTATTAGGAAATGTTTCTTGGCTTGCTTGTTTAAAGCATTTATATCCTGCTGCTCAGCCAAAAAGTTTCCTGGAGCAGTTTACATACAATCAGTTAAAACAAAAAATACAAGACAGTCCCCGCACCCAGGTCTACAATCTACAAAGTCATGACACAAAAGGAAAAAAAGGTGGGGAGGGAAGAGGAAAAAAGCAAGTGGTCTTTCAGAAGAGCAAGTGGAATGCCCCTGCTTCTCATCTCATTTCCCTCTGCAAATAATGCCATGAAAGAACTTAATAAACATATCTGATTACCCATATTCATCTTCTGGCTATTCTGCAACACATCACTACCTCTTTAGGCTCTCTCCACACAAAAGAAGTCAGGTTGGTGCAGCTTGCCTCAGCCTGGTGCCTTCCTCAACCATGCTGGCTGGGTGATTCTGGGAGTTGTAGTCCAACACATCTGGAGGGCACCAGGTTGGGGAAGGCTGGGGCTAATATCTTCAGGGGAGAGAGTGTTCTTAACATCAGGGGTGAGCTGTTCCGTCTGCTCTGATGCACCCCACTGCCAGGGAAACTTTGGGGTGTTACTGCAGCGCTCTCTTGGCATGGGGGGGGGTTGGCTTTTGCTTGTAGGCACGTGGGAGGTTGTATTCAGTTTTCTTTTCAAGTTTTGAGATATTGTTGCTTCGGACGTGTAAGTCGTATTGAACAGGGTTGTTTGGATTTTGTATTTGTATTTTACTTTTGTAAACTGCCTTGGGAGCCTTCTTTTGCCAAAAGGTGGCACGGAAATCAGTGAAAATAATAAAATAGCATAGAAATAAGCAGTAACCTACCACCAGCCCAGACCAGAGATTGTAGGTAAAGTCCTTTGAAGATCCCACTAATGCCATATCAGCATAAAGAATGCTTCTAGTCCTCATCAGTTACAGTGTCTTGCAGAAGTATTCACACACCTTCTGTGTAATTGACTTTTCCACATTCTGTTGTGCTTACAACCTGGAACTGAAATGGATTTAATTGGCACTGTTACCACTTGATGTGTACACAAGATGCTCAACACTGTGAAGGTGCAAAATATGTTTATTGTGGCACAAAAGTTAAGTACGCTGAGAGCCAGTGTGGCGTAGTGGTGAGAGTGTTAGACTGGGACTCAGGAGATCCAGGTTCTAGTCCCCGCCGGCCATGAAACTAACTGGGTGACTTTGGGCCAGTCACTGACTCTCAGCCTAACCTACCTCACAGGGTTGTTGTGAGGATAAAATGGAGTGGAGGAGGAGGATTATGTAAGCCGCCTTGGGTTCCTTGCAGGAAAAAAGGCAGGGTATAAATATAATAAATAAATAAATAATAAATAAATAAACAAACAAACAAAAACAAACTAGCACTTGTTGGTTGCATAAGTATTCCTACCCCCTTTGCTGTGGCATGCCTACTTCTGCAAGGCACTGTACAATATAAATCTGTGCTTGTCCTCAGAGGGGAAGGGGACACAACTTCCTTGAAAAGTGGAAACACCACGTACAAGTTGGAGGGGCACAGTAGGAGCAAACTGCCTTTCCGGGGGGGGGGAGGAGAAGAGTAAGCTTTGGCCAACGTGTTAGATTTCTGAAAGAGAACTATCACTCCATTTCGGCATCCACACTCCCATTCTAAACATCTCCTTTCCCCCTGAAGTAAGGAAGCCCTATCGATTCCGATGGAAATCACGTCCAGCGAGGAAGCGGCGCTGTCGCGCTGCAGCCTTCCTTTAGGTTTCTAGCGGATGCTTCAGTTTTAATTGGTATGGGAACAGTGCCTTTCGGTTCAAGTAACCACAGGGGTCCGTGCCACGGAGAGGCGAGTAGTCGGGGCCGCGGGCGAGGCTACTGGACTCTGGACAGAGGGGCTCAGGTCAACCCCCTGGCTACACCTGTGCCCTTGAACAATTCAGGAAGCAGGCATCCCACCCCTATGATTCTGATTTTCTCTCTCCCATCACCCACCCATAAATGGAGGGTGGGAAAACACTCGCGCAGCAGCAACCCCTCATCCCAAACCGGAAACCGACCTTGCTCTGAATCAACTAGTCTTTCCCCAACCTCCTCCCTCCCTCCCTCCCACACACGCCTCGCCTCCCCCCCCCCGCTCCATCACTCACCCCCACGTCTTCCCCCTGCATCCAGTCCACGCACCTGCTCGCTCGCTCTCTCGCTCTGGCTCTCTCCATCACTTCTTGATGCTTTCCACTGCGGACTTTTAGCCGGGGGAAATCTCTCCGGGAATCGTTCCTCTAGCTTTTTCTCTCCATCACGGTCTAGTAGTTGCTCCAGAAGAGGAACGCCCCTCCCCTCTCTCTTTCTCTTGCTCGATCCCTAAGGATTCTTGCTGGCAGTTCTTGGGGGGGGGGGGGGGCTTATCACTAGATTTAAAAAAAACAAAAACAAACGTGGATCTCCCTTGATCATTATCTTCTTCCTCCGCCCCCGGCCCCCCCCCCGCCACATCTCTTCGACTGGTTTATTTTTCTTTCTTTTCTTTTCTTTTCTTTTTTTTTTTTTTAAAAAAATTCTTCTTGGTTGATCTCCTAGTAAGAGATGGCTTGAAAAAATCAGGTAAGAAATGGGAAAGTAAGGTTTTACGGTATGTGTGTGTGTGGGGGGGGGGGGATCTGATTCTGCTGCGCAGTCTAAGGAGAAACCCAGACGCGCGGGAGGGTGGGCGGCAGTTCACACGTCGTATCGCAGCTGGAATGTAAAGGCGGGGGGTGGGGTGTTCAGAGGCAGTTCTTGGCTTGGGGTCGACCCCCCCTGGCTGGAAACTTAGCGGGGGGGGGAGAGAGAGGTACCGGCTGATGATGATTGGGCCAGTCTCTGCAGGATGTGAGTCAATTTCCCTTGATTAAACACACAGGCGCACAAAGGAAGGGGATTTAGTTTTGAAAATAATGGGGAGATGGCTGCTTCCCCGCCCCCATCTCCAGTTTGGGGGGGGGGGGATCTGGTGAGATGGAAGAGGGAAACTGCACTTTTTAGACTCCCAGAAGTCACTTTGCACGCTTCTCCCCACCCCCCACCCGCGTCTCATGCCTCCTTGCCTCGCCTGTCCCCCTCTCTAGTCAATTACAAGCAGACAAGCAGACAAACAAACGCCTTCAAAGGCAACGTTTCTCTTCGTGGAGGCTGGCGTGTTTCTGTGCGTGTGTGTGTGTGCGTGCGCGCGCGCGCGCCTGTCTGTCTCCCTGTGTATGTAGCTTTGAAACCCAACCATTTGATCTCTGGGGAATACAACTTAATTTTCTATCTCCTTTTCTCCATCCCTCTCTTTCTCTCTCTCTCTCTCTCTTTCGCTCTCGCTCGCTCTCTCTCTCTTTTTGGATGGCCTCATCAATGCCTTACGCCGGAACGTCAGATGGTGAAATTTCTTCTTATAGGTTGAGCAGTGTGTTGATCCGAGAGTCGGAAGAGAGGGGGTAGAAGAGAGGAGAGAAAGAGAGAGAGTGGGGTCCAACCCTTCAGTTTCTCTGGCTGATTTGGACTGTATATCCACCCAGGAGGACGAGGAGGAGGAGAAGGGAAGATTTGAGTTCTGACTGTGGCTGGGCGAACGGAGGAAAGGAGGAGGAGGAAGAGGAAGAAGAGGAAAAATCCGCTGGAAATAACCACTTCAGAGAAAAGGTGGGGGGAGAATCGCCCTCTCTTGGCTTCCTGAGCTCTCCCTTGAAGATCCGAGCCCAGATGGGTCTCGGAAGGAAACCTTGGATTTCTCCCTTGTTTTTGGACTCCAGAGAATCCCATTCAACACAAGGAAGTTGAACTGTGGTTGCCGCAGAGTTGTTAGAGGAGTGGGGAGGAATAACCAGAATAATTATCATAACGGTAATAATAATAATCAGACCAAAAGATTTACGATTCAGTTCTCAGGATCAATTCTTCCCACGTCACGACAGCAATTCTTTTGGACCAACGGGCTGTGGATTTTTTAAATATATATGTGTGTGTGTGTGTGCGCTTCCAAACCGGGAAGAGAAGGGGGGGAAACAACGGAGCTTGGTGGCTTTAGGTGGTATTGATGAAAAGTATTCCTTTTTTTTTTTCCTTTTAAATTTATCCTCACCCTGGACCGGTATATCCAATTCCTCCATCCGTGTCTTTTCATTGCCATGGGATTGAAGATTTCTTAGCTTGGTGGCTGTGACCGCCCCTCCAATTTTTTTTTTTTCTCTCTCCTTGCCCTGCACTCCAAAGCCTACATATATGAGATGGAAAATCGAGGGCTGTTCAGTGCCCTTTGTTACCTGATGCTAAATGCCCCTTTGCTGTTCATGGTACATGGTAAGTCACAAACTTCCAATATTCTTGGGTTATGTTGTTGTCGCCTTTTCTTTTTTTTTTCTTCTCCCCCCCCCCTCTTTTTTTTTCCCCTGTAGCAAAATGAGGCAACTAGTTGACAAGCCAGTAGCAAGTGTCATATTTTAAGCAGCTGAGAGGGTGTATTCTCACTCATGCCCATTACGATGGGGGAATTCTCCTTGCTTCTTCCTCTCTTTCCAAAAATCTGTGTGATATATGTCTTAACAGATCTGAATGCCAAATGTAAAGTCAGATTGCTATGCTATATATATATATATATATATATATATAATCTGCTTGAAATGTTCCACTGTTGAGGTCTTCTGTGGGTTGCTTGTTTCAGAAAAGGCAAGTGAGCTCACTCTGTTGCAAATCCAAGAAGGATGCTGAAGCAAAAGGGTGCATGCAGACTGTACCTAGCTGGGGCTGCAGGATTGAGGAAATGCCTGCACTCTGCAGCAGAGAGGGAAAATCCAAAGCAACAGGGAGCTCGGGAACAGTGAGGTGGCATGGTACCACAACCACCAAAGCACCGCTGTCGAAATGTGTGCAAAACTTGGTTGTCCCTTGAACGGGGGGGGGGGGGGGATCTGTGTCTCCCTGCAGGCTTTTGGTTCAGGGAGGGGAAATATCCTGCAAACTTTGTTATGCTCTCCACTTGTCTGATATTATGGATGGGTGCCCAGACTGCAGTGATCACGGGGGGGGGGCTTCACTGGGGGTGGGGGAAGTAGTCCCAAATCCCTCCTTCACAGGGAGAAATGGCTGGCAAACCTTGCTCTCGCCTGCTGTTCGTGATACACCATAATTTGGATTTAATTATTTATTTATTTATTTTAATGGATGAATCTGATTAAGGACCTTTGTGTACAGAGGGGCTCAGCTAGATGCCCTTAAGATTCCCCCTTTTCCAGTCCCCCGTGTTTCTTCAGTTCTACAGAGTGTGTATAGCTTCCATGATGCGTCTGATAGTTCAGGGGAGCTGAGAAACTCCCCACAGCCTGCAATGTTCTCACCTTGCCTTTTGGATTGTAGCAAAACAACCTGGTCATGCCTTTTCTAAATCTCTCTTCCTTGCTACCCTCTCCTTTCCTTGTCATTTTTTAATATATATATATTATTATTATTATTATTTTGTCTTCAGCTACATTTACAGAAGTTCCTAAAGATGTGACTGTTAGGGAGGGAGATGATATTGAGATGCCTTGTGCTTTCCGGGCCAGTGGATCCACCTCGTACTCCTTGGAAATCCAGTGGTGGTATCTTAAAGAACCAGCACGAGAGCTTGCCCATGAATTAGCCATCAGCGGCCCTGGCAGCAGAAGCAAGGTAATGAATGCAATGATACACACACCCATTAATTAACATGATGTGATACAGACTACAAGTCGGGTAGGAACAGAAAAGCAATACTTGGTCCAAAAGCGATCGAGCAACCTGTATGGAGAAAGCTGTGTTTCCAGGGTTGCTTCTTTCTACCTGCCTTCTGGTACACCGGGTGTATTCAGACAAACAAGCTGAGGTACTAGGGGGATTCAGTGTTTGGCGCAGAGGGCCATTTGTGTGAATGTTCAGAAGCGTGGTGGATCTGTGGCTAGTTCACAAGTGTATATTTGGTACTCAATGGCTTCAGCATCGGGTGGCGACGTGCATGTGCGAATGATGAAGCCAAGATAAGGGCCCACACAGAGAACTCACATACTGCCACTTGTCCTCCCAGTGTGCAATGCTTGTCGGCAGATTAGCACATTCAACTGTGAGTCCTCAAGAGACAAGGAATCAAGCGATGGACATGCATGTGTGAACTGGCCTTAAATGGTGGGTTTGCACCTCGCCACTCTCCAGGCTCATCATTCTCCATTTCAGAGGAGTTCCAGGAAGGGATGACAGCTGCAGCATCATGTTTTGACCATGATGCATTTCCACATAAAAAGGCACCACCCAAACAAAAAGCACCCTGCGATGACTTGCCTGGTTGTCTGAATCCACCCACAACTGGAGGGAAAGGAAGGTGAGAAGGGTTGACGCCGAAACTAACCCAGAGCTCCTCTGAACCACTCCAGTTGTTATGGAACATGTGGGCTGCTAGAGTTGGTTTAATGGGCTATTAAAAATTGGTTACTGGCAAGATGAGACATGTCATTCTGTGGCATTTGTGAGATACAGCTAAGGTCAGGAGAAAGGCCTTCTCTACACACACACACACACACACACACACAAAGTAAAATGCAAGCAACCTCCATTGGTGAATACGTATAAGGCCCTCAGTCAGTATTATTTGGGGCCCACCCACTGCCCAGTTGCTAATCTGCCCTTGGTGGGAGGTGGGGAAGGATATACTGGCTACCTATTTGCCACTGGGTCAGGTTTAAGGTTCTGGTTACTTGCGTACAAAGCCTGAAACAACTTGGGACCAGGTTACCTGGAAGAGCGCCTCCTCCCATACCAACCTGCCCAGTCGCTGAGGTCATCAGATGGCCTGCTCCTGGTGGTTCCACATGGACCTTTGGCCCGACTGGAGTCCACCAGGAGAAGAGCCTTCAGTGTGGTGGCTCCAATTCTGTGGAACTCCCTGCCTGCCTCTGGAGGTCAGGCAGGCTCTGTCATTGTGCTGCTTTCAACGCCTGCTGAAGACCTCCTTGTTCCAGGAAGCCTTCTCTGCTCTTCAACCACCCATGTAATTTTAGTTTGTTTTCAATGTATCATTTTTTTTGTTTCTTTCATCTGTTTTTGTCTTTTCATTGTTCACCACTCCGGAATCTGCTTGATGTGGATATACAAATACTGTAAATAATAATAATAATAATAATAATAATAATAATAATAATAATAATGGTAACATGGGCTCTGTGTGCACTTGCGAAAGGTTCTGTAAACTTACGTATGTTATGGGTGGATTTCCTCTTCATGCTCAACTTCAAGATGGATGCTTGGAACATAAGCTAGTGCATGATGCAACGTGGCTTGGATGCTGCTGGGTCACAAAGTCTCTGCTTTCCTCACCCACCCACCCACCTACCCTCCACCCCCTGTGCTACCTTTGCCTTTTTATGTTTGCATGAACACTCAGAACCACAGGTAGGAGGTCGATATGTGTCAGGAAATGCAGCACAAATAGGGGAGGGGGGATATGATGCATTGAACCAGTGTGGTGTAGTCAGCTGAGGCTGGGGAGATGCACTCAGCCATGAAACTTACTCTGGGCCCATCGCTATCTCCCGGACCTACCTTACAGGGTTGTTCTGAGGATCAAATGTGAGGAGGTCTGTAAGGAGGTCCCTTATATTAATCTTACTCCATTATGGGAATTAATCAATTAAATTTCCTTAGGAGGAAGGGGACAAATCAATGGTTCTAAAGAGGAAAGCACACTGTGTTTGTTTTTAGCTGATGCATGCAGCGCTTATTATTCATTTATTTTTAAAAAAAACTTATTAGCCACCTTTCGAAATGCAACTTCCCCACCCCCAAGGCAGAGCACAGTGTATAGTAAAATCAATTTTAAAACATGTGGCAATATTAAAAATTAACAATGTCAAAACAAGATGGGCAGGGAAGCAATAAAAACAAACCATTTCATTCTGTTTCAGCCAACCAAGATCTAAAAACAGGGCCATAAAGAACAAATAGAAATGTAATCTACTATTTCAATTAAAAGCAATTTGAATTTTTTTTAAAAAAATTGAGGGCCGGCATTAAAAAAAAAAAAAAAAAAAACCAGGGAAGGAGTTCCATTAAACATGGGGCCATCACTAAAAAGAGCCTGTCTCTCATGCCCTCCAGCCTAACTTCCCTCCTGGCAGGCTTACGAGCAGGGGCTTCGTAACTGATCTTAATGCCCTGGCAGGTTCGTATGGGCATAAACAGTCCATTAAGTAACTTGGCCCCAAACCATTCAGGTCTTTAAAGGTCAATACCAGCATCTTTAATTGGGCCTGAAAGCAAATAGGAAGCCAGTGCAGCTAATGCAGATAGTTTTAATATGGTTTGAATGTCTTGCAGAAGGCATCATCTTAAAAGAGGCATACTCCTTCTTTCACACCTGAGAGGGAATGTGTCTTCTAAAATAGCCTTTGCTACTTGCATTTTTTATAAGTGCTTCTATTAAAATAATGTTTAAACTAAAAATCGGCTAATTGGGGAGCAATTTTTAGTCATGCAAAATGTTTTTCATCAAGTTATATTGCAACCCTTGTAAATTATTGCTGTTGTTCTGGTGGTGGTGGTGGTGGTGGTGGTGGTTGTTATTATTATTATTATTATTATTATTATTATTATTATTATTATATCATCATCATCATCATCATTCATTCATTCATTCATTCTAGCAAGAGTGGAGCTTATAATACTACTGATTTGCCTATTTCCTTTGTGGCCAAACCCATAAGAGATGTGCCAGTAATGACTAAATCCACATCCTGCAGTACCTAATGGTGGGAGAAACAGGGTCACCCAAACAATTATTTATGTATTTAATGTATTTCTTAATCATCCCTCCACTCAATGAGTGCTTGAGGTGATTTACAATAAAAATCATAAAAACAATAACGAGCAACAACTCCAACCTAAAACATAGAAGACCCTGTCTTGGGTCCCCATCAGCCTCACCTCTCTGGGAGGTGGGACACATAACAGAGCCTCATCTGGATGAGCATAGGCTCCGGGCAGGTCAATACAAACATACAGGATTCTTCTAAAACACTGGAAAAGGATGGATATTGTGTGGAACCACTTTACACATCCGGTTGGATCCAGATTTACATTGGGTCAACTGTGCTGCTGGAAGTGGATTTCCCTGCCCCTTCTTTCCCACGGCAGCCCCTCCTCCAGCCCCGTGAGAGCCAGTGTGGCACAGTGGTGAGAGTGTTGGACTGGGATTCGGAGACCCAGGTTCAATTCCCCACTTGGCCTTGAAGCTCACTGGGTGATTTTGGGCCAGTCACTGACTCTCAGCCTAACCTACCTCACAGGATTGTGGTGGAGGAGGAGGATTGTGTAAGTCACCTTGGGCTCCTTGCAGGAAAAAAGGCAGGATATAAATATAACAAATAAATTTAATATAAATATAAATAAATAAAATGCCACACAGAGACCCAGTTCGCACGATCAAAATAAGCCACGGTAGCTTGTTTTAATCCCCAGCACATGCCAGGCACCATTATCCTAATTACCCACCCAGGCGCAGCTTGTCATGTTGTATGAACCGGGGCGACATGGCTTGTTTGAGGGGGAAACACCACTCAAGCATCCCATGGCCTCTTATTTAAGTCATGGTGGCTTGTTGGAGACCCTGCTGAATGGGGTGAGCTGTGGTTTGTGGGGGGAGGGGATCCCCCAAATCAGGTGAAGGAACCTTGTATGAGTGGAGCCCTTCCACTCATGAAAGGTCCCTTCCTCTTATGGAAGGCGGATCCTGGATACAACTCACCATGCGTGTGTCCACCTAAAGATGGGACGTGCAGATCTGACCAACGCCTGTTTACAAACATGTGCATCATACGGATACACTTGTGAGAAAGCCAGGGTTGGCTGTGTGGCTTTCTGTCCAATATACCCAGGTTTGCCACCATGTAACGTGTGCAATGGCCCTTATCTTCGCAACCTCAACAAGCAAGGCCTGTCAATACCTTGGTACTGCATCACTCTCAGGCCAGCATTCTGTTCTTCTCTTTCTGTCAGCCGAATAAACAAATGTAGGGACAGATTGACAGAATGAACTTTACTGTGCCAATGATTCATGGCTAGCTTTTTAAATTCCTTTCACTTCTTTCTTTCTTTATTTCTTTATTTCCCTTTCCTTCCCAACCCTACTCTTGTGGGATGGGACATGTGCATCTGTCCACCCCCTGGAGACACTGTGGGATAACCCTGCAGTGGAATGATTTATCTGTGCTCCGGCATATGATTATTAAAATGCAGGGAAGAGGGAGCAGGTTAAGTCTTCAGGGTCCTTTTCTAAGCCTTTTTCTAAGCCAAACAAAGCCTTGGGGCTGGAAGACCAGGCTCCATTTTGAATGCCCATTCACCGATTCTCTGCAGCCCACCCACGGATTGGCAAGATGGAACAGCTTCTGCTTATGAATGGGAAAGAGCGAAACGGCCATCATATGGAGGGAGGACCTGTGGAAGGGGGTCCAATGGGTCTCTGAACAGAGACATATTGCAGCCCCCACACATTGACCCTTTTGGTAAAGGGCAGGCCATCCAGTGGAAGGGTACTGGGCAGGTTTTACACCTGCCACAATACCAAATCCAGTACTACCTTGGATTGTAAGTAGCTTGGTCTGAGAGCGTTTTGCAAGACAAGCAATGTTTTAAAATAAATTTTCACTTGATAAACAAGAGACGTCTTGCAATACAAGTGGTTGTAACCGCTCGCCTCGAGCGGGCGCAGCGGGCCAAAATTGGCCCCGCTCACGCCCGCCAGAGACTCGCTTTGATATAAGAGTGTTTTGGATTACAAGCACGGTTCCGGAACGAAATTATGCTTGCAATCCAAGGATATTATTGTAAACTGCTTTGCTTTGACCTGTAGGCAGCGAAGGACTGGTGGCTTCACTGTCAGTGAGGCTCTGTAATCCACTCTGGGTTTTAGTCTGAACTTTAAAGGAGCAGTCCATGATGTGGAACCCTATCCTCAAAATAGGTTCAGCACCATGGACAGCTCTTTTAAAGTTCAGACTGCAACCTGGAATGGATACACCGCCCCACGGACATTGGAGCCACCAAGCACTGCTGCCTGTAGGAATGAATGATAGCTTTTCACTTAGGATAAATGAAAAGGGTGCACTGAGACACGCAGTTAGGGTGAGGGCTAACCCTGCTCCCAATGACCCCCAGCAGCTGGAGTAAGGAGCTGGTTTGGCCTCCCCTCCACTGTGTCTCAGATTATTACAGCCTGGTTATGCTCTTCTACAAAACGTAATGGGAGCCACTGAGAAGCAAGCCTGCTCTCATCTGCATAGCCCCACCCTGAGCTTTGTTCCTTGGTCACAGTAGAGTGTGATGGATTGCTGGAAATGGGCTTTTATATATAACAAGTGAGACCTGCAATATAATGTTGCAGTGTGGGGTGCTGCTGTTCAGGATTCCAGACACTCCATTCCATTCCCTGGTCTTCCGTTCCTCCCTGCCCCACCCAACTGTTGGTCAGCCATTCCACAGCCACTGAGCATGCACAGGCCTCTTTGGGCCATTTGGACGGTGGGGGGGGGTCTACCCCCCCTTTAAGGTGTTTTCCTCCGCTAACAGTACTTTGTACTTCTGCAAATCTCAGGGTTCCCCCAGGGCTGCTGATAGTTCCCTCTTGTGCATGGGTGGTGCCATTTTGGCTACATAAACACTGGCATTCCCAACCTGAACATCAGCAATGGAGGGAACCATAAGATGTGCTGCTGTACACACATTGGGTGCCATGTTGGTGCAGGGGCTGCAAGAGAGAGTTTCGTAGTGCAGGCAGCACCCAGACACTCAGGTGCTATTTGGCTGGGCTGGGGTGGTCAGAAGGTGAAGACAGAGAGGAAAATAAATAGCTTGGATTAAAATGTCATCCTTTAGGCACAGAGCCAAACTTGACATTACGCAGACATTCTATGATTGGATCTCCCATGTAATTTTCTTCTCCTAAATGTAGCCACAGGGAAGGGATTATCTGGACTGGAACCACAACATGGGTGGGGTGTCTAAACTTTTCCCCCAGTGCAAATATCCCACCCCGCCCTCGATCTGCTAGTAGCCATGGCACGGGAAATATACAAGTGCAATACGGGTGTGCCTATATACTTTAGCAGCTCTGGAGGGCCAGTGGATCAAGGCCCATGGCACCGAGGGAGTTAAGACTCCCCTTCTTCCATGCCATGGCCCTGATCCAAATTTTTCCTCCACCCCATGGCTGCTTTCAGGAGAAGGAATTTACAGAGGAGGATCCCAATCTAGTTCTACAATAAGCAGCTATGACGGAGGCTCCGATGCTAGGGGGCAAGGCTGACTCTTCTTGCAAGTTCAGAAGCACCAGGAGATCCATCTGCTTTGTGTGTGTGTGTGTGTGTGTGTGTGTGAGAGAGAGAGAGAGAGAGAGAGAGAGAGAGAGAGATTGTCCCTATGTTTCAGAAGTCCCTGTTTAATCTTTCCCCTCTTTTCCTTTTCAGGTAACAAATAAGGATGCAACCAAGATCAGCGTAAGTGTGTGTCAAAATGCATTCTGTCTTTCTCTGGGCATCTGGTTGAGGAAGGGGCTATACCTGTGTGGCAGAGCACATCCTGTGCATGTAGAACAGGGGCATCGTTGAGCCTCTCTCAGCCCAAGGGCCGAAGTTGCATTTCAGGGGAGCTCTCGGGTGCCGCATTTCAGTGATGGGCAGGGCCTGAGGCAAAATAGGCAGGGCCCCAAATGCCGGCATATTGTAGCTTAAAGCTCTTAGTGCCGGAAACGAAGCCTTGCGAGTGGCATTTCAAGCTTTCCAAATGGAGGGGAAACTGTGTAAAAGTTGGGAAACCACCGAACAAGTGGTGATCGGGGGAAAGGGGGTAAGGCCATGGGAAGGAGGTGTGGCCATCTGGTACAATGGCGGGGGGGGGCAGATTGGGAACCCAGTACTGGCCAGATTTGGCCCGTGGGCTTGAGGTTCTGCATCCCAGGTATAGAAGCTCCAAGGTCCAATCCTTGTCATCTCCAGTTAAAGGATCTCAGGTGGTGAATTTGGGAAGGACCTTGTTCCACCCTGAGCCCTTGGAGAGCACTGACCATCAGGCCACACAGGGCTGGGCTAGATGAGGCAATGGCTGAGTTCAGACAACACGATAACCCACACTCAAAGGCCAAGTATGCGTTGAGTGCGGATTGTTGTTGAACCGTGGGTTGTTGTCAAAACATGGGTTATCGTGTTGTCTGAACCCAGCCAAGATAACAAACATGGTGAGAAAACCCATAGTTCACAACCCAGCAACAAACCATGGGTTCTCTTCATGGGTTGTTCATGCTTCACAAGCCATGACTTGTTAGCACAGGTGGGTTCAGAAGACATGATAATCCACATTTCAACGACAAGCCCACACTCAACCCATACTCAACCCTTGAGTGTGGGTTACCGTGTTGTCTGAAACCAGTCATTGACTTGTCTCGGTATACAGCAATTCCTTAGATCCTTTTTAATCTCATCATAATCCTTGTCATTTTAACCCACTTAAGCAGGGCTGGTGGACCTTTTTTCTGTTGGAGTCTGCATGATGGTGGGTGGGGCCAGAGCCAAACGTGGGTGGGGTACCCCCACTCTCTCTACCACTCCACCCAGCAGGCTGCCAGGAGAGGAATAGATCCCTCTTGCCAAAGGCTTGAGCTGATTGCTTGCAGAGTGCTTTTGGAATTAGGCAAAGGGCCACATGGAATTAAGCCAATGGCCACATGCAATCCTAGGGCCAAAGGTTGCCCACTCCTGCACTAGAGCAACCTCAGGACCAGTTTATATATACTTTCAGAAGAATGGAGGATAGAGGAGTAAAGCTTTTCCTAGACTTCAGGATGCAGATGTAGAGTCACAGGACTGAATGAAAAATGCTCCGCTGTTAAGGGAAAAAATACCCACTTCGGGGGGGGGGGGGACCTTTATGGCACAGATGACAGATAAAGGTTCAGTCATGAGCATTTTTCATGGCAAAACTAACCAGCATGCAACCCCCTCCCTACAGCCTGAAGTGCCAGAGTCTAGGAGAAGCTGTACCACTTCCTTTAGATTTAAGGTTCATCCATCATTCCTATGCCCCAAAGAACCCAGGCATCTACAGTTTGAAGAGGGAAACTTTAATGAAGATTCTCAGCACCCATGCCAAACTTCAATTCTCAGAATTCTTGGGCGGGGGGGTCCCCTGGCAGCTAAATTGGTATAGAACCAATTATTAAGTTTGCCGTGTACATATATTCATGCATCACAGAGTAAGGAATATTCCAAAATGAGGTGATGTGTTCTCTTTCCCTCCTCTTGCTGTGTGTGTATGTGCATGCATGTGTGAGTGACTAAGAGATGTCAGAGAAATACAGAACTGATGCAAATGAGTTTGGATTTCTTATGAATCCAACCTGAGGATTCCACAGTGGACCTGGCTTTTTCTGAGTTGCACAGATTCCGCGGTCTTGTGGACCGTATTTTGTTTTGTTTTGTTACTTTGGGAGGTGATTTGCAGAACTGCACAAGTGCACACTTGCGGTAATGCACATGAGTGTAGGTGTGCATTAGTGCAAATGCACATTTGCAAACAGGAACGAAATCCTCATACCCCTCTAAAAAAAAATAAGATTCAGTCAATGAGTGGATGATGGAATGAAAGATACCTGGCAATCCATGAAACACAAACAGAACAGATTTATCAAAATCCATATGTCCGTAGTGTTTGTTTTCTCTTTTGGTTGATCGTATCTTAGACTTGGGGGGGGGGATCCTTCTTTTACCCACCTCCATCAAGTCTGTTTAAATTAGATCGCAAAGGAGAAGTTACTGTTGATTTGAAGAAACCTCCATGTTATTGATTTCTTCATTAGCTATTTGCCAGTGTGCTCGTATGAAACATTTGATCTCGCTAAAGATTTCTAGAAAGCGAGACTGTTTTTAAAATAAGAGGTAGCCCTTAAAATAAGAGGTATCTTGCAACTCTAGTATCAACTGCCTTCATTTCTGGGAAAGAAAAAGGATAAGAAGACAAGAATGCAGAGAGCATTAGGAAACCACGCATGCATTTGTGTGTACATGTGTGTGCACGTGTGTTTAAGAATATGGGCCTATCTGAGATCAAAGTGCCAGTGCTGATAATGGTGGTGATTATCTGGGACTGCATTTCAGAAACAGATGACACAGGTTGCATTTCAGAAAGGAAAAAGGAAAGGACGAGAAAGATATTTGTCAATAAATCCTCTAATTTTGGAAGGGGATTGGAATTGATCATGGCAACAAGATGGTTTTCAACTTTGGGGGACTTGATATATATCTCTTTCCCCACCCCCCTTTTCCCCCCTATCTCTCAAAAAGGTGTGATGTTCGCTGTCTGAGGTTTTTGGGGTGCTTTGCTGAGGATGGAATATAGAAGCTGTGGGTTATTGTTGTTGCTGTTTTGGTCTGGGGAGGACGGTGGAGGGCTGCATTTATTTTGGGGGAAGAGAGATGAAGAATGAGTGTCTGGATGCTGCTGGTTGCATCTATTTCTGTGAATGGATGAGGGCAGGATTAGAGAGGACCAGCACATTGGGGTCAGTTTTGGACAGACGCTACATTTTAAATGCACTCTTGCTGGAAGGAGCGACGATGGTCAGGATTAGTGGCTGGCTGTTGACTGCAGCCGAGAGATGCATTTAATTAAGGGAAGGAGGAAATGGAATTAGTGGTCAGCATTTGATTTCGGATGAGTGACCCAGTGCTTGGAAGTATTCATGGGGGGGGAAGGGGGGAGAGAAAGATAGAAATGGCCAGAAGCAGTGACTAGCAGCATTGGAATATTTAATTTCTGGGGAGAAGATGGATTGGATTTTGAAGACAAGAAGGAAAGAGCACCACCACAAGGAATTTTATATTCAGTTTAGGCAGAGTCGTGGAATGACTTGGTTTTTCAAAGAGTTGGTCCACGGACTGGGTGCTGCTGCCATCAAAGCACAAAATGAACATGTTGCCTCTACAGAGAGAGGAGACAGGATTGAAACTCCTCATGGAGCCACATGTTCTCCTTTGGAAGTCCCAATCCATGAACCCTCATGCGTGTGAGGACAGCCTGTGGTCCTGTAAAGGAAAGATACCCTTCACATGCTCAAGCGCACCCTTATTTAATGCGTTAAAGTGCATATTCCAGCATTGATCTCTGACATTAAAAACAGGTTTCAGGACTGTAATTTGGAGTTGCAGCTCCAAGTCAAGCTCTGGTTTAACCTACAAAGCCCTCTCTGTCTTGTCATCTGATCACCTTCTACTTCTTCCCTATACATCTTAATGGGCATTAGTAGCAATGAGTGTGCTTTTGCTATCAGTTCCAGCATTTCATCTCCAGGGAGTTGGAGGGAGGCCTTTTCCTGTTGAAGGCCAACATCTTCAAGCCAGTGTGTTGGACTGGGACTCAGGAGATCCAGGTTCTAGTCCCCGCTCGGCCATGAAACTCACTGGATGACTTTGGGCCAGTCACTGACTCTCAGCCTAACCTACCTCACAGGGTTGTTGTGAGAATAAAATGGAGAGGAGGAGGAAGACTATCTAAGCCGCCTTGAGCGCCTTGCAGGAAAAAAGGTGGGGTATAAATAAAATAAATAAATAAATCTCTGAAGCTGCCTCTCTAGGTTGAAGTTGCTCATCTGGTCCAAAACTTAGGAGCAGATATTTATTTTTGAGTGGAGATGGGAGAGTTGAATTTCAGGGATATTAGGGATATTGTCTAGTAGTGGTGGTAAGGCTTCTGAAGAGATTCACTCTTGGAGCAAATCATATAATCGATGCCTGTGCTACCAAACTGGATTGCACGTGCAAAAGACCAGTTCAAGGTGTAGCATGACAGAGAAGCAGTGTTTACAGGGGTGGGCAGAAGGTAGCTCTCTAGATGCTTTGGACTTCAACTCCCAGAAGCCCCTGCCAGCATGGCCAATGGTCAGGAATGCTGGAGGTTGACGTCCAAAACATCAGGAGAGCAACCTTCTGCCCAACCCTGGAAATCCTGCCAATCTCCCCAGCCACACCCATGGGACATTTGTACCATATCTTCAATTGTACTGATCATGTGATTGGAAGGATTGCATCGGAATCTGAGTTTTGCATGATGAAGGACTTACCCTACCACTCCACGAAATGAAAGGGGCTAGAAAGGATAGCTGGAATTCTGCTTGTATTGTGAATGCATTGCACAGCTGCCTTGCAGAATCTATTGTGCAAGGCAGCAGTTTGTCCTGCTACTTTACCCCTGTGGCCAAAGTAATGTTTGATCAGTAGGTTTTAACCTTTGGCCCACCATGGGGCACTTTAATCACAAGACACTTGCTGAGAGTGCTTAATCACATAACTCCATAAAACCTAGGATGGATTTGATTGCAGGCAACAATTTGTAACTAAGAGGGGGCTTTGGAAATCATGCTGGGTAACTTTGACATTCTCACCATCTCAGGAGCAAAACAAAAAAAAAAAAAAACTACCAATGGAACAAACATATTGTGGGAATGTGTCCAGAAACACGGCATATGGGTGAGAGAGATATGGGTGAGAGAGATGGTCTCTTTCTATTGGTTTCACAGTAAGAAACCAATAGAAGGTTTATTTCCTGTACAGTAATACCTTGGATTGCAAGTAACTTGGTTTGAGAGCGTTTTGCAAGACAAGCAAATTTTTAAATATTTATTTAATATTTTTTTTACTTGATATACAAGCGTCGTCTTGCAATACAAGTACTGTAGTACGGCTTAAATTAAAAATCTCTTTACAAATTTTTTTGGGGGGATTTCATTTTGATATAAGAGTGTTTTGGATTACAAGCATGTTTCCGGAACGAATTATGCTCTCAATCCAAGGCATGACTGTAGTTTGTTTGGAAGGGGCAGAAGAAAGAACTACAGAGACTCACACAACCATTCCTCACCATATGGCTCAGTGGTAGCACACCTCTTTTGCATGCAGAAGGCGCCAGGTTCAATCCCTGGTCCCTCCAGTTTTAAAAAAAGAAGGATCAGGTGTTCGGTGATGTGAAAGACATAGGCCTAAAATCCTTAAAAAATTGTTCTCAGTCAGAATAGTTGGCTAACTCAGGGGCATTGAACCTCTTTTAGCCCAAGGGTCAAATTCCAGTTTGGAGAACTTCTCAGAGGCTGCATTGCAGTAGTGGCCAGGACCAAAGGCTAAAGGGGCAGAGCCAAAAATACCAGCATATTTTAGCTTAGCACTCCTATTGCCAGTAACTAATCCTTAGGAGAAGCATTTCAGCCTTTTAGAATTCAGAGGGGGGGGATGTACAAAACCCAGCAGTGGCCGGTGGCTCCATTGTCAGTGGGGTGTGGGGTATCCACTCCAGGTTTCAGTCTGGACTTTAAAGGATATACCCACAGAGCTAAACCTATTTGGGAGATAGGTTTCAGAACCTTGGATCGCTCCTTTAAAGTTCAGACTGAAACCCAGAGTGGATACATCACCCCACTGACATCGGAGCCACCAGCCTCCATTGACAAAGACTGGGAAACCACCAAACTATTGGTGGTTGGGCTAAAGGGATGTGGCCTGGGGAAGGAGGCACAGTCATCTCAGGAAATAAAACCGTAACTTAAATACATCTTACCATAGTGGGGGACGCTGTGACCTTGACATTCAAAATATGCTAGTTTGCATTTGTGTTTTCCTCTGACTGCATTAACAATTTAACATCAAGCAGCTTAGCTGCTGATAACCCTGAAACAAATCATTCCCTTTTGGATAGGATATATGTAAGTAATCCACATTTATACGTCAGGTTAACTGGGGAGCAGATTGGACTGATGTTCTGTATTTCGGGGTGTCATTTCAGAGGCTGTTACCCCATGGGTGATTATTTCTTGAGACTGCCTATATTTTTGGCCAATTCACTGCTTTCTACAATACACTGGTTCTACACGCCATTACTATTGCTATAACCATCAAAATGTGTCAAGGCAGTGAGAGCACAGATGTCCAAGGAAATACATCCTTTTGCTTAGCATATGTGTGGAGGGGTCTGCACTGTGTGGATAAGACTCCAGCTGCAGGGCTGTGCACAATTACCTGGGAGTAAACCCCACCAAGTGTAGTGGGTGGGACTTACTTCTGAGTAAACCAACATGCAGAGGATTGTGTTAACCAACATCCGTGGCAGTTAATGCAGAATGTAGTCAAGAGTCTGGCTAACGTGGTTTAGATCACAGTGTAATCTAAGCCATACTAAGCCCTGGGCTGAATGGCCGGTGGTTTGAAGCACATGAAGGCTTGGCTATTGGTGGCTTGGCCTATCCACTGGCATAATAACAACAGTGTACATGAAGCAATTGTGTTTGCTGTGCAAAGTGTTGAGCTGTCTGTAGCGCAAGAGTACCTGTACAGGGACAATAACTAGCGGCTTATTGGGTGGAAGCAAGCTAGGAGCCTGAGATAGTGATTCAGCAGTCTGGAGGTACAGTGTGTGTGTGTGTGTGTGTGTGTGTGATTAGACAATGTGCCTTCAGGCTATGCCCTATGATTGTGACATGGGGCAGAGGCGGCACCAGGTGTGACACAGAGTTGTTTCTCAGCATCTCTTTCCCCTTAGTTGTGGGTATCTTTTGGCTGGGGCAACTACCTCCTGCTAGGGGAGTGTGTGTGTATGTGTGATTAGACAGTGATTGGAGAATTTGAAATCAAGGGGCCATTCATGTACACATGCGCACATGTGTGTGTGCGTGCGCGCGTGCATGCACACACGCACAGAGAATCCTGATTCAAAGTTTGAAATTCCTACAGAGAAGGCAATGCTGTGTAGGAATTGGCATCAAGCCCTTCAGTAGATCATCATGTCTAAAGAGCTCACACATGGTTTGTTTTTATTTTCTTGCTGGGAAATCAAGACAATGGTGAGACTTTCCATTAAGTGTACATGGGGGGGATGACCCCCCCAAAAAAAAACCCACCTGCATATATACTTGTCACATGTTACAATCTACACTGGATAATTCCCTGCTGGAATTTTACTCTGATGTGCAAAGCAGCTTTAAGTGCTCTGTGTGTGTTGAATCTCCTGCCAATCAGCTTCATGGGATGACTCCAGTTTCTAGTACCGCTCTAGTATTATGAGAGCGGGAGAAAAACGTCACCATCTTGTGACTGTGCATTGGGGCTTTCTCTTCTGTGTGCACTTTGCATGAATTCTGTACAGTGTTTGGCATACCCATTGTCAGATGCTAAATGAATATTAAACTGCATTAGGGGTGTAGTATTAATTTGGATCGAGAGTATCAGACTCGTAGCCAGAAATGTTGAGGGGCTGGGGACCCAATGGAGCAAAGAATCATTGCAGAACAGCCCAGAACAGCAGTACAGGTGGCCTAATATGTTGAAGCTGCAATCCTGTACACACATACCTGGGTGTAAGTCCCATTGAATTGAATGAGACTTATATCTGAGTAGACCAGCATAGGACACCATGGTTAATTGTACTAGTTCTTAGCAAGCAGTTAAAGTACAGCCCATAAAGGCAGAACAGATTCACTTTTTTTAATGAAAGTTGGACATTCAGAGCGGGGGCCTGAAATGTCCCAGGTGGGAAGAGACACCGACACAGGTCCCTCTATCTTTACAGCCCTGGGAGTGTTTTTACTTTCAGAAATGTACTAATTGTGTGTGGGGGGGTGTCCCTACCATGTTTGGAAATGTGCTATGTGGGTACATTCAGGAAGCAGTGGGGGGGAGTCTGCTATATCCTTGCAGTTGTTTGTACACTCGGGGGTCCTGGGATGCAAATGCAGTATGGGGAGGGGGAGAGATTGGGGGTTGCTGTATTGGGAGGGGACATAGTTGCTCCCCATGTATTTCAGGCTTACTGAAACCATTCATCAGCAGACCCCTGCAGTGCAGGCTGGTGGCTCCCCACGTCAGTGGGGCGGTGTATCCACTCCGGGTTGCAGTCTGAACCTCCAGGGTTCAGAGTAAAACTCAGAGTGGATACACTACCCAATGATGTGGGGGCCGCACCAACCTCCACTGCTACTCAGAAGTAAATCCCACCAACTTCTACTCCCAGGAAAGTGTGCGCAGGCCGGGTTTGCAGCCTCAATCTGGAATACGTATATGCATCAACGCGGATCCTTCCCCAAGCCTTGCAGTGAGATCTCCCCTTCCTTCTCCTTCCCCAGCCGCCCTGAAATGGCACCCCTGGACTGCTAAAAGGCACTTTCCCTTTCTTTCTTTCTTTCTTCTCTCTCTTCTTTCTTTCCTTCCTTCTTCTCGCTCTCTCTTTGCAGACGGTCCGCGTCCAGGGCAACGATATCTCGCACCGGCTGCGGCTGTCTGGGGTGCGGCGGCAGGACGAGGGCGTCTACGAGTGCCGGGTGTCGGACTACAGCGACGAAGACACGCAGGAGCACAAGGCCCAAGCGCTGCTCCGCGTCCTGGCGCGCTTCTCGCCGCCCGACGTGCAGGCGGCCGAGGCGGTCTCGCACATCCAGAGCAGCGGCCCGCGCAGGAGCAGCCCGCCCGGACGAGCCACGGCCGAGCCCGGCCTGGGAGGCAAGCGCCTCTTGCCGGCGCAGGGCGAAGCCGCCGCCGCCGCCTCTTCCTCCTCCTCTTCCTCCTCCTCCTCGGCAGCCTCCGTCCCCGCCGCGTCGTCGTCCTCTTCCTCGTCCTCCTCGTCGTCGTCGTCCTCTTCCTCCAGCACCACGACGGTGGCAGCCGCGGCGGCCGCGGCGTCGTCCGCCTCGCCGCCCCCCGGGAAAGCCACCATCCTCCGGCAGCAGCACGGATCAGGTAGGTGGAGGCACAGCGACACCCGACGGGGCGCGGCGGGAAGCGCAGGGAGCTGGCCGTGGTGCTGCGGCGGCCCGTATTTGGCAGCGGGCTCGAACGCTGGACCATCTTGTGGCTTTGCCAGAAAGTGACCTCTTGAGGCTGGCGCGGGTTTAGCAGCCTCCCTGTTGAAATGAGCTCCGTGTAGCTCGATTGGGGTTGGGGACGGGGACACATGGGTGCCCGTTTGGCGATTTGCTTTAGGGAGCAACCCTGTGACATGTTTAGACTGAAAAGGTCCCAACCACTCCCAGGGCTGGTTGGGAAATGCTGGGAAGTCTAGGACTTTCATTTGTCTAAAGATGCATAGGGTTACACGCTTTGTTTGTTTCCCCCCACCTCCATTCATTCTGTTCATCCTTCATCATGTTTAAAATCGGCTTCAGGTGGTTCAGGTGGATATGATCACAAACACTCTCCAACTCTGTGTGTGTGTGTGTGTGTGTGTGTGTGTGTATACTTGTCCCCTCTAAAACTGCATCTCTTGATGTGTGGAAAATTTGAATTCAGTCTCACGCAGCTGGAAAATATTCTAACAAAAGGTGGAAACTAATTATTTGGCATTTTCCCCTTATACATTTATTTTTGGTCATGTATATAAGTGTTCTGTTTTGGAAAAGCAACAAACAAGCTTTCTTCCACTGTTTGATGTTATTCTAAGATTTCTGATATATTTCAAAGTGTTTCTCCTTCAATTATGTACTTACGTTGTGTGAGTAGTGCCGTTTAAAAGCCCTTACTTTATCCTAGAGATGGCACTTCTTCATACTGGAGAGCTGGAGAATAGTGACTGAGATTGTGAGCAGTTCAGTTCTAACCCCTCTCGCTGCTCTCCAGTCTTATGGGCTTATGGGACTGGGATGATATGTTATATGGGATGATAATAATATATGCCTATCTTACAAGGCTGTTCTAAATGACTACAGAGGTGAATTATGTGAAGCGTTTTCAGAACTCCAAAGCACAATATAGTGCTACATGCATTAGTAGTCTCCTGCAATCTGTAGGAAGCAAAATATTTTCTTATATACGCTGTCATGACAGTTCTAAAGGGTTGCTCTGTAATGGAATCATGTTTATAGGACTCCATCTTACTGCAGTCATTAGCAATGGGAAAACATCACCTATGTCAGACGTGGGCAAATGTTTCTTTCTGTTCAGGGCTGCATTACCTTGTGGATAATCTGTCAGGGGCTGTGTGTAAGTGATGGGCAGTGGAAGGGGCCAGAGACAAAAGTGGATGGGTCACCCCCTTTTTTCTTTCTGCCACCCCAATTTCTCTCCTTCTTCCTTCCCCCACTCCCCTGCCCGATACCTCTTGTGAGAAGTCTGGACTGATCTCATGCAGAAGGTTTTTGAGGGTCACATGAAATTAGACCAAGGGCCACAGGTTTCTCACCCCTGACCTATAGCGATCCTTTTGAGATTGGCTAGGCTCTTTCTGTGATATGGTAGGTTTTGCTTTAATCCCCATTCTTGATTGACTAGTCTTGCCAGAAGGGGACATAAAAGTTTGCTGGAAAATTCAAGAGAGTGGGAAAGGTAACTGGCATGAGGAAGTGGATGTTTTGACTGCAGATAGTTAGCCGTCCTTGGAAACAGCTCCGTACCTAATAACAAAGTAGGAATGGCATCACTGGTTTATATGTGCTTGGAAGATCAACAGTGAGAATTGTAAATATTAAATATTTCTTATCTATTGATCATCCACATGAAAGCTGGTACAATGCAATTGCTAGCAAGAGTGAGCTCTGAGCTAGAAAGTCCTTAACTATGAAAACTCATTTGGTGGCCTTGCACAACTCATTCCTCTCTTAGTCTCAGCCTCGTCTGTGTAATGGGAATAACAATACTGACCTTTTCTATAGTGTTGTTTTAAGGATTGGTTGGATAATTTAAGCACAGATATTTAATTTAATTTATTGTTACTGTTGTTGTTGTTGTTGTTGTTGTTATGGGCCAAACAAAATGAGAGAGAATACTTGCTAATACTAAGCCATTTCATAATACAGGAATTTCTAAGCCATTTCATAAAGAGGAATTTCAGCATTTCTCAGAGTTCAAGCCTGGTCTACTTCTGGCCTCCAGGAAAAGCATAATGGAGCAGGATCTGGCATGCAGTGCTTAGAGGGTTACAGCCATACATTGTCATAAACTGTCACAACATCATTTAGCCGGGCTTATGATGCCCGGTCACCACTTTCCCCCCCCACACACACACAAATATAGAGCAAGAGGCCTTGATACAGGCCTGTCTGACTGTACCAAGGCTGGTACGTGTTGCTGTTCCTGACAGCTGAGCAGATGCCAGTGAAAGGCATGAAGTCATATATGATGATGTGAAACCACCCCGTCCTCCATGGGAAAACATCATATATGTATCTTTTTGTCCTCCAGTTTCCATCACCATGGTTCAGATCTTCTGAGTGAGCATCTGCTGCTACAGCGCAGCAGGACAGAAAAGCAGGAAATGTGTGATAACTTGAGGAGGCAATTATTTCTCATTACAGGGCTTCCTCAGGAAGGAAGCAAACCACTCACTGGGTGAGGGAAATCGGCAGGAGAGGGCCATGCTGTGGGCTACCCCAAAAGCCTTTCACTGGCCACTGCTGGGTTACACCACATTTGGTTACCCACAGCCTGCGGCCTGCTTACAGCCCTTGGAGGTCTCCTATGTGAGGCCCGCTGCAAGTGCCCACACTGCCAACAGTGCAGCCCCTGGATTTCTTCCCCCTGCACCACAGCGTGATTGTGCTGGAGAATACGACATGTGGGGATGCATGAGTGCACATGTGTGTGCATGCATGAGTGTGCACAGGCATGCACATCCAGACATGAGTGTGTGAATGGACATGTAGCCCCTGACCCATCACTACATATGGCACTTGGAGGCAAAATGGTCCCCACGCCCTCCACCCCTGGACTAGATGGACTCTTGGTCTGATCCAGCAGGACTGTTCTTACGCTGTTACGTAGAAGTACCAACTAATGTAAGAGTTTGGGTCTACCATGTGTATTTTTGCCCTATGCCACCTGCACTGATCCTGCTAGATCCAGGTCTGCCATTTGGACTGTGTGGCATGCAGTCATGAAGCATGGAGTTTCATGCCTGATGACCCTGGAAAAACATCCCATCTAGAAGTGCTCATGGCAGATGAAAATCTGAGCTTCATGCTAAGCATTGGAGGGCAAGCAGTGGTTTAAAGGAGGAAGCAGGGCCCTCCAGCACCAAACTGCTTGTGCCCACTCCCTGAGATTAGAGGCAAAACCACACCAAAGCCCAGGTTATCGAGGAGGGCTTAAATAGGTACTGTAGGATGCCCTAAAGCAGCACTGTCTTATGCTTTGATACATTTACTGGAATACCTTGTGGCTCTTGATGGCACCTAGTAATTGTGGGCTAACATTAGCATTCAATGGGCTAGTAACAACATCATCATCATATCTATCTTCTTGCCTAGCAGATTTATTTAGCTTTATGTGGAATGCCTGTGGTTACATAGTGCATATGCCCCAATGAAACAGCCAAATCAAATTGTAACGGGCACAGTGCCATACTAACAGATGGGCATAAACATTTTCAGCTAAAAGAGCATGTCAGATATATCTGTTAGGGCAAGATCCCCTGCCCAGATAATCTAGTCTTATCTAATCTATCTATCACAGTGTTCTATATCTCTGGTGATTTTACATATCCATGAATAGGGGACACCTTGTTAACAAGTCATTCGAAGTCTGGATTAATTGCTGGGCAGAAAATATCTCAGCCAATGATGGAGAGGCTATTTTGGACCATTAGTGAATAAACGTGGAAGGTACAATGGATAGAATATTAAGATACAGTGTAATATAATGGGGCCTGGGATATGTTTTGAAGGCACATGACGCAATAACCGTATGTATACTGCCTTGAGTTCCATCTTGGAAAAATAGTGGGATATAAATGTAATAAACAAATAAATGAGCAAACCAAACTTGGAAGAGTTTTGGACCTGGGCTGGGAAAAACCCAGGGTCAAATACCTGCTCAGTCATGAAGCTCATTGGATGACTTTGATTAAGTTTCTATTCCTCATCATGACTGGGTTCAGACAACATGATAACCCACACTCAAGGGTTGAGTATGGGTTGAGTGTGGCTTGTCATTGAACTGTGGGTTGTTGTTGAAATGTGGGTTATCATGTTGTCTGAACCCAGCCGAGATAACAAACCATGATGAACAACCCACAGTTCCCAACCCAACAACAAACCATGCATTCTCTTCATGGGATGTTCATAGTTAACAAGCCATGGCTTGTTGGCACAGCTGGATACAGACAACATGATAACCCACATTTCAGCAACAACCCATGGTTCAAACAACCCATACTCAACCCTTCAGTGTGGGCTATCATGTTGTCTGAACCCAGTCTATCTCAGAGGGTGGTTGTTAAGACATAATTGAGAGGGGGGATGTGTCACCCCAGGTTCTTGGAAGAAAGGGTGGAATATAAATAAAAATTGGTTTGGATATGGAATCATAGAGTTGGAAGGGTCCTCCAAAAGTCATCAAGCCCAACCCCCGGCTGATGCAGGAAAATCCACAACTACAGCATCCTTGATAGGTGGCCATCCAGTTTCTGCTTTAAAATCTCCAACAAAGCCATTGTATGGTCCCTGAGAGGGCATCCCAGGGACCATAGGATGGTGTGGATTCCCCCTGAGGCCATAGACACAACTACAAACTCAAGAAGGAATCTAAGCAGGGGTTTTCCCACCCCTCCCAGCTGTTGCAAGCTTGGAATAGGGGCAAGAAGGAAGGCAAGGGGATGTGACGACGGGTGGAAGTGGGGAAGGAAGAGATGTGGATCCACTAGATCCAAGCCTCTCCATCACCCATTCTGCCCTCAAGAATGTAAGTGATCTGTCTAGCTGAAAATTATTTTTATAATGGAATGAAAGGCAAAAATGCCCCCACCATTCAACCTGCCCTGCCTAGCTCTTGCTGGCAGGGCTTTGGATGGGTGCAGGGCTCAGAGATCAGAGCCCTCCATCTAAAGAGTATCAAATTGGTAGGATTGTGCTCTAAGGAAGAAGAGTCCACCAGCTTCCAAGGTGGTCTGTTCCACTATTAAACAGCTCTACCATCAGTAAGTTCTACCTGATGTTTACTCAAACTCCCTGTCTTGCCATTTGAACCTGTTGTTTGGACCCCTGCCCTTGGAGCAACAGAGAACGAATTTGCTCTATTATCTGTGTGACAGCCCTTCAAATATTTGAAGGTAGCTGTCCAGGCTAAACATACTCAACTCCTTCAACCTTTGAGCCCAAGTTCAAATGGAGGATATTGTATAGCCTTTAGCTTATTGCTGTCTCTCTGCTGAATCTACCTTGTGAAGATGAAATATTTGTCCTCCATGTTTTGTTGCTAAGGGAAGCTTTTTAGGTTTATGGCTTAGAGCCAGCCTCTAGGAATTCCCTCCCCCACCTGTCCTGCTCTGTCAGCCATTTTGAATATTGGTATTATTTTGCGATCAATCATTATAAGGTGAAGTCACACCTTTAAAGAGCAATCCTATGGTCCCTGAGAGAGCATCCCAGGGACCACAGGGGCAGCTCAGGAAACCCCTTCTAAGGTTGGAGACAGCACCCAAATGTGGAACGGGGAGTCAGAGATCTGACCCCCAACCCCAACCCCTCACAGCCATGTGCAGAGAGAACCAAGCCAGCTGCCTCTCCGAGGTCAGAAAATTGACCTTGAGGAGGGAGAAAAGGGGGCATTCCAGTGGGTGAGGAGGGGAGGAGACTGGAAAGGCCTGATACAATTTATCCTGAGTCTCCTCCAACCACCTTCCCTCCTCCTCTAGTGAAAATAACCAAGATTGGAGGATGGGGAGGCAAAGATTACCTCCACTGCTCCGCCCCAACTGCCGGCTTCAGCCCAGCAGGGCAAAGGAATCTCAGAAGCCTCCACTGTTTGGGGGCTTCTGAGCAGCAATGGCACAGTCCATAGGATTGCACCTTAATGACCACAGAATTGTTTTCTGCTAGCATCTCTCAGCTTGGATCCATCCTATCTGGAAGTATTTGCCCGGCTTGTTTAGAGACAACCATCTATGGTGGTTTGCCACCTGGTGGACTCTGAGGGTGGCTTCTAACACTGTGCGCCTTGTGGGGAGGGGTGGTCAGGAAGTGTAAGTTCCTTTCACTTCCTGTTCATGGCTCTACGCAAGAAATATTTTAAAATCTCTTTATTTATTTTACAAGATTTATATTACCCCTCCATAGTCCGGTATGGAGATTCTGGAGCAGTGAACAGTAAAAGATAAAACAGATAAAAGAATAAAACAATATCAATAAAACCATGGCTGGTTAGTTCAGGAAGGCTTCCTGTAATAAAAGTGTTCTCAGGAGGTGCCACAAACAATACAATGTTGGCGCTTGCCTGACCTCCAGAGGCAGGGAGTTCCAGAGAAATGGAGCTGCTAGCACTGAAGTCTCTTCTCTGGGTGGACTCTAATCAGGCCATAAGTCCATATGGAACCATCAGGAGCATGCCATCCGATGACCTCAATGACTGGGCAGGTTGCTAAGGGAGAAGACGCTCTCTCAGGTATCCTGGTTCCAAGTTGTTTAGGGCTTCATACACTAGTACCAAAACCTTAAATCCTGGCCTGGTAGCGAATAGGCAGCCAGTGCAGTTCCCTCAGCAAAGTAGTTGCATGCTGAAAGGGGGCAGCTCCTAACAACAGCTGAGCTGCTGCATTCTGCACTAGCTCCAGTTTCTGAACCAGCCTCAAGGGCAGCCCCATATAGAGTGCATTGCAGGATTCCAGTCTTGGGATTACTAGCACCTGTACCACTGTGACCAGGCTATCCCTGTCCAGGAGAGGCCATAGATGGCAAATCACTCAAAGCTGGTAAAATGAACTCCGAGCCACCGCAGTCACTTGAGACTCCAGCAATAACCATGGATCTAGTAGTACCCCCAGACTACAAACCTTATCTTTCAAAGGGAGTGCAACCCCATCCAGAACTGGCAAAGAGCCTATCTCCTGGACTTGGGAACCACTCACCCACAGGGCTTCTGTTTATTCAGGATCCAGCTTCAGTTTATTGGCCTTCATCCAGCCCATCACTGAGTCTAGACACTGAACCAGGACTTGTACAGCCTCACCTGATTCAGATGTCACAGGGAGATAGAGCTGTGTGTCATCAGCATACTGATGGTACTTGGCTCCAAATCCCCTAATGACCACTCTAAGCGGCTTCATACTGATGTTAAACAACATTGGGGACAAGATGGTACCCTGTGGAACCCCATAACTCAGTTGCCAAGGGGCTTAGGAATAGTCACCCAATGTTATTCTCTGAAATCAACCGCACAGGTAAGCCCAGAAGCACTGTAACACAGTGCCTCCAATGCCCAGCCTGAGGAGTCAATCCAGGAGAAGAATAACATAGCCAATGGTATCGAAAGCCAATGAGAGATTTAGCAGAATTAACAGGGTCACACTCCCCCTGTCCCTCTCTCAATAAAGATCATCCATCAGGGTGACCAAGGCTGATTTGGTCCCATAACTGGGTCAAAACTGGAATGGGTCTAGATCAGGGCTCTCCAACCTTGGGTCCCCAGATGTTGCTGGCCTACAGCTCCCAGCATACCCAGCCAGCATGGCTAATGGCAAGGGATTCTGGGAGCTGTAGTCCAGCAACATCTGGGGACCCAAGGTTGGAGAGCCCTGGTCTAGATAATCCGTGTCCTCCAAGAGTGCCTGCAGCTGCTCCACCATGCCCCTCTCAAGTACCTTTCCTAAGAATGGGGTGTTTTCAACTGGACAGTAGTTGTCAAGTATCATTGGGTCCAGAGTGCGTTTCTTTAGGAGTGGTTGCACTACTGCCTCCTTAAGAACAGCAGGAACCACCCCTTCATCATGTGGAGATGCATTTACCACTCCCTGGACCCACCCAGTCATACCCTTCAGCCAGCTCTTAGTAGCCGGGAGGGGCAAGGACTGAGAGGGCACATGGTCAGTCCCATTGCTGCAAGCACCTTGTCCATGTCATCAGGGCCGCAGCAACTGAAACTGATCCTACAAAATCGGGCAGGTGGTGGCGACAGACACCTTGACTGTGCTAACAACAGTGTCAAGTTTGCTGTGGGGACAAGTGATTTTATCTTCAAAGCGTGATACAAAAAGGCCACAGCACAGCAGGTCTTAGAGGGGACCAGGGCCTCATTTGCTGGGAAGAGTGTTAACAGCCCCCAGACTGACCGAAAGAGCTCTGTTGGATGGCTACTCGAGGACGCAATGGAGGCAGCAAAGCAACACTTCTTTGCTGACCACACTGCCATGTAATAGGCACGATGAAGCACTCTAGAGCATGCTTGGTCATCTTCACTTCGAGTCTTACGTCATTTGTGCTCTAGCTGATGCCCGGCCTGTTTCATATCTGCTCAAAACTTCATTCATTAAATGTTCGAATGTACTTGCCTAAGATAGTTTTCGTTATCTATATCCTGCCAAGATTTTATTACATTGTGTGGATTTCAGTGAGAGAATATTTGGAATCCTCCAGGGAGGCACTGTTGCTCAGTGATAGAGTACGTGTGTAGCATACAGAAGGTCCGTGATATCTCCAATTAAAAATAAAAATAGGTCTAGATGGTATTTAGAGTTTTACAGGAGGGTCCACAGCTCAGTGGTAGAGCACACGACACGACTTGCATGCAGAAAGATCCCAGGTTCAATTCCCAGCATCTCCAGGAAGGGCTAGGAAAGAATCCTGCCTGAAAGAAACCCTGGAAAACCACTGCCAATCAGCGTCAACAATACTGGGCTAGACAGATCAGTGGTCTGACTCAATATAAGGCAGCTTCTTCCCATGTTCCTCCTACGTTCCACGTTAAACACTAGCAAAATGTATTATGGCATAAACTTTCATGGACACTGTCCACTTCATCAGATGCATGATTAAATTCGTACACACAATCACACATCAGAAATGTCCCGCCTTTGAGAAGTTACCATGTCACGGATAAGTTGTAATAACATTATCTTCTCCTTTAAGCACTAGTTGTCTATGTGCAAGGACATTTTTATGTGGTGAAGAATTCAAGCAGGCGAAAATCCCCCTGCATTCTGATGTAGTATTACATGCTTTTACTGAGTATGTCGAAGATTCACAGTAAGTCAGCCGTGGCGCACACTGTTTTGGTTGCATCTCTGATCCATAATGGCCCAGTTTCATCAAGACTTAAATGAGTGCTTCTGGGGCTGATTAAATTTCTCTTAACATTGGGGGGGGGAGCTTGGCTTGGTTTTCAGAATGGTACATCCTGTCAAACTTGTCGTTTGGCTGCGAACATCATCCCCCCCCCCCCTTTAGGCTATACCAGGAGCAGGGAAACTGTGTTGGACTCTAACTCACATCAGTTCCCAGTCAGCATGGGCAATAGTCAGGGATGATGGGTGGGAGTTATAGCCCAGCAACAGCTGGAGGGTCACAGGTTCCCCACTCCTGGTCTATAGGGTCATTGAGTTTTAGAGTTGGAAGGGTCCTTAGAGGTCATCCACTCCAACCTGCTGCTCAGTGCATGAATCTTCCATTCCTGACAGAGGACCATCCAGGCTCTGTTTAAATAGCTCCAGCAAAGGTGACCCCACACACACACACACACATCAATAGAATGTGGCATAGTGGTTGGAGTGCTGGACTGAGACTCGGGAGACCCGGGTTCTAGTCCCTACTTGGCCATGAAGCACACCGAGTGACTTTGGGGCAGTCACTGACTCCCGGCCTAACCTACCTCACAAGGTTGTTGTTGTGAGGATAAAATGGAGAGGGGAGGGGGGAGGGGAGGGGAGGGGAGGGGAGGGGGAGGATTATGTGAGCTGCCTTGGGTTCCTTGCAGGAAAAGAAGGCAGGATATAAATATAATAAATAAATGACTTTGCTAATGAAAACACAAAGGGGTGCAGTGCAATTTCGTGATATAAAACAGAGCTGGGCACCAGCAGCTATGCTACCGCTTACATGAAGGTATAAAATAGCAGAAAGGATATTCAGCATAAATTAAAAATCAGAAGAGGTTTCTTAAATGTCACTAGGTAATGACCATACAAAAGGAACTTCTTATTACAAACGCATCACTAGTGTTTTAAAAGCCAGGCCTATTAAGGCCTCCCTTGGATCTCGGTAAGGTCAAGTGAGGGAACAAGCTTTTTTTTGTAATGGGATGTTGATTAATTCTTAGACCAGCAAGTATTAAAATGTCATTAGAGTCTACAGGAGAAAACAGAGAGCTAGTGGGGGCTTCTTGACTGGGAAAGGTAGCGGCGGGCGGGAGCTGCATTTGGCAGTGCTTAATTCCTAAAATGCTTGTTTGTGAGTTCAGGCATGCCTGGAATATGCAGACTCTGAGATGAACACACACAGAAACAGTGGAGGCTGGTGGCTCTAATATCCGTGGGGCGGTGTATCCAGTCGGAACTTTTAAGGAGCTGTCCATGGTTCTGAACCCTACCCCACCCACCCCCAAATATGTTCAGCACCATGGATAGCTCCTTAAAAGTTTGGACTGCAGCCCAGGCTGGATAATACACTCCCCCAAATGACACTGGAGACACCAGCCTCCGTTGCAAAAGAGAGTCTTGTTGAGATACCATAAAGCAGTGTTCTCCAACCTTGGGTCCCCAGATGTTTTTGGCCTACAACTCCCAGCATGCCCCAGCCAGCGTAGGCATGCTGGGAGCTGTAGGCCAAAAACATCTGGGGACCCAAGGTTGGAGAACACTGCCATAAAGGATGGGTATTGAACCTCTTTCAGACTGAGAGCCAAATTCAATTTCCGAGAAGCTTTCAGGGGCTGCATTCCAGTGGTGGGCGGGGCTGAAGGCAAAGGGTGTGTGGCCAGAATCCCTCCAAATACCAGCATGTTTTAGCTTGAAGCTCTCACGGCCAGCACCTAAGCCTTAGGAGAGGCATTTCAACTTTTTAGAATGGAGGGGGGAAAGTGCACAACAGATAGGAAGCCAACAACACTGAGAGCCGGTGTGGAGTAGTGGTTAGAGTGTTGGACAGGGACTCGGGAGATCCGGGTTCTAGTCCCCACTCAGCCATGAAGCTCTCTGGGTGACCTTGGGCCAGTCCCTGACTCTCACCCTAAACCTACCTTGCAGGGTTGTTGTGAGGATAAGATGGAGAGGAGGCAGAAGATTATGTAAGCTGCCTTGGGTTCCTTGCAGGAAAAAAGGTGGGATATAAATATAATCAATCAAGCAAATGAACAGTTGTCTGGGGAAATGGTCATGGCCATGCGGGAAGCCCTGGATGGCTTAATTGGGATATGGGCAGGTCAGATTTGATCCATGGGCCCAAGGTTCTGTCCCCCTGCCTTAAAGACTAATAGATTTAGGTGCACAATCCTACGCAAGTTTAGACGGGGGGGGAAGGCCTAAAACTCCCAGCATGCCCCTGGCTGGGGCATGCTGGGAGTTGTAGGCCTTTTTTTCTGTCTAAATTTATATATTGCACCCTTATTGTGGCATACACTTCCATGGATTAGAGCTCTTTAAATCAGATGGATACTGTTGCTCCCAGGTGGCAGATTACATATATATATTCATAAATTTTATAGGAATGCAAGAGGAGAAGACCTCAAAATGTACACTGAAGATCATTCATTGCCTAATACATTTTTAGTAAACTAACTCTTCCTCAGGGGTGACTCTGATTCAGTTATTTCAGTGAGAAACCAGAACATCTTATTTTGAGAAGGTATGGAAGACAGTTTTGGTTTCTCTCTGAAAGAATCCAATCAGCATTGCCCCTGAAGAAGACTTAAAAATACTCAAAATGTATTGGGCAATTAATTATCTTATGTGCATTTTGTGGGCTCCTCTCTTTTTGTTCCTGTATTTGTTATCTTCCTTTATTTTTCCACAAATACACACATGCAATAGAAAAAAGTGGGCTTTGGAGTCCACTTTTGCTATTTTTTATCCCTGTTTATACATAAACAGTGGGGCCTGAAGGCTACGAAATGCCTTCTAATACTGAACTCAAATGGTGAGTGCCAACAGGATTGTAGCCAAAACAGGACCATGGAGAAACAAGCGGGAGGTATCAGCATGCTTGGGGGAACCCCAAGGTTTGCAGAAGTACAAAAAAATGTATGTTTGTTTTAAAAAAGCAAACTTAAGGGGACAAAACCCTCAAAAAACAGCCCCATGAGGCTTGAGCATGCTCAGTAGACATGGAATGTTGCACGTCATTTGGAGAAGAAAAGCAGAAAACCACCCTGGGGAGGGATAAAATGGAGTATACTGGAGGAAGGCATAATTGGCTGGAATCCTGAACAGGAGCACTCCATATTGCAACATCTTTTTTGCAGGTACCACTTGTAATCTCTCTGTGTGTATGTGTGCATGTGTAGCTGCCAGCTGAGGACTTCGGGCATCTAAGAGTTACCCCTTTGGGCTTTGTCATTCTTTGATGTCGAAGGTCTTCCCTCTAATCCAGATGTGTGGGGGATGGCTTAAAACGTATAGTTATGCAATGGGGGGCGGGGGAGACACCCTGCAAAGCTTCCTCTCCTTAAAAAAACATTTAAAAGAACCAAAACTTGCCCCTTCTTAGTTACTGGCAGTAAGAGCTTTCAGTTAAAATATGCTGGTATTTTGGATCCTCCCCTCTTGCCTTTGGCCTGCCCACCACTGGAATCCCCCCCCCCAGAGCTTCCCCAAAAGGGAATTAGGCCCTCGGGCAGAAAGAGGTTCTGCACCCCTACCATAGGTTCTAGGGCCATCAATGAGGTCAAACGCGATCATATTATGCCTTTCCATCTGCCAGTCCATTTCCAGACAATTTTCCAAGCCCTAAACAGCTTGGGGCCAGTCTATCTTAAGGACTGTCTCCTCCCATATACACCTGCCCCAACCCTAAGTTCAACTTCAACAGTCCTTCTCCAGGAGCCCCCAGCAAAGGAAGTGAGGTGGGTGGCTACTAAGAAGAGGGCCTTTTCTGTTGTGACACCCCAGTTGTGAAGACCTTCTTATTTTCCCAGGCATTTTAGTTTTTCAGTTTCTGATTTAAATCTTTGCACTGTGGCTAGATTCTATTGTTTTTATTTTTATACTGTAGTTTTAATGTTTAAATTTTGTATCTTATCAGCTTGTATTTTATGGTTTTAATTGTTGCGAACCACCCAGAGAGCTTCAGCTATTGGGCAATATATAAAAAAAGTAATAAATAGATAAATAGATAAATAAATAAATAAATGAGTAAAATGACCAATGGTCAGGAATCCTAGGAGTTGTAGTCCAAAACATCTAGAGGGTACCAGGTTGTGGAAGACTGATGTATGAGTTCAACAGCACAAGATGTCTACACAGAAGTAAGCCCCACTGAATGCAATGGGAATTACTCCCAGTCAAGTGTGTATAGGATTGGAGGACTTAGTTATGTGTTGGGGGGTTTCTGTGCAGCAAAGCCAACATATTAATAAGGGCAAAGAAGGTTTGTGTACAGTGGATCTTGGAGCAGATAAGAAAAACACATCAGCAGCATCTGCTAGAACGTGGGCTATTCTGAGAGTCTCTGAAAGGACATGGTTTGTTTGTTTTTTCCATTTCCAAGTCTCTGACAGCATTGTATTAAGAGCAAGATGAATTGATTATGGGTTTTTAATTTAAGGAGTGAATCTTGTGGGAAGCTCACAATGATGCTGTCCGTTCACACTCCTACAACAAGCCAGGCAGATGACAAAGCAATTGTGTGCATCAATAATAGACTACTCCAGTAGGGTTTGCTTTGGTAAAAAGCAACGGTGTCAGTGAAATGGGGTTATTTGTCACAACAAACCTTAGCAACAGTTATTTTATTTTTTTTGCATTGTTGGGCTGTTCCCAACTGGAAGGCAATTGGCTGTCAATGCAGAAGTGGAGCACTTTAGCAGAACAACAAGTGAGTTTGACGAATATGTCAGTGAGTGGGCAAGGGAAGTGTGTGCCACCATTTGGCCTGCTACAGTCTGAAGGCACATGATGCAGCAACCTTACTGAAGCTAAGCAGGTCTGCATGGGAGACCATTCAGAAACTCAGTGCATGCCACGTTTATTTATTTATTATATTTATACCCCGCCTTTTTTCCTGCAAGGAACCCAAGGCGGCTTACATAATCCTCCTCCTCCTCCATTTGACTTCCATGTTGGAAGAGAAGAAGGATATATGCATATGAGATGCCCATTTTTAAGGATTGAGTTTTGAGCCAGGCTTGATCCACCACTTTGCAGTCAGTCTACCAGTATTCTGAAAATTTGGTCAAGTTCACCTGAAGTCAGTGACATTTCTTCACTGAAAGGTCCTCAACCAATGTTGTGGCAATTAAGATTGCCAAAATCTGGGCTTGCTTAGATTAAAGCAAAGAAGATTGCAAGGTGGATCCTGTGCTAATAACTAAAATAATATTTGCACTATCTGAGCTTCTAGATCAGAGCTGGGCTTCTTACAAGTCCTCAGCTCCTTTGCAAGTTATTTCAGGTGACCAATGCTAGACCAAAAGGAAAGACCAAAAGGCCTTGCAAGAGTTTGGCAAAGGAGCTCAAATCTTTTGGTAAAGCCAGGAATGATATACCTAGCTTTGGATTTAAATGCAATGCAGAGATATGAAGAATGAAATCTGAAGCTCCAGGGCACAGGGAAATACCAAACCTGCAGTGGTCTTGCTTTTATTCTATATTTAGCAATGTGATCTGATTTATGACAATTGAAGGAGAGACTTCTCTTGAGTTTCTTGGCTGAACTACAAGAATGGCTCAGGTAACAGAGACAGAAAATGTGGAGTTCTGAGGACAATTTCCAAGTGTCTTTCCTCCAGATTCCTAAAAGTTGGAAGGTTAGTTGTTGAAGAAAGTAAAACTGCAGAAACTGAACTCTATGAAGATGTGTAACAGATATAACAATGGCTGCTTTCGCACATAACACTAAACCATGGTTTGGCATTATGAGGACAAGCCTCTGCAATCCTCAGGTTCATGCACTCCCATCACCCCTCTCCTGCAGCCCAACTATGGGGAGGAATTTGGAAGCTTCTGCTTCCATTTTTTATGAACCACAATTTAACAATGACGTCCAAGCCGTAAACTGTGGTTAACCTTAACTATGGTTTACTAAAACAAGTCAGCTTCATAAACCATGGGTTAAAGCTGGCTTCTTTTAGTAAACCATAGTTAAGATTTGCTGCAGTTGTCTGGGTTCAGATGTAATGCTAAGCAAAAATAAAATGAAAGCAAACATTTCCTAATTCTTCATGGGCACACCAGGAGCAAGAGGGGGAGGGAGAAGCATTCATGCCCAAGGCTTGTGCAGGCTCATCCCCATAACACTAAAGCATGGTTTGACATTCTGCGCATGGCCAGCATCAACCTTCCGAGGGCCCACAACCCAGCAGCAGCCCACTAGCAAGAGCCCCCTGGACTTGCTTCTCCTCATCTTCATTGCAACCTGTTTGTTCACCTGCCTCTCGCTCTGGCCCAGGCACCAGACAATGTTGGTGGTGGTGAGAAAGAGGAGCAGCAGATATCACAGCCTATTGGCTCATTGGCTCTGTGTCTGGCAAGCAAGCAAATGGTAGCAATAATGAAAAAAGGGGATAAAGAGCCATAGCAGATGGTGACAATGGCGATGAGAAGGTAGACCCCATGAGGGAAGGGGCCATTCAGGGTGTCTCATCCAAGGACCCCCAAAAACCTGGAGCCTGCACTGGCCCCATGCAAGTGCAGCCAATGGCTCAATTCAGACATCACATCAAACCATGGTTTGTACTAACCAGGGCTTTTTTTCTGGTGGAACTCACCGGAACTGAGTTCCAGCACCTTTTCTTCTATTAATTGCATTACAATTTAATCGCCATCTACTCCCGAGGAAATGTAATCCAAGAGTTCCGGTACCCTTTTCTCCAGGAAAAAAAGCACTGGTACTAACCATTGTTAAGAACCCGTACCATGGTTTGAGTTTTGAAATGTACAACAGGCAAACCATGGCTGTGAGAGTGGCTGGCTTGTCTGCTTTCATTTTCCATCTGCTCAGCATTCAGCTTCACAAGTTCATTTCTGTCTCCATAGTGCAACAGCCTTTTGAGGTAGCGCAATTTCCCATCTACATGGTGCAACAACAACCTCTCTGTGTTACATCTTGACACAGCCAATGTATTGCATTTTCCTCTCAATTCTGAATGCATTGGTGAGATGAAACTGAACATCTGTAATGTGCTAAGGGGTTTTATTGTGATAAGGAAGCCTCTGGCAGTCATTGGCTGAGCTGCCCTGATGTCATAGAGAGGTAGAAGTGTCTCAGTCTGTAATTGGCTCTAATCTGACAGATGGGCAGAAGAGGCATGAGGGCCGAGGGAAGGGGGAGGGGTCTGAGAAGGCAGTAGACAAGGCAAGCAATAGAGCCTAGGAAATGAGAAGTGGAAGAAACAGTGGCTCAGGAGAAGACCAGGAAAATGGCTTTTTTAGAAAATAAGGCAGTATATAAATGTTAATAATAAAAACAAATAAATAAGAGTACCCTGAGAGTAGAGAGGAGAGTTGCACCTGGTCATAAGCTGATGAAGGGGGACAGTGTTCAGATACTGATTTGAGATAACTACATTTATAGCTGCAGAATTCTCTTCCTGTTATATGTCTCAATGACAAACGTTAGCTTCAAGCTGATATAACATAACTGTTAGGCAAATAGCTGGCCACATTTCTTTTTTCCTATGTGGGCTGATGCCGACAGCCTTGCAAAGTTTGCCGATGAATATTGTATATATGTTTGTAAGAAGACTTCCTGGAGGAATTCTTCCTTTGGCCTTAGTGAATACAGTTCTGTCCCTTAGTGGAGGTGGCAGGAAAAGGGACAGAAGAGAAGAACCACTAAGGTGAAATGGAAGCCATTGAATATAAGGGTCCTCATGGAGGAGAAGGCTATCCATGGCTACTAGTCCTGATGGCTGTATGCTACCTCCAGTATCAGAGGCAGGATGCCTATGCACTCCAGTTGCTGGGGAATATGGATGGGAGGGTGCTGTCGCACTCATGTCCTGCTTCTGGGATCCCGTGGGCAGCTGGCTGGCCCCTGTGTGAACAGAATGCTGGACTAGATGGACCCTTGGTCTGATTCCAGCAGGGCTCTTCTTATGTTCTTAATAAGGAGAGGGGTTGTAGGTTCTGGGTTTTTAGCCGCAAGAGTGTTTTAGACATTAGTACTATCTAAGCTGGATGTTTTATTGCTGGTGTTTGTTAATTGTATTAATTTTTGCTGTTTATCATTGTATGGGTTTTCACATCCCTAGTTTTTACAGTATGTGATTTGATTGTGTAAGCTACCTTGGGAAGGTTCTTGCCCTGAAAGGTGGCCTAGAATTTCATAATAATAATAATAATAATAATAATAATAATAATAATAATAATAATAATAATAGTTCAGTGATAGAGCACATGCCTTGCATGAAGAAGGTCCAAGGTTCAATCCCCGGGGTCTCCAGTTTTTATTTATTACTTTCATTTATACAGCTTCCCGTCAGTAAATGCTCTGTGAGCAGATCACAGAAGCAAAGAACAAAATACACTGTTAAAACAATAATTTAAAAACAACAGCCAAAACAATACAGTGCTGCTTAAAACCAATATAAAATAGAAAACAACTCAACCATGAAGAGTCCAGATTTGGGGGGTTTCCCCCTCTTTGTTGTTTAAAAGGCCTGAGTGAATTAAAAAAAAACAAACAAACCCCACAGTCTTCACTTGGAATCATAGAAGGCACCAGGAGAGCCTTTCTCAGGAGACTATTCTACAGCCCAGGTGCCATCACCAAGTAGGCTATCTCCCTAGTAGCCATCCACCTCACCTCACTTGGTAGGAGAACATGGAGGAGAACCTCTGCAGAAGATCTTAAGGTTCATGTATGTAGTTGGGGGAAAGAGGACAGTGGTCTTTTGGTTAAAAGGATCAAGTGGCAGGTGATGGGGAAGACCAATTCCTGAAACCCTGGAAAGCCACTGCCGGTCACAGTAGACAGTGTTGGGCTAGATGGACAAACAGTCTGATCTCATATAAGACAGCTTGTTATGTGTAGTGCTGATGACTTCTTGGACAAAATTCTGCATTCAGGCCCAGGACCTTTGTCCCAGATTCATTGGATGTCTTTGGGCAACATCTGTCTATGTAATACCTCCCATGCGTGGAATGGGAATAACTTGGAGGCTTATGAGCATCCTATGCATGGTGGGAGGAGCGGCGGAAGCCATCTTCCGCCTCCCCGTCCTCCTGCCCTGCATTTTCGCTAGATGAGCTTTTTTGCCTGTCTAGGGAAAGCATTTTGGAGGCGGGGGGGGGGAAGGAGGAGGCTGGAGAGGCCTTAGGACGACTCATATTCTGGGCCTCTCCAGTCTCCTCCCCTCCTCGCCCACTGAAACACCACCACTTACCCCTCTCCGAAGTTGTGTTCCTGACCTCGGAGAGGCAGTCGTCATGGTTCTTTCTGCACTAGCTGCAAGGGGGAGAGGGAAGGTAGTCAGAGCTGCAATCCCCATCTCCATGGTCGGAATGCTGTCTCCAACCTCAGAGCTGGGAATCTGAAATATCCTATGCCCCCTCAGATGCTGTGTAGGGGGCCATAGGATTGCTCCCATACCGAACTAGGTCTGTTGCTATGATGAATAAGCCAACGCAGGGGGTCTGAGGAGACCTGGATTCAACGAGGGTGGCCATGCGTACATGACAACTGCCTTTTCCTTCCATGGCTAACCAAGGCTGGTGTAGTAGTGTAGTGCCTAACAGACTGAACTACAAATGAGGAAGCCCCAGTTTTGAATCTCCCCTCTGCCATGAGCTGACTAGGTGACCTTAGGTAAGCCACTCTCTCTCTCTCTCTCAACCTCAGTCTGCAATGTGGGGAATAATAATACTGACTTAACCTTATGGGATTTTTGCAAGGATCACAATTAGATGTAGTCACAGGATAAGGCCTTCCTGTGGATCAGTAAAGGTTAAACAGGAAGCAGAAATAGGGATAAATGGGCAGTTCTCACAATGCAGGGATGTAAACAGTGAAGTCCCCCAAGGTTCGGTATTGGGACTGGTGCTTTTTAACTTGTTAGGGGTAAGCAGTGAGGTGGCCAAGTTTGCTGATGCCACCACAATTTTGGGGGTAGTGTAAACAAAAGGGGGTAGCAAAGAGCTCCAAAAGGATCTTTCCAAAGTCCCGCGGGGGGTGGGGAGGGATGTTCATTAAAACAGCAAATGCAGTCTAAAGGAAGTAAGTGTAAAGTGATGCCCGTTGGAGCAAAAAAAAATCAAATCCTAACTTTACAAACACACTGATGGATTCTGAGCTAGTGGTGACTGTCCAGGAAAGAGTTCTTGGGGTTGTAGTGGATAACTCAACAGAAATGTCAGCTCAGTGTGCAGCAGCTGTGAAAAAGGCAAATTCCATGTTGGGAATCAATAGGAAAGGGATAAAAAAATAAAATGACCAATATTGTAATGCCTTTCTACAGATCTGTGGTGCAACCATGTTTGGAATACTGGGTACAGGTCTGGTTGCTGCATCTCAAAAAGAATATTGTAGAGTTTTAAAAGGCGCCGAAAGGGGGAACCAAAGTGATCAAGGGGCTGGAGCAACTCCCCCGAGAGGACAGATTACAACATTTGGGGCTATAAAGGGGAAATAAGAGGGGACATGATAGAAAGTGCATGGTGTCAAGAAAGTAAGGAACCAGGTTGGGGAAGGCTGGTATACAGCATGCCTCTGTACACCAGCTGCTGGGAAACAATAGCAGGGGGAGGTTATTGCTCTCACATCCTGCTTGTGAGCTTCTAAGTCATCTGGTGGTCCATGGGAGGAAACAGGATGCTGGACTAGACAGACAGGCAGTCCCCATAGCCATGTCCCCAAGGAGAGTCCAGGAATTCAGGCAGCTGTGTTGATCCATAGCGACAAACTAATTCTAGCAGTTTTCCAGGAGCAGGTCTTTTATTTATTTATTTATTTATTTATTTATTTTTATTTCATTTCTATACTGTCTAATAGGTGAAGCTCTCTGGGTGGTTTACAACCGTTCCTAAAACAGGACCATAATGCAATAAAACAACAATTTCTTTCCCCAAAAACACAGAATTTAAAAACAATTTAGCAGCTAAAACAATATTTGATACAGAGTAGACCTGTCAACAACACCTGACATGCGTACCCCCATCAAGTCATTAAATATCCTTATATGTCTTTAAATGCCTCTGTACAGAGGGTTGTCTTAACCTGGCGCCAAAAGGATGACAGAGTTGGCTACAGGCGGGCCTCAGAGTGGAGATAATTCCATAGTCGGGGGAGGCACCACTGAGAAGCCCCCCCCCCCCGTTGCTGCCCTCTGAGCCTCCCTAGGAGGTGGCACTTGGAGGAAGGCCTCAGATGCTGGACATAGTGTCCGGGTAGCTTGCAGTTGGGAGAGGCGCTCTGACAATTATTGCAGTCCCAAGCCGTGTAAGCCTTCATAGCTTAAAATCAGCATCTTGAATTTTGTAAAGCTATTGGGTCTGGATCACCCACTCAAGACCAAGCCACCCCAAAACACTTTGCATTACAGGAGGGATAGCTCACAATAATATATTGTTGCTGGGGGGAATTCATTTCTCCCCCAGCTACTCTGAGGATTGCAGGCAGCTAAGCTCAGAGGGGACAGGGAAGTCTGAGGGGGGTCGTGGCAGATGATGTCAGCATCCCTGCTAACTGAAAAGTGCCAGCCCTGCATCCCTGCGAGCCCCCTGGCTCCACTACACCACTGCCAGGCCAGCAGCACCTGGATCTGCATGGGGGCCACCACCAGGGCTGACCCTGCTCATCACCACAGCATCCTTTCTTCTTATTTTAAAAGAACATGTTCTAGTCAGGGGGTAGTCAGGGGGCATGGATGGGGTTATAGATGCTCTTTTTATTATTGTTACTTTTAAAATACGTTATCCTTTTCTACAACAACATGGTGCTCATTCCTATGCAAATCTGTTTAGCCTCAGATTTAGCCTCAGGGCAGCAGAAGCAAATTCTGTGTTGTTCCCCTAGTCAAGATGGCGCTATGATTTAAGCGAGTTTAAAATACAAAACTGCACGTGCTCAGAGTTTTTTTTGTCAGGGCTGGCAAACAGGTGAGTGGGGGTGGTTGTTTTTATTCTGACATATCAGGAATGTGGGAGCAGTTGTAAAGCATGGGATGGCAATGGGGGAGTGAAGAGAAACGTTTGTTGTGTATCTAACAAGTCCCCACCACCATAAGACCATTAAGTCCAGGGTCTGAAATGACCTAGCTGCACCACTGCCTGTAGCAGGGACACAAACCAGTTTGTTGTTGTTTTTTTTAAAGGAACTGCTGCTGGCTGCCATAGCAATGCACTTAGTAAATAGTTCAGCAGTAGAGCGCAGAAGGTCCCAGGTTCAATCCCTGGTTTCTGCATAGAGGGCTAGGAAAGAATCCTGCCTGAAACCCAGGAAGAGCCACTGCCAGTCAGTGTCGACAATACTGGGCTAGATCTGACTCAGTATAAGGCAGCTTCCTATGTTCTTAGGTAAGGGCCCAATCACCCAAAATGGGTCCCCAAATTTGCCAGCTGTAAGTGGTGAAGTGAATCGTTGGGGGGAGGGGGATTTCTGTTTACTTCTAATTAAAAGGCAGTATCACTGGGAAAGATCTCTGGCTGAGACTTTGGCAAGCCGCTACCAGCCTAAATAAGTAGTGCTGTGCTGCTGGAGTCAGTAACAGCTGTATGCTCCTAGCAAATGCTCTGTTTCTACACATGCTCCTTAATGTTCAGGGAGTGCTAGCGGTGAAGTGACACAGCGAAGTGACACTGTCCTTGCCCAGAAGGTTTATGATCGTTCCTTAGATAAACAAGACCGGGCAAGGGGGAAAGGTTTTTTCAAGGAGGTCGAAGAGATGAGTCAGGTGGCGGTGAAGGAGTAGAGAAGGTCAGATTGCAGCAGCTCGAGAAAGCTTTGCTAAAGGCATAGATATCAAAACAGAAGAGGGAACAAGCTGGTGGAATAGAAAGAAGGATGCTCCAGACCTAGGTGAAGGTGACTGGTAGAGAGATGTCATAATGACAAAAGTGGCAAGGAGAGGAGAACACTTGACCAAATTGAACTACTTCCAAACCACTTTAAATGCCATTGCTTCCAGCCAGGGAACATTGGGGGAAGTCATTCTATATCAGTGTTCTCCAACCTTGGGTCCCTGGATGTTTTTGGCCTACAACTCCCAGCTGGGAGTTGTAGGCCAAAAACATCTGGGGACCCAAGGTTAGAGAACACTGTTCTATATCAAGGATGTTGAACCTCTTTTAGCCCAAGGACTGATTTCCACTTTGGAGAAGCTCTCAGGGGCCGAGTTTCAGTGGTGCACAGAACCAAAAGCAAAAGGGGCAGGGGCAAAATACCAGAAATACCGGCATATTTTAGCTTAAATCTCCTACTGCCAGCAATTAAGCCCTAGGAGAGGCATTTCAAATGTTTAGAATGGGGGGGGGGACATGCAAAAGCTGGGAAACCACCGAATGATTGTCCAGGGAAAGAGGGTCAAAGCAGGGAAGGGGAACCCCAGGGGGCTGGATTGGGGCCGCAGGAGGGGCAGATTTGAGGTTCTGCACCCTTATTCTATAAAGTAGCCAATAACATCTCCTCAAGCCATTTTCAGTACCCGGGACAACAGTGTAGCTATTGGGTGGGCCAGATACCATGATATTTAAACGGTTGTGTGTTTTCTTCAAGCCTGTTTAAGCAAATGTATAATGTAGATGTGTGAGTCTGCAGACAGAGAGAACTGCTTGTGCAGAGCAGACAGGACGAAAACAATCATCTGGCAGCATTTCTACAAAGAAAAATACATTTTCAGTTATACTTAAGGCTGCCTGCAATCCTATGGAGTAAGACCAAAGAATGATTTGCATGCATGCGTGATTTGCATCGCACATATATACCACGACAGAGAGAACTTGGATTTCATGTCACATCATCCGAAATGTAATGCATCTCAATGAGGGGTCAGTTCACACGTACAGGTGCCAATCATCAAGAGTTACAAGCGCCAAGTGACGTACATGTTGGCGGGAAGCAGAGTGTAACTTGCTCTGAACGTTGCTCCAGTTTGATCAGTCTTTCAGAGGTGACTTAATGCTTAATGAATGGCTTAGATGACCTCATGGAAATCAGTTCTGTTTGTGAAGTCCTGTTGCTGAACAATGTACAGCTTGAGTCTCCATCATAATAGCCTTGACATTTTCAGCATCTTTGAAATAACCTTAGCATGGGTTGAGATTGCAGCCAGCTAACCGTTCCCATTTATTTCCTTGGATTTTTTTCCCCCCACAATGCCCGGCCTTTTCACCTAAGACATGGTGGAGGCTTTTACGCTTCCACCAATGGTGAGAGACACAATATGCGGGGGGAGGGGGTTGTGTGGGGGGGGGAGCTTGGGCCCCCTCTTTGAATGGGGTTTTCCTCCATCTCGCTTCTGTCCCCACTGCCTATTCACTGAAGGCAAAATCCTCTGCATGTTTAGACAGAAAAATGTCCTACAACTCCCAGCATTCCCCAGCCAGCCATGTGCCCTTAACCTCTCCATCTGGGCCCAGTCCGTACAACCACCCAGAGGGAGAGCACCAGAGGCAAGCGAAGGAAGCTGCTCTCTGTCTCTTTACTCTTGTCACTGTTGGCATGCTCAGAGAGGGCGGGTGAACAGACATCCACAGGGGGGAGGAAGAGGAGGAGGTGGGGAATAATGACTAGGAGTCTCCAGGCATCGATAGTGGGGCCCCTGCAGGAGTACAAGCCCCAGCAGGTGCTCCAGGGTGGCCGGTTGCCGGCCAGATGGGCGATTAATAAATGTAAATAATAATAATACTCCTGATGCTGAGTCTGGCACGACACATGCCCAGTAGTGTTCCCTTTTATGGTCCCTGGAAAGTCCTCCGTTCAAAATACACCATTCTGCAGGGGATCCCATTGTGTGCTTCTTGCCACACTGGGGCTCAGAAAGCAATTTTCCTCCAAGTCATATTGTCTGGAGAGGTCCCGCAGGTTATTGCATCCTGTCTTCCATGGGGTAGTATGGTTTCACCATCGCTGCCACGGCGACCAAGTAATCTGTAAAGCTGTGTGCATTTTTACAGGTAATCAGTAGCGATGTGCGAACTTGCCCCAAGTGAATGTGTTATTTCCTCAGGAAGTAACAAATCCATCCGTGTAAACTCGGACGAGAGTTCTCCTTTAATTCGAGATCTCATTCTGTGTGTATGAGTTTTTGCACATGTACAATTTCAAGCTGCATCTTTGGAATTGCATAATATGTCGTGACAATCATGCATCTCCCTTTTCTGATTGGTTGTTCCTACCGACCTGCCCAGTTGATTTTTAATTCACCCCTGCCCGATCGATCAGTGCATGGAGAGACAATGGCACTACAGAGTTCTCTTGGAGCAGCGGCAGCAAGAAAAGCACCTTTCGTGTTTGCAGCGGTGCTGCTGTCTTCACAGATTGCAGTTCAGCCCAGCAAAAACTTGCTGGAATGGCCATGTGACCGCACCAGGGTGTATCACATGGGGTGGTCACACAGGAGTTCTAGAAGTTGCCTGCCAGGCTGAAACACTGTCTTTGAAGCAGAACCTTCCTGGAATGGCCATGTGAGGTCACGTCACATGGCCATTCCAAGAAGCTCTGCTTGGCTGGAAGGGCTGAGGGGGGAAAAAAGACATGCAGACTGTGGAGGTCCTCATAATCAGTCTCGATTTGAACAACCAAGTTCGTTGGATAGCCACACATATGAGCATTACAAACATAGCAGATTCGACTTACGGGCCATCTAATTTCGATGCTTTGCCAGCATCCTTAGTAACTAGCTTAGGGATCTCGCTCCCACAAGATGTGATGAGGACCACTAGCTTTTTCAAATCCCAACTGAGGATGATGGGAATTGTAGCCCAACACTGCAGGAGGGCATCAGGTTGATGGGAAGGCTGGGTTATACAGACAGAAGGATCAGCCTATCAATGACAATTAACCTTGAGAGCTAAATAGAACCTCCATTTATAGAGGCAGTTTACCTCAGAATCCCACGTGCTGGGAACAACTATGGGATGGCCATCACCTTTGCATCATGCTTGCAAGGGCCTAGAGCAGGGATGGGGCGGGGATCTGTGGCCTTCTGGTGTTGTTGCACTACAGCTCTCATTATCCCTGACCATTGGCCATGTTGGCTGGGGCTGTTGGGAGTTGGAATCCAATAACACCTGGAGGGCAAGAGGTCCCCCCACTCATGCCCTAGAAAGCTCTATCTAGCTGGCACCAGCTGGAAACAATGCTGGGCCAAATGGATCACAGACTTACCTAATGCACAATTCTTAACATTCTTATGTAATTACTTTACCTATCCGCAGCCATGCGACATGATCTCCCCACTGAGGCCTGCCTGGCACCAGCTCGGCCATCTTTACAGGGCCAGGCCCTCTTCTCCCAGGCATTTAATGGCATTGACGGGTATTTAGTGGCATGATGGGGCATTTATGTCAGCTATTTTTAACAGGTCCGGTTTGCACTGAAATTGTTTTAGCTGTTAAATTGTTTTTAAATTTTGTATATTGGAAAGAAGTTATGCAGTATTTATTTGCATTTGTGGTCCATGTTTCTGTGAATTGCTGTGCACCGCCCAGACCAGAGCACTTTGGAGGAGGAGGAGCAGGAGGAGGAGGAGGAGGAGGAGGAGGTGCATGAGATTTGGCTTCTCCCATAGATCTCAAAATAATGTAAACCTCTGTTCTGAAACCTCAAAGAAGGGAGACATCCCGCCAGCAGCTAAAACAGGCAGCGAGAAGTTAGAGGCCAGCAGAGACTGGCTTACCATCCCTTTGTCCTGTGCTCCTCTAAAGGGGAGAGTTAGAGTGGCCCTGCTTCCTACTTTATAAAGGACAGTCCTCTCTATATTGGAGTGGTATCAGAGGACAGTCCTCTATTTGAAGGGCTGTCCAGTCCAAATCCAGTTTAATAGTAAAGATCCCTAAGAAGGGGAAACAAGAGCTTTCGGGTTGACCAGATGGCACCTGGACAGCACACACTGAGCAGACACACCGGTCATCTGGTCATGGGGACATGCACTGCATTTCTATTTAAATTATGGAAATAATTTCTAAATTTTCATCCAAACACATACATTAAAATACACACGTTTTATGCAAATCACTGCCCTCCTTTCTCCTCTTTTTTTGGCAATCCGTGTCCTCTTTTTTTGGCAATGTGTAGGTGGCCACCCTGGGAAGAGAAGCTTCTGGTTCTCTTCATTCCATCATCTCCAGCAGCAGCAGCAGCATCTCTTGTCTTTAAGGAAGCAGCACATGTGAATCCACCCTTGTGTCGGCTAATATCTCTCTTTTTGTGAGAAACACGGCTCAGGGGTGATTCTCTTTTTTCACACACAGCTAATCCATAGTGGTGCAACCTGGACAAACCTTTATGCTAAGCTTTTAATTCTAAAAAACGTGTCTATGAAGAAAGGAGGCCCAGCAGTATTCCTGCAAGGTGGCTTCTTGGAATCCTCTTCAGGGCTCCACAAATTGGATTGCTCTGAAATCTAATAGCAGGACTGCAGACTCGGGGCTGAGTGTTATCGATTGACAAAATGTGTTTATAAGTGTTTTGTGTGGGGGGGGGGGTTTAAAGAGAGAGGGAGAAAGAGAGAGAAAAGGAGGGAGGGAGAAAGAGAGTGCACTTTTTGCTGGGTTGTTGTTGTTTTTTTGTCTTGAGTTAAGCTGAACTGTGACTGTGGGAAGAACTGGGACTTGTTCTTATTTGTGGATGATGAGCACTTCTAAAAATGTTAAAATGGCCCTTATGGAAGAAGATATGAAGCTGCCATAGCTTCATAGCTGCCATATGAAGCTTCCATAGTTAAACTGTGGGATTCACTTCCACAAGATGTAGTGATGGCCACCAATTTGGATGGCTTTAAAGGGGGATTGAGCAAATTCATGGAGGAGAAGGCTATCAATGGCTGCTAGTCCTGATGGCTATATGCTACCGCCAGTATCGGAGGCAGTGTGCCTATGTACACCAGTAGCTGGGGAACATGGGCGGGAGGGTGCTGCTGCACTCATGTCCTGCTTGTGGGATCCCGTGGGCAGCTGGTTGGCCCCTGTGTGAACAGAATGCTGGACTAGATGGACCCTGGGTCTGATCCAGCATAGCTCTTCTTATGTCTTCTACTGGTTGAGATCATTGGTCCACTATCTGACCCAGTACCATCCACTCTGGCAAACAGCCTGCATTTCAGGCAGAAGTCTTTCCCAGGCTGACCACCTGGCACTCTGCTTGGGACATAAGAACAGTCCTACTGGATCAAACCAGTGGCCTCTCTAGTCCAGCACCCTGTTTCCCACAGTGGCTAACTAGATGCCTCTTGAGAATTCTGAAAGGAGGACATGAGGGCAAAAGCCTTCTCCCAGTGCTGGTCCTCAGCAACTGTTATTTGGAGGCATGCTCAGATCCTGGAGGTTGAGTATAGGCGCCATCATGACTAGTAGCCATTGATAGGCCTATCTTCCATGCCCAACCCCCTTTTAAAAACCATCTGAGCTAGTGGCTGCCCATCACCACATCTCGTGGCAGCAAATTCCATAGGTTAACCAATGGTGTCGTGAAGCCAGGGCTCAAAGTGCTGGCGCTTTTCTATTAGCGGGGATGCTGATGTCATCTGTCACTGCCACCCCTCAGGCTTCCTTGTTTCCTCTGAGCTTAGCTGGAGTCCTCTCAATAGCTGTGTGTGGTGGGGAGGGATGAATTTTCCCAGCAATAGTATATTTGTGAGCTATTCCTGTTGCAATGCAAAGTGTTTTGGGGTGGCTTGCTCTCGAATGGGCAATTCAGCTTTACAAACAACCTGGTTTATTTTTTTATTTATTCGTTCATTATATTTATACCCTGCCTTTTTTCCTGCAAAGAACCCAAGGCGGCTTACATAATCCTCCTCCTCTCCATTTTATTCTCACAACAACCCTGTGAGGTAGGTTAGGCTGAGAGTCAGTGACTGCCCAAAGTCACCCAGTGAGTTTCATGGCCGAGCGGGGACTAGAACCCAGATCTCCCGAGTCCCAGTCCAACACTCTCACCACTAACGCCACACTGGCTCTCCATACTGGTTCTGGTGGAGATGAAAACTGCTAGAAGTAGTTTGTTGATACGGATCAACACGGCTGCCGGTCTCCCCTAGTGTGGCTATGGGGACTGCCACGATGGGAGCCTGCACTTCAGAATCTACCACCGCACTATGGAAGTTAGCAATGTGCCTTTCGGAGGAGTTCAAGCTTTTGTCTGTCTTGACCTTTTTCAGGCACTGGTATCTGCTCCCAAATTTCCACAGTGAAGATGGACAAGAGATTACGAGAGGGGAAAATAATTCATTCAGATTCTCTGCAGTCTGGCCATCCTCCTTTGGCACATCTGCCCTGTCCAACCACCTCCCCAGATGTGCCTTTAGCACAGTGTTCTCCAACCTTGGGTCCCCAGATGTTTTTGGCCTACAACTCCCAGCGTAGCTGGCTGGGGCATGCTGGGAGTTGTAGGCCAAAAACATCTGGGGACCCAAGGTTGGAGAACACTGCTTTAGCAGATTGAACAGTCCAACCACCTCCCAAACCGGGTTTGTGCTTTTGCATGCAAAGCGTATGCTTTGCCATTAAACTATGGGCCTGTAATATTTCTGGCAGTAGTCGTTGTAGTAGTACATAATCAGCCATCATAACATATAGCACTTTGCAGTGTTCACATACACTGTCTCTGTTACCAAACTAAGGTTATCCAGGGATGTGGGCTGAGGTGTCATCAGTGAACACCCAGCTTTGCCTCTCATTTAGTCATTTTCATCTAATCCAGGTGAGGTGGTGGATGCCCTGAATTGGTGCCTGAGCAGGGTAATGGACTGGATGAGGGTCAATAAACTGATATTCAATGCAGGCAAGAAGGAGGTACTGTTTGTGAGGGGTTCATCTGCCCAGCTGAGGGGTGTTCAGCCTGTTCTGGAAGGGGTTGCACTCTCCTTGAAAGAGTGGGTGCACACTTTGGGGATGCCGCTGGAACCACTGTTGGCACTTGAGGCACAGGTAGCCTTGGTGGCTAGGAGTACTTTTTATCAGCTTAGGCCAATATACCCTATTTGGACAGAGATAGCCTGGCGATAGTTATCCATGCTCTCATAACCTCCCGGTTGGATTACTGCAATGTGTTGTACGTGGGGTTACCTTTGAAAATGGCTCAGAAACTTCTGTTAGTTCAAAATAGAGGTGCTAGGCAAATAACCGGTCAATGTGATGGTGTGACACCAGTGCTCCACCAGCTACACCGGCTTCCAGTCCATTTCCAAGCCCCAATTCAAACTCTTAGTGTAGACCTTTAAAGCACTTAACCGCTTGGGACCAGACTATCTAACACAGGGCTCTCCAACCTTTGGTCCCCAGATGTTGCTGGCCTACGTTGGAGAGCCCTGATCTAACGGAACACCTCTTCCCATATGTACCTGCTCAGACCCTTAGGTCATCTTCGGAGGCCCTCCTCTGGGTGCCCCCACTGAAGGAAGTGAAGTGGGTGGCTACTCAAGAGAGGGCCTTCAGTTGTGGCACCACCCCATTTATGGAATGCACTCCCTAAGGAAGCTCACCTGGCATCTACATTGTTATCTTTTCAGTACCAGCCAAAGAACTTCCTTTTATCCCCGGTATTTTAGTGTTTAGTTTTTAGATTTTATGGCTGTTTTTATATATTTTATATTTATTCTTGTGCTGTTTGTTATTTTGTAATGTACTGTATTATTTTAGTGTTTAGCTTTTTCCACCCAGAGAAAGTCTATAAAATAAAAATATTTATTTTATTTTCATGTTTTTATCCCATCTTTTTTTTTTCTGCAAGGAACCCAAGGAGGCTTACATGATCCTCCTCCTCTCCATTTTATCCTCACAACAACACTGTGAGGTAGGTTAGGCTGAGAGTCAGTGACTGGCCCAAATTCACCCAGTGAGCTTCATGGCCAAGTGGGGACTAGAGCCTGGTTCTCCCAAGTCCCAGTCCAACACTCTTACCACTACGCCACACTGGCTCTCCAGTGTGGAGACGGATAATTCTCCCCAGGGAAGGCTTTCCACAATTTAAACAAAGCTACAGAACAGGTCTTGTCTCCTTTGTCTACCTGCTTTGTCTCCAATGGCAACAGTACACAGAGCAGGGCCTCTGAAGCCAATATTAACTCAGGCACATTCATATGGGAGAAGGCTGCCCTTAAGATACGTTGGTGTTCACAGAAACATGTGCCATCCAGATGCAAGGTCCACGCAAATCACTACTGAGAATCAGTAAGAGATTTTGTGGTGGTAGAGGTGGCGAGGAAGACTCTCGAAGTGATTGGCTGAGCTGCCGTGATGTCACAGAGTGGATGGGCAGGCAGAAGGGATTAGGAAAGGAGAAGGAGAAGCAGAGGGCTGGGAAAGGAAGAAGTGGAACCTGAAAGGGAAACTGGGAGATTGTCTTCTGTTTTTTTCTGAATATAGCATATGGTAGTTGTCCTAAGGGCTCCACTTGTGGGTTTCTTTTCTCTAGATGATCTCATTTTTCCTTTAAGTTGCAGTGTGCATATTTCATGCAGCAAATGTATTCTCTTTCTGTGTCTATAGCTGGTTATGAAAAGTGTCAAGGTGAATCTTGCTGCCTGTGGCCAAAAGCAAAATTGGTTCGCATCCTATTGATCAAGGAGTGCTGGAACAGAGCCACCATGTCTTTCATTTTCCTTAAGAGTAACGGGTGGATGAAATCCATCATCTGTCCAAAAACCATATGCAAGATTAAAGTGTGTATTAATTACTGGTCTGCCAGAATGCAAGCTGATCGCCTGGCCAGCCTCATGTCTCAATCCAGATAGGGGTCATATGTCATGTGCACCAGATCAGGTTTCAGTGTGCGTATTCCTAGCTGGACGGTGAAGCGCATGCCAGCATCAGGATGTGTCCGCTTCCCCAGGTCAATCACATGCGTTGCTCTTTCAAAGAAGCTAAAATCTAACCAATCGAATGTGGGGGTACAGAGCAGGGACTAGTTTCAGTGTCCCCAGCTCTCAATTTCCACCAGTCAACAGAATTCTGGCTTAAGAAAAAGTAAAAAAGGAAAAAGGCTGTGCATGTGTTCTAAATCAGGGGTCCCCAACCCCCGGGCCGCAGACCGGTACCAGTCCATGGCCCCTTAAGAACTGGGCCACGTGGAGCCCGGCTGCTGCACCACCCAGCCACCACGCCGCCCGGCCACCGCGCTGCCCGGCCGCCGTGCCGCCCAGTTTTACAAAAATGCTCGTGGGGGAGGCGAGCAGAGGGACGAGCGGCAGGGGGGGTGCTCGCCGGAGCTCGCGAGCACCCCAAGAGTCAGGACGGGGTGCTTGGCGTGCAGCGCAGTGGCGCGGCGGCCGGGCATGGTGCACGCCACCCGCCGGGACGAGCCACAGGCAGCCCGTCCCGGCTCTTGGGGTGCTCGCGAGCTCCGGCGAGCACGCACACCCCGCGCCGCTCATCCCTCTGCTTGCCTCTCCAATGAGCATTTTAGTAAAGCCGGAAGTGACGTGATGGGTCTCCCGTCGCATCACTTCCTGGTTCTGTGGCGCTGCGGCTCGGGCCGCACAGCAGGTGAGCAGTGGGCGACCCCACCCCCCGGTCCGTGGAAACATTTATTCCCTGGTCCCAAAAAGGTTGGGGGCCGCTGTTCTAAATGACTCAGGGCAGGGCCTTGTCCAGCCGAGGCACCTCCCTTCAGATTCGAGGATACTCAGGATGAAGCAAAACCACTTGTGTCAGAGATGATATACAGTTTATTGAATACAATGGTGAAATATGGATGCAGAGTATAAAGAAGCAAAAGAAAGCTTACACTCCCCTTATCTGTGGCCGTATTGGTTCCCTGAATAGGCCAGGAGATGCTCCATTGGGCCTCCAGAGTTGCCTGCCCTGGATGAGCGACGCGTCAATTCCTCTCCCCAGGCTGAGAACAGAGGAAAGAGGCGCCTGCCAGGGAACGTATAGGTCAGAGTCTGTCAGTTAGCTACAAGCTAACCCCGCTTCCAGAGAGACAAGGGTGGTGAAGCTGCTTCAGTTCTCACAGCGAAAGCAGCCCTTATCTAAGGAACGTAACTTCTTCAAGGCAATTATTTTGGTAACTTCAAGGCAATTATCTTCTTAACAAGCTGAAGGCCATAATAAGGCATAGCTCCCAGAAACCACCCTGGGAAATCTGGACACTGGGAAAGTTCACTGCACAACCTGTTGAACCTTAACCTCCTCGCCATCCTTCCGGTAGAGCCCATCCAATACAGTGACAGCATGCATAGTCCATTGGATTAGAACATAGATCTGCCTTTTGCGTGCTCTCCATCTCTTGGTTCCTGACTATAGGCTGCTTCACACATGTAAATATATGAGTTGGTTTCTAGGCGTATTATACAATCTCCCTGTTTTTAAAAAGAATATGCTTTTTCCTCCAAAGTGCAACAAAGAATGCTCTGTGTCCACTAATTCTGCACTAAAATGCTGTGTCTGTGCCAACAACCTCTGAACTGCTGCAAAAATTAAACCTCTCTTTTCTCTGTCTTTCTTTTTCCCCTCCCTCACCCCCCCCCCCGGCTCCCTTTTTTCTAGGTACAGAACCTATTTACGCGACAGATCCCATCCTCTGTACACTCCTGTTAATGTTGCATAAGCTTGTACACTTATTATTAAACCACTGATGGACTTCTTTATCCAATAATCCTCAGCCAAACAAAAAGGAACCTATTTAAAACAAAATGTGGGGGGAAAGAAGGAAAAGAACCCTCGACGAGAACTAGGATCTTAAAGATGGACAGAGAGAGACTGGAAAAGAAGCATGACACATTCTACAGGGGGAGGGGTAAAGCATATTTTTGGGGACATTACACAAAGGTCAGTCACCTGAAATAATGCATCTAGTTTCAAGATTCTATGGCATAAATGCCCTATTCCACACAAGGTAGCTATTATTTCTATCTTTTACTTTTCCAATTTTGTTCTTTTTAAAAAATCTTTCTTCCAACAATTAATTTTGCACGAACTGTTGAACAGTTGCTTTTATGATGTAAAGACGGGGTTTGGGGGGAAGCTCTTCCAAAGAAGGGCAGAATTTTTAGTAGATTATTGTGGTTAAGCCTTTTTTTAATTATTATTATTATTATTATTATTTCCTCTCTCCCTGCCCCTCCTCTCTCTTTTTTAATTAAATTATTTCTTTTGAAAACATTGATTTAAAAAAAAAAAAAAGGCACATCTTACCATAATGAATATTCACTGTCGATAATATTTATTTTTAAATAAAAAAAAGATTGGAAACAAGGTAAGACATTTGTTTATAAAAAAAAAAAACCGTATTGTATATTGCTGAATAACAGTTGAATAAAAAAAATGAGATTTTGAAATAATGTTTCTGTACCAAAGATGTGAAATTCCAAGTTTTCACACTGTGAGGCTGGATTTGCTGTAGCAGAAAGTTTCCCATTATGGCAGGGGTGGCCATCATTCGTGTCCCCTGGAAAACACCTCTACTCCCTGTGGCACTGGATTTAAAAACAAAACAAAACAAAGGCATCTGGAGCGGCTACAGAGCACTAAAAGGGTCAAAAAGTCTTCAAAATGGCCACTCCAGATGCCATTTTACTCATTCATTCATTACAACTGAGGGAGGAAACAAGGGGGGGGCACATGTTGCCCATCCTTGCAATAGGGATTTATTTATTTATTTTCCCCTGCACGCACGCATACAAGAGATGAACTAATCTCTGTCAATTCCACTTTCTCTTAGTTTCTCATTTTTCCAATCTTAACTCTGGTTTGTCCCAAATGTTCAGAATTTTTTTAGTCTTACGACTTTGGCTTGTTGCGAACTTTCTGGATTTTTTCCCGAGCCTCAGTTCAGCTCGCCCCAAACTTTGAGGGGTTTTTTGTTTTGTTTTGTTTTTTTACATTTGTATGAAAATGTGTATACATGTCCCTACCTAATTTTGCCTAATATACATCTTTGGGGCAAATAATACTGCATTTTTACATTATTTTCACTAACATATGTGTGTGTGTGTGTGTGTGTGCACTTTCTCCTAATATGCACATCTTTGTATGTATTTTTAATTGGAAAACTCAATTCCACAATTCAGAGAAGTGTGAATGTTGACATATAACTGAGTTTTGGTTCACGTATCATTTTGAAAGTGCAAGATTAGGTAAATTCGCATTAAAATGCGAACTGAATTAATGTCTCCCCACACGCAAACACACACCCTTCTGGCCTCTTGAACATCCCCACCTTCTTTTATCTGGAGAAAGGATGGTCGTTGGTCCTTATTCTAACCATAAGTGACTGGCTCGTGAGCTAGTTTACCGAAAGCTGCTAGCATCTCTCACTGAGCAGAGCTCTGTGGGGTAGGGACTGTGGCTCACGCTGGCTCAGCTTGTCTGAGCGTGGAAAGCTAAGCAGGGTCAGGCCTAGTTATGACTTGGATGGGAGACCGTGCCCTCCTCTAGCTTCCTGCATTGAGCAGGGGGTTGGACTCGATGGCCTTGTAGGCTCCTTCCAACTCTATGATCTATGAAATCTATGAGACACAGACCTCTTACTGGAGGGTGTCATAAGGCAATGGAGGAGGCATTGGCACATGGCTACTGACTAGCTAGCCGTGCTCAGTGTGGACCATGACGTCAGTGAGCCACACTGGGCGCTGCCAGTCCCTCCGCAGCTGCGCAGTGTTGCATTAAGGGCCCCCATGCCTTCTCTGCCATCACATGACAGCCTCTATTAAAGGCAACAGGTCTCTCTTCCCCATGCGGCAGTGCTCGGTGGTGGTGGACATGGGTAGCTTCCAGAGTAGCGCATCACAAGCCACCCCAGATATAACCTTAATCAAGAGCCTGCTGCACATCCCAGTGTGCTGTGTGTATATTACCCTTGTGTAGGAGGTCTCTCCCATTCGCTTCAAAGGAGATTTCAGCCCCATCCATGCTTCAGATTCTGTCCACGGAGCTGTTCCTTCCATTGAAAGGAATGGAGAAGCCCTTCTGGGTGGTCTAGTTCCATTTGAGCATTAAGCATCTGACTGCAGCGCACAGTCTTTGCTGGCGCAATGATAAATAGTAGCAGACTTTAATGCTACGATGCTCAAGGAAACTCAATGGCGGCAGTCATCAATCTGTCCGCTCCGTAAATCCAGTGAAAGTACTAGACATCCATGGATTGATGCCTGTTGCTCATGGCTAGCAGTTTGGTTTTCTAGGGGACCCACTTTGATGTGGAGATGGAGGGCAGTGGGCCAGGCAACCTTCAGAACAGGACTGCAAAAAAAGAAGGGATCACAGTGGGGGGGGGGTTTCTGTTTTGCATGTGGATTGGCAAGTAGAGGGACATGAGAACATCAAAAGAGCCCCGCTGGATCAGACCAAGGCTCCATCTAGTCCACCACTCTGTTCGCACAGTGGCCAACCCCACGGGAAACCCACAAGAAGGACATGAGTGCAACAGCACCCTCCCGCCCACGTTCCCCGGCAACTGGTGTACATAGGCACACTGGACAGATGGCATCCCTCCGGAGGTGGCCTTTGGCCCATAGGAACCAGTTGCTTGCAATAGCTTGCTTCCCACTTAAAATGTGGTGGGGGAGAGAGAGACAGACCAAGCCAGGAAACCTTCTGGTACAGGCTGGAATCCAGAGAGCAGCCTTCTCCAACCTGGCACCCCGCTCAGATGTGTTGCACTACAATTCCCATCATCCCCAGTCAGCATGACCACCACCTCTGGGTATGCTGGCTGGGTGATGGGAATCATATAATCATGGAATCATAGAAAAGTAGAGTTGGAAGGGGTCTACCAGGCCATCGAGTCCAACCCCCTGCTCAATGCAGGAATCCAAGTCAAAGCATCCCCGACAGATGGCCGTCCAGCTGCACCTTGAATGCCTCCAGACTGGGGAGAGCCCACCACCTCCCTAGGTAGTTGGTTCCAATGTCTTATTGCTCTGACAGTCAGGAATTTTTTCCTGATGTTTAGGTGGAATCTGGGTTCCTCTAAACTTGACCCCATTATTCCGTGTCCTGCAAACTGGGATGATCGAGAAGAGATCCTGGTCCTCCTCTGTGTGACAACCCTTCAAGTGTGGGAGCTGTAGTCCAACACATCTAAGGGGTGTCAAGTTGGGCAAGGCTGCTGCTAAGCTGTTCTGGCGAAGTGTGGCAGGGTGCAAATCGGAACTGTGGGAGCAGGATTAGGCTGGCTCTCCTAGACTTAGTCGGGAGCTGGGAGCGGTGGAGGCTGGTGGCGCCAAGGTCAGCAGCGGGGCAGAGTATCCACTCCGGATTTCACTCCAAACTTTTAAGGCGCTATCCATGGCACCGAACCTATTGTGGGGATGGGGTTCAGCACCATGGATAGCTCCTTAGAAGTTTGGAAGTGAAATCCGGAGTGGATACACAGCCCCAGTGAGAATGGAGCTACCAGCCTCCATTGGCTAAGGGAGTTCCTGCATCAGTTTGGTCTGGAGCAAACTGAAGCTTTATAGAGTCCTGTAGAGCGAGGGGAGGGCAGACTTTGGGCTTTGGAATCTACTTTCCTTTTCTTTTTTTTACTTGAACCCGAAGATCTGCTAATCAGAGCCAGGTGCAAAATGGTGGGGTGGAGGCAGTGAAGTCAGTTACCTACAGCACCTTGTGTAGCTTCAGTAGGTCATATTGTGTATACAAGTACAAATCTACATCTGAGTTACTGCAGATAAGGAATTCTAACACAAAACTCTCAAAAGTGGCCAGTAGAGCTGCACAAAGACCTGGTCGAAGGCAACCAATTAATACTCCCATTTTACAGGTGAGCACCACTGAGGCTGAGAGAGAAATAATTAGCAAAGCCATGTCAGAGATTGTTGTCTATTTTTTTAATGGTTTTACTGCTGTTAAGCATCAGGAGACAGAAACTCTTGCTGATCTACTGCAAATCAACAGAGATCTACCAGTAGATGCTGATCTGCCTTCTACCTGCCCCTGCTGTGGAGAGTTGCGGCTGAAGCCCCAACTGCCTGGAGGGAGCCTGCATGGAAATGAAAGGGGCTCGCATTCTATTACACGGGGGGGGGTGCTCTGGCAGGGTGTTCAGGGCTCCTATGCTTTCTGGGCTTGGGGCAGAGGAGGGAAGGGGCCATGGCTCAGTGGAAGAGCACCTGCTTGGCATGCAGAAGGTCCCTGGTTCAATCCCCGGCATCTCTAGGTAGGACTGGGAAAAATACTGTGTCAACAATACTGGGCTTGATGGACCAGTGGTCTGACTTGGTATAAGGCAACTTCCTGTGTTCATAGAGGAGGACAGTTCTCCAGGGCTGCAGGGGACTCTGAGGGCTCATCTGAGTCCAAGGTGGAAGGTAGAGTTACATCCTCCGGAACCATGGATGGAGGCCCCCCTGTTCACTGGATCTCTTCCTCCATGGAAACCTCTATTGGGGTCCCCACTTTAGAGACCACCCCCTGATGAGCTTTAGGGACCCAATCATCTCCATCTTTAGAGCTCTTCTCTGGCCAAGGAGGCCCAGGGTCCCACTTGTCACGACAGGTGGAGCAAGGTGGCCTCCTCCTACAGCAGATTTTAGGATACAAGTCAAGGCATCACATGGTGAACTATCGGTTTATGCTATTTTTACCATGAAGGAAGCTGCCCTTTAGATTCTCTGCCTCGGGCTTTGAATTGTCTTGGACCATCTCTCATGACGTTTGCCAGTCCCTGCTGACATTCCTGCCTTCCGACGGTGAATCTGTTTGCTCCATATCTGGATCACCGTATCAAGAGAATGGAATGAATGGATCTTACCCTGCTGGTACAGTCACTTGAAAGCATAGATTTTGCTCCTTTGTGAAAAGCGCCAAGGTGGCTGCAGCCTTCACTGAGCCATCGTTTCCAGAGTACCATTTCAAGAGCATTTGAAATTGACCTGAGAGTCACTGGCAGAAAGCGCCTCTCTCTCTGACTCGCTAATATTTTCTGACAGAGCACTTAATTGAGGAGCCGTTGGGGTTGCTGCCATACAATGGGCAACCGGTTTGATTGTATCCACAAACAAAGCGATGTGAAGATGGCGGTATCTGCGGGACTTGGCTCCTACAAAAGAAGCAGGCAACTCACGGGCAAAGCACCAACTGATTCATGCTGAACCTTCTCCTAGGAGCACACATGAGAACTGGGAAAGTGCTTCAAGGCTACAGTCCATCCAGCTCAGCATCCTCTCTTCAAACGGAGGCCCGGGCAGCTGCCTCAGGAAAGTTCACCAGCAGGACACGAGAGCAGCTTTGTTCATCTCTTTGTGGCTAATCCTCAGCATCCAGCAGCCTGATTTCGATCATTTCTGAAAATGGCGCTTGGACTTTTGATTTTCTTATTTGTTCCCCAGTATTGCAGCTTACAATTGGAGAGGTGGGAGCTGGGTTAGGAAGTGGAAGAGAGGGCTTTGCCTTCACGGAGAGAAGGCCTCCAAGTGCATTTACTTTACTTTTCCCCATAAGTAAGGGGGGGGGGAACTTTCACTTATATGCAGAAAAAGTAAACAGCATGCACTTGGGGGCAGAGCAAGGTTGTGGGTTGAACCCAGCCTTCCCCAACCTGGCACCCTGCAGATGTGTTTGACTACAACTCCCATCATCCCCCAGGCAGCATGATGGGGGTTGTAGTTCAACACATCTGGAGGGCACCGGTTTGGGGAAGACTGGTGTAACCTGATCCTGTATGTGTGATATATGCACAACTTGGAGGCCCATAAGGCAGTCTTGTATATAAACCCCCCAAAGTTACTAGCCTGCAGAAATTGTGTGTGTTTTTCCACCAGCTGGAGAATAACAGAGAAGGACAGAGAGCTGCATTTCTATACTGGGTGCGGAGACAGGAACTTCCCTCCTCTATCAGCCCACTTGGTTTTGATACTGGGCACAGTAGAGGGTTAAAGCAGACCAGCCCATCTCCACCAGCCCACCAACTCACACAGAATTTATTTCTTTAGTTAGTATTTATTATTTATTTATTTATTATATTTATATCCTGCCTTTTTTTCCTGCAAGGAACCCAAGGCGGCCTACTTGATCATCCTCCTCTTCCTCTCCATTTTATCCTCACAACAATCCTGCGAGGTAGGGGTCAGGCTGAGAGTCAGTGACTGGCCCAAAGTCATCCCAATGAGCTTCACGGCCGAGTGGGGACTTGAACCCGGTTCTCCCGAGTCCCAGTCCAACACTCTAACCACTAGGCCACACTGGCTTTCATTGAATTCCTGGTCATCGATGCCTACCAGGCTAGTGCAGGGGTGCTGACAGTGGAAGTTGGTGGCTCCGATGTCAGTGAGGCAGTGTGTCCACTCTGGGTCGCAGTCTGAACTTTTAAGGAGCTCTCCATGGTGCTGGACCTGTTTTTGTGTTCAGCACCATGGATGGCTTCTTTAAAGTTCGGAATGAGCCCAGAGTAGACACACCGGCCCACTGACACTGAAGCCACCAGCCTCCACTGGGTGCTGATGATGCTCTGGCCCAAGTCAGCTCTCCAGAGTTCCGCAAAAGGCCATGCCCGCTTCCTCTGGCCCCACTGCCTTTCCTCCAGCCATTTATCTATTTTGGTGGTCTCTTGGCTTTTGTGCCAATTTCCCCCCATTCTGAATGGTTGAGATGCCTCCACTAATGCTTAGATGCTGACAGCAAGAGATTTAAGCTGAAATATGCTGGCTTTTTTCTCTTTTTTTTTTAGTAATTTGGCCCCATCCCTTTTTGCCTTTTCTGAAAATTGAATTTGGCCCTCGGGCTGAAAGAGGTTCTGTGGCCTCGGCTACTGATTAAACCCAATCCTGACTTAAGGAATTGCAGAAGAATAAATCACGGGAACATTCCAACTCTGGCTGCTGAGGACTTAGGGATGTAGGAAGCTGCTTATACAGAGTCAGACCATTGGTCCATCTAGGGTTAGTTCCGGTACTGATCACAAATTCCTGGGCTGAGAATGTGCTCAGGGGCACCAGGACCTTGTTCCTGAATTCTTAGCATGTGTCCACCCACCTGTGCCACTACTTTGTGCCTGGCTCCAGTTGGTGGACCTTGGGATTCTAGTAAAAACAACAACAAAAGAAAACAAAAAACAAAGTAGATCTTGCCAGACTGAAGTCCGCCCAGCTCTGCCTTAAGAGACACACATTCCTCCATGAACTACAGGAGTGTTTTTGGCAGCCTCCATGCGGCTGCCGTAATGTATGAAGCCTCTCTACAAATTCATTACAAGCCACTTTGATACATCAAGCTGCCAGATAGATAGATAGATAGATAGATAGATAGATAGATAAGATTTTGCACCCTTCAATATTTTATGGAAAGGTGAGATACAAAAAATAATAATTAATAAATAGATGGATCTGACTCACTGGGTGTCAACCCTCTTTCACCTGCGAGGGCTAAAAAATAAATAAATTCAGTTTTGAAGAAGCTCTTGGGGGCCTCATTCCAGTGGTGGGCAGGGCCAAAAGCAAAAGAGGCAAGCCCAAAATTAATTAATTAATTGATTAAATACCAGCCTATTGTAGCTTACAGCTCTTACTGCCAATAACTAGAGGCATTTCAAGCTTTTAGAATATGTGTTAGGGAAAGGGGGTGTTACCATCTGGGGAATCCCCAGGCAGGCTGGATATGGACTGCCAGCCTGAGGTTCAACACCCCTGCACTAGGATACAGCAACATCATGTTGTTCACAGAACGTCAGCCAATCAGGGCTCTCCAGGACGTAACCCTGGGAATTCAAGGAGGTGTGCCCACCTCTTTCTCTTTATATATTTACTGCAGAAAATACTGCTATTGGACTGCTGGAGAGATGGGCAGAACTGTCAAGTAAAGTAGTATTTGACAATTGGATGTTCAACGGCAGATCACAGCTTTCTCTGTATCCATGTGGGCATCTTACCATGCTAGCCTGTACATGTCGACTCGGAGGTTAAGTCCCATTTCGTTCAGTGGGGCTTTCTCCCAGGTAAGTGGGCATAGGCTTGCAGCCTTCCTGGTTCAGCTGGGAGAAAATATTCACGAAGGCACGCATTCTGCCTCACCCTTGCCATCTCTGGCGGAGCTTTGGCGTCTACCCTCCAAATCCAACCCTGTCCTTCTAAATTACAGGCTCTGGATAAACACTGATTCAGTCCTCTTCTGAATGACTCACGTGGCTTGAGATGAAGAAATTGTCCTTGACTCTCTATTTTCTCTCTACATTCACTCTCTACATTTTACTCACAGAATCAATTATCTGCATAAGGGTTTGACATCAATTAAGGGGTGTGTGTGTGTGTGTGTGTGTGTGTGTGTGTGTGTTTGCTGGGAAACCATATGTGATAATCAAGGGGCTGCTTCTTCTTCTCCTGCCCCCCTCCCTGCTGCAGCCTTTAATCGCATTAGATGAGCAGAGCGGGAGGAGGGGCATGCCGCATGAGTCCGAAGCAGTGAGAAGGGGGATTTTTATTTTAATCAACCATGAAATCAGAATTCAGTGGGCTGATGTGGAGAAGGCACACTCTAGATATTAAAAGGGGGGGGGAATTGGAAAAGGGCTAAACCAGTGGTTCTCAACCTTTTTTGCCCCGTGCATCCCTGTCACCATATGTCAGAAGAATGTCATTCCCCCTTTCCAAAATTGTCTGACTTAATCTGTGCCATACAATAAATCGTGATGTCCTGTAGATTATGTACAATCTGTAGAATTGTAATTGGTAGAAAGATCAGTATTCCAATGGTTTGAGTCTGTGGTCCCAATTCCCCCCCCCAAAACCCTAAAATCCCCCCCTGGGGGGGAATTCCCCCCTGGTTGAGAACCCCTGGGCTGAACCAACCTTCCCCCAAGCTGGTGCCTTCTAGATGAGTTGGCCTACAACTCCCATTTTCCCCAGCCAGCAGGGCCATTGGGATGATGGGCGTTATTGTAGCCCAATACATCTGGAAGGCACTAGCTTTGAGAAGGCCAGGCTAAACTGGCATGCAAAGTGCGGGTGCAAGGAAGGGCCGTGCCTCAGTGGTAGCACGCAGGGCCTGTGTCAAGGGTAGACATGGTCGGGCACCTGCCAAGGGCCCACACCCAGCAGGGGCCCACTGACAAGAGCTCCCCGGACTTGCTCCTCTTCTCCATTGCAACCTGCTTGTTCACCTGCCTTTCGCTCTGGCCCAGACAACAGGTGGTGGTGAAAAGGTGGCAGCAATAGATGCCACGGCCTACTTGCTCCCTGGCTCTCTGCCTGTCAAGCATGGAAGTGGTAGCAATGATGAGGAAGAGGAGAAGAAAAAGCAGCTGGTGACAAAGATGGGGAGAAGGTAGACTCACTGAAGGAGGGGCCCACTGGGAGTGTCTTGCCCAAGGAGTCTCGAACACATGGAGCCAGCACTAGCAGCGCACCTGTTTTGCATGCATAAGGACCCAGGTTCAATCCCTGCTATCTCCAGGTAATAGGATCAAGTAGCCGGTGATGGGGAAATTTTTCTGCCTGAGCCCCTGGCAAGCTCTCCCAGTCCAAGTAAAGATACTGTGATAGATGGACACACAGACTGGGTTCAGACAGCATGATAACCCACACTCAAGGGTTATCAAGCCATGAACAACCCATGAAGAGAACCCATGGTTTGTTGTTGGGTTGTGAACTGTGGACTGCTCATGGTTTGTTAGCACAGCAGGGTTCAGACAACATGATAACCCACATTTCAGCAACAATCCACCGTTCAATGACAACCCACACTCAACCCATACTCAACCCTGAGTGTGGGTTATCGTGTTGCCTGAACCCAGTCACAGTCTGACCTGGTATAAGGCAGTGTGCTCTGTTGTTGCATGCATCATCATCATCATCATCATCATCATCATTATCCTGCCTTTTTCCCAGTACTGGGACTCAAGGCGGCTTTACAACATTAGAACTTCTACAAATAAAGCATATAAATAGAAATATACAAAAGTTAAAAATATAATTAAGCCAGCTCTAATATTAAAATTATATAAAATATCAAAGTTAAAACAGCAGTAACAATATAAACAGTGCAATCCATCGCATTCTCACAGGTCCAGACTGATCCTTGTTTTCAAGGATCAAAGGGCTAACCTACATGCTGAGTAGACCAGCCCCCTTTCCCCGCCTAAATTTCCTTCCTCTCCATGAGGACTAAAAAAGGGGGTGCTCCACTGGCGCCATTGGAACAGGCTGAGAGAGAGTGACTAGCACTAGCCCAAGATCACCCAGTGACTTTAAAGGGACGCTTTGTGACACAGTAGGAATTTGAACCCGAGTCTCCCCAGTCCTCATCCAACACTCTAACCCAGGGGTGAGCAACCTGCAGTAGCCTACATGTGGCTCTCTGACTAATTTCATGCGGCCCACGGCAACATTGTTTTTTCCCTTTAACTTAATTCTATTTACACATGCGCACATACTTTGAGAGAGTGCTACTTCCATTTTCACTAACCATGTTTGCAAAGGGCAAAAGATATGTCCTGTGCTTCTGCCTTCGTTTTCACCGATAGAACCTTGGGGCCAATGTTGCTCTTTCAGGTAAGATCCCATGCTCCTTATTATGGTGCAGACTGTCACAGTGCATTAGAAAACGACACTGTGCTCTCTGTACAGCTTTACAAGGGCTTTGCGTTTTTGGTGTGTTTCTCCCCTCCCCCCCACACTTCCCTTCACCTTCAATTCAGAAGGCCTTTCAGAACCTACCACTAGATTAGCTGTATGTTTCCTGTGCCACGTCAAATCAAAGTGCCATTTCTGCACTGTGCATGGCTTCTAACTCACAGGGACAACGTGGGTCAAAAGAGGTCACAAAAGTCACCTGTGCTGCAGCAAGCAGACCTGGATTAATGAACATGGCAATCAGCACAGCAGCCTGTTTCTTGATGGGTGTGCATGCACAAATTCAAAGCACATTGCACCCATGCTCTAGCATCTATATTGTTTTCTTATTGTCTCTCAGGAACAATGCAATGCACTCTTATTAAGCCAGAAGTCCTTACATAGCTTGGGGTATGCGATACTCAAGGTGAAGGCATCGACATGTATCATTTTAAATGTGAAAGAGGTGGTTTTGCAGCAACTTCACTGCCATGAAATCACACATGTAGACTTTTTTTCCCCCTCCCTGTAGCAAAGAGAGCTCTGGAAGAAGAAAAAATGGCCCCACCATTGTTCAGAGGTCAAGGAAAAGTCAGTTATGGCGGGCAGCACTTGGCTAGTGCGTATGGCACCACCAACTCACCTCCCCCATCCTCTCAGCAATTTCACAACTGTCCTGAATTTTTTTGCAAATTTAGGGAGAAAGGGTAAACAGAAGAGTGAACATAAATGAATATTTGACCGTTTATTAGACTTTTTCATTATCCAATATTATTATTATTATTATTATTATTATTATTATTATTATTATTATTATTATTATTATTATTATTATAAAAGAGCTGTGTCAAGCAGGCCTGCACTGGTTTTGCTCTGGGTCACATTACGTACTCTGCATATAATTCAAGTAAACTTCCCCATATTCATCAGAGTTTATCTCCTTTTAGTAAATTGATGTAATATACTGTGGAGAAAGCCTGAGCTGAGCATACATGGTGAATGAACCCTGACACAGTTCCCCCTTTTGCTGACACCCCTTCTTTCCCCCATCATTCTTGCATAATCTCCACCGGGGGGGGACGGGGACGACAACAGGAGACACAGTTCTGGGCAGACCGGTTGTAGGTGGAGACATCTACATAGTTACATCTGCATACTGCATATCCTCAATAGGCACATTGACACCTACCCTCCGGGAAAGGCATAAACATTCTGAGGGTGGGGGGGCAGTCTCAAAGAGCTGCAAAGTACCCCAAAGTACCCAGGAGATGCCAGCACCCAAGAGGCGCCACCACCCTGCAGGGCGGAACCAGCCCATCCTGGTCAGCGAGGGTGGGGAGCGGGCTGAGCGAGGGTAGAAAACCAGTCCTCGAGGACAAAGGGTTGTTGGGCACGGGATACAGGCTTGCACGGACCAGGTCTCTGACTCTGGTCAGAACCACGCAGCTTCCAACCCCGGGAAGGGCGCCCGGAGACCGGCTACACAGACCGCTACGCTAGTTCCGTAAGTCCGATTCTCTGATGTATAGTTATTCTCTGTATTACGCTAAGCCATACCTCCGATGTGTATTGAAGCTTTCCGCTTCATTGATTTTTATGAACTCTGTTGTGTATAGTGTGAAATTCCTGGTAGTCTATTAGTTCCGCTCCATTAAAGGTGATATAAACATAGTATTTCTGTCTCAGTACGATTCCTTGTCAATGGTTGGTTGCAGCTGGATTTAAACTGCACGGGAGCCCGCGTACAGTGTCATATCTCGGTACTGATTAACCCGTTAGGTGCCGAACTCATGCAACGGGCTGGTTCTGGTCCTCCACATACCTTTCCATGGGCAGCTAACACCAATAGATCCTGAATCCAACTTGGTATATTTGGGGTTTTATTTGCTTTCCAGTGTTGCAAAATGATACACTCTGCTGAATTCAATTTCAGAGAAGCTCTCTGGGGCCTCACTCCAGTGGTGGGCGGAGCCAGAAGCAAAATGGGACGGAGCCAAAGGACAAAAAGAAAGCATCTCTATCTTTTGGCTGTGGCAGTGTGTCTACAGAATGCTTTCCATAGGGAGGTTCCCCTGTTGACCACACTGATAGATAGATGATAGATAGATAGATAGATAGATAGATAGATAGATAGATAGATAGATAGATAGATACAGTAATACCTTGGATTGAGAGCATAATTCGTTCCAGAACCGTGCTTGTAATCCAAAACACTCTTATATCAAAGCGAGTCTCTGGCAGGCATGAGCAGGGCCGATTTTGGCCCGCTACGCCCGCTCGAGGCGAGCGGTTACATCCTGTCTTGCAAGACCTTGCTCGTTTATCAAGTCAATTTTTTAAAAAAAACATTTGCTTGTCTTGCAAAACACTCTCAGACCAAGTTACTTGCAATCCAAGGTATTACTATAGATAGATAGATAGATAGATAGATAGATAGATACCATACAAAACCCTTATTGTTTTTCTCCCTGGCCTTTCAATTGTAGGCATTTTAAATTTTTGCCAATGCCTCTGTTTTCCCCAGTAGTTTCTCTTATTATGTGGTTTTATTGTTTGGATATTTTAACTGGGCAAACTGCTCTGGAACCAATTTTGGTGAAGGGTAATATATAAATGCTTTCAATAAATAATTTCCAAAAAATAAATAAAATGTGTATAAGGTACATTGTGAAGTCGTGTTCATGCCACAGTGATGAGCCCACTGTGATCACCATTAAGAATCCAATATACCAAGGATGGTATATTGTAGATCTCCACACACACCCCTTTGCCTGTGCCCACCACTGGAATGAGGCCCCCGGGAGCTTCTCTGACATGGAATTTGGCCCTCAGGCTGAAAGAGGTTCAACACCCATGTTTTAATACCTGCATAATCGGGGGGGGGGGTTGGTGACTCCTATTTTGGTGGGGCTCCTTTTCCATTGCAGGTTTTACGACTTTTATTCGGAGCTTCATGGGAGCTATCCATGGTGCTGAACTCCACCCACCCCAAATAGGTTCACCGCCATGGAGCACAACGGATAGCTCCTATGAAGCGCCAAATAAAAGCTGCAAAACCTGCAATGGAAAAGGAGCCCCACCGAAATAGGAGTCACCAGGCTCTCCTGCCTGCCTGCATTTCCCCCAGTATAAAACAATCTAAAAAGCTGGTTGAAATAGTTTGAGATGAGAGGTGGGGGAGAGGAGCATGTCTGAATTATCTTTTTGTCACAGTGCTTTTTAACGTGAAAACATCAGGACCCGATTCCACTAGAAACTGGCAAACAACTGGCAAACAAGGAAGGATGCTTTGTCAGAAGTTCGTAGGCCGGGTGCGGGGAGAGGTGGGGTGATGTACAAGCTGTATCCACAGCATCTTAACTACACAATACATTTCAAGCTCTTCAGAGGTTGCCTAAGTTCATTTTTCATTATCCCAGAAATTCAGGCAGTGATTATTGCAAACTCCCCCAGTACTTTTATTTAATAAAAGAGGGAATGGAAAAATTTGATGGGATCAAAAATGTTAATGTCTTAATTAATGATTTTAGCCAAGACAGATTGGTGGAGCATAACTGCGAGAATACTAATTCAGAAAGTGTAATGCACCCGTCTGAAGTTATAAGACCCTCCTCAGCAGGGTAAAATGTCATGGGTACATGCCAGCAAACTTATGGCGCAATCCTATACATGTCTACTGAAATGTAAATACCACTGAGCTCAATGGGGCTTACTCCCAAGTAAATGGGTATAGGATTGCAGCCTTAAAGCACTTTGACATCCTATTGATTTCATAAGGTGAATTACACATACAGTTAACTTTCTCCCAGTGAAATCACTGGAACTCAAAGAGTGCCATCCTATGGATGTAGTCGTAAGTCCCACTGTGTTCAGCAGGGCTTTAGCAGTTGGCCACTTTATACACTGCCAAAAAAGAGGAAAGGCATCACTGAAAAGTGGACAAAAAGTCAACAAAATAGGTAATTGCATATACTAATTTATATGTATAGATGCATATTTAGACACAATGACAGTGATTTAAGCAGAAATTCGGTACATCTTGCCATAGTTGGGAAGGCTGTGACCACTTGACCCATGTGCCTACTCTGTCTGCCGCTGTCCAGGTGTGAACTGTTGATGGGCCACTTCAAGGCCCCTGCTTGCTTTCCCTTCTTACGGGAACCTTGTACCTTGTGTATGTAAATAGTTACTACGAAGTGTTTGGTATTTATTTTTAACGGAAAGGCTGAAATTTGTATTTACATAGCTGATGTATCTTTAAACTAATCTTGGACTGGACAGCCCTTCAGATAATAAAGGATGCCTTCAAACAGAAGACACACTGTCCTCTGTAAATTAGGGCACCCTATAGCTTACTGCTATGTAAGTGTGCACAGGATTGTTGCCTCAAGTGTTTAACCTTTGGAGGAACATCCTATATATTAAATTTCACCATCAGTGGTGCACTTAGGTAATGTTAGACTCTAGACTTAAAGGTTTTATGCTGCCCGCCACCCCACTCTGGGCTTAATGGTATTGCCTTTGTGGATGTGAATCAATTTGCTTACTTCAAAATCACCATAAGGACATAAGAAGAGCCATGCTGGATCCGACCCAGGGTCCATCTAGTCCAGCATTCTGTTCACACAGTGGCCAACCAGCTGCCCATGGGAAACCCACACAAGCAGGACAAGCGTGCAACAGCACCCTCCCACCCATGTTCCTCAGCAACGGGTGTACATAGGCATAGTGCCTCTGATCTTGGAGGTAGCATAGAGCCATCAGGACTAGCAGCCATTGATAGCCTTCTCCTCCAGGAATTTGTCCAATCCCCTTCAAAAGCCCTCCAAATTGGTGGCCATCACTACATGTTGCGGAAGTGAATTCCACAGTTTAATTGTGTGAGCTGACTATGGAAGTATAAGGCAGATTCTTCCTGATGGATCGTGCTGATTGGTGGATACCAGCATTAGCTGCCCTGTTTACATTCATCGATAGAACTGGGAATTTCCCTGATGACTGGTCAATGGTGTCCCGTTCCATGCCCCCCCCCAAGAAGGCAATCGGTCTTAGAGACAGTCCTTTAGCTGTGTTGATAGCACGTAAAACGTGATCTGGCAGTCTAGAACTGGACTTGGGTGCCACCATTGCCCATCACTGACATGCCGTGGAATCCGACACATCTTTACTCAGAGGTAAGTCCCACAGTGTTTGACTGGGCTTATTCCCAGGTAAGTATGCATAAAACTGTAGCCTTCCCAGATGGCAACAATTCCAGGATTCTCTCGTTCACAGCACAGGTGCTGCAGTGCAGATCAAAACTCTTCAGTGAGTTCATTCATCCAAAATTGGTTTTTTAAAATGCTAAGAAGAGCACAGTTTTATTGGCCCCTTTGGGTTTCTCATTTTCTTGCATGACAGTCCATAGAACAGAGGGAACAAAACTTGCAAAGGAAACATCCAACAGGTTTTCTGTTTTGCAGAAAGGGTTTGTCAACAGGGTCGTAAACACACATGGGCGATTTGAGCAAGTTTTAGGGATCATTACCCAGGGATAATTTAAAACCTCGCCACTGCAGTGCAACGCCAGGAAGAGCGCACCACTCATGCTCACAGCCATGAAAAGGCCATGTGTTTCACACTGCGCGTCTCACTCGACTCGGTGATCATCTGCTGACGCTACTGACGCCGCCGCTGGCATTTGCAGCATCGGAGAGAGAAAACAGCCATCTGATTTGTTGCTTACAACGGGAAAGCCAATTAAATCGTGAAACCGGGAGCACCAGAGCTGTTTACCTGGACACTGCACAGCATTTGACAGCTGCGCATGGGAAGGGAGAATACAATAAAACTTGGTATTTGAGATTTGTTCGTTCCCTTAAGTAGGCCAGCTGAGATTACATCCTTCCAAGCCACTTCCTTCTCATGCACTCACTGGGGTGGGTGGGGGGGGGCAAGCTATAACTGGCAGAGGGAGAGATGGTTGAACATGGCAGCTATAGCTCTTTTAGGCAATATAAGGCAGACACATGTGCGGGATCACAACAGAAGGCCCGGCCCGGCCCTGCATCTACATGTGAGAATAGGCCCAGCACTTGTACAAACTGTACACACACAGGCATGGTATGCACATTTAGGAACACTGCAAAAAGCACAAGAGACCAATTTCTGTTGTTGTTGTCTACCTAGGAAGCTGCCTTATCTCGAGTCAGACCCCTGGTCCATCTAGCGCAGTATCGTCAACACTGACTGGCAGCAGCTCTCCAGGATTTCGGGCAGGAATTTTTCCGGCTCTACCTGGAGCTGCCGGGGATTGAACCTGGTACCTTCTGCATGCAAAGTGTGTGCTCTGCCAACTGAGCCATTTGTTCATACCTACCTTCGTGTAGGTGAACAAATTCTGTTAATAATTTTACCATTGAGGCAATGTCCCATATTTTATTAATCCATTCCTTTAAAGGAGGAGTGCTGGCTATCGTCACAACTTTTAAAAGACAGTTCTCCAAAAACATTCTTTGGTGAGGTTGATCAGCACTCCTGGTGGGGCAGTACAAACCATCACTCACTTACGCTCTCCCACTCTGGAGGCATTCAAGGTGCAGCTGGACAGACATCTGTCAGAGATGCTTTGACCTAGAGTCCTGCATTGAGCAGGGGGTTGGACTCGATGGCCTTGTAGGCCCCTTCCAACTCTTACTTTTCTATGATTCTATTATTCTATACGCCAGACATTTGATAGACCAGTGGTTCTCAACCTTTTTTTGCCCCATGCACCCCTTTCACCATATGTCAGAATGTCATTCCCCCACTTTCCAAGATTGTCTGACTTAATCTGTGCCATACAATAAGGTGTGATGTCCTGTAGATTATGTACAATCTGTAGAATTGTAATTTGTGGAAAGATCAGTATTCCAACAGTTTGAGTCTGTGGTCCCAATTCTGCCCCTGAAACCCTAAAATTCCCCCCCTGGGGGTGGAATTCCCCCCTGGTTGAGAACCCCTGTGATAGACAGTCTTTACTCAACAGTGCAATAGACCTACAAAGACTTGTAGGTCTATTGCACTGTTGAGCAAACTGTGGCGCAAATGTGCCACAGAAGTTAAGTTGAAAGTATGATCGTCATTTGAGGCCTTCCTCCGAGTGTCTCCTCTGAGGGAGGTTCAGAGGATGGCAACAAGGGAGCGGGCCTTCTCGGTAGTGGCCCCACCCAACTCTGGAACGCTCTCCCCAGTTAGGTCTGCCTGGTACCAACATTGTTATCTTTTCAGAGCCAAGTCAAGACTTTCCTCTACTCACAGGCAGCATTTGTTAAGGCTTTTAAATGGGTGCTGGGATTTTTATTGTTGATTCTTTAAAATTGTTTCTGTATTTTTATACGTTAATGGTTTTATATTATTCTATTATATTGTGTTTTTATGGTTCTCATCTTTGTAAACTGCCCAGAGAGCTTTGGCTGTTGGGTGGTACAGAAAGGTAATAAATGAAGTTATTATGTTATTTATTTCATTTCTATACCGCCCAATAGCCGAAGCTCTCTGGGCAGTTCATAACAATTCATTAAAAACACACACCACAATACAATAACAACAGCATAACATTTTCTATATACAAAAATTAAAAACAGAATTTAAAACATTTTGAGCAGCTAAAACATGTTTTTAAATACAGCAGGACAGATATAAAAGCCCCCCATATGCCAATAAATGCCATTGAATGCCTCAGAGAAGAGGGCAGTCTTAACCTGGTGCTGAAAGGGATAACAGAGTTGGCGCCAGGCAGGGAGATCGTTCCAGAATTGGGGGGCCACCCCTGAGAAGGCCCTCTCCCTTGTCGCCACCCTCCAAGCCTCCCTCAGAGGTGGCACTCGGAGGAAGGCCTCAGATGTTATGAAATGAAAGTATGAGACAATCCGCAGCGGCCAGCATTCCCTCTTGTACACTGCAACAGTGCCTCAGTCTGGTGAGATCCAACAGGCTCCCTAGCTTTCTGTCTTTCAGTGGGTGATTTAGATGTTTGTATTCAAGCAGGCCTACCCTCGCTTACCTAGGATGGAAGTAAGAATCCATTGAACTCAACGGGCATAACTGCTGAGTAGATTTGTACAGGGATGCACTGTGAAGTATGTTATATTGTCGGTGCTGCTGGTGTGGTTTTTTTTTTTTTTAATTTGTTGCTTTATTGATTATTAATGTATGGATTTTGTGCTTTTATTGTTTACTTTGTTAGCCGCTTTTCATTGAAAGTATATCGAAGTCTCTGTCTTTGGAGGTGTGCCAGGCACTTTCAGTAGTTCAGTTTCATCAGCTGCTAAAGATGAACCTCTTCTCCCAGCCCGTAGGGTCCTTTCGGTGTTCTTTAGGAGACCTTTGAGCCTTCTGTTTGTTTGAACAGAATATTGTATTTATTATCCAGCAGCACTAATGAAACAATACTATTAAAAAACCTTTTAAAAATGTATTTTTATGTTTATTTGTAAACTGCTTTATTTATTTATTTAGCTTTATTGCACTCCTACACCGCCTTTCTGGAAATGAACCAAGGCAGTTTACAAAAAGGCAGTTGTGGCTTGTCATGAAGAATGGTCAATAAAATGTATTAAGGGCACAATCCTATGCGTGTTTAGACAGAGAAGAGTCCTACAATTCCCAGCATGCCCCAGCCAGCCATTAAGGATTGCGCTGTAATAAATAAATGCTAAACTGAGATAATATAAATAATGAATACTATGGGAAATTGAGATGGTGGTACCTATCCTTTTAAAAACTCTGAAATATGAAAAGATACAGCCAAAGCATCTCCTGCCTCAACTGCTCAACCTATCCATTCAGCCATCTTCTTCTCCTTCCTACCTTAGTGAGCAGGACCGTTCGGGTGCCATCCTATGCAAGTTTAGACAGAAAAAAGGCCCACAATTCCCAGCATGCCCCAGCCACAGGGGCATGCTGGGAGTTGCCGGCCTTTTTCCTGTCTAAACTTGCATAGGATTGCGCCTTTGGCCATTCAAAGTCAACATCTAATCCCCTTCTTCTCTGAAATGTATCCCATTTCTCTGTAGAGGGCTGAAAGCCTGGGAAGGTTGACAGGGGGGTGCGTGCGTTGTGCTCATTGCAATTGCAAAAGGGCTTGATCAAATCCCAAAAGTGTGTTAGCAATGTTTAGATTTTCTTGGGATGCATTTCAACCCAATATAAACCGCGGCACTTCCATGAACGATTCCCACCGGTAAATCATTCGCACTGTTCATTCCCACCTAATTGGGGTTCAATGAAGTGGGTAATTCCAATGCTGTGAAGCTTGAGGATCTAAAGAAAGATTTAACTACCCTTACAAAACAGTGGATGAGGGGGAAAGTGCCTGCTGAGAATAAACTGTGGGTGGCCCACCTGTGTCGTGTGTACTACAACAAGTGGCACAAGCAGCGGGGAAGTGCCCATAGGACAAGGGTGTGGAACCTCAGGCCTGTGGGCCAAATCTGGCCTGCTTGGGGTTCCAATCTGGCCCTCCGAGGCACCCTAGATGCAGGGGAGGCTGGTGAGTCCTGCGTCAGTGGGGCTCCTTACCCATTGCAGCTTTTATTCTGAGCTTTATAGGAGCTATCCGTGGTGCTCCATGGTGGTGAACAATATTTTGGGGATAGAGCTCAGCACCATGGATAGCTCCTATAAAGTTCCGAATGCAGGACGCAATGGAGGAGGAGCCCCACTGACATAGGAGGCCCCACCCCCCCTTTCTCCTGAACACTGATCAATGGGCAGGGGTTCCCTGACTTTTGTGCAGTTCCCCCCCCCCTTTCTCAAAGGATGAAATGCCTCTGCAAAGGCTTAGTTACTGGCAGGAAGAGCTTTAAGCTAAAATATGCTGACTTTTTGGGCCTGCCCCCTTTTGCCTTCAGCCACACCCACCACTGGAAGGTGGCCCCCAACAGCTTCTCCAAAACTGAATTTGGCCCTCAGGCTGAAAGAGGTTCAATTCCCCTGCCGTAGGCTGTAGACCCAGGGACTTCGATTCCAGCTTGGTTCTTCCGCACTGCACAGCATTGCACGACACGTCTGCTTTCTCTTTCATTCAGAAGACCAGAGTTAAAAGCATGCCAAGGCACAATGGGCTAGGAACAAGCACAGCGCCATCAGACGGCATTGTCAGGCAGCTGCCAAGAGCCCTTTTTTAGTGCTCCAGTGAGCGCCCGGCAGCCACTATTGTAATCACGTGCAATGTCCCACAGGAACATCCATCCAACCAACCACATCCAGACAGAAATAAAGAAGAGAAGAACTGACAGGGGCTGCTTGCTGACCCCCAACATGCCCCATGCCAAAGCCTCCCTCAGACCCAGAGCTGGCCTTGGCTATGACGGTGTACGCTACAGTGTGATGTCCAGACACAGGTAAGTTTGTACTAAATTTTGTGGAATGGGAACTTGATATGTTGCTGCTGTTTTCAATGGCAGCCAGGTGTATCTCATAATGTCTAGATCCCCCTTAAGACTGGCCACTAACTTAGCAGCCCAGACTTGATATATTTGGAAGAAAGGACAAAGCAAACGTGAAAATGATGATATTCGTCTTCAAGTTCGACTTGCAAACACAGCTTCCAGATGTGTTAATTTAAACATTCCAGAATTGAAGTCCCAATTATTAACCACATTTACAAGTGCTAATTGCTGTATATGTATGTGCATTTGAGAAATGTAGGACACTTTGTAAGAGACATCAACTCAGCGGACATTCGGCAGTTTACTGAACCCAAGTTCTTTTCATTTAATGAAGAGCGCAAATGTGTCTTGAGTTGTTGAGAAAAAAACGGACTTTCTGAATGGAACAGACACAGGGTTGGAACTTGGAAGACTTCAACTCAAAGATTTCATCTCCTTTTTCATCGGCTTAAAGACGTCCATGTACAATGGAAGCCATTGTCTAGTTTGTATCAAAGTTTTATTCCTTACCAGAAGCATTCCATTAAATTGCTATCTTCTTCCATCGCAATTAGCCTCAAAGTTGACTAATATAATTCCTTCCCATAATGAATGCACAGTATTGCGAGACTAAATGCCATAATTTCAACTGATCTCTTTCTACAGTCTATTTAGCTTCAATAATTAAAATGATTTATAAGGTCAGCCCAATGACTTAGGGGGATTAAGTAAATCATCTTGCAATGGAAGGGGCTCAGCTGCTCTTGAACTTGCAATGTCAAGGGACAAAAGCAAAAGTGACATCCCAAGTAATGGACAATTTGTGGTAACTCCATCCAGTCAGGAGAGCAAACGTTACCATTATTGGTAGGGGGAAATCTTGCTATTCAATTGCTATTGTCATAGAAGGAGTATTTCCCCAGGTGCTTTAGAAGTTAAAAACCAAATAAGTCCCTGATAACTGTCCAGTTCTGGTACTCAAAATAAACCCCTGGGCTCAATCCTTTAATTCTAAGGTGCACCAGGCTCCAGTTGCCAGATGTTGGTGTTCTGGTAATCATAAACATAGTAGATCCCATGAGCCTGAGATCTTCTCACCCCTGCATTATACGTGCTGTGGCGAACAGTGCAGAAGTGAGCAGTCCCAACCATACTCAGACATGTGCATGGACAGAAAACATAACTTGAACAGGTCCTACATGCCCTTTCTTGGATTGCTGTGGCACATTTTTCAAGCCACAGAAATAGCCGCTAGTAATATGCCAGCTGTATCCATATCAGTCCAGTTCACTTGTTGCGATATCCATGCAAAACTGTGTCTGGATCTAATTATCCAGAGCTGTGAACATCTACGGTGGTGAACTGACATAATTAAGTCATTGCCATCTAAGGAGCTTTCCAGGCAAATCACAATATAAATAGCTGTACATTATAATCACACAGAGATATACAGGAGGAATGGGAAGCAGTCATGTAGTTCAGGCTTGGGCAACTTGTGACCCAGCAAGCCAAATGCACCAGACATGAACTTGAAGGAGAGAGCCAGTGTGGCGTAGTGGTGAGAGTGTTAGGACTGGGACTCAGGAGATCCTGGGTTCTAGTCCCCAGCTCGGCCATGAAACTCACTGGGTGACCTTGGGCCAGTCACTGACTCTCAGCCTAACCTACCTCACAGGGTTGTTGTGAGGATAAAATGGAGAGGATGGAGGAGGATTATGTAAGCCACCTTGGGTTCCTTGCAGGGAAAAAAGGTGGGGTATAAATATAATAAATAAATAAATAAATAAATAAATAGGAACACCTGTCTCCATATGGATTGACCTATACATTAAGATCTTCAGTTGAGAGCCTCCTGCAGGTTGCCCCAACATCTGGGGTGAAGATGGGTGGCTGCCAGAGAGAGGACCTTCTTGGTGGCCGTGCTCCAGTTGTGGAATACTCTCCCCAGAGAAGTGCACTTGGCCCCTCACTTGTTGTCTTTTCAGTGCAAAACACCTTTTTTTTATTTTCCCAAGCTTCATAGGGAGAAATCTTATCCGGCTGCCACCCAGTAAAGGGAAGCCTCCGATCTTGGAGGCTCCCAAGATTCCTATGCCCAGTCAGGCTGCTGCCAGCAGGGCAAGAGAAGTGATGGGAGGTGGAGAGGCCATAGGAGTCTGTGGATCTCAGCCTCTCCTCTCCTATCCACCAGAACGTCCCCTTTTTGACCTACAGGGGTCATCTGAGGTCACTTGGTTCTTTCCATGGTGGCTGCAAGGGATGCAAGGGAGGGATCAGATCTTGAAGTCCCCATCCCGAAGTCATAGGAGTGTCTATGGCTTCAGGAGGGAGAATCTGAAAAATCATATGTCCCTGGGATGCTCTCCCAGGGACCCTAGGATCGCACCCTTAGCTACATTTTTAATCCAGGCCAGCCCAAGGTGATTTGCTGGCTGAGGGAAAGGATAAGATGGCACCTCCCCGATATCACAGACAGAAGGTAACTGGACTAGCAGTTGAATCTTAATTCAACACTGGCGATGTGACAGTGCCCTCCGCCATACCTGAGGGCATAGAAAGCTAGTTTAGGGGGCTCATGTCAGGTCACATGGCGCGCACACAACCCTGCCTCCAACAGTCAGGAATCGTCAGGGGGAACTGCCACCTCCCTCACAAACATCTGAGGCAGCCACCTCACTCTGCCCAATGGTAGGGCCGGCCCTGTTTTTAATCTTGCTGTTTTGTACTGCTTTTATGAATTTGTGGCTTGCTGGTTTATGATGTGTGTTTACATGTTAATTCCCCCCCCCCTTCCTTGTTGTAAACTGCCCTGGGAATAAGATTGAAGGGTGGTATAAAAATCCCTTAAATAAATAATAACATGTATTATGGCCTGCCAAGCACTCAAATGCACACACATTTTGCAGTCCCAGGGGAACATCGAAAAGGTTTAGTGAATCCCTGGAGGACTGCCACGTGTAGCTGATGGACTGCAGTCTTCTCGGCAGGTCACAAGTTGCCCAGGCCAGGTGTAAAGCGAGATTGATGCTGTTTCCGACATTAAAAGGGCTTCCTGTCTTCGTTCTGGCTTGGTTAGGAGCCTGCATGCACAGTTTGGAGCAACAGCAAGCACACAGCTTTTAGGTTGCAGGAGACAGGAGTAGAGCACATATTGCTTGAGCATTTGTTCCATTGTGTAATATGATTGAGCAAATGCAAGAGGACCAGAGGAGAAAGGAAAGTGCCCTTCTGGAAACATTAAAATTTTAAAACCTTTTGTTAGATGCCCTTTGGAGTGAACGTCACAGTCTTCTCTCTTGACCTTGCCCTGTCTTCATCCCATTTGCCTTCAAATGGGACCATATTTCCACCAAGGGAATTCAGCTGGAACTCATTGTTTTATTAAATAATATTTTATTTGGGACCATTTGCTCCTGGCGCCAAGCGAGTGAGAGAGAGAGAGAATGGGGGCATAGAAGAAACACTTCTTGTTATATCTGTAGCAAATCTAGGTCAGACATTCAGAAAGAAGTGAATGTCTTCTTGCAAATGGGTTGCAATCAGGTTGAAAGACATGTGAATATTCTTCCTCGAAGGTGTACCCAAGATGGGGGGAAACTGAAGGAAGAGAATAAAGGGAAATGAAGAGAAAGGGGGGGGAAAAAACTGCTTGGCTGCCTAAATACTCTGGGGAGGACAAAGAATCCATCACTTTCACAAAGTGAGTGAGGCCTCTATGAAGCAGGGAGGTTGTGAGGCTGTGCCATTATTACTGGAGGCAGCTCTACAATGTCCTAACTGGGATGTCTACAGTTTCCTACCCAGATCTTTTTTTAAGACTAGGCAATTAAAAAAAGAAGATCCCAAACCTTTTGAACATAAGTGATGTGGGGAGGTCATGACTTAGTATTTTAAAAATATTGGGTGCTGGATAGGACAGGGCCCTCCAGATGTTTTGGCCTACAACTCCCACGATGAATGGGAGTTCATTCCCACAAACTCCCACGATCAAGGCAATCCATTTGATGAATTGCCTTGACAACTCAAATGCCCATAGGGGGGCTGCGAGAAAATTCCAATGGACCTTATCAGTTGCCTTCTCTATCAATTGCAATGTTGCTTGCTAGATCAGATTTGGTTTAGACCAGATAAATGAAGTTGATTAACTGTGCAATCTATATATTTCTACTCAAAAGAGAAGGGGGGGAATGAGTTCAAAGGGGCTTACTCCCAATCTAAGGCTGTAATCCTAGATCCCAGGAGTAGGTGACATGATGTGACCTTCCAGATGTTTTGACCTACATCTCCCATCAGCCCTTGCCAGCATAGGCAACGGTGAGGGACCATCGGAGTTGTAGGCCAAAACATCTGGAAGACCACAAGTTGGCCACCCTTGCTATACCCATTTACATGGGAGTACACCCCATTGAACTCAATGGGTCTCGCTTCTGCCTAGACATGTATAGAATTGCACAGTGAAGCACTAAAACCATCAGGCTCTTTAATCTGCCAGATAAAAACCCACTTCTCTTTTAATATTTGAGTGCAGACATTATAGTCCGTAGCCTCTTGGCCTGGACTGGAGTCAAGATTCTTGCAGCTGTATTAATAAGAGCAATGAGACTTTCACTGGCACAGTTTGCTGGATCCGTGCCAGACTTCAGTAAGGAAATAAAAGCTTCATAAAATGTAGGTAGAAAGCTCTTCAATTCCAGAGCTTTAGTATAAAATAAGCTCAGCCAGGGGAAAGACAAGGTATCAAATTCCTGGTACCGTTTGACAGGGAAACTACCAGGACCTTGGGCCTTTCCTCGCTTTTATATTTTTAACATTTTCATATTGTCATCCATTAGCCAGAGAACCAAGGGCCACTGGGAGGCTGCACCCCCTGCCTCCCAGGGAAAAAAACATCAGGACAAGTGGGAGACAAACCCAGCCCCATACATCAGCCAGAGAAGGAACAGTTGCAGGGAACTTGTTTTGCCCTTCCCTGCCAGAAAGAACATCTATAAGAATTTTGAAACTGAGACTGGTTTTGCTTCTTCTTTTTTCCCTCTTCCCTGTGTTGTGTCCTTTAGTCCCTTGAAGGCAGGGACTGTGTTGATATTATTCTTTATAACCCACTCTGGGAGCCTTTTTTTTTTTTTTGCTTGAGGAGCGGGGTAAAATGCTTTTTATTATTAATTAATTAATTTTTCCGTTTCTTGTAGGTTCAGTTTGTTGCTCCTCCAAGAAGGATAATGACAGTCCCCAAAGGAACTGCTTATAATGTCTGCAATCAGACAGGTCTGAATCACATGTGTACATTTTGGACTAAAAAAAATGGGGGGGCCCCCAAAATTGTTTGTTGCTCTCTTTGGCCGTTTTCTGTCTTTTGTTGGGAAAGTCCTGCCTCACCTTTCCTCAACCTGGTTGCCCTCCAAGTGAATTGGACTACAACTCCCAGCATTCCCCAGCCAGCCATGTAATAATACCGTTCCTGGTCTTCAGTGGAGGTTTTGCAGCCCATAATCAAAGGATAGATTATGGGTGGAGCAGATTTACTTGGATGGATGGATGGATGGATGGATGGCTGACTGACTGGTCCCATTTTAAATTCTTATCTTACCCTGCCCTCTAGTGAAAAAATGCACTGGTTACAGCATAATTCAAGTCTCATGAAAACAGAATTTGGATAAAGGAAATATGAGAAAAGAGAATCAGCAATGCTGATAGTATTTGCAATCACAGGACAAAATTTACAGTAGCCAAGAAGTGTGTCTCCATTTAGTCTGACTTCCAGATCTAAAGAAAGGTCTTGAGGAGGAGGCGCTACTAAAAATATAATGTGATTTGTAGCTGTGGTTCTTCTTGTAGATTTTCCTAATTGCTACCAACACAGAAGGTTTGCTCAATATTGCACAGCTTGTACAGATATGCATACCTGCATTGGGCATGACAGTAATCCCTGCACTGGTAGAACAATCAAAACTGTGAAACATAATACTCAATTAAAAATTAATCTCTCTGTCTTCCTCCCAATCTCTCCTCAAAACCTAATATTTCCATAAAGTCTTTAGATTAACCCCTTCATTTCCATCAGACGGCAAACCCAATGGTGGCTGGTTCCATTCAGGGCAGATGCTTTCTGTTGCTTTTCACCTTGATCTGAATTGTATTCTTTGATCTGCTGCAGTGTAGATAAGAGAGCCAGTGTGGTGTAGTGGTTAGAGTGTTGGACTGCAACTCAGGAGACCGGGGTTCTAGTCCCCACTCGGCCTTGAATTTCACTGGGTGACATAAGAAGATAAAAAGAGCCATGTTGGATCAGATCAAGGGTCCATCTAGTCCAGCATTCTGTTCACATAGTGGCCAGCCAGCTGCCCATGGGATCCTACAAGCAGGACATGAGTGCAGCAGCACCTTCCCGCCCATGTTCCCCAGCAACTGGAGTTCACAGGCACACTGCCTCTGATACTCTGAGCCAGTCACTGACTCTCAGTCTAATCTACCTCACAGGGTTGTTGTGAGTATAAAATGGAGAGGAGGAGGAGGATCATGTAAACCGCCTTGGGTTCCTTGGAGGAAAAAAGGTGGGATATAAATGCAACAAAATAAATAAATATTGGACTTGTATCAGATGACCCAGGGGCCCATTTAGCCATGAATCTCATTGAGTGACCTTAGGCCAGTTGAAATCTCTGTCCTTAACCTACCTCACAGGACTTTTGTGAGGACTAACTTCTCTGTATGCCGCTGTAACCTCCTCGCCCTCTCACCCCTTCACTGTTCCAAATCTGTTCCTTCACATTTGACCTTACCCCTGCCCTCCCAATGCGATTGGCCGACCTACTCTGATGTCACAGAAAGCCTACACTGCAGAGGAGTCACTGCTCCTCTGGCTTAGCTGAGAATTCCTGGGCAGCTGGGGGCTGCAGCAGACTGGGAAGGTTTGGGATCCGAATGCCAAAGTCCACAAACAAATTATCTTACAGTTGTCTACTTCAGATTGGCCCAGATGCCAGGGGTTTTCAAACTATACCTTCTTGGCATGGATCAGATGAGCCAGTTTGGAGACAACCAATGACAAAAGACAGACAATGCATGATGCTTATGCTAGACTGTGGTAATACTGTTCCTTCCACCTCATAACTATATTTCGTCCCTTGTTCTATATAAGCCTCCACCATAGGGAAACACACACACACACACAAAAGTAATCTGGGCATCTTTCATCCAACAATAAATTCTACCTCATTTTTTTTTTTTAAATGAAGACATGAAATTTCTGGAAGAAACTGGCATCCCCCAGGACACCAGTTTAGCTTGGATCATTGGATTTACAGCTCAGCATCGCCAACACTTATTAGACTGCTAATGCCTTAAATGCTTCACAAATTATAACATAAATCCAGTGAAGGAGCACTCATATGGCTCCAAAGACCTATACCACTTATCTTGATTTTTCATTCATGAAAATTATGCCTTGCTTAATGACGGTGATAACTCAAAGGGTTAAATCGATTTAAAAGGAGAGAGATCCAACTGGCTGTGACAATGTTGTGGATTTTTTTCTGGGAGGCAGAAAATATACTGCAGGGCATACTTGGGAACCCACTGATCTCCATCGCAGAAATGTAACTTCCCTTTCCCCAGCAACGGCCACTTATCTTGTGCCACGCTCTATATATACTAATAGCAAAATCTGTTTTCCAAGTGAGAATCCTTATGTAGCCAAAACGGCACCATCCGCATACAAAAGGTAGGTATCAGCAGGCTTAGGAGAACTCCCAAGTTTCATGGAAGTATACTACTAAATAAATAATACATCATCTGTTCCTTCACATCTGACCTTACTCCCTACCCTCTGAATGTCATTGGCTGACCCGCTCTGATGTCACAGAGCGCCTGCATTGTGGAGATGCCACTGCTCCTCTGGCATAGCTGAGAATTCCTGGGCAATAAATAAAAACCCGTCAAACAGAGCAGATGGGTTGGCCAAACCTGTAGCAGAGAAATCTATCAACAGCTATTAGCCATGACAGTTCAGTGAAACCTCCATGTTTGGTGGCAGTGTAGCTCTGAATACCAGATGCTGAGGGGAAACACAGCGGGGAGCTAAGGGGACTATTGCCTTCATGCCCCTGTTTATGAGCTTCCCAGCAGCATCTGCTGGAAAACGAACTCTGAACTCTGATCATAATCATGTGTGTACTTACTGGGGAGAAAGCCCCAATGAAATCCATGGGACTTATTTCTGAGTAGACATGCACAGGATTGCACTGTAAGGTTACAAACCTAGGCACGCTTGTCCCTTTATTTATATATTTAAGAAAATTTAGACCCAGTCCAACACCACTACTTACTTGGGAGTAGGCCCCACTGAACACATAGGATTGAACATGGACTTTTGGTCTGACCCAGCAAGGCTCTTTTTAAGCTCTGCTAAAAGGTCCCATCCTGCTGGGGGGGGGCGGTGCAAGCAAGGTGCCGAAAAGATCTGGGGCTCAGGCCCACAGGAAGGACAACAAAAAATGCACAAATTTTGCATATGCTGATTTACATATGCTCTGACGTCTCTGTCTTTAAAGGACCTTGTCTCTTCGTCTCCTAAGAACACACCATCTATTTGTAAAAAAAGGGGTGTATGGACAGGGGAGAGGAGAGCATTGATTTGAGAAAAAAAAACTTCAGACATGCAGGGGGAGGTGAAGCACATGTGGGCAAAAAGCCAGCTAATCCACGGGGATCAGATGCACCAGAGATCATCAGGGCCCCTGTACCTTTATTTCAGCAAGTGCCCATGGACAGCAGGGTGGTGGGGCAGAGGGCCTGCCAGAGATTTGGGGCTCCAGCCCTAGTAGGACGCACGCCCCCTAACACAGCCTCTGGTGCTGAGTCGTCCGCTGCAGGCTGACAACTCGTCATCTCCTTACTAAGAAAGAAAGAAAGAAAGAAAGAAAGAAAGAAAAATGCTGTGTGTTGTGACCCACTCTGGGAACAATACTGTGGGGAAAGTGGAATTCAAATAAAGCCTTCCCTTCGTTTTCTTCCCCTTCCTCTGTCTCACCTATGTCAGAATTTAGGTGTTAAGCTCCTAGAGCAGTGTTCTCCAACCTTGGGTTCCCAGATGTTTTTGGCCTACAACTCCCAGCATGCCCCAGCTACGCTGGCTGGGGCATGCTGGGAGTTGTAGGCCAAAAACACCTGGGGACCCAAGGTTGGAGAACACTGTCCTAGAGGCAGAGACTTGTACTTTGCAAACTGCCTTCCCCAACCATGCTAGCCTCCAGATGTGTTGGACTGCAACTCCCAGAATTCTTAACCATTGGTCATGCTGGCTGGGCTGGCGGGAGTTGAAATCCAAAACATCTGGAGGGCACCAGGTTGGGGAAGGTAAGAAAACGCTCCTGAGCGCGTCGGCTCCCTTGCCAGTTCTTGCGCCCTTCACTCCGGCGAATACGCATGCGCTGGCGTGTGTTCCTCTCATGGAAAGCAGGGCTGTGAAACAAACAAATCATTAAGAGTTACAGTTCCATTGTTTATCGACAACATTTCCGAGTTATTTTTGACGCTGTTCCTCCTCCCCCCCACCCGCCCCCGCACTTGCCCGTAGGCCATACAAGCGGCGGCTGCCCATGGGAAACAGTGCGGCGAGAAATCTAGCCATAGGAACAAGAGCAGAAGCTCACCCTCGTTCCCATTCAGTTATCATTTCGTGTGGGGAAGCTCTGATACAGGTGGAAGGAACCACATACCCCAAGCAGCCTGTGTTGTCTGCCTTTTTGAGATTTTAAATACTGTAAATAATAAATAATAATACTATTTTTAAGTGTTCTTAAAAATGCAAATGCGCAACCCATTATTGTTCCCCCATATATGACAGATTGACGGAAGGGAGCCTGAGAGTAACATAACGACACCCTGTAATGTGGTGCAGTTCTATTATTCTCTATCTCTACGGTGACGTCCCTGCTAAAAAAAAAGTCCTTAAAGAAACCCACCTCTGCGCGTGCGTGAAAAGACTGTCATTCTTCTCTATGGTCAAACTCAGAATTGGACGTATGCGCTTTGTTTTTATTGGTGAGTTTCCCGCTCGGCCTCTCTCCCTCTGAGCCTATCAGCGAGCAGCGACGACGCCTGCGCGTTTCATTCCGCGTGTGAAGGAGGGGGTAGTGAGCTGCTCGGCAGTGACTGGCTGTGTCTTCATCTCTTCTGCAGCCCGACAAGATGGATCGTAAGTCTTTGGAGAGTGTGAGGATCTATTCCGGATCTCTCTACTCCCTACCTGTTCGCGTGGACGTGTATTTTATCGTTTTACTCTGGATTAATCAATCTGGAGTGACTCCGGTTCTGGCCTCGCAATCGTTAGGACTGCCCCAAACTACCTATTTGAGAAGTGCGGTGGAGCTACGTTTTTGCCACGCTTTAACACACGCCCGCTCCTTGACTGCAGAGTAGTTAAGCCCCATGGCTTTACTCCGGATCTATTGGTTGATTCGGAGTGACTCTGGTTCTGCCCTCACAGTCACCAAAACGGTGGAGGAGGCGGGGCTAGCGTTCGCCACTCTTTGGCGCACAGGCTCCTCTGATTGCGAGTACCTCAGAGTGGGTAAGGACTCCTAATCCGTGTCGATCTTGTGAATTTCATTTATTTCGTTTCCATACCACCTAATCGCTCTCTGCGTGGTTTACAAAGATTAAAATCCTAAAAATACAATATAAAACCATTTGCATACGAACATATAAACATACGACACGCAGAGAAACACAGATATATCTAAAAACAATCAGATATATTTGTTTGATGAATGTAACCTTAAACCGGCAGATCCCTTCAAAGTGCAGACCCAAGGCAAGCAATGTGGAAAGAGAAGAGAATTCAGGTGATCTGAATTCAGGCACAAAGCCCTATCAAGCAAAATCTTTTTGGATAGATAGAGGAGTCTCAAAGAGACCTTCTAGTGGTGTGGGGGAAATGGTTTCAACTCCCCACCCCCAAAACATTTTATTTCCCTTCAGTTATCTATTCTTCCCCTTGGGAGTCACCAAAAATGGAGTTTTAAGTGTGTTGTTGTTGTTTAAATACAACAGATTTCCTTTTCTAAAAAATCCAGTTGGGTTTTGGTGGCTGAAGATGTGGTTTTGGCAACTGTATCTAGCCAATTGGACCCATCACTAGAATCTACACAATTTTATACAATTTCCTCTTTATATAATTTTCACTTTGTAATTTTATCCTGGAAGACAATCTTACTTGGTCACGAGTGATCGCCTACTACTACTATATGCTAATAGTGAACTTATTCTCCGAGTGCTGATACTTATGTAGCCAAAATGGCACCATCCATACACAGGTATCAGCAGGTTTTGGCAACCCCCAAGGTTCACAAAAGTATTTTTAAAAGTTTAGGGGGGAAATCTTAAGGTGGTGAAAGTTCCAAAAAAAAAACCCACAATAGCCATTGAGGACTGGACATACTCAGTGACTGCAGAACATTGAATATCTGGTGGGGGAGGAGTGGAAAACCTGGGAGGAAGGACAGTGGAATGGAATAGCCTGGAAAGGACATGGCTGGCTGGAACCCTGAACAGGAGCACACCACACTGCAACATTGTTGTAGATCCCACTTGTGTGTTTTATTACTTATGGTTACCATCCCTAACCTTTGGGATTTGGAGGGCTATGGATCATGTTTGTCTGTCAGCATCCGGCCATGCTCTCCCAGCATTCCAGCATACTTCAGAGCAAGGGTGTTGAACTGCTCTCAGCCTAAGGGTCGAATTCAGTTTTGGAGATGCACTCGCAGAGCCCCATTCCAGTGGTGGGCAAGGCTCGAAAGCAAACAGAGTGGGGCCAAATACAAAACAAAATACCATGCATATGTTAGCTTAAAAAGCTCTTACTGCCAGTAACTATGCCTTAGGAGAGGCATTTCAACCTTTTAGCATGGGGGGGGAGGGGGGAACTGGGCAAAGGCTGGAAACCACCAAACAATTGGGGAGAGGGGTGTGTGTATCTGGCCGGATTGGGACTGCAGGCAAGCCAAACGTGGCTCACTCACAGGCCTGAAGTTCAACACCCTGTTGTTAGTGATAGTGAGCTTGTATCCCATGAACCGGGAGCAAGTAATGTTAAAACGATGATATCGGCTCAAGCAATGCGATTTGCTGTTTAGGGGGATATTATTATTTTTTCTAAATAGCCTTCATGTGGCAACAAAAGACATTTCTGTTAGGATCTGGCTATGCTGAAAAACAGATAATGTACGATCTGCAATCAAATAAAAATGCATGAGTTGGAGGGGGCTCTTCTGGTTTGGCATAAAAAAATGTGGCAAGTGCAGCTTGAGGGCGGTTTGCTGTATTTCATGTGCAAATGGCCTGGATTTTTAGACCAGTCTGCTTCTGTAACTATATATTTCTGTGTTGCCCTTCCTTTTGGACCACGAGGTCTCTGAACTTCCTGCTTGGAAAGGGCGCACCCTTGTTGAAACAACATCCAATCTTTTGTATGGGAACCTATTCCTTTGTCTTCCAGGTGTGTTATACAGACCGCTGCCTCAGCAAACGGCAACCCTCCTTAATATCCAGGTACTTCTGTTTGTTGGGACAGAATATACGAAAGCAAAAGGTGAATGTGACTTGAGAGCGCTGCTTCAGTGCGTGCTTGTCAGCGGAAGGTATAGCATGAATGGGGGTGAGTAGGTATTAGAACAAAGCACTAATAGCAGGATCCTACACTTGTCTGCTTGTGTATTCAATGAGGTTTACTCCCAGGTAAGTGGGTATAGGATTGAGCCTACAAGACCTGAGCATAAGAACCCTGCTGGATCAGACCCAAGGCCTATCTAGGCCTGCATGCTGTTTCCCTCTGGGTTCCTGATCACACTGAGACTTATTTATTTGATGTGTACCCTGACTTTGTACCAAGAAAAACAGCACTTTAGGCGGGCTACAATCACAAATAAAACTTGATAATAATATGGACTTCTTAAAGGAACTCCTTTTCCAGATGTTTTTGTGCTGTATATGCCAAGGTCTGTAGAGGAACCTTTATGTGTAGAGATGGAGCTTGTGTGCCCCCAAATTTATTGGGCCACCTAAGGTGCAATCCAATGCATATTTTGACAGAAAAAGGTCCTACAACTCCCAGAATTCCCCAACCAGCATGGCTGGCTGGGGAATGCAGGGAGTTGTAGGACTTTTTTCTGTCTAAACATGCATAGGATTGTGGCCCCTAGTCATTACGACATAGGAAGCTGCCTTATACTGAGTCAGAGCTTTGGTCCATCTAGCCCAGTATTGTCGACACTGACTGGCAGCAGTTTCCCAAGGTTTCAGGCAGGAGTTCCAGTCCTACCTGGAGATGCCGGGGATTGAATCTGAGACCTTCTCCATACAAAGCATGTGCTTCCCGTGAGCCATGGCCCCTCGTTCTGCAGCATTTGAATGTTTACTTGCAGTTCTACAGGAACAAGTGAGACCTGCAGCTGAATGTTGCGGCATGGAGTTCTCCTGTTCAGGGGTGCCAACCAGCGAACTCTGCCCTTTTCCAGGATACTCCATTCCCCCTCCCCAATTTTTCATTGCCTCCCACAACAGTCAGCCCACACTGGCTGCCTATTGAGCATGGCTCAGTCCTTGATGAACTATTTTTAGGTGTGTGTGTCCCTTTAGGGTATTTTTTCTAAACATTTTCAATACTGCTCCAAACCTTGGGGCTCCCCCAGGCTTGCTCATACCTCCCTCTTGTGTGTGGGTTGGTACCGTTTTGGCTATGTAAGGATTGGCAGTTAGAGAACTGAAGTTTGGCTGTGTGTGTGTGTGTGTGTATGATGGGTATTCAAAATAGAATAATATTTAAAAGTACATAGCTAAAGTACATGGGCTAGAAATGATGGCTAGTGTCTCCAATGTCAGGCATTTTAAATTTAAAATTACCCAAAATACAGGATGCAAGGGCATTTTGGTGACACTTGCCTAACCCTCGATTTAGCATTAACGACTCTAGGAACTCATTTTTGTAGCCCCAAGGATCAAAGGAGGCTGAGGCCTTTGTCAAAGCATTTCTGAAGCGCAGCATGCCCCAGAAGAGCGATGAAGCCATCCAAGATCACTTAACCCGAAAAGCTGTTGTCCTTGAGCATCTCCACAAGAGGAGGAAACGGCAGAAGAGGAAGAAAAAGAAAGGATTCTCTGCAAAGCAGAGGAGAGAGATGCGGCTTTTTGAGATTAAATCAGAGCAGCAAAGGTAATGATGCAGGATTTGTCCCATTTGGTTTGTGAAGGGCCAGGGAAAAAATTGAAAAAAATGTTTTAGAGGGTGGCGGGGGTTCCTGGCCTTTGCATCTCCGATGCAGGGATTTCTGAATTGGAATATTTTCCAGAATAGCCAGGTTTTTTTCTAATAGCCAAAAGTATTTCAGCAAAAATAATTAATTGGAACGGGGAAAGTTAAAGCACACTTAGGGTACAACCCTATGTGTATTTAGACAGAAAAACGCCCTACAACTCCCAGCATTCCCTAGCCAGCCATGCTGGCTGGGGCATGCTGGGAATTATAGATCTTTTTTTCTGTCTAAACACGCATAGGATTGCACCCTTAATGCGGTTTATATACAATAATCAGACAAATTCGAATTTTTAGTTGGAAGCCATCTTTATTGCAATACTTTCAAATATTTCAAGGCATGACCATTCAAAGGTGCAGGCTTCCCTTACATCGTTTAAATGACAGCACTGAAAACTATTGACATGCTAATTTTAGCATACCAAAAGAGCTGTACATTTCTATTTTTTAATAAATACAGTGTACAGAAGTTAAAATATACACTCCAGTACATTTGTATTTGTTACATGCTGTAACTGCACTTCCGAGAGGGAGAGCTGTTTGCAAAAAGCTAATCACGACCTTGAAACTGCCCAGCTCAACTGGGATTGTATCCATTCTGTTATGAAACAATTTTATAAAGCAGTGTACTTTTAGAAATGAGGGGAAGAAAAATGTCTGTGGAAAAATGAAGCTGCGGAAAGTTTTTCTGTGCATCACTGAACGCAGGTCCTCTAAAATCTGGTTTGTTGAGAGTGGTGTAGTGTGATGGCATAGGACCTGGGAGACTTGGATTCATATTTCCACTCAGCAGTGAAGCTTACTGGGTGATTCTGGGCTGGTCACTGTCTCTTAGCCTAATCTCCTTTGCAGGGTTATTGTTAGGATAAAATACGAAGGGAAGGGGAGATACGCTGCTCACCACCTTGAGCTCCTGGAGGAAACACAGGATCTAAATGTGATACGTTTCTTGCTTCAGGCGGCTTCATGGAGCCCAAAGAGGAGAGATCTTATTTTTTAAAAGTTTTGGGTTGGCTACCCTGTGAATGGTTTACATGCCCATGTCTTTTATTTATCACAATGATTACAAAATCAAGTGACGTGAGTAGATGATCCATCATGGATCTAATGAATCTGAGAACTTTGTACCAGCTGTGCTCTGTGTGTGTGTGTGTGTGTGTGTGTGGTCTTTGTTTTGTTTTGGTTTGTTTTTATTCCTTTGTAAGCCATTTCAGGATTTGTTTCAAATGAGAAGTGGTATATAAATATTGTTGTTAATAATAACAACCACCACTCTCAGAATGCCTAGTGTCCCTTCAGATGCAATGCTTCTCAGTTCAGTTATTCAGTTCACACATTCAACTGCTAGTCCTCACGCGTTGGGAAATTGGGCGATGCACACGTATGTGCGAACTAGCCCCTGGTCATTCCTCGGCTTCCTGAAGTTAACAGCAGGCTTGTCTTTAAACACTTGCCTGGTTGCCCATGGCCAGGAATTGGATGCAGGCCAGCGTGTGGAAATCTCTGCAGGCAGCTGGGGTAGGGACAGAGTGATGTATCTCTCTTCCGCACCCAGCGTAGAAACGACGAAGGGCTGCTGCAGGAGGGACTGAGCTCACTGTCCCTTTTCTGCCAGCCAACAGCAGGGTGATAAAAAAAAAAAAAAGTTTGCAAGCTAATCACTTTTGTGGGTTTCTTTACAAGCCTGGTTATCGCCACGGTATTTAAGAACTGATAGCTGCAGCCGCTGCTTTGCACCTGGCTCTAGTTGATGGACCTCAGGATTCTAGTAAAGCAATTTAAAAAATAAAGTAGATCCTGCAAGTCTGATGTCTGCCTGGCCCAGCTCTGTGTATGACGGCTTCCCCAGAATATTCCAAGCACTAGTCAGTGTTCTTCAACCTTGGGTCCCCAGATGTTTTTGGCCTACAACTCCCAGCATGCCCCATCCAGCTACGCCGGCTGGGGCATGCTGGGAGTTGTAGGCTAAAAGCATCTGGGGACCCAAGGTTGGAGAACACTGCGACTAGACTGAGCGTTCAAAATAATTCTGGAATGGTCCTTGGCCACTAGAGGGCAACGTGTGATCTTTTTATTTTCAGGTGCCTCGTCCTAAAGGGGTGATAACTTTTGCTTTGCCTCGAAAAACTTCAAAGTGGTCTCAAGGAGCGCAAAGCTCCTGCATAGGGCTTGCATGCCTGTCCTCAGATAGACAGGATGACTCTTTGGGGTCAGGCAATGAGCAGGGAAGTATTCTGCATGGGTCAGTGCTTGGAACTGGGTACCAAGCATCCCCTAGCAGATAACAGTTGCTGGTAGTTGTGTTGGTCCAGTAAGGGGGGGAAATCAAGGAGCAACAGTAGCATGATATAATTACTGGGACTGACTCTAAAGCATCACAAAGTAGTGACTTGATTAGTTTGTGGGATTTTAATTGGCCCTCTTAGTGCTCCTGTTCTTGGTTTCTGTCATGTGCCGTCACAGCGCTGGCGTGAATGACATTGGGCTAGTTTATCTCAAGGAGTGTCTCTAACAACACCAAGTAGGCTGCTCAACAAGATCTGCCACAGACGGCCTTCTCCTTGTCCCTTCAGCCAGAGCAGCTAGACTGGTGGGGACAAGGAAGAGGGCCTTTTCTGTGGCGGCCCCCATACTGTGGAACTCTCTCCCTAGTGACCTCCACCATGCCCCCTCTCTGCTGAGCTTCCGCCGCTCACTAAAAACACGGCTATTCAGGTGGGAATATGGCGTGGGTTAAGATTTTAAAATTTTATACTGTTTTAAATGTATTTTATATTTTATGTTGTACATCGCCCAGAGTGGCCGGTTTGCTGGCCAGATGGGTGATTCATAAATACAACAAATAAAATAAATAATAAATAAGCCAGCGCTAGCAGCACGTCATTAGTGCTTGCAACTGGGAAGCAGTTTATTTATTTATTTATTATACTTATATCCTGCCTTTCTTCCCTGAAGGAGCCCAAGGCGGCCTATACAATCCCCTCCTCCTCCTCCTCTCCATCTTATCCTCACAACAACCCTGTGAGGTAGGTCAAGCTGAATTTCAGCGGCATGGTTTGCCACCCAATTTCAGCAGCAAATCGCCACTTTCCCCCTTTGCCTAGCAAGCTCTAATGATGTTGCCCTAGCATTGGTTTATGCTAGCACTGTGATATTATTGGATATTGCTCCTTGGATTTTTATTTTATTTTTTTAAACCAGAGAGGGTTAAAGCCAGTTTTTTGCCTTTGTGTTTGCAGTCTAAAATTTCTGGAAATTCTGATGCTTTAGGGGGAAAGTGTATGTTGCCCTTTTATTTCCAGGCAGGTGTGGATGGTAGAACTTTGAAAAATGATCCAAACTGCCCCATATACTAGTACAGTGTTCTCCAACCTTGGGTCCCCAGATGTTTTTGGCCTACAACTCCCAATATGCCCCAGCCAGCATAGCTGGCCGGGGCATGCTGGCAGTTGTAGGCCAAAAACATCTGGGGACCCAAGGTTGGAGAGCACTGTACTAGAATGTGACTAAGTTGTTTGTAGAGATCTGCCTGCTTCTCATAGCTTATTTGAAGGGGAAATTCGGCTTTCAGTATTCTGTGCAAAGGGGTTCTTTGTGGAGTGGGATACTTCCACAAAAATCGCTCAAGCCCATGGAAAAAATATACATGCCAGCTTGCCCATATATGTTTGTATTAGGCCTAATCTGCGCATGCGGTAAAATGAGGCAGTAGAATCCTGACGCAGTAGAGTGGACTGTACCACTTCAACCTGCAGGGAGTGAGATGTCAATTTTTAATATTCCTCCTACATAAAAAGCTCCCTGCAGGTAGAACGCTAGAACAGAAGGGAGTGGGCTGGACTAGAACTTCTCTTTCGGATGTGCTGCTTTTTTGCTTGCAGGGAGTTGGGTTTTTTTTTAAACATGGGTGCCATTTAACAGTGGCTACAATTCGAAGTGGGGTAGTCTATGCTACCACCTCATTCTATAGCAAATGTAGGCCCAGCCTCAGTCGTATGTGGATTGAAATGAAAGGGCTACCAACTTTTGTAGTGGTTGCCTGGAGGAGATCTTTTATTCACCGCAGGAGACCAGACAAGTGGCTGTCTTGCCATTCTGGAATACAGATGTTTTTTATGCGGACTCCGCAGAGCTCTGCCCGAAACGGTTCTAAAAAGAAACATACAGAATGAAGGGTTTCTCGGCACTCACAATACCAGTGACACAGTGACCTCTCTCTAAGGTGTATATATGGCAGCCTTCCCCAATCTGGTGCCCTACAGATGTTTTGGACTTCAGCTCCCATCAGCCCCAGCCAGCATGCCCAGTGGTCAGGAATGCTGGGAGTTGTAGTCGAAAACATGTGGGGGGGGCACGAGGTTCGGAAAGGCTGATATATGGCGTGGTGGGTTCTGGTTGTGGTCTTGGGAGAAGGGTATGAAGCAGTGGGATACGGTGGTGAGCTGCCTCTGTCATGCCAAGTCAGATACTCATCCATCTAGTCCAGTGGCGGAGAACCTTCCCCCACCCCCCAGGGCTGCATTCCCTCAGGGTGGGGTAATATGTCAAGTGCTAGTGCTTTTTTCTTTATTATTACATTCATATCCCGCCTTTATTCCTCTTGCAAGGAACTCAAGAGCATACATGGTCCCCCTCCTCCTCTCCCATTTCATCCTCACAACAACCCTGTGAGGTAGGTTAGGCTGAGAGTCAGTGGCTGGCCCAAAGTCACCCAGTGAGCTTCATGGCCGAGCGCGGACTAGAACCCGGATCTCCCGAGTCCCAGTCCAACACTCTCACCACTACACCCCACTGGCGTGCTAGTCGTGGGTGGAGCCAGAGCCAGAAGTGAGCAGGGCCAGAGCTATCTCATCTCTCCCTCTCACACTCACACGCACACACACACGCGCGCACACGCACACACACACACACACACACACACACATCCATTCAAGCCCAATACTGTCTACTGTGGCTGTTCGAATTGATCTAGGCTTCCATGCTGAGGTCTCTCCAGCCCTGCTCTCAAAAATCCTTTAATCAGAGATACTGAAGATTGACTCTGGGAGAACGCAAGCTACACCGCTGAGCCACTGATTCCTCCCCTTAGATTTTGGCGGCTGATAACCATAGACATAGAAAAAGGCTAAGGTGACATGCCGCCTGAAAGTCCAGTAAAAATAAAAAGCCAGCGCTACCCACGATGAACGGTGCCTTAGACTTGATGGAAAATCCTATCTTTCATACAAATAAAGCCTGAATTAGGAAGAGCGTGAAGTCCTGTCTTTGCTGCTGCCTTGTGGGGGACATGTGGCTTGCCCAATCACAGCTGCGCTAAAATCTTCGGGTTTTTTCCATTGACTTCTGTCAGGAAGCTCTCACTTTTGCCTGCAGGGTAGGGGAAGGCTTTCAGTTTAAGCCTGAACATTGCCTGTACAAACAATGAGATGGATCACTCTGGGATTTTATATGAGCGTATATTTTTTTTATCTCTGTGCCAGTAACATTCTGGTCGTGTAACAGTTAATTTGGGAGGAAACACGTTTCTAATCCTAAACAGAATATGCTTCATAGATGCTTTGAAATATTGCTGCAAAATAAAAAATCCTGTGACTTGTTCTGCAGGTATGAGATATTTGTACCATTGCATGAACTGTGGAAACAGTACATCAGGGACCTCTGCAATGGACTCAAACCTGATGCGTAAGTTTATGCGGCTCAATTGTCAGATCGCTTTTTGTGAATACAGTGGTGATAAGAGGCCATTCCTGAGAAGGTCAGGATATTGTCCCCAAGTGGGAAGGAAGTCTTCTGTTAGGACCAAATGGAATGAGATTTCCAGGATTGTACCACTTCAGATTGTGGGCTGGGGATTGTGGGTTTGAATATTTCCTGTGTCAGATTCCTTGTATTTTATTATTATTTATTTATTATATTTATACCCCGCCTTTTTTCCTGCAAGGAACCCAAGGCGGTTTACATAATCCTCCTCCTCCATTTTATCCTCATAACAACCCTGTGAGATAGGTTAGGCTGAGAGTCAGGGACTGGCCCAAAGTCACCCAGTGAGCTTCATGGCCGAGTGGGGGACTAAAACCCAGATCTCCCAAGTCCCACTCCATTACTCTAACCCAGGGCTCTCCAACCTTGGATCCCCAGATGTTGCTGGACTACAGCTCCCATAATCCCTTGCCATTAGCCATATTGCCTGGGTATGCTGGGAGCTGTAGGCCAGCAACATCTGGGGACCCAAGGTGGAGAGCCCTGCTCTAACCACTACACCACGCTGGCTCTTGTATATGGAACACTAGCATGTTAGGGAAAGGGGTTTATATGCAGGGATTTATTTGTTTTTAATATGGGTGAGCATTCAAACCTGGCATTTCTGGCCTATAATCTGAAATGGTACAATCCTGGAAAACCTGTACCATGTGATTTTCTGAACATTCCCTTTGCCTCTAAAAGCCTATGCTTTTGGGGTACTGCAGAAGTTACCAAGTAAGCCTGTCTTGTGTTTAATCTCTGTACAGCGCATAGTAAGTGTTAGGTGCTTTATAAATGGTGATGAATAATAAGAATAAATGAAAACTATGAAAGTATTACACTCTCCTGAAGGTCAAAGCTTAAAAGGGTATAGCTGGGATGTTGAGAGAATGTGCGTGTACTGATAGTACCAGTTTGGTACGAGAATTATTAGAAATCGTAAGCATTATCTCTTCTTTGGTGACCCCCTAGACAATCATCCATAAGCTTTGTTCAGTAGAAGTATCTATGCCTTAAAATAATAAAACATAGATTCATAGAATAGTAGAGTTGGAAGGTGCCTTTAAGGCCATCGAGTCCAACCCTGTGCTCATTGCAGGAATCCAAGTTAAAGCATCCTTGACAGATGGCTGTCCAGATGCTTGAAGCGAATGGTTTCAGGCACAGCCCTATGCATATTTAGACAGAAAAAAGGCCTACATCTCCCAGCATGCTCCCAGCCAGCCATGATGGCTTGGGCATGCTTGGAGTTGTAGGCTTTTATCTGTCTAAACATGCATAGGATTGTGCCCTTAATGTATCTTCAAAGTGTTGTCTTGATATGTTAATTTTGATTTTTTATTTATATATGTATGTATGGGTTGTTTTTTTTATTAGACAGCCACAGATGATTCAGACCAAATTGCTAAAAGCTGATTTTCATGGAGCTCTTGTTACAGGTATTCTTACTCTTTTCCTGTGCATGGTCATTTTTTATTTCAACTTGCCCTTTATCCCGAAGGTCGAAAGCAGAGTGTCGCCTGATTAATTTAATCTTACGTAATTGATTACATGAATTTTTGCTGATCAGTGAGGCAAGTGATTGAGCGACAAAAATTGGGAGAAATTTGCATATGAGAAACAAACAGAAAAAGTATGCCTTGTTTTTAGATGATATATGCGCATGTGTCACAGCGTCCATTCCCTCTTTTCTTGCACACAGAAGAGAAAGCTTCTTCTAATGTGGTGCTTCCCATCTGTAGTTTTTATAAGTTCTTATATTAAAATAATTAATCTGTTATGCGATTAATCGGGGGCAACTATTTAGTCAATATGTCACAGTTCAGAGGTAACTGTTTTGGACTGATAAGCTCTGTGCCTGCCTCGCTCCTCTTCTCCCTCCTGTGCCCAGCTTCAGAGCCTACTGTTCCTTAAACCACAGTTTCTCATGATACCTGAACCGGGAAACTGTGGTTTAAGTGGAGTGCCAAGATCTAAAAAAACGCACAAATGGATTTTTTTAAAATTGAAGGACTCTGGGCAGTATCCAACGGTGTTATTCCACAAACATAGATAGCGCTAGCGGAGCTATGCTGAATCTTTCCATTGTGCAAGCACTTGCGCATTATGCTCGTGCAACCATAACCTTAACTGGATTCTGCTCTTGCGCATAGTTTGAAACCTAGTTTCCACTAGTGCTGCATCATTTGCGCTAGTGGAATGACACAGTTGGACGGTGCCCTAAAAAGGCCTTCCCCTGGCACTGAAAAGACCATAACGTAGGCAGCAGTTGAGTCATTCTGGAGAGGGTGACAGCCAGGGTGCCACTTAATTGCTTAAATATGCAATTGTGTTCTTCCCAGTCAGGTGGATTAATGCTAAAACTGAATGTCCAACATTACTGATCTGTTTTTTTTTTCCTTTTACAGTGACTAAATCCAGATGTCCCTCCTATGTTGGTATCACAGGCATCATCCTACAGGAAATGAAACATGTTTTCAAAATTATCACAAAAGAAGACAAACTGAAAGGTATGCACGGAACACATCTTATTCTCACTTGTTTCATTCTTGGGTCGCATCAAATTGCCCAGTGAATCACACCTCCTTTTCCAGTGATGGCTGTTCATCTTGTTTAACCCTCAAAGCATTAGCGGAGGCTCCCAGTTAAGAGCTGCTGAGTTGTGTTTTTTATTTTTTTAAAAAAAATTAAAATGAAATCTGTGAATAGCAATTTAATGTTTTCATTGGTATGCACAGTACCGAGACCAAAGTACCACAGCACCTAGCATAGACCAAGGAGTTGTACCCAAAGGGAACCTCTGCATACAACCCAGGGTTTGGTACTGCCTGATGGCCTCTCACTACAGACTGAGAATGTTGCTGAACATTCCATGCACTCCTGCAATTCTACCTTTGCCTCTCCTATTTCTTCTTGATGTCGCAGTGGCCATTGTGGCTGATGTTGGCTTATGTGCTCTGATTTCAGGAGTCTTCTCAGTCTGGGCCTGCATCTGTTTAGTGCTTAAGGGGTTTCGAACTTTTTCAGCAGCCCTACGCTCTGGGCTTTTGGTTCAGTGGCCTTACAGCCTCCAGTGATGATAAAGCTATATTCCTAAATATATTACTTGGAAGAATTGTTCTAATACCTGTAACTAAAGGCACAACCCTGTGCAAGTTTATATGGAAAAAGAAGGCCTCAAAGAAATGTGCATGATATTTCATAGATCATAGAGTTGGAAGGAGCCTACAAGGCTATTGAGTCCAACCCCCTGCTCAGTGCAGGAAACTAGAGGAGAGGTCTCCCATCCAAGTAATAACCAGGCCTGACCCTGCTTAGCTTTCCACGCTCAGACAAGCTGAGCCAGCGTAAGCCACAAGTTGTAGGCCTTTTTTCCATCTAAACTTGCATAGGATTGAGCCCCAAGTCCCTTAACTCAAGTCCCTACTGCAAACTATGCCTAACTATGTGTAATGGAAATAATCACATATTCGTCCTCTTTTTACTGCTGCCTCTGTTTCCCTCCCTGCCTTCTGTTGCTTGTGTTTTATTTCTTGATTGTAAGCCCCCTGGGGTAGGGAGCTATCCTCTCATTCTTTGAAAAGCATCATGTACAAGGAAGATGCTTTATAAATAATATTTCCTCACAAGACTTCATGGTTTGGATCCAGATTGGTCATAGTTAGAGTAGACCCATTGAAACCATGGGAATTAAGTTAGTTATGACTCACTTGAGTCCCACTGATTTCAGTAGGTCTACTCTAAGTATGACCAAGTCTGGATCCAACCTATTATATATTCTAATAATCAGCTGTTAAAGTTTCTTCTTGGCTTCTCTTTCAGTTATTCCGAAGATGAACAATGTCTTCAGCATGGAGATTGATGGCTTTGTATCCTATATCTACGGTAGCAGGATCCAGTTCCGCGCCAGTGAGCGTTCCGCAAAGAAGTTCAAAGGAAGAGGAACAATGGATCTATAGCTTTTCTTGAAATTCAGAAAGCGGTGTGTTATTTCCAAGGGATGGAAAGTATTCATAGGAAACACATAACAAGCTGAGAATTAAAACAGACTTGGGCATCTCTGAAGAAATATCCATGCCATGTTCAATGAGGTCTATCAGAAATGTGTCCCTCCTAAAATACATGAATACATGAATGTTTCTCTGTATTTCAAACTTCTGCTTTGATATCTTGTGAATTATTCCTTTTTCTCAGTTTTGTAACACTTATTAAATAAATAATTTCTTTCTTTCTAAAGCAATGTTGCCAAACTTTCTGTTAGTCATTTTCAAAATCTCCTGGTCATTAAAATTAAGCATTTCACAGTAGTAAAATGTGTTCTAATTGCATATTCAAGTGACTATCTCATGGGGCTTCTCTGGAGAGCAACAAATCAAAAGTCTTCACCATAGGAAAGCAGGAATTTATGACTGGGTTGCTGGGGGAGAGACAAGCCAGAATTCCCAGTAAGTCAGAATCAAAAAAAAAAAAAATCCAGCTCACCGTGATGTGCAAACTGGACCAGTAATGTCAATGAGGAAGCTAGGAACAACTCTTGTGTTGATGGCTAGTGGCTTCGTTCAATATTTTGTCCCACCGTTACTAACAAAGCTGTAGACCCGTGCTCTCCAACTTTGGGTCCCCAGATGTTGCTGGCCTACAGCTCCCAGCATACCCAGCCAGCATGGATAATGGCAAGGGATTCTGGGAGCTGTAGTCCAGCAACATTTGGGGACCCAAGGTTGGAGAGCCCTGCTGTAAACTCTTCGGGGGATACAGACGAGGCTGTCTCCTCCAGTTCTGCCATGTGCTACCTACTGCAAATGGATATTACATAACCGTAGCCCTGTGCAATGCACTTGCCTGACGGCCTTTGCTTCAGCTCAGGTTGATCTCACTGATGCTGACAGAGCAAAAGATGTCCAATACCAAAATGACAGGTCACCAGTTTAAAAAATAGCTGCTAGGACTTGCATAAGAAGAGCGCTGCTGAATCAGGCCAGCAGCCAGCCGGATACCCTCTGCCGCTGTTTGGAGGCATGCATGCCTTTGATCCTGGTGAGAACGGAGAGCCATCCTGGCTAGTAGCCACTGATTGCTTTCTCCTCCATGAATTTGTCTAATCATAATCCGTGGTAAATTTTGAAGTGCCGGCACTCGTCGTGACAGTTCCTCACAGCCAAGCCCCCAAGGAATATCCAAAAATGTGTTGCTCTATATCAACAAACCAGTTCTAAGAGTTTTCAACTGCTAAGAGTAGGACCTCTAAAGCAAATGGGTCCTAACTGCCCATTCAAGACCAAGCCCCCCTCGCCCGCCAAATACTTTGCGTTACAAGAAGGAAAAATATAGACTGGCTTCACACATCGCAATAAGCCATGGTCAGCTTATAAGCCATGTTTGTTTCAGAGTGGCTTGTTGTGTTTTCTGAACCCAGCAGCATGGTTTGTTAACCACACACAAGCCACTCTGGCTGGGGTCAGCCAACACGACAAGCCACTCTGAAACAAACATGGCTTACAAGCCACCATGGCTTATCGTGTTGTGTGTACCCAGTCGTACTGTTGCTGGGAGAAATGGTTTCCCCCGCAGCTACTGTGAGGATTGCAGGAAAGTTAAGAGGAAACGGGGAATTCTGAGAGGGATAGCAGATGACGTCAGCCTCCCTGCTAATAAGTGGTCCTGGCACTGCGTCCTCAAGCCCTGGTTCCAGTACACCACTGAGCTTAAAAGGATTAGTACATTTTAGCAAGAGTGGATTGCAGCCTTGGAGTATGCATGGAGAGAACGATGGGAGAATTGAGAATTGTACCGCTTCCAGCTGCACGTGGGGAACCACATTTTTAAATGCTGCTTTTTGTTTTGTTTTTAAAGAAAAGACAACCTCTCTGCAAATACAAAAATTAGCACAGCACGAGACAGACTGAACTGGTACCTTTATCCTTGGTTGTACTACTTTGGGATGTTGGCAAGCACTGAAAAAATGGTCCCAAGACCTGCCACCACATTCTCCTGCACTTGTGGACAAAGGCAGAGATTTTAAATCTTCACTTTGCTGCTACCTTTTCCTTTGCTTTTTTTCTATTTTATACTGTCGTTTTAAACTTTTCTGGCATTATCTTATGTTGTATTTTGTGGTTTTAATTGTGAACTGCCCAGAGAGCTTCAGCTATTGGGCGGTATAGAAATGTAATAAATAAATAAAAACTTAGCACCTGATGCATGTGCAGAAGGACATCTTATAATATTTATATACATAGTGCCATAAATGCACTTGGCAGTGTACAAAAGAGAAAAAGTCTGGCAGGCAACTCCTCCCTCCCTCAGAGCTTATACTCCAAACCAGGGGTGGGGAACCTATAGTTCTCCAGGTGGTGTTGGATTCCAACTCCCATCAGCCCCAGTCAGCATGGCAAATGGTTGGGGATGATGGGAACTGTAGTCCAGGACCATCTGGAGGGCTGCAGGTTCCCCGTACCTGCTCCGAACTTTAATGATGACAGGAAGACCGTAAAGTGGAGGGAAACCAGTAGCAAAAGAGAGAAGGACTCGGAAAGGCGTTGGGCAGGTTGAAGAAGGATGATTATGAGCAAATGTGAGAGAAGATTAAGCGGAAGCATGATAGCGGCAGTCAAATGTCTGAAGGGCTGTCACGCACAAGATGGAGCAGACCTGTTTTCTGTCATTCCAGATGGTGGAATCAGTGTTGGAATTCAGATGCCTGCTTAAAGTCCTGAGAGCTTTACCTGTGTGCCTGCTACCTGCTACTTTGCTTTTAGCTTCCAGCACACAAAGAGTAAATTCCACCCACAGTCCGACTTGTAGCTCTCCTGCACCTTTCCTTGCAGCAATCAGGAACAGACGCCTTGCTAGTCTAATTGTTTTATTATATCTCATAAAACAATTACAAACTACAAATATATACAGAGACAGTTCTGAGAGCATAACATAGACATCCAAATTTAGAAGAAGAAGAGCCAAAGAAGCAGAAAGCACAGCAAACATACACACCCAGCTGTGCCAGAGAGCCAATGGGAATCAAGACAGGCATATGACAGTATAGCAACTGTCATATTGTGTGACACCCACTTTCTCCTACTAGATGTCCAAGGAGCATCTAGATATGGAAACAAGGAACACCTGTTCCAAAGACCTTCAGCATTGCAATGCTGAAGTGCCGGCTGATTATGTTTTACTGAAAGTAAAACTTTCAAGCAAGCACAAGCTTGATAATCCAACAATCAGGACCAGTGTGTGGAATTGGCAATGAGGAATATTTTGGCTAATCTTTAGGGGAAACTTCCTTAACAGTGAGAACTGTTTGACAGCGGAACAGACTGCCTCAAGAGTGGGTGGGTTCTCCTTTGCTGGAGGAATCTAAGCAGAAGCTGGATGGTCAGCTCCAGGATGCTGCAGCAGAGCTTTCCCCCACCCCTGCCCACACGGAGTTTTGTGGCACATCAAAGGCTTACACATTTATCCTGGCATACAATTCCAGTTCACCAGTGCTTCTAGTCCACCCTCACAAAAAGTGAGCTTTTAAGGTACCACAAGGGTAGTTCTCTGGGTTATAGTCTTAGCTGTTTCTTCCCCCCACCTCCTAGTATGAGTTACCGTACTTCCAGTAGGGCAGAACTCTTACCAGTAAAAAAATAATAATTTGAGAAAGTTCTGTGGGAAAGGGGGGCTAGCAGAGGGTTCAGATCCTCCAGCCAATCTACCCAGGCTGCACTTGAAATTGCATTTTCACACACACACACACACACACACACACACACACACTGCTCTATAGGATTTGAGGGGCAGCCCCCCGCTGTTTCTAGCCCATTCCTTAACTAACTACACTTTGAAAATTATACATTTAACAGACAGTCATCTCATTATAAGAGTGAGATTCAAAAGAACAGTGTTCAGTTGCCTATATCTCTTTGTATTAAAGTTGGAACTAAGGGTGATGTTTTATGTACTAGGACAGTATGCAAAACTGCATGAATTATTGTGATGGTTCTGGGTTTTTGAATGATAACCTGGAAAGGAATGGTATTGTTTGCATTCCCCCCCCCTCCAATTTCTGGGGGGGAAAGGCTGATTTTTCATAGTTTACTGGGCAGGTGTTTACCACTGAATGCATCAACAACTACAAAAAAAAAAAAAAGATTATGTAAATGTAGCCCATCTTTGAAGACTAAAGTGCCTCCCACGTGTTTTATAGGGCACTTTGTTGAACCATGTAAACTGCTGTGCCTGTCTTCAAATTGAGATGGAAAATAACTCTTTTGATACTTTTATAAGCAATACCAGTCCCAAGCTTTGTAATGCAAAGTTTCCTCCATTGTTTTCTCTTGGTGGTGAGGAAAGGGAGGGGAGTGGCCCTAGTTCCAAACACAATTCTCAAGAGTAAATGTGTGTTTCAAAGATTAACTATACCGAAATTAAAAAATACAGGATGCACATTGACATTGAAATGAACAAGAATAGCAGGGCGTTCAGTGGGATATGATTATACAAGGACAAGCCTGAGCACGTCATTTCTTTGCAACAAGAATGCAACATGCATAAAACATTATTTTCCAGAGCTTCCCCACCTTAACATCAGCTTGAGCCCCTGTATATCCTAAAGGGATAGGAGGATGGACGTGATGCTAAAATTGATCATATTTTTGATCTGCAAAATGCTTGTCTTTCATTACTGTTTGTACTCAGTAGCCTCCAGGTATAACATAACATATGTAGAGGCCTGTTGGATCAATCAGACCAAAGGCCTGTCTCTGCCTTCCAGTACAGTGCTTCCCCAGTGGCCAACCAGATGCCTTTGGGAAGCCCGCAAGCAAGACAAGAGGACTATGGTCCACCGTTGTCCGCTAGAAAAGTATTCAGAGGCATACTACCTTTGATATTGGAGATAATATATAGACATCAACAAAATAAGAAGAGCTGTGCTGGATCAGACTAAAGACCTATCTAGTCTAGCATTTTGTTCCCAAAATGGCCAACCAGATTCCCCAATGGGAAGCCCACAAGCAGGACATGAGTGCAATAGCATCCTCCCACTCATATTCCCCAGCAAATGATATTGAGAGGTATACTGCCTCAGACAGTGCCTCTGATCCTGAAGGTAGCATATAGCCGTCATGACTAGTAGCCATTGATAGCCTTATCCTACATGAATTTGTCCGACCCCCTTTTCAAACTGTCTAAGTTGGTGGCCATTGCAACATCTTGAAGAAGCCAGTTCCGTAGTTTAACCATTCACTGTGTGAAACATTCTTAAACACATATCTCAACAATTCAGTTTTAAGAAACAATACTGTTAATAGACATACCAATGATTACAACATTCATAAAGAAATATATCAGTAATTCAGTTAGGGTAACAATTCAGTTAACAGACTTATCAACAATTAAATAATTCATAAACATTTTATTAAACAGATGGTCACTATAGTGGTCAAATATTAACAAATAGGGTTGGATCCAGACTTAGTCATGCCACTGAAATCAATGGGACTTAAGTCAGTCATGACGAACCTGTCCAACAGATGTCATCAGATTTACTCAAAGCATGACTAAGTCTGGATCTAACCCATTAAGGATAAACCAGCCAAGATAAATTACAACAATATCGACAGAATACTGATGTTGCTTGTGCGTGTCAGCGTAAGCAGCAGAGTGCGTGTGCGTGGGGAGATTTAAGATCCTGTCTCTGTGTGCTAGCCGAACTCAGACATTCCACACACAGATCTTCCAGACCTCCCCCCTTTCCGCAGCGTGCTTTGTAATCTGACCTGCTTCTAGCTTCTCCGTTTGCAGATTAATTCATGGAGTCAGGAAACTACTCTGTAATACCACAGGTCTAATTCTACCTGTTTATTCACTTAGCAAGTAAAGTTCTACAGAGTATACATTTCCTAGTTACAGTCCATATGCAGAGTGCAAATGCATAGCAAGCATTACATCCAGTGGAGTAAGTTGAGCTTCACTCCACCTCAGCAAAGGTGAGTCAGTCAGATTCATGCTGGGGTGCGAAGGATGTGAAGAAAAGTTCCTCTTCCATATCACTATAATGCCCTCGGGTCAGGAGTCCTGTTTACCGGAGCCTTCTGACTGGCTAGTACCATTTTGAGGAACGAGCCCTGTCCCTTGGACCTTGCTGACAATGAAGTCTCATTGAATGCATAAAGAAGACCTGTAAGTAAAAGAGAAAAGAGTGTGGTCTACCTTGCAGCACAGGACATTTGGCCTGATCATGGTGCAGCAGCTGTGAATATTCTCTTTTCTTTCGTAGGTTTCACAAGCCATTAGCTCTCTCCAAAAACATTCTGCTCTTCAGCAAACACACACACACGAAAACTTGTTTTTCTGCAACATCCCAGGGATGTCCATGCTCACAATGTATTCTTTCTATCATAAAGAATACATTCATAAAGAATCATAAAGAGATCCAGTGTGGCGTAGTGGTGAGTGTGTTGGACTGGGACTCGGGAGTTCCTGGGTTCTAGTCCCCACTCGGCCATGTAACTCACTGGGTGACTTTTGGGCCAGTCACTGACTCTCAGCCTAACCTACCTCACAGGGTTGTTGTGAGGATAAAATGGAGAGGAGGAGGAGGAGTGTGTGTGTGTGTGTGTGTGTGTGTGTGTGTGTGTATAAAAGAAAGTGTCCTGACTGACTGACTCATAAACGCCCAGCTCAAACAGTTTAATCTAGGAACATGAAATTTTGAAGGGACATTGCTTTTATGACATAGAGCCCCACTAAGGAAGGGTTTTTGGAAATTCCGTCCCTAAGGGGGTGAAAAAAGGGGGCAAAATCGCCCCACTCTCATATCTCCTATGGGCAAAACAACAGGGCAGCAGTTATGCAAATCGGCCTCACCTCAGAATTCCTGCAGGAGCCAATAGGAGCAGTTATGCAAATAGCCCATACGACACTTAGAATGTCCGTATGAATTCCTGCAGGGACCAATAGAGCTGGGTATGCAAATCTCCCCTCATCTGTTTAGAATGTTCTCTGAATTGTTGGGAAAAGAAGATTGCCGTGGTTAAATTTATTACAGTTAGAACAGTGGTCGAAGAAATGGAAAAGGAAAACTGAGTATGAGAGAGATTTAACTAAATTTGAAAAGATGGTTATGTCTAGAGTTGGCCTACCAGGTAATGCATCAACAAGAGGTATAACAAGGGATTTATATAGATTGATTCAAAAAGCAGAAGAACAAGAGTATCAGCTAAAGGCAGTATGGGATAATGAATTTGAAGAGGTGATCTCGAAGGTGGGGTGGAACACTATATGGATAGACGGATTGTGAAAATGATGTCAATTAGGATAAAGGAAAATTTTTATAAACTAATTTGGAGAAGGTATTTAACTCCAGTAAGATTAAATAGAATAGATAATAATTGTTCTGCATTTTGTTGGAGAGGATGTCAGGAAAAAGGGACATATGCTGATATGTGGTGGAGTTGTAAAAATGTATTGGCGTTTTGGCGAGAGGTTTTTACAGAAATATCGAAAATTATTGGTAATAATTTAGAGGTCTGTCCAAAATTAGCATTGTTATCAATAACGGAGAAGCTTATCTGTGACCAAAATACGAAGGAGTTAATTGTAAACTTGTTAACTGTGGCTAGGCTAATGATAGTGAGAAATTGGAAAGTACAACATGTTTTCCTAATAACAGACTGGTATAAGGAAGTCTGGGACATAGCCCTAAATGATAAACTAACTAGTAGTATCAAATGCAAAAAAGGATTGTTAAAGAAGAATAATTTTATGGATATATGGAATCAATTACTAGACTATGTATTAATAAAGGGGAAGGGGAGCATGCCTTGTCAGGATATGTTATATTTTTGGAATTTGGAATTCATTTGATCAAGAGGATAGTATATTAATTGGTCCCTTGGAGGGTGGGGGGTGCACTTTAGGATTTATTGTATGTTGTTTAGGTTATATTTTTGTGATATTTTTGTATTTTATTATAATTTGTTTTGAAAAGTAAATAAAATATATTTTTTTAAAAAATAGAATGTTCTCTGAGGGGGTGAAAAGGGAGGGAAACATTTTAAATGACTGTCTGACTGAATGACTGCTGTGTGCGGGGCGTCGTCGCATAGGCTCATCACGTTTTGACGGATCTGCCCCAAACCTGGCACGCATACTCTCCATCACCCAAGGCCAAAGACTGGCAGGTTCAAATCGCCGAAAAACCCTAGCTGCGCCTGTACGGCCCAAAATAGATGAGAGCCAATGGCATCACTTGGAATGTTCTCAGGGGCCATTCAAGAGCGGTTATGCAAATCGCTCCAACGAAATATAGAATGTTCGTATGAACTGCCACAGGGGCCAATCAGGAGTGGATATGCAAATCTCTCCTGTGTCAAAACAGAATGTTCATATGACCCACAGCCGGGGCGGAGCTGGGATTTCATTGTGTAATCCCGGGGGAGGGGGGGATCTGGGATTTCATTGTGTAGTCCCGGGGGGGGGGGATCTGGGATTTCATTGTGTAGTCCCGGGGGAGCTGGTAGTCCTGGGGGAGCTAGGATTCCATTATGTAGTCACTTTCCTATGGAGCGATTCAAAACAGCGGTCAGCGACCTTAAGGAATTTCGAACAAATAGTGCCTATAGGAAAATGACGACCCATGCAAACTTGGCACGGTCACTCTTCATCACGTGAGTGAAGCTGCAGGCAAAAGCTAGCATATCGTATTGTATATATATGTATATATATATATATATATATATATATCGGTACTACATACTAAAATGGGAAAAGGAGGAGTTGGGGCCAGATTACCTGTCATGCTAAGTACTCTTTATTTTGGAGAAAATTCCCAGCCAAGTGGCAGGGATGTGGGGTTTTAAAAAAATAAAATAAACCTACAGCATATTAGCAGGGATGCTGATCTCATCTGCCATCTCCGTTGGAATTCCCTGTTTCCTCTGAGTTTAGCTGCAATCCTCAAAGTAGCTGGGTGGGGAAATACCCTCAGGTGTGGTGGACAAAGCTATTCTCTTCCCAGGGTTGATGTGAGATCCATCTGCCAGTCTGGTCCGCTTCTGTGTGTGGAATGGGTGAAGGGGATGCCATCTTGTCCTTTGCCTCCTCGAGCAACAAAATGTCTTGGTCCAGCCCTGTGGGTACACTTTAGATTTACTTGATGGCATTATAATTTGCCCTATTTATTTTCTATCCCAGTCTGCTAATCTCTTATTTTTACTGCCATAAAACCTTGAGATGGTATATATTTAGTGGGCTGCCTACCATGATCTCTTTCCAGAATGGTAACAGCCAGTTTTACTCATCATGTGAAGTTAGGATTGTTTTTTGTCCCAATGTGCATCATTTTTCCTTTCCGTACAGCACAAAGTTCCCCTTGAACAATGGCTTGATTCTAATTTACCTCATTCTATGATGTAACATCTAATTAAGACATCTGTTAAATGCCTATCATATTAATTTAATAGGGGGAGGCTAATAGAACTTTATTGGCACAGTCCAGTTAATTAACATTATAGGCCTTTAATGGATGTCTTAAATCGACATCGTTAGTGAAGATGCTATACAAATTAAAGTGAGGCCTGTGTTTCATTGGACTGTGAAGGACACACAATCTGTTGTATGCATATACAACTCATTTTATTACCAAGTCACTGATAGCTGTTCTTAAAATATACCCTTTACAAAATAGCTACCTATGTTGCTAAACTTCGGTGACGTGTGAACTTCGCCCCCCCAAAATGTCCTTAAATGACAGTGAGGAGCTAAAACAAGACACACATTTTACAAACATTTTCATCCCATAAAATGTGCCCTCCACTGATGAGTGTGCCACACTCCTTTTTGAAGGGGTACAAAAATGTTTCCAACAGAGAGTCTCAGGGAGAGGAAAGAGACGTATCCCCCACTGAAGAAGCAACCAAGCCAAGTTGCCCGTGACCTGATCCACTCAGACTTAATCGAGGCAGAGTGTTAGCGGGGACGTAGAATGTCAATTGAGACAGAACGCTAATGGGGATGCACAACCTCTCAGCATTCTGCCCCAACCAGTCATATGTAACCAGGCAGGATTAGAGCTGGTGACTCATAGATTTCATAGATCATAGAGTTGGAAGGGGCCTACAAGGCTATCGAGTCCAACCCCCTGCTCAATGCAGGAAACTAGAGGAGGGGTCTCCCATCCAAGTAATAACCAGGCCTGACCCTGCTTAGCTTTCCACGCTCAGACAAGCTGAGCCAACGTAAGCCACATTTCAGAGGGGCTTCTAATCCAGTGCAAGTTTTATCTAGCACTTTATAGGAGCTATCCATGGTGCTGCACGCCACCCCCCCAAAAAAAATAGGTTTCCCATCGTGGAGCACCATGGAGAGCTCCTATAAAGCTCCAAATAAAAGCCGCAACGGATTAGGAGCCCCTCCGAAATAGAAGTCACCAGCCTCCACTGGAGCTGGTTTAGAGCAAAACTCTTGTCATGCAGCACTGGCAGGCAAAGAGCCCTGGGTCAGTTGCCTGGGCAATAGGGAAGTGTTCTTTCCCCATTCACAGAGAGGGAAATGGTAGGGCAAAATCTGTCTGGTTTAATGAGAAAGAACCATCGAAAGGAAGAGCTGGACCTTGGAGTTGCCCATCAACAGCACCTGGATAGCAAATGGAGCAAGGCACACAGTTCTCCTGGTCGGTCACAGTCTTCCACACTGCGGTGAGCTGTCCTGCATTTCTATTTACATTATAATAATTATTTCTAAATTTGCATCAATACATATACGTTAGCATATGCCAATTTTATGCAAATTGGTGTCATATTTTGTCCTCTTTTGGTTATGTAGGTCCTCCCTTTTGTCAATTCACAAGTGGCCACCCTAGGCCAAAGGCCTGCCTAATTTTTTTTAAAAGTCTTTGCCTGATAATGACAGGGGTTTGTCAGAAAGGGGTCTAGGTGGAACTGCCTAGGGAGGGAGTTCCAAAGCTTGGCACAGGTGAGGAGAGCACACACAAAAAGGCCCATCAAATAAAAAAAACAGAAAGAGAGAAAGAGAGAGTGCCAAAGCAGCAGCACATTCATTCAAGAAACATTGGTTGCAAACTGGTGTGGGGGAAAAAACGCATGAAAAAGTGAACAGTAGGAATTTCTTGCAGACTTCTTTGCACCCCCTCCCACCCCTGAATGCAACCTTTGCACTGGAAACCGAACGAACAAACATTTGGTGCAAAACTATTAAATGGACAGAGGAAATGAATTACCTCATCCACAGAAGACAGGACAAGAAGCACTTTTCCACCCTGAGCATAGCCCTCCACCTTTTCATCCTCTGGCTTATAAGAACATAAGAAGAGCCATGGTGGGTCAGACCAAGGGTCCATCTGGTGCCAGCATTCTGTTCACACAGTGGCCAACCAGCTGCCCACAGGATCCCACAAGCGGGACATGAGTGCAACAGCACCCTCCTGCCCATGTTCCCCAGCAGCTGGTGTACATAAGCATACTACCTCTGATACACACACACACACACACACACACACACACACCTCTTTACATATAGGGAAAGTGATTCCCAGAATTGACTCCATGAAAAAAACATCAAAAATTCAACAACTGATCATGTTCCTCTTTGAGTCCATTTGCTGTAATACTAATAACACAGCTCTAACTGGTTCATTTATATTTGTCTTCCCAAGTCAAAATACACAGCTGTAGGGATTTTTTAATTAAAATTCAACATTCAAAAGACTGCTGCAAAGAAGTGTTTTTCCTCCATTTGGAACTGGCAAGGCCATGATCAGGTTTCGACAGGGACTTCTATTCCAGGATCGTTAACAAAGAAACATTTTTCATGCTCTTCATTTAACCTCCCAGTCAAGTTTTAATCCAGGAAAGTCTATATGCTCAGAAGCAGAACATGAATGCTGCATTGTGAGAAATGGTGGCATCTGATGACCAAAACCTTGTGCAATAGAAATGTGTTACGTCTTTGAGATGCCCCGAGACACTTCGTTGGTTTTGCTGCAACAGACTAACACGGCTCTCCCTCAGGCAGTTTGAGAGTGCATCCTATTGCACAAACTCACACATAGACAAGTGTCCATTAGATTGGACACAGGAGATCTTTGGGGCAATCTTTGGAGCTCTGCACCCTACCTATCAATGCCAGCCTAATTCTGGGGTCTTCAACTGGGTGCCCGTGGGCAACACTGTGCCCACAGAACCTCTCTTGGCACCTACCTGAAATGTGGCCCCCGAGAGATTCTCTGAAATGGAAATAGGCCCACTGGCTGGAAGAGGTTCTGCACCCCTGATTGGAGGATTGCACTGTGAGTGAACTTTGAAACAGACCAAATATCCACAAACCCAAAAGCAGGCATCTTTGCGAGAAACACATGTACACACGGTGGCCACTTCTGCAAGCACCCAGAGAGACAGCTTCTCAATACTCCTGCCCCCCCCCCCAAGTATGCTGGCACAGAGCTTATTAAATAGTATTATTGCTTGGGGGAAAGGGATAATTCAGATTTATGTGGCAGAATCACAATCTATTTCCTGTCTATGTGATAAGCCCCCATGTAAAGAGGTAGAAAACAAGATTTCCATTCCGTTTGCTCGCAGCCTCCGCCGCTAGTCACGTCCGCGGTCTGAAGGATTATTTCAAAATTATGGACTTGGAACGGTTCATCTGGGTGGCTCGAGCTGCTCACCAAAGAATTCCAATGATGTAGCCACTCTTGAACACCCCATTAGGTGGCTGCCTAATTAATGTAAATGATCGTTATGTCTCACTCACCGAGGGTTATTTTACTCAAAGGAAAATCTACTTGCTGCCACAGCGGCCATTTGAGGGGGTTTTATAGGAGCACTTGCATTACGGTTACCCATTGAGTAAAAGGTAAGTAGCCATCCTAAATAATGGAGATGGAAGGCTTAATTGTCTCAATAACAGATTCCGCTGTTTTTTATTCCAGGAATTAGAGCTTGATTGCTACCCTATGATAATAAGGGGGGAAGCACCGTTGGCAAATGGAAGCCTTCAGCAGTCCAAACCCGAGAGAAGAGCACCAACAAAAAATTCTTCTTTTTTACAGGAAGAAAGCAAGAAAGGTGAGAGAGAAATACAACAGGGGAAGAGTTCATTGTACACTCGCTAATTTAAAAAATCCCTCCCCCCGATTATTATTCCCTCTTTCCCTGGTCTCACCCCCCTTTCCCTCCAGTCAGCAGTTTTTTGGTGGGTTCCTGGCTTCTTCTCTTTTTTTTTCTTTTTTCTTTGCAGTTTCCCCCCTATTCTAACAAGTTGAAATGCCTCTCCTAAGGCTACGTTTGCTGGCAGTAAGAGCTTTAAAATAAAATATGGTGGTATCTTTGCCATTTCTGGAATTTTGCTTCTTCTTTTCCCTCCTTCCTTCCATTCCCTTTTCCTTTTGTGTCGTGTCTTTTAGCTTCTAAGCCTGGGGGCAGGGATTGTCTTAGGAAATATCTTTGTAAGTCGCCTTGGCAGCCTTTTTGGCTAAAGCCAGTGTGGCGTAGCGGTGAGTGTGTTGGACTGGAGCTCAGGAGATCCGGGTTCTAGCCCCCGCTTGGCCATGAAGCTCACTGGGTGACTTTGGGTCAGTCACTGACTCTCAGCCTAACCTACCTCACAGGGTTGTTGTGAGGATAAAATGGAGAGGAGGAGGAGGATTATATAAGCCGCCTTGAGTTCCTTGCAGGAAAAAAGGCGGGTTATATAGATATAATAAATAAAGGAAGGAAGGGATAAAAATGCTATAAATAAATAAATAAAATAGAAAGAGGCTTTTCAAACAGCTGTCCATGGGTTTGTCCACACGTGATTTAGGCTGTGATCCACTGGATGTGACGAAAATTATCTGCTTTTTGTAAATGATGGAGGGTTGACCCACAAACGCATGGTCATCGCTTGGTGGCTACCAATTTTGGGATTCGGGAGGCAAGGCTACTCAGTAAACTGGGGTGCAGATGTACAGGCAATTAAGGGAGCAATCCTTAAAGTTTAGACAGAAAAAAAGGCTGTCTACGCTGGCTGGGGCATGCTGGGAGTTGTAGGCCTTTTTTTCTGTCTAAACTTGCATAGGATTGTGTCTGAAGCAGCTCAATCAGCTGGGCAGACAGAGGGCAGCTCAGGTTGTTCAGGCGGATGAGTCAGGAGGACACCGTCAGAAGCTTTATAGGATGACCAGAAACAGCAGTGGCCCCTTATGTTAGCTGACCGTGGCTGAACAGGTAGCTGCAATGCTATCACCTGACGTGCTGGCGCTGAAGCAGCAGGGGTAGCGTCAGATTTCCGGAGATGCTGGAGCAGAATGGTCTTAGTGGGCCCACCGCCCTTCCACCACCACTCACGGCTGCTTGTTTGTTTGGCAGCCAAGAGGGAAAGTGGTCAGAGGCAACTGCTCCTTCTCTTCACACCTGTCTCTGCCCCGGGGAGGCTGGTGACTCCGGTGTCAGTAGGGCTCCTTATCCATTGTGCCACTTTGTCCGCACTTTATAGGAGCTGTCCATGGCGCTGAACTCCATCCTCAGCATAGGTTCGCCATCACGGGGCGCCGTGGACAGCTCCTGTGAAGCTTAAACAAAAAGATGCAATGGATAAGGCGCCTCACTGACATAGGAGTCACCAGCCGCCACACCAGCTTGTTCACGCAGAACGGACAGGTGAATAGAAGTGCAGGGGTGTGGAACCTCAGGCCCCCCGGGGTCCCCCAGAAGACCACACCCCTTCCCAGGCCCCACCCCCTGGCCCCACCCTTCTTTCCAACGACCGCTGATCATTGGGTGGTCTCCCAACTTTTGGGCAATTTTTCCCCCATTCTAAAAGGTCGAAATGCCTCTCCTAAGGCAAAATATTTGTGTTCCTAGGGCCACTGAAGGAACTGGCTAAGTAATGTTTTAGCTGCTGCAGGAGGGGAGGACTGGCAACTCCTGTTTTGGTGGGGCTCCGAATCCATTGCAGCTTTTATTTGGAGCTTTATAGGAGCTATCCATGGTGCTCCATGGTGGTGAACCTATTTTGGGGGAGGAGTTCAGCACCGTGGATAGCTCCTATAAAGCTCCAAATAAAACCTGCAATGGATTAGGAGCCCCACTGAAATAGGCGTCCCCAGCCTCCCTGTTTTGATAGCAGTTTGTTTTAGCTTGGCTTTGGCTGTGCTCTATGTTGAGTGACAAGTTCTAATGTAATTTTCTGAATGGTTTTAGCGGTTAAAAATAAAACCTTCTTATTGTAATTATGTGTCATTCCCTGAGCATGCTCATTAGTAGTCATACTAATATGCCAGCCACATCCCTGTTTTCTTTTCCATTCCATCCAATGAAGTGTTTTGTGTAACTCAGAATTTGATCAACAAAACAAGAATTACTCCTTTTGTATAGCTAGGTCCAATTAGTACATATTTTGGCAAGGCTATATAGATTTCATCAACGTTGCCTCCGGAAAATCCTGCAAATTACTTGGGAAGATAGGCGAACAAATGTCAGTGTACTGGAAGAAGCAAAGACTACTAGCATTGAAAAAATGATCCTTCAACGCCAACTTCAGTGGACCGGTCATGTTGTTCGAATGCCTGACTGCCGTCTCCCAAAGCAGTTACTTTACTCCCAACTCAAGGATGGAAAGCGGAATATCGGTGGTCAATATAAGAGGTTTAAAGATGTTCATAAGGCTAATCTAAAAAAATGCAATATAAACATCGAAAACTGGGAAGCTCTGGCCCATGAACGATCTAAATGGAGGTTGGCCTTTCACAAAGGTTCCATGGACTTTGAAGAAGCCCGAGTGCAAGGTGAAAGGGAGAAACGTGCTAAGCGAAAAGCACGTCAAATGAATCCTTTACAGGACCATCTTCTATCTGGTAACCTGTGTCCTCACTGTGGGAAGCTGTGTGGATCTAGAATTGGCCTCCACAGTCACTTACGGACCCATCGCTAGAGTCTACACAATCTTCTTTAGAATTTCCTCCTTTTATCCCGGAAGACAATCTTACTCGGTCACGAGTGATCACCTGATGATGACAAGGCCATCAAAGTCCAACCCCCTGTTCAAACTAGAGGAGGGGTCTCCCATCCAAGTAATAACCAGGCCTGACCCTGCTTAGTTTTCCACGCTCAGACAAGCTGAGCCAGCATGAGCCAGAAATACAAGGAATGGGGAAGAGGCTTGACTAGAGCTTATATAATGTGCAATATTCATTCCTAACATTGGCTTCAGATTCTTATTCTTCCTATAATAATAATTTATTTTTATTTTTATTTTTTTAAACAGCTTCCATTTAATTTTTAGAGTAGTGAAGCACAGGCCTGTGGCTTATGCTGGCTCAACTTGTCTGAGTGTGGAAAGCTAAGCAGGGTCAGGCCTGGTTATTACATGCATGGGAGACCCCTCCTCTGGTTTCCTGCATTCAGCAGGGGGTTGGACTCAATAGCCTTGTAGGCTCCTTCCAACTCTATGATCTATCTATCTATCTATCTATCTATGATGAAGCTGCCCTGCTCTTTGGTCTCCTCCTAATCTTGTGGCCCACTTGGCGCATAGTTGCATTCCTGCCACAAGGTGGCGGAGCATACCCGCAAAGCAACCTACACCATCATCTAATAATAATCCAGTAATTCTAGTGTAAAATTTCAGAGCAATTTTACGTATAATTTAACAAGTCACCCAAATAATCCTAGGAGGACTTATGAAAATAAAGAGCGAACATATACATCCACGTGACACTTCTGTTACCTGCCTCCCATGCCAGAATCTCTAGAAGGCACTGAATAATTTCAACGCATGTTTAGTGATGGGAAAACTTTGAAATAAACCTTTCTTTAAAATCTCCTTCACCCCTACCTCCACATGGAAAGGTGCTGGGGCTCATAACTGCCTAGAAATCACACGTGTCAGTTTAGGTATGCCAACCCACTGGGGGATAAGGAGACAGAAAAGTCTGGCCAGATTTTTTTGTGTTTTATAGGAGCACAAGGTTTCCTCTCAGAGATTGTCAAAACTAAGGCTGCACATTTTACTTAAATCTGTATCTTCTTGTTCAAATCGCAGTACTCAAAGAGGTTAGCTTAGAAAAAAGGCAAAAAAAGGAGAGTAAGGCGAGACATGATAGAGGTGTACAAAATTATGCAGGGTTTGGAGAAAGTGGACAGGGAGACATTTTTCTCCCTCTCTCATAATACTAGAACCCAAAGGGGTCATCCCATGAAGCTGATTGGTGGGAGATTCAGGACAGATAAAAGGAAGTGCTTCTTCACACAGCACATAGTTAAACTATGGAATTCACTTCCACAAGATGTAGTGATGGCCACCAATTTGGAGGGCTTTCAAAGGGGACTGGGCAAATTCATGGAGGAGAAGGCTATCAATGGCTACTAGTCCTGATTGGCTATATGGTACCTCCAGTATCAGAGGCAGTTTGCCTATGCACTCCAGTTGCTGGGGAACATGGGTGGGAGGGTGCTGTTGCACTCATGTCCTGCTTGTGGGATCCTGTGGGCAGCTGGTTGGCCACTGTCTGAACAGAATGCTGGACTAGATGGACCCTTGGTCTGATCCAGCAGGGATCTTCTTATTTCTTAGGTGTCTGCATCACAGAGACCAAACATGTTCACAATATTTTCCACACCAAAAAAAAAAAGTCACATGAAGATATCATGGTAGACTTATCTATACCACAGTTAAACTGACTGACAGCACAATCCTCTGGATGTCTACTCAGAAGTATGTCCTACTGAATTCAATGAGACTTACTCCCAGGTAAGCGGGTATAAGATTGCAGCCTCAATAGTCATTCCCCCTCTCCGGGGAACTATGGGGACTGTCGTTCTGTGAGGCTATGGATCTCTAACGAAATATTCAGCACCCTCACTAATTCCCACAATACTTTGAGGGACGCCAAATAACTTGGAAGGACTCCATGGGCTTCTCCACAAGGCACTCACAGTAGTTTGCAGGTGCTATACAAGATGTCATCATCTTCCAGGGCCTCTCCCTTGCTTTCCAACCATTTCTGCAGGTGACTTTTAGATCGAGGAAAGTCTGGTATTATCTGGAAATCACTCTATAAGAAGCTGGTGTATTTTCGCAATTCCGTTGTATCACAGCTCCACCTTGTGGTTGTGTAATGAAACATATAGAAAGGCAGAGAAAGGAAGGAAGGAAGGAAGGAAGGAAAAAACACATGTAAAGGAGCTGATCTTAATCCTGCAAAGAATCTGAAAGCAGAAGCCTCGGTAAAGTGGCAGGTTAAAAGCCTCATGTAAAGAAGCCCTATGACTTTAAAATGGGTATAAAATCAAAGCACATTTGTCGCGTAGAAGCTATGTTGCTGTGGTCTTTTCTGCTCTGCTTTCTTGTGAGAAAATAACGCTTCCCACTGTGGGACCCGTATCCAGGAAAGTAAGATGTACATCCAATTTCTTCCCACCTGCGGTGTTTCTCTCCCCTCGCTTCACTGGATTACTTCAGATGAATAAACAGCTTTCGTGCTGGATTCTGTCATCAGGCACCAGCCAAGTATTTCTAGGGTTAGCAATCCTAACTGAACTGGAGGATTTAGTCCAGATAATGTTCACATTATCCAGGTAAAAGTTTAACACATTCTTTTAAGTAACAAACTTTACTTAAGTTTAACAAATTCTTAACTGCACTTTAACTCTTGCATTTTGTTTTCCTACTGAGGCCCAGTTCATACACGCAGTGATGCCCATGGGCAGCTGCTTGAAACCCAGCTGTGCAGGTTGAAGGGGTTGCAAAGGTATGGTTAAATACTCCTGTACTGGCTTGTGGAATACTTACACAAGCAACTTATCTAGAGATAACCCAAGATGCTTTAATACCTAAGCAGAACATTCAAATAGTGTTCTCCCCCTTCTTACTCCTGGTGATTATTTTTTTAAAAAAATGTAATAAATAATATTTAGTTCTTATACTTTTTACTCACTCTTCTTCCAAGAAGCTCAAGGTGGCATACGGTGCCTTGCAGAAGTGTTCACAGTCACACACACCCCTTGGACTTTTACAAAATGGACATGGTTGCCTTACCGCCTATTTTATTCTCCCAACAACCCTGGAAGGTGGGTTTGAGTGAGAGATCTTCACTTGACCAAGTTTACCCAATGAGCTTCATAACCAAGTTGAGAGTTGTTCCCAGGTTTCCTCAGTTCTAGTCCAACCGCTATATCCCATCAGCTTTTAACACTTAATGATCACCAAAAAAATAGACAATTTGCCACCTTTAATAGACCATCTCACATGCTACCAACATGCTGCCTGACCTAGGCCACCTCAGTCTGCCTAATAGTAGGGCTGGCCCTGAGTTTATCACCTGGGGCTCCACCCACACAGTTACGTGAAGCCTGGCCACCCACACACAAGGATCGCTCGGTGTGTGAATCGAGCCAGAGGCGGGAATGCGAGTGAGGAAGCAGCCATGATGGGGAGCCAGCGTCGTTCCTATAGTTTCATCTGCCAACTTCATTTTCCTCAAACACAAAGAGCTACTTAGCTTCTGTGCACTGAATCCTTTTAGTAATAAGCAATAAGACAAGTCTAGGGAGAGCCATCTAATCGTAACTCCAGGGAGTCATCATCTAATCGCAATCTGGGGGCGATTTGAAGCAGCTCATCGGAACCAAATGCCTTCCTACCCTTCGCTAGGAGTGGTTTTATTGCATGACAGGAGTAGCCCATTGAGCCTTATTGCTTAATTAAAAACAAATTCCCCAGCAATTCCCCCTCCCTCCCTGTGTTTCCATAAAACTACAGTAGCGTGGAGCTAGTCTAAACCCATCCATTAACGGATGGCAAATGCAAATTTACAAGGAGGGTTACAAACCCATTTCTTTACCACTTGGGGTTAAATGGAAAACCATTTCCTATAATCTGCCCACCGCTGTGCGCCAAGAGGAATAAATACAGGAAAGAGAGATTCATTGTTCAGTGATTGGGTTTGGTTCTCCAGCAAAGAGAATTTAGGAGTTCCCGTCCATGCGAGAGGCAAAGAAAGGCTCTTCACATCAACGACTGCAGAGCTGTCAAGGGCAATCTTTGCACTATAACAACCATTTCCTAACTTATTTGAATGGATTATAGGGCTGTGTTTACAGAAACAACTATTTCCACTTAACAGAGGGAGCCCTACATTGCAGGCCAGGGTGCAGGCCAAGAATATCACAAGAGAGGCTATAAGCCACTAGGATGGGGGCATAAAGGCCTGTGGCTTACACTGGCTCAGCTTGTCTGAGCAGGGGGTTGGACTCGATAGCCTTGTAGGACCCTTCCAACTCTATGATCTATGAAATCTATGAAATCCATCACTCCAAGCCCAAAGTGTCATGTAGTTTTGAGGAAGGACCATAGCTGAGCAGCAGAGCACATGCTTTGCATGTGCAAGGTCTAAGTTCAATATACAGCTAGGGCTGGAAAGACCCATCTGAAACCCTCAAGAGCAGGGGGGGGTTCTCAACCAGGGGGGAATTCCTCCCAGGGGGGGAATTTTAGGGTTTCAGGGGGGAGGTGGAATTGGGACCACAGACTCAAACTGTTGGAATACTGATCTTTCTGCAAATTACAATTCTACAGATTGTACATAATCTACAGGACATCACACACCTTATTGTATGGCACAGATTAAGTCAGATAATCTTGGAAAGGGGGGGGAGATGACATTCTGACAAATGGTGAAAAGGCTGCATGGGGCAAAAAAGGTTGAGAACCACTGCTCAAGAGACTCTGCCAGTTACTTTAACAAATACAGATTTGGTATCAGCAAGCTTCCTATATTATATTAAATTAGATTTCCACAACATGGTGCCCCCCAGATGTTTCAGGGTACACCACCAATCATCCCTGCCAGTTGGCAATCTGGGCTGAGGCTGAATTCCAAAACATTTCCATGGTGCCAGGTTGGAGACCACTGTATTAAACAATATGGTAGAGGAGAGGCAGGAAGGACTTGCGTTGGAGCTTGCTAATTCCTGATCCCCTAAACGATGGCTCTTTGGATTGGGAATGTGACAGCTTGCTTTGTCTCCCCGCTCTAGGCTACTTCAAAGCCACTGCACATGAACACGGACATGTTTGTTCCAAAACCTAACCCTAACCAGAGCCTTTAACATTAACCCGAACATGCATGTAAAATCCCTTTCCATCTAGACAGCATGCCCAAACATATAACTGAGGGTGTTACTGTTGATCGGTCTTTTTGCCTGCCCAATCTAGGTTATTCCCCAGTCCCTTTGACACAAGCACACATACCAAGGCTTTCCTAACCCTACAATATAGTATAACCCTAACACTAGAATGCAGGTTCAACCCCTATGCATTCAGACATCAAGCCCAAAGTCATCAGCGACGGTGTACTTCTTGACCACTAGCTTTGTCTGTCCACTCTAAGCAACTTCCAGGCCCCAAGATATGCACACGGACCCTGGTTTTCTTAACCCTAACCCTAACTTGAAATTTAACCCTAATCTATAAAAATGGCTACACTGACCTTACATGCAGAGAGCAAGCCCAAAGTCATCTGCGAGGGTGTTCTTGTTGACCACTCGCTTTGTCTGTCCAGTCTAAACAACTTCCACACCCTGGGACATGCACACGGACCCTCTTTTTCTAAACCCTAACCCTAACTTGAAATGTAACCCTAATCTATAAAAATGGCTATAGTGACTTCACATGCATACAGCAAGCCGAAAGTCATCTGCGAGGGTGTTCTTGTTGACCACTCGCTTTGTCTGTCCAGTCTAAGCAACTTCCAAGCCCCGGGACGTGCACACGGACCCTGTTTTTCTTAATCCTAACCCTAACTTGAAATTTAACCCTACCGTAATCTATAAAAATGGCTATAATGACCTAACATAGATTTCATAGATTTCATAGATTATAGAGTTGGAAGGAGCCTACAAGGCTATCGAGTCCAACCCCCTGCTCAATGCAGGAAACTAGAGGAGGGGTCTCCCATCCAAGTAATAACCAGGCTTGACCCTGCTTAGCTTTCCACACTCAGACAAGCTGAGCCAGCGTAAGCCACAGGCCTGGCTCGTGCAGACAGCAACCCCAAAGTCATCAGCGAGTGTGTTCTTGTTGACCACTCGCTTTGTCTGTCCAGTCCCAGCAACTTCCAAGGCCCGGGACATGCACACGGACCCTGGTTTTCTGAACCCTAACCCTAACTTGAAATGTAACCCTAATCTATAAAAATGGCTATAGTGACTTCACATGCATACAGCAAGCCGAAAGTCATCTGCGAGGGTGTTCTTGACCACTCACTTTGTCTGTCCAGTCTAAGCAACTTCCAAGCCCCGGGACATGCACACGGACCCTGTTTTTCTTAACCCTAACCCTAACTTGAGCTGTAACCCTAATCTATAAAAATGGCTATAATGACCTAACATGCAGACAGCAAGCCCAAAGTCATCGCCGAGGGTGTTCTTGATGACCACTCACATTGTCTGTCCAGTCTAAGCAACTTCCACACCCTGGGACATGCACACGGACCCTGGTTTTGTTAACCCTAACCCTAACTTGAAATTTAACTCTAATCTATAAAAATGGTTATAATGACCTTACATGCAGACAGCAAGCCCAAAGTCATCACCGAGGGTGTTCTTGTTGACCCCTCGCTTTGTCTGTCCAGTCTCAGCAACTTCCAGGCCCCGGGACATGCACACAGACCCTGGTTTTCTAAACCCTGACCCTAACTTGAAATTTAACCCTAATCTATAAAAATGGCTATACTGACCTTAAATGCAGACAGCAAGCCCATAGTCATCTGCGAGGGTGTTCTTGTTGACCACTCACTTTGTCTGTCCAGTCTAAGCAACTTCCAAGCCCCGGGACATGCACACGGACCCTGTTTTTCTTAACCCTAACCCTAACTTGAGCTGTAACCCTAATCTATAAAAATGGCTATAATGACCTAACATGCAGACAGCAAGCCCAAAGTCATCGCCGAGGGTGTTCTTGATGACCACTCACATTGTCTGTCCAGTCTAAGCAACTTCCACACCCTGGGACATGCACACGGACCCTGGTTTTGTTAACCCTAACCCTAACTTGAAATTTAACTCTAATCTATAAAAATGGTTATAATGACCTTACATGCAGACAGCAAGCCCAAAGTCATCACCGAGGGTGTTCTTGTTGACCCCTCGCTTTGTCTGTCCAGTCTCAGCAACTTCCAGGCCCCGGGACATGCACACAGACCCTGGTTTTCTAAACCCTGACCCTAACTTGAAATTTAACCCTAATCTATAAAAATGGCTATACTGACCTTAAATGCAGACAGCAAGCCCATAGTCATCTGCGAGGGTGTTCTTGTTGACCACTCGCTTTTGTCTGTCCAGTCTAAGCAACTTCCAAGCCCTGGGACAGGCACACGGACCCTAGTTTTCTTAACCCTAACCCTAACTTGAAATTTAACCCTAATCTATAAAAATGGTTATAATGACCTTACATTCAGACAGCAAGCCCAAAGTCATCTGCGTGGGTGTTCTTGTTGACCACTCACATTGTCTGTCCAGTCTAAGCAACTTCCAAGGCCCGGGACATGCACACGGACCCTGGTTTTCTGAACCCTAACCCTAACTTGAAATTTAACCCTAATCTATAAAAATGGCTATAGTGACTTCACATGCATACAGCAAGCCGAAAGTCATCTGCGAGGGTGTTCTTGACCACTCACTTTGTCTGTCCAGTCTAAGCAACTTCCAAGCCCCGGGATATGCACACGGACTGTGGTTTTCTGAACCCTAACTTGAAATTTAACCCTAATCTATGAAAATGGCTATAAAGACCTTACATGCAGACAGCAAGCCCAAAGTCATCACCGAGGGTGTTCTTGTTGACCCCTCGCTTTGTCTGTCCAGTCTCAGCAACTTCCAGGCCCCGAGACATGCACACAGACCCTGGTTTTCTAAATCCTGACCCTAACTTGAAATTTAACCCTAATCTATAAAAATGGCTATACTGACCTTAAATGCAGACAGCAAGCCCATAGTCATCTGCGAGGGCTTTCTTGTTGACCACTCACTTTTGTCTGTCCAGTCTAAGCAACTTCCAAGCCCCGGGACAGGCACACGGACCCTAGTTTTCTTAACCCTAACCCTAACTTGAAATTTAACCCTAATCTATAAAAATGGTTATAATGACCTTACATTCAGACAGCAAGCCCAAAGTCATCTGCGTGGGTGTTCTTGTCGACCACTCGCTTTGTCTGTCCAGTCTAAGCAACTTCCAAGCCCTGGGACAGGCACACGGATGCTGGTTTTCTTAACGCTAACCCTAACTTGAACTTTAACCCTAATCTATAAAAATGGCTATGATGACCTTAAATTCAGACAGCAACCCAAAGTATCCAGCGAGGGGTTCTTGTTGACCACTTGCTGTTTTCTGCCCTACCTAAGCCGTACTTCCCAGCCCATGACAGACGCACACGGCACCCTGGGTTTGTATAAAGAACCTAAGTCTAACTTGAAGTTTAACATAACTGTAAACCAAAAATGGCTATATGACCTTAAATGCAGACAGCAAGCCCGAAGTCATCACGAGCGGGTGTTCTTTGTTTGACCCCTCCGCCTATTGTCCTGTCCAGTCTTAAGCACTTTCCAGGCCCCTGGACATGCACACGGAACCCTGGTTTTTCTGAACCCTAACCCTAATTTGAAATTTAACCCTAATCTATAAAAATGGCTATACTGGCCTTACATGCAAGCCCAAAGTCATCACCGGCAGTGTTCTTCTTGACCACCCGCTTCGTCTGTCCAGTCTAAGCAACTTTCAGGCCCCGGCACATGCACATGGACCCAGGTTTTCTTAACCCTAACTCTAACCTTATTTTCAAGTTTTTCTGGGGCACGGCCCATTTTCTGTTGGCGAGATCTGTAGCGTCTAGGAGAGTAAATGAAGCGGGTTTTGACTTACCAGCTATGAGGTCAAGATTCATTACAGATTTTCTGAGTTATAATTTTGGCACATGGCTACATGTGGAAAAGGGAGAGGTGAAAATTTCCTTTTGGCCGGTGAGTTTTGTAAAAGGCTAGAAAGGGAAACAATGGGGAATTGAATGGTTGGAAGAGAACTAGCACTACATATAGGGTGACTGAAAACGATTAAATGTGCTAGCCCTGATTATTTTGTAGAGGTTTATGGATATGTTAAAAAATGGAAAATCCAAGCAGAATGGCTAAAAAAAAGGAAACCAACGTGTGAGAAGTTTGAAAAAAAGTGTATACAAGCATGTTTTGGAAGTTAATTATTTTACCCCACAAAAACTTAGGCAAACCATCCATGTTCAAGTACCTAAGAGAACTGCAGTATCTACTAGAGTATTTTAAAGACCCTAGCAGGATCCCATATAAGTTTTGGGATACCCAGTGGCACCTTTACCACCAGGTTTATAATGTACCAACAGGTTTATAATGTAGCAAAACCTTGGCTCTCTCATGCTGACCAGGCTTTGTGTCCGTTTGAGGTGTCAAGAACAGGCTATCCGAACAGGGGTCCCTCAAATACAACCATCGAATATTTTATAAAAAATTGCCCAACTGCAGTAGAAACCTGGAATAAGGTCGGCAAATTGTTAGAATGTCCGGAATTGGCTCACCAAAGCTTGGAAACTATAGCATCAGGGTTTGAACCTAAAGGGGGAATTAAAGGTCCAAGGAAGAAAATCATGAGAAAAAAGAAATAGTAGACAAATGAACCATAAAGCATGTTCGGGGGTAAGGGACTTCTGGGTCATCCCACGGTCAACTGTCCAGTTAGTAAACCTTTTTGTATCGCTGGCTTTGGTTTTCCAAAGAGACAAAGAACTTAAAACTCAGAAACTATCTAACGTGAAACACTCGTGTATGTGCGCAATTTCACTATACCACAGCGCCACCTAGTGCTTGTGTAACAGAACATATAGAAAGGCAGAGAAAGAAAGAAAGAAAGAAAGAAAACCCAGGGGGGGAATGCGTAAAGGAGCTGAACTTAATCCCGCAAGTAATCCAGAAGCTGAAGCCTTGGTAAAAGGGCAAGTTAAAAGCCTCCTGTAGAATAGCCATGTGACTTCTTATTTTTGATGGTGTGTTCCGGCATGGACCTATACAGGCAATGGGGAGCATCTTACCTACTAAGCAACTACAGACATAGGTTTCAGTCCCAGCTCCTGTGCACCTGGTGGCAGAAGGGAAAGGGCAGTTAGTAGCATAGCTGGCTGGGGCATGCCGGGGAGTTGTAGGCCAAAAACATCTGGGGACCCAAGGTTGGAGAACACTGGGTTAGGGAGTATCAACCAATCACTGCTGACCTATGAAGGAGGGAACCTTCCTTAGCTGGTGTCCCTGTCTTTTCCCATTCAGCTCACCATTTCACAGCTTTAGGGAAGTACCATAGCTCAGTGGTAGAGCAGACCTTTTGCATGCAGAAGGCCCCAGGTTCAATCCCAGGACCCAGTGTGCGGCTGCTGTGGGGGGGGGGAGGCAAACTCCATGTTAGGCATAATTAGGAAAGGAACTGAAAAGAAAATTGCCACGATCCTACTGCCCTTATGCAAATCTATGGTGCGACCGCACTTGGAATACTGTGTACACTTCTCCTGGTCACCGCACCTAAAAAAGGATATTGTAGAGTTGGAAAAAGGGCAACTGGAAATTATTAAAGGGCTGAAGCAACTCCCCTATGAGGAAAGGTTACAACAACACCTGGGATTGTTTAGCTTAGAAAAATGGTGAGTAAGGGGGGAAATGATAGAGATGTAGAAAATCATGCATGGTGCGGAGAAGATGGATAGGGAGACATTTATCTCCTCCCTCATAATACCAGAACTTGGGGTCTTCCAGTATCAGAGGCAATTTGCCTATGTACCCCAGTTTCTGGGGGACATGGGCGGGAGGGTGCTGTTGCACTCATGTCCCATTTGTAGGATCCTATGGGCAGCTGGTTGGCCACTGTGTGAACAGAATGCTTGTGGGGTCTTGCTTCAGCACCGGCTCTGACACAGAATAGGAGCTGGTGCTGGGTGAAGGGCTCGCTCACACCCGTGGCTGATTGCAGCCAAGGCCAGGCGACCTTGGACAGTCCCCCCTCCCCTGGGGAGCAGGAGCAGGGAGAGCTGATTGGATTCTCAGCTGCAGGCGCTGGCCTTGGGCTGTCAGGAGGGCTCAGGGGAGGAGGGCCCTTCAGGGTTGCGGCCGGCCCAAAGACGCCAGGAGGAATGCCCGTGCCCGGCTGAAAGGCACGTGAGCAGAAGGAGGCGTAGCAGGCATCTCCTGGCCCGGTACCCGTGCCAAGATCCAGAATCGGACTCAGACTGAGATCGAGGCTGGGTCAGGGTTTATAGTCTAGCTGCTGACCCTTGCTCAGTGTAGAAAGCAACGACGCTGTTACCTGGCAAGGTTTCTACGCTCCTTGATTCCCTTGATCTGAACTCCTGGCTGCTACGATTCTGGACTTGGACTTTGGACTCTTGAACCCTGATCTCCTACCCTCTGGGCCCAAGACTGTCTCGACTTTGGCTTGTTTCTTGGACTGGTGTCTGGTGTGTGGACTTTTCGTTATTGCTTGTAGCAATAAATAACCTGTTTGCAACTGCATTGTCTGGCGTGATCAAGCGGGACACAACAATGCTGGACTAGATGGATCCTTGGTCTGATCCAGCATGGCTCTTCTTATGTCCTTATGTTCTTAACTCCTGGCATCTCCATGTGAAAGAATCAGGTAGTTGGTCATGGGAAACATGGGCTAGATCAGGGCTCTCCAACCTTGGGTCCCCAGATGTTGCTGGACTACAGCTCCCAAAATCCCTTGCCATTAGCCATGCTGGCTGGGTATGCTGGGAGCTGTTGGCCAGAAACATCTGGGGACCCAAGGTTGGAGAGCCCTGGGCTAGATGGACTAATGGTCTGACCTGGGATAAAGTAGCTTCCTGTGCCACATTCTCATATTCTGGTAGCCTCTTAATTGTAGGCCTAAAGTTGACTAAATTTTATTCAATGTAGTTCTTTTATGTACCTCTGTGAAGGCTCCGTCTATCGCAGTGAACACATTTACAAGTTTTTAAATTAACTGATTATTATCATACACTTGTCCTCTGCAATATTTTTTCAGTTCTAATATTTGAAGTAGCTAATCTACCTAAGTTTTAGTGTTTGAAATACCTAATCATTCATCATGATTTCTCTCGTATAATAAAAGAACACACACGGAATATAAGATTGCTGTTTAAATAAGAAGGGAGCTAGTGAAGAATGAGAATTCAAAAGAGGAATGTGCACAGATTTTTCTCCTCCGGAGACGCAGAGTGAGAGAATGCACAATAACGTGCATTTCTGGGCATGGGTAAGTCAACTGATCAAAAAGAACATTGTTGTAAATGAAACAGTGTTGAATATTGCTTCCAAGCTTACAAATTTGAAGCCTGATTTTGACACTGCGACAATGTCAAGTGTTTAAATTGTAAAGATTAATCATGAAAGCCCTAAGTACTAATGAGGTACATAAAACAGGTAATATAATACGATATTGGAGTCTTTGATTGCAATGATGTATGCCAACTTTCTAGTACCACAGAACCTCTTAAGACTCGGCCTGCCTGCCAAACAATTCTGTATTACTCCACACTCGTATACCCTTTCATTGTCAGAAGCAAGAACCTTTAAGATGATGTATTCCATTCTCTGAAGGTATATCTAAATTTAGGGCACAATCCAATGGGGGGGCGCGCGACCGTAACCCTCCAATCTCGCGGGATTATGGGCATCCTATGGAGGGCGGGAGGAGGGCGGAGGCGGTCTTCACCTCCCCACTCCACCATCGGCCCAGCAAGTCAGCCAGACAGCCGATTTTTGGCCATCTAGCTGTGGCACTTCAGTGGAGAGGGGAGGAGGCTGGAGCAGCACCACCAGGATATGTTGTATCCTGGCGGCCCTGGTCTCCTCCCCGCCCCGCCCCACCCCTTGGGACGCTGCCTTTACCCCTTCTATGACCTTGGAGGAAGCAGCCAGCCTTGTTCATTCCGCATCCGCTGTGAGGCGGGATTGGGGGATCCGCAGCTCTGGGAATCCGAAGATTCCTATGGCCCCCTAGATGGCGTCTAGGGGGGGAGCATAGGATCGTTTCCTGCCTGCCCAATGATTATCAGATCACTTTAACAGTGTGATGCCTTCCCCCAAAGAATTCTGGAAGTTGTAGTTTAGTAAGGATGCTGACGATCAGCATCAACATTCCCCAAGGCACAAACTCTTAAAAGTTAAAAAGTAGTCTTTATAATGAGCAGCTGGAAATGGTTCGAGGAAAGGAGCAGAGCACTATAACTGTTAAAACACTGCACTGCACAACCATTCATCAAATAATAAAAATCTAAATTGGTTATTGGTTTAATCTGGGTCTGATGCCTTCATTTTCACCCCACACCTAATTGCCTGATCACACTACCCAGTACAGTGAGTTAGCTGGGTCAGTAAGTAAGGGATTCTCTACATGAGGCATTTAACTCAGTGCTTTACTAAGGCTTCTTCTCCCGTTTTCTTCGCAGGAGTAAGAGTGTATCCTTTACACATGGCTTTTTCCCATGGTTTTTCTTTCTCTGCCTTCCATATACGGTATGTTCTATACGTTCTATTACACAACCACAAGGTGGCGCTGCAGTATAACACAATTGCAATTACCGTACATGTGCTTGTTGTTGCGATAGCTAGATAATAGCTGATTATCCTCATTCTAAAAAAAAAAAAACAACAACAGCAGGGAAATGCTCGGAAAGCAGGGGAGGACAACAATGTGGTGTAAAGCCCCCCCCCCCGCAAACTACCATGAGTAAAGAATCATGAGCACACAAATAGATGCCACATTTAGAGATCCTCTAAATCACAGAGCTCGATGGATGCTGCAGTCCTATATGCACTAACCTGGGAGTGAGACTCACTGAATTCAACAGTACTTACTTCTGAGTAGACAGGTGTAGGATTGTGCTGTAAAGGGCTGTTTTAGTGGAGGCAGAAAGGAAATAGATTTCCACTTGGCTGCAGTGGTGAGGGCCACAGGAGGGGTTAAGTTAGGCTGCTTCACTTGCCTCCCCTCCTTCTCTAGGCGCAGCCTACATCCATGCCATCACACAGTGTTATGAAAAACGGGGAGCAGCTGCAGTTTTGAGATGAAATGCAGCCACCGCCGTTGACCGCTTCTTCCGAACAGCAAGATGGGACGCAGGCAGGCATTTGTCAACCGCAGACGATTCCCATGTTGCTGACATTACAGCTTTCCAATAATCGCAATAAAATAATAATAATAATAATAATAATAATAATAATAATAATAATAAGCATCCATATATAGCCCTCATCTGAGTGTCTGGAGCAAATGTTGTGACCCATCAGATGCAGCCCACCAGCCATGCATGACGTCCAGCCAAGGGGCTCCGTAAACCTCCCGTTCGTGTTGTCTAGCAATGAGAGAACAAGGGAGTCTCAAAGCAGTTGGCAGGCCACAACAGATGGCTAGCAAGCAGGCTGGCTGCATTCGGTTTGGTAGGTCACACACATTGTGCTGTTCTGGCCTACATCACCTCAGTCAGTAATCCTTACAACAACCCTGCAAGGCAGGTCAATATTATTTTCCTCACATTGCTAATGGCTGGGACAGGCCTAGAGGGAGATAGAATCATAGAAAAGTAGAGTTGGAAGGGGCCTACCAGGCCATCGAGTCCAACCCCCTGCTCAATGCAGGAATCCAGGTCAAAGCATCCCCGACAGATGGCTGTCCAGCCGCACTTTGAATGCCTCCAGAGTGGGAGAGCTCACCACCTCCCTAGGTAGTTGGTTCCATTGTCTTTATTGCTCTGACAGTCAGGAATTTTTTCCTGATGTTTAGGTGGAATCTGAGTCTAGTGCAGTGTTCTCCAACCTTGGGTCCCCAGATGTTTTTTGCCTACTACAACTCCCCAACTGGTCTAGTGGTAAATTTTGAACTGCAGGCACCCATCATGACAGTCCGTGGAGTCATGTCCCCCAGGAGAGCCCAAAAATTGCATGCAGCTGTGTTGATCCATATTACCAAACCAGTTCTAGTGGTTTTATCTCCACCGGGAGCAGGTCTTTTGCAAAGTGAATGGGTCTTCATTGCCCATGCAAGACAAAGCCACCCCAAAATTCTTTACATTACAACAAGGAACAACAATATTGTTGTTGGGCAGATTCATCCCCCCCCCCCAGCCTCCAGTGTGGGAGAGCTCACCACCTCCCTAGGTAGTTGGTTCCATGGTCTTATTGCTCTAACAGTCAGGAAATTTTTCCTGATGTTTAGGTGGAATCTGGAGATAAGTGACCAGTTTTGCACAATCACTGGAGCCCACTGTGGCTTATTTAAGGCACGGTGGGTTGTGGCGCCTGTCAGCGGCCATTTTGAATATTCAACCCCCAGCAGGGGAGTTGCCATGGTTTGCTGTGTCGTCCGAACCCAGGCAGCACGGCTTGTTGGAGAGGGAAGCAACCCTCCAATAACCCTACAGGCCATGGGTTACTGGAGAGCTGATTTCCCCTTCCAACAAGGGGGTTCAAACTACATGACATACCACTGGCAACACACACACACACACACCCCACACACACTCGGGGCTGAATATTCAAAATGTCTGCCAGCACGCACAACAACCCACCCACCATTTCTTAAATAAGCCACGGTGAGCTCCGGTGACCGTGCGAACTGGCCCAGTGACTCGTCTAAGGCTGCCATTCATACAATTACCTGGGGCTGGGAGTAAGTCCCATTGAACTCAATAGGCCTTAGCTCTGAGTAGATATGTATACAGGTGCTCTGCCAGGCAACCTAATTAGAACACATAGGTCTCTTGTAAGCCAGAGAGTAGGATTCGCCTCGAGTTTTGTTAAGATCAGGACTACTGCCACATTTTTCTTCTGCCCTCTGCCTTACAAGGGACCTGCGTGTTCTAATTAGCATTAGAGGCAAACCTGACATTTTTATTTTAGAGGAGAAAATGGCCTTCTCCATCGAAGTAGCTGTTGGTGCGACCTAAAATCCATTTCCATCTAGCATGACTTAACTCAGCTTTCCCCAACCTGGCACCCTCCAGATGTGTTGGACTACAAATCCCACCTTCCCCGGATGATGGGAGTTGTAGTGCAAAACATCTGGAGGGCATCAGATTGGGGCGGGGGGGAGGCTGATCTAACTTAATTAAGGTTGCAATCCTAAACACAGTTAAGAGGGAGTAAGCCCTACTGAAAACAATGAGACTTACTTCTAACTAAACATGCGCAGAATTACTAATGTAAGGAGAGGCCCTCTGCCTCATTGCCACCATCTGAGCTTCCCCTCAGGGGAAGGCCTCAAACGTTGACTGCCGTGTCTGGGTAGACTCATGTTCTCATTTTGCCACCCCTTGTGCGTGGTGGTGCCATCAGGGCAGAACCCTGGAGGGGGGGGCCCGATGCAGCAGGGCGGGCTTACCACATTTTGAAGGAAGTAATTATGCACATCACCATTTAAAGAGGGAGTCCCCTGAAAGACCATTAAGTCTACAGTCTACAATTATCAGAGGGAGAATATCCTATGGCCCCTAAACATCCTCTGAGGGGCCACGGGATATTTTGGATTTCCAGCTCCGAGGTTGGAGGCAGCACTCCAACCTCGGAGCTCCAACCCCCCCTCCCTCTCACAGCTGGCGCAGAAAGAACCCCCGCTGGCTGCCTCTCCGAGGTCAGGAATGCAACCCCAGAGAGGGGAGAAAGGGGGCTTTTCAGTGGGTGGGGGGGGAGGAGACTGGAGAGGTCAGGATGAAAGCTATCCTGAGGCCTCGCCAGCCTCCTTCCCTCCCCGTCCAAAACGCTTTCGCTAGAAGGGCAAAAAATCCTGTCTAGTCCCACCCTGCATAGTAAGCCTCCGTCAAAGGTGCAACCCATAGGACTGCACCCAAACTGGATCTCTGCTTACAACGGGGTCTAAGTGTGCACGGAGACCTTGGTTAAACTGGAGCTGTGCAGCATCCCAGGTGTGCAAGAAAACATGTAATATTTCAGATTCATAGTCATGAAGACATAAGGGCCTACAAGAGAGAAAAAAAAACATGCCCCAAATACATTTATTATGCAATAAACTTGTTGTGCAGAAAGACGCTCAACACATTTATTTAGTAATTTATAGCTTGCTTTTTTCATTTGAATAAAATTCCAAATGCATGTAACGCCAATACCATAAATCAAAGAATTTAAACAAAAAACAACTTCATATAAGAGCAGATTAAAAGAGCTTTAAAAAAAATCTACAAACACAGAGACAACACCAGATAAAAATGTAGGTTAAAACCATTCAGAAGTTAACCTGCTACACAAACTAGAGGCAGCAAGGAAGAATGTACCAAGAATTACAGGTCGTCAGACATAGGTTGGCAGTCTTGATTATACAGTTGGTTCAGCTCTAAAAGAATATACAGAGCTACCATATTATTAGTAACAAAGAGAACACTAAAGCCTAGAAAAGAAACATTTCAATTTGATTGCAGTCATCATTAAGTATACACAAGAGCTACTGTAGTTTTTTAAAAGGACTTGGTCAGACAAATGTAATTTTAATAAAAAACTTGTTATGTTTCTTTCTCCCACAGAGTAAATCTGGCTTTCCCTGCCTTTGCGATGAGTCTGACAGATGTATTTGCTAGCAAATCGAATACTGATTCCACCATCTGTCTCGCAGCTTCTCCCCCATCACTGAGAGAGACTGTCAAACTTCTAAAATACTTCAAGTACTGCTTGTAAGCTTATTGAATTGAAAGTATGTTCATTGCTTCATTTATTTGTTTTAAACTAAAAAGTTGAAAAATGCCTCCGGAAACTGGGTTTGTGACTTTACCGGCGCCAGCCAATCAGTGCTATGCATGGTTGGCTTCTGCAGCAAAAACATAGAATCATTTTCCTCTGAGCTTGATCCTGAAGAGAAGAGTGTTCATTTCAACAAAACAGTGAGTTGCTTCTACAGTAGCGATGTGAAGACCCGGAAAAAACCTGGAAAAATTCGGGGGGGGGGAACCATGGGGGGGGTTCCTGGGAAAAAACCCCAGGAAATCATAATTTTTCCTGAATTCCCCTCCCCAAAAAACCCCTGAAAAACCCCTCTTTTTTCAGAATTTCCCTCCCCCCCGCCCGGCCCTCATATCTCTATTCTATAGCAGTGTCCCTGCTCAAAGTGCGTGTGTTTCTATACTCCCAGCGATCTAAATTATAGAATGGAACAGGATCCTATAAATTAGTCGGTGCCTTTAGAATCAGCATAGCGACCAGTCATTCCATCCTGGGGCAGGATTTGTTCTATGCAGGCCTTCCTAACAGATGTTACATAGGTCCTACTTTAAAAGGAAGCTTCCATACCTTCCAAAGACCAGCAGTTTTAACAGGAGCCAATATATTTAGCAAGCTTCTTACTTCCATTCTAGATTAAAATAACTTGACCTGGCTGTCTACAGATAGATTAGCGGAAGATCTATTCTTTCTTCAGCAGCAAATGATGCTAAACTTGGAACTCAGAATACTTACAATTTACAGTGGTCTTCATAATATGGTCTGTTGTGGGTAATAAATTTCCAGAGATGAGCAATTGAGTTGTAGCAAAAGAAGATAAAACTCTAGAATAGAGCAACATGGCTACCACATGTTTCTGAATAGAAGTAAAATTAAACATAGTCAGGATCTACCGTAGCTGAGAAAAGTTTGCTCACCGATCCTTTCCTGTGAAACTGCCTTATTCAAGACCATTGGGCCTTCAAGCTAAGGGACTTTCTACTTTGGCTGGTGGGAACTTTCAGATGACTCACATGGGGCTTGTTTGCAATCCTGCTAGCTAAAGATGTTTTTTGGCCAATCTATTATTATAATCATTACAATAATTATTAGCGATATTTATATACCACTTCTCATTTGGAAAAAAAAATCCTAAAGCAGTTTACAAAAGAATGCAAACAAAAAACACATGCACAATAGTATCATGAGGTTGGTTCAAAAATAGCTCATGGCTAGGGGAGAGCTAAAGTGAACAGATACAATTTCAATGAACGCCTAAAACACGTCAGCACTGAGTACTACTAACTACTCAATGGCTACTAGTCCTGATTGGCTATGTGCTACCTCCAGTATCAGAGGCAGGATGCCTATGTGCACCAGTTGCTGGAGAACATGGGTGGGAAGGTGCTGTTGCACTCATGTCCTATTTGTGGGCTTCCTGTGGGCAGCTGGTTGGCCACTGTGTGAACAGAATGCTAGACTAGACATGGGCTGATCCAGCAGGGCTCTTCTTATGTTCTTATGTTCCTGGAAAAAGATAACCAGTGTCTTTGCAATCTGCCATCATCTTCCACTGTCACACGGGTCTCCTAAATCACGTAGGTAGGCTCATTCCATATCAGCACCTTCTCAAAACAAGCCAAGTATGTTACGGTACTTATTTATTATTTATTACATTTATATCCTGCCAGCCTTCTTCCTCTTGCAAGGAACCCAAGGCAGCTTACATGATCCTCCTCCTTCTCTCCATTTTATCCTCACAATGACCCTGTGAAGTAGGTTAGGCTGAGAGTCAGAGACTGGTCCAAAGTCACCCAGCAAGCTTCATGGCTGAGTGGGGACTAGAATCCAGGCTCTCCTGAGTCCCAGCCCAACACTTTAACCCAGGGATCTCCATCCTTGGGTCCCCAGATGTTGCTGGCCTACAGCTCCCAGCATACCCAGCCAGCATGGCTAATGGCAAGGGATTCTGGGAGCTGTAGTCCAGCAACATCTGGGGACCCAAGGTTGGAGAGCCCTGTGCTAACCACTACGCCATGGTGGCTCTGTGATTTCCAGAGGTTTCACCACCTCTGCACCACATGCCAATGGTCTTCTCAGCCTCTTATCAAGTATGCTTCCCTCACACTTATCATTGATCCGTAGAGGTGTACCTCCTACCTTGTGGGGGCCACGCTTCGCCTTTTCTCGGCGAGGAGCCCCCCCGAAGGCCCGAATCTCAGCGCTGCTCAAGCCACCGCGCCAGCAGCGCAGGGTCCCGTCGTGTCATTTCCGACTGCCCGGAAGTGACGCAACAGGACCCTGCACCGCGTTTTTGGCATAAAAACCAGGGGAACATAGCTTGAAGCAGCCGCGAATTGCAGCCGTTTCGAGCTATGTTGCCCTGGTTTTTACGCCAAAAACGCGGCACAGGATCCGTCGCGTCACTTCCTAGCAGCTGGAAATGACGCAACAGGACCCCACACTGCCGGCATGGCGCGGCGTGGAGCGGTGGGATGAGCAGGTGGCCAGGTAAGGCGCATGAGTCTCAGGGAGGCTGAGCAGGGCCAAATTCGGCCCACTTCAGACCCCCCCCCCACTCTCAGATACATCTTAGGGATGCGTGAATCAGCAAAACTCAAGCGCACCAAAGTTCTCTGCATTCCATCTCAAAGCCCATTCCACTCGAGTGTCAGGTTATCAGCTTTGTTTTTTTTAATTTTTGCATGAAAACCCATGTGTATTTTCATGCATATTTTTCGAAATGTACGCGTCAATTGTGCGCATCTTTGAAATGTATGCATTCTTCTCCCATTGATTAAATGTATGCATACTGTCCAACATATTTTTGGAGGAGTCCATGAACCGGGTGGGGGGGTTTATAGGGAAACAAACATATTTGGGGGGGTCATGACCTGCACACTATGATTCTATTGAATGCAGCCTGAAAATTGCATTGGCCTTTTCACAGCAGCGTTACACTGCAGACTCATGTTCAGTTTGTGATCTACTACAATCCCAAGATCATGTGCACACATACTACTGCGAAGCCAGGTACATGCTTCTCTCCCCACCACCACCACCTCCACCCCAAAGTCTAGGCCAGGGTGTGGGGAGAAAGTAGATCTCCAGATGTTTTGGACTTCAAGTCCCAGCATTCCTGACCATTGGCCATGCTGGCAAGGGCTTCTGGGAGTTGAAGTCCAAAACATCTGGAGATCTACTTTCTGCCCACACCCTGGTCTAGGCTGAGAGGGTCACAAGTGGAAGCATAACTGAAAGGGGATTTGAACCCGTGTCTCCCCATCATTGTCCAACCATGACACTGTGCTGGCTCTTCTGAACACGTAGGTTGTGGGTTGTAGCCAATGTTAGTCTGACATAGAGTAGACCCACTGAAATGAATGGGAGTTAGGTTAGTTGTGACTAACTTGTCTCATTCATTTCTGTGAAGAAAAGAGCCTTTGGAGGTTCCTACATGTACACACACACACACACGGCTCCTCATGTGTAAACCAAGTAAGGCCAGTTGGGGGGCTAGGAGGGGGCGAAGTGTGCATAGTTCCTATGGATGGTGCCTTGAAGTCCGGAAAAGCCAGTCTAGTCAGCAGGGCCGGCGCTACCGCTAGGCCAACTAGGCGGTTGCCTAGGGCGCGTAGCGGAAGAGGGCGCAGAACGCTGCGCTCCTCTTCGCGGCCGGCGCGCTCCTGCCCTGCCCGCCCGCCCGCCTCTCCGAGAAAGCCAGGTCAGTGCGCCCGGAGTAGTGGTGGGGCCGAGCCTGGGCGCCTCCCCCCCACCTTGCCTCGCCTCCGCGCCGCCTCCCACCTCGCCTCGCCTCTGCGCCCCCTCCCCCCCGCGCTGCCTCGCTTCGCTTCTGCGCCGCCTCCCCCCGCGCCGCCTCCCCCCCACCTTGCTTCGCTTCGCCTCTGCGCCGCCGCCCCCCCCCCGCGCCGCCTCCCCCCCGCGCCGCCTCCCCCCCCCACCTCGCCTTGCTTCGCTTCGCCTCTGCCCCTCCCCCCACCTCGCCTCGCTCGCCTCTCCTCCGCGCCCTCCCCCCCCACACCTACCTTCTCCGCCGCGCTTTCCGCCCGCCGCGCTCTGTTTTGGCGGGAAGAACCAGGGCAACAGGGCTTAAACAGCCCTGTTGCTCTGGTTTCCCCCGGCCAAAAACAGAGCGCGGGGTCCCTTTTCGGAGGAGCGGGAGGGTAGGGGGGGCAGCGGCAGCGTGTGGGGGGGGTCCGGTGGCTGCGGGGGGGGCGGGAGGTTGCAGAGCAGGGCTGCTTTCCAGAGCCCCCCCCCACGGCACGAGGGGGGGCGCTAAGTATAATTTAGCCTAGGGCGCCAAACTGCCCTGCACCGGTCCTGCTAGTCAGTGACCCGGCTTTTAGATGTAAATGTCATGGTCTCCCTCCCCCTGCCTGGCCAGGTGAAGTTCATTCTAATTGGCTGGAGGCAGGAAAGCTACAGAAAGGGGGAGGGGGGAAGAGCTATATTCCAAGGTGGGAGTTTTGTTTCTTTGTCTGTCTTTTGGGTCACCACATGGTGGCTGTTGGAACAATGGCGGTAAGCCAAGGAGAGGCCCCAAGCCTTCGGGAGGCCTCAGGATCCGACCCCAGGTAGCTCCTGGTGAAATTAGCTGAATGAGGGCTCTGGTAAAGGCAAGCCCTGTGGAGGGCTACACATCTCAGACCTTCGGGTAGGTGGAGTAGTTCCCCCCCCCCGGGCGGCAGGGCTGTGCTGGATCCAACCCTGGAAGAGAACTGACCCCCAGGTAACAGAGTTGTGTGCCAGGGAGATAGAATCAGGTTTTGTTATTTTGCAGCTCTATTTCTGTGTACCAAAGTGTCTCTCTCTAATTTTGTGTGCTTCCCTCATTTCCCACCTTTTGTTGTAAAATGCTACCAGAATAAACCTTTTTCTTGGTTTTACCCCACATGGTGTTTGTGGATTGCTCTGCTTGGTTCAGTATCTAAATCCAGGTTACAGAATTAAAGGCGAGTCCCTGAACAGAGATTCAAGTAGGATTGCAAGGAGCTGAGGCTTGGCAGTCTGGTACCTTGAGATCTCTGGGGGTCTTGGTTCCTTTGGGGTAGGAAAGGGTGGGGTGGTGGCGGGCCAGCCAGCCCCCCCCCTTCCTCCACAATTTCAATGGGTCTACCCAATGTAAGACTAAATGAATGGGAGTTAGGTTAGTTGTGAGCGGTTAACTTAAGTCTCATTCATTTCACTGGGTCTTACTCTACACAGGACTAACATTGGACATTATCCCTTGGACTGCTACTGTACACACCACCGCTTTCACGTAGCTTTTCTCTTTTCTATATTTCCACTACTTCTCCGATTTCTTCCCCCGGTGTAGACAGCTGCACCGAAACGCTCCGCTCCACATCGATTTTAACGCCTGCCCCTCCCCAGGCGCCACGCGCCGCCGGGCCTCCTCCTCTGCCATTGACTGCATCGCGTTTACTCAGCGTTTGTTGTCCTCCGCCCGCCCCACAAAACTCACCAGGCTCCGACTGCGCCCGCTGATTGGCCGCCGTGTTTCTGGAGGTGGGGGAGGATGGGGGGCGTGGTTATGGAATGCTGAGACTTGAGCGTTCCATGAACCGGACGGTCCGGCTCCCGCGGCGGCGCGCTGATTGGCTCGCCTCTCGACAGAAAGGCGGAGGGAATGGAATGTTGGCGAATTTGAGCGTTCCGAAGATACTTTACTTTATTCCCCCGCTGAGTCCGCCTCTGGTCGCCCAGCGAGGCTGCGAACGGCAGGCGCTTGATGCGAAGGGGGGAAAGGCAGGGTGAGGATTCTTACAGCGCGATCGCATGCCTGTCTCTACTCAGAAGTAAGTCCCATTGAGTTCAGTGGGACTTTCTTCCAAGTAAGTGTGTTCTGTAGGCTTGTTGCAGCCTCTGCCTACCTCCCAAGCTAACCTTCAGCATCAAGGGGGGGGGATAGTTTGGAATTGCACGAAGTGGTGCTAAAGAAGCCCCCTCCTCCCCCGCCCCAAACGAGGTCCCTTCAAAGCGACAAGGCGGATTCCAGGCATCCGTTGGCGGGATCGAAGGAGCCGCGGGAACCCGACCGGGGGAGGAAGCAGGAAAGTCACGAGGAGGTACATTCATCGTGCTGCTCTTGTTTGGCTCGTCCGCGATCGCCGCCCTGCACGCTCTTTAAGCGGGGGGGGGGGGGAGAGACGCTTATGGATGCCCGTTGGGTAGGGCCTCGGGCCGTGCCTTCTCTCTCTCTCTCTCTGTTTTGCGGGGCTTAGATTTCACGATTCGGTGTAAAAGTTTGTATACTTTGTCAAGCTGTTGTGAAACTTCAAGCTTCTTTCAAAACTTCATCACGATCTCTCTCCGCCCCCCACCCTTCCCTTTCTCTCTCGCTATCTCTTATGTGCTGGCTCTTGTAATTGACCAAACTGGTTCAATATCAAGAATTCTGCTCGCCTTGTTAAAGAGAGAGAGAGAAAGTGGGTGGGGGTGATCTGAGCTTTTGCCTTCTTTTGTGATTATCTGCATTTGTGAATTTTGGAAGGGAGTGCCCAGCATTTTTTTTAATGTATTCGTATGTATTATTCCACCTGTATACCACCTTTTCCTGCCCACTGAGGATAACATTTCATCATGCATTTGATGAAGCAGACTGGGCTCCATGAAAGCTTAAGCCAATAAAAAAACTGTTCGTCTTTAAGGTGCCACAAGACTCTTCGTTGGTTTTTCTTTCAAGGAGCTCCAAGTGGCAGCAAAGTTCCCTCCTGTTCTATCCCCACAACAGCCTTGTAAGGTAGGGTAGGCTGTGAGATAGTGACTGACTCAAACCAGCGTTCGATTTGAAGAAAGAAAAGGAACGTGGGAGATTCCCTAAAAACCTTAGGTATTGTGTATTTAGGGGTGATGCCCTGAATCTCCTCCAAAGCGCTTGGTGAGTGCCTTAAGAAACAGTGAAACTTTATGCTCCTCTGTCAGTGGGAGTGACGGAACAGCCAGGTGACTAAAAAGTCAAAGGTGAGTCAGCCAGCATGCACTGAAAAGTAGGTGACAGGAATCAAAGAGCTGATAAAGCAGGGAAGTAATCTCTGTTTGTGTCAAGAGGATTGGACCACAAGGAAAAGCTCCCATAAAGGGTGCCCACTTGAAATAGTTTCCCCATTCTGTAGGGGTTGCCGGATTGTAATACAGGCCTGTGGCTCACGCTGGCTCAGCTTGTCTGAGTGTGGAAAGCTAAGCAGGGTCAGGCCTGGTTATTACTTGGATGGGAGACCCCTCCTCTAGTTTCCTGCACTGAGCAGGGGGTTGGACTCGATGGCCTTGCAGGCCCCTTCCAGCTCTATGATCTATGAAGTTATGAAACCTGGAGATTTCACCTTTACCTTTACTAACACATATGACACTGTAGAGACGGCCACCATGGAGTGTGATTTTAAAGGGGTCTCAAGTAGAGTGCCACCCTTTTATGTGGGTCCTGCTCCTGTGTCTTTGACAGCAGCCTGACTCTCATAAGTGGAGTCCAAGGGAGCTTTTTCACCACTTAACTTTATGCCAGGGGAATCGTCACCCACTTAGGGCACAATGCTATGCGTGTTTAGACAGAAGAAAAGTCATAGAACTCCCAGCATTCCCAAGCCAGCTGGCTGGGGAATGCTGGGAGTTCTAGGACTTTTTTTCTGTCTAAACACTGCATAGCATTGGGCCTTTAATCTTTGAGTGCCCAGCTGCTGTTTTAAAGGAACAGGAGCAACACGATTAAAAGAAGAAGGAGCATAATAAATGGAGAACTCTGTTGCAACACCTTTGTTGCTGTTGAGGCATCTTGATGACAGTGCCATAGAGGGGAGGAAATAGTAAACAGTGGCCAAATTGGCCATGAAAATGTAAAAGGTGCAGTCCATAGAGATCAAATGTGAACCACTGCAGCAGTGTGGTTGCTGTTGACACTGGAAAGGAGGGGGTTAAAGAGCCCTGGGTCTCATCTGTCTATCATAGTTCAGGTCATGTGGGACTGAATGGGGTGGAGCAAGCCTGGTTGGTTCTGCTCTTTGCTAAAGTCAAACTATGACCCTCTGTTTTTTTGTTTTGTTTTTTAAATTAGCTGCCAGTCGTGGCTTTCGGAACAACTGCAGCATTTGGCACAAATGCAGTGGTTTGGCTAGGGCTGGACTTCAAGGCCAAAATCCAGGGCACTACAGCTGGGACAGGGAAAATGACTGCCCAGAGAGCGGTAAATAACTGGGGCAGGGAAACAGGCCTGCTATCAACAGCGGGGCCAGCACAGGACCCATTGGGACTGATCCTGCTTGCTGCTGCATTCTTTCATTCTCCTTATTTTTAAAAGCATTTTGCAGTCAGGGGATGGCTAGCCAGGCACGTGCATGGTTATTGATACTTCTTTTATTCTTTGTGCTTCTTTCAAAATATATTATCCCTTTATACAACAAAAGGGTGTGTATTTCCAACCAAGGGTGCAATCCTATGCATGTTTCGACAGAAAAAAAGCCCTACGTGGCTGGCTGGGGAATGCTGGGAGTTGTAGCACTTTTTTTCTGTCTAAACATGCATAGGATTGCACCCTCAATGTGTTTAGTGCAGTGTTCTCCAACCTTGGGTCCCCAGATGTTTTTGGCCTACAACTCCCAGCATGCCCCAGCCAGTAGCTGGGCATAAAGGTCTAAAATTCCCTATCTGCTCTGCTGCATAAATGGGTCTTAACAGGTAACTGGCTCCAGAAGTTCAGGGCCACCACAAAGAAGGTTCTGCACCATGCTTCCACCAACCCAGCCTTCACATCTGATTCATTGCAAAATAGGTGGAGAGGCTGAAGTTCTGGGACTAAATTACTCCTATCTCCTGAAAGCAGAAGAGCTCAGAAGAAATAACTATTTCGGGGCTGAAACTAGCCATTGAACATGGATGTGACTCAGTTCCAGTCCCACTTGGATTCCAAGGAGCTTCTTCTGAAACCAGTGGAGTTGCTCACATAAAAGAGGGATTCCCCACCCCACCCCACCCCCAGTGGGTGGCAGAATGATGCTCTTAGTCATTGGCCCAAAGTGTCCCTCGCACACGTGCGCGCGCACACACACACACACACACACAGGAAATTTGAGCCTGGGCTCTGCTTCTTGACTCATCTGATCTCTGAAGTTACGCCAGGCCTCCCTTTCTTTGGAATTAGTTCAGAAATCTTTCTGGAGTTGAGCAAGAAGAGGATTTGGGGAATCTATGCAGACATAGTTTCTAATTTTGGTTCTTACACAATGCAGGGCCCCCCAGGCTATGTTTCCTGATCAATCTAGAGCAAAAATGTGAAGCCCCAGAAAAATTAGGGAGGGAAACCATTTTTCCAGGCCTTCAAGAAGCCCACGGAAGGCTTCTTGGCTGGCTCTCAGTAAAGGGCTGTGTGTGTGAGGGGCGGGCGGGCAGGGAGAGAGAATTCTGTATAAGGGCATAAAAACAGGTTGTAATGCTGGGTGCTGAGTAGAGAACCCAACATTCTGGGAATCTTGGCTTTCCCTTATATCTTAACAAGTTGCTAGACCTTCTGACTTGAAAAATATGGGGACAGTTTCTGGGGAAATCTCAGTGGCTAAGTAAGAGACTCCGTAGTTGGTGGGGGGGATGCTGGAAGACCCTGCACTGGTCATTGCTCCTTCCTTTGGCTGGCAGAATAGCGGTGTGATCCTACATGGAAGTTATGCCTATTGAGTCCAGTGGGGGCTTACTCTCAAGTAAATGGGCATAGCATTGCAGCCTAAATAAATATCATGGACATCTGATCCGCATCATTTATACAGGTGGCAAAATTCAGGTTACCTTGGTATAGGATGTCAAGGTTTTTTTTTTTTGGCACTGACTATCATTTCCCGAGTCTCTCTGAATACTTCTGATTGAATAATAGCTTAAAACGGTGTGGGGCTTTTGGGCTGCAGCAGTACATCGATGGTTCAGTTTCAGCTTGAATTGCATATAAACATAATTCAGTTCCGCATTGTTGTCTCTTCCTTTGGGGAAGGAGTTTTGCATTTGTGCAGTAGCTACTGAGAATGCCTCTTGGATGGGGATAATGAGGATGATGAGAGTTGTAGTTCAACTCATCCCTCTGCCAGCTTCCAGTCTCTAGCCACCAACTCCCCTAGAGGGTCATCACACACAATTTGCTATAGCTTGCCTAATGGGCCTGTCCCTATACATGGCTACTCAAAAGTCAAATCCCATTGAGTTCAGTGGGGCTTTCTCTCAGGTAAATGGTTGCAGGATTGTAGTCTTAAGAGGCTGTGGGATGAAATAAAATAGGTTATTCGGAATCCCCTTGGATTACTCAACACAGCAGGTTGATTAATTGGAAGCTAGGTTGATGAACAGAATAAGTAGAATAATATAGAACTGCAGGTTCTCTGAAATAAACAGAGGCAATGCCTGTTTTTACTCGCCATTCTTGCCCAAGCTGGTACAGTAGAGAGGTAGCTCATAATCTTACTTGGACAGACCATTCGATCGAAGCAAGAGGCCAGTGCTGGCTCCAGGCTTTTCAGGCCCTCAGTGAGTCTACCTTCTCATTGCCATTATCACCAGCTGCTGTTGCTCCACATCCTCTTTCTGGCTGCGACTATGACTTGCTTGCTTCACAGACAGAACCAATGAGCGAGTAGGCCGCGGCATCCGCTGTTCCTCCTTCTCACCACCACCATTGTCCGTGCAGAGCGGAAGGCGGGTGAACAAAGCAGGTTGCAGTGGTGACGAGGAGGAGCAACTCCGTGGGGCTCTTGTCAGCGGGCCCCTGCTGTGGCGTGGACCCTCGGCAGGCGCCCAACCATGCCTACCCTTGACGCCCTCTCTGCAAGAGGGGATAGCTGAGCTGGGAATCAACGGTTTCTCTCTGGAGCTTTCTAGCAGAAGATGTGCCATGAAATCCATGGAACTTGCTGAACTCCAAGCTGAAGTTGCTTGTCAGAAGACCAGAGGGCTGGTTCAGACCAATACCCTCACCTGTTCAGTAGACATGTGAGTGTGGAGTAAGAATGCAGTACAACCTGTGCAAAAGCGGCTGCTGGCTTTGTCCCCCGGCAGCTGCGCATTTGGCTTCAGTGAGAAGGGGGGAGGGGGGCTCTGTGTATACAGATGCGCACTTAGGCCCCTTTCATACTGATGGTGAACCGCGGTGGGGAGTGGCCAGCAGGCACATCAGCATAGTAGGGGTGCCATTTGGGAGCACAGTTCTTCTTCTCTCACCCAGCCTAAGTTAGGTAAGCCTTCCCCAACTCGGCGCCTTGCAGATTTTATTTATTTATTTATTTATTTATTACATTTATACCCCGCCTTTTTTCCTGCAAGGAACCCAAGGCAGCTTACATAATCCTCCTCCTCCTCCTCTCCATTTTATCCTCACAACAACAACCCTGTGAGGTAGGTTAGGCTGAGAGGCAGTGACTGGCCCAAAGTCACCCAGTGAGTTTCACGGCCGAGCGGGGACTCGCACCCGGATCTCCCGAGTCCCAGTCCAGCACTCTCACCACTACGCCACACTGGCTTAGCGTTGGGCTGTGATTCCCATTGTTCCCAGTGGCCATGCTGTCTGGGGGATGATGAGAGTTGGGTTCCAACACATCTGGAGAGCACCAGGTTGGGGAAGGCTGCCCGAGGTTGTGAACCTGATACTGTGGCGTGACCTGCTTCAGGTTATTGGGCAGGGTGTAACAACGACGACAAAAATCAATCCGTTGCTATTGCCAGGGACGAAGACAGGAAGGAAAGCTGGTGTCTGGGTGAGACGCAGGTCAGATACTGCCTCCCAACTGTCTGTGACCTCTCTTCCCTCTCGGTATGGGGTGTGGAGGGTGAGGCATTTATGCCCTTCCCAGTGACTGCGCTCTCTCATCCTGGTCCCAGAGAGAGTGCTCTGCCACTATGTTCCTGTATGACAGCAGTGAGGAGTCTCTTTCAGCCTGAGGACTAAATTCGGTTTTGGAGAAGCTCCCAGGGGCTGCCTCCCCATGGTAGGTGGGGCAGAAGGGGGCAAGGAGGTGGGGCAGAAGGCAAAGGAGGCAGTGCCAAAAATACCACCACAAAAAAATCCCACATGTTGTAGCTTAAAGTTCTTACTGACAGTAACTAAGCCTTAGGAGAGGCATTTCCCCCTTTTAAAAGGGGTGGGGGGACTGCACAAAAACTGGGAAACCACCCAATGATTGGGGAAGGGGGCGTGGCCATCTGGAAAATCCCATTGGGCCAGTTTAGGTTCTCAGATGAGCCGGAATTGGTCCCCCGGCCTGAGGTTCTGCACCCCTGCTGTACGGAAGAGATTCGCCTATGCTGATCATGATGTGTCTTTCCTTGTTCCTAAGAGCAACAGCCGTCAATGCGCAGAAAGCCCCCAAGTGTTTTTGAACAGACTGTGTAACCTCTGAATCTGCCCTCGTGTTACAAATGGGCCAATTCTGGAACACAGGCAGTCCCTGTGCAGCAAAGCTGTATCCCCTCTGTGCTTTGCGGCGCTCAGTGCAAGTTTGTTCTTCTAGCATTGCCTGTTGTCTCTCTGTCTCTGAGGACTTTGTATTCAGTTATTGTAGCAGAAAGATGTGCTTTGCTTGTGGCATTTCGGAAGAGATTATTCCGTGTGGCTGAATAGCAAACCAATGCCATAGCAAAGTTGTTTGAATCTTTCCCGTTGAAATCTGCGTGACTAAAGCTGTGGAGCTATGCACATTTTGAAGTAAGCCCTGTTGTACTCATTGGGACGACTTCTAAGGAAGCATGCATGGGATTGTACAGTTAAAAGAGCTTATGTTTGGCTGTTCCGTGCTCGGGCCTTCCAGATCTTGTCTGCTGCAGTTAAGACCAAAGGCTTAATTTTTCTTTTTTATGGAATAGATCTGAAAGCGAAGAAGGATGCAGTCTTTGCAAAGGTGCATTTGGTAGGGAAGAAGTCTGGCTCAGCTTGTCTGAGCGTGGAAAGCTAAGCAGGGTCAGGCCTGGTTATTACTTGGATGGGAGACCTCTCCTCTAGTTTCGACGGCCTTGTAGGTTCCTTCCAACTCTATGAACTATGAAATCTATGCCTGCCCATAACTTAACAAGGTTAAGTTTGGTCAGGTGTGCTCTAGAAAATGCTGACTCACAATATTGATTTGCTTCCGGTCTTCCCTTCAGTCTGATCTTGTCTCGTTCACCAGGATGGGAGGCAGCTTTGAATTTGCAGCCTGGATTTTATATTTCCAAACATGGGAGATCAACAGTTGTCTGTCACTTTCTTGTTCCCAGCAGTCCTGAAACCACCACATCGCCTGCTAGTGCTCAGTTTGAATGTTTGCAAACCCTCCTCCTCCATATCATCTTAAGACTCTGACTAACGTGCAGACATGTACATCCTGGCTACAACATCCAGTCAGCCTTCCCGCCCCACCCCCACTCCTCTTCCCACCCACCCGCTCCTGCCAACCTGCTTTTTGTAACATCTTGCCTGACGAGGAGATCTTGAAAGCTTGCATCCTTCCCCCCCCCCCCGCCCCGTGATCTTTAAGTTGGCCTAATAAAGGTATTACACTATATGGATTTTGGATTTTTTTCTTATGGCCAATATGGCTGTCTTTGCTTTTTGTATCCCTTCTCCCTGGGGTCGTCCCCCCCCCCTCCTGTAGCTGAATTTTCCAGTGTATCCTACCTGTTGTTCAAACTTCTCCTGATTTTAGTTTTTCTCTGAAATCAAGCAATTGATCATTGTGCTGCCTTCAGATTCCTGTGTTATCTGTGAACTGAACCGGCCATCCTTCCTGGGAAGATTGTCTTTTTCAGTTTTTACTTTTCACCCAGTTCTTTGCCTTGGCTGCATGAAATTGCACAATGGTTTTGTAGGACACTCGTGGATTTATTCAGTGCCACCCAAGCTGCTAATTGCAGCCTTAATTAGGATTGCTTAGCTTCTATGAACTGTGGGTGTCTCCACAGACTCTGCAGTCATGTGAATTCTGAGGAACACAGCAACTGTTTAAACAAGTCTGTCTCCCTTTCTTACTGGGATTTTCTTGGTAAAGGCGCAATCCCATGCATGTTTGGATGGAAACATGCGTAGGATTGCACCCTTAGTGATATATTACACAGGAAACTGGTTTAGCTGTTGCGGCTTCTCCTAATGCCTGGTCAGTCCAGTTGCTCTGGATCCGTTGGAACAGTCTAAAGCCTCCTGTGAGGCTTTAGCGAAGCACTTTGCAGATAAAATTGATCGGATTAGGAGTGGGATTCCATGCGTCGTGGACACAGTGGGTGAATGGGAGGCCAGTGGCAGTCCGGTTTTGTGGAATCGGTTCCAGCTTCTTCCTTCTGGTGGAGGCTTTTCAGGCAGGAATATGGGGTGGGTTAGAATTTTTAATTGCGTTTTATACTGTGTGTGTCCCCCCCCCCTGTATTTTATTGCATTGTACATCGCTCAGAGTGGCCAGATGTCTGGCCAGATGGGCGATTCATAAATATAATAAAATAAATAAATAACGAAACCAGGAAGCTGTAGATTTGTGAGGATACTGAAAATGTTTAGACTCCCCTGGCATCTTTCCAAAACCCAAGGGGTTCCTTGCTAGGGAGTTATGACAATTAATCGGGCTTCAAACTACTTTAGCAGGTGCCCTCTGAATGTTTTGGACTACAAAACATGTTTGGGCTCTTTTTTTTTATTATTGAGTTATTTTTACATACTTGTTCATCATTTCAGAAACTTTTAAAGTTGAAAAGCAAGGTTTAAAAAAAGTCTTTCAAATAAATGAAAAGGATTGTAGAAGTGTTTCTGGTTATTGACTCTTGAGATGAGGGCAAAAGTTCTGGATCAAAAGGGTGCACCGAAGACATGGTAACAAAGGCCACCTAAGGGCATGTGTGACGGACAAGATGAGAAACAGGTAATAGTTAGGGGAAGGCAAGATAGCATGTAGGATAATTACTGAGTACGGCCCTGCTCCCTGAACAAAGTAGTGGCACTGAGAAATAGGCTGCAGCCTGCAAGCTCGTGGAAACCAGTGAGCTGATTCTGGAATCTGCAATCCTGAAACATCTCTATGAATCATTGCATGATCCTGTTCTCCATATTCAGGACAAAAAGAACTTGAGATTTTTTAAAGAAATTGAATGTGGGAGAAACCAAAACTGACAGATTCATCTATCTAGGCCCAGGGCTTTGAATGCTTAGCTCTTAAAAGTCTGGGTTTGGGTCCCTGCCTACTCAACCATGTTACTGCTGAATTTGGGTTGCCACTTCTTTTGTCCGAGAGGCTCCTCATCTTTAACAGCTACGTGGCAGGCGGGTACAATATGGTCGTCTCCATGCAGGGAATAGCTGTACCTCTTGAATTTGGCTGGTGCAGATGGGTAAGAATTTCGTTTCTGGCAAGAATCTACCAAAATTTGCACAATACATATTTTGGAGGAAAAGAACTTGACATTTTAAAAATCTGAATGCGGCAGAAAGCGAATTGGACTGGGACACAGGATATCCGGGTTCTAGTCCCCACTTGCCCATGAAACTCACTGCCGACTTTGGGCCCGTCACTGACTCTCAGCCTAACCTACCTCACAGGGTTGTTGTGAGGATAAAATGAAGAGGAGGGGGATTATGTACGCCGCCTTGGGTTCCTTGCAGGAAAAAAGGCAGGATATAAAGGATGATGATGATGATGATGATGATGATGATGATGATGATGATGATGATGATGATGATGATGATCCCTACTTGAAACTGAAAGGAACCTGCCCGCTGTCTTTCATCCTTGGCTAACATCAGGGCATACAATTAATACCATGATGTGTAATGCTCAGGACATTTACGCTATAAGGGAGGAGTCCTCAGAAGGGCACTGTGTAACTAATCAGCCCATGGATTCTGTGATAAAAGGTTACTGCAAGCCTCTTGCCAAGAGCTCTCATGAAAACAACCTCTCTCTAATAACTATGAAAGGTTGGCTCCAGCAGCCTTTTACTCTCTCTCTCTCTCTCTCTATATATATATATATATATATATATATACCGGTATGTATTTGGAAATACTCCAAATAATTGGAGTATTTCCGCCATACCTACGGTACTTCAAATGGCCACTGAGATCAGAGGCACTGTGACTTTAGTTTTCTTCCAAATGGCTTTCATGCTTCTCTCTCCCTTCACTCCAGAGTGTGCAAAAGTCATTATGTCCATAATAGCGTAAGTAATATGGCTTCATGGTGGTTTTCCCTTTGCCTTTTTAAACATCAGATTATCATACCAAGTGATGGCAGGGAAATCAGTCGGTCACTGCTACAAACCTGATCCTCAAAGCAGCCCAGCGTCTGTGTGTTGGACGGTGCAGTCATTTAAAAAGTGGTGCTGATGGAGATTCCGCAATCCTTAAACCACACGGCTATCCCACATGCTTAGAAACTGCCACTTTCCTACTTGAGAGCCAGTGTGCCAGTGGTGAGTCGATGTGGCGTAGTGATGAGAGTGTTGGACTGGGACTTGGGAGATCCGGGTTCTATTCCCCGCTCGGCTATGAAACTCACTGGGTGACTTTGGGCCAGTCACTGTCTCTCAGCCTAACTTACCTCACAGGGTTGTTGTGAGGATAAAATGGAGAGGAGGAGGAGGAGGATTATGTAAGCCGCCTTGGGTTCCTTGCAGGAAAAAAGGCGGGGTATAAATATAATAATAAATAAATAATTGCCTGTGATGAACCAAACAACACACACAAAAAATAACCTTAAGGAGAAAGGGCAACGGTTGTTGTAAAATGAAAGAGCATTGGTTCTTATATTCCCCACCCACCCACCCACCCGGTTCAAATAGCACATTGATGTAGTTGCATGTGGACTAGTCATTTTTGTGATCTTCTTTGGAAGGCAGATGTTGCATGGGATGCACCCAGTACAATGTCCTCCGGGTGAATTGTGGAATGGGTTTGCCAGGATCCAGAGCCTGATGGGCCACCACATTTGGTGCTTGGGAAGGGAGGGGTGCTTTCCACAGAGGAGATTCACTTCTGACTGGCAGGGGGCTGCCTTTCCGCGCAGCATGTGTCTTGGATCATGGATCATGTGCCTGCACCATTGGGAAGCATTTCTGAGGTGACATACCTCTTCTCTGCTGGTAGTATGCTGTGGTCCACAGGGGCATTGCTAGGCCTTGGCACATGGGGGGCCCAGCCCCATATCTATTCCCTGGAGCCCTAAGTGGCCATTGGTGCCAGTGGAAGGGTTTTGTTTAGTCTAATTACCATGCAGGAGATGATTTTCATGGGGGATTGCAGCTCAGGTGGGAAGGGTCAACTCTCAGTCCCCTCCCCACATGCTGCAACACCCCCACCCCAGATATCTCTCCCTGCATGGCAATCAAGCTTTTTTCCACTGGCTTGGGATGATCTGGGTTAGGGTGAAAATTAATTGAGGAATTTACTTTATTCAATATTATTTGGATGAGAAATTAATTGGCGAGCTTTGGCTCCTGTGTAATAATTTAAATAAATAGTAGTAATTATTTCTACATTTGCATATATAGATATAAGTCAACACATGCAAGTTTCCTGCAGATCTCTGCCCTATGGCCTGGACCCCAAATCTTTTAAGTTCCTAGCAATGCCAAGCCTTCCCCAACCTGATGCCTTCCAAGTGTGTTAGGTTACAATACACCTGGGAGTTGTAGTCCAATGCAACAGGAGGATACCAGGCTGTGTTATGTGGATTAGGTCAGGGGTGGGCAGAAAGTAGATCTCCTGATGTTTTGGACTTCAACTCTCAGCATTCTTGACCCTTGGCCATGCTGGCAGGGGTTTCTGGGAGTTGAAGTTCAGAACATCTGGAGATCAACTTTCTGCCCACCCCTGGATTAAGTAGCCTCTTCCGTTCCTACCAATTCCGTGAGCCTGCTTGGCTGTTAAGTTGGGCCAAACTGTGTGGTTCTAACTTAACTCCCATCCCATGCTGCAATCTGAGACTTCTCACTGCGAACACATTTTCACTTAATTTGGTTGGCCCTCCTTGAGAAATGAAGTGACATCTCTTTCCTGCAGTAGCGGCTGGCACCATTTTGAGCCGGAGCGAACAAGCCACATCAACACGATCATGCAAGCGTCTCCTTGTTGCTAGCGTCTTCTTCTTTTTGTTTCCTTTCTCTATCAGACCTTTCTGTGGTGCAACCGTTCTGGAGGATGTATGCTTGAACCATTCATTGCAGTGGAGAGGTGTCGTGTGCACGTAGAATTTACAGCAGTGTTGTCAGGGTTTAAATACTTATTTACATAGTCATGGCAGAAAAGGAACTTGGTCCCAGTCTGACCTTTATTGCCCTGTGCTCCTTAGTGAATGATCGGTTATATTAATCGTTGTATGTACATGCAAGAGAAACACATGTGTTCTCTGTAAACTTCCGTTTACCTTTGTGCATGAGGAAATGATGACTTGGTTTTTCCATATTTCTTAATGTTTTGCCTGTAACTTGCGCCGTCAAGCAGTGTTTTAGTAAACACAAGCAGGATTCTGAGAGTGTATAAACCAGGGTTGCAGAAACTCATGCCCAGGGGCCAAATTCAGTCCTCAGTGGTTCCCAGGTGGCCACTCCCTTTCCCCCAACCAACCACAGTTCCTGGTTTTTCTGTAGTCCCCCCCCCCCCCATTCTGAAAGCTTGAAATACCGCTCCTGAGGTTTAGTTACTAGCAGCAAGGGCTTTAAGCTAAAATAGGCTGGTATTTTGGGGGCCACCCCTTTTGCTTTCAGCCCTGCCTCCCACTGGAATGTGGCCCCTGAGAGCTTCTCCGAAGTAGAATCCACCCCACAGGCCAAAAGAGATTCTCTGCAGCCCTCTGGTAAATACCATCTGATCCTATACTTTGAACTGCCTAGGAGCATTTGCTGGGGACCAAACTCTATATTCAGAAAACCACATGGTGATCCTTTGTAGATTGTGCCACGTCAGGCTGCTCTTGGCTGGGGGAGTGGGGAGGGAATCGCATTTGAATGCTTCCCGTTATTAAAAAATTAAAACCTCTCACACCAGAATGAAGGTAAAGCTAGAGTCCTCTGCTTGAACATGCTACATTCTTATGGGCAGGGCCTTCTCAACATGTGGGGGCATTCAGACGTGTCACCCCCACCCCAGCTGTGGTCTGAAGTACCACCTTGAGTGCCATTTTCTGGTAGAAAGGCAGGATACACATATAGTCCAGGAAATACAGTACCGCGTGATATTGCTGAACATGTAGTTTGGCTCTATGTAGAACAGTGTTCTCCAACCTTGGGTCCCCAGATGTTTTTGGCCTACAACTCCCAGCATGCCCCAGCCAGCTATGCTGGGAGTTGTAGGCCAAAAACCTCTGGGAACCCAAGGTTGGAGAACACTGATGTAGAACTTGTTTTGTTCTGCGATGTTACTCCATATGAGACCATTCATGTGTGGAACTATGTTGCAGGGGAGGGTGTTCATGGCATCGAGAAGGGAAGGGCCTTTGTCCCATCAGTTACAACTTCTGTTTTTCTTCTTTGCTTCCAGGTGACTTATCGAGATGGTTGACCACCTGGCTAATACTGAGATTAACAGTCAACGCATTGCTGCTGTAGAAAACTGCTTTGGGACATCTGGCCAGCCCTTGGCCGTGCCGGGAAGGGTCCTCTTGGGCGAAGGAATCTTGACCAAAGAATGCCGCAAAAAAGCCAAGCCGCGAATCTTCTTCCTTTTCAACGACCTCCTTGTGTACGGGAGCATCGTGATCAACAAAAGGAAGTACAGCTCCCAACACATCATCCCCCTCGACGAAGTCACCTTGGAGACGTTGCCGGATACCTTGCAAAAGAAGAACCGGTGGATGATCAAGACAGCCAAGAAGTCATTTGTCGTTTCTGCGGCCTCCCAGACGGAAAGGAAAGAATGGATCAGCCACCTGGAAGAATGCATTCGCCACTTGCTGTCCAAGACAGGTCAGCAGCCCGCCACGGAACACGCCGCGCCCTGGATCCCCGACAAGGCCACCGATATCTGCATGCGCTGCACTAATACCAAGTTCTCCACTCTTACGCGAAGGCACCACTGTCGGAAATGTGGCTTCGTGGTGTGTGGGGAATGCTCGCGGCAGAGATTTCTCATGCCCCGGCTATCCCCGAAGCCTTTGAGGGTTTGTAATCTTTGCTACAAACAGCTGATGGCAGAAAAAAAGGAAACGGAAGACCAGCTGAAGCCTGCTCATTCTCCTCTGGCTCACTACGAACCTTCCAGCGGGGATGACAGTGATCGATCCGACGAGGACAAACTGGAACAGTGGCCGGCAGAGACAGAGTTTTATACGTCGGACGTGGCTTGGTCATCTTTCCATAGCTGACCTCTGCACAGTCCGGTTAATTTTAGGGGCCATGTTCTAAGGAATACAGAGAGCAAACACTTGTCTTGATGCACTTTTCAGAGGAGTAGCCTTAATTGTGTTGTTCAGTACCGCACATTTTCCTATTCTGTCATTTTTTATTGAAGTTTGAGGCAAAGCTAAATTGGATCGCAAACATGGCAGCTGCTGAGCATTCCTGAAAATGTTGGGCCTTTTAATTCGGCCTTGTCCAGCCTGGTGCCCTCCATATGTTTTGGCCTACAATTCCCACCATCCCTGACCATGGGCCATGCTGGTTGGGGAGGATGGAGTTGTAGTCCAAAACCTCTGGAAGGGCACCAGATTGGAGAACGCTGCTTTAATTTAGCTACGGGGCTAAAGGAAGTCTTGTTTTCCACACCTGAAATACTGAGTTTCAAGGTTGCACAGTTTGCAGGGTTGCACATTGAAACACACTCAGACTATGTCTGCTGGAGAAATCCGTCTGTCTTAGAACTAGAGGTCAAGTTCTGGATTCAGAAATCAAAGTTATGAAATCCAGAGGAGGGTTAACTTCATGGTGGTATACCGAGGGCCTTTGATGAAGCACTATGTGGAAGTTAATCAAGGGTTTGTAATAGTATTATATTTCAAGGATCAAACCATTTGTATTAGGCTTTTAACAGAAGGACTAGGTTTTTTGGATCAGTTTGGTGCTGTAGTGGAGGGGGGAAGCTGTAAATTGATTTTGCTTTGGCTACTTAATTTTGAGTAGTGTTTGGGATTAACATTAATAGGAGAGTTTTTGGGATGGATTTCTGGAAACGTTTGCAGATCAACTTAATGTAAACAACTGGCTTCTTAACTTTGATATTATGAACTTTGGGCTGTATCGGTAAAATTTTGGCTATGCTTCCTAGCTTTAGTGTCTTCTGGTTTTATTTTATAGTTAATATTCAAAATAATAAAAGAAACAAATAACCCAGTCACTGACTTGTCAGTGCAGCCTTCTCCAACCTGGCGCCCTCCAGTAGTTTTGAACTACAACTCCCATTAGCCCAAGTAAGCATGGCCAATGGTCAGGAATGATGGGAGTTGTAGTTCAAAACATCTGGAGGGCACCAGCTTTGGGGAAGGCTGCATCAGTGACTTGTTTGTGGCAGAGTTTTGGCCCGAAAGCATGTTTTCATGTGCAGTAAACCATATAGGTATAGTATTTTTGAAACACTGAAATAGTTGGTAGACAAGAGAATGGTCTGTAGGCAGTATTGGTGTTCCTTGGGGTGAGGGGGTGGCTTCTAATTATTTTCGTCTACTAAGTTTATTTAAAAACATGCACTTAACATCTGCTACTGCTTAATATAGGAGTGTAGCACCTCAGCCCAGGAGCCAGATTTGGTCCTCTGGAATTGCCCAGAAGGATATGGCTCCCTTCCCCAAGCCACGCCCCTTCCCCAACTACCAATCGTTTGGTGGTTTCCCAACTTTAGTGCAGTTTTACACACACACACCCCATTCTAAAAGGTTAAAATACCTCTCCTAAGGGTGCAATCCTATGCAAGTTTAGACAGAAACTGGCTTGGGCATGTTGGGAGTTGTAGGTCTTGTTTCTGTCTAAACTTGCAGAAGATTGTGCCCTAAGCAGTAAGAGCTTTAAGCTGAAATATGCTTGTTTTTCTGGAGTATATTGCCCTGTCCCCTATGCCTTCTGCTCCTCCCACCGGTGGAGTGTGGCCTCCGAGAACTTCTCCAAAATGGAGTTTGGTCCTCGGGCTGAAAGAGGTTCTGCACCTCTGGCCTAATAGAATAACAGCCCTTTAAACAAAGCGGTCTTTCTTTTTCTTTTTAAAAGCACATTCTCTGCTCTACATACCACAGTCATGAATGTTAATGTTAATGAAGTATTTGTGGATTTTTTGTTTGTTTCTGAAAATCCTAGCTGTTGTGGATTCTTATAAAGCAGTGTTTTAGCCTTCAGAATTGCAGAGAAAAAAGGCTAAAATAGCCACAGCGGAAATAGATTTGGGATCCAAGGGCTACAGCTTCTATGTAACAGAAACTGGGTGTAATTATCAGATTTGGTGCATATTGTTTTCCTGCAGTCCTGAGTGCCATTTGCTTTCTGCTTTCTCGTACTTTTGGCACGTTTAGCTGCTTGGTTTTCAAAGTGGCATCTGCAAAACTATGAGGCCTAGAAATGTACTTGGTTGTTTTTCAATTAACAGTTGTAACAAGATTACAAGCCATACAAAAATGCCTTATGGACTTACCCGCACACACACATATGTACGCAACACACACAAGCCCAGACATATAATGCTAAGCTAGTCTTTCTCAACCTCGTGTCCTCCAACTGTGTTGGACTACAACTCCCCATCAGCATGGCCAACTTAGGAATGCTGGGAGTTGTTGTCCAGGTTGGGGAAGGCAGATCTAAAATGTTGATCTTAACAGCTTGCTTTCACCAAAGCAACGAAAGCTGCGGGTTGGAATATTTGTTTTTATATCACCATGCATGTTAACTCCTTATTCCTGGTCACCAGTGGTGGAGTGGATCCGAGGGCTTGCAGGGACACATAGCCAGCACTTTTCTATTAGCAGGGACACTGATGTCACCTGCCACCACCACCCCTCAGAATTCCTTGTTGCCTCTTAAGTTTAGCTGCACTTCTCATAGCAGCTGGGGGGGGGGGGGGATGAATCTGCCCAACAACAATATTGTTGTTCCTTGTTGTAATGTAAAGAATTTTGGGGTGGCTTGGTCTTGCATGGGCAATGAAGACCCATTCACTTTGCAAAAGACCTGCTCCCGGTGGAGATAAAACCACTAGAACTGGTTTGGTAATATGGATCAACACAGCTGCATGCAATTTTTGGCCTCTCCTGGGGGACATGACTCCACGGACTGTCATGATGGGTGCCTGCAGTTCAAAATTTACCACTAGACCAGTTGCTGGGAGTTGTAGTAGGCAAAAAACATCTGGGGACCCAAGGTTGGAGAACACTGCACTAGACTCAGATTCCACCTAAACATCAGGAAAAAATTCCTGACTGTCAGAGCAATAAGACAATGGAACCAACTACCTAGGGAGGTGGTGAGCTCTCCCACTCTGGAGGCATTCAAGGTGCGGCTGGACATGCCATCTGTCGGGGATGCTTTGACCTGGATTCCTGCATTGAGCAGGGGGTTGGACTCGATGGCCTGGTAGGCCCCTTCCAACTTTACTTTTCTATGATTCTGTGATTACTTTTCTATGATTCATTGGTGACTATCAGACAACAGCATCTTTGGTGCTGCAACTTAGTTTTTAAATCACAGTCTTAATTATACTATTAAACAACATTGTTGTCGGCATTATATTTGGTTTTTGTACTCTTTCCTCTCCTTTTTTGGAGTTGAAATGTTAGTCTACATTTTAAAACTTGCCGTTTCCCTAATCTGTGTTCCCCGCCCCCCTGCCTCTACCAACATGTTTACATGACAGCTTTCTTTTTGTCCGTTAATTGTGTTTTCCTTTTTTAATTGATGGATAAATTGCTTATTAAATATTACCCTGACTCAGTGCAATTCATGTTTTGAGGACTCTTATTGAAGATTGGTATGTCCTAATGGGAAATAGCACAGAATGTTTGGGCCCAATCCCGCTCTAGTCGTGTCTTGTTGCATGCTGCTAATGTAGGGGTGGGCAATACGTGGGCCATGTGCCTGCTGAAATTCCTCCCTCATGAAGGCTCCTCCTCCCACAGCTGTTGCCACCAGCCAGGCTGTCCAGAGGGAAACAATAATTCCACCAGCCCTGCTGAAAAACTAATTTTTTTCCTCTTCCTTCCCCAACCCTTTTTCCTTGTGTGTCATGTCTTTTTAGATAGTAAGTCTGCAGGCGGGAACTGTCTTGTTTTCTTTACTGCATGTAAGCTGCTCTAGGAGCCTTTTTGGCTGAGGAGCAGGATAAAAAATACTATAAATAAATATATAAATAGTTGCTGGATTAGCAGAGGTATCTTTATAATTCTGCCTACATTTGGGTGCACACATTATTAAACAGGAGTGTGGGATAATAAATAGATGACTAATGGGGAAGCTATCCAGTCATGACTAAAAGCAATTTATTACTTTAAAAAATTAAACAAGGATCTTCCAAAACAAGTAGCTGACCATGTGATTTTGATTTCAGTGTCCTCCAGCCCACCGTGAGTTGAACAAGCTGTCTCCAAGCACTAGGAGAACGTTTCTGAGTTGTAAAAAGACAGAGGCAGAGAGGGAAGATTAATGAAAAACAGACCAGCCTGCCTCCCCCCCCCCCCCCCCCGGTCAAATTCATTCTGTTCTAGCTAGCAGACTAACTTTTCCCAAGTTTTCCATTCTCCGCAGCAGCCTGTGTCAACTGTGAAATGGTCTTTGCCCCCGCCCCCACCCTGGCTCCCTGGCGGACAAGCGGCGTAGAGCTTGCCAACAAAAGCCTTGACTGAAGCAGATGTTTCTGATTTTAAAGAGCAATTAAAAGCAAACAAACCCAAAAAGCCCTTTGCCTTGTTTTCCTCCTCCTGGCTCAAAATGACAAGCAGTGGTGTTTATGGTGCTTTGTTCCCATGGTGCTCCATGGGCAATTGTACGTAAATCTAAACTTGGGATATAGACAACTGGAAGCTCAAGGACCCAATCCCGCACCAAGGCGCTTTCTACTTTGCCCCCAGCCTGATCCCAAAAATGCTTCTCCCACCACTGCCATCACAGGCACGCACACAAATACTATAATGTCCCTCAGCTACATTGTCCTACATTATGTTATTTAGTCAAAGAAATGAAGTTTCTAGTCCTCTCTTTTGTGGAGATGTAGGAAATGTACACAGGCAGTATTTGTGTCCCATGGCTGAATAAGAATTAAACTCGATTCCACTTTCCAGTGTTCTGCCCAATGAGTGTAAATGGAATGGAATGCCTTTAGTGCCTGTGCACATTTCCTTATTTCTCCACAAATAAGAGGACTAGAAACTTCATTTTTTTAAAAGAAAAAGAAAAAAACAAAGGTGGACATGCAGAAAAGGGGCCTGAAATGTCCCTGAGGTGGGAAAGGCTTGAGAACACTGCAAAAAGCACTGAAATGATTGACACAATTTTATTAAAAAATAAAATTTGACTCTTTAATTTTTGATACAATTAAATAACTTTGAAACACATTAAGGGTGCAATCCTATGGAAGTTTAGACAGAAAAAAGGCCTACAACTCCCAGTATGCCCCAGCCAGCTGGCAGGGGCATGCTAGGAGTTGTAGGCCTTTTTTCTGTCTAAACGTCCATAGGATTGCACTTTGCACCTTTAGCTACCTGTATTTAGGTACAGCTGTTATGCATTGATTCTCACCCCCAGCCAGATTAATTTTAAGACCTCCTTGCAGTTGTGGTCACAGGCCTGCTTGTTGCAGTGTAAAAACAAAAGTAGGGCCCCTTATTATCTACCCTGGCTGCTTGCGCTCATGTGCAAGCCAAGCCACAGGAAAAGCGCAGTGAGCCACTGAGGAGAGAAAAGGAACAAAGCAGCTGTTGTGGTTCATACTGGTGGGGTTTAAAAAAAAAAAAAAGTTCTTCACTTGTACCTCAGTAGGTGAGACACTCTCTTACCAGCTCTTCAGTGGGTTAAAACTAGTAGTATGAGGGGGGGGGGAGACAAATCAATGAGCAATGCCTGCAGTTAAAAGGGTGCAGTTATTTATGGGACCTCCATAACTTAAGAGCATGCAATCAAAAGTTGACTCGGATACGGCTACACAATAACTGATAATAACTGACATGTCAAACATGTCGTACTGATCTTCGCTTTCCCTCATGGCTTCAGTTGTACAGCAAGTGTTGCACAACCTCATTCAGCCTGAGGGCCTAATTCCGTTTTGGAGAAGCTCTCGAGGGCCACATTCCAGTGGTGGGTGTAGCTGAAGGCAAAAGGAGCAGGGCCCAAATCCCAAACTACCAGCTTATTTTATCTTAAAGCTCTTGCTACCATTAGCTTAAGCCTAAGGAGAGGCATTTCAACCTTTTAGAATTAGGGGTGGGGAAAAGAACATCAGAAGAGCCATGCTCAGGGCCGGATTAAGATAGGGGCTATTGGAGCTGCAGCTTCAGGCCCCTATCCCAAAACAGGCCCACAATCAGGACCGGTGCAGGGCAGTTTGGCGCCCCAGGCGAAATAATATTTAGCGGGGGGCCCTCTCCAAAGCAGCCCTGCTCTGCAAAAAAAAAACAAAACCCTGCGCCGCCACCACCAACCTACCCTCCCCCCGCCCTGGCGGCGGCTGCTGGTGCTGCTGCCACTACCCGCCGCCGCCGAGGAGGAGGAGGAGGAAGTGACACGACGGGACCCCCACGCTGTTTTTTGCCGGGGAAACCATGGCAACAGGGCTGTTTAAGCCCTGTTGCCCTGGTTCCTCCCGCCAAAACAACGCGGGCGGGGCTCTGGAAGCGACACGACGCGGAGAAGGTAAGTGGCGGGGGGGTGATGGTGGCGGCGGTGGGAGGCGGGAGGCGCAGCGGCAGCGAGCGGGAGGGCGGAGGAGGCGCAGCGGCGAGCGGGACGGGAGGGTGCGGCGGCGGGAGGGAGGGTGGGGAGGCGGAGGCCTGGCGGGGGCGGCGCAGCAGCAGCGAAGAGGAGTGCACCGTTTCTGAGCCCTCTTCAGCCGCGCACCCTCCTCAGCACCAGGCCCATAATGCTCTTAATCCGGCCCTGGCCATGCTGGATCAGACCAAGGGTCCATCTAGTCCAGCATTCTGTTCACACAGTGGCCAACCAGCTGCCCACAGGAAACCCACAAGCAGGGCATGAGCATAACAGCACCCTCCTGCCCATGTTCTCCAGCAACTTGTGTACATAGGCATACTGCCTCTGATACTGGAGATAGCATATAGCCAATCAGGACTAGTAGCCACTGACAGCCTTCTCCACCAGGAATTTATCTAATCCCCTTTCAAAGCCCTCCAAATTGGTGGCCATCACTACATCTTGTGGAAGCGAATTCCATAGTTTTAACTATGCCATGTGTGAAGAAGTCCTTCCTTTTATCTGACCTGAATCTCCCCCCAATCAGCTTCATGAGATGACCCCATTGGGTTCTAGTATTATGAGAAAGGGAGAAAAATGTCTCCCTGTCCACTTTCTCCGCACCATGCATGATTTTACACACACCTATCATGTCTCCCCTTACCTACCTTTTTTCTAAGTTAAACAATCCCAGATGTTGTAACCTTTCCTTGTAGGGAAGTTACTCCAGCCCTTTGATAATTTTAGTTGCTCTTTTCTGCCCTTTTTCCAACTCTACAATATCCTTTTTAGGTGCGGTGACCAGGAGAAGTGTACACAGTATTCCAAGAGCGGTCGCACCATAGATTTGCATAAGGGCAGTAGGATCGTGGCAGTTTTCTTTTCAGTTCCTTTCCTAATTATGCCTAACATGGAGTTTGCCTTTTTCACAGCAGCCACACACTGGGTCGACATTTTCATCGAACTGCCCCACCACAACCCCAAGATCTCTTTCTTGGTCAGTCACCGCTAGCTAAGATCCCATCCGCTTATGCTTGAAGTTGGGCTTTTTTGCCCCAACGTGCGTTACTTTACACTTGCTTACACCAAAAGCTGCACAAAGGCCCAGAAGCCACCACACAATCAGTTGTTGGGGGTAAAGTGGAGCAGGGTGTGTGGCCCTGCGGAAACCTGCAGTGCCAGATCAGCTCTCAGACCTGACATTCGGCTGTACTAGGCTGGGGCTACAGTTCTATGCACACTTTCCTGGGAGCAAGCCCAACTGCATTGACTAGGACGTATCTCTGCGTAAACAAACATGCACGGGGTTGTGCTGTTAGGCTGAACACGGCTGGGTTCCACTCCCCAGTCAGCCGCAAAGCTCAGTGGGTGACCTTCACCCAGCTACTATCTCTCAGCCCAACCTACCATGCAGGGCCATTGGGCGGAGGAATGGGGAAATGCACCCTGAGCTCGAGAGAGGCTCGGCGTCAGTGCCCAGCATGGTGGGGCAATTGCCATGGGCCCAACACTGCTGATGCCAGCCCCCTCTGTTTTGTTTTGTTTTTAAAAACCCTTTGCTTGCTTCTACCAATCCCCACAGCTGCTTGCTGTAGTGCCACCACCCACCTTTTGACCCCTGGTAAGCTTACGGGCACTGGGAGAGCCGCCAGGGTAGTGATGCCCAGGACTCCCGCAAAGCTGGTGCTGCCCCTGCCTTTGGAGGGAGGGGACTGCAACATTTTACAACATGCAACTCCTTTGCTGCAGGAACTGCACTGACTCCCTGTTTGCTACTGGGACAGATTTAAGATTCTGGTACTAGTGTACAAACCCCTAAACAACTTGGGACCAAGATACCTACGAAAGCACCTTCTCCCTTACCATCCTGCCCAGTCACTGAGGTCATCAGAGGACATTCTCCTGGTGGTTCCACATGGACTTATGGCCCAATTGGAGTCCACCTGGAGAAGAGCCTTCAGTGTGGTGGCTCCACTTCTGTAGTACTCTCTGCCTCTGGAGGTCAGGCAGGCTCTGTCCCTGTGCTGTTTTCAGCATCAGCTGAAGACATTTTTGTTCTGGGAGACTTTCTTTGCTGACCAGCCACGTTTTTAATGTTATCCTGTTTTTAATGCATTGTTTTTATTCTTTTATCTGTCTCATCTTTTTACGGTTCACCACTCCGGAATCTGCCTACATATAAAGCGGTATACAAATGCTGTAAATAAATAACGTAATAAGTAAAAGTGATGCCTCCCTGTTCCAGGGCCTTGCAATCTAAAGTATCTCCATAGTTCTTAAAAGAATTCTGTAAACACAATGGTTGCATCATGTGCCCCCGGCCTTTTTGGTGGGACTCCACTGCTGTAGCCAAATTTTCTGCCAAAATTTGGCAGCGGGACAGCAAAACAGGCAAAAATCGCCCCTTTTTTCATAGAATCATAGAAAAGTAGAGTTAGAAGGAGGCCTATACAAGGCCATCGAGTCCAACCCCCTGCTCAGTGCTGGAATCCAGGTCAAAGCATCCCTGACAGATGGCTGTCCAGCTGCACCTTGAATGCCTCCAGAGTGGGAGAGCTCACCACCTCCCTAGGTAGTTGGTTCCATTGTCTTATTGCTCTGACAGTCAGGAAATTTTTCCTGATGTTCAGGTGGAATCTGGGTTCCTGTAACTTCAGCCCATTATTCCGTGTCCTGCAAACTGGGATGATCAAGAAGAGATCCTGGCCCTCCTCTGTGTGACAACCCTTCAAGTACTGGAAGAGTGCGATCATATCTCCCCTCAGTCTCCTCTTCTGAAGGCTAAACATGCCCAGTTCTTTCAGTCTATCCTCGTAGGGCCTTGCTTGTTTCCAGTCCCTTTATCATCCTTGTTGCCCTCCTCTGAACCCTCTCCAGTTCCACACCTCCCCATTTCCATGGCAAATTCAGCAGCGGGGCAGCAGTGTGGTGCGAGGCAGGGGTGCAGCTCCCAGTGAGTTGTGGGGAGGGGAGAACTTGGCCCCCATGCCCCCCAGATATTGCCCACCCCTGCCATAAAGGTAGCCAATGTTCACTTATGATAGTCTTCCGCAACCTGCTGCCATCCAGTTATTTTGGACTACAAATCCCACCATCTCCAGATGATGGGAGCTGTAGTCCAAAACATCTGGAGGGCACCAGGTTGGGGAAAGGCTGCCTCATCTGAGGCAGGAAAGCTGCTTGGCTCAGTCCCCAGGAGTTTGAGGCTTTGGAGATTTGAACTAGGGACTTCCAATTCATAGCTTTATGCTCTTGATCACTATACTACCTCTCTTCAGGAGGAAGGACATGCATGATGTTTAGGCAGCTAAGGTTATTTCCTACACATACAGAGATAGAGAGAGAGATAGAAGTAGATGACTCCAAATAGGAAAGTTCTGTTAAATTTCTGTTAAAAACAGAACTTCTAGACGCTGGATACCCCTTCTTGAAAGACATTGACTATCAGAAGAACCAAAACAGCTTGCAAGTCATCAATGGTTTTCTTTGTGGTAGCAAGACATAACTGTTATCCTGATCTGGGGATCTTACAAGGGAAACCTGTTTTTGTGCTGAGCACAGCTGAAAAACTCCACTGTGTAGCATCTTTCTCTCACTGAAAGTGTTGGAGGCTCTCCAACGAAACCGATGGCAAAATGATGCTCTAGCCTACTGAACAGTGAAACCCAATGCTTCAGCCTAATCCAAGATCAACAGAGATGTTGCACAAAGAGAACAAAAACAATCACTGTAGGCACAGTCTAGCAAGAGCCATAGAAGGAAAAGCTCCACAAGGAGATCAGATACTTCAAGGCAAGCAAGTATTACTACCCATGACATTTTGCAAAATGGATGGGGGGGGGGGTGTTATTATTTTTTTTACAAAGAGAACTTTATGAACATTCTTTCTCACATGTTCTTGCAGGTTCACACATACCAACATTATGTCTCACATGCAATTATGCTTTCTCACACATGCACACAACAGCCCCTTTACTGCTTCAGCCTTGTAGAACATAAGAAGAGCCACTGCTGGATCAGACCAAGGGTCCATCTAGTCCAGCAGCATTCTGTTCACACAGGGGCCAACCAGCTTCCCACGGGATCCCACAAGCAGGACATGAGTGCAACAGCACCCTCCCACCCATGTTCCCCAGCAACTGGTGTATATAAGCATACTGCCTCTGATACTGGAGGTGGCATAGAGCCATCAGGACTAGTAGCCATTGATGGCCTTCTCCAGGGAGGAGTCACACCAGGTCACCAGCACTCCCTCAGTTAGTCCATATCACTCCAAAATAAGCATTCCACATGCAGATAGCAGGAACCAACAAGCTCTCCAGGCCCACAACAGCCATGGGGTTGGATCCAGGATTTGCCTTCCATGGATAGAAGGGCTCCACTCACGGAAGGTGCCTCCCTCTGGTTTTGGGGGGATCCCCTCCACACCACACCTCACCCCATTCAGCAGGGTCCCCAGACCCTCTTTGTACTATTTTCAGAGTGGCTGGAGGGGCTGCTGTGGAGAGGAGGGACCAACCCAGTTGCACATGCCTCAGTCTGGATCCAACTCAATGCCTCTCAAGAAAGCAGTATGGGTCAATACCCTGGGCCTTGAATTTGCCCATCAAGAGCACCTTGGCAGCACACTGAGCAAGGAACACAGTAGTTCACCCGGTGACAGTCTTCCGCACTATGGTGAGATGTATATACTGTATTTCTATTTAAATTATAATAATAATTTCCGAATTTGCATCTATGTGTATAAATTAGCCGCTGGGAGCTATCATCAGGAGGTTTGAGGTGCGCTGTCATCAATATGCGGATGACACGCAGCTCTACCTCTCTTTCAAGTCCTCACCAAGGTTGGCTGTTGAAACCCTGTCCAAGTGCCTGGAGGCAGTGGGTGGCTGGATGGGAAGGAACATGCTGAAACTGAACCCCGACAAGACCGAGGTACTTCTGGTGGGAGACAAGGGAAGGTTAGGGGATGTTGATCTGGTGCTGAATGGGGTACATCTACCCCTGAAGGATCAGGTCCGCAGCTTGGGAGTCATTCTAGACTCCCAGCTGTCCATGGAGGCTCAGGTGTCAGCTGTGAACCGGGCGGCGCTGTATCAGCTCCATCTGATACGGCAGCTGCGCCCCAACCTTCCTAATCATCTACTCCCATCGGTGGTTCATGCCTTGGTCTCCTCTCGCCTAGACTACTGTAATGCGCTCTACGTGGGATTACCCTGGAAAACGGTTCGGAAGTTGCAGCTGGTACAGAAGGCTGTTTAAAGGCTGCCGCCAGCGTGATCACATCACTCCAGTACTCAAAGAGTTGCACTGGCTACCAGTTTGTTTGCCGAGCCGAATTCAAGGTGTTGGCGTTGACCTTTAAAACCCTGTGCAGCTCCGGTCCAGTATATCTCAAGGAGCGCCTCCAGCAACATCAAGTAGGCTGCTCAACAAGATCTGTCACGGATGGCCTTCTCCCTGTCCCATCAGCCAGAGAAACCAGGCTGGTGGGGACTAGGAGGAGGGCCTTTTCTGTGGCAGCCCCCAATTTATGGAACTCTCTCCCCAGTGATGTCCGCCATGCCCCTTCCTTGATTTGCTTCCGCCGGGCATTAAAAACATGGCTTTTCAGGTGGGAATATGGGGTGGGTTAGGATTTTAAAGTTTTGTACTGTTTTTAATTGTGTTTTATACTGTGTGTGTGTGTGTGTGTGTTCCCTCCCCTTGTGTTTTATTGGGCTGTATATCACTCAGAGTGGCCGGATGTCTGGCCAGATAGGCGATTCATAAATATAAATAAATAAATAAATAAATAAATAAACATGCAAATTTTATGCAAATCCATGTCCTCATTTTTGGTGATGCATTCCCTCTTCCTGGGTGATTCCTAAGCAGCCACCCTATGAATGCCAGACATTGGGCATTGCACCATAGATATGTGTGAGTGCAGTGGTCCTCTCCATCTCTATCACGGTACAGCGTCATCTCTGGTTAAGAGGTTTTATGTATCTTTCTCACCACCCAAGTGGCAACTTTCAAATGGAATCAGGAAATAAGGGCTGTGTATTACTCTCGTCTCCCCCACGCATTCTCCCCACTCTCTCTGGCAACTTACCGTATGTTGAAACTGAAAGAAAAAGTGAATTTGTCAGCAAGCAGCCTGGCTGTGGGAAAATTCTTTCTGGCCACTGAATGGCTCTGGAATCCTACAGTTCCTCCTCCTTGCAAAGTTTGGGAGGAATTTATGTTTCTATCTTTCCTGCATTTTAGCAGCTCTCATAAATCACACCTAATGGTGGGCATTAGCAGGGAGCTAACAGCAATTAAGGGACGAAATGAGTGTGTTCTGGCTCGCAGCTTGGGGAAATGCATTGATTTTTACGCCCTCTTGAAATGGAAAGATGAAAGCTTGCATCTCAATTAAAGACAAAATAAATTTAAATTCCAGAAACAAAGAGCACTCTGTACATCCCCAGTATCAGAAGCTTGAGGTAGTTCAGAGAGTTTAAGCAGTTTGGCTGTAAAGCCCAAATATATTAATGGAACCTCCATGGATAGAGGCAGTATAGCTCAGAATACTAGAAGATGTAGAATACTATCACCTTTGTATCCTGCTTGTTAGCATCAATGAGAGAGCATTTGGCTGGCTGCTGGTAGAAACAAAATACTCAAACTAGATGGGGATTGGCTTAATAGCAAAACTAGATGGGGATTGGCTTGATTGGCTTGATTCTTGTGATTATTTATTTATTTATTTATTATTTGCATTTATTTATCGCCCATCTGGCCGGCAAACCGGCCACCCTGGGCGATGTACACAAGATAAAAACAGAATAAAATACATTAAAATAGTATAAAATTTTAAAATCTTAGCCCACACCATATTCCCGCCTGAACAGCCAAGTTTTTAGTGAGCGGCGGAAGCTCAGCAGAGAGGGGGCCTGGCGGAGGTCACTCTGGAGAGAGTTCCACAGTACGGGGGCCGCCACAGAAAAGGCCCTCTTCCTAGTCCCCACCAGTCTAGCTGCTCTGGCTGAAGGGACAAGGAGAAGGCCATCTGTGGCAGATCTTGTTGAGCGGCCTACTTGGTGTTGCTGGAGACGCTCCTTGAGATAGACTGGACCGGAGCCGTATAGGGTTTTAAAGGTCAAAACCAACACCTTGAATTCGGCTCGGCAAGCAACTGGTAGCCAGTGCAGCTCCTTGAGCACTGGCGTGATGTGATCCCGGCGGCGGCTGCCTTTAACCAAGCGAGCCGCCGCGTTCTGTACCAGCTGTAGCTTCCGAACCGTCTTCAAGGGTAACCCCACATAGAGTGCATTACAGTAGTCTAGACGTTCTCAAAACATATGCAAATTTGAGTCAAATTCAGACTGGAAACAATTAACATCAGGGTCAGCCTCAAGGGTAACTGCCAAGGACCATACCCCTGCAGAGAGCCTGTGGCCAACCCTCAGTACCCGTGGCCCTGTTGGACTTCCGCCTTGCTGTCCCATCCCTTTCACTGAGCATACATGCAAACAAGCAAGGAGATGAAGCAGCCGCCTCCAGGAGGTTGAAGGGATTCAGACTCAGAAGGGGGGGGGCAGATGAACGGGCAGGAGGTAAGGAGGAGGTGGGCCCACTGTAGGGATTGGGCCCACTCTTCCTACAGAGCAGGATCTGGGAACATTCTGAGGAAGACGAGGAGGAGGAGGAGTTGGAAGGGAGGGAAGAGGCACCCAGCAGACTTAGAGATAAACTCAACAGGCAGAGAGGATCAATTGGTGTCAAATTCCGTGGGAAAGCAGGCTGAGCGGGAGTAGGGTGAATCGAGCATCACTAACCCCGGGATCAGACTTCAGCTGAGGAGGATGGACCAGCTGAGGAATGTCAGGCGCTCCAAGAGACTGGCCCTTAAGAACAAGGAACTGCCTTAGGGGTGTGGGTGTGGGTAATCTGAGTCTGGAAGGGAGGAGAGGTTCCCAGTTTGGAATCAACTTCTCAACAATGGGGCCATCTTCCTTAATGGCTGACATTCTAACTCAGCTTGTCTCCTCTGTGATTGACTCTGCAACTCACTTCTTTTGTAATTCTAAGTCAGTTTGCTAGGCTAGCCTCTCTGCTAATAAAGCTTTTTGGTTAGAAGCCATTGTGTGGATCTTCCAGGGAGGAAGAAGGGAAGTACGGCCTCCTGGACACCCACTCAGAGGGGAACCAATGGCTGCATCTTAGCCAGTGTCCCTCCAAAACCTGGACCCTGATTAACATTGAGATCGCCTGATAACCTCTCTCTCTCTCTCTCTCAGCACACAGTAATTCTATACTCAGTGGAGGCTGGGGCAGTGTAGCCACTCTGGATTGTAGTCTGAACTTTTAAGGAGCTATCCATGGTGCTGCACCTATTTTGGGGAGAGGGTTCTCTTGTTAGTAGAGTAGCTTAGATCCTATAACACAGGGGTAGAGAACCTGTGGCCCTCCAGATGTTGTTGAACTACAGCTCCCATCTTCACTGACTGGGGCTGATAGGAGATGTAGTCCATCGTCATCTGGAGGACCACACATAGCCTGCTGTAAACAGCACAATCCTATACGTGTCTACTCAAAAGAAAATCCCACTGAGCTGAACAGGGCCTACTCCCGGGTATGTTGGTAGAGGGTTGCAGCCTCGAACGCTCTGCGTTCTTGTGTTTTGCTTCAACTCGATAATGCAGCATTGCGAGGCCTGGCGTCCAGCACTCTCTCAGCAAGGGAAACTGACACGATGAGCCAGCAACAGTGGATGACACAGAAGGCCTGTCTGAAACCAGAGCCACAGTGGAGGGAGGGAAGGAAGCCGAGTCCCTTCCACATATTTTCTCCTTTGTATCATTTGCTACAACCAGCACCCTCCCCACTGGCTGAAGCCCACAGTCACCCCAGGTCGGTGTTCTGCCTGGGAAAGGTGGAACCAGGACAGCTTATGAACTGGGTCATCCATGTCTTGGTTTCTCTGCACTTGGTGACTGGCAGCTGAATTGACATTGACACTTGTACGAAGCATTGCGTTTCAGCTGGTACAGCTCGAGGATGTTGGCAACGTGCTTGGACAGGTTCGAGCAGCCACTTCTGTACTGGATCCTTGCCTCTCTTGGCTTACAAAAGCCGGTAGGGAGAGAACAGCTGGCTTCAGCTGGCTGAAGGTGATTAATGCCTCCTTGCGAGAGTAAGACCACTCCCTGGATTCGGAAGATCTTAACAACTTTAGGCCAGTGACAAATGTTCCTTTCTTGGGCGAGGTCCTTGAGCAGATGGTTGCCAACCAGCTCCAGACATTCTTGGATAAGACTGATTATCTGGATCCATTTCAGTCAGGGTTCAGGCCAAGTTTTGGCATAGAAACAGCCTTGGTCACCCTGTATGATGGCCTGCGTCAGGAGAGAGACAGGGAGAGTGTGACCCTGTTGATTCTCCTTGATTTCTCTGCAGCTTTCAGTACCATCCACCATGGCATCCTCCTGGGGCAATTGTCTGAGTTGGGAGTGGGAGGTACTGCATTGCAGTGGTTTCACTCCAACTTGGATGGCGAGCTCCAGAAGGCGGCACTTAGGGGATATTGCTTGGCCCCAGTGGATTCTCCAGTCTGGGATTCCACAGGTGTCAGTTTTGTCACCCATGCTATTCAACATCTACATGAAACGGTTGAGTGGGGCCATCAGGAGTTTTGGAGTGAATTGTTATCAGTATGCTGATGACACACAGCTCTGTTTCTCCTCCTCATCTTCATCCAGTAAGTCTGTGGATGTGCTAGATCAGTGCCTGGCTGTGAGTGACAATGGACTGGATGAGGGCTAATGAACTGAAGCTCAATCCAGGCACGACTGAGATGCTCTTAGTGGGTAGGGTAAGCCGAGTGTGTGCAACTGGCCCAAGGTCAATTGTTGAACTCTATGGTTGAGTGGGGACTTGAACCCAGCACTCTTTACTCCTATGCCAGTACTGTTAGCTACTGCACCATGCTGGCTTTAATTTCACTTGCATGTGAAACGGCAGGATGATCACTGCTACATGGCACCTTAAAGGTTTAGGTGCGCATTTGCATGCACGTGCTTAAGTGACATGCATCCACCCTCCGTTGAAGGTTTCAACTACTACCGACCCCAGAATGGGAGACAAACCCTGGAGGGCAATTCTAGCATCTCATACTAACAGTTTTAACAAGGCATTCCCAAAAATGCAAAAAGTGGGACGCAAGAAATGGGTTGGGTTCCAGAAATGGGTTGGAATCAGGGATGGGTTCCAGAAAACAGCAACATTACTTTTGCATATGGGAAACAGCAACACACACCAGATGTCTTCAAACTCAACCGCTATTTATTAGAACCTACAGACACACAGAGCAAACTTCATTGACTTGTAAGAGGAGCATAAACAATTTAACTGAACAAGTGTCCTTGGTAACTCGTAAAGTCATACAGGCCCAGGACTGTTCTGGCCTCTCAGAAGATTATGCAGGCCCAACTGCTCCTAGTGGCTTCTGCCCAAAAGTGGAAACATTCCCATCTATTCCTCTCATATAGCCTACCAATACTGAGGCCTTCTGGGCTTGCCATTTAAAGAGGCAATACATGACAATTATCTAGCACAGGGGTCCCCAAACCTTTTGGGCCAGTGGGTAGATCTGGACCTTTGAGGGAGTGTTGTGGGTGATCTCACAAAATGGCTGCTATGGTGGGCAAGGCCAGCCACAAAACACCCATTTCGAGGGGAGGCTGGTGACTCCTAGAATCATTGAATCATAGAAAAAGTAGAGTTGGAAGGGGCCTATAAGGCCATCGAGTCCAACCCCCTGCTCAATGCAGGAATCCAGGTCAAAGCATCCCTGACAGATGGCCGTCCAGCTGCACCTTGAATGCCTCCAGAGTGGGAGAGCCCACCACCTCCCTAGGTAGTTGATTCCATTGTCTTATTGCTCTGACAGTCAGGAATTTTTTCCTGATGTTTAGGTGGAATCTGGGTTCCTGTAACGTGAGCCCATTATTCCGTGTCCTGCAAACTGGGATAATCGAGAAGAGATCCTGGCCCTCCTCTGTGTGACAACCCTTCAAGTATTGGAAGAGTGCTCATATCTCCCCTCAGTCTCCTCTTCTGAAGGCTAAACATGCCCAGTTCTTTCAGTCTCTCCTCATAGGGCCTTGTTTCCAGTCCTATGTCAGTGGGGCTCCTTATCCATTGCAGCTTTTATTCTGAGTTGTATAGGAGCTATCTATGGTGCTGTACTCCATCCCCAAAATAGGTTCACCATAATGGATATCTCCTATAAAGCTCAGAATAAAAGCTGCAATGGATAAGATGCCCCACTAACATAGCAGTCACACACACACACACACACCACTCCCAGAAGGCAAACTTGGTGAGGCCAAAATAAACGTTAACTTGCCCAAGAAGAACCTATTTATGTACAAAGCAGTGGTGGGGTGTCAGCCCCAAATGCCAAATGACATAATTTCTCTCACAAAGCACAACAAAACACCCATTTCACAGAAGGCAAACTAGTGATGCTCAGAGAAACATACACACACACACACACACACACACCAGGTAAAATGCACACACCCTGCCAAACCACCCTCCACACCCCCAAACCTAGGCTAAACATATGCAACGCAGAGAGAAAACAGACACTAAACTGCACCCACCAAGTTTATTTCCTAAGAATGCCTCTGGCCTTTGTGGGGTCCAGTGGCACTCATGGAAAGCAAGATGGAGCTGGGAAGCAGCAGCACTTCACTTTGCAGCATGCCAGCCTCCCAGTTAATTTTATACATGCATACATAATGCTTTGACCTGGATGTATGCCTAACTGCTTCAGCATCAGAGGCAGTGTGCCTATGTACACCAGTTGCTGGGGAACATGGGCAGGAGAGTGCTGTTGCACTCATGCCCTGCTTGTGGGATTCTGAGGGCAGCTGGTTGGCCACTGTCTGAACAGAATGCTGGACTAGATGGACCCTTGGTCTGATCCAGCAGGGCTCTCCATATATATATGGATTCCTGCATTGAGCAGGGGGATGGACATGATGGCCTTGCAGACAAGTGATAAACAGACTCAGGAGATTCAATTCAAGTCCCCATTTGGCCATGAAGCTCTCTGGGTGACTTTGGGACCAGTCATCTGATTCTCAGCCTAATCTACCTCACAGGGTTGTTGTAAGGATAAAATGGAGAGGAGGATCATGTTGCCGCCTTGGGTTCCTTGGAGGAAGAGGTGGGATATGAATGCAACAAACAAACACATTCTCTATCAGCTTCCCCTCCCTTCTGAAGCGACTTGCTCAACCAGGCCGTTTTCAGCCTCCTTTTCAGCATCTAGAAAGACAAAAGGTCAGACGAGAGAGCGGGCCAAGTCATGACCACCCATGGGCTGGATTTAGACTACAGGCTGCCAGTTGCTTACCACGCTACCACAGGAGGCAGTGCCCAGAACTGCCTTGCCCCTCAAAAGTGTATTAATAACCTTTAGACCAGCAGGTGGTGCATTTCAGTTGGAAATCTACACTTAATGGAATTTAACATAAAAGTGGAAAAAAATATAGTCTCCATTTCGTTTGCTCTGCAACCTTTCTTCAAGGGACTGACTTTCCAGTTAGCTTACCAACCAAGTACCCAAAGGAAAGGGGGGGGGGGGCGCAGGGGAGAACAGGATTTCTGCTGAAACAGAAACAAGCAAAAAAAAAAAAAACCCAAAAAATACAAAAAAAAAAAAACCCCAACAACAGCACAATTACAAAACCTCACCATCTGCCTGTTAAAAGTTCAGCTTGACTCTGTCATACTCAAGGCGCTATCAGGTTAATAACCATGGCTGGAACAGATGGTTTCTTGGTACAAATCTGTCCCTCTCCCCAACGCTCTGGACTCTTCCTCAGCTGTTGGCTAAAACTGCAGGCACAGGCTTCTCGGTTTCCAAGGCAACACCTGTGGGCCCAGCCAGCGCTTGGTGCTGACATGATGCAGCTGAGAAGAGTTGTGGGAGTCACCCTCGTAATAGTGCAAAGGATGCTGTGGTGGCAGGTGGTGCGCCGGCTCGCTCTCTCCCGCTCTCTCACTCTCTCTCACACACACACACACACACACACACACACACAGCCCACCTCTAATCCCAACAAATATTGCTGCCAGGATTCTGGAAAAGGGGGTTTGTTTTTTTAAAAGTATTATTTAGCCATTAACAAGGGCAGTGCTAGGTACCGAAAAGATACGGAGACTCAGACCCACAGGACAAAACAAAATGCACACATTTGCTAATTTACATATGTTCTACAGTCTCTGTGTGTGTGTTTTTAAAGGACCCTGTCTCCTAAGGATACTCCTATTTGTAAAAAAAAAAAAAAGGGACATATGGATAGGTGAGAAGAGGGCAAAGAACAAAACAAAACCGCAGGCAGAAAGATGGGGGGGGCCAGGAGGAGGGGAAGCAGAGAGCCCCCCCCCATCGACCCATCAACATGCATTGAAAGGGCAGAGGGGGAGAAACATATTTTATTTTATTGCAGGCAGGGTGATTAAAGATAAAGAGGTACATAATCCACATTGAGCAAGCTGAAGTATTGCTGTTATCAGCGGTTGACATTTCCACACTGGGGTGTGTGTGAGTGTGTGCGCGTGCGGGTGCGCGTGCGGTGGAATCGTACACAGATTGCTCCCAGCACTGGCTGGGCCCAGGCAACACGGTTCATCAGGCTGATAGAGAATGTTTTCCTCTACTCCTCTAGGCCAGTGTTGGACAGACATCAAATTTACAGGATCACTTTGTTTTTGACTAGAACCCTCAAGATCCAGCCGTTGGTGCCAGGTGCAAAACAATGGCTGAGGTCAGTGGACATATGCTAAGAATTAAGCAACAAGGTGCCCTTTGAGCACATTGTGATCAGTACCAGAAGCAAGCTCACAAGTCCTTTCACACAAAAATCCATTCCTGGTTTTCCCCCCAGTGTTCTTTTTCAGCAAGGGAATGTGGGGAGAAAATTTAAGTTGTTGCTATTGTGAGGCAATCCCTTGCCAATCTACTGCAAATCGCCCTAGATATCTACCAGTAAATCCTGATATACCTTATTTATTTTATTATTTATTTATTAACAGCATTTTTACCCTGCTCTTCAGCCAGAAAAGGCTCCCCGAGCAGCTTACAAAGATTAATATTAGACAGTCCCCGCCCTCAGGTTTACAATATAAAAGACATGACACAAAAGGAAAAGGGATTGGGAGGGAGAAGAAAGCAAAACTTAGGCACCAGTTCTGAGTTACAAGGTTCTTATACCTTCCATCCACACGTGCTCTACTGCATCTAATTTCAGATGATTTGCCATGGATTAGGCCCTTGCCAGGTTCACATACACACATTGACTTCATGACCACAATGTAAAAGTGATAACTTGCAAGTATGGAAGAGCCACTACAGTTAAAAAAATAATAACAATAATAATAATAATACACAAGATAGAAGTTTCGTATCACCTATACTTTTCAGCGGAGGTACTGAGCGCATTCTGCCACAAAGTCACCACATGTGTTGTTGAGTGATCAAGCAATATATGTATCATCAGTATTATGCACTAATGGGAGCTTTCCTCCCAATGCTTTGATTTTATTCTGATTGCAGCAGGGGGGGGGGGAAGGGTTCAAGCCCCCTCCCAGAGGTGGCTCTATTTTGGAGGCAAATGGGGCTGTGACCCCTGCCTGTCCCTCACCCACTTGTGGCAGAGAGATCCCTCCACAGCCAGGTACATTTGCTCCAAGTGCCACATGTGGTCGTCTCCTGTACTCCTCCAGCAATTCCAGTAGAATATTGAGTATCCGCCCTGCTTTCTGCCCCACCAACCCTAATAGGCACCAGCCACCAATGCTGCAGCCAGCCCACTCCCTGCTCCAGTGCTTATTTGCATTTAAACCACCCCCCTGCACATTAAACACAAAGACACATTTATCATCATGGCTAGTTTGAATCCAGCCATTGGCCCATCTCCCCCAGGATCATCTATTCAGGCAAGGATCTTTCCCAGTCTAGATATACCCAAGATCTTTAACTGGAGATGAGAGAGATGAACCTTGGACCCATGATGAGCCATGGCTACACTACGACTCAACAGAGTTGCTCTGGGACTGGGAAGCACACTCTGGCTTCTGCCATTAACCAGGGGGCCAACGGCCACTGGGAGGCTGCATCTTCTGCTTCCTGGGAATGACATCAAGCCAAGGGGGAGACCAGCTTGGCCCATCCATTGGCCGGAGAAGCAGCAGCTGCAGGGAGCTCACTTCCCCCTCCTTGCCAGAAAGAACACTCGACTCCAACTGACAGTTGCCTTGGGACTACAGAAGGAAGGGGAAAGAAAGCTCCGGCCTGATCCATCAGCCAAAGGAACAAGAGCCACAAATTGCTATTCAAGCAGAAAGACCAGCATGGGAAGATCAGCCTGGACCAAAGTTCACTTAGGGCTTTCATACACGAGGTGTTTATCCTGCAACCTTACAGAGGCTTCTTCTTCCATTTTCATTGCGGGAGGAAGAGCGCGCCCTTTACACATGTGTTTTTTTCCCTGGGGGGGTTCCTTCTCTGCCTTTCTATATGTTCCATTACCCAACACAAGGTGGCGCTGTGGTATAGAGCAGAATTGTAAATATACACAAGGCTTGGGATAGACATTCGGGTCATTCCATGTAAAATCAACCAATGAATTTACCTGACCATCACCGATTTTGAAAAAACTTGGTGAACTTGTTGGGTCTGCTAAGAAAATAAGCTGCTCCAAAAATTAGACTTCTGGGACGAAAACCTTTGGAGATATGGCAATCAAAAATATGAAGAAAACGTTAATTTTTGTGTGTCGGACAACATTAAAATTACAGTAATTCCAGTTCTACAGAACCTAGAAAGTTAATCATGGTGTTGCTGGAAAGCCTTTGAAATGCGCTTTCATTTGATATGTAACATAAGTGGTTTTTTGGAATAAATATATATTCAAGGTCAAATAGTAAAATTTGACCTTGAATCGTCTTGAATTCTCGAAGCGACATTTCAGAAGCTTTTCTTCCAGTTCATAATCTTTACTTGTGGTGTATTGAAATGCAACCTGTGTGATGTTCTCCTTTGCCCAATCAAAGAGGTGACGAGGGGTCATGATTTGTTTTTCATATGGATGCTGCAAACTTGCTCGAGCAGCTAATCTTTTCACAGTGCCACCCAAACCATCACAAGGCCCTTTTCCATGCGATGTGGCAAAGAAATGCCATTCTGCATCGATACCAAAATCTGACTTATGCTTACCGGTACTTAAGTTGTTGAAGTTTTTACAGTTTTTATACTGTGCTGCTGCACCATCAGGGAAATAATAGATCTTAGTTACGCTACCTGTAGAAATGGTGTGCAACAATTTGAAAAGTCATGAACACATTGCAGCAGAAGTGGGGTCAGGCACTTGTCACGGCTTCAGGCCTGCCTTTTTCTTTCTTATCAGAATCTGTGAATAAAGCTTGATTTAATGTAGACATCCAAAGAGATATATCTCTGTGAAGGTTTGAGGCCTACCCATGCCTGGTTTGGTTTCAGCCTGAAGGTCCCGGAAGGGAGGGGGTGGGCTTAAGTTTAATTTCCCTCCAAAAAATTCTGTTTTAAGTGTGTATAAGGGGGTGGAGTTATTGTAGGGAGGTACTGTGCATGTATAAGAACATTCATCTTCTGAACTGTTCGAAACCCCGTTCTGGAAATTGGTACATATACTCAAGGTAAACATGGGTTATCTGAGGAAAAAAATCAGCAAAAAAAAAAACATTTGGTTTTTTTGGAATTCATGGTCAAATTAAAGGAACTATGACCTTGAATATTTTATTTCACATGCATGCTTCATGTTACATATCACATAAAAGGGTAGTTTGAGAGCTTTCATATGACACCAGGATTTACTTTCTAGGTCAATTCTGAAGGAAGTTATGATACTTTTGTGTACAGTAGTCACAAATCGTGTTTTGGGAATTTTTTGAGCACACTGTACTTTTGAACCGTGAGGTATAATGACCTATAATTTGGTGTATGTTCATTTCTCATGCTGGTCTACCAGTATGCCAGTTTTTGTTTTTTTTTAAATCGCAGATGGTGAGGTAAATTTATTCATTTTTTTTGGTTGATTTTACATGGAATGACCCTTTCCTCGTGCTAAAAAAAGCCGTGAAAACGGCTGGAAAACACAGCAAAGGCCCTGGAGGATGACGATGTCATGAAAAGGACCCACAAACTTCCATGAGTGAAGGACCATGCGCACACAATAAATGCATCATGCAGAGAAGGCCTTAAATGCCTGCTTATAGCTCACCACCTTGTTCTTGCCTTGAGGAACTGGTCGCCCTTCTCTTCCCTTTCCCTCCCCCCCCTTCCCTTGTACACCCTGTCAGTTTGGTTTGTGAGCCCTATGGCAGGGCCTGACTGTCTCTTTTTCTTTTATGGATATGAGCCGCTTTGGGAGATGACAATGTTGTGATATGTATCACATTCACAAGCTGGAGCACATTGTTGACAACATGGAAGGAACAGAATGGCGGTAAACAAGTTTGTTGTGTCTTTCTAGAATCTCGTGCTCTCGCAGGGGTTACTAGCGTGTATGGGAAACAGTATGAGCCTGTCACATGGTTTATGCTTTCTGGTGACGTACTGACTTGTTTTTCTGTCTGGAACCATTTTAGAGAGAAACAGAACTGTTCTCTCTCTTCACTCTTTTCTTCTGACTTTTGCTTGCTGGACTTATGCAACCATGTAACGTCTTTGCTGAGGTGGAGTAAAGCCAACCTTGCTCCACTGGAATAAATGCTTGCTATGCAATGTACTCTGCACATGGACTGTAACTAGGAATGTATACTCTGTAGAATATTATTTGCTAAAGTAAATAAACAGGTAGAATAGACCCGTGGAGTTACAGAGTTATTTCCTTGCTACATGGAATCTACAAACTGGGGGAGCTGGCAGCTGGAGTCAGATTACAGGACCTGGCTGGCTGTTTGCAACCGAAACGCTGCACGCTGCGCAGAGAGGGAGAGAAAGATCTGAACTTCTGTGTGTGGATTTATGGGCGTCTACACACGGGAACAGGATGTTTTAATCTCCCATTTCGCACATACGGGGCTTTGCTGTCTTCCTGCCCCATCAGACAATTGTCTGAAAAGCAGGAGAAAAATGCAGCAAATAAAGAAAATAACCAAGTCTATGTCATGTGAGGCTGTCCAATGTGTTTTTTCTAGCCAATCACTCAGCTGTCACGCAAACATATTTTTAAGAACCTGAGAACACTAAAGATCAAGAAAAGCTGGTTTATTAGCCGTGTTCTTTGCTCTGCATTTAAAGGGTACCTTGTGACTCGGAAGGTCCTTTCTTTTTCTTTTCTTTCTCATCAAGAGTGCAAGAGGGAACAAAACTAGCAAGGAGGATCAGGAGCAGAAAGGTAGGCCACAAATCCAGGACTTGCCCCTGCACCCCTCCCCAAATGCACAGGGCGGTTGGTGGGATTCACTCTGGCATGCTGCGCTTATGGCCTCTTCTTCCCATACTGGATTTCAGCTCTGAGCTCATTGGTGAGATAGTTCGTGACCACACCCATCAACTTGGCTTGAAGGGTTGAACTCCCCATGACCAGGGCTGTGATCTGTGCCACGTCGGTCCAGTCAAGATCCTTAAGAATAGCACAGGCATCGTTGTACAGCCGCTGCCGGTGTTTGGGAGGTAATTCCAGGAGAATCTGAGGGACCGGTTTAAACTGTCCAGCGGACATCTTGGCGCCGACCAAGCCACCAACTGTAGCCCCTAGATAAGGAACACAAAGATGCCTTTTAGGAAGCGCAGGAAGCTGCCAAGTTACACTGAGTCAGACCATCGCTTCATCTAGCCCAGTGTTGTCGACACTGACTGGCAGCGGCTCTCCAGGGTTTCAGGCAGGATTCTTTCCCAGCCCTACCTGGAGAAGTCAGGCATTGAACCTGGGACCTTCTGCATGCAAAGCATGGTGCTCTGCCACTGAGCCATGGCCCCTCAAACTTAATTTTCTGTTGAAATTAAAATAGGGTGCAATCCTATGTCCCCCTGACCTTGTCTGGGGGGGACATAGGATTTGGCCTGGAAGGCGCTGCGACCTCAGAAATTTCTTCCGAGGTCGCAGCGCCTCGTAGCGCTCACCCCCGCACCTCGTAGCCAGCGTGGTTCTTTCTGCACCCACAGGGAACTGAACACGGAAGACCGTGTTCGGTTCCCCCATGGTGGGAGCATTCCTGGGGGTGGAGAGAAGAATCCAGGCAGTGTCTCAGCCTCTCCTCCTCGCAAGGAGAGGAAGAACATCTAGGCGGCCAAAATCCATTGGCTGTCTAGATGTTTTTGAGGGCAAGGGGAGCACAGCAGCAATCCTATCCACCATGCTCCTCCCGCCCTTGATAGGATGCCCGTGATCCTCCGGGTTCGGAGGGTTACGGGCAGCCTCATAGGATCGCACTGCGTATTTTCAGTTCCAATTAAAATTAACTGGATTTTCAGTTCCAATTAAAATTAACTGGATTTTAAGTTCAAATTAAAAATTAACTGAATTTTCAGTTAATCTTAAGCCATTTTAAGTTTCATATATAATGAACTATGTTTGGGGTTTGTGTTGATTGGGAGGAAATCACTTGGATTATAGAATAAGGAAAGTGAGAGGGGAAGGAGGAGTTGGAAGGTTTAGAACAGGGGTGGGCAGCTTGCAGCCTTTGGCTGATTATTATGCACCGTTAGCCTCTTTTCAAAATCTCCCTGCAAGTGATCAGAACCCTGGGTGAGAACGATCTGCCCCTCCCCTCCCCGGACAGTCTGCTGGGCAGGCGGGGAGGGGGAGGGGGAGAGAGAAGGGGGTGCCAGAAAAGAAAGGGAGAGAAAAGGAGTGACCCCACCCACTTTCGACTCTGGCTCCATCCACCTCTGGTATACAGTCCCTGACAGGGAACCCCTGAGGGAACATAGCCCTCGAAAGAAAAACATACAAAACAGGGTTAAGAACCTGAGAAGAGCCATGCTGGATCAGACCAAGGGTCCATCTAGTCCAGCATTCTGTTCACACAGTGGTCAAGCAGCTGCCATGGGGAAGCCCACATCAGGACATGAATGCAATAGCACTATCCTGCATGGGTTCCCCAGCAGTTGGTGTACCGCCTTGTAAGGGTGCTGGAGAAATCTGCAACAGATTCAACTGAGTTTGGATTTCTATGAACCTGACCTGTGGATTCTGTAGCAGACTGGCTTTTTCCGAGTCATGCAGATTCTGCAGACTTGCACACTGGTTTTTTACTTGGGGGGGGGAGGTTTGCATTAATGCGCCTTTACGCAAATGTGCTAATTCGTATTAGTTAATTCGCATTAGTGCTAATTCACATATACTACTGTGCATTTATGCAAGTGCCCATTGGCCTGAATGCGGATTAGGGTTAATGCAAATTAACACAAAATGCTGGTAAAAAAAAATCTGATTCCATCAATGAGTGGACAACAGAACGAAAGACGCGGAACAATCCACAAAACACGGATGGAATGGATTTAATAAAATCCGTACATCTTTACTGCCTTGATACTGGAGGTAGTATTTTATTTAAACTACAGTACTTGTATATTGCTTGATATCCTAAGAACTCTAAGCAGTTTACATTTAAAAAAATACAATATAAAAGCCAATATAACAACAGTATAACATAATAAATACATCAAAACATTACACGAATTGTAAAACAGAACAGTGCAGTTATAAGTCAGGAAATGCTTGACTAAGTAGATACGTCTTTGAGAGGTATCTAAAGTGCTCCACAGTTTCTGCCTCTTGGGCCACGTGTGGCAGAGCGCTCCAGAGGATGAGTGCCACCACAGAGAAGCATAATATATAGCCGTCATGATGAGTAGCCATCAATAGCCTTATATCCTCCATGAATTTTAATCCCCTTTGAAAGCCATCCAAATTGGTGGCCATCACACACCCCTAGTTCCCCACACCTAGAAGATGACATATTCTTACCGCAATCACACCAGACTTCAGTTTACTGTGAATTTGTTTCCACTGTTCCTCAAATAAACACTCTCAGCTTTGTTAACTCTGTAGAATTCAGATACCTGCACCTACAGAGTGCTGTGAAGACAGTCTTAGGGTGCATCAGTTCACTTATAAAAAGTAAGGTATTTTCAAGCAGAGGCATCCTTTTCACAAAGAACCACTCACCTATGGCGATGCCGAAGGGGCCTCCCATCACGCCTCCGAGAAAAGCACCCACACCAGCCATAAGCGCACCTCGTCCCGAATGCATCAGGGCCGCCTTCATGCCCTGCACTTCAGATACACGGCCCAGAAGTTGCATCACATCATTCAGATTGATGGGCATCTTGTCTAGTTCACACCTTTAAAGCTCCTGAAAGAGAAGACATCACATGTGAAAAGCTGCAAAACAAACTCTGAGGGTCAGGGCAGGCCCTACCATTGGGCAGTGATAGAAAAAGAAAAATTGTGTCTCATCTTATTTCCCCACCTCCTCTATTTACTTATTTGCTTTAGACCTTCTTATCCCCGAGGAACTCCATTTTGTGTATTGTGGTGTCTTACAACACAATAATCATGTGCGTGTTTACTCAGTCAGAAGTAAGTCCAATTGAGTTTGTTGGAGCTTACGCCCATGTAAGTGTGCATGGGATTGCAACTTTAATGATTCGCTAATGCTACCTCTCCCAACCCGACATTCTCCAGATGTGTCAGACTACAACTCCCATCAGCCCCAGCCAGCAAGGGGATTGTAGTCCAACACATCTGTAGGACACTGGGCTGGGGAAGGCTGTACTAGCAGAATAAGTTGCCTTTTCTTTTTCTTTGCTATGATAATAAGCATGATTTGACATTTTAAAAAGAAAAAAATAATCAGAAAAGTAGCAACTCAACAAACCACCCAGCCACTGTCCTATTTTGTATCCCTCTCCTACGGTAACACTGTTGTCTTAAGAAGTAACAAATCCCACCCTGCCTTCTTTAACAAAAGAGCCAGTGCGGCGGAGTGGTCCGAGTGTTGGACTGGGACTCAGGAGATCCGGATTCTCGTCCCCACTCAGCTATGAAGTTCACTGACTCTTAGCCTAGCCTACCTCGTAGGGTTGTTGTGAGGATAAAATGGGGAAGAGGAGAATTATGTAAGCTGCCTTGGGTTCCTTGCAGGAAGAAAAGGCAGAATATTAATATTAATAACAACTACTACTACTACTTACTATAACAACAACAACAAAAAGCCTAATGAAAGGTTAAGGGTGCAATCCTATGTCCACTTTCCTGGGAGTAAGCCCCATTGAACCCAATGGGACTTACTTCTGAGTAGACATGTTATAGGATTGTGCTGTCTGCCAGATAATAACTAGGTCTACACATTTACCTGGAAGTAAGTCCCACTGAAATCAGAGGGCCTTACTTCCAAGTAAACGTGTTTGGGATTGCACTGCAAGAGTAGCCCAAGGAAACTCTACAAACTCAGAGAACTATGGTTTAATGAATGATATCTAAGGGCGCAATCCTACGCATGTTTAGACAGGAAAAAAAAGTCCTACAACCCCCAGCATTCCAGAGCCAGCCATGCTGGCTTGGGAATGCTGGGAGTTGTAGGACTTTTCTCTCTCTAAACATGCATAGGATTGCACCCTAAGAGGTTCACCAGATCACTTACCTAACGGTTCTTATGTGGTGCTTCAGCTGCCCTTCCAGATGCAAGACCCCTGAATGGAAGAGTTTGGGGAGATGGTTGCTCTCAAAGCTGGTTTGTAGAAAATCTCACTTTCAGTTTTGCGAAGGGCTGCTGCTGATCATATTTCATTCCCACTTCAGGCACTCCTTCGCTGGCTTCCTATCTGCAGACTGCACCTCCATGCAACCCAGATTTGTCAGCCTTACCACCAAGGCTCTCCTGACTGAAGCTGTTCCCGTTATCTCTCTGCCCTAATATCAGGATTCTCTCCTCTGTATGTGACCTTTGCCCCTGTAGTTCCATCACCCTCATCAGACCAAAGTTCTCCTTCTCTTCCCCACCCCTTTGACAGCACTACCATTTCTGCTTTGCTGCTGCTCATGTCTGGAACCACCCCTCGGAAGTCCTAGGAGATCAGTCGTTGGTGCCAAACTCTTCCTCCTGTTCTGCCAAGCCTTTTGCTTAACCTCTTAATCCCCCAACCGTCCGTCTTGACTTGTTTTACCTTGATTTTTGTGGCGCTTTTTCTAAACATCATCAGAACCCAACAGTATAACGTGGTTGGAGCCTCATCGTCATCATCCTCCCTTCCCTCTGTGTTGCATTTTTTATTATTATTACGGTATTGTAAGCACCTTGGGGCAGCGAGCTCAGCTGCTTTCTTGTTCTCTGCAAATTGCTATGGCACTGTATAAATCTTTCATCATGAAGGTACATAAACATTGTATGCAAATGTATAATACTGTTAGGAGGTAGGGGTGTGTGTGTGTGTGTGTGTGTGTGTGTGTGTGTTTTGGTTCTAATGCTGGTAGCTAATTTCTTTCAAGAGTGGCGTTGAGACTTGATTGCTGGCTGCTGCTAAAGGTAATTTTGTTCACTTTACCTTTTCATCTTTTGCTGCTGTGATGATTTAGGCTAGGTATTTTTTTTATTCATTTATTATATTTATACCCTGCCTTTTCCTGCAAGGAACCCTAGGCAGCTTACATAATCATCCTCCTCCCCCTCTCCATTTCATCTTCACAACAGTCCTGTGAGGTAGGTTAGGCTGAGAGTCAGCGATGGGCCCAAAGTCACCCAGTGAGCTTGATGGCTGAGCGGGGACTAGAACCCGGATCTCCCAAGTCCCAGTCCAACACTCTCACCACTACGCCACACTACGTGATGTCTCTTCCACTGCAATCCTACATGTTTACTAAGAAGTCAGTCCCACTGTAGCCAATAAGGCTTTCTCCCTAGTACAGGGGTGTGAAACCTCAGACCAGTGGGCCAAATCCAGCCCACCTATGCTTCCAGTCTGGCCTTCCAGGCTTCCCTAGGTGGCCACGTCTACTCTCCCTGGCCCCACCACTTTTCTAAAAGGTTGAAATGCTTCTCCTAAGGCTTAGTTACTGGTAGTAAGAACTTAAGTTACAATATATTGGTTATTTGTTTATTTATTATGTATTTTGGCCCTGCTCTTGTTGCTTTTGGCTCCAGCCACCACTGGGATGCAGCCCCCAATAACATCTCAGAAATGGAATTGGCCATCTGGCTGAAAGAGGTTCAACACCCTTGCTCTAATAAGTGTGTTTAGGATCGTGGCCTTAATATTGGAATGACAGAATGGCTTAATGTGGACATCGAAATCTGGGAAGCTCTGGCCCATGAACGATCTAAATTGAGGTTGGCCTTTCACAAAGGATCCATGGACTTTGAAGAAGCCCGAGTGCAAGGTGAAAGGGAGAAACATGCTAAGCGAAAAGCACGTCAAACGAATCCTTTACAGGACCATCTTCCATCTGGTAACCTGTGTCCTCACTGTGGGAAGCTGTGTGGATCTAGAATTGGCCTCCACAGTCACTTACGGACCCATCGCTAGAGCCTACACAATCTTCTTTAGAATTTCCTCCTTTTATCCTGGAAGACAATCTTACTCGGTCACGAGTGATCAGCCTGATGATGATGATGGATGCTATTGGTATGGGGTGTCACATGTTTTAAACTCATTCAAATACTTCTATGCACATTGCACTAGGAAACTGGAAGATTTTATCAACCCGATAGCAAAATCTCTCATGAATGTCTAGAACCAATTCAACAAAAGCTTAGTCCAGAGTTGTTTCTGTGGGACTTGGTTGACACAGGAGTAGGACCAATGTGGTTTTACCATTGGTGGGGCCTGGGAAGAAACTTCTTTGAGCAGAATGAAGGATTTAATAGAAAATAATAAGTGCCTTCTCATATAATGAGGTGGCAAATACGCGTCAAACCAGGATTTTGCTATATCAGTACCCTCGAGAAAGGTTACAGAACAGGTTAGGAGAGAGATTATAAAAGGAAACAAAGTATGAATTAATCTTATCTAGGACAAACACGGGTGTGCTGGACCTCCATGCTGGCTTGCACTGTTGCATCTGTTATTCTATTTTCTGTCAAGCATCCTAGGGAAAGCAGAAGAACCCTGTGAGGACAAGAGTTAGCAGCCCCAGGGAGGAATACCTAAGTTCCCATTTGTCACTTGCATGGCACAGGGGTGGGGATTATCCTGGCCTCTTTGAGTGTTTGGGGTGGGTCCATAGATAGACAAGGGACACGGGGAGAGCACAGAGTGAAAGAGGGCTGCTGGAATAGACAGGCTGGGTGCTTGTTGACCGAGTGACGGAGAATCGGCACCGGCGCCTGGATCTTCTTCCATTTCACATATCCCAGCCAAACCCAACTCTCCCACTGGTAGGCCACATGTGGTTTATGTTTTGGAGTGCAACAGTTGGGGAATGTAATTACACTTTTAATTTAATTTATATCCCACCTCTCTGCCAAAAAGAAAATGGTACTCAAGGTGGCCAACAATACAACCCAGGTTAAAAACAAAATCGTAATTAAAACAAAAGGTAAGAACCAATTAAATTAAAAACACAGTGAAAGAAATAAATAGCACGAACCCATTAAACCCCCCTTCAGCAACAAGCCAGCTTCTGTGCCAAAGGTCTGCCTGAATAGAAACTTCTTTGCCTGCCAGCAGAAGGACAACAGGGAGAGGACCCAGGAGTTGCTGAGCCTGGGAACAGCTACTGAGAAAGCCCTCTCTTGTGTCCCTCGGCAGGGAGTTCCAAATGTGCCACACTGATGGCAGCACCAAAAGGAGGACCTCCTTGGGGAGATCTTACAACTCAGGCAGGCTCCTATGCGGGAAAGCGGTCTTTCGTAAGTCTGCCTGGGGTTTAAGATCTTTGGGGGAGGCCCTTCTCTTGGTACCGCTACAATTGAGTCAATATTCACGCAATCAGTTGCGAGGAGCTATATTTGAACTCTTTCTCCCCACTTCCTGTTTATTCAACCCGTGAGCACTGGCTCTGATCATGCATTGGAGAATGAGTCATGAGTGCTTGGCCAGCAGTAGCAATGAGGATGGAGCAGAGAGCTTGGTGCACTCGAACAAGGTGGCTGGGCTTCCCTCTGACTTCACCACTGCTGCGCAGTTGGTTGGAACTTACTTGGCGGTGCTAGGCACCGAAAAAATCCAGGGCTCTGGACAAAAAAACTGCACAGATTTGCACATGCTAATTTGCATATGCTCTAAGTTCTATCTCTTGTGTGTGTGCCTTTAAAGGACCTGGTCTCCTAAGGACACCTCTATTTGTAAAAAGGGATATATGGACAGGGGAGAGGAGGGCATTTGACTTCAGAAAAAAATCTCAGGCAGGCAGATTCAAAGGGGGGCAGCAGGAGGTGAAGCACATGTGGGCAAAAAGCCAGCTAATCCAGGGGGATCCCATGCAACAGAGATCACCAGGGCCCCTTTCTTTCAGCAAGTGCCCATGGACAACAGGGTGGTGGGGTAGACGGCCTCCCAGAGATCCGGGGCTCCAAATGAAAGATTCGGGGCTCCAGCCCTAGCAGGCCACTTCCTAACACCACCCCTGTTAATGGGGATCGGGTTTACTGCAAACTGCTGGTTTATCCGGTGTGGGAGCTATTACTCCAACCAGCTGTTTAGTCCCTGCCCGGTATTGCAGGTTAGCATGGGAGGATGAGTAGGGGAATGAGTGCTCTGCTCACCTTTCTTGGGATGTTCAGGAGAGATCAACAAAGTGCAGAACTCATGGGGTGAGCTCTTCTCTCCCACCCCCATACTAGATACGTTAGGTAGCTTGACCTTATATCCCCAGATGTAGCCACAGCACAGCTGAGGTTCCTGGTGAGTGGAGAAGATGTAAACTGTGTGGAATTCATGATTAACTTAACAGTTTCCATTCACAAAATGCTGTTCGGTGGTAACATCATTGCAATGGTGAGCTGATTAACATATGTAGTGTGATTTTAAAAAAACAAAATCTGTCCTTATTCAAACCACAGGAAATAGTTGAATCTCTCGATGAAATGTTCCCCCACCAGTTTCTGAACATTGCCATTCCTGATGTCAGATTTGTGTGTTTATTCTTTTGTGCAGGGACTGACCTATTTGTCCTATGAAGAATGCATGGGGGTTGCTGGCATATCTCACATCGGGAGATGAGCCCTTCTTTCTGTTCTTCTCCTCAGCTCACCAAAGTTCTCGTACAATATGTTTTTCTAATAACTGATTGGTATAAGGAAGTTTGGGATATAGCCCTAAACGATAAACTAACTTGTAGTATTAAATGCAAAAAGGGACAGTTAAAGAATAATTTTATGGATACATTGAATCAATTATTAGACTATGTATTAATAAAGGGGAAGGAGGGTATGCCTTATTATGTTATATTTTTGGAATGTGGAATTCAATTGATTAAGGGGATGGAAGTACATTAGTTGGTCCCTAGGCGGGTGGGGAGTGCACTTTATGATTTACTGTAGTTGTATGTTTTTTGTTTTACACTGTTGTATGTAGTTTATAATAACTATTTTTTTTTATTTATTTTTTTAAAGAAGAGCTGGGTTCTCTTGATGGTTCTTATATACTCTATGTGGTTTGCTGTGATTGGCTGGGGACTTATCCCGAATCCTATCCGCTGATGTAGCTAGGGGACTAGGATGTGTTTTCTAAAAATACTTTTGTGTGCTTCTTCAAAATACTACACATTATATCAAGGGTGGGCAGAAAGTAGAACTTCAGTTGTTTTTGACTGCAACTCCCAGCATTCCTGCTGGCAGGCGCTTCTAGGAGCTGAAGTCCAAAACATCTGGAGATCTACTTTCTGCCCACCCCTGCATTACATAACTCAATGGGAGGCTGACTGATCAGCTAGCCCATTTCATAATAAACTAAGGGTGCAATCCTATGCAAGAAGAAGTCCTACAACTCTCAGCATTCCCCAGCCAGCCAAAAGTTGTAGGACTTTTTCTGTCTAAACATGCATAGGATTGCACCCTTAATCATGAGCATAAGCCATGGTGCTTCAAAAGACCCCGCGGCCAACATTGGAGAATGACGAAGTGGGCTTCCCCGTTGGGTTGTGGTAACCAATACGCACCGAGCAAGCTGAAGAACTGCTGTTGTGACTGGCACTCATGGACGCCTCCATACCTGGGTAAGTCGCACACAGAGGCCGTTCCCAGATAGTGGTGGCTGGACCCAGGCAGCAGCTCGATCCCATCTCCCGAGCTCTCCCAATCAGAATTCATCACCTCCATGCTGATGCCATCCACCTGGATATGTTCCCCTAACCCATGAGTCTAAGCCACCGATTCTAGAGTAGCAGCCCTGTAATTTAAGTCGATTAGGCCTGCTTCGCACGCATGCATTAATTTCATGCTGGTGTCTACTCTGGCTGACAGCAGCTCCCCAAGGACTTAAGACAAGAGACTTTCCCAGCCCTGTAACCTAGAGGTTGAACCGTAGCAGGCCTTCTGCATATTACAGCCACTCCCAAATCTAGAGCCAGGGCATACTCAACAAGATCTAGCACATGTGTGGCTCCCAATTGTGGTTTTATCTCTAAAGAGAAGGGGAATCAGCTCTTCTATGAACATACACAATGCATCAGTGTTTCCCAACCTGGTGCCCAACAGATGTGTTGGACTTCAACTCCCATAAGCCCCAGCCAGCACAGCCATTGGCCATGGTGGCTGGGAATTATGGGAGTTGAGGTCCACTGCATCTGGTGGGCACCAGGTTGGTGAAGGCTGCAATACATATATAATAAACACACTGAAACTCAGGAGTTACTTTATTTGAATTCAACTATTAGGGGAAATACTTAAGCCAAAACACAAATCTGCCACAATCTTGGCTCTGCACTTTAAAGAAAGCAATGTGTGGCTGCAAAACATTTTTCCTTTGCTACAAGGCCTTTGAGATGAGTTCAGCTCTGAAAAACCACGAAACAGGCACACTCACCACTGCGCAATGCAGCTGGTTATAATGTGGCATCCAAAGTGCTGTTATTCCTGCACTGATTTGTCGTTTGAAACTGACGATTGTTAGGCACCCTGGAAACTCTTTTAGAGTAGAAGAGTGGGATATAAATATATGTAAATAAAATAAACAAAGTCAGGCCTAAGACACAGGCAGCTCATCGATCTAGCTGTTGTGCTAAGTCAGAACCCTGCTGTAATCTTAAATGCTCACAAAAGTTTTTTTAAGTAGTCTTTCACAATACAAGAAGTAGGTAAGTTTAGCCAGTTTGACCAGCATAATTCCAAGTGGGTTTTACAAATATGGTTCTGATGTACCCAAGCTGACACAACAAAATATTTCAAACACAGTGCAATTATCTACATCTAATTCAAGTCACCCAGTAGAATCAGACCAGTGTTATTCAGTTAGAAAGCAGATGGATCTGACCCATCCACTGACCAGCTAACATGGTGGGACCATTCTGCAGCATGGACTTGCCAGTCCTAGTAGCCACTAGTGCAGACTTCCCTAACCTGGCGCTCTCCAGACGTGTTGGACTACAATTCCCATCATTCCCAGCCAGCACAGTCAATGGCCACGCTGGCTGGGAATGATGGGAATTGCAGTCCAATTCCAACGTCTGGAGAGCGCCAGGTTAGGGAAGACAGCATTTGAATTTGGGTCCCAGCCAACATATTTCTTCACTGTCATCAGTAAACAAGACGGTCTGGTACCCAGATGCCAGCAGCTACTGGAGCAGCAAAGAAAGATACTGGGGCATTGATAATAGGACAGAAAGGGGAAACCAAAGGCAGAGGCTCATCACGCCAGTTGGAGATGCTGAGATGATGATGATAATTTTATATCCTGCCTTTTCCCCTCTTTACAAGGAACCCAAGGCGGCTTACATCCTCCTCCTCCTCTCCATTCTATCCTCACAACAACCCTGTGAGGTAGGTTAGGCTGAAAGTCCGTGACTGGCCCAAAGTCACCCAGTGAGCTTCATGGCTGAGTGGGGACTAGAACCCGGATCTCCCGAGTCCCAGTCCAGCACTCTCACCACTACGCCACACTGGCTCTCTCTCTCTGATATGCTCCTCTAATGGAGGAATGGAGGCGTGGAAGTGAAATTACACATAGCTACATTCTTGTAACTACTATAAAATCAATTATCCTGATAGAGTTAAAATATTCTTCGCTGTAGCACATTACCAAAAGGGGGGGAAGGGGGTATGGGAGAGAAATCCACTCAAACAAACACACCCATATCCATATTGCAATCTATCTAGTCTCCATACTGGATTTCAGCTCTGAGCTCATTGGCGACGAAGTTCGTCAGCACGCCTAGCAACTTCTCCTGAATGGCCGTATTTCCCATGACCAGGGCTATGAGCTGCGCCGTGTCGGTCCAGTCTAAGTTGCTAATGATGGCGTAGGCATTGTTGTAAAGCCGCTGCTGCTCCACAGGAGGCAATTCCAGAATAATCTGAGGAATGGGTTTAAACTGTCCAGTGGTCATCCAGGCACCAAGTAAGCCGCCGACAGCGCCCCCTGGGAAAAAGCAAGAGAGAGATGCATTTTACCACAGCCTGCTCACAAAAGTGGCCCAACCGAATCCAGCAATTATTTACAGATGCAGGGATTCTGCTTGGCCCACCTGGCATGGATAATAGATCAGAGGACTTGGAACAGGGGTGTTGAACTGTGGGGCAAATCTGGCTCATCTAGGGTCCCAATCCTGCCCCATGGGGTTCCCATGCTGGCCACGCCCCCTTCCCCAAGCCCTATCCCCCTTTCCCCTGACCACTGATCGCTTGGTGGTTTCCTGGCTTCTGTGTGTCGCCAAGTGGGAAACCATTTGACCAACAGTGCTGAGATTCAACACCCCTGCTCTAAGATACAGATTGGGTTCAAACAACACAATAACCCACACTCAAGGGTTGCGTGTGGGTTGTTGTTGAACCGCGGGATGTTGTTGAAATGTGGGTTGTCGTGTTGTCTGAACCTAGCCGAGATAACAAGCCATGGTGAACAACCCACAGTTCACAGCCCAACAACAAACCATGGGTTCTCTTCATGCGTTGTTTGCGGTGAACAAGCCATGGCTTGTTAACACAACTGGGTTCAGACAACACGACAACCCACATTTCAACAACCACCCGCGGTTCAACGACAACCCACACTCAACCCTTGAGTGTGGGTTATCGTGTTGTCTGAACCCAGTCACTCACTTACCTACAGCTATGCCGGGTGGGCCTCCCATCAAGCCTCCGACAAAAGCAGTTGCACCCGCCATAAGTGCCCCTCGACCAGAATGCTTGAAGGCAGCCTTCATCTTCCGTTCTTCAGATACATGACACAGGAGCTGCATCACGTCATTCACGCTGATGGGCATCTCGCCTTGTGTAAGGAGTTTTAAAAGATACAATCCCTTAAAGAGAGAGAGAGAGAATTTTATTTATAGTGTGTGTGTGTGTTTAAAAAAAAATCGATTTAAAGTAAAAAAAATAATAATCATCGATTTTTAGCCACCCTGGGAAGAAGGCTAAGCTAGAACAATTTTGCTAGATTTCTGCTTGCCAGGAATAATATATATATATATATATATATATGGAAAAGCATTCAGTCCTATCAGCTCCCACCTGGAATCTGAATTGGTAGTGCTAGACACAGGTCTACCACTATAGTAGCTATTGTTTTAAAAGAGTTAAATGGCTTATGAACTAGACAGGCAGGTCCAAGGCACAAAACCCTTTCCTTTAAAAAAAAAAACAACGACTGGGCCATGTGACATTCTTGCATGTATAAAAAGTAACCAAAATAAATTAGTTACTGTGCTTTTTGCAACTGTGTGAATGCAATTAACCAAGTCTTTGTTATGTCAATGGTGGTGGTGGGAAAGGAAGCCTGAGGATCACCTCTACAAAGCTGTTTGCATTTAAAGCAGTGTTCTCCAACCTTGGGTCCCCAGATGTTTTTGGCCTACAACTCCCAGCATGTTCCAGCCAGCTACTGGCTGGGGCATGCTGGGAGTTGTAGGCCAAAAACATCTGGGGACCCAAGGTTGGAGAACACTGCACTAAACACATTGAGGGTACAATCCTATGCATGTTTAGACAGAAAAAAAAGTCCTACAACTCCCAGCATGTCCCAGCCATGCTCCCGGCATGCTGGGAGTTGTAGGCCAAAAACATCTGGGGACCCAAGGTTGGAGAACACTGATTTAAAGGGAGGCTCCCATGGGCAGAGAGAGAGAGAGAGAGAGAGAGAGAGAGATGAATTTTGTTGGGGCCATGGCAGGGAAAGGAGGAGTTACACTTCACCTGCCCACCCCACTGTCTCATGGCTGCTATTCACATAACGAAATGCATTGTTAATAGCATTGATGCCAGGGGGTGTTGAACTTCTTTCAGCCCAAGGGCCAAATTCCATGTTGGAGAAGCTCTGTGGGGGGGGGGGTGCATTCCAGTGGTGGGAGAGGCCAAAGGCAAAAGGGGCGGGGCCAAAATACCAGCCTATTTTAGCTTAAAAGATCTTACTGGCAGAAACTAAGCCTCAGGACAGGCATTTCAACCTTTTAGGCGGGGGCGGGGGCGATGACAAGCGAAATGTGGGAAACCACCCAAAATCAGCAGTTGGAGGAAAGGGATGTGGGGCCATCCAGAGAAACCTAGAGGTCTGGATTGGGACGGGGGGGGGGGCAAATTTGGTCCTGAGGTTCTGCACTTGATTCCTTCCTTCCTTATATTTATTTCCTGCCTTTTTTCCTGCAAAGAACCCAAGGCATCTTACTAAATCCTCCTCCTCTTCTCCATTTTATCCTCACAACAAGCCTGTGAGGTAGGTTAGGCTGAGAGTCTGTGACTGGCCCAAAGTCACCCAGTGAGCTTCATGGGCGAGTGGGGACTAGAACCCAGATCTCCCGAGTCCCAGCCCAACACTCTCACCACTACGCCACACTGGCTCTCTCTCTGACATGGGCCTCTAATGGAGGAATGGGGATGTGGAAGTGAAATTACACATAGCCACATTCTTGTAACTACTATAAAAGCAATTATCCTCCTGATAAGAGTTAAAATGGCTCTCTCCAGTTAGACCCAAAGACAGGGAAAGTGTGTGGCCCTCCAGATGCTGTTGAGGGAGTCCATCATCCCTCACCATCAGCTATGCTGGCTAGAGCTGACGAGAGCTGCAGTCCAACCACGTCCGGAGGACCACGTGTTCCCTACCCCAGCACTGAGATAGCACCTATGTGGCATTCCATGTCCTGTAGCTGTCCCTTCAGATGCAAAACTTCAGAACTGTAACATGGAGCCCTTACATTTATATTCCATCTTTCTTCTGCGGAACTCAAGGCAGCGTACATCAGCTTCCTAAACAGCCTCCCATCGAGACAGTCTCAGACGGCCTGGCCTTGCCTAGGTTCAGCAAAACTGCTGCATCATGTACCTTCAGCTCATGCCTTCGTCTGGAGATCATTGTGCCGGTACAGGACACACGTAAAACCCGAAAGTCAAACTGTCTGGCTGTGTATCGTATGTCACTTTCTATTTCACATACACAGACACACAAACCGAGCAGCTGCTCATAGTTTTAATGCTTTTCCAAACAACTTTTTAAGACAGATATGTAAATGCCGCCTGTAAATGGAGCACTGTTTTGTTCTTGTTGCCTGGGCCAGTGTTTTTCTAAAAAGTAAACATGTACTGAAGTATGCTTAGAATCAATTTCCCCTGTTCCCAGACATGTGGGAAACAGTTGTGGTTACTCAGTGGCAAGGGAAAGGCACTCTTCACGTGCTCAAAGACATGCTTGGTGATTAACTGCTTCCTGTTCACTAGGAGTTTATTCCTTGGAAGGAAGACAGATTCTAGCACTAGGTGGGTTCTGGCTCAACTTTAGTCCAGATCCATGAGATGATCTCACATCATGAGATCACATCATGATCTCACTGCCTGCCCAGACCATTATTTAGGGCAGGGGTGGGAAACCAGTGGCCCTCCAAATATTGTTGGATGCCAGCTCCCAATTATTCCTGACCACTGGCCATACTGGCTGGGGCTGATGGGAGCTGGAGTCCAACATCATCTGCAGGGCCACAGGTTCCCCTGCCTGGTTTAGGATAAAAACATTTCACTTCCAGCCTTATACATTTGTTTCTGGAAAGTGTAATACAGCCTTCCCCAATCAGGTGCTCTCCAGATGTTCTGACCGGCCAGTCCCAGCATTCCTGACCATGGGCCATGCTGGCAGGAGGGCCCGCATCTGAAGGGCCCTAAGCTGGGTAAAGCTAGTGTAATAGGCTGCTGCTGCTGCTGCTGCTATGATGATGGTAATGATCATCATCTTCATCTACTCTCACGTTCTTCTGGTGCTTATTCCCAACGTGTTTAGCAACAGGGCAGCACAAGTAAAATCTATTTCATTTCTGCAGTCATGATGCTGATACGAATTAAGTGAGTTTACAATGCAATGTTTACAACGCAAATGCACAGACGATTTCTTTCTTCCTTTGAATCAAGGTTGGCAAACTGATTTATTTGTGGCCACGTAAAGCCCCGCCTCCCGCCAGTCGATTACATCCAAGGTCTAACATTACCTAGCTGGCTACCCTGTCTGGGAATGCAGCGTCTCTGTCACCAGTAGTAGCCCCCTTTTCAGCGGGGGGGGGGGGGGAAGCCCTCCGGAGACTGGCTTCAACCTTGCAATGTGTCTTCACCGCGGGGCTGCGCATCTCTCCCCAGATCCGGCCGCCGCCGCTGCTGCTGCCTTCCTTCCTGCGGAGGGGCTTCGCGCACCAGTCCAGGAGCCGGAGCGCCTTGCCGGCTAGGCCGCTGCTGGGGTCGCTCCCGGAGGCTCCGACAGCGCCGGCGCCGCACTCACGTGCGCCCGGGATTGCTTGAGGAGAGACGCGTCAGCGGGCACCCCAGGGAACCGAGAGGGGCGGATCTCGGTTTTTTTCCTGCCTGGCAGAGGCCGAAATCCGGGCTGGAGGACGGAACGGGAGCGCACAACTCCTGGCTTTTGGTCCGACAGCACTGACACTGACGCTGGAACATCAGGCGAGCTGCTAGGCCACCAGAAAAATACGGCACCGCGGGATATTTTTTCCGGGCAGGGCACCAGCACCGTTAACAGCTGCGTCACAGGCAGAAATTCTGCTGGTGAAGTTTTCTGGCTACACCTCCTGAATTTCTGTTGTGTTGTTAAAAGGCGCGGGCGGGCTCTGCCTGAAGTTGTTGCCGACATCTACGGAGAAACATTACTCCTTCCCGCGTCCACCCCTTTTTAGGGGGCTTGGAAATGTTTAGGGTTGCCACGTTTTTTGTCTAGCAAGTCTCTTGTGCCTTTAACAGTCGACAGAAAATCCGCAGGGGAGATATTCCCAGTTTATGCAGCAATGAGAAAACCTTCGCTTTACTAAGAACATACAAAGAGCCCAGAGAGAGGTCTACCTAGCCCAGCACCCCCTTTCCAGCCATGAATCATGATTTCTCCTGTTTGGGCAGCTACTAAAAGGCGCGGGAGCTAAATGAATCTTGGAGATTCCCCCTTCCCCACTATTTTACACAGCACCAAACTTATTTAAAATCTCCAGGATTGCTTTCAATAATGTCCTGGAAATTAATGCTGACTCTTGATGACTTCCTGCCAATCCTGAAAGGCGTGGGATTGAGCAACAAGGGTGGTGGTGGTGGAAGAGACATGGCAAACTTACCTTATTGTGACAGCTGGACACAATCCCCCACAATCACCCACACCCCAGGGCCTGATTTTAAATTTTGAGTTATGTACTTACTAAATGTTTATACCGCCCTCCACTAGTTTAAACTCTGGAGTAGTTTAAAAGAATGAAAATTAAAAAGTGCTGTTTAATAATAACCTATTTTAAAGGCCTAAGACAATAAAGTGGATTTCTTCTGGCAGAAATGTTTTGGGGCACTAGGCTACCTGAGGAACACTGTCTTGCTTTTCTCCACACACAGGCTCCTGTGCTTTTAAGACAAGGGTGAGGAACTGCTTTCAGTCTGAATTCTACTTTGGAGACTCTTGGGCATCCTTCCCCAGCCTGGCACCCTCCAGATGTGTTGGACTACAAGGCTGAGGCATGCTGGGAGTTGTAGTCCAACACATCTAGAGGGTACCAGGTTGGGGAAGGCTGCTCTTGGGTGCGGTCTTCCAGTGAGGGCTAGGGGCAAAAATACCAGCCTATGTTAGCGTAAAGGTCTTACTGTCACTAGGCAAGCCTTGGGAGAGGCATCACAACTACTACACAAGCTGCACAAAAGCAGAGAAACCACCAAACTATCCATGGTTTGGGGGAAGTGGGTGGGGCCAACGGAAGGGTCATCCGAGCAACCCCTGGAGGGCTGGATTTCAACCCCAGGCCTGAGGTGCCCCAACTACCTCCAGGTAGGCTACACTGGAGGATGCACCTTGTTTTGACCGAGACACCTCATCCAAAGGGTGTGGGTGTATAAGCAGCACGCCCCCCCCCCCCGCAGATCTGAGCTGGCCCTTCAATAAAATCCTTAGTATTTTGAATTCATTGGATCATGCATCCAGTTGCCTGAGGCCTCTGGAGTTCTAACCCCCTGGCCATCACTTGGTTTGCTTCCCCACTTTAGGGATGGGGAAAGGTGTGAAGAAGGCTGAGCATACCTACCACCACCCCTCCTGTAGGCTGCCAGGAAGTCACACTGCTACAGCTGTAATTTCCTCCCATCTTCCCAACATCTGGGCTGGCCACTTGTATGTAGCCCAGGCAGCTCCTTCCCAGGGTCCAACACTGCCAACTAATCGGAGGGGGAATGGCCCTGCCATTTCTTCTGCCTTTAGCAGTGGTTTGAAGTGCAGAACTCCGCTAAGGAGGCTTCTCGGCACATGGGGGATGAAGATCATCCCCTGCTGAAGTCTGCAGATCATTAAACTATTAGAGAGAGCTGCTTTAAAAAAACTGCCAACCCCATGTTACTTTGTATAGTAATGTTCATCTCTGACTTTGACTTAGGGTAGCCATGCATCCAATTTAACGGAGAACAGGCCTCTGTTTGAAGGAGGACTGTCCTTTCAAGTTCAAATATACAGAACTATAGGAAGGGAGAGCAGGGGCCTTGTCCCTCAACAGTTAGCACCTGGACAGCAGACGCAGCTCAGTCTTCCCTACTGTGGTGAGGTATGCTGCATTTCTAGTTAAATTATAATCTATATAATTATTTGCAACTATATGTGATGCAATTCCTCTTTTGGAGTGATGCCTAAGTGGCCACCTTTTTTCGATTACTGCAGCCTTCTCCTCTCAACGCCCTCACCTGTCAAAATCACTCATCTCTCTTGTAGGTCTGACAATTTGGCACCCTCCTTAAATCCCTCTGGTGGCTTCCTCTCTATTCCTGGATCCTGCATAAACTCATCTTTACCTTCAAAGACTTCTAGGACCTCCCCCACTACTGCACTCAGTTTCTCTCTGTTTTATATCCCAGCACATCCTCTCCCTTTGCTCATCCAGCTCTTCTACCCTCAGCTCTCCAGGGGTTCCTCTTCCCTGAAAAACTTCACCCTTTCTTCCTTGCTACCCCTTATGCCTGAAATGGCCCCCAGAATGCCTCCATGAGGCCACCTTCTTTTTCCTTCAGATCCCTCTTCAAAAATACACCTTATCTGTGAAGCCTTGGGCATATTCCACTTTAAGTACGTACAACTGAAATAAATGCATAATCTATCCCTGTTTAGTCCTGACCTCATCTCCCTTGCTTTCCTCTGTTTTCCTCCCATGTTGAATTTATACTGTAAGCTCTTTGGGGCAGAGAGCTTTTCCTCTTGTACTCTGTAAAGCACCATACACATCAATGGCATTATATAAATAAGAACTCTTCTGTTCCCTTTTAAGCCCTGGTTCCAGGCACCAACTACAAAAGCTTCAGAATACTTGCCATCTTACATCAATGCAATTGCTTACAACATAGGAAGCACATTCCAACCCTGTGGGATGTGGCACAGCTATGCTGCACATGTCTCCAGACAGAACAGACTAAAGGAAATTATAAAAAGTGGTATTTTAAAAAATTGTTTCCCAATAGCAATATGCTACTTAGTTTCAGAGGGATGTGTATCAGTGGAAGACCGCCAACCTGGTCTTCTGCGCGGGTTCAATATTAAGGGGGTAGCGAGTCCTGGGGGCGGGCCTTCTCCGAGGCCCCCCAGCGACTATCACCCTTAGCCTAGAACAACGGGATAACTTATAGCCACAAAAGTATCTTTTATAAAACAAGTTTATTTACAAAATGACCTTCACAAACCCAGACACACGCCAGCAATACAGCTTATCAGTACAGCACAAAGTAGCAAGCAAGAAGTCTCAAGGACACCGTGATTTCAGGGCTCTCAGCTAGTTAGTTCAGCTCGGGCTCCAGCAGAGGCCCGGTCAACCGCATGCTGCTAGCTGGGTTCCCGGCGGAGGTCCGGTCTACCCAAGCGGCTAGCTGGGTTCCCGGCGGAGGTCCGGTCTACCCAAGCGGCTAGTGAGTGATTTCAGCTTGGTTGCCCGGGGGTCCGGTCAACCCAAGCGGCCAGTGATTTCAGCTTGGTTTCCCGGGGGTCCGGTCAACCCAAGCGGCCAGTGATTTCAGCTAGCTGGAGCACGCTGGGTGCTGCTACCCGGGGTTGCCGATCCCTTCGTTCCCTTACCCCAAGCATGGGGCAAGACTGCTGATCAGGTCCAACAACTCAGTTCCCTTGCGCAGGGTGTTTTATACCTTGGGTTTCAGGTAGCCCCTCCCTCTGCAATCAGGTGGGTGGCCAATCAGGTGGGTTGCCACCCTCCTCAGGTGGGCAGCCAATCAGGTGGGTTGCCACCCTCCTCAGGTGGGTGGCCAATCAGGTGGGTTGCCACCCTCCTCAGGTGGGCGGCCAATCAGGTGGGTTGCCACCCTCCTCAGGTGGGTGGGGTCCCCTTGAAGCCACCTGCTTAATGGTCCCATCCTGTGGTGTTGAATGGCCCTTTCTTATGGGTGCCGAAATGTCTGCTCTGGCAAGGTATTCAAGTCTTATGTAGATGGGGCTGATATACGAGAGCATTGACGAACCTGGGGATGCTTCCTGCCTTCCCCCCTGGGGTGATTCTATGCAGATGTTGTTTGTCCCGGTTGGTCTCTGTGGAGACTGGCTGTCTCTGCCCCCTGGGTCTCCTTCCCCCCTCCTTGGTGAGTGTGTGTGTGTCAGAAAGGGGTTTTAGGTTGGCTTTCTCCACAGTATCCATGTTGACACTTCAGCCCTAATGCAGGCCTGCATGGCTTGTAACCCAACAAGCTGAATTAAGCCCATCAGTCATGTTTGGTGGCCCACAAAAGATGGAACAAAGTTCCCATCTGGGCTGCATTTGGCTTGATTTCATGTATGTCCTACTGTAATGTTGCTGCAACCAATGACACGCTAGGGGAATTCTTAATCATTCATACATATCTACACATAACCCACTCATACACATGCACACACACAAAGTTGCCCTCCAAGCTGTAATTTTAGACTTGGAAAAAGCCTCCCATTGGCTTCAATGGAAGACTTTTTGCAAACCTAACTGCAGTGTGGTGGGGTCATTTTGGGACAGGGGGGGAGTGTTGCAGCATGCAGGGGAGGGTCAATTCTTCCCTCCCCAACTGTCACTCACATTCACACTCACACACTTGCAAGTGGCAATTTATGCTTGAAAAAAAGCCTCCCATTGGTGCCAATGGAGGTTTTTTCCAAGTCTAATTTCTCCAGGGGTCAGGGCGAGGAAAGGAAGCCATGGACCAGATGCGGAGGCTCCATGGGTTGAATCAGGTCTGTGGGCTGGAGGTTTGCCACCTAATGGTTCACTCCGGCATGATAAATGCCAGCTCCCACCATGTGGGGGTGCAAACAATATTCACCATGTGACGTTATTGACCTTGGTGCGACATAACCTTATCCGAAAACATTCTGTGGACTCAGACTCTTCCTTCGAAATTAACCTGGTTACCACACAGCCATCCTTCTGCAACAAGTGATGACTTCTGCCATCGCTGAGTGCTGGAAATCCAGAGGAACTGAATTGTCTGAAGGGCATGTATGTCTGTTTTTGCCTACCACTGTTTCAGCAAGCTGGATTTTTGCAACTTGATCAAAGCATTAGGTACAACATGAACAGCTACCCTTGCTGTCCTGCACTAGAGGAAGGCCTATAAATCAGCTAAATAAATAATCAAATGTTGACAGTGATCAATTTCTGCAATTAAAAGGTGCAAGCATGCTCCAGCCAGCCTGAAACCAATGCCCTCTTATCTGAAACCTTGACCTTCCGATTCTAAATGCATCTGCCGTGTTTTCTCAGCAGTAAAAGGTGCTTTGTATATGCTCAGAGACACTCTTATCCATTCTACAATTTCACATGTTCCAGTGCTGAACTGTGTTGGATGGATTCCTCCAACTTGGTGACCGTACAGGGGAACTGATTAGGTCATGAATCCTTCCCATTATCCTCTCATACCTAGTTTGCTATCATTCAGAACAAAAATAATTGCTTCAGATTGTGTGCTGAGCTCTCTGGTAGAAAGGGACATGCAAAATAAGATTGTCAGAGGATTGCTGTTGTGTCAAGTGAAGAGAGAACCATCTCTAGCTAGGTACAGATAATAGGCACTAATGGCTAGAAGCTGTTTGCTCAATGGCTTTTAATGGCTGGTGGCTAATGGGCATTACACACAGCCCACCTTCTTGGGTGGAGGCTGGAGAAAAACATTTTGGAAGTTGGACTTGGAATGTAGCCAATGAAAGAAATATTTTTTTCAATTGGAGGGGGGGGGGTTGGCAAGGCTCTCAGGACATGCTTTGAGAGAATGGATGCTTTATGTTTTGCCCATGTTCAGTGTGTTTATTTGTAAATGAAAAGATATTGCAAAAAAACAACAACAATACAAAACCACCCTATAAAAGACAGTACTGTGTCCTCAGCAGGGAACTGACCCTGGCAACAGCTCCCCTTGAAGCTTACCACCACTCAGGAAAGTAGGGAGCATGAAACAATATCAAATATTTTGATTAAGTTAATCAGAAATTGAGGCACGCTTCCAGCGGGCCACATTTGTTTTCTTCCTTTTAAAGCTGTCTTTCCTTCTGCCTGTACAAGTGCTTGCCTGCTCGTATTTCACTCTCAACTCTTGCCTTATGCTTACGTATATATACTGTTGTTTAACATTCATATAATAATCCTTACAACAGCTCTGTAAGGTATGTATTCGTACCACCATATTGCAGGTGGGAGGAGGGGGTCTGAGGCTGAGAGAGGATGTTTTGCTAAAGCTACTTAGCACTTTCATGGCAGAAGGAAAATATGGACTAGGGCAGGGGTGGGCAGAAGGTAGATCTCCAGATGTTTTGGACTTCAATTCCCAGAAGCATGGCCAAACCTTCTGATTTGCAGTGTCTTAACTACTATGATAGTTGAGTCTAACAATGCAATCCTAAGCATGTTTACTCAGAAATTTCACTGAAATTCAATTAAACTTACTACCGAGGAACAGGAATTGATGAATTAAAGGGACAATTTAGGAATACCAGGGCTAAGACAGAACAGGAAGTAATTAATTAAAGGGACAGGAGCCTAGCAGTATACACACTTACCTGGCAGTAAGTCCCATTGAATTCATTTGAATTTACTTCCAAGTTGACATGCATTGGAATGTGCTGTGTTTTACCAATCCTACGACATGTTTACTCAGAAATAATTTCCACTGGGTCCAATGGAGATTACTCCTTAATGAATGCATTTTGGATTGCAGCCTAAAGCAGATTCCATACATTAACTCACTAATTTTTACAAATACCCTGTAAGGCAGTTATTACCTCTATAGTGCAGTAGGAAGGATGTGCAAAAGGATAAAGAATCATGACAACGAAGGCTACTTAGTGTGGTCAAGGACTAAGAATAGATTTGAACTGGGGACCTCTACAGTTCATGCTCTTAGCCACTATGCTACACTAGATCCCTTATTTTTCCTTACAGTTCTAAAGTAATAAAATATTTGTAAGATTTAGGATCCCTGTTGGTGCTTATGATTATTTAAGATAAAAGTTATATTTACATTAGTTGTTTTGTCTGGACTGGATATAATGTGTTCACTCAGTTTCATGAAGAATCCAGACATCACTGCCAAATTGTTGCATTCCAGTGGTTTCTGTTTTGTCCTCCCATCTGAAGGATATAACTTGTTCAAAAAGAACAGAAGGAACAGAAAGGGAGGTGGAGTCTCACTATATGTTAAACATACATGTCTGTGCACAGAAATACAGGAGGATGAGCTTGGTAGACCCATCAAGAGCATCTGAATTAAAATAAATGGGGCAAAGAATAAAAGGAACATGGTGGTCGGAGTCTACTACTGACCACCCAATCAAGGAGAAGACAAAGATGAAACTTTTGAAAAGCAAACTGCCAATGTTTCAAGGAGGCATGATGTAATAGTAATGGGGGACTTCAATTTCCCCGATATCTGTCGGGAGACAAATTTTGACTAACATGGCCTCTCCAAGAAATTCCTGACTTGTGTTGCTGTTAACTTCCTCCTACAGAAGGTGGAGGAAGGAACTAGACGAGGATCGGCTGTCCTTGTCTTGATTCTAACCAACAAAGATGAATTAGTGGATAAAGTGGCAGCTCCAGGAACTCTGGGAGAAAGTGACCATGTTATACTTGAGTTCTTGATTCTGAAGGAAGCAAAAGCTGAGTGTGGCAAACGTGTACCCTGGATTTTAGGAAAACCAATTTTAATCAACTCAGAACAATGATAAGTAAAGTCCCATGGCAAGTGACTCTAATGAGAAAAGGAGTCCAAGATGGGTGGGAGTTTTTTAAAAAGGAAAAATTCTAAAGGCACAATTATAAACAATTCCAACAAGAAAAAAAGGTAGAGGACAACAGAAGAAGCCAATGTGGCTTCACAAAAAGCTTAGAGATGAGCTGAAAACAAAAAAAAGGACACATATAGGAAGTGGAAAGAAGGCCAGGCTACAAGGGAAGAGTATAGGCAGGTAGCACAGAATTGCAGGGATGGTGTCAGGAAGGCTAAAGCTGAGAATGAGCTGAGGTTAGTGAGGGATGCTAAAAGCAACAAAAAAGCTTTCTTCAGATATGTGCATAGTAAAAGACAGAGGAAAGAAATGGTGGTTCAACTACTCAATGAGGATGGCAAAATTATAACAGATGACAAAGAAAAGGCAGAAGTGTTCAATTCCTACTTTGGCTCAGTCTTCTCCCGAAAGAGGGGCTTAATCCGACGGACACGAGTGAGGCCCGAACTGGGCCTGCTCGTGTCTGCGTGGGCTCTCCGTCTCCCGCACGGGCTTACCTTCAGTTCTTCGCTCTCCGCGGAGAGCCGCCCACACTGGTCCCGTCGTGTCACTTCCGGCATGGCAGAAGTGACACGATGGGACCCTGCTCCGTCGCGCTGGACCCCTGCGCTCTGTTTTTGGCGGGGGAAACCAGGGCAACAGGGCTGTTTAAGAAGAGCGGGATCGGGCCACCGCCACCATGGAGATCCGAGCCGCGGAGAACTTCGGGCCCAGGTAGGGCCCAAAGTATGTCCCCTAGTCTATGACCCCCCCTGGCAAAACCGAAGTACAAGCTGAAGGGGCAGGATTGCAGCTTGAGATTGATAGGCAAATGGTCAAGGAACACCTGATTACTTTGAACAAGTTCAAATCTCCAGGGCCCGATAAACTGCATCCTAGAGTAATAAAGGAACTGGCAGATCTCTCAGAACCTCTGTCTATTATCTTTGAGAAATCATGAAGGACATGTGAAGTGCCAGATGACTGGAGGGGGGTCTAATGTTGTTCCTATCTTCAAAAAGGGCAAAAAGGAGGAACCTGGGAACTACAGACCAGTCAATCTGACATCAATCCCTGGGAAAATTCTGGAGCAGATTATAAAGCAGTCAATCTGCAAGCACCTTGAAAACAATGCAGTAATTACTAGAAGTCAACATGGATTTGTCAAGAACAGATCCTGCCAGACTAATCTGATCTCATTTTTTGATCGGGTAACCTCCCTTGTGGACTGTGGGAATGCTGTGGACATAATATATCTTGACTTCAGCAAAGCTTTTGACAAAGTGCCTCATGATATCCTGATTAGCAAACTAGCTAAAAGTGGGCTAGATGGAAAAACTATCAGCAGGACCGGTGCAGGGCAGTTTGGCGCCCCAGGCGAAAAAATATTTAGCGCCCCCCCTCTCCAAAGCAAAAAAAAAACACCCTGCGCTGCCACCACCAACCTACCTTCCCCCCCCCCGCCCTGGCTGCGGCAGCGGCGGCGGCTGCTGCTGCTGCTGCTGCTGCTGCTGCTTCTGAAGTGACGCGACGCGACGGGACCCCAGCACTGTTTTTTCCCCGGGGAAACCATGGCAACAGGGCTGTTTAAGCCCTGTTGCCCTGGTTCCTCCCGCCAAAACAACGCGGGCGGGGCTCCGGAAGCGACGCGACGAAGGTAGGTGACGGGGGGTTGGGGGGGTGACGGGGGGGTTGGGGGGGTGGCGATGGGGGTGGGAGGCGCAGCGGCAGCGAGCGGGAGGGCGGAGGGCGGGGGGAGGCGCAGCGGCGGGCGAGCGGGCGAGCGGGTGGGCGGGGGGAGGCGCGGCGGCGGCAGGCAGGAGGGTGGGGAGGCAGAGGCCTGGCGGGGGAGGCGGAGGCCTGGCGGGGACGGCGCAGCGGCGGCAGAGGCCTGGCGGGGACGGCGCAGCGGCAGCGAAGAGGAGCGCAGCGTTTCCGCGCCCTCTTCAGCCGCGCGCCCTCTTCAGCCGCGCGCCCTAGGCAACCGCCTAGTTGGCCTAGCGATAGCGCCGGCCCTGACTATCAGGTGGATCCACAGTTGGCTACAGAATCGGACTCAAAGAGTGCTTATCAATGGTGCCTTCTCAAAGTGGGGTACCGCAGGGCTCAGTCCTGGGCCCAGTGCTCTTCAATGTTTTTATTAATGGCTTGGATGAGGAGGTGCAGGGAATGCTTATCAAATTTGCAGATGACACAAAATTGGGTGGAACAGCTAATACCCTGGAAGACAAAAACAAAATTCAAAGTGATCTCGATAGGCTGCAGCACTGGGCTGAAAACAACAGAATGAAATTTAATAGGGATAAATGCCAAGTTCTACACCTAGGAAAAAGAAACCAAATGCACAGTTACAATACTACAAGCGAGAAGGATCTTGGAATTGTTGTTGATCACAAGCTGAATATGAGCCAGCAATGTGATATGGCTGCAAAAAAGGCAAATGCTATTTTGGGCTGCATTAATAGAAATATAGCTTCCAAATCATGTAAAGTACTAGTTCCCCTCTACTCAGCACAGGTTAGGCCTCATCTTGAGTACTGCAGTTCTGGGCAACACACTTTAAGAAGGATGCAGACAAACTGGAAAGGGTTCAGAGGTGGGCAACAAAGATGATCAGGGGATTTGGAACAAAGCCCTATGAGGAGAGACTGAAGGAACTTGGCATGTTTAGCCTTCAGAAGAGGAGACTGAGGGGAGATATGATAGCTCTCTTCAGGTACTTGAAAGGCTGTCACACAGAGGAGGGCCAGGATCTCTTCTCGATCATCCCAGTTTGCAGGACACGGAATAAGGGGCTCAAGTTACAGGAAGCCAGATTCCTCCTAAACATCAGAAAAAATTCCTTGACTGTTAGAGCAATACGACAATGGAACCAATTACCTAGGGAGGTAGTGGGCTCTCCCACACTGGAGGCATTCAAGATGCAGCTGGACAGCCATCTGTCAGGGATGCTTTGACTTGGATTCCTGCATTGAGCAGGGGGGTTGGACTCAATGGCCTTATAGGTCCCTTCCAACTCTACTATTCTATTATTGTGAAGGATCACCAACAGGATCCTTTGCGTGAGTTCGGCGCTTAACGGGTTAATCGGCACTGAATTACAGCCCGTCCGAGCTCTAGCAACCACCCACGAGGCTTTTACACACAAAAGGAAACCGCAGCTCTTTAAATGCCCAAATAAGGCTTTTATTTGTTTATACAATAACACAGAACGGAACTAACAGCTCTTCAGGAATACTATACTGTCAACACAACCTTAGTTGACCCCCGCCTTACCCAATCAGCAGGCTCCCAGGCTAGCGGACTGAATCTAGTCGATGTCCTCAGACCAAAGACTATACGCCTAGTCAGTTTCAGCCTAGCTCCGGGTAGGCTGTCCGTGGATGAGAACGGTGTACTCGGACTGCTTGCTTTGAGGTGGATCTGGCCCCGAAGTACCCGTGGTTCCCAACAACCCTCTACCGGAAGGGAGAGGGGTTTTCTACCCCGGATTTCCCGCTCTCCCCGCCCTCCAGGTCAGGTGGGGGGCTTATGCCTGCCCCTTCATTTCAGGTGGGCTTATTCCTGCCCAGGAAGAAGGTGACGTAGTGGTACTTTGCAGCTCTTTGAGACTGCCCTGCTAGTTGATGGTCCTTGATGGTCCTTCCTGGACTTTTGTGGATCTCCACCGAGGCCCTCCTTTGTTTGGGCTGACGACTTGTCTGGTTGCTTCTCCGGTGATCTCATCCCTCCTCCCTCGCCCCCTCCCTTAGGGGAAATGTGTGTGTGTGTGTGTGAGTGCAGACTTGTGTTTGGGCTTTCTCCACAATTATCTTTTTTTTTTTTTTTAACATCTGCCTTATGGTGACTTTTAAAAACTTAACATACAATTTCAGTACCAGTCTGCCCAGTGGAGATGGGCAAAGCACTATTGAGACTTCTCACAGGTACTGGCCCTTAATTAGTTATTTCCTCCTTACCCCATCTTTTAAAGTGACTTCTGCTTTTTGGCTACTGGAGCTTTAATTAGTAGTTTTCTGTTAACTCACAGCCAGATCATAACTGAATCGCCTTTTAATTAGTTCCTGATCTATACCAGCAGGCCCTTTAATTACACGTTTCTTCCTTTTAGCTGAGGGAATTGCTTACTGATGTTTTAATTTTAATCACAATTGTTCTGGCTAAAAAGAGGAAACCAGGGAATAGGAATAGACTAATTAAAAGGGAAATTTAGGAATGGTTGGGCTGAATAGGAAGCAACTAATTAAAGGGACAGGAACCTAGAATCATAAGCCTCTTTCAAAGAAAGGGGGCTAGGAAGGAATTAATAATTAAAGAAATGGGAGAAGTAGGACCTTTAGTGAATGGGACTTATTTTTAAATAAATATATATATTATGATTTTGCCTGTAGTGATGGGCTTTTTTTTTTTTTTTAATATTCTAGGGAATATAGTGCTATATGAAGTGCCCTGGTGGGCCACCATTTAATTGTGTTTCCAGCTGAAAACAGAAGAGCAATGTCTCAGCAGTACTAAAAGAACTAGTCTAGAAACAACCAAGGAGAGAATTTTTAAAAGCCAAATTATTGACCTTATTGGAACAAAGGATGCAGAAAAGGAAGTGAGCGTGCCTTTGAAGTTGCTTTTATTATAGCCCCATCTAGTGGCTGCATTAACATTTAGCCCTATATTATACCTGACGCAGCTTTGAGTAGAAAAGAAGCACTGGGTCTGTGATCTCTATGCACACTTAAGCTCACATTACCTGTGACGGTGACAGACCTGCATCTACAAGGCCAAGCACTGGTCAGCCCTGATAACATCTAAAACAGAGGGTTGGGTATGACTTAAAGCACCAAAGGGGCAGATAAGCAGGGTATGCTGGCCTTTCCTCATCTTGGTGCTTTCTTCCTTTGTCCATGCACTGTAAACCAGTGCTGCTATAACTTGTCATCTTTGCTGAATGACGTTCACTTTGCATGTCTTTGGGATAAAAGTGCCTGGGGGAGGGGAAAGGCTGTGGTGGGGAAGATGGCAGTTCAGAAGAGTGCCCCCCCTCTTTTAATCACCCCCTCTACCTATGCATCCCTTTGGTGCTTTAAATTATACTCCCCACCTCACCCCCAAACTGCTTAGGCAAGTTTGGGATATTTGAAGAAATTGGTCTCCCAGCTTATATAGTGTGTGGGCCTTACTATATACAGGCCTGTGGCTCATGCTGGCTCAGCTTGTCTGAGTGTGGAAAGCTAAGCAGGGTCAGGCCTGGTTATTACTTGGATGGGAGACCCCTTCTCTAGTTTCCTGCATTGAGCAGGGGGTTGGACTCAATGGCCTTGTAGGTCCCTTCCAACTCTATGTTCTATGAATCTATAAACTTCTGGGGGTCAATACCCCCCAGGAACTCACTTGGGGCTGCCCCCCAAAACTGGAGCTGCATTTGCTTCTGAAATTTAGTGGCGCAGCAGCAAAAGAGCCAAATTTTCCTTTTAAAACAAGGCGAGTGGGAAGAGCGTGCTTTGTTTTAAAGCAAAATCATACTCCCTGGACAGCCTCATAAAAGTGAGGGGGGGGGACATATTGCCCAGAGATTGCATGTTGTCCTCTTCTGCTTTAGAGTAAATATCACTGAACTGAATAGGGCTTGCTTGCTTCTGAGTAAACATGCAGGATCAGGTTGTAAGAGTGACCAAACTACCATGAAAATATCATGGAAGTTAAAAACTGTTAGCTTTGCTTTCTGCTTCCAATTTGCTCTGCTTAGCTTTGGAAGTGAAACCACAACGGTCCTCTTTATATCATTATCTGGTTTAAACAAATGCTGGATGTTGCCAACTTAACCAGACTCCTGAAAGAACCATCTCTGTGCAAAGGCACCAACACACAGGATCAGGGAGCTCAAGCTCTACCAGAGGTGCAAAGAGACAGCTTATTTTTTCATGCCACTGCTGGTTCCCGCTCCAGCGCTGGTGCACTTGGTTGGCCACTGCGGGAAGCAGGATGCTGAACTAGATGTGTGCACAACTACCATGATTAAGGGTGGCCGGGTGACCGGCCAGATGGGCGATTAATAAGTATAATAAATAAATAATAGTTCCACTGGAACATCCTGAGATGTTTTATCATTGGTCTATTAGAGGTACATCACAGGGAAGGAGAGCTGATCTGCAAGTGTAACAGAATCACATCCTGGTAAAGCTGCAGTAACATTCAGATTCTAGGTCGGATATCACATGCTGCAATGCTTTCCAAGGAAAAATGTCATGCACACAGACAAAACTAGCCTCAAATCCTTCTCTACTGCTACCCTCCTCTCCAAAAACACCAAATTCCTCCAGCCTTTTCTCATAGAATTTGCTTTCAGGATCTTTTATCATCTCTATAAACTTTCACACTTTTAGACCAACTTATCCTTTGGACAAAATTTCCAGTTAAGTTCTTGGTACTAGACACATTGCCAAACCAGCTGGCTTAATGGCTGCAGTGCTGTAACGATACACATAACTAAATAACCTCTTTTACTATATCTATCAAACAGTAGATGTCTCCCTTTGCTTGTGGCTGTGTGATGCGCCTCTCATGTGCGCTAGGCAAACACAGACAGCCAGTATTAATTTTTCCTTCCCAAGCTAACATTCCCATCATGCTTTGTAGAAAATCCACAGGGGAGAGAAGATAACGTTGAGTACAAGCACTGAGAACACAGCACCATGAAAGCAACAAATTATAAACTCCATCGAAGAGAGAGAGATATATTTTTTCCCTGTCAGTAGGATCACAGGCCTGGTACTTTAGTCAAAGCCTGCGTCTTTGCCAGCAGGTTCAAGAGAATCATCTGCAAGCACTAAGTGATTCCTTTCAAGCGAAGATTCTCACGACGACGACAGCAACCGAACGGATTACAGGGCACAAATAGTGGGAAAGAAAAGCTGCTTCAAAATAATACAGCCAAGACAATGGGGTTACCGTTCCGGTAGCAAAGCGAAGTACAGGAGGGGATTGCAATGAAAGGGAAGCGCGATATTTGCGCACCTCAGAGGGCTCTCACGTGTAGTGGAATTTGGCAGGACTCATGTATCTCTCGCTTGTTACTCTACCCCTCGAACAATGAGGCTAAACCCCACATGTGTAAGAGCTAGTAGTTACTGGCAAAAAAAGGAGAAATTCTTCTACCTAATCACACTGCATGCAAAATCAGGAGAACAAAAGGACTCTGCGATGCTTCTATTACCATTGGGGAGATAATTAAGAATGAATGAAATATTGTTCTGTGGATTGGAAATGAATGTGAAAACCTTCTTAGGAACAATTCTGTCTGTTGCGTTTGGGCTAAAGTTTACCCTCCTCTGCAGGGTTGTGTGCGTGTATGTGTGCTTTTGTCTGTATAAAAATTTGCATGGCATTTAAATAAATGCCCTGCATGATGGCAAACTTTGCTTTATTTGCATAAACACACAAAGCTGTTTCCATTATTACTGATATAACCTGGCATCAATAAAAAAGAGACAAAGAATAAATTGAGAAAATCCTATGCTACAGGCTAAGGAAGTAAGGAAGATTTTTCTTTTTGGTCCATTACACACTCCTGCTAGTGCAGTGGTGCAGAACCTCTTTCAGCCCGAGGGTCGAATTCCATTTTGGAGCTCTCGTGGGCCACATCCCAGTGATGGGCAGGGCAGAAGGCAAAGGGGGTGGGGTCAAAAAACAAAAGAAGTACCACCATATCTTAACTTAAAGCTCTTACTGCCAGTAACTGAGCATTGGGAAAGGCATTTCAAACTTTTAGAATGTGGGGGCGGGAGTACACATAAGCCAGGAAATGAAACATTTGGTGGTTGTGGGAAACCCCGGAGGGCTGGATTGGAACCCTGGGCCTGAAGTTCTGCACCCCTGCGTTAGTGCAATACCAAAGGATCTCTCACCGTTAGCTGTTAGCTGGCCTAACAAGCCATCTTTACAGGCTAAATTGATGCCAAGAATTGCATAAATTGATGCTGTTTCGTAATAAAGATATGATGGTCAGACCATGGATTCATGGCCCACTATCGTCTCAGAGTTTCAGATACCAGTTTTTCCTAGCCCGGGACCCAAGACCATTTACTTGGAGGTGCCAAGAAACACAGCAGTAGCCAGGATCATTGCAAGCTAATCAAACTGAAGATTATTGGGGCTTCTCTCTCTCTCTACATACACAGTTTGGGGGTACTCCTGGACTTGGCCCTTAACCTGGAAGCCCAGGTTACAGGAGTGTGTTAGCACAGCTGAAGCTAGTATGCCAACTGCGCCCATTTCCTTAAGATGTCTGATCGGGCCAGTCATGCATGCCTTAGTTACATCCCGTTTTGACTACTGTAATTTATTTATTTATTTATTTTATTATATTTATACCCCACTTTTTTTCCTGCAAGGGACCCAAGGCGGCTTACATAATCCTCCTCCTCTCCATTTTATCCTCACAACAACCCTGTGAGGTAGGTCAGGCTGAGAGTCAGTGACTGGCCCAAAGTCACCCAGTGAGTTTCATGGCTGAGCGGGGACTAGAACCCGGATCTCCCAAGTCCCAGTCCAACACTCTCACCACTACGCCACACTGGCTCTCATGAGACTCTGTAATACGCTCTGCATGGGACTGCCTTTGAAAAGTGTTTGGAAACTTCATCTGGTCCAGAGTGCTGCAGCCAGGCTGTTAACCAGGGCCAGTTACAGGAAGCACGTTACTCCCTTGTTAGAACAGCTTCACTAGCTACTGGTCTGTTTCCAGGCACAGTTCAAACTATGGCCTATAAAGCCATACATGGCCTGGGACCAGGCTCTCTAAAAGACTGCCTCCTCCCATATGAGCCCACTCAGGTTTTAAGATGTTCAGGAGAGGCCCTTTCAGTACCGCCACTTTCAGAGACGCATTTGGTGGCAACGTGAGAGGGCCTTTTTGGCGGCTGCTCCCAGGCTGTGGACTCACACTGGCTCAGCTTGTCTGAGCGTGGAAAGCTAAGCAGGGTCAGGTTATTACCTGGATGGGAGACCCCTCCTCTAGTTTCCTGCATTGAGCAGGGGGTTGGACTCGATGACCTTGTAGGCCCCTTCCAACTCTATGATCTATGAACTCCCTTCATAGATTCATAGATCTATGAATCTATGAACTGTCCTTTCACCAGCAAGCAAATATATTTTTATGCAAGCAGGCTTTTGGCATGTAAGCGGGTCTGTTGGTTTGGGTGCTTTGTTTTTAAGTGAGCTTTTAATGTATTATTTTAATCAAGTTTTTATTTATCTATGATTGTAAGCCGTCTTGAGTGCCATTTTCTTGGTTGAAAAGCAGGGTACAAATCAAATGAATAAATAATACTTAGGTCAGTGACCTGGTTCACCCAATCACTGCAGCTTAAATAAACCATGGCGGCTTGTTGAAGCCACAGCATGAGCTGGTATGTACAGGGTACCATTTGCCTAATTACTTGCCTGGGCGCTGCTTGTTGTGTTGTCCAAACCTGGGCAGCACGGCTTGTTTGAGGGGAAAACAGACCTCAAATAACCCAACAGGCCATGATTGTGTGAACCATTCCCAACTCTCAAAATAACAGAATTAGGAAAGCAGACACTGAGTTGCTTCACACGTATCCCCAACCATAGCTTGGCCTTACAGGAGTGAGCCTCAGCTCGTGCCCTCTCCCCTCCTCGCATGCTTCTTCCTGCCTTTTTGTAATTAAGAAAGGGAACTCACAGTTTGATATTATGTGAATCTGAAAGTGAGTATGCAAAACTGAAGCTCGGCCATGTAATGCCAAACTAAACCTGTGTCCCACGTGTAGACTAGAACTCCTGCAACGCAATATAACCCAAACTCTTGTTTATTGAGAAATGTGATCTTCAAATTTTGTGGTGCTGTAACTTCACATTTCTGAGCTCAGAGCATGCTGCTCCCAATTATTCATCCTGGACCCCAGCATCACACATATTCAAAAGGACAATCCTATCTGCTGTGAGAGCATATAATCAGATGAAGAACTTTAAAAAGTACAATGCAGGAATTACTCTTGGATTAACACGTGTGAGGAATGATGGGCAATGCCAACTTCAGTGGACCGGTCATGTTGTTCGAATGCTTGACTGCTGTCTCCCAAAGCAGTTACTTTATTCCCAACTCAAGGATGGAAAGCGGAATATCGGTGGTCAGTATAAGAGGTTTAAAGATGTTCATAAGGCTAATCTAAAAAAATGCAATATAAACATCAAAAACTGGGAAGCTCTGGCCCATGAACGATCTAACTGGAGGTTGGCCTTTCACAAAGGTTCCATGGACTTTGAAGAAGCCCGAGTGCAAGGTGAAAGGGAGAAATGTGCTAAGCGAAAAGCACGTCAAACGAATCCTTTACAGGACCATCTTCCATCTGGTAACCTGTGTCCTCACTGTGGGAAGCTGTGTGGATCTAGAATTGGCCTCCACAGTCACTTACGGACCCATCGCTAGAGTCTACACAATCTTCTTTAGAATTTCCTCCTTTTATCCTGGAAGACAATCTTACTCGGTCACGAGTGATCGCCTGATGATATGGGGCACGTAAAGAATGACTGTGTACCTTAAAAGCAAATTCCAGTTGATGTTATTCCAAATTCCTACTGCTAGGACAGAACGAACAGGTTGCTAGCTGCTCTGTTGCTAGTCAGCTCAGGATTGAACTACATGTTAGACTGGAGTTCTGTGACTGGAGCTCCCAATACATTTTTCTTCATCCAAAAGCAGCTGGGAGGGGCAACTTGGGCCAAAGTGTGGGGAGAAGGGGGTCCAACTCCCCCCCTTGCGCCACAGTCCTAATACACATCCTCTCACAACAGCTTTAGTCACGGAGAAGAAAACAAAACTGCACCCGTATCATTTCCTCTCCACGGTTAATAGTAGATTCTGGGGGGAGGGAATCAGTCAGGAATTGGTGCAAGGACAAAGGTCAAACCCCTAAAGCCCCTATCCAGCAGCTGCCGTTTAAAGAAGAAAACTACACTGAGAATTCCAGTCATGGAACTCCAATGTATAATTTGGCCTTCAGAAGGTATGGTTCAAAATACGTGTGTGCAGTGATTGCTGTTGCTGTCCAGTTTACTACGTAACTCCAGTTCTCTGCTCCTCTACCACTAGCAGCAGCATTCAGTGTCCAAATGTGCTTTAGTGTGTTAGGCTGCAGGCACAGAGCTAACCAAGTCACGAGAGTGCTGCTTTGCCTCATCTGCTACCCTCCCCTCAGCCTGCAAGAAAGCTGATATTTGGCTTTTTCATCTACCACCTTGAAAACATGCCTAAGTATTCCACAATACCTTGAACATATTACAGAGTTTAACATTGTTTTAATAACTGCAAATATTATTACATGACCTTTGAGGTCTGTTTTGCAATCCAGCTCAAGTTTGTACTGGAGCAGGTACCCATCTTGGCGCACAGACTGACATTTTGGATTCCCTTCTCCCTGCAGTTTCAGATGAGTTACGGTAAATGCAGTTGTGTTGCCCAGTTTTACAGCTCTTGTTGCATCTAGTGTAAAAAAAAAAAAAGGAAATCAAATAAATTTCTTCCATATCCTCAAAGGAATTCTGCCAGCTCATAGTAACTCTTTGAATGTGTTAGTTTGGGAAAGATACCCAAAACACCTATTTCGTAATTTCTCAATATCACTAGGGTGTGCTATAGCTCACGAAATCTCAGAGAGAGGCGGTATTATAAGTCATCTTTGCCATATTACTCAGCATTTTAAATTCAGTGAAAATAACTTCAGTTGAATAACATGTCTACATTTAGAACAATGTATGTTATTTGGAAGGATGAACTGGATAAAACAGTATTTATCAACTTACACTGTATTGTTTGGGTTTTTTTTATTAAAGCAATATATAGCATGTTTAAATGTTCAAAGCATTTTACATATATTATCTCAACATACTGTTTCAATAATCCTTGCGAAATAAAATGATAGTATTTGTACAGAACTTTGAAGTCATCATCGCAGTAATGCTTAGAACAGCCCTATAAAAGTAGGCCAGTATTATCATTCCCACATTGCAAGTGGGGCCTAGACTTTGAAAGAATAGTGACTTGCCAAAGCATAGTTTTCATTGAGTAGTAAGTACGGTACATGTCTTGGGTTTTTTGGCTTCAGACTGTAGGTGCTCTTCATGTGGCATAGTGGTGAGTGTTGGGCTGGGACTCAGGAGATCCAGGTTCTAGTCCCCGCTTGGCCATGAAACTCACTGGGTGACTTTGGGCCAGTCACTGACTCTCAGCCTAACCTACCTCACAGGGTTGTTGTGAGGATAAAATGGAGAGGAGGAGGAGGATTATGTAAGCCGCCTTGGGTTCCTTGCAAGAAAAAAGGCAGGGTATAAATGTAATAAATAAATAAATAAATGTGTTCCTCCATATATGATTTATTTATAATAAATGTAATAAATAATAATATATAAACTCTGCACATCCAGCCCAGAATTCACTCTGACAGCAGTTCTCTAGGGTCTGAGGCAGAGGTCTTTCCCATCACCTGATCCTTTTAATCGTAGATGCAGGAGATTAAACCGGGACTTCCTGCATGCAAAGATGTACATGGGCCTTCCCATAGTCCTACTGAGGAATAATCAGATACAGGCTGAAAACAGAGAGGCAATTGTTCTTCCACACCCTTGACCTGATGGAGTAAATTAATGAAGAGCACAACCTATGCTGAAGTAGACATGTAACTGTTTCCTCATCATTCATCTCACTGGCAAACCAGACATTTGGCAGTCCTGTGGCAACAGGATCAATGCAAGTTGAACTGCAAGCTGAATGTGCTAAAGCAGTCACATGAATTACTTTACTACTTGCTGAACTCTGCAGATTCATTCAATCCATATATCACAGCACACATCTTAGGTTGTGAGTGCAGTCAAAAGGGAGTGTGGAACATGGATGAATCCAGAAGGGGGGGTATCCCTCAAATCAGTGTTGCATAGACCCCATCAGTGTAGTCATCTAGTACTGAGAATGAGTATAAACATGTGGTTTAGAAATGCACATGGGCAGAAGAGAGCCTGAGCACTTGAAAGACTTCCTACTCCCATATCAATCTGCCCATGTACTGACATCTTCAGAGGCACTCCTCCAGGTCCCTCCAACACCAGAGATCTGAAAGGTAGCAACAAGGGAGAAGGCCTCCTTGGTTATGGCCCTCTACTTATAGAATTTGCTTTTTAGGCAAGTTTGCCTACTTTAATGACTTTTCAGCACCAGGCCTTTTACAAACATTTTTTCTCATGCCTTTTAACCTGGTGAAATGTTGTATGCTGCCATGTTTTATTATTGCTTTATATCTTTTTTAATACAAACCTCCCTGAAAATAATTATTGAAAGGTGGTATATAAATTCATTACATTAAATCAATAAATTGTACAGAGCAGAATCCGGATAGCTAGAGCAGAACTAGGATTTATATATACTAGCAATGGCATTCGTCTTCTGCTTGACTAAAGAGGCAACTAAAAAGGCATCACCTATTAGTCAGGCAGCAGATTTAAATTTATTTTTGAAACACACAAGCACTTAGAAAAACTGCAGATAGCAAGCACCATCTTTGATGAGGCATTCCCCCTTGTGTGATGAGAAGGGGGCATTGCCTCTTGTAAGATGATGTTTTTCCCCTTTAAAACTATTGTTTTGAACTGGGCACGGGACATGTGTGGTTGCTGGATTGCAACTCCCATTGCAGCTCCTCACCATTAGCTATGTAAGCTAGGGCTGATGGGAGTTGCAGTCCAACAACTGGAGGACCACATGTTTCCCACAGTTATTTAACTGGGTGACAGCCACACACACACTTTTTTTTTTAAAGAACAAGTTTCTGGTCTTTATATTTGTAGAAGAAAGCTTGGAAACTTGTGGGCAGTAGATGCTAAATGGTTCAAAACCAAAGGTAAATGCAACATGGTTCATGGAATAGATGCAGCTATCAATGATGAGGGCTCCCCAGAGTTCCCAAGCACCACCTCCTCCTCCTCCTCATCATTAGATTGCTGCTTCATTACACTGGTATTTGTTCATCCTTTCCCATTTTTATTAAGGCACTGCCTTTCGATCTTCATATATTGGAAAGCTAAAGATGTTTACTAAAAATAACTTTGGAGCCGCTAAAAAATGCAGCCTTTCACTTGTAAGTTTCCACCAGCTGGGCCTGTCTGCTTTAGAATTGACACCCTTGAGAGTTACAAATAGGATTTAAGGAGGGAAAATGTTTTATGGGAGGATGACGAATAGCTTCTATTTTTAATGCTCATTTTACCGAAATATTGTGCAGAGTCCTCTTTCTTTGAGAAAGACCTTTATTTTAATTGTTTTGTTGTTGATTTATTTCCCAAATATCTTCATTAACTGCAATTGGGGAGAGGCATGATACATATTTATTGATTTCAGGTCACCTGTATTAGGCTTAGCATTAAGTTTCTAAGCAAGTTCTTTCCTTGCTCTATTATATGAAGAAACAGAGGTTAATTTGAGCTCAGGCCTAGTTCTATAGACATAGGCTGCATTATACCGATTCAGACCATTTGTCTATTTAGCTCAGTATTGTCTACATCAGACAGGTGCCTTGTTTCCTTGCAAAATCGCTGTGACTTTTGCCACCGCAGCAAATTCCACCACCACCACCACCCCACAAAAACAGCATGGGGAACATGTGTTGCCCATGGGCCTGTGTGTTGCCCACTTCTTGTCTACACTGACTGGCAACAGTTCTCCACGGTTTTTCAGACCTACATGGAGGTGCCAGGGATTGTACCAGGAGTTATTTGCACGCAAGACATAGATTTCATAATCATAGAGTTGGAAGGAGCCTACAAGGCTATCGAGTCCAACCCCCTGCTCAATGCAGGAAACTAGAGGAGGGGTCTCCTATCCAAGTAATAACCAGGCCTGACCCTGCTTAGCTTTCCACGCTCAGACAAGCTGAGCCAGCGTAAGCCACAGGCCTGTGTTCATGTGCTCTACCACTGAGTTGCTCTACCAGAGAGCTCCAGCCCTTCTTACTCTATAGCAGGGTTCTCCAACCTTGGGTCCCCAGATGTTGCTGGCCTACAGCTCCCAGCATACACAGCCAGCATGGCTAATGGCAAGGGATTCTGGGAGCTGTAGTCCACAACATCTGGGGACCCAAGATTGGAGAGCCCTGCTCTATAGGATTAGCTCCAGAAACTGTTTTTAAATGCAGGGGCTTCTAATGTGTGAAGTAGCAATAAAGCAAAAAATGCATCTAAAATATGCTCAGACTGAATTTTTTCCACCATCTTAAGAAATCCAATATAATTTTTCAGGCATTTGGCAGTGAGTGGTTTTATAAAGTCACAATGGTCTCTGACTGACAAACACATTTTTTTCAAGACAGAAAATTGTGGGGGCCCATAGCATAAATGATGCACCCATATGCCACAGCAGATATCACCTTAGAAGAAACATTCCTCCTCTCTTGCAGAGGAAGGGAATGCCTCTCCTGAGATAGGATTTGACATCTGCAGGTTTTGTAAGTATTTGCATTAAAATAATCTTTAAAATTTAAGATCTGCTGACTGATTAATAGAACTTGGAAGGGCACCTTTTTTGACCATCAAGTACTTTTGATCTATTAATCTAACCAATTAAGTTGACTGAAACTAGAGCTGCACTGTTTAAGAACTACAAGCAGTACCTGAAAAAAGCCATAACTCAGAACCTGGTTCACATGTGCATGTTCATCACTTGATAACTCTGACATTAAATGATGAGTTGCATATGTGAATGGGCCATCACACATATAATGCCAGACAGAATTTTCATATCACCTAAAACACAATACAGACATACAGCTGCCCATCAAGTGTAAAGAAAACAAGTCATGTACATGCACGAGTGAACCAGTCTCAACTCTTAGAAGTATAAGCATGACTACTATAATACATGAGTGTATGACTCTTGCAGGCACCTCTTGGATAGTGTCTGTGACATCAGATAATGATAAGTAACACAATATCCCTGCCATGCTAAGTTGTTATTTTTTTCCTGAATACAATAGTGCAATAAATTCTGGGTGCATGTTAGTACAACATTTTGATTAAATGTGCTCTTAATTGAGTAGCAGATTCGTTAACAATTATTTTTAATGCAAATATTTATAAAAACTGCACATGGAGTTAGCCATCTTAAAAGAGGCATTTCCTCCTACATTAGAGAGAAGAGGGAATACCTCTTCTAAGATAATTCCTACTGTGACACATGTACATCATCTTAAAACAAAAGCAGCAAACTTTCCTATAGATTATTTTCTTATATGCAGAGCAAATCTGTGCAGATACATTCATAAATTAATGTACTAACATTCATATGATTAATTGGCTGAGATTTCTATAATAGGGCAATAGTTCTAGTGCATATCTACTTGAGGTCTCCCTATCGCATTCCACACACAGACAGTAACACCTTATCATTTCAGAAACATTTTAAGAGTTGGGTAAGAATGCTTTAAATTAATAAATCCTAAACAGGGTGTAGTTCTCCCTCCCCATCACGTTCAACAGCATTTATAAAAACTGCCCTTAGGAGTAAAATTGACGTATTTATTTATTTATTTATTATATTTATGCCCCGCCTTTTTTCCTGCAAGGAACCCAAGGCGGCTTACATAATCCTCCTCCTCCTCTCCATTTTATCCTCACAACAACCCTGTGAGGTAGGTTAGGCTGACAGTCCGTGACTGGTCCAAAGTCACCCAGTGAGTTTCATGGCCGAGCGGGGACTAGAACCCGGATCTCCTGAGTCCCAGTCCAACACTCTAACCACTACGCCACACTGGTTTGACCAGAAATGGCTTGCAATCAATTTCTCCACTGCACTCACTGTCTTGTACAGGACTAAAAGGAGTCCCTGCAATTAGGACAGGAGAAAACAGAACAAAGATAGGCTCCCTCCTGCTCTTCTTCTCTCATTAGGTCTGTAGTTATCAAGTTACCAGTAGTTATGAGCACCATTTTGGGGATGGAAAGGCAGGATATCAATTGGATTAATAGTAAGTAATATCAGTGCCAGTTCAAGATTGGTGCCACGACAGCGCTGAGGAAGAAGGTGCTCTGCAGTACAGATCAGCAGCTGGAGGCCCCTGCCTAAACCCAGGCTTCTGCGATGTACTCCCTGGCCCCTTTGCCCAACTGGAGACACGTGAGGTGGGAAGAAAATGCTACATATGGCAACAGAACTCACTAGCAAGCCACTTTAGGTGAAGACGACTGCGGTGCTGACCCATCAACTCTCAGCCATTTCTCTAAGTCAGTCCTCAAGGGAAACCAGTAGCAGTAAAGCCATGTTAATCAGTTTCAATCTTCACCCCCACTGCACATCTCCACACATCTTTGATTAGAGGGCAAGACTTCAAGTATGAATTGGTCCTAAGTGGGCACAGCCTCATGCTTATTTTATCTCGAGCTTTCCTTTTTGCACTTGTTAAGCCACTTAACAAGATTTCTCAGGGATCTGCTGTAGACAATGAAGGTCCCCCTGAAGGCCAGTTAAGTTATAGGCCTGTAATGAGAATAAATCATAACCATATACCAATTTCTACCAGTCTTGCACAGAGTTAGACCTTCCTACATAAATATCCACTGCAGAAATAAATCAGAGACATTAGCAAGAGCCCTGCCAAATGAAACAGCAGAAGTCTTAACAGTTATCAGGCCAGTTAACAGAATAAACCTATTAAATAAATAAATTTGCTCTCCACCAATTTATGTCACCGCTGTACTTAAAGTGAAACCTTTTAAATGAACAGATTTACTGTGTATGGAGATCTCCAGTGGGCTTGGGTAATTATGGAAAGGCGAGGCATTACTTTTAAAGTGGATGAATGGGTTGATACTTTTTTGATTTACTGCTAGAAACAGAAAAATGGTAATGGCACAAAATACACTTTTGCAAAACCCTTTTGGCAGACAGAAAATGTTTGATTTACCTAGGGCATCCATCAGGTTCTGTATTTTAGATCAAAGCAGATAGATGGCAAGGCAAAATGGATATTATTTTTGTGTGTGCACGCATGTGGGGGTGGAGGGGGGTTGCTACTGCTTTCCTGTTAACACTGCAAGTTAAATTAAAGGTGGGGGAGGAGGGAAGGGGGGATCCTATTGTGCCAATGGAAAGGAAGTCAATCATAACTCATCGGTTAATCTAGCAAATGGATTTTCTGTACTGCTGGGATTGGAAAGAGTCATATAAATGCAGTACATGCCATCCTTGTCTCCCCCCACCCCCAATCCAGGACCATGTCCGAGTTTGCTTCTAGAGGCACTTCTATGGAGGTGTTGGGGGTTGGGTGCACACCCATCCAGTGTACCCAAGCACTGCAGGCACCTTGGAGCCTGTGAGCAGCCCACTGGCCTCCCCAACTCCATGTATCTGCATGCGCAGCAGAGAAGGAAAATTCCAGGCTGTGCTTCAGTCCACTCATGTGAAGATGGGATGCTTCCATGACAAATCCTGCGCTCTTTTCCTGGGATAATTTCCTACAATTTCAGCTATACCTTAAGCACCCCAAAGGACAGGAAGTTTCTATGAGGAAATACTATGTCAGAATGACATCCACAGAATGCACCTTCCTCTTGGACTGTACCACATGCATTTTCTGATCATTTCAACTAGCCCACGGCCTAATAAATCACAGGGTGGTTGTGCAAATAAAATGAGATAAACCTATTGATATCACTTTGAGATCAGGTAGGATACTAACTTAATATAGATAGATAAAATTATCTCAGTCACAGACTATAAAAGAAGATGGGGAGTATACGAATTTTCAGGAATAGGAGTGAAAGGGGAACTACCCGGTAATCCCAAAGTCTACGAGTGTATTCAACACAACCCCTGCTGGTGTTGTTTCATGGGCTTCATTCTTCTATTAATTTTTAATGTGGCAAAATCTCCACAAATTATCATCCTTCCATATTATATGGTATTTCATTTGTAAATGTTATAACAGGTTGTACTTACTGTGCCAGGACAAGCTCAAATTGTCAAAGTAAATATCCGCTACCAACAAGGAGGCTTGTGGATTCAAAATACCCACCGCACAAAACTGTGTGTGCCAAAAATCACCTAGTGGTGACTCTAATGTGCGAAAAAGTAACATGTGAATCAGTCCTCAGTTGGTGAGGGAAAAGACTGCCGAAATCTACAGACTTTGTTTGTCCTCAGCAATATTTCTGCACCTTCTATTGGCCTAGAAGCAAAGCCCCTTGCTATTTTGAGGCATGAGAATTTCTGTACTATACCAGACAAATTTACGTAGTTGAACATGCCAATGTCCTTTGACCTGCTTAAAAATAAATACGACCTACCAAATTGTCATCTTTATGAGTATTTACAGCTGAAGCGCTTTGTAAACTTAAGAACTAATTTTCCCCAAAGGAAATCTGTACTTCCTTACCCTTGATAAACTGTTGATAATGCAAGCTGCTACCAGATCTGCAGTTCCTCTTTCTAACAGTCCTTATTTCCAGCAACATATGCAGATTCTACAGACTAATGATCTGCAAAGTTAGGCCTTACTAGAAATGGCATTTGTTGCTTCAGATGAAAGGAAGTAGTCAGCATATACTGGCAAACCACTGCATTCCACAGCTGGAAATCCTTTTAAGGGATAACATGCAACCCAAGGGACAAATGAAGGCTCCCTCCTACTTGGCATTTCATTGTGCCTCAGACAGGTGCATCTGTGCAATCCCGGAATTTCTGCCCCTTAATTTTCTAGACCTCATAGCTCAAGTGGGAATAATGTTGAAAATGTGAGGGCAGTATGCTTAAAAGGGCGAGGTAAAACAGAGCACAAATAATAAGAACCCCACATTTCAAAGCTACTGACTTACCGCATTTCTCGCGCCATAAGACGCACTTACCATAGGGCATGTTAAAAAAAAATTTTTTTTTTAAATCAGCTGTTCCGCGGGGAATCAGCTGAGAGGCAGGGGCTTGACCCGCCCCACCCAGGAGCCCTCCGCTCTTCCCCGGACCAGCAAAGGAAAGTTAAAAAAAAAAAAAGTAAATTAAAAAAAAAAAATCAGCTCTTCCGTGGGGAATCAGCTGAGAGGCAGGTGCTTGCCCCGCCCCACCCAGGAGCCCTCCACTCTTCCCCGGACCAGCAAAGGAAAGAAAAAGAAAAAGAAAAGTTTAAAAATATATATTTTTTTAAATCAGCTGTTCCGCGGGGAATCAGCTGAGAGGCGGGGGCTTGCCCTGCCCCACCCAGGAGCCCTCCGCACTTCCCCGGACCAGCAAAGGAAAGTGAAAGAAAAGGGGGGGAAAGTAAAAAAAGATTTTTATTTTTTTTAAATCAGCTTTTCCGCGGGGAATCAGCTGAGAGACGGGGGCTTGCCCTGCCCCACCCAGGAGCCCTCCACTCTTCCCCGGACCAGAAAGGAAAGTAATTTTTTTTAAAAAAAGGTAAAAAAAAAATTATTATTTTTAACAATATTCGCTCCATAAGACGCACAGACATTTCCCCCTATATTTTTGGGGAGGGAAAGTGCATCTTATGGAGCGAAAAATACGGTAGTCTAGGGGAGCAGCAAATGAAAAAGGGTCATATTGAAGATGTTATAATTAAGGGCAAGGATCTAGCCCACCCTTCCCCAACTGGGTGTCCTCCAGATGTGTTGGACTACAGAGTTGTAGTCCAACACATCTGGAAGGCACCAAGTTAGGGAAGGCTCACCTAGTCTCTTCTTCATCCTAAGGATGAAGTGCCACTTCCACAGTCCCAGGAACAGGGAAGCTGTGCTGTTATGGATCTCGAGTAGCTCAATACACAAAACATTTCAGAACCAAAAAACTAAAATAGCAGCCTTGAGTGCCATTAGCCGCCTTGCATGCCGTTTTCTGGTAGAAAGATGGGGTAAAATAAAACAAATAAATAAATAAATTAGAATAATGCAATTATTTTATCAGTGTAAGACGTTCTGACACATGGAATATTTAATTTATATCTTGCCTTTCCACCAAAAATGGCTCTCAGGGTGGCTAACAATAATAAAATGAAGAGTAAAATAGAATCTTAATTAAAACAATCATAAAAACTAAACTAAAAGCACAATAAAAGAAAAACAGCACCCAACCCAACAAAGCCCTCTTCAGCAACAGACCAGCTTATATATCAAAGCCCTACCAGACTAAAAATACCTTTGCCTGCTGGCAGAAGGACAATAGAGAGGGGGCCAACCTAGCCTCCCTCAGCAGGGAGTTCCCGAGACTGGGAGCAGCCACCGAGAAGGCCCTCTCTCACATCTCCACCATATGTGCCTCTGATGGTTATAGGACCAAGAGAAGGGTCTCCCTGGAAGATATTAAAATCCTAGGTGGGCTTGTATGAGAATACGGTCTTTCAGATAAATCATTCAGAAAATGTCCAATTTTGGACACTGATGATGGAGACCAGGAGAGATTTTGTTGTTGTTGTTTGGCTTCACATGCAAGTGAGACCAACGTCAGTATTGCAAAGCAGACTCGAGATTTTAAAATAGCCAGCTGCAACAGCCTTCTGTGAACTATCATTAGAGATGTGAAGGGCTGGAAAAAAAACAGAAAAAATTTGGGGCAGGAACCCATTCCCCCCACCTTCCCCCCCCACCGGGACTAATTTTTTTCCTGAAAAATTGAGCAGCCTTGGATTATTAATATTTTCTTTCAGAATGAATGAAATAAATAAATAATAAAATTTAAGACAAGGTGTTTATATATTGTTATCCAGCCTTTACTCCCCACAAATGATTTCTACAAGGACTTTTATAAAACAACAACCCTAGAGATGTAAAATTGCTGGAAATAATGAAGCCATGGGGGAAAATGTTTTTTTTTTTTAATCTTCTCTGTAAGATTCCCAACATAATTATTTCTTCCATCCCTTATTAAAATTATTGATCTAATGTATCTTTTACTGATAGTCATTTAGGGATGCTCCAAGGCATGCTCAGTTTCCCAACATGTGAGTAGAGTCACCATATCATAATATGGAAGAAAATGTGCATTCTTGACAGTTTGGGTTTTGTTCTGCAGAGTCCTATGTTTCTTGGCTTGTTCTGGTTAGATGCTGTAGCAGTCAAATAATGCAGTTCTAATCTAAAACCCACACGTGAAAAAAAACAACACTGTAGGTTATCCCGCCACTGTCACCAGATACAATGGAACAACATGCAGGTTATCACACAGACACACACACACACACACACACAATTCACTTTGAGGCTTGGGTCTACAGAACTCACTGCCAGTTTTTAATAAGTTCTCAATTAGACCTCACTACTAGGGAATGCTGCCTCAGCTATAAAACCTTTTAACTGCTGTCAGTAGAATAAACCCTCTCTATCTAAAAGAAACTCAGTAGCCTGGTTCTTATGGCATAGACATGGAACTGACACTCCCACTAAAGACAACCTTTCAGAATGAACAAAAAATAAGATGTTCATTAACAGAAACTATTTACAAAAGTGAATGAAATGTCACTCTTCAATAATAGGTTGAGATTGCTTAAAGGTTCTTAAATTAAATATAGTTTCTTACCATTCCTAAGCAGAGTCTTTCCCAGCTAAATAAGATATCAATAGTTTTTCCTGCAGACCGGATTTCCCTAAACTCCATACCACAAACAGGAACAGTTGCTGTACACCAGCATCTTCCTCTGCCTCCAGTTCTTCCTCCTTCTTCTGGTTTCTAGGATAGTTCAGATGTTTCAGAGACTACTTACCGAGTGCAAGGTGAAAGGGAGAAACGTGCTAAGCGAAAAGCACGTCAAACGAATCCTTTACAGGACCATCTTCCATCGGGTAACCTGTGTCCTCACTGTGGGAAGCTGTGTGGATCTAGAATTGGCCTCCACAGTCACTTACGGACCCATCATTAGAGTCTACACAATTTTTTTTAGAATTTCCTCTTTTTATAATTTTCTTTTTGTAATTTTATCCTGGAAGACAATCTTACTCAGTCACGAGTGATCGCCTATGTATGTGTGAAGTTCCCTCTGGTCAGATATAAAATAAGAACCTAAAATGTGCTGTGTATAACTTGGTTTGCTAATAAAATGATCATGTTTAGTATATTAAATGTAAAAGTACAGGCAGTCCCCAGGTTACGAATGAGTTCTGTTCTTAAGAATGTCTTTAAGTCGAATTTGTATGCTAGTTCGAAGAGCATAGCATTCTATACATTAAAATTGGCATTTACGCAAATTGCGTAAATTACGCAAATTGCGTAGTATACTATGCTATGTACTCTACGTAAATGACGTAGCACCGGGGAACCCAGAAGTCCATACTTAAGTATGGATTGTGTATAAGTCAGACGTTCTTAACTCAGGGACTGCCTGTATAGTTTATTCAGACAATAATTACAAATTTACTGAGTTTACTTTTAAAGGTTTTTTAATTTGAATGGTAATTTTATGAACAAACCAAATTATATATAATATAATTGATGTTGCTAAAGCAGCTTTCCCCAAAGTGTCTTTATATCTGTAAAGAGTGCTAAAAAGAAGTAGTAGTATTGCTTATTTTTCAGGTTTTCCCCAAATTTATGGTTTTTTCCAGGACTTCAAAATTTCTGGAAATTTTACATTTCTAACTATCATTATTCAGCCATGCAAGATACCATCATTAGGGATGTACCCGAGTAGCCCGGCAGACAGGAGCAAGGCCCGAACTGGGCCTGCTCGTGTCCGCTGGGCTACTCGGCCACCCGCGCGGGCTTACCTTCAGGCTCTCTGGAGAGCCTGCCTCCCTGTCCGCTGGTCCCGTCGCGTCACTTCCGGCGCAGAGGAAGTGACGTGACGGGACCCTGCTCTGTCGCGCTGGACCCCCGCGCTCTGTTTTTGGCGGGGGAAACCAGGGCAACAGGGCTGTTTAAGCCCTGTTGCCCTGGTTCCTCCCGCCAAAACAGAGCGCGGGCGGGGGTCCAGCACGCCGGAGCAGTGGCTCCGGCAGCAGCGGAGGCGCGCAGCTGCGCAGGAGCAGGTAGGATGACGGGGGGCGGGGGGGTCCTCCGGCGGTGGCGACAGCAGCGGGGGGGCCCTCCAGCGGCGGGGGCTCGAGCACGCTCCGCGCCGCTCTGAAGAGTGCGATCGGGCCGCCGCTGCTCGCGGGGGCCCGAGCCCAGAGCGAGCCTCCAGCCGACTCCAGGCTCGGCACCACCACTAACCATCATGCTACCACTTGTTCATAAAATGGACATTAGAGTGTAGCTCCAGCACAGACAACAGCAATCCTACATGATCTGGCCACAGAAACCTCAACCTGACCAAAAGAAAGACAGGTTGCTTACTTGTAACTGTGGTTCTTTGAGTGGTCATCTGTGCATTCACACATATGGGCTCTGTGCCTGCACAGAGACCGTTTCGGGAAGATTCTATAGCTGAGGAGATTTGGGCGGGAGCCCCTCCCCCCACACATGCCCTCTAGGGCCCCCCCGCCCTCTCCCTCAGTTCCCTGAGACTGCCATCGCAATCCAGTACCAAGGGAGAAAATTCTAGCAGAATTGTACTATCATTCAATAAGCACATAGACATATACATATGTTTGAATCTGAGGACTGCTCGGTACTGATATAACGTGTCCAAGGAATATCCGCTTAAGCCGGTATGCTATCGAACTCGAAAGTGACGCTGAAGTGGGGACGGAGGGTGGGTTGTGTGAATGCACAGATGACCACTCCGGTAAGCAACCTGTCTTTCTTCTTTGTGGTTTCTGTGCATCACACATATGGGCAGAGTAACAAGCTGACTTACCGGAGGAGGGTCGGTGTCGAGGTTACTGTAGGACCAACGAGAGGACAGCTATGCCAAATGCATTATCCTTCTGCGATCTGACATCAAGATGGTAGTGAGTTATAAATGTTGAAGGCGTCGACCAAGTAGCCACCTTGCAAACATCAACCATGGAGACACCTCTCGCAAAAGCCGTCGAAGTTGAAACAGCTCTGGTGGAGTGTGCACATATCGATGTCGGTAATTGTTGCCGCTTGATCTCGTAAGCCAATTGAATGCACTCAACAATCCAGGATGCTAGTCTCTGTGTCGACACCGGAGAGCCTTTTAAAGCTCCACCATATCAAACAAAAAGGCGAGGAGAAGACCTGATGGCTTCAGTACGAGATTTATAAAATGCTAGTGACCTGCGAACATCTAGTATGTGTAACTGTTGTTCCAAAGGGGTAGAGGGCGTTGCAAAAAAGGCTGGTAATACAATGTCCTGGTTAAGATGAAAAGCAGTGACTACTTTAGGCAGAAAAGTCAAGTCCGGGCGTAAGACCACCTTGTCCTTATGGAAAACCAGATAGGGAGCATCTACACGCAATGCAGCAAGTTCAGAGGCTCGCCGGGCAGAGGTGATTGCCACCAAGAACGCAGTTTTAAGTGTAACCAATTTTATGTCTGTGGAAGCCATAGGCTCAAATGGTTTTAACATCAGGGCTCGAAGTACCAATTGCAAGTCCCAACCTGGCATCAGCAAATGAACTGGAGGTATTAAGTTTTTCAATCCTTTCAGAAAACGTTTGACTAGAGGATGTGTAAATAGGGTAAAGCCCTCACAGCCATTATATGCTATGCTGACAAGCCCGCTAAGTACACCCGTATCGAGGAGATTTTTAAGCCTTTGTGCTGCAACTTGAGGAGGAACTGCAGCACATGCTGAACTGAAGTGGCTGAATATGGTACTTTAATGGTACCGAGATAGCTGCAAAAGGCTTTCCATTTTCTAGCACAGGATGCTCTGGTAGAAGGCTTCTATGCTGCTCGCAAAACCTCTTCAATCTCGAGTGGGAGAGAACGCTGTGTCATATCCGCCATGTGGTAAGTTTGAGGATGGATGGATTCGGCGGCGTGTGGCAGGTGGTGCCATAGCCGGTGTACTCCAGGAAGCCTGAACGGTTTCAAGCATTGTCAGCGTGATAGGGATGAGTGTCAGTCACGATGACGACTTAGAGACTACATCAAAAGAGGATCTTTCGTCTTTTTTTCTTCAGTCGTAGTCTCTAGCCCCAATGCCTGAGTCATCCTCAGAACTTGATCCTGAAATGTCCCCATGTCTTCAGATGGTGAGACTGCTGTTTGAGAGGAGACATTTTGGTCCGGAGAGACTGAGGAAGGTGTCGCCGACAGAAGTGATTCAGAATCAGTAGAATAACTTCCTGGAGAAGATGATCTACAGGATCAAGCAACTGTCGTTACCGAGACCGTAGGCTGTTGTTCCCTCTCTGCCTCTTGAATTGGCAACACCGATGAGGATGGAGCATTTGGCACTTCTGGAGTCGTAGAAGGCGGCCGCCTTGTACTATTGCAAGGTGATCGGCCCCTGGAATGGTACCGGCTCGAAGTACGATCCCGATAGTCCGAATCCGGAGATCTCCGACGGCGGGAGTCAGTCAGTCAGGCGATCACTCGTGACCGAGTAAGATTGTCTTCCAGGATAAAAAAGAAAATTTACAAAAAGGAGATTTTAAAAGGAGGAGAATTCTAAAGAAAATTGTGTAGACTCTAGCGATGGGTCCGTAAGTGACTGTGGAGGCCAATTCTAGATCCACACAGCTTCCCACAGTGAGGACACAGGTTACCAGGTGGAAGATGGTCTTGTAAAGGATTCATTTGACGTGCTAAGCGAAAAGCACGTTTCTCCCTTTCACCTTGCACTCGAGCTTCTTCAAAGTCCATAGAACCTTTGTGAAAGGCCAACCTCCAGTTAGATCGTTCATGGGCCAGAGCTTCCCAGTTTTTGATGTTTATATTGCATTTTTTTAGATTAGCCTTAAGAACATCTTTAAACCTCTTATATTGACCACCGATATTCCGCTTTCCATCCTTGAGTTGGGAATAAAGTAACTGCTTTGGGAGACGGCAGTCAGGCATTCGAACAACATGACCGGTCCACTGAAGTTGGCGTTGAAGGATCATTTTTTCAATGCTAGTAGTCTTTGCTTCTTCCAGTACACTGACATTTGTTCGCCTATCTTCCCAAGTAATTCGCAGGATTTTCCGGAGGCAACATTGATGAAATCTTTCAAGGAGTTGGAGGTGACGTTTATAGATAGTCCATGTTTCGCAGGCATACAATAAAGTTGGTAATACAATGGCTTCATAAACCAGTGTTTTGGTCTTCTTACAAATATCCCGATCCTCGAACACTCTATGTTTCATTCGAGAAAACGCGGCACTTGCGGAGCTCAGACGATGCTGGATTTCGCTGTCGATGTTAGCTGTAACAGAAAGATAGCTGCCAAGATAGAGAAAATGATCAACATTTTCCAGTATTGTCCCGCCAAGCTGGATAGATGGCATCACCAAAGGGTTAGCTTCCACTTGCTGATGAAGCACTTTGGTTTTTTTGATGTTAAGTGAGAGACCAAGTTTTCCGTATGCTTCTGCAAAAGCATTTAGGATAGTTTGGAGATCATCCTCTGAATGTGCGGCGACCACATTATCATCAGCATACTGAAGTTCCACAACGGAGGTTGTAATTATCTTACTTTTTGCTTTCAGCCTGCTGAGATTAAAAAGCTTTCCATCTGTTCGATATATAATTCCCACACCAGTGGGAAGTTTCCCCTCGACAAGATGTAAAATCATGGCGATTAAAATAGCAAATAATGTTGGGGCAATAACACATCCCTGTTTAACACCTGATCCCACTTTAAATGGAGCACCATGAGAGCTGTTGTTGTCCAAGACCGTAGCCGTCATGTTGTCATGAGAAGTCGCAAGATATTCACAAATTTATTGGGGCATCCAATTTTCATAAGGATAGTCCAGAGAGCTGTTCGGTCTATAGTATCAAAGGCCTTAGCAAGATCAATAAATGCCATATAAAGGGGTTGATTTTGCTCCCGGCATTTTTCTTGGAGCTGACGTGCAGTAAAAATCATGTCTACTATTCCCAATTGTAATAATAGGAATGCCATGACTCCATCGAATAAACAAATCCCTCCTGGTAGAATGGAGAACAGGATCGAACACAGCGTGAATCAGATGGTCTGCAGAACTCTCGGTCCCGATATGTTCTGACATGCCTCCCGTCATCTGAAATCTGCACCTCCTCGATCTCGAGAGATACTGATCGAGTTCGAAAGACATGAGCCCGTGTGCTTCGAGCTGGAGACGGACGAGTTGGAGGAGGCAATGATGGTGCATCTCGTTCTGTCAGTCTCGTAACTACTGGAGAGTCAATTATCTCTCCTTCTGAAACCGACGGAAGAGGGTTCTTTGAGCCTTCAAAGGAGGAGACGAAGACCTTCTTCCCGATTCCCTCGAGCCCGAGGGAACCACTATAGGGAGAGAAGGAGGTCCTTGCCCAGCCGGGCTTTTTTGAGATTTGGCAGCCGCCTGTTCTCCTGGAGGCAACGCTCTCGAGCCCGAGAGCAAAGCCGCAAGCTTCTTCGCTAATTTTCTTGCTTTTTCTTTCTTTTCTTTGCTCCGTTTTTTTTGAGGCCTCTCTCTCTCTTCGAATCTTTTTGGCATGGCTTTTGGAAAGCATTGCCTCCATATATTTGTCCAACGAGCCCGCAGACGTAACGGTGTGAGAGGGCGGCGTACTAGACCTCACTAATTGAGCGGGCGGTTCCGCAGGAGCTTGTAGGGCCTTATTCCACAGCAGGGCTTTAAGTTTGTCTGCCCAGTTTTTCCTGGCTTGTTTAGTGAAAGCCTGACAGTGATGGCAGGTGTCCACATTATGTGCCTCTCCTAAGCAGACAAGGCACAAGGAGTGGCCATCCGCCGGGGGCAATTTTGTGCCACAGCGCACACATTTTTGAAAAGGCGCCTTAGGCGGCATGACGCTGAGGTGAAGACATTCGAAAAAAACGGATAAACAATGAAAGAAGAAGACTACGACGAATGGGGGGAAAGAACAACGAAGGTTGTTGAGAAAAAGAAAAAAAAATTGAGGTAAGTTCCCTCAGCAAACTATTGTCTATCAAGAGAATCTCCATCACACGCGATGGCGGTCGAAGAGGAACTGAGAGAGAGAGCAGGAGCCCCCTAGAGGGCATGTGTGGGGGGAGGGGCTCCCGCCCAAATCTCCTCAGCTATAGAATCTTCCCAAAACGGTCTCTGCGCAGGTGCAGAGCCCATATGTGTGATGCACAGAGACCACAAAGAAGAACCAATACTTTTCAGGCTACAGATGCCACCCATTCAAGGTAAGGGACTGCTATATTATTACTTTCCCAAACACTGGGATCCACAATGGGATCCCTTTAATCACAGGTGAATCCCCTCACTCAAGGCCCCAACAAACTCAAGGCCTCACACAACAAACCCCATTGCCATGACCCTTCTCTGCAGAGTACCACTCTGCGACTCAAGTCTGACTGATATCTCCTTTACCTGAAGTTTCTTCTAACCGCCTGGACCCATGTTATACTCCATAGAAATTACAGTAACTGTGCAAGACTGAAATATGAGGACAGATCCTACCAGAGAAGAGACATTTCTGACATTTTTTAAAGGGCAAATCGAAAGCAATCAACACCCAAGAAAATGCTGCTGCGTAGGCTGGGGTGATAGCTTAGGATACTATAATGAACCTGGCAAGTGCTGTAGTGTTTTAATGTAAATTAACACAAGATAATCTCTTTGCATATTTAAGTGATGCACTTCACATTAATTAATACATATTTAAGAGATGTCTCCTTGAACAGCTGTTATTTACTTCCAGAGTTTCTCCACATTAACACTGCTTGCTTTGTTCTTCTCCAAAGTTATTCATGCTTCTTACAGCACTTTAAGAACTTGCATGGTGTAAAATTGAGCATTCTTTTCTCCCAAAGAGATGAGCCTTTCTGATAACTTAATATTTTAACATTAAACATCCAAGCAATTTTCCAAAACAGAAAGGTCAAATTCTACTTACAGCATCTGCTTGCAACAGACAAGCAGATGCTTAACGCTACTACACAAATACTTGCAGCAGTGAACATGATAAAGGGGAAGCAATCAATCTTCCCCTGTGGATTTTAAAATCAGATTTACTTTGACGCTAGCCCACTAAATCCCACAGTTACTGTTTCGTGTCTCATAATTTAAGGCCAAATTATGGGCCTTTCTGCAGTTTTTAAAGTGCGTGGACTTGGTACGTGGAGCTGCTGTAATTGAACAGAGATGCCATGAAGTATTTGATGCATGTTCTAAACGTCACACATTCAGGAGATGGATGCTTTTCCAGGTGTGTTACTTTCATGCTCCTTTGCAGTTCATCTAGACATTGCAGCAGCATGCAAATGCTTTGTTTTTCTAAAGATCTATCTAAACTGCAAACTGGTTTAATAGACATTCCCTCTCTCCAGGGAACCCTGGGAATTGAAGTTCTGATGGGGGGAGAAGGGAACTCTGACAATTCTTAGAATTCTCACCAAACTACAAATCCCAGGATTCTTTTTCTAAAGATCTATCTAAACTGCAAACTGGTTTAATAGACATTCCCTCTCTCCAGGGAACCCTGGGAATTGAAGTTCTGATGGGGGGAGAAGGGAACTCTGACAATTCTTAGAATTCTCACCAAACTACAAATCCCAGGATTCTTTGGTACTTCTTTAAGTACAACAGTTAAATTTGTATAAAACCAATATAAGTTGCCATATACCGTAGTTATTTCCTACGTGCAGAATCACAAGGCTGGAAGAAGTCAACCGATCCCAGGCTTACACTCCAAGGTTAAATCATCTCACATCAATCCATCTTGGACTCCACCAGGCAGATTAAAGCAGCTGCCTCTGGTAGACAGATTTGGGGCATCATTAAAGTGTGACAAATCATCAGTTATTTAAGATGATGATGTTGTTAATGCAGGGGGTGAGGGCACAGTTTAATTTATATCCTGCCTTTGTTCCATGGAACGTAAAAGTAGTTTGCATGCACGGAGTTCCTAGGCGGGCTCCCACCCAGCCACTGACCAGACCCAGACCTGCTTAGCTTCAGCAAGGTTGCTGATCCATATGCCTTCAGACCATGCTTTGGGATTCTTTCTGAGGACTTTGTGCCTCAGGTATCAAAATGTCTTGAAATCCCCATCTCAGATAAACTCACATGATGTGCCATATACAAAGAATAGGAGAGAACAAGACCACACTTAAATGCCTGTAGCTGAAGAGGACTTTAAATTTAATTATTGCATGACAGCACTAGGTGGAGTATAATGGTTTTCATAATTAGGGTCATAATATAAACAATGGATGATCTCACATTCTTGTACTTTGGTTTGAGACAATGCAAAACACATGTAGAATCCCTACTAAGATGTTTTGTGTGCATCCTAGAACAGGGCTGCCACCAAAATTTCGTTTTCCATTTCCCTGACTTTCCCTAACCAACTTTCGTCAATTTCTCTGACCACCATTCAAAAATAACCCCAAGTTTAAAAAATGCGTAGGTTACATTACATTAAATAATGGTTTTATTAAATGGTTTAAAACTCAGTCAGTCAGGCGATCACTCGTGACCGAGTAAGATTGTCTACCAGGATTAAAAAAAAAAAAGAAAATTTACAAAAAGATTTTAAAAGGAGGAAAATTCTAAAGAAAATTGTGTAGACTCTAGCGATGGGTCCGTAAGTGACTGTGGAGGCCAATTCTAGATCCACACAGCTTCCCACAGTGAGGACACAGGTTACCAGATGGAAGATGGTCCTGTAAAGGATTCATTTGACGTGTTTTTCGCTTAGCACGTTTCTCCCTTTCACCTTGCACTTGAGCTTCTTCAAAGTCCATGGATCCTTTGTGAAAGGCCAACCTCCAGTTAGATCGTTCATGGGCCAGAGCTTCCCAGTTTTTGATGTTTATATTGCATTTTTTTAGATTAGCCTTAAGAACATCTTTAAACCTCTTATATTGACCACCGATATTCCGCTTTCCATCCTTGAGTTGGGAATAAAGTAACAGCTTTGGGAGACGGCAGTCAGGCATTCGAACAACATGACCGGTCCACTGAAGTTGGCGTTGAAGGATCATTTTTTCAATGCTAGTAGTCTTTGCTTCTTCCAGTACACTGACATTTGTTCGCCTATCTTCCCAAGTAATTCGCAGGATTTTCCGAAGGCTACGTTGATGAAATCTTTCAAGGAGTTGGAGGTGATGTTTATAGATAGTCCATGTTTCGCAGGCATGCAATAAAGTTGGTAATACAATGGCTTCATAAACCAGTGTTTTGGTCTTCTTACAAATATCCAGATCCTCAAACACTCTATGTTTCATTCAAGGCGGATGAAGGCTGCAGCAGAGAATGGTTTTCCAATCGTCAGGGTAACCGTGCCATTGGATCATTGCCGTCCTCTGTCAAGTTTGTGTGGTGATTCGTTGTGCACCAATCTCCCCACAGAAAACAGCTTCACGCACAGGCGTCTTCCAACCCAACCCAACCCAACCCACCCACCAAAAAGTCCCATGGCGACTGGCGACGGAGGCAGGACTGTGAATCTGGAAGCCCCTAGTCACGGACCAGCACATGGGCGGTGGATGCAGACTCAGTCGCCCTGTTCAAGGAACGAGGTAGTCGAGCAGCTCGGCAGCTGTATCCACGACTGAGCAGCCCTATTTAGGATCCACTCTGCTCACCCCGTATGCGGAGGGGGCTAGAAAAGGTGCCCTAAACATAGTCTACCTCTTTCTCCCCTGACTGGATTACCGCGTCCAGTGGGGTCACCATTTTAGCGGTCGAAAAAGACATTTGAATTTTGGAACATGGAATATACGGACACTGCTGGATAACATAGTGAACGCCCTGAGCGTAGGACTGCTATTATTGCAAGGGAGCTGAGACGGTTTAAAATTGACATCGCAGCACTTCAAGAAACTCGAAGGGCAGGAGAGGGACAGTTGAAGGAAAGGAAGGAAGGTTTAAAACTATACAAGTACTGAAAGGCAATTTTCTTTTGTCAAGATAGGAGCTTCAATAGGAGTTTCTTTAAACATTGAGACTGGGTTATAAGCCATGGTGGGTTGTCATGTCATGCAAAACTGGGACGGGTTTGTCAGGGTGGCTGATTTTTGGGTTATGAACCTTCCTGACAAGCCATAGCTTCTAGTAGGGTCTGTTTGATCTTCAATGGGTTGTCATATCATCCAAACCAGACGACATGACCCATCATCGGTCAGTCCCGACTACAAACAAGCTGCTTGGCAAGAGTGGCAAAAAAAACCTTGCTGCTTTTGTCAAGTGGCTAGTGGACTGAGTAGCACTTTGGGGCAGCTGGCAAAAGCTTCCCCACATCTCTGCCACTGCTGTGAGCGGTTTTGGGCTCACTGTGGCTTGACTTTTTTTTAACCTTTTGTTTGGGGAGATCGTGAAAACTGGCTGTCAAGCCGGCGTTCTTGATCCCTACAGAGGCATCCACCAGGTGCCCCTCCAAGGACCCCCCCCGTTCAACCTTGAACAGGCTGCCCATGGTCACCCCCCCTTAAAAAAAAAAGTTGTACCGATAACATGCGCAAATAATTGACCTCATTATTATTTTTTTAACCAGACCTGCCAGATTTGCGCAAATCGGGCAGGGTGGGTTAGTGCAATGGGGTCCCTGGGTAGGTACTGGCCAGGGTGGGTGCCTACTGGCCAAATCCAGCAGGCGCTCACCCTGTATAGTGCCTACCCCAGGCTGCAGATAAGTATTTCCCCCCTTTGCAAGGAGCTGACAGCTTTGACAGGTCTGGACATGTCAGCTCTTTGCAAAGCCTCAGGAGATTGCAGTTTGCAGAAAGGGACGCTTTCCTCCCTTTTCACAGAGCAATCCCCTCATTTCTTTGGGGGAGATTAGGTGTCCCTAGTGTCCACCAAGTTTTGCAAATGTCCCCCCACTGCTAACATCAGGGGAACCTTGAAAACTGGAGTGGATTCCCACCAACAGGAGGTGGGGCTCAGTTTGACATGTGTCAAAGTAATGTCAAACTTGTGTACCCCTGGCAGCGGCATCTCAAAAAACCCACTACCCTAGTATATCTTTATCACTGACCAATTTCTATTTCCCTGACTTTCCAGAAAGTGGCAACCCTGTAGAACATGGTCTGAAGGCACATGAGACAGCAGCCATCTTGCTGGAGCTAAGCAGGTTTGAGCCTTGTATCTGCCTGTATGGGAAGCTGCTGAGGAACCCACCGTGTATGCTGCCCTGATCTCCATGGATGAAAGGCAGGATATAAAGACAACAAACAAACAATCTAAACAAAATATAAGGTAAGAAGATCCATATTGGAGCTAGATATTCTTTATTTTGAGGCACTGCCTCTTGTCATATAATATGGTAGACCCATAGAATATACTAGACATCCCTTATTGCAGAATGGCCCATTCAAAATAGTCCAAGCATGTTTGGCAGAGGTTACACATGCATATTCATCACTCAGTGGCTGCCACATCAAGTGATAAGTTGCACGTGTGAAACAGCCATCACAAACAGAACTTTTGTATTATAAGACATCACCACATTTCATGGGACTTTTCACTAAAGGCAGTTCACACATTCAGCAGAAAGTCATCAAGCAATGAACACTGAAGCCTACTTCAGACGTTACAGTTGTAGCACGTACACAATGCGGCATCTGGACACTGTTGGCAGTAATTACTGCATATAAAACAACATTAAGATGCTAGGCTCCACTCAAACCATTTCATCTTGACACAACTCCAGTGGCACCAGCAGCGATTACACTTTGAGTTAAATGAATATAAAGGAGGGCATCAAGTAATCTTATTTTTTCCTTGTTAACTTGCATCACTGTAGTAACACATTATAGCTTCACCTTCCCAATAATGAATGAATGTGACTTCTAGCAAGTCAGCATCTGTAAAATCACAACTATCATCACCCCTGAACAGTCATTATCAGCGTCTCTAATGCAGTTTCTAAATGTCTTCCTAGAATTGTGTTTGTAACACTTGAAAAACATTAGGCTGTTTATTAGCCGATGTCTAGGGTTCCAATAACAGGGTTTTCTCGAAACGCAGTTTCACAGCTGATGATAATTTCATTAGGGAAAAAATGCAGCATGACAAAAAAACTTCTGAAGTGGGGGGGGGGGCACCCCTGAACCAGGTGAGTCAAAACTTCTTCCTGACATTAGAACGCAGGAACTGGTGTTTTAAAGCAGGGGTGGGCAGACTTTAGACTGCCCAGATCTACTTTGTGTTTTACTATACCAACCAGTGCAACAACCAGTGCAACATAAAGACTGGAAGGCAGAGCCAGCTGCAAAATGGTGGCTTAGTGGGAGGAACCAATTACCTATTGAAATCATGCATCACACACTGGATAATACAAGTACAAATCTACATCTTTTACCACAAATCAGGGATTCTAACACCTTAATTGAGGGAGGAGATAATTAAATAATACTTTTAAAAAATTGTTGCTATTCTTAACAAAATTGAGAGTTGGAAATCCTTGCTGATCTACTGGATGGAAATCATTCAGCAATCTATCAGTAGATCTGAAAGAATTTACCTTCTGCTCAGCCAGTTAAAGAATTGCACTGTGTGAGCCTTCTGTATCAAAGGCCACTGAAAAGTCCAGGAGGTTCAACAAGGGTAGCACGCCCCCCACCCCCCAATATGTCCATTTCCTAGAGTAAGGCATCTACCAGGACTACCAAGGCTTGTTCTTTACACCAACCAGATTTAAAACCAGATTGGAACAGATCTAAATAACTGAGTTCAGTTTGGAGTTCAGATGCCACCACCTTCTCCAGGACCTTGCTCAAGAATGGAACATTTCAGGGCGGTAATTATCTAGGGCCATAGGGTCCAAGCTAAGACATTTCTCAATAGATGGCCATAGAAGCACAATTTGAGTATTGTGTGGAGGCTAGGGGAGTGATGGATCTGATGATTTGCCTTCCCTGGATTAGTTTTGTATTGCCAGGTGGTGGTGGGATGTCTCCTGCCAACTTCACAATAAACACTTGGCCTTTTCCAATGCCCAGTATCGTGCTGTGTGGCTTTGTAGTGTAGTGGTGTGTGTGTGTGCGTGTGCATGCACGCACACGCATGTTGGGGGAAGCAGTAGAGCTTGCATGTGTCTTGGGGCTCTGTGATCTTGTGGGATGTAGCTGAATTAGGAATTCATGTAGAGATCAGTGATATCCTGGATGTGTGTGGCTGCATTACCAGGTTGCACCACAGTGGGATCTGGCTTGCTGCCTTGGCCCTCATTAGGCAGTCTGCACGTGCATGCTGGTGATGTTGATGGGGAAGGGTGTGTGCAGCGGATGGCAGGGCTTCATTGGCTGCATTTGTTGGGGTGGGCCATGGATGCGTTGTGTGTGGGGGCTCCCGACTTGTTGCTGGCAGCATAATTTCTGTATGCTTCTTCCCCCACCCCTCCACAGTGGTTTCTCTTTTCTCAGTGAATGCCCCTCCACTCCATGGCCAGAGGGCGTTTGGATTAGGGATATATGAGAAATTTGTTTCCATTCGTTTATCATGAGGATTTACCCAGTTTGCAGCTTCCGGACCAAACACAGACTCGGACGCAATCTGCGATCGAAGTCTGTACATTTCCAAGCTTGCAGTGTCATTAGCAGACCCAAAAAAATGTGTTCGGCAGTATGCATACATCTGGAAAATGTGCATGAAAAAAATGCGTACTTTTGAAAAATGTACACCAACATGCTTTAATCAAAGGGAGAAGTATGTGTACATTTGGGGAAATACACATGAAAATATGCACAGATTTTCATGTGAAAAGAAGAGAAAAGCTTGCAATCTGATATGGACTTGAGTCAGTATGAGCTTTGAGATGGAATTTGGAGAACGTTATGGAGCTCGAGTTTTTCTGATTTACACATCCCTAGCAGCAGAATTTGCACTGGGTAATTCCAGTGGATCTGCCGCATAGTGGATCTCTACACTTAGGATTGCTCTGCCCATGATAGTTAAGTTATTTGGTACGTAAATTTCCCACATCTGTTTGCCAGATTTCCTGACTGAGTTCTCTCCCCTTACCTCCCCCATCACTGCAACTCTGTATCATTCCCATTTGCCTGAACTTCTGATCAGCTAAGGCAGCGATTCCAAAAGTGTGTGCCAGAGCACACTCATGTGTTGCTAAGATGGACCACCATTCTACACCTCTCGGGGTGGGAAAGACCTGGCAAAACTGAGTCCCTTCTGCCATCAGCATATAAGAGCAGCCACTCCATCTGAGAGAGGCATTAAGGTCATAACAAGATTCCCTGTCACAAGGACTGCTATAGCTATCTGGCGAGGAGGAACCCCAGAAGCATTATAACTGCCCAGAAAGAACAGTCTCTTCCCTGACTGGGTGAAGGGCAGGGCAAGACAGTGGAAGACAATATTATCTAGATTCTAGACTATCATCCTGCAGCAGCAAGGAGAATGAGAAAAGATTTGAGAGTAGAGTGAAGTGTGCCTCCAATGTTTAATCCAGGAAAAAAACTTTGCCCCAAGTAACAAGCATTTGGATAATACCAAGGTAAGGCATTTGGTAAGGTTGTACTATATGATACAACTTAAGTGGCATAAGGATTCTGTATGCTTGCAGCAGATGCTAACCATTTCACTTTCTGAGTTTACCAGTATGATCCATGAACCTCTTCACTCGATCTGGATCAATGCTATTTGCCCAATATCCGTCTTTCTTGAAATATGAACCAATGATCAAGGCATTTGCACCCAGGTAGTTCTTCACGTTCTCCAGAGTCACTCCAGATCCAACCAGGACTGGAATCTTCACAGCATGTCTAACTTCTAGAGAAAGTGAAATAGGAAAACTCAGTAAACCCTGTAAAGCAGGCAAGTTGAGGTCACAGTTGTTTTACAAACAACAGCACCATAGCTGAACTAGTGTTACATGTTCCTTTTAAGTATGGATTTCAAATGACAGCAATTAAGGAGGTGGTACCAACAAGATAGCAATAAGAAGGTGGTGGACAGCTGGTTAAACTCACCCTGCAGAAGTCAAAGAAGTCTCAACAGTATCACTGCAGGCATAACACTAGTTCAGTTGTTAAGACTAAGGAACTGGGAGTGGGAAGCAGCTTTGTGCATTTCCACTCACCTCGCTTACAGCATGCAAAAGGGTTGTGCACTTGGTTACCAAAAAAAAAAAAAAAAGCAAAACAGAATAAAATGAAATAATGAATGCACAAGAGGGGGGAAAGGGAAAAGGCTGGTGGGACCAGTTTGGAAAGGTAAAGCACTAAGGGAAGATTTTGCATAAACAACATCCACCCACCATCCAATAAGCACAGAGCTCAGTTCAGGCTCCACAGGGAATTAGGAATCTCTTTGATAACAGGCAATACAATGTCTTCCTATTGTCTAGGTTCAGTATAAATACCAGGGGCTGGGCCTTTTGTCCTTGCTGATCAGCAAAGATCTCCCTGGTGCTGGTCTCAACCTACCAGCTTGAGACTTTGACCACTCTTAACAGCATTAGGAGTCCCTCTACACTCCGCTTCTTGCTGCTCTGTCCCACCACCCAGTCCTTGCTCCAAGGAATGACTCCTGAATGTTCCTGTTCCTGAGCTGACTTCTTAAGCATCAGCATTCCTCATTGTAACACTTATTTAGTAACCACTGCATTATACACAATGTTGTTTTTAAGCTGCAGTATAACACATTAGCCATGATCTGTTGTTGGGTTAACCGCTGTTTAGCCCTTAAACAACTCATTGGTCCAAGTTCTCACATCACGTTCACAACCTCTGATTGGAGGCTGTTTACAGAAATCGGAAGCGGCTCACAGGTGGTGCGCATCCCCACAAATCATGGGTTAATTAACACGCTATTTGCTGCCATGACGTGCAAACTGGCCCACTGTATTTTTTTTTAAAGTTGTTTGAATAATTAGAAACAAAGCCAGCAAACATGGCAACAAGGGCGTAGAGCTCCTCCGCTCCCACTTCCTATGTCCAATGCCAAAAAAGCATAACGATGTTGGAAACTGATATAATATGATCTCACCCTCCTCCCTTTTCAGTTTAGCTTTCAAAGAGACAAGCAATCAGATCAAAACACAAATTGGCATAAGCCGTTCAATGGGCTTATTTTGTAATATGATGAAAGGAATACAATTGTGTCTACACTTAAGCAGCAGCAGGGGTTCCAATGGCACAGACAGGCTCAATTTGCTGTCATAGAACTCTGTAATAAGACCAAAAAACAACAACCCTTCTTTGCTCCACTTTCACCATTCAGAACTGCCTAGGGATGCAGCTATGTAGGTGACCTCTGAGACAACTTGAATCAGTGAGGAAACACTGAGGCACAATCATGGTATAGGCTCCCTCCCACCCTCCACCCCATATAGGCGTGCAGCAGCAGCAGCATTTGGTGGAATGTTTTCTTCATCTTTCCATGATCCCCACTTTCCAGTACTTCAAAGGAGAAGTTTAAAAAAATGTCAAGTTTGATTGTACACTCTGTGCTCTAAACACCCTAATTTTATGCCAAGGATATTACGTTACCCCCCCCCCCCAGATTATACATATTACAGATTATGCATCCTGACTGCTGCACTAGGGATTTCTAAGCATTTAGAACACTTTGCTAAGAACCTGAGTGGTAAAGGGCAAATAAGAAGGGAAAGACAAGAAAGCAGGCAGGGAATTGACCAAAACTCTGTTTCCCTAGCCACTGGGAGGCCTCCTCAAGGTTCACTTTGCTTTTGGAGTCATCAGCTCATTTGCTTCTGCAGCCTGGAGAGCCAGAAAGTTCTATTCCCTTCCCTTTAAGCTACTTAGATCAGGGGTGGGGTATTTGTGCCCCTCCAGATATTGTTAGACTACAACTCCCATAATTCCTAACCATTGGCCATGCTGGCTGGGGCTGATAGGAGTTTAAACAACATCTGGAGGGCGACAGATTCCCCACACCTGACTTAAGACTCTAACTTATTAAAAAGACAAATGGTTCAAACTGAAAAATTAGGCCGCACACTAAGAATAATTTTATAATTGTCAGAGCAGTGGAAGTGGAACACATTACATACGACTCAAATGATGGTAGAGTCTTTAGCAGTGGAGGCCTTGAAAAGCAGGTTGGATAAATGGTTGGATTTGTTAGATCAGGGGTGGGAAACGTGTGGCTCTCCACATGTTACTAGACTGCAGCTCCCATCAGCCCTAGCTAGCACAGCCAATGGTGAGGGCTGATAGAAGTTGTAGCCCAACAACATCTATAGGGCCACATGTTCCCCCATCCCTTGTTTAGATGGATTCAGTCCTTAGAGACAGAATTAACTAGATGGCCTTCTTAATGAAGCGGCGCCTATCTCAGAAGACCAAGACACACAGCCCTTTGTTTCCTGCTTATTTCAAGGGGTTGGACTTGATGATCCATGAATCGGATCAAAGAGATCGAATTAGGCTGTTCACGTCTATACCAACAAAGCACATCAGGGAAAGCATCTTACTCTGTGACATGTCAGGTATTTATTAATCCGGCTACTCTATCCTAGAACATGCACATACTTTAAAATAACTTAATGCATTTGTAATCAACCAGCAAAACCAAACTCCCATTGGTGTCCAGTAGTTGACATTTGCACTCCATTCCTGCAGATGTTGTTCTTCCTACTGGAATGTCAGTTCCCAAGTTAAATCTCCTATTTCTTCCCATGTTAAGAGTTATGTTTTTAATTCACCTTCATTAGAAATAACCTTTTTTTAAAAGGTTATGAAGAATGTCATCATTCATGAGCTACAGCTATCAGGAAAGAAGCCCTTCCATCTTTTTTTTTTTTTTTTTTTTTTAATTAATTAAGAGAAATGAGAAATACGTACATCCACTTTCATGGTTATCTGCTTACTATGACAGCTGCTTACAGCAGACAGAAACTGCCACATCTGCCATAACTGGCTATAGCAAGGATATTACTGATAATGTCCACCTTTTATACTGGATAAAATGGGTTCAAATTAAATCATACAATAGAAGAGCTGGAACACTAATTGTGTCACCTGTTATGTTTAATACAGAGACATTTTCAACTCTTTCCCTCTTCATATAATAAATAGACACATACATACAATGGATGTAAACAGTATCCAAATAGAACTTTGATCAATCCTGGAAAACCCAACAAGAATCAGTGTTCATAACCTAGCAGGGGAATTCCTTATCTATGGTAAGAGTAAGTCCATATACTTCTTAAGCCATTACAGTTCTCACCTTCCAGTTCCTTGGGATCTGCTTCCAGTCCAGTTGCAGTTCCAGTCAACACAACACCATCAGCCAGAAAGAATTCAGCAGCCTTAGCAGTTTCTGCTACACTCACATCAGCTGTGAGAGCATGAGCACTGTCAACAGCAGAAGCATAACCTATTTACTTTTGCCTGTAGTCATTAAACTTATTTTCCTACAATCCTCTTTTCAAAATAACTTCAGGCTAGGCTTTCAGTCCCATCAGAATTTAATACATTAGAGAAGGGTGTGTTAGGATTACCTATTTAGCCAAGCGCAAAGTGCTCACAGTGACCGCCCTGCCCCAGATCAATGTACTTGTAGCAGCTGTTCGGACATTCAGTTTGTCCAGTTGTAACCATGTGGTGGTTTGACAGCAAGGACATCTTTTTCATACATTCCCACATTATATCCTAGATGGAACTGTGCATTCCTTTATTTTGATAAAATCTCCCAAGTTCTCGTTATTTTAGAAAGCCGAGTTATGATAGAATATTTGTAGCTAGCAATAAAGGAGCCCTTGGTCACCACATCTTGCTGGAAGACTCACTTGGTGATCATGGGACTTTTGTCACTTGCAAGCAGTATCCACACAAATTAATTGCAAGCAAATACTGGGTCATTATTACTGAAATGAGTTACAAGCATGGCTCACTTTGCCAAACAGAACTGTCTATCAAACATAAGTTTCGAGCATGTTTTTAACATGGATCCTATTTACCTGTGTTTCTTTTTAATGTCAGCAAAAACCTGAATGTGTTTTGCACCAATTTGCTCCCGGTATCTCAGTAAGTTGCCAGCGCAGGCATTTAGAATCCCTTCATCCGCCACATGAGAAAAAACAAAGCCTTCAGCTCGAATAAAGTCAAGACCTACAAATGGTAATAAAGATTACTGTGATAAAACTGAATGAGGGGCAGGCAGAAACAGTCAGTTATGGTTAGTTACCTGACAATCCCAAACACAAAATGGGATACAGGGGATACAAATGGGAGCCAGTGTGGCGTAGTGGTGAGAGTGTTGGACTGGGACTCGGGAGATCCAGGTTCTAGTCCCCACTCAGCCATGAAACTCACTGGGTGACTTTGGGCCAGTCACTCACTCTCAGCCTAACCTACCTCACAGGGTCGTTGTGAGGATAAAATGGAGAGGAGGAAGATTATGTAAGCCGCCTTGGGTTCCTTTCAGGAAAAAAGGCGGGGTATAAATATAATAAATAAATAAAAATAAATAGATAAATTAGTACGTTGAAGATGTACAGAGGTGAGCCAAATTTAAGTAACTGATCAGTCATGATGTCTCCTGCAAGACCTAAGGCAAGTCAGCATCTCTTATGCCGGGGTGGGCAGCACAGCCTTGCTGCACTGCTGAATTTGGGCAACTCTGCAAAGAAAATTTAAAAAATAATTAAAGGAAAAAATGATGTTCATAGCTGCTGCTGAGTGCCCAAAGGGTCAAATTTAGCTTGCTTGCTGTCTTACACTAACCTATTTTGCAGGGTTGTTTTAAGGATAATAAAAGTGCTAGTCCCACAGCTGATTCTAGAAAAGACCACTGCGGCATCAATAGGAAGGATGCTATTCTTCTTGTTTGCCCAGGGACAATCACCAATCACCACAAGTAAGCAAAAAATTGTGCTTCTGGGACAAGAACTAAAGGACAATGAGAAAAACAAGGAAGTGTACAGCAAACAGAACCTTCAATACAGGAAACCTGTCTTATTTCTCCATGTTTAGCCAGTTACTATCCTCCATTTGCAGACCATTTCTATAACCCATAAGAGCTACAGCTCGCTGTTTTGATTTTTCTTTTAAAGATTCTTCCTCAATGTAACATATTTCACACTGAAAGGATTTATTTATTTACTAACAATGTTTATATACTGTTTCTCATTTGAAACAAATCCCAAAGCAGTTTACAAAGAATAAAAACAAAATGAACAAAACAGACCACACACACACATAAGCACGCACGCACGCACACACACACACGCACACACACATATTATGAGGTTGGTACAAAGACATGGCTGGGGGCAAGCAAGCCAAACAAACAGGTACGTTTTCAATAAACACCTAAAAAATGCCAGTGTTGAGGGGAGATCATTCCACAGGGTGGATGCCACTGCAGAGAAGGCCCATCTCCATGTCATCACCAAACGGAAATCCAAAGGCCGCAGCACGAAAAACAGGGCCTCCCCTGAAGATTATAGCGGCCTGGGAGATTGGTATAGGGGAGACGTTCCTTGAGGTAACCTGTTCCTGAGTTGTATAGGACTGTATACTAATACCGACACCTTAAACCTAACTTGGTTAGCAGCCAGTGCTCCTGTGCTCCTATAGCACAGGCATAATGTGTGCATGGTAAGGCACCCCCGTCAGGAAAATCCTTTATACAAGTCAGACCATTGCTCTCTCTAGCCCAGTATGACCTTTTCTGACTAGGAAAACCCCTCCAAGTTTCAGGCAGAGATTTCCCACACCTCTTACCCGAGATCCTTAACCAGATATTTCATGGATGGAACCTGTGACCTTCTTATACGCAAAGAAAACACTGTACTAAGTGTACAGTGAAAACACTAAGCTACAGCTCCTCCATAAAGTAGAACTCCTGCTCGATATGGGATCAAACCTATGTCTTGGTGTTATCAACACTATGCTCTAATGAACTGAACTAGCCGCCAGCTGCATAGCACTGCCATAGGAAAGCTATGGGGACACAGAACACAAAAGAGTAGCATTTAACTTTCATGTAGTGCATGCTAATTATGATACCAAGAAATCAGATACTAAGGGCATAATCTGATGCATGTTTAGACAGAAAAAAAGCCCCACATGGCTGGCTGCGGAATGCTGGAAGTTGTAGGTCTTCCTTATATCTAAAACATGCATAAGACTGTGCCCTAAAGGAACAGTAAGGGGGGGGGGAGAGAACTACCCCAGATGTGGTCAGAGTATTCCCAAATATTATCAAGAAGATAGCAAAATGATAACTGCAGTGTAGACAGCATCTATATTTGTAACTTTATCACTTCCATAAAGGTTCCTGAGGCTCAGTAATAGGCATCATTCTGTGCGGCCTCAAACAGATGTAGTTAATTAAATCAGGATCTACGCACAGGAAATTATGCACTACTGAAGAACACATGGTACACCTGTTAATAATGAAGCAGTTGTGAACGAAGCCTGGCAAACCATTTCAGACATGGGAGAACTCTGCTGTTCCCACTCAGAAACAAGGAAGAATCAAGACAGAATGCAGTTCTAGCCAAGACAATGACATAAATAATTTTTTGCTATTAAAAAGCAAAAAGATGTCCTGTTATAAAGCAATCCATCAAATCAAGATATAGAAAATAATGCTGAACCCTGCAAGAGTAATCCATCAAAGTGCTCACTGGCTCATAGATGTTAATTTTATTTTTACTATCATTTAGTATCCTTATTTCATCATCTCTATAATTTTATCTTTCTCCCGCTATTTTCTTCCATTACCATCTTCAGCTGTCCTTCACAACAATTCTTGCCACTTTTTTTTTTTTTTTTTTTAAAGGGAGCAGGGGAGAAGTGTACTTGCATGCCTAGAGAAGTGTACTTGCATGCCTCAGAAGCCCAAGATGAATCAAACAGTACAGAAATAGGATGTGTGTGTAGTCTTGGAACATTTGAAAGAGTAGAAGACCAGACACAACCATTGGGAGTCTGTTTTGCACCAAACAGAACAGGGCAGATTAACCTGCAGAAATAGTGTGGTGTAATTTAGGCTCTTAAGAATAAACAGCACAAATTAAAGCTGATATGCTGCAAGCACCTAAGCAATTCGAGTAGCACTACATTGAACTTAGATCCCTACAAGGAAGCAGGATTTTTTCCAGAATGGATTTTTACTGAAGTAATAGTTTTACATTGAGCCTTTAGTACAGCAATGAAAATGGGCTTTGGTTGCCAGTAAACCAGATGGCAGGATAGCCTTTAAACTGGCAGTTCCACATTTTGGAACCTTCAGAAAACAAATCACAGTTCAATTAAGATCTATCTATAAAAAATTGTCCTCTTTAAAAATAAAAAAAACCCTCAGTCAAGATTTTAAGATCCAATTTGAGCTGGCATTCTGGGAAGTAAGAGTAATTCTGTCATAAGTCAGGTTTATACAAGTTCCTTTAAAAAATCTGTATTTGTAGATATTGCTTTCAGAGCTATGAATAAAAGGAAGACCATAAATAAAGAGCACACCTAATTACACCTTCAGATAGTTTAAGGCCTTGGTCCTCAACTGCTGGTTGTCTGCTATTATTTCTGGAAATCTTTATTTGTTGGCTTTTAGGAGGGTTCCTATCTATTAACACTGCATAGTTTGGGGGGAGGGGGTATCTGGCTCTCATTACACTAAACTAAGGAAAGTCATCCTTGTTGTAGAAAATGGGACACCCCCTGTTTTTGGAAAGATGCAGTCAGTTCTCCATACACATACACACTGCCTCTCTGCCCAAAGGAATTAGAGCAAGGCTCTCCAATCTTGGGTCCCCAGATGTTGCTGGACTACAACTCCCAGAATCCCTTGCCCTTAGCCATGCTGGCTGGGTATGCTAGGAGCTGTAGGCCAGCAACATCTGGGGACCCAAAATTGGAGAGCCCTGCATTAAAGGAAACAAACAGGAAGGCTTATTTGTGACTTGTATCTACAAATCAGCCCAAGCAAAATATACAATTTTTATTTGTATACATACGGCAGTCATGGACACTGCTTTGCTGTTTGGCTTGTGCAATATCAGGACCAGCCCAATATATTTTGCTGCCTGCGATGAATAAAATGGCACCCCATCCCATTCCACACGCAGAAACCAACTCAAGAGATTTCATAGATTTCATAGATCATAGAGTTGGAAGGAGCCTACAAGGCTATCGAGTCCAACCCCCTGCTCAATGCAGGAAACTAGAGGAGGGGTCTCCCATCCAAGTAATAACCAGGCTTGACCCTGCTTAGCTTTCCACGCTCAGACAAGCTGAGGCTGCTGAGCCAGCGATTTAGTTTAATCTTGGTTCAACATTGCTAATGGGACAGTGTCCACCACCACATCTGAAAACTGCAAGCTAAATTTATTAGGGGTGTAGGACAGGCTGCAGAACACGCACAGCTCTGTCCTCCAACACCTCACTGCTTCCCCCAGCCCCAGCATTTGCTGCCTAAGGCAGTTGCCTCACTCTACCTAATGGTAGGGCCAGCCTTGTACAATATAATCATGGCACTCAGACTCTCAGTACTCTGATAATTCATTATTATTTATTAAGAGAGCTTTTCTCTCTTAATAAATATTTTTATTAATGTTATCTTAATGTTATCTTAATGTTATATTTTTGGAATTTAGAATTTATTTGATCAAGAGGATAGAAGTATATTAATTGGTCCCTTGGAGGGTGGGGGGGAGCATTTCACGATTTATTGTATGTTGATTATGTTATATTTGTGTGATAATCTTGTATTTTGTTATATATATTTTTGTTATAATTTGTTTTGAAAAATAAATAAAATAATTTAAAAAAAAATAAGAGAGCTTTTCTATCTCTTAGACTGCAAAGAAAAGCAGCTTTGATAAAAAGACAATAGTGATCTCTGCAACAAGACGGATTCTGGGTGTGGCTTTCCTGGCTAAGGGGAAGAACTTCACTCTGCCATTTCTTCCTAATGGACCCCACTCCTGCCTTTCTTGATTTCTCCTGCTGCCTGCCAATATCAGTGAGCTCTTCCTTTCCTGTACCATTCCACATTTTGCTATTTGGGAATATCATCTAAATGGCTTTGATTTGTGTATATCTGTTTACCAGTGCTAAGGTCTGGTGCACTGCAGACAAAATGCTGGGCTCCTGCAAACAAGAACCAAGCCCTCAGAATGCACGCTGTCCTCATCTCCAGTTCAAATTCTCCTCTTTCTTCCCTTGTCAGCTTAACCACGGTTTAGCATTACATCTGCCCTGGTACTGGTCATGGTAAACACTAGGTGGGTTCCCTCTTAACTAGGGTTTGCAAACCTTCCTGAAAGATGACACCTTGTGTAGCATTAACCATGGTTTGCATTGATGAAAATATAATGCTAAATCATAATTAAAGAGGACAAGGAAAGGGAGGGAGAAATTTCTGCCAGAAGGGAAGCACACAGTCCCAAAGTCAGCCCCCAATTTGCAAACCATGTTTTTCAGCAAGTCAGCAACCAGGCCTAACTGGTTGTTCTTAATGGTGTGTGTGGCTGGCTGTGAGAAGAGAAGGGTATAAGTGACTGTACCAAATGGAATGTGTGGTTAGCTGTCAGAAGAGATTGGATAATTGTGTTTGTTAGTTTATGCCTAGGAGTCTTACAGCTGCCTGAAGCTATATGTGTTTACTCAGAAGTAAGTCCCTTGGGTTCAATTGATTTTACTTCTGACTAAATATACATAAGATATATGGGTGATGTGAATTACTAGAAATCTGTACAGTAATACCTTGGATTGAGAGCATAATTCGTTCCGGAACCATGCTTGTAATCCAAAACACTCTTCTATCAAAGCGAGTCTCTGGCGGGCATGAGCGGGGCCGATTTCGGCCCGCTCGAGGCGAGCAGTTACATCCCTATGACTACTTGTCTTGCAAGACCTTGCTCGTTTATCAAGTCAAAATTTAAAAAAAAATTTGCTTGTCTTGCAAAACGCTCTCAGACCAAGTTACTTGCAATCCAAGGTATTACTGTATATAATTGCAAGTTATTGGAAACTGCACTGATATTGAAAAGATATTCAGAGATCAATTTAATTCAGAATAAATGAAGAATATAAAGTGCTATCCCAAGGCAGGAAAGGGGCAATTTCCATTCAAGAAGTCTTTTCTAAAACCATATGAAGAATGTTACAGGTGAAAGAACTATAACTATAACAGTTAAAATTATAGAGTACACGTTAGTATGAAGACATATCTGCTGTCTAATCAATTCTGCTTATTGACTGAAGATCCTAGTTGTTTAAGTAAACCAAAGCATTCATCTGCAACAGTGAAGGAGGACAAAATGGCATTATCATTTTTTGAAAATAAAATATAATATGAAAAAGTAGCGCCAAACTAGGAAACAGATGTTAGGAATAATAGATGATTCATCTGTCACAGTTTGCATCAAGATACATTAAAGGGATTGTATAAAAGTAATGTATGTTTTCAGTATTAATCCCTATCATTCTTGAACCAGACACGGTATAAATGAAAAGCTAAAACCTTTAAACCAGCATTCCAGCAGACTAAAGGCAAGGTTGTGTTGGCACAATTTGTATTATTAATGCTCATACTATAAAGACATTTGGCTTTTTGTTTAAATATACTTTTTGCTTTTGTTTGAAATACACTAATAAAGCAAATTTAAAAATATATTTCAGATACAGAGTTCTTATTGGTATGGTTAAATCAGATGCACAACACTTTGCAAAGCGCTTAACATTTCTCTACAACAGCCCTGTGAATGAGGTAGGCCACTATTGAGGGAACAAGACTGAAAACTATAACCATATCATCCACCACCTAATTGCATAGATGAACTCATATTTGAACCCAAATCTAAGATGGACACTATCCACTGGCCTACAGTCGTTCTTGTTAAGTTCAGGTTAATTTAATTTGTTCTTAAGTGAATTTCATTAATTCCACACAGGTGTAATAGTTCATTACAGCAGATTACTGTGATATCCTGAGGTATAACTGAAATTAGATGAGTGATCATAATGATTTAAAATTAATCCCTTGTACCATTTTATTGAACTAAATGGAAGAAAGCCATCAATGGATATTTATTATGAAAGTGGGTAAAGCAACTGCTAATATGATTACGGGAAGAGAACTTATCCTAAGACAGAACAAATACAATGTGCTTTCCTCTATAGCAGTGATTCCCAACCTTGGGTCTCCAGAAGTTGTTGGACCAGAACTCCCCTCATCTCGACCATTGGCCATGATGACTGGGCCTGATGCGAGTTATAGTCTAACAACATCGGGGGACCCAAGGTCAGAAACCATTGCTCTACCGCATAGAAAACATCCATAGGAGAAATCAAGTAGTACGGTATATCCTAGACAAACTGTTTCATTATTACTCCTAACCATGTCTCCCTTTTCAGAGCTAACCATGGTGCAACATTACATCTGTACCAATGTTAATACTATCCATGGCTAGCAGGAGAGTTTACAAGCATGGCAGTAGCCAATTTGTGTACCCTGGTCAAAGCTAACCATGCTTAGCATTCACACTGGTGCAGATGAAATGCTGCTTCAAGCTTAGCTCTAAAAAGGGCAGGGAGAGGAGGATTCATGTGCAAGAGGAAAGGAGGATTGAGAGATCAGGAACATTGTCTTCTCTGTGCCTATGAGCTGGACACTCATACTTAAGTGTAAGGAGCCTACATTTCCCTCTTGAATTTTTAAAAATTGGCAGGTATGCCAACATTATGAGAGAATGGGGGCAGGGGCAGGTGCAACACTAAAAGCAAAGGAAGAGGCAGGCCTCAAGCTGATGCTAGAATGTAATTTATTTTCTGAAGACTATTTATTTTTTTATTATTATATTTATACCCCGCCTTTTTTCTATCCAATGCATTCCAACCATATATCTTCCTCAGGGGTGAAGGGTAGATATAATTCTGACCAGGTTAAACAACCCATAGTTAGTTAGGGCCACGCCAGAGAGAGTGAGCGTGATGACTCCCACACACTCACTGCTTCCACTTTGCATCTGCTTTGCTGAACAACCCAGGAATGCCTTGTTCCTGGGTTGTATGCTGTTATGTGTGAACCTGGAGTTCTTGCTTTACTGAGGGAGAAACAACCCAGAGTTTACCTAAAAACAAACTATGGGTTAAAACCAGTGCTTTTTTCCTGGAGAAAAAGGTACCGGAACTCTTGGATTACATTTCCTCGGGAGTAGATGATGATTAAATTGTAATGCAATTAATAGAAGAAAAGGTGCTGGAACTCAGTTCCGGTGAGTTCCACCAGAAAAAAAGCCCTGGTTAAAACTCTCCATCAACAACCCAGAGTTCTGGGTTTGCATGTCACGATCAACAACCCAGGAACAGCATGCAAAGCAGAAGTATCAAGCGGGCGGAAAGCAGCCCACCTGCTCGGTCCAGCACGACCCCAACCAACTATGGGTTATTTAACCCATAGTTGGTCATTACGTGTGAACCAGATATTTAAGTGAGCTACTTTTGCTATAGTAGAATAAGACCCATTAAGTCCCTTCACCCCAAGGGAGGTCTACAGACAAAACTTGATATTTATTTATTTATTATTTACATTTATTAATCGCCCATCTGGCTGGCAACCGGCCACCCTGGGCGATGTACATAGGCTAAAAACACGATAAAATACATTTAAAACATTATAATTTTTTTTAAAAAAATCTTAACCCAGCCCATATTCCCGCCTGAACAGCCAGGTTTTTAATGAACGGCGGAAGCTCAGCAGAGAGGGGGCATGGCGGAGGTCACTCGGGAGAGAGTTCCACAGTACGGGGGCTGCCACAGAAAAGGCCCTCTTCCTCGTCCCCACCAGTCTAGCTGCTCTGGCTGAAGGGACAAGGAGAAGGCCGTCTATGGCAGATCTTGTTGAGCGGCCCACTTGGTGTTGCTGGAGACGCTCCTTGAGATAGACTGGACCGGAGCCGTATAGGGTTTTAAAGGTCAAAACCAACACCTTGAATTCAGCTCGGCAAGCAACTGGTAGCCAGTGCAGCTCCTTGAGCACTGGTGTGATGTGGTCCCGCCGGCAGGCTGCCTTTAACCAGGTGATAGGCATTCTTTACAACAAAAATCACTGCTTTCCAGCATCAGTTTAAAGCCCACCCCTTCCTTCACTCTTCCTGTATGCTAACTCAACTTTTTTCCCTCTGAAGAAGGCTGGCTATGGAAATATACATTACACAGAAGATAAAATTCAGTCTGGTTTTGCAGGAAAGTTCTGTGAGCTGGTGAGGGCCCAAATCTAGTCACCCTGCTCATATTCAGTCCAGGGTTTAGCTCATCAAATGACAGACAACCCCAATTTGCTTCACTTACCTGCAGCAAGAGCAACTGCTACAGCCTGCTGATTTGCAGCACATAGAATCTGAACACCCACTGGGAGAAGAGGGCATGTCTTTTTCACTGTGGCACAAATGACTGCCATGGCTGCAGTAATTTCTGCACCAACATCGACTGTGTATGGCCGATCATGCATATTTTCTACAATCAAGCCATCCTGTGGGAATACATACAGAGGAAGCCTATTAAAATCAGAAGAGTTGCTCAAAAATAAACAGAGGACTTGTAGATAATGCCCAAGAAATTTGCATTGTAATCACATAGCGGGCAGCACCGCACAGTATCAATATACATAGCAGAGAACCTGGAGCCTTACAGTATCCTTTGATTTCTCAGCTTTCACTATTAGCAAAAAGTCCACTTGGATTCATGTGCTTAATTAAGCACTGGATTGCTTAATTTGCCCACATTTCTAGTCTGCATGAATAAAAACCAATACGTTTCTTTGCAAGACATTTCACAGGAGGACATGGCAAGACAATGAGAAGGTAAGATTCTCTTCCTCCTCTGATCTGCTCCCTCCATCTACCACAATTATTATTATTTTAAAAATTAAAAGAGGCACTCCACTTTTACTTAACCTAACTCTATATCCAGACTTGCCTCTAACATTTCAGATATCCCTACACACTGACTTGGTACACACGCTACCAAGAACCCGAGGTTAACAAACTGTGTGTTGCTGAAAATACAGTGGGACCAAGCGTGCATGCTGGTTCCCATGCACCTGCTTCCACCATGATAAACAACCCAAGAATGCCCCATTCCATGTGACATCCAAAGCTAGAACTCTGGGTTGCTGGGGGAAGAACAACCCAGAGTTTGAACCAACAACCCAAAGTTCTGGATTCAGATGTCACATAAACAACCCAGGGACAGGGCACCCTGGCTTGTATCACAGCGGAAGCAGGCGGACATGAGGGAACCAGCATGGACCAGAGGCAGTGGTAGGGGGCAGCCCACTATGGCTGCGGTCCTGAATCTTTCATTTGGAGCCCCAAATCTCCGGGAGGCCATCTGCTCCACCACCCTGCTGTCCTTGAGCACTTGTTGAAATAAAGGTACAGAGGCCCTGATTATCTCTGTTGCTTCTGATCCCCATGGATTAGCTGGCTTTTTGCCCACATGTGCTTTACCTCCTGCTATCCACCGCCCCTTGAATCTTTCTACCTGAGTTTTTTTTCTGAAATCAAATGCCCTCCTCTCCCCTGTCCATACACCCCCCCTTTTTTTTACAAATAGGGGTGCCCTTAGGAGATGGCGTCATTTAAACACACACACACACACACACACACACTTTAGAGCATACGTACATTAGCATATTCAAATTTGTACTTTTTTTTTTGTCCTGTGGGCCTGAGCCCCAGATCTTTTCCGACCCTAGCACTCGCTCCTGCTGCATTTCCAACAACCCATGGTTTGTTAACTGTGGGTTGTTGGCAACATGCAAACTGGGTGACTAGATTTAGACAATCATATCTTAGTTTAATAAGCTGAGATACGAACAAACTGTTTGCCTGTACAAGCATCCCCTTCCCTTTCAGCACACTGCAATTAACCCCAGAAATCTCCACTTAACCACAGTTTTCTTGTTACATCTGAACCACAAAACTATGGTAACCACGTTCAGAACCAGTTTGAATCTTGGTTTAAACCAAGACCGATAATCATCATTTCCCGGTTCAAGCATAATGGGAAGACTATGGCTAAGTACGATTTTCTGGCTTACAGCAGCAGCACATGGTAAAGGGACATGAGATGGGACAATACACAAACAGAGCAGGAGGGCAAAAGATTCATGAATATCTCAGCTTATCAAGCCAAGATAAGATTGTCCAAACTGGGCCACTCACAGATCAGAATTAAGGAAGCTCACATTTTGAGATATGGAATTGGGATACGTTCCTTATTTGTAATCATCTGGGTCATCATGCATTAAAAAGCATTGCACAAAAACAGTTTGAGATAATTATTTTGGATCTTGAAGGGGATAGTCCCCAGGTCATGGAGATACATAACATAGGGTAGGCAAAAGCTTATTTTGGGGTACTGGGGCATATAAATGTTTTCTTTATTAGGTCTGCAGTACAATGGAATTTTAGCTACCTTGAACTGCAGTTCTTCCCACTTATACAATTCTCTGGCAATGTTGCATGAGGGAGAGAACTCCACAAAATTTCAGAAGGGGCCTATGATGCAATGTGGGAAGCAGTGCTCAAATTATCAGATAAGAGAGAGAGGGGCTTTAATAGAAGCTGCAAGCCCCAAACCCTAAACCCTAAACCCCACCAATTTTAGCCAAATCATAATCAAAGAGATTATCAGCACGAGTGACTGTTGGTACAAACACTTACTTGCAAAAATGCCCTGACCAACAGCATGATTTTTGTAAAGCAATCATGTAAAGAATTAACTTAGAGCTCAATTATACTCCTTTTGAATAAATGTAAAGTGCAAAGCACATTAAATTGTAACTTTCATTTTCAATTATGTGCCACCAAGTCAAACCTTAATACTCCCAACAGAATGGGGGGATTGACTCAGTTGTTGTGATGATTGACTGCAGGATCTGCTAAGCAAAGAAATTAATGCAATTTGGGAGAGAATATGCTTATTCAGAACAGCTGGCGGGTCCATTTTTCATCTGCTTTTCTCTCAATGAAGAGTTTGCAAAGACTAAGAAATCAAGAAAAGAAATACGGGACTTGGGCCTAACTTAACTCCCAAGTTGTTACAAAGGTAAAAGGGAAGATCGAGAGACACTGAGCTGGTTTACATGATCAACGCAGCCCACCGTTGTGGTGCATGTCAGAGGCCATTTTGAATATTCAAACCCCAGTTGCCATGGTTTGTCATGTCATCCGAACCTGGGCAGCAGGGGTTGTTTGAGTGTTGAACCTATGGTTGTTTAACCCTCAAACAACTCCTGCCAGCCAGGTTCGGGGCTGGGGGGGGGGAGCCTTCAAAACTCCAGCTTCTCAGGAGACTGCCTAGGGCAAGTAAATGGGTGGGCACTGGCTGGCAATATCTACGTCTCTCTTTCTCCATCCTCCTTTTCCAGCTACTCCATTTCATTCCTCCTCCCACCCAGATTTCAGTTTTTTCCTCTCAACAGTCAGCATTCTGTGGGCACTGGGCATGCTCAGTCATCCTTGGGCTGTTTTTTTGGGGGGTCCCCCCTTAAGAGTTCCCCCCAAAAGTTATTTGTACTTCTGCAAACCTTGGGGTTACCTCAAGTTACCCCAAGTCTGCTTTTACCTTCTTCTTGTGCATGGCTGGCTGTTACTGTTTTGGCTACATAAGGAAAGGCACTAAGATAATTTAATCATAATTAGAGTACAGAATTTAAATTAAGGTACATGCTACACTCAACGCATTTCAACTGCTATCACTGCAGCTGTTCACTTGGGGCAAGTTATATTTGAATGATAAAGCATTATTTTGTGGCTATGCCTCCCTTTTACATTTTGGGTACTGCCCATTTTTCCCTTGATCATGTTCAGTCCATGGCTGAACGGATATGTCATCACAGATCGCCTAGGTAGAAGTTCAATCCTGTCAACTAGACTGCATTGTCTCTCCACTTCCACATATTAGTAAGTCACACAAGAAACCAGCATCATTCATATTTATATTCAGAATTGCTTAATGGATAATTTTCTTCTTTATTGACTTCTATAAATCAACACTGCATCCTTCATGATTTAGAGCACAGAGCTACACCTTTTACAGATAAAACTCTACATAGTAAACCATCATTATTTTCAAAATGTCTTTACATTCTTCTGACAGCACTTAGGTAGAAATATAAGAATGCCTCTTATTAAAAAATTTAAAATGAAAGCCTCAAACATTATTCCTTTGAGTACAGCCAATTGTGTATACTATTTATAGACCCATTAGAAAATCAATACAATTTTACATTTTGGTGCTACAGCAGCATCTTCCATCAGTGGAAAGAACCTAAACCACACAGGCCTAATTAAAAAATGAATGCAAATTTGCCCACAAGAGTCAACCCCCTTTTCCTTTTCTCAGATATTTAATTGTATGTTTTCCGTATTTTAGCACATGATGCTACTCCACTCCAACCTTGAACAAGAGAGGATTGTTCAATACAACTCTGGATACTACACCAATTTTTAAAAAATCTTTGGGGTACTATCAAATGAGTCTGTACTCATTTGATTTGTAGGATATTTTAAATTAGAGACCAAACTGATTCACCCAACGTGACAGCCTACCGTGGGCTAATTTCCCCATGGGGGTTGCTGCGTTGTGCCGGACACCCGTGGGCACCATTTTTGCATGGTGCCCAGCTTGCCGTAGGTTGTCATGTAGTGCAAACCCAGGAAGCAGGGGTTGCTTGAAGGTTAGACAATCCTCAAATAACCCTAAAACAAGCCATTGGTTAGCACAGCACGAATGGGTAAATTAACCCATGATGGGAATCCGAACATGGTTTATATTTCATTTTGTGCAGATTATTCTTACTTCTCTCAAGTGGCTATATTTCTGTTATTTTCATTAATGTGTTTTTGCTATGCTTTGCACTAATACAGCAATAGCAAACAATAAAAACTTTTAAGCTGAATGTTTGCACTTGCACACCACCCTTCCAATGTGGCAAGAAATTTGCTGCGCCCAAAAGATTCAAATCAGCAACCACCACAGTTGAGAACAGCTTTTCAGCGCACGGTAGGAAAAGGGGGTCTCAGAAGCCCCAGCGGGTACTCAGAAACTCCCCACAAAGCCATTGTTAAAAATAATCTATATCACTTTTCAGTGCACAAAGCGCTTTACCATTCTAATCATATTTATTAAATATGACAGGAAACTGAAAGGAACTGCATTAGATGAGTGTGAGAGGCAAAAGGAACATCATTTTTCTTTTTCCAAATAGTCTTAGGACAATCAGAATTCTGAATCAGAGGACCAATCAGACACACAACACAAAGATTACGGCCAGTCCACATGAACTAGCTGTAGTAGGAGACAGAACTAGTGTTGTGCCAAATCACTGATCATAAATCCACACAAGAACAAATATGTCTTTAAGAAAATCCTGTTCACTGGGTACTGTTACTCATGTGCATGGAAGCACCTTTAACTATTCGAGTGGAATTTCCTTGTTGTTTTCATAAAATTAAACTAAATATCCCCTTTATTATTAATAGGACAAAACTATAACTCAAACGCTTAGGCTGCAATCCTATACTGTTAATTGATGTATAAATTTTAAATGCTCAGATATGATCTTTTACCAAAACTAGTATTTTAATAATAAAATCACGAGCCATCTTCTTTGAGAACATATGGCACTTGGCAGAGTTAGATCAAACAGTTCAACCTCAGTCATGGGGGCAAGTTTATAAAAGGACTTTTAAAAATTATGTCCTTGATGGTTGCTTTTCCTCCAGTGCCCTACTCCAGGGCTTATTAATTGCTCAATACTACTTTTAGAATGCATTAAGTTCCAAAATCAGCAAGGAATAGCAGTCATCATGATCCTCCAACACTGTCATGCCATTTTAGAAATCTTTGTTGGATTTGTTTTAAAAAATTTAATTTCCTTAGTAGCTATGCATTTTTCCACCATGCAAAGCCAGCACTGGAACATTTCTTTAATCCAATTTCAAAAAAGGAAAAAGCTGAGAATAGCAGCATGGCTATCCTCCCTCTATTACATATGGATGGGGTATCACACTACTGGAACTGGATTAGTACTGGTACAAGCACTACCGGTAAGATTTGTTTTTTTTTTAATTGTATGGGAACACTCAAGAATAGCCCTGCTGGGCCAGACCAGCATTCTAGCCACAAAGGCCAGCAAGGTGCCTCTGGTGTCTTGTCCACTCCTCAGCATAAGGCAGGAGTGGAGAACATCCGGCCTTCCAGATGTTGCTGGACTGCAACTCCCATCATTTATTTTATTTATTTATTTATTATATTTATACCCCGCCTTTTTTCTTGCAAGGAACTCAAGGCGGCTTACATAATTCTCCTTCTCTCCATTTTATCCTCACAACAACCCTGTGAGGTAGGTTAGGCTGAAAGTCAGTGACTGGCTCAAAGTCACCCAGTGAGCTTCATGGCCGAGCGGGGACTAGAACCCAGATCTCCTGAGTCCCAGCCCAACACTGTCACCACTACGCCACACTGGCCCTCACCGCTGGCTCTGCTGGCTAGGGCTCACGGGAGTTGCAGTCCAACAATATCTGGAGGGCTAACATTCCTGATCCCTGGCATAAAGTATTCTAAATTATACTGCTTGTGCGTGTGGACATTCGACTTAGCAATCTTAACAGCCAACACATTCTTCAAATGTGGATCCTTATGTAGCCAAAACAGCACCATCTACACACAAGCGGGTGGTATCAGCAGGTTCAGGGAAACCCAAAAGTTTGCAAAAGTACAAAATATTGTTGGGGGGGGGGGAGAATCTTAATGAAGAAAAAAAAACCAAAACATCCCAGTAAGGACTGAGCTACAGAATGCTGATTGATGGTTGGAGGATGGAACAGAAGGGGGGAATGGGATGGAATAGAGTATCCTGGAAGAAGGAATGTTGACTGCATGGCAGGCTCATTTAACAAAGATAATACTCATAAATAATACACATCTCCATGAAGTTAGCTTTTTAAAAAGGTAGTAACTAACAGAGTAGCCCTCACCACATCTTGTGGTAATTAATTCTAACACATTATGTGTTGTGTGCAGTAGTGCTACCTTTTGTCACTCCTGAACAGTGACAAAACAGTGAAACTGAACAAGCCTGTCAGTTTCATTGGTCCTGACCCAGAGGGCTAGTATTTGGAGGCAAGAGGGAAAGACTCCTTCTTTCCATACCATTCATAATTTTTAATGAAAAATTTAGGAAACAATGAAGATGTTTGGGGGATAAGGCATCACCACAATCTAGCTTCTCCAGTGATACTGATGTTTTTACCTAAAGATATTTTAGGCCGAAATGTTGTTTAGCAATTCCATAAAAGCAATAATATTGGTATATTTCCCCCTTTATAAAAATAAAAGCAAAACCTAGCAAAATTGAGGGGGCTCTAAACTCCTCTAAATCAGTCACTGAATACAATCTTGTCATGGCAATTTTGATTGTGTTTGGCAAAACAAGCATATAGCAGCTACAATTTTTCAGCACAGATGGCATCATGTCTGAGCATTCACTTGTTTTCATTAATATGCTCCAACATTATAAATCTTCCATATTTATTATGTTCTTTTAAAAAAGAATCACTAATGCATCAAACAAGCCACCTTCTTTAAAAACAACAACCAAGGATTTGTTTTCATCAGTCATGTCTGCATACCACTTTGAAACAGCAAGATGTAGGTACTTACCGTATTTTTCGGACCATAAGACGCACTTTCCCCCCCAAAAAAGGAGGGGGAAATGTCTGTGCGTCCTATGGAGTGAATACAGTAAAAAAAAAATTTTTTTTTTTTTTTTTTTTTACTTTCCTCTGCTGGTCCGGAAGAGCGGAGGACTCCTGGGTGGGGCGGGGGAAGCCCCCACCTCTCAGCTGATTTTTTTTTAAAAAAAATTTGTACCATACAGTAAGTGCGTCTTATGGTCCGGTGCGTCTTATGGAGCGAAAAATACAGTAATCCTTTCTATTCCTCTCCACTGTTTCAGCAAAAAATTTAAAGGGGCTAGGAAAGAGTTATAGCTACAAAAAAGGCAGCGATTGATAGACCAATCACAATAGTTTAGATCTCCTCAAATCAGTGGAAATACACCAGTGTTAAATGGTATGTCAATTGTCTGAAAGAATTCTAATGAATATTAAATGAAATTGAAAATCTATAGTAGGGCTATATTTTTAATGGGACCAACTAAAATGTCACAAAACAGTGAGCAAGCTTTTGAGTTCTCCAGAACTCATCAGGCAGAATGTTAAAAAAAAACAAAAAAAAAAAACAAGGGGAAAGCTGGGAGTGATGTAGTTTCCTCTGCCCCAAGTCTGCAGTTTATAACTATCTTAAACTGCAGTGTAGGAGAAGTTTTGCAGAACTAGTTGGATTAGCACCTCAAGGTGCAAGACAAATTTTAAGATGCACCCAGGACTATTGGGAGAAAAAAGCAAGAACTGATGTTTCCCTATTTTGGGGCCTATAAAATCTAGCAGTTGCTCAAGCTCTCTTTCAAGCCCTTCAAAACACCCAGGTCTCCTGGGAGACAAAGAACAAAAATAAAGAGCAGCATGGAAGCCTTTATATTAACAAAGCTGGAAATTAATTTGTAGGAAAAGTTAATAGGAGCCAAATTGGAATACCATTACCTAGTGGCAGGAGGGCATTATTTCACTGATCTAAAACCCCTGAAGCTGCCAATAGTTCAAGAGTTTTCCTCCATGGAGCTAACAGCAACTTTGGGTTTTGGGTTGAGGGATAGGACCCCTAACTTTCAAAGCAACCACATAAGGATGCTAAATAGTTTTAAAAAACCAAACAAAACAAAGCACAGGGAATCCTAATCACAGATCTCCCGTGATATATTAAGTTTGGACTTTGGTCTCTTTTCTTTCCACAATTTCAGCATCCCTAAATCTACCTGTGTCCCTCAACCATCCAACAACTAGTTTTAAATTGCATACAAGCAATATTTAGAACAGTATGCAAATGTTTCAAATTTTATTTGCCCATTCCATGCACTGCTTTGCAGCCTGATTCCCACCAACAAAATTCTAAGGGCTGAACTTTCTGACTAACTGTGGCATCACAATATCAAACCCCAGGCATGATTCCAGTGTTATCCAAACATTATTTTGGTGTTGCAGGCAGATATGCCACAGCCAGTATTTTAAGATCAGGCAATTATTAATTAATTGATTAACTGATTGATTGGTACCCCGCCTTTCTACCAAGAAAAATGGCACGGCAGCTTACAATCATAAATAAAACTTGAACAATAAAACAAATGCATTAAAACAATTAGAAACAAAACAACAGATAAACCCAACCCGTTTACACACCAAAAGCCTGCGTGAATAAAATGGTCTTTGCCTGCCAGCAGCAGGACAGCAGAGAGGGAACAAATCTAGTCTCCCTCGGCAGGGAGTTCCACAGCTGAGGAGCAGCCACCAAGAAGATCCTCTTTTGCATCACCACCAAACGCCCTCTGAAGGTGGTGGTCTCGAAAGAAGGGCTTTTCCCAAAGATCTTAAGACCTGGGCAGACTCATATGGGAGAAGGCGGTCTTTTACAGAGCCTGGTCCCAAGCTGTATAGGGCTTCATAACCCTATAACCAGCACTTCGAATTCTGCCCGAAAGCAGACCAGTAGCCAGTGAAGCTGTTGTAAAAAGGGAGTCACGTGCTCCCTGTAACTGGCCATTAGTCCATTCACAGTGCAGTCCTGTACATGTTTAGACAAACATTTTGTCTTTAAACATGCATAAGATTGCACACTAAAAGCCTTTTCTCTGAAGGGTTGGGTTGATGTTTTTTGGCACTATTTGGAACTGCAACTCTGAAACTATCGGCACCTTTCTCTTAATTTTGATAACCGTTTGAAATTTATGGTAATTTGAGCTAATGTTTGTTAAACATACACACCGAGAGAAAGAAAAGACCAAAAAAAGTTTACATTACAAGATGTCTGTTCTATAAAATCCTTATAGAAGATACAGGAGTATAGTCTAACTGTATATTATATGATTCAGCTGCACAAGTTAAAGGGATGTAGCCCCAAGCAGTGTCTGGATGGGAAGCATATGTAAGCCGCTCTAAGCTCCTTGGAGACAGAGTGAGACATACCTAATTATAAACAAATAATATTAAGTAACCACATATAATTGCAGAACTAAATACCTAAACATATAACTCTTTCTTCAGCTGTACTTCAAGGCCACATGTAAATCTATAGCATTTCTATTTGGGGGCTTATCCCTTACTTCTCCCACACTTCATCACATGCCATTTCTCACCCATCCCTCCCAAATATATTTCCTACTTCATCTCACCACCAGCAAATCTATATATCTATATATATAAAAGAAGGTGTCCTGACTGACTGACTCATCAACGCCCAGGTCAAACCGTTTAATCTAGGAACGTGAAATTTTGAAGGGACATTCCTTTTATGACGTAGACCCCCACTAAGGAATGATTTTAGGAAATTCCATCCCTAAGGGGGTGAAAAAAGGGGGCAAAATCGCCCCACTCTCATATCTGCAGCTCTGCAAATAGGCCTCACCTCATAATTGCTGCAGGAGCCAACTTGCTGCAGGAGCCAATAGCAGCAGTTATGCAAATAGCCCATACGACACTTAGAATGTTCCTATGAATTCCTGCAGGGGCCAATAGGGCTGGGTATGCAAATCTCCCCTAGGCCATTTAGAATGCTCTGCGGGGGGGGGGGGACTTTTTAAATGACTGACTGACTGTTGTGGGGGGGGGGACGTCGCATAGGCTCCATCACGTTTAGATGGATCTACCCCAAACTTGGCATGCTCACTCTTCATCACCTGTAGACTCTCAGGATTAACCTGATTTTTCTTTAAGAACAGATATTTCGGTCACAAAAGATTTCTGCTGCCAGCACCCAGCCTAAACGTTACACTTTCAGTCAGAGACACTGCATCTTTTCCATACATCTTTCTTTTAAAAACAATTATACCAAATCCTAAAATCCACACGAGCGCAGCCACGGGCAACAGCTAGTTTCATATATTTCTTTAGGTGAACTTGGTTCCATCTTTTGTCAATGTAAATTTAGACCCCTTGCCTGACTCCACTTGTAATGTGGTGTGAATTTATGAACCTATATAGAATGCCTACTGACAAAGAATAATCTGCTCCAATAAAAGAATCAGCCAGGAAAGAACACCAGAAGCAGAAACCATTGGTCTGTCTCAGTCCTGCCTGAAGACTAGTTACTAGGGCATCACATCACTGCCAAGCCAGCAATTTATATTTTCACTGCAGGCAGGTTGAACTAGCATGTGGCAATGCAGGGATACAGGGTGCAACGGAATGTGTAAAGCATATCCTGACCTTTTAAAAGGACATGCACCCCGTTAAAAATCTGCCGACCTATGGAAATTACTGCAACACCTGAGGACCAATGGAAATTCAAGTCAGTAGTACCTGACTGTTGTTGCCTCTGGCTCAACATGGCCTTTCAGATCTTGCCTTCTAAATACACACAGCAGAAGACTGTTTGCCATCAAAATCTACCACGGGAAAGTTGTAGTTGGGCAACAGTACAGACAAGTGCAAGTTGCACTTGGCTGTACTGATTTTTAACATGGTATGCTACACTGCCCTGCAAAATCTTAACACTGCACCACAATAGCCAGGCTGTGAGCATCAATATGATAACAGGAAGACGGCTAAACATTGTCTGTGCTTAAATAGATTATAGAGTTGGAAGGGGCCTACAAGGCCATCGAGTCCAACCCCCTGCTCAATGCAGGAAACTAGAGGAGGGGTCTCCCATCCAAGTAATAACCAGGCTTGACCCTGCTTAGCTTTCCACGCTCAGACAAGCTGAGCCAGTGTAGGCCACATGCCTGTGGCTTTGGGACATGCTGGGAGTTGTAGGGCTCTTTTCTCTTTAAATATGCATAGGAGTGCGCCTTTAATAAAATAGTTCATGTCTCAAAAGTTATCCAAGCTGACTTATGGGGAAGGGTAGTTCCCCCCTCCCCCCAGATAACTGGTGTGGAGGGCAATTGCTTTTCCTCATGGGGTCAGTAAAGTTGAATGCTGTTTTTAAAGATGGGTTCACCAAGGTGTGGACCAAACAAAACAAGAGGGCTCATAACTCACTCAGTATTAGTGCTCATGCTTTGCATGTGTAATGTTCCAGATTAAACTCTAGTTAAAGAATCTCAGGTAATGGGTGGGAGAGACCTTTGCCTGAGACCCTGGAGTTCTGTTGTTAGTCAGTCAACAAACTGACCTAGATGGGCAGTGGTCTGATTCTCCCTACAAAACACTTGATGCACCCAAAGTTATTCTTTAAATTGCATGGATATGTTTGATTTAGAAACCCACATTCACTCATGCTGCATTAGGCATGCTATAATTAATAAGTAAATATTTTCCTTTATCTGGGTACATTGTATGATGCAGCTGGAGGAAATGATCCTATGGTCCCTAGACACTGTTGGGGGGGGGGGGGGAGATAGGATAGGATCATTCAGACTCCCAGCTCAGAGGTTAGAGACAGCACTTGGACCTTGGAGCTGGGGATTGGAGCTCCAATCCCACTCCTCCACCCCTTGCAGCCAGTGCAGGAAGAACCACACCAGCTGTCTCTCCGAGGTCAGAAAAGCAGCCTTGGAGAGGGGCTAAAAGGAGTGGGGCAGGGAGAAGACTGGAGCAGCCAGGATATGAAGCATCCCGAGGCTGCTCCAGCCTCCTTCCCTCCTCCTGCAAAGCGCCCCAGCTAGATGGCCAAAATTGTAGAGTGGGAGGAGTGGGGAGTTGAAGATCGTCTCCACCGCTCCTCCTGCTCTGCATAGGGTGCCCACAATCCTGAGAGTGTGGGTGCTCAGGGGCATCTCAATCGGATTGCACCCTTACCCTACCTAGTGCCCTCCACGATGTTGAACTACAACTCCCATGATCAGCCATCGGCCATGCTGGCTGGGGATTATGGGAGTTGTAGTCCAACACATCTAGAGGGTAACAAGTTGGGGAAGACAGCTTTAATGCATGGTTGGAAGTTCAAACAGGTATCTTCAAGTATCTCGCAGGCTCCAGATTATACGTTCCTATGAGTTTTAAGATTATGGAAGCTCCCATGCAGAACACTCCCATGAGGAAATGCTCTTCATGAGGATAGCACAAAGCATACAGTATTTTTCCATGTATAAGACTATACTTTTTCCTAAAATTGTTAGACTAAAAATTGAGGGTCGTCTTATACACGGAAGTAAGCCGAGGAGAGAACTGCACAGTTGTGAAACTGCCCAGTGGGGGGCATCTTATACATGGGGGCGTCTTATAGACGGAAAAATACGGTAATACTTTTCTTTTCTTAAAATCATGCTGTATCAAAACAATGCTGACAATATCCCAGTAACCTGTTTTTTTGGACTTCTAGGAATTTGAGGCAATCTTCTAGGAATCAGAAATTGTTTTGTTTTGAGTTCTGAGCACAACTGTGATATACTAAACCAGCTTGAAAGTATAGCCATGATGGTCAACAAACTTAGAAATTGGAAGCCAAGTAAAAAGAACCCCATACACACTCCAATTACTATTCACAGAGCTTATAAACCTGCTTCGTGAGTTTCACAGAGGCCAATCTACAATATTTCACAGTGAGGTGTCAATTCCAGATGAAGGCCATTACAGAATTCATGCAATAACCCCACAGGACATGACTGCACATACTACATCATCCATGCAAATGATTTAAGTTGGATCAGAAGAAGTCACCAGATCAGAAGTCACCAAACATGTCAAATTTCTAATATGTCCTTCAGTTCTGAACAAAGTTGACTGAGGCCATTTCAGACTATTATTTACAAAACATGAACTTAAGTTTTAATTTCTAATGTTCCATCACCATTTTTTATTTAAATCCAATGTTTTGCAGAAAGTTCAACTGCATACAATATTAACAACTGTGAAGCTTCAAAAACATGAGAAAGAGAAAGAAAGACATATCTTACAACTCCTGCAGTCGCATACACTTCAGCTTCCTGGCAGGCTTCTTCAGTGATCTGAGCCAATGGCAATGTACTCCTTGGTGTTCCTGCAGACAAAAATGCCACTCTGGGTCAGGATACACCGACACACACAAATACATACATATATACACACACAGCAGCGCTTTTGGAACCTATCAGGTTTATGGATATTCTATAAAGAAGCGTGACAATCTAACCTCCACATCAAATGGCCGAATAGTAACAAGAATAAACTTCATATGGTGGTTCTCATCCCTTCACACAGCCTCCTTATATGTATATTAAAACATAACTGAAAAAGTAAATAAGGGCACAATCCTTTCCTAGACAGAAAAAAGTCCTACAACTCCCAGCATTCCCCAGCCAGCCAAGACACTTACGGTATCTGGGCATATGACAGTTCTTCATATGGACTAGCCATACATGCACTGGTCTATACCTAGTGTATGATACAGATCTCCATGAGGAGATAGGAAGCTTTTGCTTTTTATTTTTAATTACCGGTAACCACAGCTTGTCATTATATTTGAACCCAGACGAATTGTGGTTAATCTTAACTATGGTTTACTGAAACAATCGGCTTCAAACCTTGGGTTATGAAACAGACATTTTGAAACAAGCCATAAAATTAATCACAGATTAAGTTCAGATGTAACACTAAACTATGATTAATTAAAAACATGGAAGCAAACACTTCAGACCCCTTTCTTACAGCCATGCTGAGGGGGAACTGTACAAGCCCAAGACTTGTTCTGACTCGTTCCTGTAACAATAAACCATAGTCTATCATTAAGGTTTTACCCTTAAAGGCGGCCTAAAAATAATTTTAAATAAATACAATATCCAAATGTAGTAATAGAAAGCTTCACTGAACTCAAAACCAGACAAAATATCCCAGTGAAAAGCTTGTGTGTTTCTTTCCATTAGTGGCTGGACATGGTAACAGGATACAGTCTTGGGACCAAGTTCTACATAGTCTTGTTTTCATACAGTGCCTTTTATATTAATGGTATTACTGTGATTTTATTATTGTATATATTGATTGTGGACCACCCAGGGAGCCTTCTGGCTGATGGGTGGCATAGAAATATAAATCAATCAATCAATCAATCAATACAACTGCTGCTTAGTAAAAGCTCTTTAATATCTAAGATTTTTTGAAAAGGAACATGAAGTTTATATATGCATTTCATTTGGGTAAATGTATCCTGAAGCATCAATGCACCCTTACATCCCTTTTCCAGGGCTCCTGACAGTTCCTGGGGTTGTTTTTGTGTTTTTAAGTGCAGAAGACTCATGATAATAAACTTTTCCTAGTATTTGCTAATATCCTCTCCTTTCCTATTTCTTTAAAAACAAAAAAAAGATGAGGCATTTACCTGGCAGTGCTTGCACATGGACCATCCCAATGACGACAGATTTCAATCGCCCAAAAAGCCGCAAAAATTTCATAACTGGGTGGGGAGTGGTGACAAGATTTCAGATGAACTCTCTCTATCAAGCAGCTGACAAATCAACTAAGATTTCTTTAATCGGGTAAGAGGCCAAATATGAACATCTACAAATGAGAATGGTCAGGATTTGTTTGTTTTCTTTCAAGAGAATCTCACAGTCCTCTGAGGCTCTCATTTTACACAGAATTCCTATCCAGCTAGTTTCTGTCACTCGGCTAGTTTCCTCTTCCAGGTTCAGCATCAAATATTAAATTCACATATATGTATATTATTTGTATCACATTACTGATATTTCTTTTTTAATGCTTGTATATTCCCTTTTAAAATTTTAAATTGGCTTTTATCTTTATAACATTTTTAAATTGGCTTTTATCTTTATAACATTTTAGTGTATTGTTTTTTAAAAAATGGTTCATATTTGTATTTTAATTCATTATGTATTTTATTTTATTTTTGGATTGTTTGAATTGTGGTGGCCTATGGCTTTGAACAATAAAGTATTGCTTGCTTGAAATTCACATATATTTAAACTACTTCACATAAAAAAAGAAAGCTACAGCTGTTGATATTTAATATATACACAGCAACGTTCCCTTGAGTCCTCTGAAAAATCTTATCCCTTAATCCTAGAGACATGCTCTGCTTTAATCATTGCTGGCAGCAGCAGACACTATACACATGCTCAGAGGCCTGTTTTTATAAAGGTTCTACCTGCTATTTTTGTCATTTAGAGTAAGGTCCAGGACTGAGCTTTACCTTAAATTAAGTCCCAGCTATGGGCATCTTTACCACCCTGCAGTGATGACAAACTTAATCCTGTCTGACCCATCCCACACCCATCAACGAAAAAACTTCTTAGTGGCCTGAGAAGTTACCGTAAGTTACTTAGAAAAAGATGTTTTTTTAAAAAAAACAGAAAGATTATGTATTCACGCTTTTTGTTACTTACCTACTTCCTAATTTTTTTAAAAAAAGATACCACCCTTTCCAAGGTGGAGACGGTACTCCACACATGCTCAATGTCATATTGAAAAACATTAAATAGGTAAATATGCATAGTAAAGATCTATCTTTATATAGAGCTTTTTAAAACTGTTAAAAATGTTTGCTAGCTAGTTTTTAAACAGAGCAAAGTGCTTTTGAGACTGTAAAACAGACATTTCCTTTCAAATAGCAACCAACTTTTTGAAAATAAGTACAGAATCCGTCTTTGAGTACAGAGTGTCTTCCCCCTACGCAGAAAAAGATGTTGCTAATGGGCTTTCTTTTCTTTTTGTAAGCATAAGATCAGCAACAAACCCTGTTCTGCTCAAGGATGTGCATGTATGTCTGTAAGGCCTTCTGCACCTGCGTAGAGGCACCAACAACCAATAGGGTTTTTTTGGAAATGAAGAGACCCTCTCCCAATTCCCATTCCATATCAGTCACATTCTGCACATACTCAGAGGCACAGAGAGCCTGAGTGAGGCGGATTTATTTTTCTGAAAAAACAAAAAAGTGCCAAACTAGCAATCATACAAAATTGATTTAGCCAGTGTGGTGTAGTGGTTAGAGTGTTGGACTGGGACTCGGGAGATCCGGGTTCTAGTCCCCCCTCGGCCATAAAGCTCACTGGGTGACTTTGGACCAGTCGTGCTCAGCCTAACATACCTCACAGGGTTGTTGTGAGGATAAAATGGAGAGGAGGACTATGTAAGCCACCTTAGGTTCCTTCTAAGAGGGAAAAAAGGCAGGATATCAATGTACTGCCTGGTTTATCTTTTCAGCACAAGGTGGCATTCAGTGGCATTTAATGGGCAGGGGGGGGCATTCATGTCAGTCTAGTTGTATTGAAATTGCTTTAGCTGCTCAAATAGTTTTAAATTCTGTACATTGGAATTTTAGGCTGTTTTTATTGTATTTGTGGTTTGTGTTTTTTTATGAATTGTTGTGAACCACCTAGAGAGCTTCAGCTACTGGGTGATATAGAAATGAAATAAATATTAACAAAAATATATGACATTTATACCCCATCCTCCCCCTCAACCCTCTTGCAAGGAACCCAAGGAGAGCCACATGGCCCTCCTCCATTTTTATCTTCACAACAACCCTGTGAGGTAGCATAGGCCAAGAATCAGTAACTGGCCTGAAGTCACCCAGTGAGCTTCCTGACCAAGTGGGGACTAGAACCCAGATCTCCAGAGTCCCAGTCCAACACTTCAATTTTATTTATTTATTATATCTATATTCCATTCCCCCCCCCCCCGCAAGGAACCAAGGCAGTTTACATAATCCTAATCCTCCTCTCCATTTTATCTTCAGAACAACCCTGTGAGTTAGGTTAGGCTGAGAGTTATGTATAAAAAAATAGAACTTATATTACTTTATAAAACTTTATATCCCCCTACCCCGCTTGCAAAGACCCAAGGCGGCCCCACATGGCCCTCCTCCATTTTGTATCCTCACAACAACCCTGTGAGGTAGCATAGGCCGAGAGTCAGTAACTGGCCTGAAGTCACCCAGGGAGCCTCCTGACCAAGAGGGGGGACTTGAAGCCAGGCCTCCCCACAAAAGAACCCTATAGCAGCAGCAGAGACTCTTTCCCCGTCGTCCTCCGCTCCCCCCCCCCATCCTTCTTTCTCCCCTTTTGGGGGCTCCTGAGGTGACGCTGCGTCCCCTCCCCCACCCTCCCCTTCCTCTCTGCAAGGAGGGAAAACAGCCGCTTCTTCCCGCTCAGCGGCAACAGCGTCCCCTCATTCGCCACGCCCCCCGCAGGCCACGCCCTCCCATGACCGCCGCCCGCCCCCCCAGCTCGTCCGGGCCGCGTCCCCGCGCTCACCTGGATGGGGGGCCCTCCGGCCTGTACCTGCCCGGGGGCCGGCCTGAGGGCGGGGTGGCGGCCTCAGGGCAGAGGAGAAGAAGCAGCAGCAGCAGCAGCGACAACGAGGCGTCCCCAAGCGCCGCCGCCCTTGCCTCCTCGAGGCTTAAATGCCCCCGCTCGGGGCCTGGGCCCGCCCTGTGCGCAGAAAGGCCGAGCTGGCCCGACTCGGGTTCCGCCGCGCTGTGAGGAGGCGCCCAACCCAGGCGAGACGAAGCCCGCCTTCCTGTGTCCCGCCCGCCAGTCAACGACACACACACACACACACACACGAGCGCCGGTCGCCCTCCACCGCCGCCTCGGGTAAGAAAACCCCCACGCGCTCGCCTCTCCCCATCCCCCTTCTTTGGGAAGGGGATTGCGAGGGGCTTCCCAGGGATTTTTCCAGGGGTATTCCAAAGGAGGGGGTGGATGGCAGGGCCTCTCCCCTTCTCCTACTCCTAGGTATTTTAATTGAGGGGTAGGGGCTTTGCAGTTTGCAAAAGAGGTAGGTGGTCTTCTTTTCCCCGCCGCCCCCGTGCATAATTGTTACATTTTCCTCTGGTTTTGGAGAGGGTTATAGGTCGACCCCATTCTGATGATTTAGAGGGGCCCCTATTGGGGTGGAATTTTGTCTTGTATTACGTTGGATATATTGGGGGCAGGGGGTCTTGGTTGAGAAGGAGAGGGTAAGTAAAGTTTCCTTATGATGGATTTCACGTGGAATATTTTGGATGGGTGCAAATAATGGGAAGGAGGGTTATATTCTGTCTCCCAAGCTAGTGCCTCTCCATGTGTGTGCAAAATAATAATCATCTCAATGGGGGTTTGCATGCTATTTCTTCAGCAGCCCCCCCCTTCCCACCTTCAGCTGCACAAGCCCTGTATCTCCCTCCTCTTGCTGCACAAGGCTTATTTGGGCCTGCAGCCTTTATACAGGTCTTTCCATTAGACATCCTCATCTTATTGTTTTTATACTCTTGCCTTTTTTTTTAATCAAACCACCTTCACAAATTAGATACTTGCTTGAACAGGAAGCATTTAATGATTCATTACTGCCATTCTTTTCTTTCAGTTTCCAAGTCAGCCTTGTCTTGACCTCTCCAGGCCACAATGCCCAGTGAGAGGTGAGTTGCATACCCCTCTGCACTCCACCCCTTTGCAAGGCCTGTTGCAGAGAGAGTTTGTAGGCCTGGAACTCCCTTCAGCAAATCCTAAAGAAATCTGTTACATTGAGTGTTCAAGAGCACATAACATTGATTAAACAAATGTTGTCACGTTGACAACTGGGGTAACGAAAGGATATCTCTCCCTCTTCTCCCCACTTTATAAATGTTAAGTGCAAACATGAACCTATACGCTTGGCATGAGATAATAGGCCCTGGTCTTGGTCTCTTTGCAGTGATCACAAGGACAAGAAAGCACCCACTGAGGAAGAGGGTGCTGCTGACTTTCCAATTCGAACCCGCAAGAGAAAAGCTGATGTTGTAATAGTAAGTGCACAGTTGTAGGGATGGAAAATGGGACATTACAGGCACAATCCTGTGCATGTTGGGGGGGGGGGGAAGCCCTACGTCTCCCAGCAGTCCGGAGCCAGCATGGCTGACAGGGAAATGCTGCGAGTTGTAGGACTTTTTTCTGTCGAAACATTCATAGGATTGTGCCCTAAAGGGCTCTACCTAAATCAAATCATGTTGGCGTAAATGTAAACTATCTCCTTTTGAAGGAGTGGCCTCCATTTGAAGGAACACCCTCGCCCCAAAAGGCTGCTCAATTAAATTAACTACTACTAAAGATAGGCGTACACAATTTATTGATCACTTTACTGTCGGTTGTTTCACCCTTGTCAAATATTCCATGAAGTCAAGAAAGCCACTGTGTATGTGGCAGCTTACCTTGGTTTTATTTCATTATGGTGTTGTTTATTAGAAAGGGCAGTAGTGACAGCTGTTCGCTCCTTTGCCAGTCAGGGGCAAATCTAGGTGCATTGGAAGCTGCTTTATGCAGAGTCAGACCATTAATTTATCTAGCTCTACAATGACTAGCATCGGCTCTCCAGGGTTTCAGACAGGAGTCTTTCCCAATTCTATCTGGAGATGTCAGGGATTGAACCTGGGAACTCTGGTATGCAACCTGGGAACTCTGGTATGCAAAGCATGTGCTCTACCACTAGAACTCCTTTCAGCAAATCCTGATGGCCCTTCCCCTCAGTTGAACTAAGCTCATACTGGTCATTTGCTATAACTACAGGTATCTCCAAAGTGGGACACAAGCAGTTCTAAGACCACCCATCTTGCTTGTGGCAGGAACCAGGGAGTACTCCCTCCATGTGCTGGTTGTCTGCTCTGTGAAGGATTGGACTTGGGTCTAGAAACTTATTAACTCCTCTAAAGTTTTCATTGTTTCACAATAGTAATTGGTTTGTTTTCGTAGCTAGTGTAAGTATAAGTCCTGTTGATGACAGGTATCGCTTCCTTAAAAGAGAAATTATTTGACTAGTCAATTGACCAACTTTTTTTTTTTAACTGGTTAAATGCCTATTCCTACCTACAGGTATTAGTTGTTATAACGATTCTAATTTGTAGTAGACAATTGAGATTATTCCAGTAAATTCAGAATTTGGATTCTTCCCCGTCTTGCACTCTGCATTAAAAAAAAATGATGTACACCATGGAAATTATAAACTCTTTAGGGTGCAATCGATAGGACTGTACCCTCTGTACTTGTAAGCCCTCGAACCCGGAGGCTTATTGTGGAGAAAGGACTCTGCCAACCAGAGATCTAAGGTGCAAGACTGCCAGCCTTAGCTCTGCAGTCTTGACTTGATTCTCTCAGGGACTTGCCCTTGTCTATACTCTGGATTTAGTGCTGAACCACAGAGGAACCCCACACACCGTGTGGGGTAAAACCAGGAAAGTTTATTCAGGTAAACAGATTACAACAAAAGGTGGGAAATGAGGGAAGGAGACAAGGTGGGAAGACACTTTGGTACATACACAGTAGAGCTACAACATAACAAAGCTAGTTCTTTCACTATATCACTACCCAGGCCTTACTCTCATTACCTGGGAGTTGTCTGGTCCTCTCCAGGACTTGCCTTAGCCAAAGTCCTACCCCGTGCTTCTTCACGTGCAGACCTCAACAACAACCACCTTAAAAGCCATGGCAGGCAGTATAGATTCTCCCCCCCCCCTTCCTTTCAGCAGCCCAGGGGTCTTTAGCCAATCAGGACGAACTTCACCTGGCCAGGCAGGGAGGGTGGCTCATGACTACAGGGCTTGGACCACATTTGCATGCCAAAGGGCTTGCAAATGGCTGTGGCACATAGCCATCAAGATGGGAAGCCTCTGAGGCACCATCTAAGCTATGTACCTTTTACATTTCCCAACCACCAGCTGGGATTATACTTGTTTACACATGAGGAGGTGTGTGTGTGGTGCAGGAAACTCTGAGGCTTTTTCTTTCACACTTATAAGTATCCAGTGGAGAGTGGGAGGAGCAGCAGAGGTGACCTCTGCCTCCCTGCTTCTCCTGCTCTGCATTTTAGTTAGATGGCTGTTTTCTGATGTCTAGCTGAGGTGCTTCAGAGGAGGAGGGAAGGAGGCTGGAGCACTGTCAGGATACCTCTTGGGATACCCAGTCTCCTCCCCTCCCTGCCCCCTTTACCCCGTCCGTCTGAGGTTGATTTCCCAACCTCAGAGAGGCAGCTGGGATGGTTCTTTCTGCAACCGCTGTGAGGGGTGGGAGTTTGGAGCATCGATTCTCAGCTCCGAGGTCGGAGTTCTGTCTCTGACCTTGGATCTGGGAATTCGAATTACCCTATATTCCCCCAGACGATGTGTAGGGGCCATAGAATTGCTCTCTTAAGCAGTTACATTTTAGTTTAATCTGGAAGTCAATGAGCTAAATGTGATTATAAGTATGCTGGTTTGTGGATGTTGGTCATAGTTAACTGGACAAGTCTCCTTTCCCAGAATGGTTGGTAATTAATCTGTACTTAAGTGACCACACCCAAAATGAGACTGCTAATACGGAATAGTGAACCCATAGTAGTAATAGCCTGTCTGTGTAAATGCCACACTTAGCTTCCCTATTAACAAATGTTCATGGACTGCCTTGGGTGCTTAGAACCAATTGAAGGAGGGGTATAATTCCAGAGCCATTGTTTTTCTATGCTTAGTTTGCTGCAAATTTCAACCCTGGGTTCAATCTTTCCCATGTAGTTTTTACAGGATCCAGATGAAGACATTGCCAAAATAGAAATGACCAAGAAGAAACAGAATGAAACCCAGGTAATTTGAACAGTCTTGAGCACTTTAAATACCAACACTTATTATGGCGTAAGCTTCAGTGGAGTGGAGTCTGCTTCATCAGATGCATGAAGTAGATCTGATGGGTCACAGCTATATATACATGGTTATGGACAGGGGTGGTGTGAGGATTGTAAACAGTAATACTTTAATAATCTATATAGTTTTATGGATTCCCCAAACATGCTGACTGGAGAAGTTGCCATCTAACACATCTGGAGGGCAGCGGTTTGGAGAAGGCTGTACTAGATTATCTCCGCCAAGCCATCTCTTCACTAAATCAGGAGGCTCAAGTCAGATCTTGTGTACTTTCTCAACATCCTAGAGAACAGGGGTGCAGAACCTCAGGCCCAGGGGCCACATCCTATCCTCTTGGGGTCCCCAGGTGGCCATGCCCTATTTCCCCAGGCCACCAATTGTTGGGTGTGTGTCCAGCTTTTGTGCATTTTTGCCCCCTTTCTAAAAGGTTGAAATACCTCACCTAAGACTTAATTACTGGCACACACACACACACACCCGCCGCCGCTTCTCTGAAATCGAATGCGGCCCTTGGGCTTAAAGAGGTTCTGCGACTCTGCTTGGGAACCTCGTCATCTTGAACTCGTCAGTCACAATACTAAGGTTCCTCCAAAGAAAAATAAAGTATTTTGGTTTTGCTTTAAGAAATGCCCTCTTTTCACTTCCATATTTTCGCTATGCACAAATTTATAGGACTGTGTAGAACGCCGTTTTTGTTTTTTAAGAAATCACAAAGATGAAATTGGGCTGAAGCTGAGAAGTGTATACTGGCTTTCTTTGTCTACTGTGACAGTGTTCAGGGTGGTAGTTAAAACTGCAGAAATAGTGATCAGGAAATGTAGCTTTGTGCGGGGAGGGGTTTTAGTGCAGGGGCTAATCCAAAATGTACATCTTACCAATTAGGGCAGCTGGAGGTCTGGAGGCTAATGCTACTATCGCAGATGGGCTTTGTTTGCTGTAGATTCTGTTTGACAACTGCCTATTCCAGTTGTCGGTCAACCTGTTAAATGTTCACTTTCTGGACCCTTCCCCACAAGGAAGGAATGACCTTCCCTTCTGCCTTCCTAGGCGAGATACAGGATTCATTATTCAAATTTAGCAAGGGAGGATTAGCTAGCTTTCGTCACAATATCTGTTCTTTTCCTCCACCTGACCCATTTTGCAAGTTGTGAGTCCTTAATTATTACACGTCCAGGTGTACACACAAAACATCTCTGTGTACTCCTAGAAGTATGTAAAAGAATAAGTACGGGAATGTGTCTTACAGCCATGTTTATTGGACAGATCTGTTACTCAGAGCTAGTTTACAGCTTCCTCATGAGTGTACACTCATGATGGCAAACCCATGTTTGCCTCATGTAGTGTGTACAATTAGTTTCAGATATGCCATACTTATTGATATCTTGTATCAAGTAGAATTGCAATCTTTTGTCTACCCTTGCAGAATATTTTAGATAGTGTGGAGATGCCTAGCTGTTATACCTTCTCTCTTCTTTTTCAGTAGCATGTGGATAAGAGCTCAAATAACTACATGGTTATAGTATAGATTTCCAAAGCACACGTTGTATAAAGCATAAGTTTGCATAAAATGTGTTAGCCTTACATCTCTCAAATAAAGCTGATACCACAGCATCTGTTGCTATATAAAGTACATTGCTGTAACAATGTATTGTGCTAGTTATCTTGTATGCATACTAATCCAGTATTTTGGTGTGGCATCCAATAAGCTACTCTGAAAAACAACAACAAAGGTAGCCATGTTGACACTTCCATATTTTCACTATGCACAAATTTATAGGACTATACAAAGCCGTTTTTGTTTTTTAAGAAATCACAAAGATGAAATTGGGCTGAAGCTGAGAAGTGTATACTGGCTTTCTTTGTCTACTGTGACAGTGTTCAGGGTGGTAGTTAAAACTGTAGAAATAGTGATCAGGAAATGTAGCTTTGTGTGGGGAGGGGTTTTAGTGCAGGGGCTAATCCAAAATAATAAAAAAAATAACCAAAAGACATTAATGTAATACCTTTGTTAAGCCAACCAAAAGATCACCACCAAAAAATGTGCAATGTTAATCAGGCAAGATGTTACAAAAAGCAAGTCTGGCAGGGGTGGGGGCAGAATGGCGAGGAAAAAAGAAGAAACTGACTTGATTCATAGATCAGAGTTGGAAGGGACCTACAAGGCCATCAAGTCCAACCCCCTGCTCAATGCAGGAAACTAGAGGAGGGGTCTCCCATCCAAGTAATAACCAGGCCTGACCCTGCTTAGCTTTCCACACTCAGACAAGCTGAACTAGCGCGAGCCACAGGCCTGTAGTCACTGTTTTCATGTTCAGAATTCCAAGATGAAGTAGGGGAGACCCCCTCCTCTCCCACTTCATTTGGGACTCTGAATGTGCAGACACTGTGACTTTACCATCAAATCAAGCTTTCCCCCCTCCATTCTGCCTCCATCCACCCCAGCCAAACCTGCTTTTTATAACATCTTGCCTGATGAGCATTGCACATTTTTTGTGGGCTTTTTGGTTGGCCTAAATAATAATAATAATATTGGCCTAATATTACATTAATAGGGATTTTAGAATTTCTCTGGTATGAATTGCCTTCAGCCACTAATAAGAAGAGCGTATCCAGCTAGTAGAAAAGCACGAGAGGCATAAGAATAGCAACAGATACATTCTAAACTAAAATGCACACAATGCTTCCATTGAATGGACTACCTTCTGTTTTACTGTTTACTCCAGGTGAGGAGAAGTGCTGTTGTTCCCACTTACCATGTGTGTGCTGTTCATTGGTGGCTTCAGTCTAACATCAGGCCAGAAATAAGTCCAGTGCAGTTACCCTTTTATACAATGAAAGGGTGGTCATATGACCCAGCTGGCAAAAGTGTTTCAGCAAGCATCTTATCTGGCTCTCAAGGCAACTGTGCGAGAGCTAAAAACTCGCAGAATTTCCCAGACTAGTTCTGTTGATAGTTAACATGATAGAACACAGCTGTTATAAATTGGGATAGATTATTCAAAATCAGCATAATCTCTCATAAAAGCTATGTAGATAAGCTGAGCTAGAAAAAAGATCAATAATTGTGTTTCCTTCACCCTGTTTTCCACTTGCTTGTAAAAATCTGTGTCTCGCCTTCCCTGCCTAGTGGATCTAAAACTAAGCCTAAAGGTCAAGCCCGTTTTATCCAAATGCCGAGCATTCACAAAATCAGTGAGTTCAACGATGTTTAATTCGGGGTGGGTGACTCCTCCAGCATTGGGGACCTTTTAACACGGAAGGCCGCAGTTGATACCTTTGTATTATACATATGCCCGTGTGCACATACACACATGTACATTGTCTGTGTATGTGGTTTATATATAAACTTCAGTCACGCAGAATGTACCAAGCCAATCTTCAGGCAGATTCTTAACCCCAAATGTGAAAGTCACAAGTTGATTTCTGGATTACAATTCATGAGATCTGGGGAAAATGTATCATATTGATAATTTCTTCATGACTCTAATTTTGGAGCATTTTTCTTCCAAAATTTATCTCCAGAACCATGTGACCCAGAAGCTGTTTAATGAGTGCCAAGATTTTCTTATGTGCCTGAAACTACACAGGAGTATGAATAGGGCTGCACAGGCTTGTGATTCAGGTGTCCTCTGATTTTTTCCCCTGTAGCATCGAACCCAATTCTCTGTCATGAAATTCATGTCAACATGCCTCTTATCTGTAACATCGCTTATTCGTATGGAGTAAGGCTTTGGTTTGGACTTCATCTTTGCTGAGAATCTGAGGCAGGTAGTTGTCTGCAGAGGAAGCACTTTTCAATACTGCTATAATGTATTGAAAATAATGTGTCTATTTGGAATCAGCACAGTCTGGTTTTGCCTCCATCCACTTCTTTGTTAAGGGTTCCTATAGCAGAAGTGATCTTTGCCTCAGTTGCAACTTAGTTGAGATCAGAAAGGTAGGGGGGATATAGCTGCACCTTAATCAAGAAACTTCCTGTGTTTTCTTTTCCAGCTTCCCAAACAGCAGTGCTGTATGTTCTGTCAGTGCTGCACAACTGTTTCTTTGGTATTGGTTGTAGTATGCGGCCTTGTAGTATCACAGGAGGGCACTAGGGGTTATGTTGTCCAGCCCAGCTATGACAATGAGCAATTCAGATGTTTTTCAAGAAAATTGGCACTGTTGCATGTTGCTGAGGAAAATGGGCTAGCCTGAAGGGAAATTCCTCCTAACACTTAATATGGCTGCAGTAAAACTACCATTCCTTACAAGTGACACACATTATCTGTACCTTTTTGTCAGAAGGCTCTGAGACAGCTGAGCTGTACTCATAGGTGTCATAGCAGAGGTGGTTTTGGATGCTTGCAGTGCTCAAAATTCAGATCCTAAGGTGCTCATTGTCTTCCTGAGCCCTTGGCTGCTTGGAATAAGGCTAGATGCCTTCTGGCCAGCTAAAGAGATTGTGGCTTCCTGCCAGCACAGGTCCAGTGTGACATCAAAAACTACAGTAATACCTTGGATTGCAAGTAACTTGGTCTGAGAGCATTTTGCAAGACAAGCAAAAAAAAAAAATTAAAATTTTGACTTTATGAACGAGCAAGGTCTTGCAAGACAAGAATCGCTCGCCTCGAGCAGGCGTAGCAGGCCGAAATCGGCCCCGCTCACACCCACCAGAGACTCACTTTGATATGAGTGTTTTGGATTACAAGCACGGTTCCGGAACGAATTATGCTTGCAATCCAAGGTATTACTGTAATCTGACATCCTCCAGGGCTTTGCAGGAAAACAAGCCGATACTGTAGTCCAGAAAGATGATCTGGAAAAGGTGTTGGTTTCACATTGAGTCATCATTCACTCATCCCCCCACCCTTGTAACTTTCAGTGGTGCAGTTGTAACAGACATGCGTATTTTCAAGTTGTTTCCCATGTAAATCCTTGTTAAGATTTTTTTTCGTTCTGGTGGAACAAATAGCACATGCAATTTTCACTATGATTAAGCACTGAGCTGTGGTTATTAAAAGCTCAACTTAATTCTGGAAGAGGCTACTGTTCTGAAAAAAGTTTTATCTGGCAATAGTATATTTGTGTGTGTGCAATTTTGAAAAAAAACAACTCTGAAGCTTGGGGAAATTTTATTTTGCTGAAGTGTGTGGGTGCTTACACTGCATTTTATACCCTTGCTGCAAAATATATGCCGCTTCAGTTATCAACTTGAGGTTGCTTCTGTTGGTGGCTTTTACGCCTTTCCTAGCAAATAGTATCTAAGCTAATACTTCAGGTTTTTTTTTAATGTGCTAGCTTCACATGAGTATAATTTTCCAGAGCATTCCGTTCCAGAATGTAAGGAATAGCATGGGTGCCGATTTGCATTTGGCATGTACGTTTTTCTATGTAGACTAGCTGTAGTGTAATCCCGAGACTGCCAAATCCATACATTTTATGTATGTCTTTTGCATGCATTGAGTAGGAGCAACCCTAAAAAAAAAAGGCAGCCAACATTCTTTCTCTTTTGGTGTTCATTACCACAGGAACTGTGAGAAAACAGGATAACTGTTGGAGACTTCCATCTGTTTCTTCCCCACCTGAAGTCCTAATCTCTGTGTTTCTTGATTTTTGCTATCAAGGCTATCGCCATCAGGTGGAAAATAAACAGATGGGATTCTGAAACTGAATGCCAGTCTTCCTTCATGCAGAATATCTTTTTGTGCGGCAGAACAAATGCAAAGTTGCAAATGCTCTTTTAAGAAGACCACTTGCTGCTTTGGTGACCCTTTTTTTCTTCCCTTGAACCAGCAATGGCTTTTAAGAAAGAAGCATGTGCTCAACTATATGACTAAAACAGTTGCCTTGTATAAGAAAATAATTATTTTAACTCTTTTTCGAATCTGTTTCATGGAGGATTTATCAGCTGTTCAGTATAACGTCTTTATAACTGTGAACCCTAATGTCCTTGCCCTTTGATTATTCCTTCAATAGCCATCTTCAAATTATGATGCATGCAGACATCCCCATATGCTGATCCCAACACCAGACAAAGAGGATGAGCTGGGGAGTCCAAGCATCTCTCCTTTCGTACACCAAAGCCTTCCTTCAGCTAGAGATTCACCATTACCTGTTTTGGGGTAATTTTTCTTCCCGTTTCACACACTACTGTTTTGTTCTGGTCTGCTAAACTCAGCTTTAATGTAGCCTCTTGTTTTATTTCTGTAGCTGGGCAAATAGGGATGAAGTATGGAAAAGTATGCTCAACAAAGAACAGACATATGTGAGGGATAAACTATATATGCAAAGGCACCCACTCTTGCAACCTAAAATGCGTGTAATTCTCCTAGATTGGCTAATGGAGGTAAGATTTTCTTGTTTAGCTGACTTTTCAAACAAGTTATGCATGAGTGTATGATTATGATAAAATTATCTGTCTTGGAGCATTCCATGGTTTAGGGCAAATTCCCAGATTAAAATAATAATCTGTGGGGGTAAATTCCTTTCATTTGCTCTCAAAGCTTGCAGAAGTACATTATGCTTTGCTGGAAGGATGGGGGAAACCTATTTTGGCAAACTCCTGTAGAGATACCCCAGTAGTCTCCTGTGACTCCTTGTATATAGTTGCCATGAGTGCTTGGACACATATATATCTGACACATGCCTGGATCCTGTTAGTTCTTTGCTTAGGAGCAATGGATGATTGAGAGATTAGGCTGGTACTGGAGGAACCACTTTCCTCAGCACGCCTTAGTCTGTCCTGGTGGGAACAGAGCTATTGGTTCAGTAGAGTTGGCTTAGAATACTAGCACGTTAGCCAAATTAACAGGAGGTAGTGTGTGTAACTTGGGGCCCTCAGTCTAGATAATAAAGCCTCACTGCAAGGTTTTCTGGAAGGTAGCAAAGCTGAACTCTCAGGACTTAACCAACAAAGAGAGCTTATTAAGAGGGAGGCAAAAGAAGACTGTTTGTACAAATGTGAAGGCTATCCCCAAAAAAGGGGAGGAAGAGCAAAAAGAGGAGAGAGAGAAAAATACGGGTTGTAACCTATCCTTAACCTGCTGAGAGTGTAGATGGAAGAGTAATCTTCAACAATGGGTTAGATTAGGTATTCCTAGTTTGGGCTATCACTGGGCAGGTGTTTGGGCACAAAGAGGTTCAAGAGAGACTCAGGCAAAGTGGCTGCCAGCAAGACTGCTCTCGAAATCTCAATAAGTATAGGAAACCAAGGGCAATTATATTTTTAGAAAACAAAAATACTAGGTGTCTACTGCAAAAGAAGTTTCATGGGAACAAAAGGGATGAAGGTGCTAGGGCTGACTTTCGAAAAGGTGGTCATAGGGTGAGCAGGTATGAGGCTGGATGGTCACAAAGGCGCACAGGACTCTCAGTGTTGTCAGTTAGTGAGCAGCACTGTGTTAACCTGATTGCATTTGGGTGTGGAGGAAGATTGACTTAGCATGTCCAGGAGCTCCACTGCCCTGAGCATTCAGGTGGATGCTGATCCTGGCAGTCAGGCCCCAGTCCTGGAGTTGTTAGCCTTTGCCAGTGTGATGGCCACAGGCAAGCAAAATGGAGGCATCAAGGCAAAATGGAAGTGACTTGGCAACAATTTACTCATTGGCCGTCGTCATATGCAGGAAGCCATAGAATGGCTCTATAGAGAAAAAACTAGCTGTGTCATAGACCAGGTGAATTCTGATCTAGTCTGTTCCATAAAAATGCATTCCTGTGAAATTCCATTGATCACGGAATACTGCTAAGAGGCAGAGTAACTTTTTTCTGTCTGTTGTAGGTTTGTGAAGTGTACAAGCTTCACAGAGAGACGTTTTATTTGGCACAAGATTTCTTTGATCGGTTCATGGCAACACAACAGAACATTGTAAAGACACTTCTGCAACTTATTGGCATTTCATCTTTATTCATAGCTGCAAAGCTTGAGGTAAAATGACCCTTACCCCACAATGCTAAACCCACTTTCTAGGAAGTAATCCCCGTTGGACACAGTAGGACTTAGTTCCAAGTAAATATGCATTGGATTGCACTGTGCAAAGTAAAAGAGAAGCTGAAAAATGCTTAGTGGCAATCTTCGTGTTGGTCATAGTTCTTTAATTGTGATGAAAATGCAGTTTGGAGAGCATCTCTTCTTTGGACTGCTCTTACAGATATTTTCATATCAACGCTACACAAAATGACTTCCCTAATGAGCTGCTACAATAGTCTTTGTATATAAAATAAAAGCTTGGAGGAATCATTAGTAGCAGAGGCTGGAGGCTGGTTGTTCAAAACTAGCGAAAACACAGTTATGTGACAAGGTAGCCCTCGCTGTCAAGTAGAACTGCATTAAAGAAACAACTTTAGATTATAGCCCCTGCAGGGGTTAAAGGGGTATAATTGAATTATGCACATAACTTTTAGTAACAGTCCATGGTAACAACAATGTATTATGCCTCCTTCCAGTAGGTTAAAGGCAATAGTAATATTTTCAGTCCTAACCTCTTGCCTAAACTGTACAATGGAAATGCTTTAGATGTGGCACATTTGAATAGCTAGATATTATTGCTCTTCCAGGAATTCTTTATATTTTATGGTACTTAAAAGTTGCCTCTCTGGAAGGACCCAAGGCAGTGCACAGCATTAATAACTAAAATGGCGGTGGTGGTTGCTGCGGGCAGGGGGAGTGTTAATAATTAAAATTCAATAAAACCCAACAGAAATTGCTATCATCATTGCTTTATCCCAGGGATCATACTTTTTTTTTTTAGCTGAATCCAAGAAACACACACCCACACTTCATTACAGCCAGCATACTGGCAGATGTGTGATAAACATGAACACTTTTTGGTAAACTTCATCTTGGTATACATCTTGTATGGAAATTGGGTTCTTTTTTTAATAAAAAGTTCAATATGAGTATGTACAAAGCCTGGTAGCCATAATTTCCTCCTTTCACTTGCCTTACCCACTGTGGCTGCTAACAGCCTGAAAATAGGTGGTGTTTATAATCACCTTCCATCTTGAACAGGCAGTAAGGCTTGTAGTGCTACATATAGTGTTGATGCTAATATGAGTGCAGTAGAAATGAACAGATATGGGTTGGAAAATTGAAGCAGGAAAAGAGCAAGGCTGTGTGTGTTCTCACAAATTGTAAGTGAAAGGCCCTGTTGTTTGCCTGCCTTGGCAATTTTGACATTAGATCCTTGATAGATCTTGAGTTACTGACAATAACGGCAATACGGGAAGTTGCTATCATGTTATATTTGCAGTTACTGCTGGCCCTAATTGATCAGAGCTCAGAAAATCTGTCCACAGTAATACCTTGGATTACAAGTAACTTGGTTTGAGAGCATTTTGCAAGACAAGCAAAATTTTTAATATTTATTTAATTTTTTTTAAAACTTGATATACAAGCGTCGTCTTGCAATACAAGTACTGTAGTACGGCTTAAATTAAAATTCTCTGTACAAATTTTTTTGGGGGGATTTCGTTTTGATATAAGAGTGTTTTGGATTACAAGCACCTTTCCGGAACGAATTATGCTCTCAATCCAAGGCATGATTGTATATCAGAGTTCTGTTACCCAAAATGTAGACATTGATAGCTGTCAGTGTCTGAAACCATCTGGCTTTGCCATTTACTGTGATTCCAAGCGACATAGTTGACAAACATATCGATGCCTGTCTTCTGTGTTTCAGGAAATCTACCCGCCAAAGTTGCATCAGTTTGCATACGTTACAGATGGAGCTTGTACAGAAGAAGAAATTCTTAGTATGGAGCTCATCATTATGAAGGTAGGTATGACTCCCATGTGTGCTTTTGCAAGAATCAAAAAGGAAACAACTGTGTGAAAGGCAGAATTCTGCTTTTTAAAAAGCTTGATTCCCTAAGATAGAGATGGAGAATCGTTTTTCTGTCAAAGGCTGCCTTCTCTTGGGAGTGATTGTCAGGGACCCCAGACTGGTTGTGGGCAGGGCCACCCTCTCCAGCTTGAAAAGAGGGATCGCTCTGTCCCTCTTCCAGTTGCTTGCTTGGTCTCTGTGCTGGCTGCAGAGGAAGGAGTTCTTTTCCTCCCCACGCAGCACAGAAGCAGTGGGGCTGAGGAGAAGAGAGGCCACCAGTCTGCAGATCCCCACCTCTGCTCTTAAGACCTTAGGCAAAGCCTTTCCCGAGCTTCTCAATCCAATCAAGTCACCACTTTTTTGTTGCCAGAAGCATGTGAGTTAGTCTGTGCCATGTGAATCTATGTTAGTCTTTTTTATCTTATTAATAGCAGCATGGATCTCCCATCCTGAGACCTCCTGAAAAGCTTAATTCAGCACCCAAGACACTGGGTGCTGATGCATCTTGAGACATACCATAGTGTATTTCATAAGCTCATAGTGGAAAATGTCATACGTTCCTCTTGTATACTAATTCTATAAGTTACAGTGTTTTCTTGTTAGTACTTGGTAGAGCCTAAGTATAAATGCAATTGGTTTATTCCAAAACCTAGAATCTAAGGAAACTACTTCTTATTATCCTTCCTAACAGAGTGGGAATTTGAATCTGAGCCTCCCCAGTTCCTGTCCATTACATTGCTGTGGCTCTCTTCTCATATTTATACATTCATATGTGAGCAAATGAATGTTCGATCACCTAGTCAACAACCGCATTTTAATTCTTAACTATGCTACAGTCGTGTTCGTAGAGAAGGGTAGGCAAGTGCAGCGTGCTAACTTGGGTGCTAAAGAACCCATTTTGCCCCCTGACATGCATGTTCTTTTCTAGGCACTCAATTGGAATTTGAGTCCCCTCACAGTTGTGTCCTGGCTAAATATATACATGCAAGTTGCCTATCTAAATGAGATCTATGAGATGCTACTGCCACAATATCCCCAACAGATATTTGTGCAAATAACTGAGGTAAGATGACCTCTCCCTTTAAATGTTTCCCCTGTCACCTTAAGAATTGTCTCTTGTTAAGCTTTCTGTCTTCTCTCTATAGCTTTTGGATCTCTGCGTGCTGGATATTGGCTGTTTGGAATATACATATGGTGTTCTAGCTGCTTCTGCTCTATATCACTTCTCCTCTTGTGAGTTGATGCAGAGGGTTTCAGGTAAGCTGCACTTTTAAAAAAAACAACACACCTTAACCTAGAACTTCTAAGTAAAAGCATGATTTACAAGGGTTTTTTTCTTACTCTTCTAGGTTATGAATTACATGACATAGAGGAGTGTGTGAAATGGATGGTTCCCTTTGCTATGTCTATCAGGGAAGTAGGGAGCTCAATGCTTAAACACTTCAGAGGAATTCCTTCCGAAGATTTGCACAATATACAAACGCACATAAACACTTTTGATTTGCTGGTAAGCATCACACTGAGTGATATCTTAGTGGGAAAAGGCCTCTTTCTCTTTCTTAGTAATGTTTTAATTTTTTGAGCTTGAGAATAAATTCTCCTACATAAGAGACAGGAAAATAGTGTAAAGCATGTTGTCAGCCTTGTAACTTCTACTGCTGGCATCAACTTAATCATATTCCTAACATTTTTTATGTTGATGTTTTTTAAAAAAAGAATTTGATCCCCAGTTGTAATGTTTTAATCCTTAAGCCTCTTCATGTACAGATTGATTCTCTGTTTTGTGCTTGTAATATGAAACATGCATGTGTGTATTTTCTTGGCACATGTCTCTTTAAAATAAATGAGAAGAGAGAATAAAAAGAAAGAAATAGAATAAAATCTCTACTGTTTGGCCACATTTTAGAAGGACAAATGCCAAACCCAAATGTGTGTACTTCACCTCTGAAGTGGCTCTTGTATATTTTGTTGCATTTGTGTTTGTGAGTTGCTCCTGAAATCTAAAAATGGCACAAGCCTTCGGTACACTTGAATGCCACGATGGAATGATCAACTGTTGTTCATCTATTCTAGGACAAAGCTCAAGCAAAACAGGCCATGTTGGCTGAGAAGAACAGAAGTTCTCCTTTACCCACAGGTGTCCTTACCCCACCCCAGAGTGGTAAGAAATTGTGTCAGGCATACAAACAACTATAATTCTGCAGGCTGCCCAACCTAAAGACCTCTTGGCCTTGAAGTGCCTTTTTATGATTGGTGACTCTCCTCAGTGCGATGCTGCCAGTGACTGACTGAAAGTCTAAATGAATTCTTCAGTTGGAAAGTCTTTACACTTTTTAAATGGAAGAAACTTACATTATGAAAACTATTTTTTATTGTACACTTGTTTTTAAATGAACTGATCGAGTACACCAGCCACCCCAAACAACAGGCATTTGCTTGGATTGCTGCTAAGGAGGGTGATACTTGATGTGCTGACTCGGGAAGGGTGCGGGGAGAGAAGAGGTTGTGCCCTCTGCTGTTCTGGGGCACTAAGCATGCTCTAGTTGGAGCTAGCTGTGGAAGGCAAGCCTCTTCTCAGACCTTTTAGTTTACAACTTGATTCTTTTTTTTTAAGCCCAACACTTTGTATAAATGCCCTTATATGTCTTCAATTTTTAAATAAAATGCTGTCAGCTGTGTGTTTTGCAGTCTTGTGTTCCTATGTAATAACTGAGTGGTGGAGGGCAGAGTGGTAGTTATTTTTTTACCTCCAAAAAAAATATTTAGAGAAATGCCTAAATAATTTGTATGTATTTATTCAGAGCCATCAGTGTGCATGGTGCTGCACAGGGTACAACCAAGAGGACCGTGTGTTTCCCCCATTCACAGCTAAGAGTAGCTCTGGGGGTGGGAGAAGATTTGGATCAAGGTTGTGTGATGGGGAGAGAGTTACACCCCCACCCCATTCCCTGATCCATATTGGGTGTCGGCTCACATAACTACTTTTAGAAAAATTTGTCTGCATATCTACTCATATACCTAGTTACGCCAGGGGAGGGCAACCTCCAGCCCACAGGCCTAATCCAGCCCACACTGGGACCCAATCCAGCCTACAGAGGATTGAGAATCCTGCAGGTTTTGCCCCATTCCCATGGGGGAGAGAAATCCCCATCAGAGGGCTAGCAGCAGAAAGGGGAATTCCCCAATACCACTTAGGCCAGGCTTGCATGAGCTGGCTTTTGCAAGCACCATCCTTTTCCCTTCCCACACTGCTGGTGCCCAATGAGGATGCAAGTGACCCGGGAAGCAGGAGCCCAGTTCAGCCAGGGCTTGCAGGAGCCGGCTGGACATCAGTTGTTGACAAGAGTTCCACAAGTGGGGGGCCATTACCAAGGAGGTGCCTGCCTAATTCCTTGATAGGCGGGCACACAAGCTGGGCCTATGATATTGAAGGCAGCCCTTCATGTAACCTGGAGACATGCCTTGTATGGCTTTAAAAGCCAATACCAGCACTTTAAGGCCACGAACACACTAGCAACCGGTGCAACTGGTACAATAGAGGTGTTGTATGATCTGACCGCTGTTAAGCTGTTGTCTCCCAGTATGATGCAAGAACCACATGTTTTCCCAATTCAAGCAGTTCTGTTAAACAGTAGAATGTCTACACTGCCTGTGTCTTACAAATAGATTTCCAAAAGGAAGCTATAAGTTGGACAGGAGTGGAATGAGTGTAAATGTCAACTTTGTCAGTGCAAAGCTGACAATTTGATAAGTAGCAGCTATGGATGCTGAAGAGATGTGCGTTACCTTCAAATTCTCATAAAACCCTATTGGGTTATGACTCAAAGGATTGTTCCCATAAATACCGGTGGCTTCTTTTTGGACTTTGTGTGTGTGTGTATATTTTGGGGGTGGGGAAGGTTTACATGTGATATATATATATATATATAGGTCTCGAATGTCCCCTGCATTAAATCAACAGTGCTTCAGCAAGGGGTACTCCCCACTCCTTTGAATTGCCTCTCAGATTTTACGGGCTAATATAGTTGATTTGGTATCTTCTGCTCAAAGGGCAATCCTCCCTGCCCTCACCAGAAACCTTGTCTAGACGCAGTTACTACAATTCTACAACAGTATGCAAGAATAAAACTCGCACCAGATGGATGTGAGAAAAGCATCTATATATATTTTCTCCATGTATACATGCTGTTGTGATTTGGTAGGGTTTGAAGGGAGATGCCGGTGGTAGGTAGTCTACCACACAGTAAGCATTTTGTGTGGGTGGCCTTTTAGCCTCTTTACAGCAATTCCCAAATGCCGTCTGGGCATATGAGAATTAGATGGATTAAATAAAGTCTGTGAACCCTCAAAGTGGCTGCCCATTGCACAATTCACTGCTCATGCCCTGACACTTTCTAATCCGTCTCTGTTGAGGATAATTAAGAGTTGTAGGGCACATAGTCCCAACTTCCTGCTCTCTGCAGGAAATCCAGAGCTAGAACATCCCAAACAGATGACTATCCAACCTCTGCTTGAAGAGCTCCAACTAGAGAAAGACCACCACCCCTTTAGGAAATTAGTTCCATTGTCAAACTGCTTATTGTCAAGTTTCTTCTTAAGTTCATCTGAAATCTACCCTCCTGTAACATAAGCCATCTGGGGCAGCAGAGAACAAGTCTTCAGGTATTTAAAGAATGCCAGGCTAAATATGCCTATTCAATCATAAGATTTGTTTTCCATAGCACTGACCATCTTGGAGAGCAATCCTCTGGCCCCTGGGAAGATGTGTCCCAGGGATCATAGGATTGCTCAGAAAAACCCTTCCAAGGTCGGAAACAGCGCTCTGCCTCCCCTTCCTCCTTGCAGCTGGCACAGAAAGAACTGTGCCAGCTGCCCTCTGAGGTTGGAAAAGCAACCTTGGAGGAGGAGGAAAGGGACGAGATACCTGCTCCTCCAGCCCCCCCCCTCTTGAAAATGCCCTCGCTAGATGGGCTGAAAAGCCAGTCTAGCAAAAATTGCCAAAGATGGAGGACAGGGAGGTGAAGATATCCTCCGCCACAACTCCCGCCCTACCAGCTTCAGACCAGCCAGGCATAGGAGTCTCAGCAGCCTCCGAATTACTGAGGCTTCCAAGTAGTGAGGGTGCAATCAATAGGACCGTCCCTTTAATTGCGTTCCTCTGAACCCTTTCTGACGTGTCCATCTTGAAAGTGTGACGCCCAGAACTGGACACAATATCCCAGATGAGGTCTAGGCTAGTGCAGAATAAAGTAGAACGATTACTTCCTAGGATGTAAAGTAGAACTATTACTTCCTGTAATGATAGGTGTGTTAATGCAGCCTAACTTTGCACTAGCCTTTTTTGCAGCTGCATCCGACTGCCGCCTCAATGTTCAGTTTGTGACTGACTACAAGCCAAGATCCTTTTCATGTGTGCTGCTGCCAAGACAGGTCTCCCCTTCTCCACCTCTGCACGTGTTCGGGTTTTTTAATTTAATTTTACAATTTTCATTTTGGTAGAAAGAAATAAGATGGAACAGACAGTGAGAAAACATGGGGGGGGTTTTGGTTTTTTTTACAAATGGAAGGCTACATACATCTGGGCCCCTGCAAAATTCCATGAATAAAGCAGGACAATTGCACAATAAAAGCCTAGCTTAGAAGCACCCTTGGCTTGATAATTGGTCTCCTTGCAGTCCTGGAATAACTTTCTGCTTTAACGTAATGCAAATCGGCTCTGACAGTAAGCTATAGAAAAGATATGTTTCTAGGAGTCTCTTCTGGATGTGTCTCTTACCTTCTGGGGAGATGTACAAAGCAACTGCAGAAAGAGTGGATCCTTGTATTACATGGCAGCTAATCCATGCCTGCCATCAGCTCTGCCATGTATCAAGAAGCCACGTCCGAACCCAGCTCTCCTGCGATTGTACCTGCAAAGCACTCTGCAAACACATTTGCCCCATTCATACATTGCATCTTTATTACATGTGGGTCCCTTCCCAGTCTTCTTCTGAAGGGCTCTTTGCTGTATGGTTCCTAGGTGAAATGTTTTGCAGCTGCATCTCCTTAGGGTGCAATCCTATACATGTTTTAGACAGGAAAAAAGTCCTACAGCTTTCAGCATTCTCCAGCCAGCCATGCCGGCTGGGGGATGCTGGGAGTTGTAGGACATTTTTCTGCCTACATATGCTTAGGATTGTGCGTCCTTAATGTGTATTTTGCCCGGGCCCTTTCACCGTCTGTAAGAGGTATCTTTGCGGTTGTACCCTCCTGTCCCCTACAATTTTCTTCCATATGGCAAGTTATGTGGTTCATAGGCTTGGGCTTTGTTGCTTTTTCTGAAGCGAAGCAGCTGGAGTGTCTGAAATGTGAGGAAGAAGACTGGCACAGAACTAAGTATAGCTTGGCTGGGAATTTAAATATTCACTCGCCGCCACGATGCTGGGGGAGCCAAAGCTTTCTCATGTCTTCAGAAATTGAGAGGCAGCGACAGCTGCTCTCCGCAAGGTTTGCAGAATGATCTCACCCCAGTTGAACAAGTGTATGTAATCTGGATGTTGTCGTGTATTTTATGGGTTAAGTAGAAAGTGTTGGTGTTTTAATTCTCTTTATATAACAACTGGACCAGTAAACTTGGTAGCAATTTGGGGCTTGGGGGGGGCCATTCTACAGGTGTGTTTGTGTCCCTTATCGATGATTACCAGATACTGCAAGAATAAAATCCGAAGTTGGCACATAGTAGTTGCTAGGGTAGAGTCATCTGTGACAGGAATATACAATTGCAAATGCAAAATTGAGATAATTAGTACTAGGAGGGAAAGGGGTAATTGTCTAGAGCAGTGTTCTCCAACCTTGGGTCCCCAGATGTTTTTGGCCTACAACTCCCAGCATGCCCCAGCCAGCGTAGCTCTTACCTTCTCTGTGGCTGTCCAGCTGCACCTTGGATGCCTCCAGTGTGGGAGAGCCCACAGCCTCCCTAGGAAGTTGGTTCCATTGACGTATTGCTCTAACAGTCAGGAAATTTTTCCTGATGTTCAGCCGGAATCTGGCTTCCTGTCACTTGAGCCCATTATTCCGTGTCCTGCAAACTGGGATGATCAAGAAGAGATCCTGGTCCTCCTCTGTGGTGACAACCCTTCAAGTACTGGAAGAGTGCGATCATATCTCCCCTCAGTCTTCTCTTCTGAAGGCTAAACATTGCCCAGTTCTTTCAGTCTCTCCTCAGAGGGCTTATCATGTTCAGACAACATGATAACCCACACTCAAGAGCTGAGCCTGGGTTCAGTGTGGGTTGTCATTAAACTGGGTTCAGAAAGCTACCACAAACTTTATCTTCTTGCCATACATTATATGAAAATATTTCTTGTTTTCTCAAGTTTACATCTCCCAAGCATTCACGGTTGCTATGAGGCAGAATGCCTGAGAGATGAAAATAAATCTGTGTCATTTGATTTTCTCTCTTCCCCCACCCTTATGTGTGAAGTTCATTTCCGCTTATTTCTCCCACACATACACACATATGCACAACTATGCAGGCTTGGTAAAATACTTACACTCTTCCTCTGATGCTCTCTCTGTGAAGGAATACATATGCACAGTACTCTGTTCTTGAAAGACCATATGCTCGGGTTTATCAACTTAAAATACCCCAGCAAAGTGATGCTTGAATTCAAACAATAAACTTCCCCGCTACCGTCACCTATCGCTCAAGGTTAATCTATCTCCCTTAAAATACCTAAGTTCACATTCAGGAGCAACAAGGTCCTACAACTGAAGGAAGATTACTTTCTCTCCAGTCACTAGATAATACTTTAATTATCTGAGATAATACTCTTAAGATAATAAACCAGTGTTCTCCAACCTTGGGTCCCCAGATGTTTTTGGCCTACAGCTCCCAGCATGCCCCAGCCAGCTACACTGTAGGCCAAAAACATCTGGGGACCCAAGGTTGGAGAACACTGTAATAAACTGTTGAGATGGATCAACACAGCTGCCTGCAAGTTTTGGACTCCCTCGGGTCATGGCTATGGGGACTGGCACGAGGAGTGCCCCTGCTTCAAAATTTACCACTGTGCATGATTGGCTTATTCAGGGTGCAATCCTATCTTTTGTGCCCTTGGTGATCGGAAGCCCCCAAACTCGGAGGCATCTGATCATCTAATGCAGGGTGGGAGGAGTGGTGGAGGCGACCTTCGCCTCCCCATCCTCCCGCCCTGCAGATTTCGCCAGATGGGCTTTTTAGCCCATCTAGCGAGGGCGCTTCAGAGGGGGAGGGAAGGAAGCTGGAGAAGGCTCAGGATAAATTGTATCCTGGTCTCCTCCCCTCTCTGCCCCAGGGATGTTGAAGAGTCCTTGGTCTCGAGTCGAGTCACGAGTCTTTGGACCCGAGTCTCAAGTCCAAGTTCTTGGTCAAAAATGTTGACTCCCGAGTCCCTCCCAAAGCTGACTCCACGAGTCTCTATTAAAATCAATGGGCATTTTCCCCAACAAAATAAGGCTACTTCAGATGTGTGGCTTAAATAAATTCTAGGCACAAGTGTGCCCTTTTTATTTCAAAACTCTGCAACTGATTTTGACAAGAACAGACCAGGCAGACAAACCCAAAATAACCAGGCAGGCAGAGGAGGCAGGGAACCCCAAAGCAGGCAGGCAGAGGCCTTTGTCTTAAACAATTCAAACTGTGGGAAATGGTTAAGAAGAGACCAGGCAGGCAGAGGAGGCAGGGAACCCCAAACAGGCAGGCAGAGGCAGCCAAACCCAAAATGTCTGAAAGGTTGCATTTTAGGAAAATGATTTTAAAAAATAAAATCTTCGCTGGCGATCGCGCTCCTCTCCACTCCTTCTGGCACAGCCCAGGGATGTTGATGAGTCCTTGGTCTCTCGAGTCCCGAGTCGAGTCTCGAGTCCCATTAAAAATATTGGGACTCGAGTGGGACTCGAGTCAGAGCGGGGACTCAGTCCGACTCACGAGTCGAGTCCTGGAGTCCGAGTCCCCATCCCTGCTCTGCCCACTGGAACACCTTTCCTCCGAGGTCACTTTTCCAACCTTGGAAGGGCAGCCGGCGTGGTTCTTTCCGCGCCGGCTGCGAGGGGGCTGGTGAGGAGGCTCGGCTATCTGACTCCCCCCTTCCGAGGTCAGACACTTGCCCAGGGACCATAGGACTGTTCGTTCAGTCACTCTGAATGCACAAGTGCACAGAGTTATTCATTGTCCGGGCACACTCAGGGAGGCTGGCGACTCCTGTTTCGTTGGGGCTCCTCATCCATTGCAGGTTTTATTTGGAGCTTTATAGGAGCTATCCATGGTGCCATAACTCCATCCTCAAAATAGGTTCCCCACCATGGAGCACCATGGATAGGTCCTATAAGGCTCCAAATAAAAGCTGCAATGGATTAGGAGCCCCACCGAAATAGGATTCACCAGCCTCCACTGGGGATGCTGATTGGACAGAGGTACACCCAGAAAGTGACGGAGACTCAGTCAGTCAATCAATATGTTGCCTTTCCACAGAACGGTGGCCAAGGCACAACAAAGAAAACGATAAGCGATTCAATCATCAAAACAATGCACAGCAAAAATAGATACATAAATAACCTCAGCACCAAACTATCAAACATTTAATTAGCAATTCAATATATAGTGAGAAATATAACATTTCAGATATATTTTCATTTCACAAACAGTAACAAGGAACATTAACAATCGTGCAACTCCTTTTGCCACAAGATCCGCAGTGGGATCGCCTTATTACGCTCATCGATTGTTACTCCTCTTAAAGTCGTCTTACAAAAAAAAAAATGCATCTTATGAGATTTATTCTGTTCTGACCATCATTTAAAAACAACAACAACAACACAGTCATAGGATGCTGGTGGCAGTCTTTCTGACTCCTCTTCTGAGTTCCCCTTCAAACGAGGAGTGACCTCTGTAAAGGAGGCCCCACGGCGACCCTAGCAAGGGACAAAAGTTTTGTGCCTAACTTTCCGCGACAGGCCACATCAATTCATCTTGCGTACAATATCCTATCAACTGTCTGGATAAGAGAGAAGCTCGCCTCGGCCAGAGAAACATTAACATTTCAGTTAATAGGACCAGCCGTGCTGCTGCGGAGTCTGAATCCAGCTTTGGTTACTTATTAATGAAGCCGCAAAGTGCCTACACTTTAGACTTCACTTAGATGAGGGGAGCCTTCGAGCACCAATTTGACTTCTATTAAATGACTAATGGCTGTTGAGACATAATGTCCTCGCAGCAGATATCACATCCTATTTAGTATTTAATGTTTAAATATTTAATTAATTAAACACTGCCAAATATTTAATTAAATGCCAGCAAAGCCATCCCGACACTTCCACTCTACATAATGCAAAAAAGGAGAGGGGAAGTCTGGGGGTGGGGAGGAAAGGTGGGGGTACACTCCTGTCCCTTTCTCCTGCACTAACAGCGGGTTCATTTTTTATTTAATTTAATTTAATTAATTTATTTTTGCCAAGTGGGCAGCTGGAATAATCGTGCAACAAGATAAATTCTGTGAAAAAGGCCACTCCCACCCCACCCACTGCACATGATGTGTTATGAACAAATTAGGAAATTGTGTATAAATGCGCAGGCTTTGTTTTCTTTGCAAGGCGTGGGGGCAAAGAGTTGAAGAGTGAAGATACTGGGATTCCTAAGACATCGGAAGGTGTGGACTGGACAGGGCAGGATGGGTTCGCACACGCATGCCTGTGTCTCTTTTTTCTCATCTAATCAACCCTTGAGGACTAGCTGCTGAATCTGCAAATAGCCTCCCATTAAAATCACTGTGTTTAAGACATCAGAAGAGCCATGCTGGATCAGACCAAGGGTCCATCTAGTCCAACATTCTGTTCACACAGTGGCCAACCAGCTGTCCTGAATCTCCCAGGTATACAAAATTATGCATGGTGTGGAGAAGGTGGATAGGGAAAAACAGTTTTCTCCTTCTCCCATAATACTAGAACCCAGAGTAATCCCTGAAGCTGATTGGTGGGAGGTTCAAGACAGATAAAAGGAAGTACTTCTTCACACAGCGCATAGTTAAACTATGGAATTCACTACAAGATGTAGTGATGGCCACCAATCTGGATGGCTTTCAAAGGGGATTGGACAAATTCTTGGAGGAGAAGGCTATCGATGGCTACTAGTCCTAATGGCTACATGATACCTCCAAAATCAGAGGTACTATGCCTATGTGCACCCATTGCTGGGGAACGTGGATGGGAGGGTTCTGTTGCACTCATGTCCTATTTGTGAATTTCCCGCAGACAGCTGGTTGACCACTGTGTGAACAGAATGCTGGACTAGATGGACTTTTCTGATCCAGCACGGATCTTCAGATGTTCTTATGATTAGAGCCAGTGTGGCATAGTGGGTAGAATGTTGAACTGGGACTCGGGAGATCCCGGTTCTAGTCCCTGCTCGGCCATGAAACTCACTGGGTGACTTTGGGCCAGTCACTGACTCTCAGCCTAACCTACCTCACAGGGTTGTTGTGAGGATAAAATGGAGAGGAGGAGGATTATGTAAGCTGCCTTGGGTTCCTTGAAGGAAAAAAGGCAGGGTATAAATATAATAAATATAATATATATAATTATGATTATCAAGTGCTATATAAGTAGTTTAAATAAATAAAATAAATAACATTGCTTAACATGGGACTGTTACTTTGTGTCATTCTTTGATCTCTCAGTTAGGCTGGATTTCTTTCTCCCAAGTGAAATGGAGGGGTGGTGGTTTGTCTCTAAATCTACACCAGTGATTTTGAGTATAGAACTGTGTGACTGCTTCATCCGGAGCAAGTAAAGAAGACTGCAAGACGAGGATAATCCAATCTAGATGATGTCAGGGAATTGGTAAACAGGGATGTATGCTTGCTTCCCCCCCCCCCCAGTAAATTGGGCTCCAAATGAACATGTAGACACGCCTGAGGCGCATCGCTCCGCATGAAGACAAAGATGCTCTGCCACTCTATTGACTTTTAATTATTTAAAAGTAAATGAGTGCTACTTAGCATGGCATACCTGCCAAGAGTTTACACTAGTTTTACTTAAATATTTACTCTGTTATTCAATAAAAAATGAATCTGCAGAAGCAAAACGTGGGGACGTTGCACATCACATGACCCCGGCGCTGCCTCTAGCGTGTGCAGAGTTTCTCAGAAAATAGGCCAGAAGCAAAGGCAGCCATGTTGGCCCATACGAGAAATGCCAAAATTCACAGGAGGGCAGTACCTGTATTAGGCCAGCTGAAAAAAAGTTACCCAGAACTCTTCTTCAGGCTAGATGTTGAACAAAGCAAGCAGAGATGTGGGGAGGAAAGAGGTGAGGTGGGCAGAAAAATGCTGGCTGGTGTTGAACCCACAGAGTCTGTGTTTAGTCACAATTTTAAAATGGAATGTGGGGCGAGGAGCTGATGATTATATTATTACAGCTCCTAATGCAGCTGTATTTTTGGACAGTGTCCTTTTGAGGTAAGAGCTTGGTGGGCAGCCTTAAAACTTTGGCTTGAGATCTTTATTTTTAAAATAGGAACAGAGTTGCTAACACATTTTATCTGAGGACACTTAGCGTAGTGATTGGACAAAGTCTGTTGCCCCAAAAGCTGCCTGCATTGGACTCTCACCCATCTTGCGCCTTCAAATGGGCTACAATAATGCATCTGCCCTCATAAAACAAAGACTCTGGGACATTGCTTCTCAAGAACCTCCAGCTCGTTCCTGCATACCCTGTTTACCTTGCTCTTTGGGGATCCTCTAGGACAGTGTTCTCCAACCTTGGGTCCCCAGATGTTTTTGGCCTACAACTCCCAGCATGGGGCATGCTGGGAGTTGTAGGCCAAAAACATCTGGGGACCCAAGGTTGGAGAACACTACCCTAGGATGATCCTTTCCAGTTAGCTCCCTACTTTAGGTCTTTGCACGTTGATAAATATTACACAGCTTTTACTCTGGCCAGATTTAATGCTCTTCCATCCCACATGCTTTGGGGCAGGTATGCAGCCAACCCTCTTTCTTCAAGGATATGCCCTTGTAATAATCAGGAGGCAGAATCCACAGAACGTGTCCTTCTGTTCTGCAACTTCTCTGCATACGATTGGCCCCTTACTGACTAAACTACCAGGAAGGTCAGGTCAATTTTATATTAAATACCTGATGGAAGATAAAATTCCATAGTAGCTAAAGTTCTATCTGTAGCAGTGAGAACAAAGAGAACAACTCACAAGAACACAACTCACTAGTTGAAACTGGAAGGACTCGGGGACCAACTTTGATTACTGGAATGCTATATAATTGTGTTTATATTACACTTTGTATCTGCCTGCTTTGAGATTCTGCTGTACTGTATGTTTTATTTACTTTGGGGCCTATTGATTTCAATAAATTGGACTAATTAGTTGATTAGATTAGGTTCCACTAGGGGCTATCCAGGTTTCAGTTTGTACTGCTGGGACAAAAGAGCACGCAGCGATGGAGCCCTCATTTTGAAAATATAAAGCCCAGATCTGTCTCCATCCTTAGGCAAAACACACAGGGTCCTGGGTAGGTGGAAAACGGAAGCAAAGAGTTACTTTGGTGGGGAATATAAAAGATAGTGATAGTAATAATGGTTGTTGTTGTTGTTATGAATGGTAATAGTAAAACAAATAATATTATTTATGAATGGTAACAGTAATACTATTATGAAATAATAGTAACAACAACAGCAGCAACAACAACATGTATATAGTGCATTTCAAGTGTTCCAAAGACTTCATGAAGTTCCTGGATTTCAGGTTCCAGTGTGGGGAGGATACAGTATAGGGTGGCCAGGTGTCCCACTTTACAGTCCTCTCTCTTGGGCAGCTGGTGTCCCCTATTTGAAGAGGTGTCCTCTATTTGAAGAGGTGTCCAGTAAAGTCAAGGAACCATAAAGAGGGAGGGCAGCAGGGGACACAAAGTTTTTCGTGCCCCTCTTACAACAGGCTACAAGCCTGGGTTGGTGTTACTGCTAGTCACTCTCAAGAAAGTATATGGGACTAGTCACTATGTGTATGCAGATAAGGTCATTACATAGTTTAGTCACTAGATGGCACTGGACTTAATCGTAGCTGAGTGGGAACAGGCGCTTCCAGTGGCTGTTCTGGAACTCTCTTGTTTAAGAGAGTTAATAAAGTTCTTGTCTCGCTTCCTGACTGGGGGGGGGGGGGGGTGGCAGCGGTGGCGGCGGCAGCTCTGAGCCAGGCTTCCCCAACTTGGTGCTCTCCAGATGTGCTGGACTACAATACCTAGATCCCTCAGGCAGCAGGGCTGGTTGGGGAAGGTTGTTCCAAGCCTTCCATGACATTATGGAATGCGCAAGTTAGCTCGCTAAATATGAAGGCTGACTTACCCTCTTTCTGAATGTTCTTTCTTTCTCTAGATGAAATGCACAGTGTCAGTTCAGTTACTTTGGATGTAGTTTTTAGGTGTCAGACTGAGAGCCAATACTTATTATTAACCCTGTTTAATGAAGACCGTTTTATCAGTTGTTAACTTCTTTATACCATATTACTGCTAAATGACAGAATATCATCAGATGGGAATTTAGGTCCCTAAACCCAACCCACAGAAAGTCTAAGGGATTCAAACTTATCCTGTGCTTCATTTCTAGATTCAACAGGAGTGGTTTGAGAGCTTGCAAATGAACTTCCAATGCTTAAACTGAGCATCATTAAAGGATTGCTTTGTAAGGGTGGTTTGTTTGGTTTTTTTGATATAAGGATCCAGAGACACAGAGAATGCACCCACTGTATTTGGCAAATAACGTATTATACACTCTTACAGCATGAAAAATCATAATAAAAGACTGTAGTGCTGTTCTTTTTTTTAAAGGCATCAAGGTACCTATCAGAGTAGGATATTTCAAAGATTCTACCGCCATCTTGTGGACAAGCATATACCTATGTTCATCTGGGCCATGTGCTCTGGTCTGGAGAACCTAAGGGTCAAAGCACATTACTTGTTCTCAGGAGGAGTCCGCCAGTTCTTAATTTGAGCTTAAAATAGGATGGATTAGCTTTAGGAAAAGTTTATCTAATCACAAGCACAGAACACGGTGTGTGTGTGTGTGTGTGTGTGTGTGTGTGTGTTCCATATCTCAAAGCTTGCTAAAGTGTGCAGAGCAGGAGTATGCAAAATCTCAGCCTATGCTTAATATTGGGAGCTAGTGTGGTGTGATGGCTTGCAAGTTCTCCTCGATCCACCTTTGTCACTAGAGCAGTGTTCTCCAGCCTTGGGTCCCCAGATGTTTTTGGCCTACAACTCCCCAGCCAGCGGCTGGGGCATGCTGGGAGTTGTAGGCCAAAAACATCTGGGGACCCAAGGCTGGAGAATGCTGCACTAGAGGCTCAAGTAACCACAGTGGCTTGGAGTGCCTTTTACCAGCTTTGGCCTACTCCTGGACAGAAAAAGCCTGGACACCACTACCCATGCCCTGACAGCCTCCGGACTGAATTACGGTAATGTGTTGTACATGGGGCAGCCTTTGAAGACAGTTCAGAAGCTTCAGCTAGTACTGAATACAGCTGCCAGGATTTTGACTAGCACAGCTGATTCAGTTCATATCCCACCAGAGTTTTAAAAGCTCCCCTGGCTGCCTGCCCACTTCTCAGCCTGATTCAGAGTGCTGGTATTGTCTTTAACACCTTAAATGACTTGGGATTCAGGTACTCCAAGGAGTGCCTTCTCCCATACCATCCTGCCCACATTCTCAGATCGTCAGCCTTCTCTCTGTTCCTTCCTTGTCAGAGGTGAAGCAGGTGACAAGAGACAGGGCCTTTTTGGTCATGGCCCTCCGTCTATGGAATGTTGTCCCCAAAGAAGCTTGCCTACTGCCAACATTGCTTTCTTTCAGGTGCCAGGTGAAAACCTTTTGAGTGCCACATCCAATGTCATGCCAATCACACATACATATGATGACCCTGAGTTCTGATATTATTTTGCTGAATAGTTAATAGAGGGAGGGGGAAATCTCTCTATCCAATTTCTCCACACCACACATAATTTTTTAAACCTCTACCCTATTCCCCCCGTAATCATCTTTTTTTCTAAACTAAACAAGCTCAAAGACATCAGCCTTTCCTCACAGGGAAAATGCTCCAAAAGGGGAAAATGGTTGCCCCCTTTTCTGCATCTTTTCCAGCTCAATATCATCCTTTTTGATATGGGGGGACCAGGGCTACATACAGTTGTGTTGTTGTGGACTTGTTTTTGCCACAAGTTCTTATTTTGTTTGGCAAAAATTGTTAGAATTTGTGGCCTGGACAGAGAAGGAAAAAATGTACATTATTTGCATTCCTCCCCCACCCCCATGGATATATATATATATATATATATAAAGTTAAAAATAGAACAAAACACACACCACCACCACCACCACCACCACCACAACAACAACAACAACACAAGATCAGTAAAGGAAAAGAAAACAAGCTCACTGATTAGAATCCTTAGAACAGCCTTCCCCACCTTAGTGCCTTCCAGATGTTCTGGACTGCAACTCTCATCAGCCTCAGTCAGCATATGGTCAGGGATGATGGGAGTTGTGGTTCAAAACATCCGGAGGATAACAGGTTGGGGAAGGCTGTCTTAGTATATCATGGATACGCTTGTGGGACAACTAGTGTAAAACAACTCATTAAGGTGAGTGGAAGATGGAATATGTAAGTTCTTCCAATGGAAGGTTGGATATATATAAGTTATACAGCATACATAAAGAATGTGTGTGTATCTATATATGATATATTAATTATATATGCATGTGTGTGGGTTTGTGTGTAAGCAACCATAGTCAGATAAAATATAGGCAACTGTACTTGACTGGAATTTGATCAGATGTTTGAAGTAGGAAATAAACAGGAAACCAGGGTGCCATACTATCTTTTTTTAAAAAATCAGGATTTCTTACTTGCTGAGTAAGTTTGTACATAATGACAGTCCCCCAAATTTTTTATCAAACTACCACTGTTTAGATGGTTACGTTACCTAGAGTACCTAGGTTAGAGAGAACTTTGGAGACTTCCAGTTACGTGCTGTCCACGACTTTGCTGCTTTGGGTTCGAGATGATGAAGAAGCATCGTTTCAGTGTAGGAGTTACCAGCGGTCTCACACGAAGAAAGAAATTCCTGACCATCATCAGCAACCATGTTCCAGAACTCCAGCACATCCCCATCAAAGGTGAGAGTCAGAACAAATCCGACCACCACACCCCTTCCAACAATACTGACTATCGGGCAGAGCCTTTCGGGGATAATGTATCCCCTACTGAGAACTTTGTATTGTGCTTCCTTTATGATGATAGCGACACAAAAGAGGTACAGACACACCTCCAGAGACACCATCTTCCAAAGACTCACCTCCCTCCAACTCAGGTTGGGTGAGTTGCCTTCTAATAATGGCATTTAGTAATGGATCTTCAGCCTTGGGCTGTCAAAGCTCCTTCAGCCAAATTCAATTTTGGAGAAGCTCTTGGGGTGGGGGCGGACTCCATTGGTGGGCAGGGCTGAAGGCAAAAGGGGTGTGGCCAAAAGCTTGATACTTTTATTGCCTTTAACTAAGTCTTAGGAGAGGCATTTCAGTCTTTTGGAATATGGGGGCGGTGGAGAACCTGCACAAAAGTTGGGAAACCACTATATGGGTGGTTGAGGGAAAGGGGCCAGGAGAAGGAGCATAGTCCTCTGGGGAGCCCCGGAAGGCCAGCTAGGGAAACAGCAGCTTCTGTCAAGGATTCGAATTCCTTATTAGCCACATTCTAGAAATATTTATAAAAATCAATGTGGTTTTTTTTTTTTTAAACCCTTCTCTTGATGGGAGTATACAACTCAAGGTTTTTATGGATACCTATCGCTGGAGACAGCCAAGATTTCATAGATCATAGAGTTGGAAGGAGCCTACAAGGCTACCGAGTCCAACCCCCCTGCTCAATGATGTGAGTAGCCTTTGTAGAACTGGGTTGCTGACTTTTTCCTTGGCATGGCTCCTGTGTCTCTAACAGCTGTGTAATCAGCAGAAATTCAGCAAACGAAGATTGTTTCCCCCCCTTCCCATCATTACACCTTCTTGCTAAGAGAGGATTCTCCTGCTTAAACGAAGTACTGCTTCTGGATTTTCACATGTTGGCTGGTATGGTATTAAATCGTGATCTCATGTCTAAGCTAGCATGTTATTAAAGAAAGAACGGTTCTATGTTTTTCAAAATATGGAAACTATAATGAGAAGGATCAGAATGGATTTAGTACAAATGGATCGTTTGGCAAATTGCTGTGATATCGAGAGATTTTTTACTGGAAAAGGTGCAAAGAGAATCAACATCATCTCAGATGTTATTGCTAATGGAAATAGTGGTGTGTGTGTTTGCTTTAATAGTATGTGCATCTCAGCCAAGGCATCTGCAAAACCAGGGATGACTGCCAGATTTTCAATAAAGTGGTCACATAATCCTGCTCGAGTGAAATGTCAGCTTCATAACGAAGACATTTTGTCAGTAGCTGTGTCAAGGATAGCAAAGATGTAGTGGGGAGGCAAAAGATGAGTCTTTTCATTGTTGTTGTCACCGTTGCTTTTAAGTGGGAATTAGGATTCACTTAAGTTCCAAGCCTGGGCCCTGGAGAATATTTGTAAGTGATGGGCCCTCCACCAATAAACTCGATTGGCTGTGTTCATTTCTCAGTGCCTAAGATGTAGGTAAAACTTCCCTGCTTTCTTTGTTTAAGAAGTCACCAAGAGAATGGGTCATTTCGTAGGTGTGTGGTCTGTTGAACCTTGACTACTAATCCAGGCACCTCACACAGGTGTATTTAAAATAGATATACAGTATACAGCTTCCTGGCAGGGCTCTAAACACAGGCCTGCAGCAGGACTTCAACCAGTCCAGGGGAAGAGAGGGGGCAGGGAGTCTAGAAGGTTCATTGTGCTTAAGTGTACTGTCAATTCACTGTGTCTGAACGTAACACGATAAACACACCTTAGACCTAGGGGTCTACTTTACTACAAAGGAAGTAAAGATCTAAATACAGGCCAACACAACTAAGTTGTAAGACCATTAAGTCTAAAATTACCTAATTGCTCCACTGTCTGCATCTACAATTAGAATTTAACAGGTATAGGTTTCCCTGGCATGGAGAAACACACCTGGTTCAGATGCCATGGCCAAACTATGGTTTGGCCTTCAGGCCTCATCTCCCTCTCTGCCCTCCCCTCACATGTTCTGATGCCTTCCCTCATTTCCTAGTTTGCAATAACAAGTTTGCCATTATGTCCAAGTTGGGCAAGTTATGATTACTGAAAACTAGAGTTTGCCTCCTGACCAGAATTGGAAGCCATGGTTTGATGTCAGTTTCCAATTCTGGCTTTGCGGACAAGCTATAGTTAGTGGTAACCATAATTTTCCCAGTTCAGACATAACAGCCTGTGAAGGATTGAGTTAGTTTGAAGCCTGTAAGCCCAAACATCTCCTGATGGGAGGGGGGCATTTGTGAATTTCATTTTTCCCTCATGGAGTTAAGTTTCCTTTTAATTGAGAGAAGTCTCCTTTTCCCCCCTAATAGAGTTAAGTTTCATTTCCCCAGGCCACATGATTGTAACCTTCTAGTTCTAGGGGAGTGTATATGAAGAGGTGTGGAGAAGCTGTGGGAGGGAGAGAGCGAAATTGGAGAGAGAGGAGAGGTTTTGCAGGCACCAAGAAGCAGTGGGCAGACAGAGAAGCAGAGTCTGAATATCACTGAAGAATGCAGAACAGCCAGGGATAGGCTGAGAAGGAATCTCTATTAAGGTTACAGGTGAAAGAGTACCTAGGTTAGAGAGAACTGCGTTATTATTTCTTTTATTTCTATTATACCTGTTTTTGGAAAGTATACAGCTCTATTTATGTAATTAAGTTTTTGTGAATCTACTTTACCAATATTTACTAAACAGTTATTGTTAACATTCAGTTGTTGGAGTGTCTTTTGCACCACGCCTAAGGCCTAATTCCATGTTCCTAGGAAGAGAAGGTAAAAGGCAAAGAATTGGCATCCTGAGACAGGAGGGGCTCTTAAAGAGGCAGATATTTTTAAGGAGCTGATCAGGGTGTCCTGGTACAGGTGGAACCTTGACACAGCCAAGTATAGAACCCAGAAGGAAGGAAGGGAATCAGAGTGTTCAAGAGGATGAAAGAGGGGAAGGGTGAGGAGGGAGCACCCAAGGTGCAACCTTGATGATGGCCAAACCATGGTTTTGCTAGAATGTCTGAACTGGGTCTCATCAGAAAAGCTTTATCTCTCCCTAACAGTTATTTTACTTCAGGAGTGGGAAACTTGTGACCCTCCAGCTGTTTTGGCCTACAGCTCCCAACAGAACCTGGGGTCATCCCATGAAGATGATTGGTGGGAGATTCAGGACAGATAAAAGGAAGGACTTTTTCACACAGGACATAGTTAAACTATGAAATTCACTTCCACAAGGTGTAGTGACAGCCACTAGTTTGGAGGGCTCTAAAAGGGGATGGGACAAATTCAGGGAGGAGAAGGCTGTGGCTACTAGTCCTGATGGCTATATGTTACCCCCAGTATCAGTGGCAGTATGCCTATGTACACCAGTTGCTGGGGAACATGGGTGAGAGAGTGCTGTTGCACTCATATCCTGCTTGAGGGTTTCACGTGGGCAGCTGGCTGGCCACTGTGTGGACAGAATGCTGGGCTAGATGGACCCTTGGTCTGATCCAGCATTACTCTTTTTATGTTCTTATCAGCCCTAGCCAGCATAGCCAATGATGAGGAATCATGGGAGTTATAGGCCAAAACATCTGAAGGACCACAAGTTGCCCACCCCTGTTTTACTTGGTCCTCATTCAGGACCTTTCCAGACACTGGGCTGTTTCCGGACTCAGTCATACTTAGAGTAGACCCACTGAAATCAGTGAGACTTAAGTTAGTCATTCATTTCAGTGGGTCTACTTTAAGTATGAGTATGTCTGGATCCCCATGTGTTTCTTCCACAATGAATTTAGGAGTTAATTCTGGCTAACATTTGCTGGATTGTGCCCTATTCCTTGCTCCTTGTAAATCCAATTCAAAAGATAAGATATGCTTGTCATTTAGCCAAATCTTGCATTTCCAGGAAATTGTGTCTTTCCTGAGGCTACACAGTGCATGGCATAAATACATCTGCTTGTGTTTGCCTTATGCCATTTCTTTGCAGTCATAAGGTAGCTTAGGCAAGGAGGAACCCATATCTCTTCCAACATATTGTTGGTACTCAATTAATGTTAATAACAGCAGTAGCGGTGGAGGCCATAGTTTTGTTTTGTTTTTTAAAGTAATAACAGGGTTCATTTTTTTCCTACCAACATGTGCCTGGATGTTTCCGCCAGGGCTTGGTCTGAAGGCACATGACGCAGTAGCCTTGCTGAAATGAAGGTCATTGCCTGAATGGGAGGCCACCTGATAACTTTATGTATATAATATATACCATCTTTCGTTTCATCATGGAAGAAAGGTGGATGTAATAAATAACTAGTATGAGTGTGGCTGTGGCTTACACTGGCTCAGCTTGTCTGAACGTGGAAAGCTAAGCAGGGTCAAGCCTGGTTATTACCTGGATGGGAGACCCTTCCTCTAGTTTCCAGCAATGAGCAGGGGGTTGGACTCGATAGCCTTGTAGGCTCCTTCCAACTCTATGATCTATGAAATCTATGAGTTGGTGGCTGTACAGAGCCAGGTGGTGATAGCTGTTCCAGATTGATTAAACCAGAAGAAAAGGATGTGATATTATGTGAGTAATGCTTCAGAGCAGAGATAACCATTTGGTGGCCCTTGGGCTGGATCAAGATCAAAAACAGCTTCTTCTAACTCCCCAATGAGCATATTATATCTGTCTATCTCTCTGTCTCTCTAATGTTGCCCACAGTTTATCTGTTAGCAGGGTGGGATGCATCTATGTGTGTACTGAATTATCAATCCAAAAGAACCTTTGGATGGGGCCATAGCTCAACGATAGAGTACATTTTTTGCAAGTAGGAGGTCCCAGTTTCATTCCCAGGCATCTCCATGTAGGATGGGGAAAGACTCCTATCTGAAAGCCTGAAGAGCCACTGCTGATTGGGTGCTGACTCTACTGAGTTAGATGGGCCCAATGTCCTGAATCTATTTAAGGCTGGGGTGGACAATTTGTGGCCCTCCAGATGTTTTGGCCTACAATCCCTTACCATTGATGGCTAGGGCTCATGGGAGTTGCAGGCGAAAACATCTAGAGGGCCACAAGTTGCCCACCCCTGATATAAGGCATCCTCTGATGTACCTATGGGGGATTTCCTCTTCCCACTACTGCTACCCCCATGGGGAAACTAGTCCTTCACTAGGCAATCTCACCTATGGGGTTTCCTGTTTGTAGCAAATGCTTATAGCCTATGGAACTCTTTGCCACTATAACTCCACAAGCTGTCGCTTTCCCGCTGCCACCAATTCAGTTCCCATCTAACAATATTCAAAGTGATCAGTTTCCATCTAACAATGTTCAAAGTGATTCTCTCTCTCTCTCTCTCTCTACCTTCAAAATGTCACTGAGCAACTACAACACAGGCCTTTGACAATAACAAAACAAGGCCTCAAGCCTACTCAGATACATTATTGCCTCACAGATGCCACACAAAGTACACGTTACAGAACCACAATAGTTATATACAGGCATCTCTTCACGGTTCCTAACCTGCAACTTGAAGGGATCTTTCAAGAAGTACCGTATATTCATTCTTGAGCCCTGACATTCAATGACTGATTATCATCCAAGCGCTGAAGTCCTTACCGCTAGATCAGTCTTCCCCAACCTGGTGCCTTCCAACTGTTTTGGATGACAACTCCAAGTATTGTTGACCACTGGCCATTCTGGCTGTGGCTGATGGGAGTTGAAGTCCAAAACATCTGGAGGGCACCAGGTTGGGGAAGTCTCTACTAGACGATGCATGTTTCAGTATAGAGCTTGACCACCAGGGGATTGCATTGTTCCTGCCCCCAGACTAATGTCCACAAGAATGCAGAAACTGGCCATCCAGAATACCCAAGATCTTCCCATCTCTTGAGCCCATCTTATTGAGGTAGCGCCAATATCTTTGTGATATAAATGACCGTCAGTTGATCCTTCACTATTTCAGCTGTGATAACCAGCTTTTGAACTGCAATAAATGAGGCCAATCAACATTACTTTTGTCTCATTACTTCAAGAGCTTACACATAAATTTCCTCTTATCCTTTTTCCCCTTTGGTCTGGAATTAGCCATAGCGCTCGGTGTGTGCTATTATACCCAGGTCTTCTCAACTGGAGATCAAACTATTTGATCTCTGCTGGGTTCAGTAAATTGACTGGCAAACAAGTTTTGCTTGCTTTGGTTTAGGAAAATCTAAACCAAAGATTTTGGCTCTTGTCTGGCTTTCCTAGTCGTATTTTTAAAAACAATACTGCAGGACAGCCTTCCCCAACCTGGTGCCCTTCAGCTGTGTGGGAGCTGGCTTGGGTTGATAGGAGTTGTAGTCCCACACAGCTGGAGGGCACCAGGTTGGGGAAGGCTGCTGCAGGATAAAGTATTATGCGGAGTTGACCTCAAAATAACAAAGAAGATAATGAAGTAGTAATGACTGTATGAACCATTAATACCTCCCACTTAGCTGTGCACATTTTATTACTGGATTCCACAGGGTATCGTAGATGTTTTGCGACCACTGTCTGATGTGAACCACTGGTCATTCTGGCTGTGGCTGATGGGAGTTGAACTGTCTGAACCACTGGCTCAGCTTGTCTGAGCGTGGAAAGCTAAGCAGGGTCAAGCCTGGTTATTACTTGGATGGGAGACCCCTCCTCTAGTTTCCTGCATTGAGCAGGGGGTTGGAATCGATAGCCTTGTAGGCTCCTTCCAACTCTATATATGAAATCTATGCTACATAAGCCACTGTCCTGTAGGAAACTAAAGATCTGAGGCTACATAATGGGGATTTTAGAAATCAAATGTTACAGTAGAGTGAGCTTATATGAACCTCTATGGCAGTGTTCTCCAACCTTGGGTCCCCAGATGTTTTTGGACTACAACTCCCAGCGTGCCCTAGCCAGCTATGCTGGCTGGGGCATGCTGGGAGTTGTAGGCCAAAAACATTTGGGGACCCAAGGTTGGAGAACACTGCTCTATGGTAACCCCACAACCTCCCCCCAAAAAACCTCACCAGTTGGTGATTTTTCCCAGTCATTCCCCTACAGTGAAGTATTCTTATGAATATGCTTCTATGTGTTCAGATTTATTTTCTTTCTTTCTTTCTTTCTTTCTTTCTCTTTCTTTCTTTCTGCTTGCTCTGCACTGAATGTGTAGTTTTCTGCTGTGTTGTAGTTGACTATTAAAATAGCAGCTGCAGGAGTCTCCAATCTTTTTGGGTCAGTGGGCACATATCGAATTTTGAGAGACTGTTGTGGGTGCTCTCATAAAATGGCTGGCTGCCATGGGAAAGTGTCTTGCCCATTCATAAAATGGGCACAAAAAAATCATTTCCCAGAAGGCAAACTGGTGGGACTGAAAGAAAAGTAACTTGCCCAAGAGCCTAAGTACAAGGAAGAGGTGGGGTCTGAGCTCTAAAACACGAAACCACTCTTTGGAACCTAAAGAAAGGTGGCACTGGATGGCAGCACTTTGCGAATTGCTTTGCAGCACACCAGCCCCCAGTTAGAAAAAAATAATTTAAAAAACCTTAAGAAATAAAATTGAAATCAGAAGAAGCAGGGGACCTGAAGAATGGTTGGTCAAGATGCTGGAGCTGGCAGAGATGGCCAAACTCACATCATTAATCAGAGAAAGGATAACATCCATGTTTATCGTTGAGTGGAAACCTCTAATTGACTTTTTGCAGAGACTGGAAAATAATGATTTGTTTGTTTGTGGGTTCATGGAATAATAAGTGAATTTGGGACAACGGGAAGAAAGAGATTTCTCATTCTGATTATCGAGTAAGAAAAAATTATTGTTACCTATATTTGCTGTAGAAGAAAATCGGAAGTCTATTTTGTTAATCGTTATATGTTTGATATTATGTGTTTGTTTCACATAGAAATAAAACAAGACAAAAAAGAAGCAGCAGGGGACCTGGTGAGCACCAAGAGAGGTGCCCATGAGCACCACGCTGGTGACCCCCAGTTGCATTGCGGCCTAGATCTTTGCTAACAGCAACACAGAGCTCGAAGCACCATGTTAATAGTCGAGATGCGACTGTGTAGAATTTAGGGCAGGGGTGTGGAAGCTTAGGCCCAGGGAACAAATCCAGCCCTCCGGGGTTCCCGATGGCCCCTTTCCCTGCCTCCTTTCCCCCAACCACCAGTCATTTGGTGGTTGTCCAGATTTTGTGCAGCTTCCCACCAATGTAAAAGGTTGAAATGCTTCTCCTAAGGCTTCATTACTGTCAGTAAGCAAAATATGTTGGGGTTGTTGTGTTTTTTTGTATTTTTGGCCCTGCCCCTTTTGCATTAGGCTCCACCCACCACTGGCATATGCCTCCCCGCCCCCCAAGAGCTTCTCCAAAATGTAATTCAACCCTCAGGCTGAAAGAGGTTGAACACCTCTGGTTTCGGGGTGGTGCTGGTGGTGGTCAGTGTCACCTAAGCCACTGATGCTTGGGGGGGACAAAGGAAACAATGTTACATGACTTACGTTTTTACCAGATTTTTACCAGATGCATTTAAGCAGAACCAAATGGTTGTGCATTATAATAAAGTGGCACTGAGGGTAGTCTAGGCTCAGCTTGTCACTGCTGTCTGCAGGGGTCACTGAACAGCACAGAGGGGAGTCTAGTAGTTTTGGAAGAAGGGGAAAAAGAAATATGGTTTGGGCGACTGTGTAAAATATTCTCCCTAGAAATGTGAATACTTTCCCATCTGATTCCAGCTCCTCTGAGCAAATCACCCTGAGGTGAATGGTTGGGTCAAAGTTAAATACAGCTGCTTGGGGAGTTTGTGAGTATGAAAACAGACTAATTCGGGGCATAAGTCATTTTTATGGCCCTAATTTCCTGTATTACATGCAGAAATGGTCCATAAATGGCACAAAAGACTTTAGTAAACTGAACCTTAAAGAATTTCTCTCTTTCTTTTTTAGATTTGCAAAACTGGAGCTTTCTTTATGAACGAATCAGAAGGAAAGTCTTGACGTCTCGGTTTTACTATATCCCTTTCTTCTAAGTTATTTGTGAGCTATTGTATTGCAAATCCCAATCCTAAGCATTCTTAGGTATTCTATTGTTAACATCAGGTTTTTATCCACTCCGTTTTCTAAGAAGCTGCCAATCACCTGGTGATGGTTTGGTACCTTTATTTATTCTTATGTTTCTAACAGAGGAATATTTATTAGCTGTTTATCATCCTACTGAAGTATTTCTCCGCACTTCCTACTGGCAATCCAAACCTGGACAACCGGAGAATGCCCTTCCTTGGTTCCTTCCTCCTGTTGTTACATTCACATCATCCTTAGGTCCAATTCATATATAAGAGCAGGGGTGGAGAAGCTTAGGCCCAGGGGCCAAATCCAGCTCTCATGGGGTCCCAATTTGGCCGTCTGGAGGTCCCCAGAAAGCCATGCCCCCTTTCCCCCAACCATTGATCATTGGGTGGTTTCCTGGCATTTGTGCAGTCTTTCCCCATTCAAAAAGGTTGAAATGCCTCTACTAAGGCTTAGTTACTGGCAGGAAGAGTTTTAAGCTACAGTGTGCTGGTATTTTTGGCCCCGCCCCTTTTGCCTTTCAGCCTTTGGCCCTCAGGCTGAAAGAGGTTCCCCACCCTTGCATGAAAGGATTAGCATAGGGGCCACTTCTCCATGGGCCTGTCCAAAGCAAGGGAACCCTCACCACCAGCAGGAAGATTAAAGTATCTCATGAATAATTTCATTTTAACCACAAGGTGGCGTGACCCACAACAGTAATTCAAGCTTTCATCTTGTTGAGGCTATGGGGCAAAATGGAGATTTTCCAGCTTTGGGTGCCTGTACTGGCTGTTGGGACCACAGGCCAATACAGGTGGAGAGAGGCTTCCATTTATCTGATGTCTCATTAAGAGGCATGTGTTTACAGCCTATTCCAAAAGCAGTTGTTAGTAGGAAGTGTCATCAAGATGTGACTTTTCTCCTCAATATGAGTATAATAAAGTGGTCTCATGAATTCACACCCAACCACCGTGCTAGGATACCACTTTACAAATTCCAGAAAAACACTGTCCCTGTCACAGAAGGAATTGCTCACAATTTCTGTTACGTGGGGAAGCAATGGGTGCATGATGGTGTTCGCAAACAATGGTAAGCCGGCATTTCAGTGAATCCTGGTGTGCTAATCATGAGCTATGTGCTGCTCCATGTGGCCTGTTCACTCCCACTTGGCTCCTCCTGACAGTAGGAACAGCTCAACTAACCAGGAATTGGAAGCTTAATGCATGGTCCAAACTGGGACTCCTGGCTTATCACTCCCAAACAAGCATAAACAGTGGAAGACCGACAACCTGGTCTTCTGCGCGGGTTCAATGCTAAGGGGGTAGCGGGTGCTGGGGTGGGCCTTCTCCGAGGTCCCCAGCGCCTCGCCTTAGCCCAGAACAAAGGGATAACTTATAGCCACACAAGTATCTTTTAGAAAACAAGTTTATTTACAAAATTACCTTCACAAACTCAGACCCACGCCAGCAATACAGCTTATCAGTACGGTACAAAGTAGCAAGCAAAAGCCTCAAGGACAACGTGATTTTAGGGCTCTCAGCTAGTTAGTTTAGCTCGGGTCCCAGCAGAGGCCCGGTCAACCGCACGCTGCTAGCTGGGTTCCCGGCGGAGGCCCGGTCTACCCAAGCGGCTAGCTGGGTTCCCGGCGGAGGCCCGGTCTACCCAAGCGGCTAGCTGGGTCCCCGGCGGGGTCCGGTCTACCCAAGCGGCTAGCTGGGTTCCCGGCGGAGGCCCGGTCTACCCAAGCGGCTAGCTGGGTTCCCGGCGGAGGCCCGGTCTACCCAAGCGGCTAGCTGGGTTCCCGGCAGGGCCCGGTCTACCCAAGCGGCCAGTGATTTCAGCTTGGTTTCCCAGGGGTCCGGTCAACCCAAGCGGCCAGTGATTTCAGCTTGGGTTCCCGGGGTTGCTGATCCTTCGTTCCCTTACCCCAGGCATGGGCAAGATTGCTGATCAGGTCCAGAGAAAAGTTCCCTTGTGCAGGGTGTTTTATACCTTGGTGTTTCAGGTAGCCCCTCCCTCCGTGATCAGGTGGGTTGACACCCTCCCTGAGGGGCGGCCTTTTGGGTCAGGTGGGGTGACGCCTTCCCCCCCCGTGGGATGGGGTCCCTTTGAAGCCACTTGCTTAATGGTCCCATCCTATGGTGTTGAGTGGCCATTTCTTAGGGGTGCCGAAGCGTCTGCCCTGGAGAGGTATTCAAGTCTTATGTAGATGGGGCTGATATGCAAGAGCATTGACAAACCTGGTGATGCTTCCTGCCTTCCCCCCTGGGGTGATTCTATTACAGCCTTCTATGTAGATGTTGTTTGTCCCCTTTGGCATCTGTGGAGACTGGCTGTCTCCCCCCCCCCCGGGTCTCCTTCCCCCCTCCTTGGTGAGTGTGTGTGTGTGTCAGGCAGGGGGCTTAGGTTGGCTTTCTCCACATAAACCAAAAACCAACTCTGGCTTGTGATTCCGGCAGGAGCTTCCAGTTCAGATGGCACAAGTTTTCATTTCCTAATTCGTTCAGCTGCTCCCATTGGTGGGAGGAGCCAGGCGGCAGCAAATGGGCTACATGCACAAGCCAGGATTCTCCAGCATTCTAGTTTTGTTATATGCAAACATGGCCTGTGTGTTTATTGCATTAATGAACTTTGGGGTAGGGTCAGCAGTAGAGCACTGTCCCAGTTTCAGCCCTTGGCAACTCCTGCTAAAAAGGATCCAGTAGCAGGTGATGGGAATGGCCTCTGCCTGAGATCCAGGGGAGCCCTACCAGGGAGAGTCACTACCACTCAGAGTAGACATTACTGGGGCACCAAATACTCTGACCTGGTATGAGGCCGCTTCCTATGATTGTGCTTAAGCCAAGTCTTCAGCTATATCTCGTTGGTTTAGTATCCTCTTTATATACTCTATGGTGGATAAAGGCTTTATCATAACCAGATGCTGTTCATCACTTGATATCTGGCTTTTATTCCATGGGAAGCACTGAAGTAGGGCTGGTTATCTCCAAGCCAGATGGTTTGTCCCAAATGTTCCACATTTATACATCTCTCATCTATCAATTCTATTGTCACCAAGATCATGTCAAGTCTGTGGTGCTTGTGGACCGTTATACTTTGAGTTGTTATCTGTGAAGATTAAAAAATATGTATCATGGATCATATGTGTTATCCGTATAGCTAAGTCGCTGGAGAAGAGAGAGAGAAATGTTCCCATTCCTCTTGTTTCAAAGGAGTTTATTCCCTATTCTAGAATTCTGCACCCCTGCTTCTTTAGTGCAGCATTCTCTCTCCAGTCATTTTTATGATCTCATCTCTTTCTGGGAATTTTGTTCATCCTGGCAGGGACCCATGGAGCTTCTTTGGGCACACTCAACAGCTCACACATGCTCGGTAAGATTTTATTTATTTTTATGTTTACTTTTAATCAAGAACAGCCCCCACCCTTTCTATACCATAAACTGCTTTTGAACCCCCTTCTTACATTTCCAAAACACTTTTGCCAATGCGGTGTAGTGGTTACAGCAGCCGCCTTCCCCAGCTTGGCGCCCACCAGATGTGTTGGACTACAATTCCCATCATCCCCAACCAGCATGGCCATGGGAGGGTTGTAGTCCAACACATGTGAAGGGCACCAGGTTAGGCAAGGCTGAGTTAAAAAGTGTCGGACTAAGGATACCCTGGATTCAACCTCTCACTCAGCCAAATTCTCACCAAGGTTGGTGACCTTGGACCAGCCACTATGGGCCAAACTAGACATTAATAAGTGGATTTCTATGACTGGAGCTCCCCACATTTTGTTTTTGTTTGTTTGTTTGTTTCATTAAAAAGCTGCTGGGACCCATGTAACAGAAGAGTGAGCGGAGGAATGACGGACAGCCAAGGCCAGAATGGAATGGCGTGTGGAGTTAGTGGCCACTGGAAAAAATCAGTTAGGAGAAAGGGAGACAGTTAGTGAGAGGATGAACTGAGTTATGATGGAGAGAGATAGGGAGAGGAATCGGGGGCCAGAGGTAGTAAGGGTGCAAACTATATATGTTTAGAGAGAAATAAGTCCTACAACTTCCTTAAAGGTGCAATCCTATGCAAATTTAGACAGGGGAGGCCGGTGACTCCTATGACAGTGGGGCTCCTTATCCATTGCAGCCTACTATGAGCTTTATAGAAGCTATCCATGGTGCTGAACTCTACCCCCAAAATAGGTTCACCACCATGGATAGTTCCTATAAAGCTCAGAATAAAAGCTGCAATGGATAAGGAGCCCCACTGACACAAGAGTCACCAGCCGCCCCTGAAAAAAGGCCTACAACTCCCAGCATGACCCAGCCTGTTGTAGGCATTTTTTTCTATCTAAACTAGCATAGGATTGTGCCCTATGTTAGTTAATGTGTAGAATCAGGGTGTGAATGAGAAGGGAGAGAGAGAAGTTATTGAAAGCAACACAGCCTTTCCATGCATGAAGATGATTTCTGCAAGTGGACGGTGTTTGCCACATACAGAAGGCCACACCTTTGAATCCAACCCATGCTCTTGAGTTGACACAGGACGATATCGGTGTTCTCTGTCCATGGTGATTTAATCTGTCATTTGCTCTTTCGCGCATGGTCCAGTCCACGAGTGATGAACATATCTGTGAACCAGCCTGTAGTGCTCTACATGTGCTTAACTGACACTTTATCATCACATCACTGTCACTAACAGGTCGAGGTTCTGGGGCTGAGCCCTGCCTCAAACGAAGCCCAGTATGTCAAAGGACAATTCTGAAAAATCAAGGCCTGAGTGGTTTGCTAATTAACACATTTGTCCCCAATTTTTTTTTTAGCTCAGAGAATATAGTTGGCCCACCTGGACCCACTGCTTCTGCTTCATTCATGTGTCCTCCTTCTAAAAGGCAATCGACTTTGAACATGCAGGTATGTCATATGCCATCACTACAGTTACTACTTCTAATGCCCATTACGACGACTACTAGGAGCAGGAATGGGTAGCATAGTATTAATGCTACAGTAATATCATGATTCCTATTACAGTAATAGGAAGGGGGGGGGGTTATGCCAGCTGTTTTTAACAGGCCTAGTTGTTGTATTAACTTGTCTTAGGGCACAATCCTATGTCCCTCCAGCCTTGTCCAATGCCTGCGACCTTGGAAATCTTTTCCAAGGTTGCAGCACCGCGGAGTGCCGCCCTGCCCACCCTGTAGCTGGTGCGGTTCTTTCTGTGCCAGTAGTGAACCGAAGATGGTCTTCCATCTTTGGTTCCCCCATGGGGGGGGGGTCCTGGGGGAGGGGAGGGGTGAGGCTCTGCCGGATTCTAAGGAATCCAAGCGGCACCTCAGCCTCTCCTCGAGAGGAGAGGAAAAACATCTAGACAGCCGAATTGGCTGTCTAGCTGTTTCTGAGGGCGTGGGGAGCATGTGGGTATCCTATCTTCTGCGTTACTCCTGCCCTGCATAGGATGCCCGCAATCGTCCAGGTTTGGAGAGTTGCGGGCACCCTCATAGGATTGTGCCGCCCGTTATTTAAGTTGTTTAAATTCAGTTTTTAAATTCCTGTAGTGTAATTTTATGATGTTTTTATTGTCACTTGTATTTTATACTGTACTTTATTATTGTATTTTATGAACTGTCCAGAATGACTCGGCTATTGGGTGGTAAAGAAATAAAATTATTATTAATAATAATAATAATAATAAAAACAACTTCTAATTTGAAAATATTCGTATCAAGCAAAGCACAGCCTTCCTAGCATGTCTGTCATGCCTGCGGCCGTGAAATCTGGGCCTCAGTCTCATTATGGAGAAACAAATCAATCAAGTTAAAATTATGATGAGCTATAACAAGGGTGCAGAACTGTTTTGGGGTAGAGGACTGGATTGTCCCCCCCAAGGGCCGGAGGATGGCCCTGCCCCCTGATGTCATTCCTGCTTTTTCTTTGTTGTTGGTGGGGGCTGGGACTGTCCCATCCCTTCCACCTCTCATCTCTGCTGCTACCTCTGAGATCAGAGATAGGAGCTAGGAGCGGGGATGAGAAGTGGCAGGACTTGCCTGCTGCCGCATCCCGGCTGCTATCTCCAATCTGATTGGAGATAGCATCAGGAATGCCCTCCAAGGGGTTTCCTCCAAGGGGTGTGGCTTGGAGCCTAAGTCACACCCCCAAGAGGAACCCCAAGAGGTTATCTTCACATACATTATATGTAAAGACATTATATTGAGGTCTAGTAGTATTCCAGTAGAAAATCCATGGAAACCTGTATATCACTAGAGTTTTCCTTTTGGTTTTGAGTTCTTCTTACAGGTACATGATGTAATAAATTAGTGTGTACTGTATATTAATAAAGTATCCACATTTTGTTTCCTTTCAAATTGCTTATATTGGGTTGATGACGTAGTGGTTAGAGTGTTGGAGTGGGACTCGGGAGATCCGGGTTCAAATCCCCGCTCGGCCATGAAACTCACTGGGTGACTTTGGGCCAGTCACTGACTCTCAGCCTAACCTACTTCACAGGTTAGGGTTGTTGTGAGGGTAAAATGGAGAGGAGGAGGAGGAGGATTATGTAAGCCGCCTTGGGTTCCTTTAAGGAAAAAAGGTGGGGTATAAATATAATAAATAAATAAATAAATAAATAAAATCTTGTTTCTGATCATCAACAAATAACAAAAATCCTGACAGTAATTAAGAAATTGGTGTCTATTTATGTTCTGTCTTAACCAACAACACAGTATAAAGTTTATTTAAGTTCTAGACCTTATTGACAAATCACACACCAGTCCTAGATGGTATCTACAGTATCTGAGAGTTATCTATCATGTTATTGTCAAAAGACTAGCCATTTCACATTGGGGTTCTTTAAGAACTCAAATGTCAAATGACTAGTCTTTTAACAATAACATATAACATGCCACTAAGATCAGCCTCTGTACCAGAGGATGGGGAAGTGGCCAATGCAATGCCAATTTTTAAAAAAAGGATTGGGGGGGCGGGGGCAGGATTCAGAAAATTATAAAAGCCAGTGTGGCATAGTGGTGAGAGTGTTGGACTCGGGAGATCCCAGGTTCTAGTCCCCACTCAGCCATGAAACTCACTGGGTGACTTTGGGCCAGTCACTGACTCTCAGCCTAACCTACCTCACAGGGTTGTTGTGAGGATAAAATGGAGAGGAGGAGGAGGAGGAGGAGGAGGAGGCAGGAAGAGGAGGAGGAGGAGGAGGAAGAGGAGGATTATGTAAGCCGCCTTGGGTTCCTTGAAGGAAAAAAGGCGGGGTATAAATATAATAAATAAATAAATAAATATTATAGGCTGGTTAGCTTAACGTCTATTCTGGTTTAATTGGTGGAAAGCATTATTAAAGATGGTTGTGAACCGCCCAGAGAGCTTTGGCTATTGGGAGGTATAGAAATGTAATAAATGAATGAATAAATAAATATATTCTTAATAGACTGACATGGATTGGCTACCTGCCATTTTGGTCAATGCTGATGAGATGATAGCTTCTGTTTTTCTGCTGTGTAAACAGGCCCTTAAGAGACCTGGTGTTCTGGAGCTATCTCTAACTCATCAGTACAAGGTGATAGTAAGGTTGACAGATTGTTTTTCTATGATGATGATGATAATAATAATAATAATAATAATAATAATGTAACACAATGTACACAGTGCTGGTCCTGCACTACCAACCCTTTCCCCCACCCCCATATAGCACACTAAAATGTGGATGGGATAGATATAAAATGCAAACTTACAGTAATTCTCTGTCGAACTTGCAGAAACAATCATGCGGCTATCTCTCTGTCTGCATGTTAATTCCTATGTTTTTTAGTGTCTTGCTTAAATTCTCAATGTACACTTATATTCACAGGCTTATGCTGTACTCTGGGTTTAATATACTATTTGCTTAATGGCCCATTGACATAATCATTTGATATAGATCCTAGTCATACCACATTACCAGGTTGTGATATATTAATATAGCCACATATTAATGTTGGATGGGAAACCTATTACATCATTATCCATGAGCAATTAGTTGCTATCTGTCGCAGGTGTACACATCTAGCTCAAGTCATTAGGAGGCTGGTGTTTTCAAAGGGCTGGATCCTCTCAGTTAAGATTGAAATCAAGTGGAAATCTTTCCAGATCTATCACTGAGTTAAGCGAGCAACTGTGCCAGCTCCGGGTTTTTGATGGCCCTTGGGCAACGCACCCTCAGTGGGCCTCCTCCCTCAGAGATTCAGTCTGCCCTCTCACCACCGTTGTCATCAGCTGCTATCTCTTCTCATCCTCGTTCTCATCATTACTTCCCACTAGCTTTCTTGACACGCAAAGAGCCAGTGAGCAAGCGGGCAGTGAGTGGCATCTACTGCTCCTCCTTCTCACCACCTCCATTGTCTGGGCCAGAGCGAAAGACAGATGAACAAACTGATTGCAATGGTGAAGAGGAGGAGCAACTCCGGGGGGCTCTTCCCAGTAGGCCCATACTGGAGTGTGGGCACTTGGCAGGTGCCCAATCATGCCTACCCTGGACACTGGTCTTGCACAAAACAATGTTTGCTATGATTTCCTACAACTGTATACCAGGGGAACATACAATTTATCGAGAATAAAGAGATAAGGAACACAGAATCAGGAATTTGTCCATCTAGTCTAGTGTGTGCCCTCCTTCGAGTAATATGATCTGCTTAGATCCCGGCACTATATTTGGCTACATCATACAACAGGTTAGACCAGCTTTCCTCAAACTGGTGCCCTGGGTCCAGACGTGTTGGACTAGAAGTCCCATCATGCCTAGCAAACAGCCATGCTGGCTGGGTGTGATGGGGGTTGTAATCTAACACATCCAGGGGGGAACCAGGTTGGAGAAGGCCAGAGTAGGCTGTAAGATCAGGTTAGAGTATACCATAAATAGAACCAGGAGTGACCAAGATGCACCCATATTACTCAATTAAATTGTAATGTAGGCCAATCCTCATCGCAACCTGTTGCTTGAAGGGTGACCACTTACCCACCACCGAAGAAAGAGGACAAAAGAGGATGTGTATTTACATATGTTAATGTTTATGTATAGATACAAGTGTAGAAAGAATGACGATAAATAGAAATACAAATACACACCGAGAGCCAGTGTGGCATGGTGATTAGAGTGTTGGACTGGGACTCGGGAGATCCAGTGGGTAGTCCCCGCTCGGCCATGAAGCTCACTGGGTGACTTTAGGCCAGTCACTGACTCTCAGCCACACCTACCTCACAGGGTTGTTGTGAGGATAAAACGGAGAGGAGGAGGAGGATTATGCAAGCCGCCTTGGGTTCCTTGCAGGAAAAAAAGGTGGGATATAAATATAATAAATAAATAAATAAAAGTAAATAAAATATTCTCACCATCGTGGGGAAGACTAGGAGCAGGTGACCTGTGTGCCTGCTCAGTTTGCTGTCCAGGTGATGGGCAACTTCAAGACCCCCGCTTTCCCTTCTAATGGGTCTTTATCTTTAAACCAGATTTAGACTGATATCCGTTGAGGAGAAGACACCTCCAAATGGAGGACTCTCTTCTGTAAAGTAGGACAGTTGTCCACAAGTACCCAAGTAGGACACCATGGCATAGTACCCAAAGCCAGCCAGGTTATTTTGGCACATGAGGCAGTATAAAATACTATAATAATCAATTAAATAAAAATTTGCTGCACTTTGCCGCAGCCTCACTCTACCTAATAGTAGTGTTGACCCCAATGGCCGCCCTGGTTGCTTATGGGCCACTAGTAACTCACATTGCCATGATGATTAGATGACCTGCTTCTCATCGATGATGCACACATATGCTCAGTATCATAAGGAAATGTAGCTGTCTGGGGAAACAGCAGCTATTGTGAGCGGAAAGTAATTTATGACAGGCAAAGGCATTGCAGGTGAGAGGGGAAGAGGCAGAGACTTGGGGAGTTGGGTGGAACTTTTTGGTAGGTCCAACATGATCTCCAGGCTGTCTGTTTGGGGAAAGGAATATCATGCCAGAAATATCTGTAAACTAGAAATAAGTTTAGTGACAAACACCCAGGGTTAAAGCAAGCAAGCAAGCAGGGAACACTCCAGAGTTGAGAAATCCAGATAAGAAACTTGTATTACAGTCGTGCCTTGGATTGAGAACATAATTCGTTCCGGAAACGTGCTTGTAATCCAAAACACTGTTGTATCAAAACGAAATTCCCCCAAAAAAATTTGTACAGAGATTTTTAATTTAAGCCGTACTACAGTACTTGTATTACAAGACATCGCTTGTATATCAAGTCAATTTTTTAAAATAAATATTTAAAAATTTGCTTGTCTTGCAAAACACTCTCAAACCAAGTTACTTGCAATCCAAGGTATTACTGTACTTCTATTACATGCATCAGAACTTTGTTCTATTAGTTTCACTGTTTCCCTTAGCAATGACTGATAATTGCATGTTTATTCCACAGACATAAAAAGGGGAAAGGAGTTTGCCCAAGGTCAACAAACCTGTTCCTTTTAGTGCTGGGTACCGGAGGGCTATTTGCTTTGAGACCTCAACTATCTTCCATCGATATACATTGAAACTTTCCTTCTAACATACTGTGCCCTGCTATTATAGGAGCACAGGAAGCTTCCTAATAGTGAGTCAAACCATTGGTCAATCTAGCTCAGTACTGACTATGCTGGGGATAGGTAACATGCTGCCTGCAGGGCCAGCCCAAAACATTTTGCTGCCTGAGGCAAAGGACAAGATGGCACCAGGACCGGTGCAAGGCAGTTTGGTGCCCTAGGCAAGATCAGATATTTAGCGCCCCCCCCTTCCAACTTGAGAGCGCTGTATTTTTTTTCAAGGCGTTTCTGGCGCCCCCTTTAGCCCTGAGCCCTAGGCTGCTGCCTAGTTGGCCTAATGGTAGCACCGGCCCTGGATGGCACCCCCTTCCATTCCAGGTACAGAAACCAACCAGACTGGCACTTGAACCTTACTTCAACACTGGCAACAGGATAGAGTCCTCCATCACACCTGAGGGAAGCAGGCTAATTCAGGGGATGTGGGACAGGCTGTGAGGCACACACAGCTTTGTCCTCCTAAGAGAGTAGAATGGGGGACTACCACTGCTGCCTCCTAGCATCTGCCGCCTGAGGCATTTGCCTCACTTTGCCAAATGATAGGGCCAGCCCTGGCTGCCTACAAGCACCAATGGACCCTCCTTCATGCCAGCTAAGCTGCCCTACCTCTTCCGAGGTAACCTTTTAAAAGGTTACTTGTCCTTTGTGACTTGCCACGCCTCCCATGGCAGTCATTTTGTGGTAGAGCTCAGGACAGTTTCTCCAATTGCCAGATGTGCCCACGGGCCCAAAAAGGCTGATGGGCAGCAACTCTCCAGAGTCTCAGACAGGGGTCATTCCCAGTTGTACTTGGGAGATGCCAGTGATGGAACCTGGGAAGGTTTGTATGCAAAATCTGCGCTCTGCCACTGAGCTACAAGCCTTTCCCCCATATCCAAAAGTAATCTTCATCTAAATCAAGCAATGATTAAACAATGTCTCAAGGTTGGGACGCTTCTTGGTGACCAAAATTGGGCTGAACACAGGGTTTGATTCTGTGGGTGGGTGTTTATCAAGACGCTGAATAGACAGGTTGGGCAAAATGGCGGCTAGATTAGGGGTGAGTGTCGTTCCAATGGGTTTTGTTTTTCCCCCCATAGTGATCAACTGCACATATCTACCACCACACAAGTTCTGCATCGCCATGAAATTGCCAAACTGCAAATTAGCCCTGGGTAAATCTGGATTGAGTTGATCCAGGCCCAGTTTGGGCTCCATAGGTAACCGTTGATGACTTCATGCCGATTCAACAGTGAGTCAAATGCAAAAAAAAAAGAGAGGATCGCTTTGGTGGCATTTCATGAAAGTGTGTGCACATGTTGGGGTGGTGGGGAACAAAACCAAAAACCAAAAAAACCCCATGAAAATTATTAGTGTTTGCTCAAAACCTCTTTCAAAGAAAAGCAGCTTTGAAAGTTGCATGATTGTTTCAATGTGTGTTCACATAAATATACACGTACAAGCACACAGATATATCAAAGAGAATGCTTCGGCTCTCAAGTCACATGAAGGAGGAGTGCCAATGATCGTATCAGAGCTGCTGCGCTCATCAGCCAAAATATACATATACATTTTCGCTAAACCAGCCTGCCCTAATTAGCCTTCCACCCTTAAAGGTGGCCTAGAAACAATTTCAGATAGATAGATGTTTTGGACTACAGCTCCCAGCATTACTGGCAATTGGCCATGCTGGCTGGGGCTGATGGCAGTCAGAGTCCAACAACAACTGGATGAGATCTCCTCCAGATGTTATTGGACTCCAACTGCCATCAGCCCCAGCCAGCATGGCCATTTGCCAGTAATGCTGGGAGTAGTAGTCCAAAACATCTGGAGGGCACCAGGCTGGAAAAGGCTACACTAAACTATGGATAGTCCCAGAGTGGCCAATGGCCATATTCCAAGTCATGTGCTAAATCTCTCTTTCTTAGTGGAATGTGTTGGGTGCATGTTTGCTGAAGCTATGGGATTCACTGGCAGAGTTCAGCATATTCCACCTCTGGCTTTTCACAGCATTTTAACAACAGTTCTAATCTCATTTGGCTCTGGTCTTATCTGGTTTTAGTAATCATTATTTTGGTTTTCTGCTGTTTCTTAAGTTTATTATGTCTAAACTTGTTTTGATTTCAACTGGTTGATTTTTGATGAATTGTTAAAAGCCCTGGAGAATTTTATTTTTATTTTTTTGTCGGGGGTTGAAGGGTGGGATAGAAATGTGGGAAATAAATAAATAAATGGCTTCGCTGAAAGAGGAAGATTCGGCCACGAGCTGCGAGTTCAATTTGTTGTAAAAACTGTAATAAAAATCAAATATATGCAAACTACTTCATGTGCAATTATTATAGCCCGTGTGTGATTCGTCGAAATCCCATAATTACATAATTCATTATGCTAAGGCTAGACACGCACACACTTTTCACATGGCAATTGTGGATGGCTGAACTGCCCTGTCCTTCCCCCGCATGTCTGGAGCTACAGTCGTGTCTTTTTTTTTAGCTCAGGAACCAGAAAGAGCTGAGGCGACTCTAGCAAAGGTGATTCTCAGTGCACTACTTCTGAGTCTTTCCAATCTGCAGAGATTAGAATTGGTTCCCCTCTCCTTTCAGTTTTACATAGCACCTTGTATATGCTGAGGCAGCTGAGACCTCCCCAGGAAACATGAAAATGTCATTGTAACAATATTGCTATGCAAACAGGAGGTCGACCCCTCCTCAAGCCCTGCCCCCTGGCCTGGGAAGAGGAGGAATCCACTTGTTATTTCCAATCAGAGATCTAACATAACAAGGGGATGCCCTGCAGTCGGCTGGGGCTTGTAGGACCAGGTCCAGAACCACTCCGTACCACTCACACCCCGATCCCCGACAGTTAATGGATTGTCCTTCACACGCGAGCTGCAGAATTATGATCAACACTATAGTGAAAAAGGTCGTGTCAGACATGGTGCCCTTTAAAATAAATGTTCTCCCGGTCAACCTATTTGAGCAACTTATCTGAGAGCAAATTCTATGGGGCTGGGAGACCATCTAATTGGACATCCCCCAACCTTGCTGGGTCAGCGGGCACATTTGAAATTTTGAGAGAGTGTTGTGGGCGCTCTCACAAAATAGCCGCCATGGGAGGGCCTGTACGTTCACAAAATGGCTGCCATGGCTGGGTGTGGCCAATCACAAAATTGCCCCTCCCCAGAAAGCGAACTGGTGAGGCTTGGAGGAGGCGTGTAACTGGGCCAGGAAACTGAGTACAAGGCAGAGGAAGGGTGTGAGCCCCAAGTGCCAAATCATATACTTGCCTAATGTGGGGTACAGAGTCATTGTTGGAAATAAAGATGGCACTAGAGGCCAGCACTTTGCTTTGCGGTATGCCAGCCTCACAGTTAAAAGTATTTTTAAAATTTTAAAAAAATCTAATGGAAGTAAAAATCAGGAGGGGGCAGGGAGCCTGGTGGGCACCAGTAGAGGTGTGTTTGGGGGTACAGTAGTGCCCATGGGTAGCATGTTGGGACCCCCAGTCTAACAGCACAATCCCATGCATGTCTACTCAGAAGTAGGTCCCATTGTCCATTGGTGCCTACTCTCAGATAAGTGTGCAGAGGACTAAAGGCTAGCAGTGCAATCCTATGCACGTCTGCTCAGAAGTAAGCACCGCTGAGTCCAATGGGGCTTATTCTCAGATAAGAGTGCAAAGGATGGTAGTCTAGTAATGCAATCCTATACATGTCTACTCAGAAGTAGGTCCAACTGAGTCCAATGGGGCTTACTCACAGGTAGGTGGGCAAAGGACTCAGCTGTTTGGCTGGAGTTGTTTGCATGTGTTCCTCAGCTGCTGCTTCCATAGGAAGCACCAGTGTGACCAGCCCTGCCTGGATATCTGAGTCATTTGGATACAGCCCTTAACCATGCAGGTTTTGCTCATAGATAAATGATTCTCATGTGGTCAGGAAAATGTTTAAAGGTCACCAATGCCAGGCCAGAAAAGGTGGGGGAAAGAAAAGAGATTTTTGTGGGCTCCAGAGATTGAAAACCGTTGTCTCTTTTGCTTGAACTTCAACAACTGGCAACCATATGTGTAAGCAAACAAAGTTTTACTACTTTGCTCTTACTGAGATCATTCTCAGATCTTTCTTTCTTTGCCAGTTGGCTATGGAATGAAAAAGAACAATAGATTCAAGATAAAGTTATTTGCATTTGTGATGAACGCAAGTACTATCTACCTTGCATTATCCTAAAAAAAAAAATAAAAATTAAACTGAACCACATTTTTAATTAACTGATAAACTATTAATCAAATTTTTGCAATGTTAGGTGACACATTATTCATTTAGATAGAATGACTGTGAACTTAACTAATCAAATCTGATTTGCTCACATATGCTTGATTGAAATACATTTTAACTTGCATATACAAAGAGAAAATCTTGGATTTCTTACCTAATCTTCAGAGTATACTGCTGAGTTAATAAGGGCAGTATTTTTTTTTAGATGAGACCACCATTTCTTAATCTGCATATCAAAATCAAGAGCAACTTAATTGCAAAACACATATTCCTGAAATCTAATCATTATACTGCTTTAGGGTATTTTATTGAAGCATGTTAAATTATGGACAGAATATTAATGATGAAGCTAATCAAACCCAATTAGTCACTTCTAACAATAGTCCCATAAATATACAAGTCAGGTACTAAAGTACTGTAGGTATGGTTTTAATTTTTTTATATATCAAATTTGTGAGGTATTTATGAATTGCATACTTGTTATTTTTAATCTAAATATCTAGGACAGGTCATTTCAAAGAAAATGAGCAGGACTGGAAGACAAATGAAGCTTTTCCATAATATTTATGTTGGTACGATTGGATCATCAGTATATAAATACAGTAATACCTTGGATTGCAAGTAACTTGGTCTGATAGCGTTTTGCAAGACAAGCAATTTTTTAAAAAATTTTTGACTTGATAAATGAGCAAGGTCTTGCAAGACAAGTAGTCATAGGGATGTAACCGCTCACCTCGAGTGGGCGTAGCGGGCCGAAATCAGCCCCGCTCACGCCCACCAGAGACTCGCTTTGATATAAGAGTATTTTGGATTACAAGCACGCTTCCAGAACGAATTATGCTCGCAATCCAAGATATTACTGTACTAAGTTTGCTGTAATATTACACTTTTGGGGAAGTTACTAATGGGTTACTAGAATAACATTTTGAAATACTAGTAAGCAAAAAAAAAAAAAATGCATTTAGGACTTGCATTAAGAAGCTTCTGCATTAGAATATCGGCACAGGGCACATACAGCGGTGTGTTTGGCTTTTAAGGTCTAATTAGTCACATTTGGAAGCAAGAAGGGGTGTTCTCCAGGGTTAAAGGGCGGGGCATCTACTGTCAGGCATGTGTGGGCTAGAACCGGAAACCCACTGCTCTGTGCACAGCTGCCCCATGTGGTGAACCTTCAGGGTCACAGGTTGGAGCATCTCCACGAGCAGTGAAGGGTTCCTAGGTACCCAAGTGTTCTCTTCGCCCAATGTGGCCATTGGCTCTCCTCACCAGGAATAACTACAAGGTTCCTGTTCAGGCGACAAGATTCTTGGTCAGCCTAGGACTTCACCTGGGCAACGATAGCCTTTTCTGGGCTCCTCCCCCGTGGTGTGAAACCTGGCTCCTACTTGACAGTGGCCAACCCTATGAATATAAGAAGCTGCGTTACACTGATTGGGTTCACCCAACACGATAAGCCGTGGTGGTTTATAAGCCATGTTTGTTTCAGAGTGCCTTGTAGTGTTGTCTGAACCCTGCCAGCCAGAGTGTCTTGTGCGTGGTTAACAAACAGAACAAGCTACTCTGAAACAAACATGGCTTATAAGCCACCATGAGAGTCAGACCGTTGGTATCGTGCGGGGACAGGGCTCTGGGTGCTGTGGTGGCTCCATAGTTAGTGTGGGCTCCAGGTCTTTGAGGGCCCTTGGGCAAGGCACCCTCAATGGGGCCCTTCCCTCAGCAAGTCTACTTTCCCACAATTGTCACCAGCTGCTATTGCTCCTTGTCCTGTTTCCTGTCATTGCTACCACTTGCTTGCTTGACAAGCAGAGAGACAGTGAGCAGGTAGGCAGTGTCTTGTTGCTGTTCCTTCTCACACCACCGTTGCATGAGCCAGAGTGAGGGGCAGGTGAACAAGCAGGTTGCAATGGTGAAGAGGAGGGGGAAGTCCTTTGCTGAGTTGTGGGCCCTTGCCAGGTGCCCAGTCATGCCTGCCCTTAATGCTGGCCCTGGCCACAGTGAATCTCTCTTTCCTTCCCCCCTTCAGGGCTGCCCTATAACAGGGATCTCCGACTTTGGGTCCCCAGACGTTGCTGGCCTACAGCTCCCAGCATACCCACCCAGCATGGCTAATGGCAAGGGATTCTGGGAGCTGTAGTCCAGCAACATCTGGGGACCCAAGGTTGGAGAGCCCTGCTCTATAATTATGGCATTGGCACAGGGCATATACATCCGTGTGTCTGGCTTAATTACATATAAGGAATGCTGTTCTTCGTTGACAAGCATAAAGGCTGTTGGGAGCAATTGGCCAAAACATGTGGAGGGCTGCAAGTTGCCCACTCCTGATGTAAGCCACCAGTTCCAAAGGCAGCCCCACATCAAACACATTACAGGAATCCAACAGGAGGTTACCAGAGCACACATAACCCCACCTTTCAATCCCCAGACCCTCTGGCAGCTAACAAGGAAGTAATGGGAGATTAAGTCAAAACCAGCAAGCAAGCCTGATGGGCCGGCATCAAAGGTAGGCACAGTTGGGCACCTGCTGAGGGCCCACACCCCAGCAAGGGCCCACTGACAAGAGCCCCCAGAACGTTCTCCTCTTCACCACTGCAGCCAGCTTGTTCACCTGCCCCTCACTCTGGCCCAGGCAATGGTGGTGGTGGTGGTGAGAAGGAGCAGCAGGATATGCCACTGCCTACTTGCTCGCTGGCTCTCGCCTGTCGAGCAAGCAAGCGATAGGAATAATGAGGAAAAGGATGAGGAGCAGTGGCAGCTGGTGATAATGGTGGCGAGAAGGCAGACTCACTGAGGGAGGGCCCCCATTGAGGGTGTCTTGCCCAAGGGCCCTCAAAGACCTAGAGTGACTGGAATCTTTTATAGATTTCATTGTGACTGGAATCTTTTATAGGGACATCACCTGACCTGCTCAGGCCTATTGGTGCAACAAGAAGACTACCTTGGTTAGTGTTGCTGCAGTGCCTTCCTTTGGACAGAGATGGATGGTGGTATGGAAGCCAACGTTCTTCTGAGCAACAGTGCAACCTGAGCTTGCAATCATTATGGGCAAAGTCTTTTTCAACGTGCAATGATAGTAATCGAGCCTTCCCCATCCTGGTGCCCTCCAAACTTCAACTCCCATCAGCCCCAGCCAGCAAGGCCAGTGGACAGGAATGCTGAGAGCTGTAGTCCAAAACATCAAGAGGGCAGCAGGGTTGGAATAGGCTGCAGTCATCGCTATCCAAGTTCACAAAGCCATCTTCGAAAAGATATATACTGTGCATGATTTTGCCATGCTGTAACTAACATTGCCAAGCAAATTTTAAGATATTCCCGCAAAGATTATAAAAGATTGAAAGGATTTATGTTCCTAAATAGTTTCTTAAGCAACACACACACACACACACACACACACTGCACCCACTAGATTTTTCAGTATAGGCATAAAGAGGAACAGAGTCTGTGGTTTCTCTCAATTCGTTTCACAGCCTCACTACAGTTCCTGTTTTTAATAAAGATTAATGCAATGCTCAGTAGCATTTAGAAGTTGACTGGGAAGAATTAAACAAAACTGGTAGGGAGTCAGTAAATAGGAGATGCCTTGGGCAAGAGAATACAGTTTGTTAGAACAGAACAGATGGTAAGGAACAATACAAAAGGTGAACGAAATAAAAGGAGTTGTGGGCATGAAGGGAAATAGATTGAATGTTAGCTGTTAAAAGCTCCAAGTTTGTTAATGAATATATTATATCAAGTGAATAGGGAAAATATATACAAAAGGGCTTGCGTCATTATCAAGACTGGAACAAAACAAGGAAATAGGTAAGAATTTTAAAAATAAACAATGAAACATTAACACTGTCACTGCTTATTTTCTCATGCTTGCCCAAAGGCAAGAAAATTGGGAATTTTCCATTCTTTCCTCTCCTGGATGAGGTATGTCCCAGGCAAGCGGGTTGGTTTACCTTATTTGCTGAGGACATCTTGTTCCAGTTCTCCCCTTAAAGTGAAGTCACAACTGTGTAAATTTGGAACTGATTGTCCTATTTTGCAAATAGATTGCAACCAGATGCAGTTGATTAGATCACAGAACTCTTCCTTTTGGAATCGAGGAAGGAAAAGAAGGAGCTGTATGAAACATATCTGAAGCTTTGGAAGTTGACAGTGTACCAGAAAGGAATGTATATATCTCAGTCACAAGGTTGTAAGTTCTACCGCACTGGATCAACCTAGCTCACTCCCAGGTATGTAGAGAAGGACCTATAGAACAGACATGTTTTAGTGTGAGGACAAAGTTTCAGTTAACTACCCCCTCTCACTCCTAGAACCTCTGGTCTTAAGAAGTTACAAATATCTCAATTGTTATTTATTTTATTGCATTTATATTTATTTCTTATATTTATTATTCTGCTTTCATCCAGGGAACTCAAACTCAGTTGGTTGTATCCAATGGTGTCATTCCACTAGTTCAGAGCACTTATTTATTTAAAATATTTCTTGGCTGCCTTTCAGGGAAGAAGCCCTCCCAAGGCAGCGTACAGCAATAAAACACATAAAACCAATACGATATTAAAAGTGATAAAAACAATAAAAACAGCAACAAAACCAGAAAACAACAACAACAAACAGCAACAAAACCCACCACAACAGCAATCATATTAATAGAAGGCCAGAGTAAAATAATATGTTTTCAAGGCCTTTTTAAAAGCCTGCAGTGATGGAGCATGGTGGACCCCTTATGGAAACTTATTCCAGAGGTGTGGGGCCACTGCAGAGAAGACCCTCTCATGTGTGGTCACCCGCCTAACTGCTTCCACAGGTGGGCAAATGAGAAGCACCTCTCTTGCTGATATTAAAGTGCAGGCAAGCTGATACAGTGAAGGTGGTTTGGGACCAAGTAATTTGGTCCCAAACCATTTAAGATTTTAAAGGTCAAAAACAGCACTTTAAATTGGGGTCAGAAACATTGCTTGCAAAAACCGTTTGCATCCTTGCACAAGTGTCAAATCCAATACTTGTAAGCCGTTGCGGAAGCTGTTGTGCAAGGCATTGCACAACTCATTCCAACTTAATTAGGCCAGGTATTGCTTGTGCTAGTCGTTCTGCTAGTGGTTGTGCAATCGCTAGAGGAACAGTGCCAACTCTTGTAATTTTTCCACTAGTATAACACTGGATATAATCCAGTATATATTGGACTCCCATGTGCTCTCCCATCCAGGCACTGACCAAACCAGATCTGATTAATTTCAGCAAAGTTGAAGGTGCTTAAAGCACCTTCAGACTATGCCTGGAGAAGAATGATATGCCTTCTAATCTTCTCATCTAGTAATTGTAAGTGAACCCATTCTCCATTAATAGATCCAGTACTGTGGGAAATTAACTTTCCATATTCCTCCCACCAGACTGGGAACCATTTTAGAAAGGAAGGGCATCACAGCATGGAAGGGCTTTATAATGTAAAATCTGTCATCTTGTTAGGAATCCAGAAAGGCTTCACACAACCATGTCTTCTGCATGATTCCAGCTTTTCCCGAAGGTCTCTCCAACAAGAAATGTAAAGCCTGAAAGCACACACATGTAAAGCACTCTTCCCATTTGCGTTTGATCATCTTTACTCTGGGCTGAAGACAAAAGCAGACAAAAAAAAGTCTTTGTGTTTTGTCTCAGCTGCGCCTGGTAAAGTTCAAACTGTTTGTCTGCCTGACCTGGGATAAAGAACTGCTTTAACTGAGTTTGAGAGCCCCTCCTCTGTAAAGTAGCAAGTCAATGCAAGATGTTGCGCTGGCAGAGCTGTGAGGTTCAAAGCTCACACACACACGTTTCATCATTAGAAAAGCCGATAACAATGGAATATATGAGGAAGAGGAAAGAGGCACGCTGTGTGTTCTGGAGAATCTGCTCAAGCTAAAAGCCTCCCAGCCTATATGGAGCCAGTGTATGCCCAGAGCCTTGACCAACCATTCTAATGCTGTAACAGAATTCCAACTAACAGGCAATGTTCGTTGGAATGCTGCAACAAACAGGTTTGCAGCATTGAATGTATAACTTTATTTATTATATTACATTTATATCCCGCCTTTTTTCCTGCAAGGAACCCAAGGTGGCTTACTTAATCCTCCTCTTCATTTTATCCTCACAACAACACTTTGAGGTAGGTTAGGCTGAGAGTCAGTGACTGGCCCAAAGTCACCCAGTGAGCTTCATGGCCAAGTGGGGACTAGAACCTGGATCCAACACTCTAACCACTATGCCACACTGGCTCTCTATGTCATCTCCACTAGTTACCAATTTGTTTCCAGCAATTCAGAGTTTATTTGTTTTTCACCTATAATGCCCCAAACCAGGATTAGGCATACCTTAGACTTGCAAGATCTACCCTTTTGGGTTTTTTTTTACTAGAACCAACCGAAGCCTGGTGCAAAAAGACACAGAATTAAAGAAATCTGACCCCCAGAGTTTGAGTACCAGAACTGAACTGAGCTCACAGTCCTTCTACTCAAAAATCCACTCCCGATTGCCTCAAGTTTTCTTCATTCTAGCAATAATTTAGGCAATGTAACGTTGCTGCTCTTGCTAAACAATTGGGAACCAAAAATCTTTGCCAACCTACTGCAAATCACCCAGAGATCTACCAGTACTTCCTGATCTACCTTCAGTGGTGTGGTGGTGGCCGGGTTTGCAGGGACGCAGCATCTGCCACCTCCTCAGAATGATTGTCTGTTTCCTCCAAGTTTAGTTGCAATTATTTATTTATTTAATACATTTTTATACCGCCCAATAGCCGAAGCTCTCTGGGTGGTTTACAACAGTTAAAATAATAAAATACAATATAAAATATAAAATTTAAAACCACAGATTAAAAACAAACAGCAGAGCTAGCAGCAGCAGTTACAATAATAACGGAATTAAAAACAATTACAAGATTAAAATGATTAAGATGATTAAAATGCCTGGCTGGGAGAACAGACAGGTCTTCACCTGGCGCCGGAAAAAATACAAAGTAGACGCCAGGCGAACCTCTTTGGTGAGTTCATTCCATAACTGGGGTGCTACAGCAGAAAAGGCCCTCCTCCTGGTAGCCACCTGCCTCACTTCGTTTGGCAGGGGCTGTCGGAGAAGGACTGCTGATGCAGACCTTAGTGTCTGAGCAGGTACATATGGGAGGAGACGATCCTTCAGATACCCTGGCCCCAAGCCGTTTAGGGCTTTAAATGTTAGCACCAGCACTTCGAATCAGGCCCGGAAACAGACTGGCAGTGGCAGCCAGTGCAGATGAGAAAGCACTGGCATAATATGTTCTCGTCGGCCAGTCCCCGTTAACAATCTCACTGCCCTATTTTGGACCAGCTGAACTTTCCGGACCATTTTCAAAGGCAGCCCCATGTATAACGCATTGCAGTAATCCAAATGAGAGGTTACCAGAGCATGGATAACTGTAGCTAGGCTATCTCTGTCCAGATAAGGACGAAGTTGGTATATCAGCCTAAGCTGATAAAAGGTGCTCCGTGCCACCAAGTTCACCTGTGCCTCGAGTGACAGTTGTGGATCCAGGAGCACCCCCAAACTACGAACCTGATCCTTCAGGGGGAGTGCAACCCCATCCAGAACTGATTGAATATCACTTAGCCAGGCAGACGAACCACCCACTAACAGTACCTCCGTCTTATCTGGATTGAGTCTCAGTTTATTAGCCCTCATCCAGTCCATTACCGTGTCCAGGCACTGATTCAGAACAGTCACTGCCTCACCTGGATTAGATGAAAAGGAGAGATAGAGCTGGGTGTCATCTGCATATTGATGACACCTCAGCCCACACCACCGGATAACCTCTCCCAGTGGTTTCATGTAGATGTTAAACAGCGTAGGGGATAAAATAGAGCCCTGTGGTACCCCATGGCATAACTGCCAAGGGACAGAGCAGTAATCCCCCAGCACCACCTTCTGGAATCGGCCACCCAAGTAGGATCAGAACCATGGGAGCGCAGTGCCTCCAACTCCCAACCCAGACAACCTATCCAGAAGGATACCATGGTCGATGGTATCGAAAGCCACTGAAAGGTCCAAGAGAATCAACAGGGTCGCACTCCCCCTGTCCCTCTCCCGGCAGAGGTCATCCCACAGGGCGACCAAGGCAGTTTCCGTTCCAAAACCAGACCTGAATCCAGATTGATATGGATCTAGATAGTCTGTTTCATCCAAGAGTGCCTGGAGTTGACCAGCAACCACCCGCTCAAGCACCTTGCCCAGGAATGGGATATTAGCTACCGGCCTGTAGTTATTAACATCATCCAGGTCCAGGTTAGGCTTTTAAAGAAGTGGCCTAATCACCGCCTCTTTCAAAGAGGCCGGCACCATCATCACAGCAGCTGTGGGGTAATGAATTTTCCCTGTAATCAGGGCCGGTGCTACCATTAGGCCAACTAGGCAGCTGCCTAGGGCGCAGGGCTAAAGAGGGCGCCAGAAATGCCTTGAAAAAAAATACAGCGCTCTCAAGTGGGGGGGGGGCGCTAAATATCTGATCTTGCCTAGGGCACCAAACTGCCTTGCACCGGTCCTGCCTGTAATCATACATTGTTTCATATTGTAATACCAAGTATTTTGGGGTGGCTTGGTCTTGAATGGCCAATCCAGACCCATGAGCTTTACAAAACACCTGTTCCTAGCAGATGAAAACTGCTACAATTGGTTTGTTGATAAGGATCAACATAGCTGTCCCATTTTTGGACTCCCCCCGGGGTGTGGCTATGGGGGACTTTTCCACTACACACCTGTCTACCTTTTGCCAATCCCTGGGCCAGAGTGTTAGTGCATGCATGCATGTATGTGTACTGTGGTAAGGAAGTTAAGCCACTTCCTTGGTTCGTTTTCCAGCTGACTTATGGCCCAATAAATCAACCAGAGCGGGTAAAAAGAATTCCTTTATTCAAATACAGCGCTGTATGGTTCCACTCCAAAGCAGAGTGAGACAAATCCACCATTAGAAATACAAGCATTCTTATACTCTTTCTACAAGCGTCTTACTTTCGCGCATGCGTGTTAACAAATTCTACAAGGTGAGCTCATTCTTTCTTTCTACTGTGACATAATGATGTTTTTACAATATCTGGTCTCTCTTTCAAGCAGTAAATAACAATTAATTGACATGTGTGTACTGAGGAGTTTTTAGGGAGTGAAAGGCATCTTTGAAGTAACTTCTCCTTATCTCAATACCAATTAACTGTTAGAAACAGGTTTACTTCAACAGTACACAAGAAATCAAGAGGCCCCTTTGTATTACATTGTGTTACATTTCATTATGTGAGATAGAACTTTCTACATACAAAGTAGCATAGGATTACATACAAGTAAAAGCATAGGAAATATTTGTTGCAAGTTATGTGATTATATACCGTAGAAATCATATACTGAAATTATATTTTACCACAGTACTTGTGGACCTGACTGACGTGTATATTTCAGGATCTTGAACCTAGAGTCCAGTACACTCTACACCAGGAGTGGGTAACTTCCAGGGGTCAGGGGGCTGCATTCTGCCCCCCCCAGACCCTACCAGGGGATGCACCCCTTCCTCCACCACTGCTGTGCTGCTGAATATGCCGCTGAAATTCGGCAGTGGCATTTAAAAAAGTGCCTCCTTAAAAAGCAGAAAGTTGTGTTTTGCCGCTGAAATTCAGCAGCGTGGTGGGGGTGGGGAAAAGGAGCTATTTTGCTTGAAAATAGCCCCTTTTTCTGCTGCGTCTGAATTTTGGTGGCAACCTGCAAATTTGTGCTTTCAAAAGGAGCCTTCCCCCTCACCCTCCACTGCCATACCACCAAATTTGGTGGTGCGGCAGTGGGGACAGTAGGGGGTGCAGAAAAGGCATGGGGATGCATGCAGCTCATGGACCCTATGTCGCCCACTCCTGCTCTACACTTATACCAAGGGGGGGATTAGCAATAGACCACAGGCCAAGTCTTGGATCAAAGGATACTGATTTTATTACAGAATATACACAGTGGTATGGTATATTAATTCAGCGACTGCATTGTGTTATAAAGAAATAAAAAAAAACCTGTCCCCCAAAGAGTCATAAAACTACATGAGATGAAGCTCTATCTTAAGAGATTCAGACCCCATTAGGTACCGGTATATATCTGGTTAGGTTTGAAAGTATAAAATTGACAAGTTCAAAGGGTTTACCTCCTTAACACAGACAACATGGGGAGGGGGGGGGAGACCACTAAAGTGACACTAATCATATCAAAACCAAGCTTCCACCCACATGAGACTGAATGCAGAAAAGCAGGAATTTCTGGGTGATGCTAATCAGACTGTAAAGGGTTGAGGCCTATTCAGACTTGAGTTTGTTGAAGCCTGAAGGCCCAAACACTTCCCTCGAGTAGTTGAAGCCTGAAGGCCCAAACACTTGGATGGGAGGGGGAGTTTGAGAGTTTTAAGTTACCCAATAGAAGTTAAGAATCAGATCTCCTATTCAAGGTTACATGATTATAACCTTCCATTTCTGGGAAGGCTATATATGTGTGTGGGGTGTGGTCAGCTAGCAGTTAGTGCTGAGAGAGAGCTAGAAGCAGAAGCAGAGAAACAGCAGAGAGAGAGACCAGCAGAGAGAGAAAGAGAAACTGGCTGCATAGGAGATAGGTAGTAAGAAGTTAAACTAGAGAACCTTGGATTGTTTGTTTTATTTTATCATACTTGCTTTTGAATTATAACCACTCTATTAAGTAAAGACCCTAATATAATAAGTAAAGTGCTGTTGTTTACCCTGAGAGTTTGGAGTGACTTATTCACCACGTCTACAGCCTACACCCATGCTATTGGAAGCTGTAAAAGGACTTGATCCCCTGGAACGGGAGGGGCTTTGAGGAGAGGCAGAAATCTCCCAAAGGCAGATCAAGGGGTCCCTGCAGTAGCGGAACCTTGACACAGACCCATTAGAAGCAAGTAGAAAACATACAAATAAGCTCCCTAGTTGCCACACTGATAGCAACTCAGAACTAGATTCATTAAGGGCACAATCCTATGCATGTTTACACAGAAAAAAAGTCCTACAATTCCCAGCAATACCAGCTATGCTGGCTGGGGAATGCTGGGAGTTGTAGGACTTTTTTCTGTCTAAACATGCACAGGATTGTGCCTCAAGGGATCTATTTCACACGGAAACTGTTATATGTGATTCCACTCTGGTCTGGTCTTTTAAAAAATAAGAATAATAATCAAAGATTGGAATTCAAATGTAGATCGATTCTAAACATTTTCTTCATATTTTGCAGTTTGAATTGCATTTCATCCCATGAACATAATGATCAATTGGTTACAACAAGCCAGCCTCCTGTGGACTAACCACTAATTATGTTGTTGAGGAAGGGGGATGAAAATGCTTTGGCATGTTTTGTCTTACTTCTGAAGCCTCATTTTTTTCTTCTTCTTTGTGCGAGATTTTCTTAGCGAAGGAGGAATAAGAAGCTCAAATTAAGTCCCTTCCTTAATCTTCTTTATTCAAGGCCAAGCATATCCCATCCCTACGATGCTTTCCATGTTTGAATTTCACGGGTTAAACTAAGTACACACTGAATTTTGGCCTAAAGATATGTCTCATATTCTTCTTAAGTAGCATCTGCCTGACACGGTTAGATTATTTTTTCCTGTGGCAGATTAAACCTAGACTGTTAACCCCTTCCCCCCGCTTTGGTTGGTATAATAATGGCAACATAGTCCCTAGTCTCACAAATGGCATACCTTGTGAAATGACAATTGCCAGTGTTGAACTAGAGTGCAGATGCCCTGCATTTCGGTCACTAAAGCAAAGATTAGTGGCACACCCGCTGCTGAAAAATTGCATAAATCGACAAGTTGGAGCCATTTGTGCCCTTTCTCACCGTATTTAACAGATGCAAAATGGTGCTTGCCAACATAAATTTACTACACTGCGTCTTGTGAGTTTACTTCACACTCCATTTTGTGCTCCATTATAGTTGCAGAGTAATTTTTTTTTTAAACAACATTTCATTCTTCTGTCTTTTGGTTTTCTCAACACTTGGTGAAACATTTTGTAAAACTCCAATATCCATAGCTCCTGAATGCCATATATTAGTGAGTCTCTGACTATAAGGTTGATTACTTAATTAGGATGTTTCTAACAAAGTTGAAGAGATGAAGCAAGGAGAGCGAAAGGATGTTATTCAGTAATACAGATTTACAGAAAATCTCATGAACTAAAACTAGAAGTCACCTTGCTGGTGAGGTGCTGAGGATTATGCAAGAAGCACATTCAGTGCAAAGATATTGGAATAATTCTGTTCTGCAGAAGAGTTAGATTACACATAGCTAAGGTCCACATTCCTAAATGTACTTACCCATCATTGAAGTGAGTCTTAATAAGGATGAGGTCCAATTGGACTAACACTGAGGCCTCTACTCGTACAGTAATACCTTGGATTGCAAGTAACTTGGTTTGAGAGCGTTTTGCAAGACAAGCAAATTTTTAAATATTTATTTTAAAAAATTTGACTTGATATACAAACGACGTCTTGCAATACAAGTACTGTAGTACGGCTTAAATTAAAAGAGTGTTTTGGATTACAAGCACGTTTCCGGAACGAATTATGCTCTCAATCCAAGGCATGGCTGTATATAAAAGCTTCTTATGTATTTAAGACCTTAGTGAAATGTAATCATCTCACACATGCACACCAGGGTCAGCCCCAGGTTTTTAAGTGCATTTGGGCAAGGCACCCTCAATGCCCTCCACTCCCTCAGTTAGTCTACCATCTCACTGCCATTATCACTAGCTGTCATCGGTCCTCCTCTTCTTTCTCATCATTGCTACCACTTGCTTGCTTGACAGGCGGAGAGCCAATGAGCAAGTATGCAGTGGCATCTACTGCTCCTCCCTCTCACCACCACTGTTATATAGGCCAGCCAGATCAAGAGGCATATTCTGGGACTAAGGGTGCTTCCAGACAAGGCTTTTATAGCACCATCGCTGCCTCTTTCACAGTATTGTATGGCGTCCAGACCTCCACTGGGTTCAGACAACACAATAACCCACACTCAAGGGTTGAGTGTGGGTTGTCATTGAACCATGGGTTGTTGTTGAAACATGGGTTATCATGTTGCCTGAACCCAGCTGAGATAACAAACCATGGTAAACAACCCACAGTTCACAGCCCAACAACAAACCATGGGTTCTCTTCATGGGTTGTTGGTGGTTAACAAGCCATGGCTTGTTAGTGCAGCTGGGTTCAGACAACCCGATAACCCACATTTCAACAACAACCCATACTCAACCCCTGAGTGTGGGTTATTGTGTTGTCTGAACCCAGTCCTAGTTGTCCTTCACTTGTAACCCTCCCACACTTTCCCACTGCTTCTTTGGATTTTTTTTTCTTATCACAGAAAATCTGGTAAGGAAAAAAAAAAGATGGAATGCTGCACAATGCCTTCTGATTCATAGTTTTAGGAGCCCTCTATCTGGAAGCACCCCAAGCCTCAGCTGAAATTAAGACCTGCTGGCTCTGTGAAGGCTACCTTGAACTTCCAGCTATTCATGGAATGGAAAAGTCAAATAATGTATATAGATACCGTACATAGAATATGGATTCAACATTTATAGTTTTCCATTGCTATGTAATTTTTTTCTCCAAACTCTTCTAACCAGATGCCTTTCTTTCCGCAGTCCTCCTATGAAGATTTACAAGGCTAGTCTTACCTCATTAGGGAAATGATTTCTTACTCTCTAGGGAACAGATGAAAAGCAAAGAGCAAGCCTTGGGCCTTGCTCAGTTTGAATGATAACCAAGGAAGCAATTGGCTAACAGTTCAATGTTGTGGCAAAATTTCTTTCTGGTGACTGGTTTACAATAATTATGGTTACAATGCACTTGCACTAGTGCATATGACACACATTTTTATATTCTGGTTCATATATCATTAAGAATTATTCCAGCGAAGTCCTGGATTTGAAACCACAACTGAGTGCTCCCTATTTTAGAGCTTAATAAGAGACCTAATCTTTCAAAATAGCAACTATAAAACTGTAGGCTGCCACATCCCAAGTGGTGAGACCTCAGTGGGTAGGATGCTTAGCTGTGAGGAAGTGCCAGGGGCAATGCAGCATAAAAGGCTAAAGCTACAATTGTCTGAACCCTTACTTGAGAGTAAGCCCCATTAAACTCAGTGTTACCTCCCATTCCTCTTCCCTGGCATTGTATGCAAATCTACATAATGCAAATCTACATACCGTAATGTTCTGAGCACACATAATTTTCTTAATGCAAAATGTGACACATGCTACACCCAAGATTTATATTCTCTATTGTTCAGAGCACATTTCCTGTTCCTTCGAGTGTCTGGAAGTTGGTGGCTGTACCATTTACAAATAAATGACAAGGTAGAGACTAGATTGTAATGCATCTTCCTGGAGAATACATTTATTAAAGATGCTCAAGGACAAACTTGCCAGGTTTTACTAACCCCAAAACACTGATTGCAGGCTCTGGCTGTCACAGTTTCATGATGGGACAGGCCAAATTGAAGCATGTTTGTCAAGGAACAAGCCTTATGCTCAAAGTGCCTCCTTGGAAGTAGATCCAGGGCTGGATCAGACCATCCCAAGCTTTTTGCATTCTTTCTCTGAGATCTATCTTTTGTCTCATTCATTCATTATGGTCTCACAAGCAATAATTTATTTATTTATTTATTTATTATATTTATACCCCGCCTTTTTTCCTGCAAGGAACTCAAGGCGGCTTACATAATCCTCCTTCTCTCCATTTTATCCTCACAACAACCCTGTGAGGTAGGTTAGGCTAAGAGTCAGTGACTGGCCCAAAGTCACCCAGTGAGTTTCATGGCCGAGCGGGGACTAGAACCTGGATCTCCCGAGTCCCAGCCCAACACTCTCACCACTACGCCACACTGGCAAGGTGTATTCAGTAAGACTGGTACTAATGCTGCAAGGATTTACTGTTTGCATGTGTTAAAATAAGAAAACATCATGTAAGAATAACGACAAGACCAACAATAGCTATGAGACTGGGAAACAATGCCAGTGTTAATTGTTCCACACTCACTGCTAATTCTAATATTTGTTTATGGAGTGGGGTGGATTAACAGACTAATAAAATTGATAATTGTCACAAGCTCAATTCATTTGAATAGCAAAGTACTTCGGGTGAGGCTGTAGCTCCAAATGCTTTGCATGCAGAAGATCCCAGGTTCAATCCCGGACTTTTCCAGGTAGCACTAGAAAGGAATCCTGCCTGCAACATTGCTGCTGCCAGTCAATGTGAACAATACTGGGCTAGATGGACCAATGGTTTGACTCAGTATAAGGCAGCTTCCTATATTCCTATGTACTTTAAGAACTAAATGTCTAATTCTACTCTTTGATAACCAAGTTTCAGTTTGGCAAATTGCATAATATTCTGTTTATGGAGTGTTGTGTAACTTCCTGCTTTGTTAAAATGCTGCTCTGACCTATATGACTTTTCTGAAATGGTAACAGGACGTCCTTGGTAGTTACAACGTACATTAAAAACTTTCAGGCACAATGCAGTCCAATGATCCACTCAATTGTAAGTATTCACAAATGAGTGGATTGTGGTACTCCTGCATTGTGAGCTGTGATGTTTCTGAGATGTGATAATATAAAGTTATGTTGCTGTGAGTCTCGGGGGTGCGGAGGGTGTCTGATTGAAGGCACTAAAGTGAGATCAAGTAAGATAATCCTAAGTATGTAGAGTGAAGATCCTGTTGCATGAATTTATTAAACCTGATGATGATTGAACTTTTGAAGGGTATGGGGAATCCAGTGAATCTGTAATTTGTAGCTATATAGATACATTTTAACATAGTGCTTTTTTTTTTAATACCGTTTTGTGATTTGTTTTATTCAATACTGCTTTTAGAATTGTTGTTCTCAACAATTGTGGACGGGGCCCTGAAAAAGATGAAGTTATCAAACACTGCAAATAAATAAAATAGGCATAAATTGTGGATAACGTATGTGCCATGGATTTGGGAATATTCTGTGTTCTCCAAAAAGCTGAGTTGGATCCAGATTTAGTCAGGGCAGACCCACTGAAATCCATCAGATTTTAAAAATATTTTTTGCCAGCTCCTGGTAATTTTATTATTGTTTTTAACTGTTTCAAACTGCTTTAATTTTTGGTATGTTAAAGGCAGTTTCATAGATCAGAGTTGGAAGGAGCCTACAAGGCTATAGAGTCCAACCCCCTGCTCAATGCAGGAAACTAGAGGAGAGGTCTCCCACTGAAGTAATAACCTGGCTTGACCCTGCTTAGCTTTCCACACTCAGACAAGCTGAGCCAGCGTAAGGTTTTATATTGTTTACCCTGTGAATTGCCCAGAGACCTTTTGGGCATAATGTAATGAATGAATGATTTAAGTTAGTCACAACTAACAGGGTTCAATCCTATGCATGTTTAGGCAGAAAAAAGTCCTACAACTCCCAGCATGCCGGACTTTTTTTTTTTTTTTGCTAAGGGTGCAATCCTATGCAGGTTTAGTCTTGATTTAGTCCTACTTGGAGTTGGCACTTCTACGACTTCTCTGCCCTGTCTAAACATGCCTCGAATTGCACCTTAGGTTGGCTCTAGATTTAGTCCTACTTCGCGTAGACCCACTGAAATCCACAGGATACTTAAGTCAGTCACACAACTGACCCAAGTCCCATGGATTTCAATGGGTCTGCTCCAAGTAGGCCTAAATCTGCAACCGACCCTTAGCATCAGGGGCACCCTCCCTTCAAATCCAAGAAGACAGACAGAAATGTGTTGGTTCATGTAAAAGGGACATGGGTAGGGATCTAGTGTGCAGGTGTGTGTGTGTGTGTGTGTGTGTGGCGTGGGGGGGTAAGCATGTGATCCAGAGGAGCATGTAACAGGGACGTGGGTAGGGGGATCCAGTGTGCAGCGGTGTGTGTGTGTGTGGGGGGCAAGAGTGAGATCCAGAAGACCCCCTGTTCGGTGGCGGCGTGAGATCCACCCAACCGTTCTGCCCCACCAAGGGCCCTGATCCGGAGGCGGCACCCATCCGCCTGCTCCCGAGGTGCTTCCCAGCGCCGCCGCGCGGGCGAGGGGGGAGAGCCGTCGAAGGGGAGCGGCGCGCCCTCCTCCTCCCCCTCCCGCCGCCGCCGCCGCCGCCGCTGCCTCCTCCCCCTTCCTACCTCCTCCCAGCGGCTACCCAGAGTGCCGTCGCACCGACCGGGCAGGCGCAAGGCGACGGGCCTCCCCCGGCGGCGGCGGCGGCAGCGGTAGCGGCAGCGGCGGCTGTCTCCTCCTCCACCCCCCTTCGGTCCGACTGCGTGAGGAAGAAGGCGGCGCAGGGCCACTGACTGGCTCGTTCCCGGGGCCCGGCTGAGGCGGCGGCGGCGGCGGCGGCGCGGCCCAGCATGCGAGTGTGAGATGCTTTCCCCGGCGGCAGCGGCTCCTTACTGGGCCCAGGTGGCTTCGGCGGCCCCCGCGCCGTGGATGCGACTCCGGAGCCGGGGCTTCGCCATTCACAAACATTTCTATAGGACTCATTCGCCTTGCTGAGGAGAAAAGAGGCGAGAGATTATTATTCCGAGAAGAAAAAAAAAGAGGACAGACCCTTTTAAAAGCAGCCGCCGGGCCTAGGCCCGGCCTAACGCACCGTTAGCCCCCCCCCCTCCGCCTGCCTTCTTTCTCCGCCACCTTCCCCCCGCTAGGCTCATGGAGGCCGCCGCCGCCCCAGCCCCGCCGCTCAGCACCACCCAGCTGGGCCGCCTGCGGGACGAGCACGGCAAGGTAAAGGGAGGGCGGCGGGGAAGGCGAACAAAAGCCGCCTTCCTGGCTGGGAGCCGCGTGGCTGAGGGAGGGGGGACCCCCCGCGCTTCAGGCCTGGTCTCAAGAGGTTCGGGGGCGCAGGGCGTAGGGGCGGCGCGGGAGAGAGGGCGTGGGGGGCTTTTGGCCTACGGGGGGGGCGGCTGGGGGAGGGGACGGGGTGGCCCTGTCGGGGGGGGGTGTCGCAGAGCCATGTGGCGGCTTGTTTTCGTTTTTGTTTTTGTTTTCGGTTTCTGCCAGAGAAGGAGAGTCTTAAAAACAAGCCTTTCCCGACCTAGTGCACCCTCCAGATGTGTTGGACTACGACTCCCAGCATCCCCTCCAGGCTGGGAGCTCGTCGCAGCACGTTACATTTTATTTATTTATTATATTTCTATCCCGCCTTTTTTTCCTGCAAGGAACCCAAGGCGGCTTACATAATCCTCCTCCACTTTATCCTCACAACAACCCTGTGTGGTAGGTTAGGCTGAGAGTCAGTGACTGGCCCAAAGTCACCCAGTGAGCTTCATGGCCGAGTGGGGACTAGAACCCGGATCTCCCGAGTCCCAATCCAACACTAACCACTAGTGCCCCACTGGCTCTCCAGATAAAGACTGGCAACCAATGCAGATCACAAAGCGCTGGCATAATATGTTCGTATCAGTGCTGCCCTATTTTGGACCAGCAGCTGAAGTTTCCAGACTGTTTTAAAAGGCAGCCCCATGTACAATTCATTGCAGTAATCCAGATGCAGTTACTTCTTCACATAAGAAGAGCAACACTGGATCAGGGCAAGGGCCCATCTAGTCCAGCATTCTGTCCACACGATGGCTGACCAGCTGCCTGTGGGGAAGCCCGCAAGTAGGACATGGGTGCAGTAGCACCCTCTTATCCATGTCCCCCAGCAACTGGCATATAGAGGTGTACCAGTTGAAATATAGTCATTGTGACTGGTAGCCACATAGCTTTATCCTCCATGAATTTGTCTAATCCCCTTTGAACAGCTGTCCAAGTTGGTGGCCATCACGACATCTTGTGGTAGTGAATTCCATACTTTATGCGCTGGAGGGCACCAGTTTGGGGAAGGCTGCCTTAACAGCACAATTGCACAACACGATTATTCAGAAGTGAGTTCCATTGAGTTCAGTATAGCTTACTCGCAGGTAAGTGCGAATATAGGATTTGTAGCCTCACAGTGCAGTCCAGTGCATGCTATTTGGAATGAAGCCCCGAAGAGCCGTTTAATGGGGGCCAGGCCTGTAGCCAGGGGTGGGCTGGGTGGGCTGGCCCCCATTAATTTTATCTGCCCCCCCAATTTTTTTCAAATAATTAAAAAAAGTTTACAGTGTTGTCTTTAAAAGGCCTGCAAACCAGATGAACTGCCCCCCTACTTTTTGGCACCCCCCCGAACTTTTAGGCTGGCTATGGGCCTGATGAGGGGGTTACTCCTGGGTAAAGTTTGTCTTTGGCTGCAATCCTATGTGCACTTAGCCATGGGAGTCAGTCCTGTTGAACTTGGTGGGACTGATTTTTGAGTAGACATGCTCAGATGTCTTTATTTATGTGATTTCTTTCTGTGCCAAGAAAAAGGGGGGAAATGCCTTCTAAATCATATTATTTACCCCCCCCCCCCCCGGCTGCCATCATAGGCATGCCTACTGGGGAGTAAACCTGACAGAAAACAGTGAAACTTACATCTGAGTATACGGTGTATTATATTTATTTTACATTCATATCGCCATGTTTTGTCCAAGGAGCTCAAGGTGGTGTATGTGGGTTTCCATCCCCTCCATTTTATCCTCACAGCAACCCTTTCCCCACGGTCACCCAGTGAGCTTCATGGCCAAAGAGAGATTTGAACCTGGGTCTTCATATTCTATATCGCTCCCTCTAGTGAACTTGGGTGGCAAGTGCTGACTGAAATGGACCCAAAGCAGAGCCACTGTGAAGCAAGAAGGCGGTATCCTCATTCTTGGGAGAACCATGAGGTTTGCAGAAGTACATTAAAAACAACACAGCAACCCCCCTCTGAACAGCCCAGCATGTTCAGTTGCCATAGGATGTTAAATGTTAGTTGGAAGAGGAAAACAAATGTAGGGTGAGAATGGGATGTATTCTGGTGGAGGACATGGCTGACTGACTTGAATCCTGAATGGTGGTAGTCGTATTAGAATGTGAGGATACACTGCAACATTTTGTTGCATCTCCAACATGTGGTTCTGGGGCATGTCTCTTTCCCAACCTGGGGCCCTCCAGATGTTTTGGACTACAGCTCCCAGGATTCCTGGCTATTGGTCATGCTGGCTGGGGCTGATGGGAGTTGAAGTTTAAAACATCTGGAAGGAACCAGGTTGGGAAAAGCTGCTCTAGGTGTAAAACAGCTGGAAATTGACATACAGGCCTGTGGCTCACGCTGGCTCAGCTTGTCTGAGTGTGGAAAGCTAAGCCGGGTCAGGCCTGGTTATTACTTGGATGGGAGACCCCTCCTCTAGTTTCCTGCATTGAGCAGAGGGTTGGACTCCATGGCCTTGTAGGCCCCTTCTAACTCTATGATCCTATGATGACCAATGCTTGTCTTTAGGCTGGGGCAGAGCGAGAGTCCTGTGGTAATTGTGATGACTGTTTTGGCAGCAAGCTATGTGCAATATGTGGTGAGGGTATGACAGGTCCATTGCATTTGGAAAAAGAGTGAAAAATCAGGCCTACAAAGCGCAGGTTCTTTTGGAGGGCTATTGCCATGATTCATACATTCCAGGGGGAAGTGTCGCTGATGGAACATGGTAGAGGAGCAGTGAAAGCTCTCCACTCCACCACACAGCCACCGGTATAAACGGAGCCATCTGCATGAGCATTAGTTCTACATAGATGAGGTTCACATGATCTTCCCCCTCCACCTTCGAATCATATCAGCTAGGCCTCCATGTGATCGACCATTCAATAACTGGCGTGGTTTACACTAGGGGCTAACTTCTTGACAGAGGGAAGGAGCTCACACTGTTCCTCCATCACGCTGTTTGAGCACCGCCCCACTAAATGTATGAGTATAGTATTCTTGTACGTGACTTTCCGGTGTGTGCATGCCCAGGGCTTGAAAAGGGCATGAAAGATCTTTATATCCTTTGCAAATTGGAATTTGCAGTTTGGAGACTTGCCATAACTTGCCGAGAGGGTTATAGACACTGGACCAGCTGGTTTGTTCTAGCAGCAGAAATACTAGAACAGGCTGCACTTGCATCTGCCTGTATAGTATCTCCTGCCGTGTCACAGACCTAGTTCACACATAACGCTAACCCATGGTTTATTTAACCCATGGCTTGTTTGTCTGGCAGACGATCGAACAAACCATGGTTTGTTTTCTCAATTCCTGGGTTATTTCTTTCCCTCCTTCACCTGCTCCCTCCCTGTATCCCAAATGCCTTTGTGGTGCTGTAGTACTCACATGTAGAGTGGTTAGGTTTTTTTTTACCACTCTTGCCTGCCGCCTCTGTAGCATGGCAAAACAACCCATGAACAGCCCACAGTTCTGGGTTCACACATAACAAGAACCCATGATTTAAACAACCCAGAGCTCACAAGCCAACAACAAACCATGGGTTCTCTTGTGGTTAACAGATCAAACCCAGCATGGCTGGGTTTGCACAACATGACCAAGAATTCAACAACCCATGGGTTCAATAAACCATGGGTTGGTGTTATATGCGAATGAGGTTACAGTATTGCATTTTTCTGCACATAAACCCGAGGTGGGGCATTAGTGCTCCATCCCCATCTGTTGCTTTAGGCCACTGTTTGTATGGGGTGTGTGTGTCAAAATGCTTGTCCTTGTTTTGCATGATGGTGAAGATTAGGAGCCTGGTTTTCTCTGGGGGAAAGTTTTAGCTTACAAAGAGGAAATACTCTTGCTCCCAGATGTACCGTACTTTGAGACATTCTCTGCTGATTCCTCAGTTTGTACAAGTACGGACAGGAGGAACTAGAACTAAAAAGTGGTAGTTATGCGTTTAATAACAGGTCGGAATTATTGGTGTCATGTATTGTTGTTTTGTTTAAAACTTTAACATCAACAGTGTTAAGATACAGTTGTCAAAAATGAGGTTGACATAACTAATTCAGAAGTTAGATCCCGAATACTTATATTTACGGTATGTAAAGAGACTTTTTCTGTTTTAGACAGTAAGAACTGTGATTCCTAGCAACCCCACCCCCATATATGTATTTGCAAGACATGTTAAGACAAAAAAGAAAGAGTTCAGGATGGCATGTTTGCTTGCTGTGACAGCAGTGTTGCAAACCATGAGAATTACCTAAGATAACATCACAGTACTCAGACCTACAAACTTTTAAAGGATATAGATGTTAATTAAATTAGCAACAAGAATCCCAGGGAGCTCATATGAGGCTTTGACAACATGTCCATCCAGGATCTCTGTTAGCTTCTCCGATACTAAGAGCCAGGAGCTGCTTTCAGTCTAGTCTGCATGAGAAGCCTTGCCCCTGAGTAATAGTTAAATCTGTGATTCCTGGAGCAGGTGTATTGCCCTGAACTTGCTAGAGGCCCTGTAAGGCAGGGCAGAAGGTAGATTGCAATCTATTGGCATAATCAGGGAGATCTGCTTTTTGAGTTGTGTGTGTGTGTTCTGGGTGTTTAAAATTTGTTTAAGAAATGGCTGAGATACAACAGTTTAAAGGTTTCTGACTTAGCTTTTTAGTTGTACGGTAATATCAGCTTCTGTTAAGGTAGTTATAAACCTTTCATTATTCTGCTCACAAAATAATGCATATATTTCGGTTTTAATTGAGATGTGGTGACTTGGCAACCATTTTGAATTTTAAAATGTCAATTTTCACAGTGTCACGGAATGCTGGACTACTCCAGATTTGTCATTTACTGCTTATGACTTAAAATACTTGGTTCATAACATATTTTGTTCAGACTTTGCTTTCTTGCCCAAAATCAGTTTCATTGGCCACCATTTTGTAATTTTTTTAGCTTCTAAAAACCTTTTGAATGAATGTTAGGCCTAATATAAGCTTTCTATCAACATTGATTAAAGAGTGTGACTCCTAAGGGCAAGTTTATCTTATTAAGTAGTTGGCAGCAGCCATCTTGGTTTCTTCCTTTGCTTTTGGGTCAAAGCTAAAGTTTATTACTTAGGTACAGACATATTTGGATTCAGCAGGTCAAAAAACAAACACTCAAGCAAACAAATCTCCCCTCAAATTATGCGAAATTTCCCCGACTAGTAGAGCTCTGAATGATTTGCGGTGGATTGGCACGGGTTTCTGACAAGGAATAAACAACTTTTCCTCCAAAGTTAGGCTCTGAAATCAAGAAAGTTTGGGGGCAAATAGGAATAGATTTGTGTGTGAGTTCCATTTCTGGTACTGAAAGACAAATCCCTGGGTTAAGGATTTTCTCAGAGCCACCTTGTTTTGTAATCACAGGGCCGGTTCACACATAATGCTAAACAGTACTTTAGCATTATATGCATGAATAGAAATGAACCCACTCTCCTCCCTTCTCTTCTCATGTGACTGGGAGGAGAGCCAGAATTTAAGTTTCACTTGAGCAGATTTCTGACCAAAGTGCAAACCAGGGATTGTTTTAAAAGAAACTAGTCCGTTGCTAAACAAACCAGAAAAAAGCGGTCCAGGGTTTGAGGTTAGTTTGTTGAGCAGTTGACTACAGTTTCTTTTAAACCACAATTCCTGGTTTGCACATAATGATGAGCCAGGAATCTGCTAAATTGAAACTAAATTCTGGTTTATTCCTCCTTCCAGCTGTGCTGGAGGAGCAGAGAGGCTGGATGGAGTGCTTGAGCCCAGCACTTGGCTGCTTGTACATGTATTGCTAAATCAGCACCTTCTTGCTGTGTTGGACTACAACTCCCATTAACCCCAGACAGCATGCCAGACCGTGCTGTGTGGGGCTTATGGGAGTTGTAGTCCAGTCTGAAGGGTACTAGGTTGGAGAAGGCTGTGCTAAATCCTGGCTTAGCATTCTGTGTAAGCCCAGGCAGCCTCTGTGTTCACCTTCTTGAGCAACTTGTTTGCAAATGGCTCCAGTTGGTGGACCTCAGTGTTCTAGTGTAAGGCAAAGTAGATCTCATACACCTAAAGGCTGACCACCCCTGCCATAAGAACAGCAGTACCGGTAGGAAGAGATAGCTGGGTAGAGGCTTATACTTCACATTCCCTATGTGCCTTTTTGGCTGCTCCACCACCTGGATGAGTTAACAGCTTTGTACTGAATTGTATAATCTGTTGTAAGCCACTTTGGTGATTATTTAGATTGAAAGGCAATGGATACATCTTTTAAAATAAAATAACAATAATAGATAATGGACAAAATGATTCACTAACATCTTCACCTTAATTTTGTCACAATTATTTTCGGCAACTGAAAAAAGAAATATTACATTCAGTTCCTGGAAAGTTTGATTTATTTATTACATTCTCTTACTACAACATAAATGGTCCAACTTCTCACTTTGAAGTTCTGTCCAAACTCAAAACCACTAATGTGCTATTTTTGTAGTTTTATTTCTTTTAAATCAAATTGCTTCAGAATCACTTAATGAAAGGTTCCCCATATGTTTATTGCTGTACCATCTGGGCTGTTTTCAGGTCATTACAATCTGTTGTGTAAATAAGTGCCATAATATGTAGCAAGCATGCTTAGTTTTCTCCCAGATGTTGAACCTGCATATAGAGGCATGGAATCAAATTAAATTTGATCCAGAAGTCAGAGTGAATGGTCCCCCATTCCACCCTCCCCTCCCACCACCTCTGGAACTGTCTTTGGGCCATTTCACACATCATTTGATTACTTGCAGGTAAATGTATAAATGGATTTCGCCTGAAGTTGCAATAATCAAGTGATTAACACGTGTGAACCAGTCCTTTGAACAGGAACTACAATAGAACATGGTTGAGGTACCTGTGGCCCTCTTGATGCCTGACTCCAACTCCCATCAGCCTCAACCAACATGGTCATAGATGATAGGAGTTGTAGTTCGACATCTGGAGGGCCATAGGTGCCCCACACCTGGAACAGAACAAAAATAAAAACTAGGTTAATGGTTCAAAATAAGGGTTCCCTTAAATTACCTGTTGTGTCATACTATTACTAGAATTATGAATGTATAAAATTAACCTTTGAACAGTGCTTTTATACATTTTGGGGTTGTTCAGACTTTTGCCCTTTTTAAGTGCTTGTACTCAGCTGGGCAGACCAGCGGTCTACTGCTTTAAGCCTTCATTGTAGCAGATTCTGAAGGCCAGCTGCCAGTTAGTTGCAGGTGAACTGGGCAGCATTTCTGTGTGCACAGAGTACATCCTCCTTGGTGGCCCTTCTGCACCTTTAATAGCCTGCTCAGGCTTTCACAAGCTGATATAGTTGTAAGTATTTGTATTATTATGTAAATCAAAGGCATCCATTTTTAAACTAAGTGGAGTTCTCCATTATGTCTGAACTTGGGGAACTTTGGTTAGTTTAAGCTATGGTTAGTTAACAAGCCAGAATCATAAACCATTTTTTAAAATCCTGGTTTGTTTTAACTATCCAGAGCTCCCCAAATTCATATGGAATGAGAAACTCCAGTTGCTTTAAAAACTTCAGTTCTTATTTTTTTTTACAAGGTTTGGTTGCCTACTGGAAAGATGTGGAGTTAATTTATAGTGAGGATGGTTCGGCAAAGCTTTTGGAGAATCATAGAATAATAGAAAAATAGAGTTGTAAGGGGCCTACAAGGCCATCGAGTCCAACCCCCTGCTCAATGCAGGAATCCAGGCCAAAGCATCCCTGACAGATGGCTGTCCAGCTGCACCTTGAATGCCTCCAGATTGGGAGAGCCCACCACCTCCCTAGGTAGTTGGTTCCATTGCCTTATTGCTCTGACAGTCAGGAAATTTTTCCTGATGTTTAGGTGGAATCTAAGTTCCTGTAACTTGAGCCCATTATTCCATGTCCTGCAAACTGGGATGATCGAGAAGAGATCCTGGCCGTCCTCTGTGTGACAACCCTTCAAGTACTGGAAGAGTGCGATCATATCTCCCCTCAGTCTCCTCTTCTGAAGGCTAAACATGCCCAGTTAAAAGCTTCTAATCTCATGGCTGCACCAGAGGTGGAAAGGCAGAGTGTTCCAGCCCAAGGCTTGTGCTGGTTTATGCACATAGTGCTGCTAAACCTATGGTTTGGTGCCGCATCTAAAAAGGATCTTCAAATACACCACACTTCTCCAAGCTTAGGAAACTGCAGTGTTTTCAAAACCGAAGGTGAAAGTTTTCAATCTTCTCCCTTTGTGCTGTAAGGATGATGTGGAGCACCAAAGTTCCCTGCTTTGTACCATAATGAACTAGGCCACTGAGTTCAGTGGGACTGCTTCCCAGTAAGTGTACTTTGGAATTGCAGCCTCAGGAAAACTTGCCGGTATGCTCTTAATTTTGCTTGGGAAACCATCTAGAACTGTTCAAGCCTCTGCTTTACATTGCAGTTGTGTGATGTGACATGTTGTACCCCCAATGAGCACAACTGCGGTATAAAATGTGAAGCAGCTTATATACCCTTGTCTTCTGAAGGTTTACTCAGAAGTAAGTCCCACTGTGTTCAATGAGGCATGCTTCCAAATAAATATGCATTAAATTGCATTCTTCTAGCCCAATCCAATATAAAGCTAGGCTTTATATTGGATTGGAGTTCCAAGTATAATGCATATGCCTCTGTATTTGTAAATTTGCACAACCTTATTCCAATAAATGCCTTTTCAATAAAACATTTATTTGGATTGGGGGGGTGTCTTGTGAGTATGTGAGATATGAGAGAACACACATGCCAGGTCTGGAAATATATAGATAAGCACCATTGTAAGTTATTCAAAAGGATGATTAGCATGGAGCTGTGTATCTTGGTTTACCACCAACTAAAAAGAGGCAGTCCTGCTCGATACAAATGTGATAGGAGATAATATTTTTTGTACCTCAGTAGACAAGGGCCCCAACCATTTCAGTCTTATTGTTCTCACGCAGAGTAGGGCTTAAACACATATAGTGTTAAACAGTGCTAGACTAGAAGCTTTTTCTGAATGCAGGTTTCAGAATTCGCTTCTGAGACATGGGGACTGGAATGACTCAAAAGCTGTTATGTGAACATGGTCCTTTCCATGTGCATCACTGGGTCGGAGCCTCTAACTTGGCCATAGTTGCTTTTTCTAGGGGAAAATATTTGCCCCACCTAAGAAGCAGCTTATAATTTATTATTAAAGGCAACCATGTACAGGTTTTAGCCCAAAGAAGCAGCTTATCTATATGTGGGCTTACTGCTGTTTTGGTATGTTGTATGTATCAACCTGTCCCAGCCCACATATATCTCCATTCAGCTTGTTATAATGTCTCATATCATGGCTGAAGTTTGCGATTCTGTGTTACTTTGGTGGCCGTTATGCAAAAACTTAGACATTTCCTCCCTGTTATGGGAAGACTTATGCCGAGTTCTCAATGAGACATAAACCTGTATCTGGATTGTAGGACTGGGCTGTGTCTGGACTGCAGGAAGAGGTCCACCTGATTGTATGCTCCTTAATGCAAATAATAATAATAATAATAATAATAATAATAATAATAATAATAGTAGTAGTAGTAGTATTCCCGGCATATAGAAATCCAGAAGGGTTCTAGCATGGTCTTCTTGACATGCTTATTTTCTGTCTGTTTTCTATTCAGGATCATTCAGTCATGCGAGTCCCCTTCTGCAGTCTGAAGTGGTACAGCCAAGGCTCAGATTTACAATTTCAGGGAGAATTAGGTCTCAGTGTTAGGTGTTCATATCTTTTCTTTGAACCTTTTCCCACCCCGAGTAGCTTTTTTCACATCAACAGAAAGAAGGGCTCTTCTAGTAGACCAGTCAGTTCCCAACCATCATCCTGATCAGAGGATTCTTTTATGAGAAGTCCAGTAATGGCAGACCAGGTTCCCTCAAAGATGGCTTATTTACCGTTACTAATCTTCTATATTTCAGGAGAGTATAGGCTGCATTCTGGGGTGTATTCAGTTTGTGTGAGGTGACATACGGCCCCAGCAGGTCTGGTTGGTGCCTGAATGAACAGGGCGTGTACCCTATAACCCTTTGCAATGCCCTGGGGTTCTCATTTCCTGATTGGCATCGAAAGAGTTCCCTGAAAACCACTGAAGTAGGACTTACTGACAAGGAATAAGCAACAACTTTTCCTCCAAAGTTAGGAAAGTACTGGGTTTACTGTGTGTACAGTGTGCAGGGCTTTTCTATTTTTCCCCTACAGGGCAGGCCAGTCTGCTCCAGTCATTCACAAAGCAGGGGGAAGGGATGTAGTCGGCAATAGAGAGCTTCTTCTTGAAGTTCCTTTATCCTAGCTGGTTTGCCAGTACAAAGTTTGCTTTTATGATAGACATGATTAATTTCAGGTTTGCATGGCAGTGTTGTTAACATTTGGTTGGTTGGTTTGTAATATTTAAATGTTGCAACTCTGCCAAAGACACCCGCATGGTGTTACAGTGTTTGAGCCGACTTTGTAGTATCGGGTCCGATAATAAGTTTGGGCCATATACAGTACAAAATGGCAGGGTGAGTTCCTAATGGTGAATAATATAGATTTAAAGGTGTTTGATTTGTTGTTAACACCACATTCACTTCTTTCACCTATGCAAGAAGTATTCAGTATCTGCAATCCAGCATTGACTTGCACATAGAATTTAAGGGATTGTTAATGCACCCTTGACTGCTGCCAGTGACTTTAGTTTTCTATTAAGAAATGGAAGCATTTAAATGTTTAATATAGAGCTTAATTCAAGGTTAAGCAGCTTCAAATTACTCTCCTATTTGCTCATATTCAGATAACTTTTCAAGTGGTAAATAATACTCCTAAGCACTTAACTGTGCTTCACATCTTCAAAGACATTAATTAATAACAACTTCCACGAGGTGGAGAAGTAATTGCCTCTTATTCCCATTTTACAGATGAGGAAGTTTATGCTGAATGCGTGCGCTCTAGGCCTCAGAAAGAGTTACTGTCAACTACAGTTAGATCAAGATTCCCAAAAAGTGGTTAAGGCTGCAATCCTAACAGAGTAGGTCCCATTGAATTCACTGGGACTTACTTCTGGGTAAGCATGATTAGCCTTAATTTCTCAAGGACACTGAATCACTGTTTGTAGACTGGCACTGCTGGCCTTAACATAATCTCTCCCCCCCCCCCCCCCGGTATACCTGTGTAGGACACTGGCATAATGCTGGTGCAGTTTCATGTTTTGGAACCTTTATTGGTTAATTTTATTAAAGTGTTTCTCTTCTACTATTCTGGTTGCTGAAAGCAGTTTACAACAGATAATGGGGAAAAATACAAATAGAACAAATGAATCAAAATTCAGTAATTGGTGATATTGACTGGACTGAAAATACATTTTAAATTATGATTTCCAAGTCATTGGTTTCTGAGTCAAATTATGAGGTTGTTTCATTCAAGGAAAGTCAGAATGCAAAGCTTTTGTTTTGTTTTGTTTTGTTTACAAGTTTTCCCCCTAGTGGGACACCTGCTTTGAGTGCCCAGTTAGGCAGAAGTAATGATAAAATTCAATTATGAAAAAACCTGCCTGTTTCAGACCAGAGTTAAGGCTATCTCATGTTGGCTCAAACGCCACAAAGCCAGGAAATTGAAAGCTAAGGCTGATACCTTATCAGACATTGTGAGGGATTGAGGCCTACACAGGATTGGGTTTATTGAGGCCTACACAGGCTTGAGTTTGGTGAAGCCTGAAGGCCCAAACACTTGGATGGGAGGGGGAGTTTGAGAGTTTTAGTTTACCCAATAGAAGTTGAGAATTGGATCTCCTATTCAAGGTCACATGATTATAACCTTCCATTCCTGGGAAGGCTATATATATGTGTGGGGTGTGGTCAGCTAGCAGTTAGTGCTGAGAGAGAGCTAGGAGCAGAAGCAGAGAACCAGCAGAGAGAGAAGCAGAGACTGGCTGCATAGGAGATAGGTAGTCTGAAGTTAATCTAGAGAACATTGGATTGTTTGTTTGTTTTATTTTTTCATACTTGCTTTTGAATTATAACCACTCTATTAAGTAAATACCCAAATATAATAAGTAAAGTTTGTTGTGTACCCTGGAGTTTGGAGTGACTTATTCACCACGTCTAAAGCCTACACCCACGTTACTGGACGAAGCAGGCAAAGGACTGGATCTCCTAGAGAGGGAGAGTCTTTGGGAAGAGGCAGAGATCTTCCAAAGGGCAGATCAAGGGGTCCCTGCAGTAGCGGAACCTTGACAGACATACCCTGTGATCAGAAATGATATCGTGCAATGTCAAAGGTTGTGCTTGCTTACACAAATGACCCTCCATGCATCCATACTTTTCCTTGGTCTTTCAGGCCCAAATCCAAATGGGGAAGATGGGAGTGCCTGGGACCAGCAAAGATGACCCACTTTGTCCTGGTCCTGTACTGCTTTATGAAGCATCTGAGCCTTGCTCAGGAGGAGGATTATGTAAGCCGCCTTGGGTTCCTTGCAAGAGGAAAAAAGGCAGGGGTAATTAATAATTCCCATGAAGTAATAATTAATATTCCCCCTTCTTCCCTCCCCATTCCTTTTTCCTTGTGTGTTGTGTCTTTTTAGATTGTAAGCCTGCGGGCAGGGACTGTATTGTTAATTGTTGTAAACCACCCAGAGAGCTTCGGCTATTGGGCGGTATAAAAATGAAATAAACAAATAAATAATAAAAATAAATTGCTGTATCGGGCAGTGTTCTCCAACCTTGGGTCCCCAGATGTTTTTGGCCTACAACTCCCAGCATGCCCCAGCTGGCAGGATGGGTTAAACAGCAAGAGGGTACCCTCTTCTAGCCCGCTTCACTAGCCTTATGCTGGATCAACACAGGGGACATTTTTGTGTGGTACTACAGTAAGACCGAAGTATGACGTGAGAGTTCAGGTTTCTTATCCTGGATTTGGAGCTGCAGTATGACGAGCCCCACGCTGCCCAAATGCCCGATTTCTTGGTGCCTCTTAAAAATCTATGAACCTGATTATTTTCAAAACTTGCTTTGACATAACTGGCATTATCATCAGTCACAGTGGTACTAGGAAACATGGCTACAAGCATCACACCCCAAGTCAGTAGCAGCAGCAGCAGCAGCAGCAGCAGCAGCAGCACCATTCTCACTCCTCCCGCATCAGAGGAGACCCCCCCCCCCATCTCCACCTTTTTAACCCATCCTGCCAGCTGTTGAAATAAGCAGCAAACAGGCATGGGTCAGCTCACAGGAGGATTCCTCTAGCAATACAGTAAGGGGCAGATGCTTAATAAGGCAATACAGGATCAGGACAATATGGGTCATCTTTGCTAGTCCCAGGCACTCTATCCTCCCTATGCATGGAGGGTAAATTGTGAGCAGAGCAAGCACAATTTGTGAATTGCATATGATCACAGGTCACATTTGTTAAGGCACCAGCCTTAGCTTCCAATTTGCTGGGTTTGTGGAGCTTGAGCCAACATGAGATCACTTTAACTCTGGTCTTAAACCAGCAGGTTTTTTTATCATTGCATTTCCCTGGTTTTTGAGAAGGAAATTTATCATTTAGTGTTCTGAAAAAACAAAAACACAAAAAATGAAACACAAACAAGTAATTATCTTGGTAGATGTGTGCAAGTGAATAGATTCCCTCTGCAACATGGAATACCTCTGAAAACATTGACATACAGTAATACCTTGGGTTGCAAGTAACTTGGTTTGAGAGCGTTTTGCAAGACAAGCAAATTTTTAAATATTTATTTTAAAAAAAGTGACTTGATATACAAGCGACGTCTTGCAATACAAGTACTGTAGTACGGCTTAAATTAAAAATCTCTGTACAAATTTTTTGGGGGGAATTTCGTTTTGATATAAGTGTTTTGGATTACAAGCACGTTTCCAAAACGAATTATGCTCTCAATTCAAGGCATGACTGTACTGGCAGCATTCTAGCTTCAGAATGAAACTGAGGATGTGCAAGATAACTTTGCCAGTATTCAGAACTTCACCAAACCTATGAAGGATTGTTTTGTTCGGGAAGTCCAAATGAAGTACATAAGCAGTTTTCACGAAAAATTGACAGATAAATTATGCCTGTCCAGAAATTGGAGTAAGAAGGATAAATGTGTCAATTTTCAGCACCTTTCAGCTTTCTGTACCTGTGTCAATGTTGATTGAGGTGGTTTGATATTTGGCACAATTGTAGACCTTGTCAAGTAGATAATGGATGCCATGTTTCAACTTATTCGCTCATCAGGTTTCATTTTTATATGCAATAGAATTTTGAGGCTTATCATGGCGGAAGCTTTTTTGTGTGACTCGACTTAACTAAAGGGGTACTACTATATCCCTTTAATAAAAGAAGTTCATGACTCTTTGAGTTAGAGTCCTAACAGCCTCTCATACCAATCCTGTGTTGAGTACCTAGACAATAATTTTGTGTTGTATTAGTTTAATTTCCTTTCTAATGTTCAGATCCTTTGCACAATTCTTGAATTTCTGTTCTTACTTCAAAAGCTTGTACACTGTTAAAAAGCTTACACTGTTTTCATTTCTGCCTGAAAGGGAATAATTGGCACGGTCCCCTCCCCTTTCTTTCATATATTGAGAGTTCAGATTTAAAGAACTGAAACCACATTCAAGCATGGGCAGCTGGCTATTTCCAAACAGGCATGTCTAAACAGTGACTGTTACTCAGGGCTTGTGCAATTGCTTTTGTATTTGGTGGGGATTCGCAGGATGGTGCCCCCTTGTGGTCCCTAAATAGCATTAATACAGCTAAAAAGAGAAGGACCTATAAGGGCATGAAACCATCCTGAAATCAAAATCTGAAGGAATATTTACATTTCAGTAGATTATTGTTGCCCAGAAAAATGATGTTTGTCTGGTCTTATTTCATTTGCACGTTCAAATGCATTTCCACAATTGTGCTCTGTTTTTAATAGCTTAGTGCTTGATTAGGTGATGTTAGGTTTGCTGCAAGTGTAGTTTAATAATCTTCTACATATTAAAAATATTTTAGTATTCAAATAATCTACTGATGACCTCATACAATTGCAAGCCCATATATTGTTTATGCCCAGAGGAGAAATATCTGGTTCATAGTGTTGCGCGCACACACAGGTTAATCAGAGTTAGTATTCCTCAGCAATAGTTAAGTATTATGTCTGAATACACAAACCATGAGTAAGGATTGTCCTCACACCAGTAGGTAAAAACATGGTTTGAGATGGGTTTGAAAACCATGGTTTGCATTAACCATGGTAAAATATTACATAATCCCCAAGCAAACTGCCTTACAAGCAAAGGATATGAAGCTAGCCAGTCTGTTGAACTTCCACTTGCTCAGTTACCTATGGGAGGAGCTGTTAAAACTAGGTTGAACTTTTTAAATCTTCCATTTGGAGTTACAACTAGCTGTTTTGTGTTCAAGTGTCTACATGCACATGCATACCAGCTGCTAATTGGTGGCTGCTCATCGTCTTAAAAGCTTGTAGCAATGCTTTTCTATGTGCTCTCTCTGAAAACCTTAGCTGTTAGTATATAGCTTATTATGGTGTCCAGGCTGCCATATAGTTGGTAGCAGTGTGAGTGCTGGATAGAAAAAATGGTGGATAACATTTTCATTGATGGTAACAGCCACCTGCTTCTCGCTGTTTGTCTTACCACTCGTGCATGAACGCTAGTGGTAAGACACTGGAAGTAGTGTATCTGTTCAAGGCTGCAGTCCTGTGCACAAATAGGTGGGTGTGGGTCCCATGGAATTCAGTGGGACATACATCCAATAAAACATGCATACAGTTAGACTGTACAGTGTATAGATGGACAAGATTGAAACAGTCACTTGTTTTCTATAATGGAAGATACGTGTTACAAGTGAGATCTGCAACAAAATGTTGCATCAGGATTCCAGGCAGTCATGCCCTTTCCAGGATACTCCATTCTATTCCCTCTCCATGGTTTTCTGCTCCCTACAACAGCCAGTCAGCATCTAGTGCCTATTGAGCATGTTCAGTCCTCACAGAGCTATTTTTGTCTCCTCCCATCTTAGGGTTTAAAAAAATATTTCTGTACTTCTACAAACCTTGGGATTCTCCCAAGCTTGATGATGCCTCCGTCTTGTGTGTGGATGGTGCTGTTTTCATTACGTAAGGATCCATACTTGGAGAATGAGTTTGCTATTAGTATGTAGGATAATTTTGTTTACTTTGCTTTATCTCACAGCCTTTTGTGTCTATCTGTTTATCCATCTATCTATTGTCTTTCTTCCACAAATTTGGGCCTGCTTAGTTTCAACATAGTTCTGTCATCGTTCGTGTGCCTTTCCGTGCCATATCTTGGTTCACACTGGCTCAGCTTGTCTGAGTGTGGAAAGCTAAGCAGGGTCAGGACGGGTTATTACTTGGACGGGAGACCCCTCCTCTAGTTTCCTGCATTGAGCAGGGGGTTGGACTCGATGGCCTTGTAGGCCCCTTCTAACTCTGATCCTATGATATCTTGTCCTATGAATATACCAGTGAATATTGTCAGAATACATACAAGTGAACTGTTCTATTGAGCCTGCTCATTTGGAAAGCACCGTAGCTCCTTGGTAGAACACATGCTTTGCATGCAAAAGGTCCTGAAGTTCAATCCCTGACATTACCAGGCTGGGAAAGACTCCTGTCTGAAACCCTGGAGAACCACTGCCATTCAGTGTAGACATAGCACTTGGCTAGATAGACCATTGATCTGGCTCTGTAGAAGGCATCTTCCTCTATTCCTGTGATGGGGTTTGGGGGGGTATATATTTTTTTCTTTTGATTCTACCCTTCCATATATCCCTTCATGAGAGATATCAAAAGAAGGAGAATGAAATTAAAATGGATTGGTGTTACTGATTTTTGTCTAAGGGGCTAAGGGTTGATGAAAACAACATATGTCCATGTGCTTTTCTACTGATGCCCATTTTTCCCCAAGAAAAAAAATAACAAAAAAAGAAAAAAAGCATATGCTCCCAATTTACATATTTACTAATTAAAAAAAGCTTCCTGGAAACATTAAGCAGACTATCTTGGGTAACCTTTAACATTGTAGCTAATGGATATCGCCTGGAAATTTTCATAGAAGGTCTTCTAAATAATGTAAATGATTATGAATATGTAACTAGTTAATATGCAGCTACGAAAGGATTATCATGTAGAGGTTAATGAACACGCTGCACTTCACGGTTTGCAGGGCTTTTGCTTTTGTGCCTTTAGCTCACTTCATGCTTGGAAAGTCATGCATTGGGAATGGAAAGCTTCCTGTTGAGCTCTCTTTCCCCATCTTAAAATGGGGCATTTGAACTGGATCTTCCTTAAAAGATTTCATAAACATTTCTAGTGTTGTTCATTTCCCCCCTACTGACCTTAATTATGCACACTCCTTAATAGCAATAGTAATAATAGCAGCATTTATTCAGCACAGTCGGTGTTCAGTCCTTATTACAATCCTGCAAGGTAGGCCATTGTTAGCCCCATATTGCAGATTGGGTGGCTAAAGCCAAGAAAAGGCCCCGGTTCATTCACTGTTGTGAATGGACTTTAGGCCTGCATGCTTCCATCTTCTTTGCTTCCTTCATGCACTCTGATTCTGCCCCTCACTTCCTGGTCTGAACTGGGTGAACAAGGGCTACTGCAAACCATAGTCTGTGTCCAAACCAGAATTGGAAACCACAGCTTGTACCTACCTGCATTGCACTATGGTTTGTGGTAATCATCATTTGCCCAGTTTGGATGTTATGGCAAATTAATTCCCGTGAACTAGGAAGGGAGGCAGGAAAATGCATTCACAGCATGTCTTTGACCAGTGGCTTATAAAGGCTACCTACTGAGTTCATAACTGCAGTGACATTTGAACCAGCAACCTCCTGGATCACAGCTTACTATCTTGGCCCTGCACCAGCCAGTGTGCTATAACAATTTCCCCTGATTTCTTCTGCTTGAAGTAATGGTTGGTTATCTCATTCTTCTATGTTGTTATTATTGGTTTGGTTGGGGGGGGATCTATATCTAGGAACTCTGATTTTAGAAGGGAAAAAATAAATATAAGAACACATCTCTGTTAGACACTTTTGTCCTCCTGTGTGCATTTTTTATGTTGTGCAACTTACCAGGATAGCATGTTTCTTTCCAGTGCTTCACGTACAAAAATGGCAACAGTCCACAACTCGTTTTTGGAGTTTGGTGCAAGTCAGTAATATTGTTTTGGATTTCTAAGTGGATTGTAGACTGCTGCCTAAGTGAAATTTGCAGAAACTACTTCACAGCTGCGGAATATAAGCCAAATCTCCTTAGTTTTGCCAAACCCCATCCCCCCCCCTTTCTGTCCCTTTTTACAAAGAAAACAATCTGCACCTGTGATTTCATTGAAAATTGAAGGTGTAGCATTATTTTTTTCTGGCAAATGTTCCCATTAATTGCTTTCACATGTTAGCTTGTTTGTGGGTACTTGAGAGACAAATATTTGTAAAGATGATTTTTGAAAACATACTTTCAGATAGATAATATGTATGAGTTGCCATATGACATTCCTACTACATGTAGGATTTCTCTCACATTAATCATTTGGTATAACACACCAGACATATTTGTATACATTTGTTTCATTTAAGTATATGAACATACAAGCGAAGGTCCAAAGAGACCTCTCTGTACACCCAAACATCTCTGCTCCCAAACCCAGGATCTCTAGATTTCCCCTTTTGAATGCAATTCGTTGTACTGCTTTCGTATCCACACTGAAGGGTTTTCCCTATTTTCTGAAGAAGCATTTCAGTGGGGTGAGCAGGAGAACTGCAATGGGAAAAGGGAATGTCAGAGGCCCTGAAGAATGTGGAGAAGTCCCTGTTCATGTACAGAAGCTCCACCTACAGCTCTTTAGATCCTACTATTTATATTTAACACTTGAGAGGTGTACTTCTCAGGCCAGTTAAACATAGATCAGATGCCTGCTTTAAGGGCCAAACCAGACAATACATTAAATGCTTGAATGTGCAGCTTGCTTCCAGGGAAGAAAATCAGCTGGGATGGGTTTGTTGGTGCATGCTGTGTTTCCAGTCCTGGTATCACTCTATACTATTTTTTAAAGGAAAAACCAGTCACGTTAAATACATTCACACATTAAAAGTATTGTCTAGTATTGCCCAGGGATCTTTCCCACAGCATCTTTGTATCTTTTCTCAGAGTTCATAGATTTCATATTTCATAGATTTAATTATAGAGTTGGAAGGGGCCTACAAGGCCATTGAGTCCAACCCCCTGCTCAATGCAGGAAACTAGAGGAGGGGTCTCCCATCCAAGTAATAACCAGGCCTGACCCTGCTTAGCTTTCCACGCTCAGACAAACTGAGCCAGCGTAAGCCAAAGTTGCATTTATGTTATGTAGATCTCTCACTTTCCAGGTTCTCAAGATACTTTGTATCTAGGAAAACGCTGTCGTGACCAATATGAGATGTGTTTGCGCCACTGACAGGCACCTATTGGGTGACTGCCAGACAAGTGTTGCAGCTCTATCAACTATGTCTACACTGTTTTGTGAACTTCATTGCATTATTTGGAGGTTGTGCAGTTCTCTACTGTTAGAGCTTCAGGGTGGGAGCACTCATTTTGTGTATTTGTATTTAATTTGGTGAACACTAGAAATGTTATTCTTTACCTCCACAGCTATGCCTCAACTTCTTTGGAATCGTTGGAGGCTCTATATCCTGCTTTAGCACTTCGGCCTTTTAGGGTGCAATCCTGTGCATGTTTAGACAGAAAAACATCCTACAACTCCCAGCATGCCCCAGCCAGCATGGCTGGCTGGGGCATGCTGGGAATTGTAGGACTTTTTATCTCTCTAATGATGCATAGGATTTCACCTTTAATATATTTTAAACTAAACGATACTGCTTTCCACAGAAGTCTGTAATTTGACCAAAGTTTATATTCACTTGTGTGTGTGTGTGTGTGTGTGTGTGTGTATGATGTCTTTGAAACTGTAATCAAAGTTCACAATTTTTTAAACATGTGGTTACTTAGATTTTTACTGCACCGGAGTAAAACTACAAGTGAGAATACAGCTTAGAGATGTATTAATACAAAGAAAAAAGTTTTTATGGGTTCTTTTAAAAAAATAAACAGTAAACATGTATTCCTCATAAATTTATATTTGCTTTATTTGGCAAAGTATGTAACATTGAAAACAGATGTGTAGATTGTACAAAATACGGGTTTTATCTTGTATCATGTGTCATCTCGTCGTTATGGAGCATGCATTGTATCAAAATATGAGTTGGGGAAGGTGTAATTTATTCTGTGGTTATCAGTCTGGATTAGAGCACTGTGATAAAGTGTGCTGCTTAAGAACGAACATTCCCGCGCCTTTGCACTGACAAATAAAAATGTACAGTGAGATGCTACCAAATCTGTAAAGCTGATGCTCTAGTTTCTGAAACATTGACTTTGCAGCTGTGTGCTTAGTCTTGTTTTTTCATGATCAGTTATCTGTTTTAATGACAGGTGGTCACTAGCTGCCAAGAAAAAATCCAGCACTGGTAAGTGAAAAATGTTTGATTGCCTGCCTAAAATATCAATGACAATAGCCTACGTGTGTCTTCAGAAAAGTGCCATACCTATATTCTTTAGAAAATTAACAAAATTCAGATGATATATGTTGGTGCATAATTTTGACTGTAACCTGGCTTATTAAAAATGCACCCTCTGCATTTCTGTGTTATTGCTCTATTACGCCACTATAATCATACTTTAAGATCTGCATGTCCCTTTCAAAAGACACATGCTCATTTTCCTCCCCTTTCCACCAAGACCAACTGTATAGAAAGTCTTCTAAATCTCTAAAACCCCAAAGTACAAAGTATTTTATGTTTGTTACTGTTCCAAGAAAACAAAACTATCAGTTGTGTAGTATAGTATGGTTGGGTACCTAAAGGGTACCTAAACAGTTTTGGAAGACATCTGTATAAAAAGAAGCTTGGCTAGTCAGGTCTGCTATTTATAAAGGGTCCGTCCCCCCGTCCCCCGAAAGATAGATAATGACCTTTCTCTATCCAATTGCAATGAAAATATACTAGTTTAAAGCCTTAGGTAAACCTGAGACTTTAGAGAGACTGTTATCCCCTAAAATATTATCTGTGGCCACTCTTTGTTACTCATTTAATGTGTTTCTTTTGAGGTTAATAGGAACCATCTTAGGTAAATAAAAGTTTCATATGGCATGTGATGGGAAAAGGTATATTTAGTGGTGTACAATTTCTTATGAGTTATTGAGAGATTACACTTTATCTTAACAGATACCAAATTATGCTACATCCATGCTGCGTTTACTAGGATTTTACAGAGAGAACAACAGGAGCTTTCTTGATTATTGTCTTCAGGGTTATTGCAAAATTGCAGGAACTGCCCCTTTAGTGGAGAGATTAAACTTTTGGTTATACACCATCAAGCATATAATATTTTAAATTTATTTTAAGAGGCTTTTTCTTCATGCCCGAAAGACCTCTGAGCAAATAATTTATAGTTCATGTGTATAAAATGTTTGGGTTTTGGGGTGGTTTTTAAATTTTATTTTTAGTTTAAATGCACATAAGCTGCAAGCGGTGGATAAGAAGAATAGGGAGGGGGAGAAATCAAGGCCATCTTTACGCCTCCTCATATTAAATTGTGACTATCAGTTCATAGAAAATAGTCTAAAGCTAATATGTTTTGCTAATGTTTAAAATTCAGAAGCTGCATTAATTTCCAATAAGATGGATATTATAGTGGTGCCTACTGGTGCTGCTGGAGTCAAAATTGATCAGCATTTCCATAATACACTTCTGGTTGCTGTGGACTTTGACTGCCCACACAAATATAATACAGGATAAAGTCTGGCATAAAAGCTGTCTACAGAGTGCAGCACAGCACTGTTTTTCCTTCAGGTGCATTGGCTAATGTAACAACCAGGATAGTGCTGAAACCAAATGACAGTGGGGTAGGGTGCTTTGAGAACCTTTTCACTCTCTGTGAAATTCACCTCGTCTTCTTTTTGAACCCTTTGCAAAAGGGTGCAAAACTATTTGCAGGGGGGAGACGCCTGTTCACACATACGGGCACAGCAGAGTCATCACAACTCTTCTGCAACTTACCAGATATTTCCAACACCCGATGCTGAAAACTGCTCCTCCCACCCTTTCAGGTCCAAGTTCTAGCCAGTACCTGGAGCAGACAGGCAGCCTTGAAGCAGCAAAGTTGCTGATGAGGCTGATAAAGAGTACAGGAGATTCTGGAGTTTCATTGCAGGCAGTGGTATTGGGCTGACTCCATGGGAATGCCTGATTCCCAGGCTCAGGATGATTCTGGGCAGGGGTGCTAAAGTCCTGTCACAAATGTCTTTCTCCCAGACCGGTGGCCTAGGCCAGCCTTCCCCAACCTGGTGCCCTCGAGATGTGTTGGGCTACGACTCTCAGCATGTCCCAGCCAGCCTAGATTGCCAGTTGAGGAGGGAAATTGTGGGTACTATGCCTGATGCTCATTCATGAAGCAATATGAATGTTGCTCAGGGTAGCTGATTTCAGATGAATAGGCTAAACATCTCTTTCTGTTACAGTTGTTTCCGCTCACTGCCCTGTAGGCTGAGTGGTGCTCATTGCAGGCAAAGAGAGCAGTTGCATGGAAAGCGCCTTTAAACTTCAATTGCGATTCCATCGATTTTGAAAACAAGAACACAATACGCCATCCTTAAGAAGCCAGTCCAAAATCACAAGTTTTACAAGCAGTGCAATCTTATATATGTCTACTCAGAAGTAAGTACCATTGAGTTCAGTGGGGCTTACTCCCAGTAGGTATCAGATTGCAGCCTAATGGATCTTAACTAAGAAAACATTTCAGAAACTCTCATCTTTAAAATAGCTGCCTTCTGAGAAGCGTTTTCCATGCCTGGAAATTGTGCCTCTGTGGCATTGTTTACATTATCTTCACACACCATTTTTACCTAGGAATTCAGGAATGCCTTGAAACCTTTCCCAACGGGCTCATTTTTTGTAATCTGTAACCCTGACAGGTTTTTCCTCTGTGCTTTTTATATTCAGAACCTGATTTAAAAATCTTAAGTAGTGTTATCTTACCTTGCTCTTAAAGTCCACTGACATTTGGGATTGGCAGTAACCTGGTTTGAATTTGTCAACAGGAAGAAGGTGGAGAGTGACTATGAAGCTCTTCAAGAACGACTTGGCTCACTGCCTGACAAACTCTCTTATGATATTATGGTAGGTCCTGTTTTGTTCAATGGAAATATTAGACAAACTGTTTTACTATGACCCAGTGAAGATAGACCATTCATAAACTACATGGCTCTTTGTGCACCATTTTCCTGCTTCCCTGCCACAGTCTTCTTCCCGTTTTGTTGTTAACCTTGGTGAGTGACACATCTGCACTGATGTTAACGCTCCTGAATTTGCAACCATGGTTAGACAATTCTGCAAATTTGCTAATTCTGGTTTGAACTAGCCATAACTCTGCATCATGGCTAGCTCTGAAGGGAAAGGTAAAGTGGAAGGAGCTCAATACCATGGTTAGAGTTGGAATGTTATAACTGTGCTAGTCTTAACTGCAGCTACTGTAATGAAGGTATTGTGGTTGACAATGTTTGATTATAGATGGTGTCAAATGTATGTTTTCCTCTTCCCCATCTAGTTTCCCCCCCAATATATAATAAATTTTAACTTCCATATTTTTGACAGATATACAACAACAAGATCAGACACATTTGATAAGTATGTTTATTATAGGGAAGTCTATAATTAGATCTGCAATACACCATAATTTCCTATGAGGTGGAGAGGAAGCGGGCAGTCCTGTTCAAGTTTAGACAGAAAAGCGGCCTACAACTCCAGCATGCCCCAGCTGGCTGGGGCATGCTGGGTGTTGCAGACTTTGTTTCTATCTAAACTTGCATAGGATTGTGCCTTAAATGAATTTCATGACTTAGATATGCACATATGCCAATTGCCACCAATTGCTGGTTGCGTGACAAGGTTAAACTGGGAACAAGAATAAAGAATATTGAACTCTTGTACTTGTATCCTCATTAAAGTAGCTTGGTAGGGTAACATGGATACTTTTTTTTGTTCTGGTTTGCTACAAAATTAGATGAAATTGAGGTCTGCTCACTTCTAGTTGCTCTTGTAGCTTCAAGCATGTCTGAACATGATTCAAACCACTAAGAGTCTTGTGGCATCTTAAAGACAAAAAAAAATGTATTCTGGCATAAACTTTTGTGGACACTGTCCACTTCATCAGTTGCATCTGGTGAAAAAATTGTTAGTCTTTAAGGTGCCACAAGATTCATTGTTGGTTTTTCTGCAACAGATGACCGTTGCTACCCCTCTGAAAATTGACCATGATTGGCTCCTCATGAATTTTGACCAGATACTATATTTGTGGTGTGGGTGATCAGTGAATCTTTCTGCCAAATGACGCTGTGGTGGCTAACCACACAATATGAGTTGAAAAATGACTACATTCATGAAAGCTAGGGATTAATTAACATTGTTCTGAATTAATATGGTTATGTTATACTGCGACTTTCCATGGGTGTCCTGAAGCATTAAGACTTCCAGCAATCACCTACTACTAGCCACAGTTAGGATACAAGGCTGGATGGCTCTTTTAATATTGCTCTATAGCAGCCTTCCCCAAACCATGGCATGCTGGCTGGGGTTCATGGGAGCTGTAGTCCAACACATCTGGAGGACACCAGGTTGGGGGATGCTACTCTAAAGACTTGCTCTTCCTTTCTTACCTTTTGCTTTGTTACTTTGACAGGTACCATTTGGTCCCCTTGCTTTCATGCCAGGAAGACTGGTTCATACCAATGAGATCACAGTTCTTCTTGGGGACAACTGGTTTGCAAAATGTTCAGCAAAGCAGGCCAGCGGTCTAGTGGAACACAGGAAAAAACGTAAGTATTTTTTTCAAATCTCAACGATAGTCAAATAGCTCCATATCAGTTTAAGCAGTTTCTTCTGAACATCACATGTGGGTTTTAAATCCTGCTGGGGTGGAGGTATAGTTCAAGGTTTACATGAAAACTACAAATAAGAGAGTGCTTTGTTGTGTTAACATGTAACAAATTAAAATCTCAAAACTTCAACTTCGTAAATTACTTTCTAATTGAACCTGGGTGTGTACCAGAATGTTCTTGTGATTCAGTGCTGCAAATGAATTCACAAAATGGCAATACTGATTACATTAACATATGGTACTGTAATACCACTCAATTGAAAATTGCAATAGGCAGTCTTTGATACAAATATTGGCACCAGTCAAAATTGACTGCTGGCATACAATGCAGTATCATGAAATAGGATTTTTATATTCTCTGTTTTTATTCATGCTTTGTTTAATGTACTGCTCCTGTATTTTATGAATGATTGGAGGCGTTCATCATGCTTTTTTCTCTATTAGCTAGATTGTTTTCAGTATTGTAAGGCATCTTGAATTTTACTTTAAAGAAGGCAGCATAGTAAGGAAATATTAAATAAAATGCCACCAGGCAGATGGAAGTTTGATCTTTTCATCCCAAAGTGGACCTTTATCCCTCAGAGAATTGTTCAGTATCAAAAGCTGATAGAATATCAGAATTATGAGGCTATTTAGTGGTTTTGGAACACCATTAAGGATGTAATCTTATACTCAGGTTCTGCCAGCTGAGGGGCTATAGGATTTGGCAGGAGTTCTGCGGTGCTGGCAGAACTTGAGAAATGCCACCAGCATGAAAGATACACCAGCAGAACACCCCAGATATGCTGGTGGGCTGACCTAAATATGGTGGAGTCGTAGATGACAGATGGGAAGAATACTTATGCTGTACCCTCTATCCCTTCAATCCATGGCCACCACCCCATCAGTGGTGCAACTTTATACCATCCCCAGACCTGGTGCAAAGAACCCCCCCCCCCTTGACTTCAGTGGAAGGGGAGTGGGGAAATAGACTCCTCCATGTTGACAACTACAGTGTTCACGTTGCCATAACAGAGCATAGGATATGCTGTAATTCTACACCCAATCACAGCACACCACAAGTACATAAACCCCACAAAGGGAAACCGCAACTCAGGTGATAACCCTATCCTCTGCAACCCATATGCGGCATGGGGCTATATCTCTTTGACCTCATGTTGCGCACAATAAGTGCTCACAATGGAATACTCTGGTGAAGGGAAAGGGACACAAAAGGAGTACTTTGCAGTTTGCACAAAACACTCTGATCTTGGAACACACAGGGGAACTTGAGCACATGGCTAACACTTCTCTACTTAGAACCATAATAGGTACCTCACCGTGGGATTCCAGACACAAGCACCCAACCCCACTCCACTCCCAACAACTGGGGTGTCAAGACAGACCACACAGGTAAGCAAGGAAACGGAGAGTACTGGCTGTAATTGTTTGCTATCTCCCCTCCCCACCCCCGCCACGTGTGAAACTTAAGTCTTTTCTGAACTGTATTGCCCTAACACTTTTCTCCCACCCACCCATCCCCAATAGTGGGGAGCAGTGTCTCCCACACACAGTGCGGGCACTGACCCCCACAGGCAGGTAAGCTCTTTGTTAACAAAGGCCAAGCACTCCTCTCAAATCTTTGCTGTTGCGGACCAAACACTCATGAACACCTTCGCCTTACACAGGATCATAGCCCAGATGAATGAAGCAGAACAAGCTGCCAGCATACACACAGCGTCCCACTACAGTCCCAAAGCGAGAAGCATACTCACAGTCATTGTCATCTCCCCCTCTCCCGATGAAGGGAGGGCAGGTCAAGGCCTGAGAACTCAGGTGGCCCCATTCCCTCTCCCCCCTTCCTCCCTCACAGACACCTACCATGCATCCAGGTTCAGGGACTACGTGCTAATGCTGCTCCCCTTGCTCTCCACAGGCTGCTCTTCCAGATACATGATCCATCCCACACCCTGTTCCCTGCTGACCACAAGGGAGGCCCATCCCATGACTAGCAACTGTGACCAGGATGCTCCTGGCTGTTCCCTTGTAGAGTTGTTAAACAATTTGTTCCAGGCACGCTCCTGTGCCCTTGCAAACTCCCATGATGGATAACTATGCGACAGGTAAAGGTGCTCCCAGCATGAAGCTGGTGTCATCAGGAACGCTGTACCCACTACCCAGCTGTTCGTCGAGCCGAAATGTGGAATTTCTATTATTTTTTTATGTTGTCATTTTGTTTTAATTGTACGTTGCCTAGAGGACTCTGTTGAGAGTTGACTAATAATTGTAAATAATAATAAACAACAATGGCTATGACTTTGCCACATGTGCTGTTTCTTCGTTGCTAGGGAGAGGTAACTGGGGATCCCACACCATAGTAGGATCTGGCTTTAGCGGGACTCAGGATGGGACTTAGAGGGGGTGGGCAGGAGCCCGATGGGGCAGTGGCTTCTCCACTGTCTGCTCACTCAGGTTTCCTTGACTGTGAGGGGGCAAGCATCGCAGGGTGCACAAGTGTGGTGCTGTTGCTGCCAGGTTGTGTGAGCCAGTCAATTGGGGGAGGGGCAGCGAGGCCTGCTGGAATGCTGCCCAGCAGGGCTGGCCTATTGGGCGAAAAGGAAGGGGTGGATTAATCACATGGGTTTGTGGCAAGCTGAGGGGCTGGTTGGCTTATGCAGGAGCCAGGCTATTGGACCATTCAGTGATCTTCCTGATTGGCTCAGGTATACCTGGGTGTGAGGGCCCCTCCGCTCCTTTCCTAGTTTAGAGTTCTGCCCTAGATTCAAACCAGGGACCTCTAACATGTGAAATGTGGGCTGTTCCAGACCAGGGTTCCTCCTGTAGTCCCTGTGCTCCTGCTATCTGTGACGGGGATGTGGTGGGGAGAAGACACATACCCCACCCATGATGTGTCTGATTCCTGGCTGTTGCTGTGCCTGAGTAGTTAGAGAACCACTCTGTGTGGACCCTGGGAGTGCTCTCTCTTTTACCCCTGAACATTTTTGCCAGGCATGCAAAAGGTGAGTCGGGGCATTTCCCCCTTCCTCCTGCTGGGGCTCAAACACCTCTCTTTTGCTTCCCAGCCCTATGGAGTGAGCCGCTGGATTTTGCTGCTCTCCATGTGGACCTGTGCTTGCCCTTGTGGAGTGTCCTGGCCCCTCCCCTTGGGTGCTTTGAAAAAGAGTCTCCCCCTTCCTGAGCGAGTCTTGAACCCTTGTCCCAGGAAGGCTGTGGGCGCTCTCTGTGGGTGTGCTGTCCAGAGAGCTATGTAGGTGCTGTGTTAGGTAGGTTCTCCTCCTTCCCCTTTGTGTATTGTCCTCAAAATCAGCAGTTGTGAGGAGGAATATACGGGGATGTGAAACCTTGCCTGTAGCGATGCCTGGGGACCTGCAGTAGTGAGGTTGTTGCTTACTGTGCCACTGGGACTGGTGGGGTGGGGGCGCTGTAGTGTGTTTCCCTATTGTTGTGAATTAACTGGCTCCCTCCATGTGTGGGCACCATCACTGGCACAGTCCCTGATTGGTGGGCACTGGCAGTGTCATTAATCCTTCAACCTGATAGGCTTGGCATTCCACATCATCCCTATAGCGGCTGGAATAGCAGCCTGCATTTCATGCATCTGTCCAACCAGCTTCCCCCTTTTACAATCCACAAGGCTGTCTGATAGGAAAGAATTAGTTGTGTTCTTGCCAATTCTCATCCTCTTAAGGTAAACTCCAGTGCTGATTGCCTTTCCTCAGGCATGCCCTGTCTATATGGACCTCCCTTCATTGGCCGATTGCCTCTTAGCTATCAATCATGATCACACCAATTAAATAGCATAAAACCTGGCATATGGTCCTTTATGATTTGTCCCTCTTCATCCATTTTTGACCAGCTTGAAAGGCACCTCTGAATGCCTAAGGGAACCTGGTGTCTACATCAGTTTCTTTGCACTGGTAGATTTCTTAGTATAGATTCAGGTAGACCAGTACTCTGTATAGGATGTAACATTCTTTTTATCATTGTTCATAGCTTTCCTTATACTCACCTGATTTACTCTTCCTCTAATAAACTTCACTCAGTTGGACTTTTGAGTTGGACTGGATACTTAGTTACACCTTCAAAGGCTGGATTTCCCCCCATAAAGCATTGGGACTATGCTTTAAGGCTTCAGTTACAGAGGAAGGGAAGGGAAAATGGGCCAACAGCTTGGCCAGTGGAGGCTAGGAACTTAGCTGACTGTCTTCCTCCTCCTGAATGAACTCCTTGTGAGACTTGGTTTAATGAGGAGTGAATGATGATGGCAGGGTAAAGAGGTGAAGGGTGCGTTGCCCGTGGTCTATTCTGCCCATGTATCCTTCTAAAAATGGGAAGGCATCTTTGAACTTAAAGGTTATTGATGTACATATTTGTTGTAGGAAGAAGGAAATCACTTTGGTGAGTTTTTAAAAACATAATTTGTGTAACACTTTCCTGTGTTCAAAGTGTGTTGTTTTGCATTGGAATGCTTTAGCGTGCTTTTCTAACATGCCATCCCAACAATCCTGTGAGGAAGGTTACTTTGAGAGATAGAAGCTTGACCAAGGCCACTGGCTAAGCAGTGATTTGAGGTTTGGTCTCCCATCATTATGTCCAGCTCTCTTATCTGCTTTAACACCCTGAGAAGTTACTGAAGAAGAGTACCGGTTTCTTCAATAGCTGCATCCTTTTTTCTTTTTTAATGCCAGCCATGATCTTCCTATTCACAAAATATTTAAAGTTTCTGCCTCCTCTCCCAGCCCCCATTTCTCATCTTAATCCATTTTAGTTAGCCAAAATCACTGTCACTTTGAACTGCAATGTAGGAGGAATTGGGAACCGGTTCACACATGCATGGGCCTCTACTTGATCACTCATCACTCAATGACTGGCTGCTGAATGCACAGATTGACTCTGCCGAATAGGTTGTGTTTCAGATTATGATAGCTGGTATGGATGTTTTGTCTGCCTGTAATGGGAGATCTCTGATGGCCCACCCAAACATGTAGGTCATCACTTGAAGTTGTAACTGCTAAGTGATCAGCATGCGTGTGTGAAACATCCTGGAATCTCTGCGCTACCAAGATGTCTGGTTTTGCTCAGGGATATTGACTAACCACAAGCCTCTCCCAGTCAGTATAGCATTTATTCAGACTTCCCCAAATTAGTTTTTCTGTTAAGGTGATTTAGGGAACTGCACTGAGATGACAAAACAAACTTAATGATGATTGGTGATGCATGGCATGGAGAAAGTGGATGGAGATTCCACCACCGCCATTACCACTGCTCTTGTCATAACACTAGAACTCTGTGCCACCCAACAAAATAGATTGGCGGTAGATTCAGAAGAGCCAAAAGAAGTGCTCCTATCACATAACATATAAATTAATTGATGTTATTCTCTGCCACAGATGTTGTCATGTTGACTGGCTTACTTTGCCAGTGGCATAAGACATGTTAATGGAGGAAAAGTCTTGTCTATAGTTATTGGCCATAGTAGTTCAATGGGACCTCAATTTTCACAGACACTAAATCCATGAGTACCAGTTGCTGGGGAGGGGGAGATGGGGGGGCTACTGCCTCCAGGATCTGTGGTGGGTACCCTGGAAACATCTGGTTTGCCACTGTGTGAATCGGGATTCTAGCCTAAATAGACTTTTGGTTTGATCCAGCAGGGCTCTTTCTGTGCTCTTAGCTGTCCAACCATGCTTGCCCATTTCACAGATCACAAAATTTGCCATGTACTGTAATACATGAAAGCAAACTCTCCTTTGGGGAAAACTGATTTAAATTATACCAAAATAAAAACTCCAAATGCTAGATGATGATGATCATGATGATTTCAATGCAAATGGGAAAGCAAACAATCAGGAAGTTTTTTAAATGTTAAAAATGAATTATAGAATGGCTTCTGAGGGGACCAATAAGGAAGTCCTCCTCAGTAAAAAAAAACATGTACAGTCTCTGTAATATGCCCCAAGGAATACTTTTCCTTTGAATCTTGACAGAGAGTGGAGCTCTGATATAATGCCTGATCTGAACAGAAGGGTGCTGGCAAATAATCTTTCAAAGCTGCAAATCATACTTGCAAATTTGGTATCTAATTATAATCTATTAGGTGTGCTTTTAATATCCCTCAAACATATACTGAAGACCCCCAATAAAAACTTTGTTAAAATCCAGATATAGTTACTTTGGTGCCAAATCCTCCTACACAATCCCTTAAAAGCAAGAAAATAACAAGTTACATTAAAGGAAATGTCTTTACTGTGTCTTAACACCCACATGTCAAATTAACAGCTCTTGCTGACGCCTTAGTACCTCCACAACATGCTGCCCTCCACCTCCAACATATTAGGGTAAACAATGCTTTCGTTACATTTTTTCCAGTTCGCACTGAAGAAAGGCCACAATTGCATCTCCAGCCAAAAGCTGCATTAGCATGCTTTTACACTATACATCTGTGCCTTGATTAAGTGTTGGATGAATTATAGTTTTTTTAATTATAACAGTATGACAGAAGACAGTTTACTCTCAGAATACCAGTTGCTTAAGGGAATTATACAGTATGGTGATGCTGTACGATGATATTCACACTAATACCTCTGATGGAGGAAATTCATAATTAAGGCTGCATACTTACCTGAGAGTAAGTCTCCCTGAACTCTTGGGGCTTCCTTCTGAGTAGATATGTATAGGATTGCACTGAAGATTTGTGAAGTCCCGTCCCCCCCCCCAACATGGAGTATTTTAATTCAATTTGCAGATGGGCTTTCTCTATTCAGAAAATAATTTAGCAGTCAGAACTACCCATAAAATACAAGTGTTCTTGTAAACCACTTCTGTATAGGACATGACCAGTGCATAGTCCCAAATATAAATGGAGCTCTCATTTGGATGCTAGAAAGTTGGCTAGGGGCAAGACATGTTTCATATCCATAAAACATCTCCATCTTGACAGAGTAACCCAAAGAGCTCTGCATTAATTCTGCAGATGAAAGGGTTACAGGCTGATTTTGTTGTGGTGGCTGTTCTCAATCACCCAATAAATTGTTGTTAATAACAGTTAATTTATATAAATACTTTTCACAGTTTATTGAGGGTTTTTCATAACCATTAAGTGTTGTACAATATGTTAATCAAACCTTTATATCTTACTACTGATAGAACAATAGTTAGTTTTTAAATGACTAATATCATTGTGACCACCCCATGACTCTCAATCCCACTATTCCCTGGAGATATCCAATATGAGAAGACTGGTGAGGTGTATTGGAGAGTGTACCTTTTATTAAAGAATATGTTCTTTCACTGCCACTTTGATAGATCAGTATCAATATGGGAACAGTGCTAATGGAGAACTACTCTCTTATTCCTCATAATATCATATGAAACAATGTTAGCCATGTGTAAAGCCAAATATTGATAACATGAAGTTTGGACCAGTTGTGTGTGTCAGTAGGTTGTCACATTTGGGTTGGGGAGGGGGAAATCGGCAGTTTTGGATATATTTCAACACTGAATTCTCCTGCTTAATAACTAGATCTTTTTGTTAATCAGTAGCTTAAGCATCATGATAGAACATAGAATAACTGCTTAGACGGGGGTCAGGGTGAGGAGAGAATATTGGTAGCCAGTTGAGAACTGGGTTATCCTGATTTGCCCACCCAACTATGGGTCTGGCAATGGGGTCAGCCCACCATGGCTGGGGTGATGCCAGACACATCTGACAGGAGAGGTCCTCCCATTATGGTTAGCCTCTGAGTGAGCAAAAGGATTGCTAGATGGTGGAGCTTCTGACTCTGAAGAAGCTGCTGACTCTTAGGAACAGTCTGGATTAAGAATTTTGAGCAAACCTCCTCCCCCTTGCTACAGGTTGGTTCACTAAATCCTGGAGAGGATGACACAGAATATTTCATGAGCTACTGCTTTCAGATTTCATTGGAAACCTTCAAGAAATACAGGTATCAGCGTCCTGCCAGTGCTGCAGTTCCTCCGCCGCATATTGAATTTAATTCATTCATTCAACTAATTGATTTTTAGCTTTAAACATTGTTCCTTATCTGTGATGCTAAAGTACTTGTTTTCTTTGCTGGCTTATCAAAATAGGTAGCAGAGCTAATAGAGTTCACCGGAAAGCCATGTCACTGTTCCCTAAGATGATCAACAGTGACAAAGTTGGCCAACAATCGTCAGTACAATCCTTCTTAAAAGACTTTTTAAGAGGCTTAAAGTTCAGGATAGGAGGAGAAAGATGCTCTGAAACCCCACTCTAAGGATTTGTCCTTTGCTTGCTCCTGGAATTAGTGTTTCTACGTTTATTTACATTTTCTTTTTTACAGCAATATACAATAAAATAAGAGTGCTATAAAAGAACAGAATGGTTCTGGATTTTTTTCTGTTACAGAAGCATTTGCAGTATTTGGTAGCGTCTCTAACATCCAAACTAGATGAGATGGCAGGACATCTGTGATCAGATCTCCTGAGCATCCTTTAAAAATAATAATAATAAAAAAAGGCTAACTAGCTGCTGAAGGGCCCAATTCAGATTGGGGTCATGGCACTGGGAGAGGTTTGTTTGTGTTTTAACCATTCCCCCATTCTTAGCCTTATGGAGTTGCTATTTGCTGCTTAGGGGGAAATATACAGGTATGTGTATAGTATCTGTATGACCCACATCCTATACGAGGCAAATGGTGGCTCAGGCAGGAGCGTGATTTGAACTGAGAAAATGAAGTGGGGGAAAAGGTTCCACCCTCTCCCCCAGTGATATGGCCCTGATCTGAAATGGGGGGGCGGCGGCTCCATGACTATGTTTACTGTTTTAATAAGCCACAGGATCTCATGCCAGCTTGTCTAGTTGTGCCCTGACTTAAGCACAGTTTTTCCCGTTACACAGAATGAGGCAATAGACTTGAGGCAAGAAACCAGGGGTGTACAACCCGTAGCCCACAGGCTGCATGTGTCCCTCCACTGCTCTGTGTGCGGCCCACCAAGTCCACAGGTGACCCATACAGAAAAAAACTGCTGTAGAAAAAGACCCTGATAGAAATGACTATCAGGGTTATGGGGGGGGGGGGAGAGCCTCCCCCAGCATCTCCTAAAGCTAATGAGAAGGAAGTGGCCCCCCAGCAACCCTAAAGCAGCCCATCCCATGCATGTATGTGTATGTGCACATGCGTGTGTGGCCCCCTACCCCTAGTTGACACCAGATGCAACCCTTAGAATTCTGGACTGTACCACTTCAGACTGGAGTGTGGAAGGGAGGTGTTTTTTTAATTCTCCCCCGCATATTGTAGCCCTTTTCCTGCTGTGCTGATGTACTACATGTGGGAGAAAGCATTTAAAACTATGATTTCCCCCAACTGTAGTCTGAAGTGGTACAGTCCAGGCTAATACCCACCTAATTGTGCCTAATCTGTAATTAATCCTGCACAGATATGTAAGTGTATAAATGCTGTTTAAAGCAATAGGACATACATATCTGTGCAAGATCAAAGTTCAACAGTCTGAGGTTCCATTGTTACATGATAGGTTTTTGAAGTAATTATGGCCCAGAAAGGTTACAAAGGTCCCATGATGCAGAATTATAATTTATTTGGTCACAAGCGAGAAACCTTTAATTTCTAAGAAATTCCTGGGAATTATAGCCTTTGGAAGAAGCAAAGTGTTGGATAAGGCAGTTAATGCTTACTGAGCCATAAGATCTGCTTTAATTCTGCAGAAATTATCTTGCTTTATCAAGATAGATAGAACCAATAGTTGTAAAATCTCACAGAACTTCTGTTTAAAACTCTTCAAGAATGAAGACTGTCCTACAGATAATTTGCATTTGTATTAGCTGGAAAGGAATGATGAGTACAGTTCTATTAATATTATTAGCTTAAGACTTAATTGTACCCTCTGTCCCAGTTCTTAGCAAGGTTATGTTTCCTTTTCAGCCAATAATTCGCCATCTTTGTCACAGTAATAATACTGAAAATTAAAATTTCACCCTTATCTTTTATAAAATGCACTTAAACAGGCTGGTTTTCAGTTTTTATTACATGATTTACGTAGAGCAGACGTCCCAAATGGAATTCCCTGCCAGGCTTTTAACCGTGTACAAATATGTTTGCTGACGGTTCTTTTTAAAAATGATGCAACTTTTGAAGCTTGGGAAAATTGGGATGTGTAAGATAAGACAGAGGTATATAAATCCTTACTGAAAGGATATATGATGTTGCCTTATTTTGAGTCAAATCATTGGCCCATCTAACCCAGTCCATAGATTTGCTTTGAATGCAGAACGTCTCAGGTTCAATCATCAGCCATTATTTCTGGCTGAGACCCTGGGCAACCACGGTTAATCCCAGTAGACTAGCCTTCTCCCAACCAGATGCCCTCCAAATGTGTTGGACTGCAACTCCCATAATTCCTAGCCAGCATGGCCATTGTTCCATCTGGAAGGAGGGTGAAATAGACCGTACTGGGCTAGATGGGCACCAATGGTCTGACTGAGTATAAGGCAGCTTCATATGTCCATTAGAATGCATACTGTTGAATTGGCTTTTCATTGTAGGTAAGTATAAGATTTTATTTCAGCAAAGCCTCTCCCATCAGTCGCGGATCTGAGAAGTTAATAGATAAACATACAGAAAACAAAATGGCAGTTAAGGATGCAGCCTGAAGATAATGTACCAGTAAGTTGAAAATAGAACAAAAGTGTAGCATTGGTTTGCGCAGAGATTATTTATTCTACATGGATTTAGACATAATGTCCCATTTTTTAAAATGTCAATAAAACCAAAGCATGGAAAAGTGATTATGGATACCAGTGACTTGGTGCTTTTTGTATGAGACGGTGTACTTCTCCCACTACGACCACTCT